>OY856412.1:973900280-975355280 GCA_963693085.1 Alisma plantago-aquatica | reverse complement strand
TTTATTTTACGTTCATGCATGCTTAATAACCAAGTGAATGTATGCTAGGCATGCTAGATCGACGTCAAGTAAAAGGGGTCACATGTGATAACCAGGGTTACAACCAGCTGTGAATGTCCAAGTCAACCTACACATAATGTAGTCTAGATAGCTTCCCATAAATTAGGAAATATATCACTAGAAAAGCCAATTCTAGTGTAGTTTCATTACACCCCCATAGGGAGGGTAGGGTAGACTTGGTTTGTCACGTACTATGCTTCCTCAACTGATGTGTTGTAAGAAGATGTATTGACCAATTTTAGAAGGGATTGAAATACTAATTGGTAAACTACTACAAGAAAATAGGTCTGACAATAACCTCTAAAAGGTCGCCTAAGCACCTAATTAAGGAACAATGTAGGATAACTTGAAATAGTCAAGTTACCGACTGCTTTTGGCTCTGATACCCTTTTGTAAAGAGTGAGACCTGAAAGGGGATCCACTCAAAATTATATAATACAAGAGCCATGTAATAATAAAGCAGCGGAAACAAAACTATTACAAAGTCACTTCATGATTCATTTATACAATTATTCCTCACCATCATAGGTGATTTTACAAAAAACTTGAACTAAGTACAACTAAAACCAGTAGTAGAGGGTAACCCAGCCATTCCAAGCTATCCTTAAGTTCATGTCATGTTAGTGATTTTTTTGAGCTCTTATCTTCCAATGTACCTAAACCTAGGTGGAAGGGAACATCACCCAGAACATAGGAAACAACATAGAGGTCAGTAAAGGCTGAGTATGTACACATAACAAACTTTGGGCATTATATTGGGGTAACAAGTGCAAAAAGAGATGTTCCCACAAGAAGGGGGCTATTTGCAATTAGGTAAGTTCAAGAGAAATGTAACAAAGAAATGAGGCATATAAATTCCAGATTACAATCATGACAATAAAAGAGTGTCTTTCCATAACAATCATCCACAGATTCAAATTAAAACAACAAATATTTGCATGCATAACAATGTAGACTAAATATACCTAAAACAGGGCCATAACACCATAGGATCATGGCCTAAAAATAAATAAGGGTGGAAACGCACACCCCAGGAAGAATACATATGCCCTATATAAGTATGGTTGTACATAAGTACCACTATTCTAGATATTCTAGTCAAACACGTAGAATGCAGAAATAGAGTGGCAAGACTAACATTTTAGTCAATTTCACATAAAATGGCAATCATAGAAGGAGAGGTCCAAAGACCCATTATAAATGAATATTCCAGCAATCACATGAATTTATATGAATCAAAAGCAGAAAGTATGAATGTCCAATAATTGGATTTTAAATAAAATTGACAGTTCAAGAGATGCCTCATTAAATAAATGTAGGTTCAGTCAAATAATGCCCAAAATAAAATAGAGGATGTACATACCTGATCTTCACAGCTAAAGACAAACTCAATCTATATACTTGGTCAACAAGGCCGGGTTTTAATCCTATGAATATATTAGGTATGTTAGTCAAACCAAACCATACAAGCATATCTACTCCTAATGTAGATCTATAAGATCTTATCCAAATTATTGTCACCTAATGATGTGTTGAGGTTTTGAATCTTATACAGTGAACATATCATTCATTAGGTATATATTTTAGTTCTTGTATCCATATTTAGTCGTAAAAGTAAAAATTGCATATATGTGAATTAGGTTTTGTAATGTCATTCTCATTTCTAATACTAGGTGTTTGTATATTCTTCCCAATATCATATTTCACATGCATATTAGTGTGTGTATGTATACACATTGCATTATATAGTTATTGAACATGTCATGAATATTACTATACAATGTATAAGGATAGATGTAGATTTGAATGTTGCACATTTACAAATACACATTATGGTACATATTTCACGTGCCTTTAATACAAAAATTGCTCAACCTAGGTAGGCACATTTCCTAGACCAATATGTATTTCGAATTATTATCTAACTATATAAATACTTGAAGGTGATTAGGTATAGAAGTGAATTGACTACAATAGTCCGTGTAATGAAGTTTATATGCCAGTTCCATGCATATTATTCACATCTATGTCATTATTAAGTGTATAAGCCCAACAGGATTCCAGACTTCAAGCATACTCCATAGGATTTGGCTACACAACTATGTCTTCTAGATGGTTAGGTTGAAGAGTTTGTACTTAAGACAGTCGTTGGAGTTCATATTATGTATTCAATTGTTACAGATCTGGATTTCTATGAAGCAACGAAAAGGCATACTCACATCTCTTATATTATCGAAATTACTCTTCTATTTAACTAATTATTAACTCTTTGTCTAATATGTTGCATCACGATGAATCAAAGCTGAATAGAAGAAGAGGCTGACCTGTATGTAGTATTACGGATCAGTAGTAGTTGACCTTCAGTCTGCAGATTGTAGTGGATCCAAATACCTATTTGTGGTCATCGACTTCCCCATCTGTTGCATAAATCGCCATCAACATGTGGAGGGTTCCCAGGCCAACGACGGGCCTACCATTGGTGACGGCGTCTAGGTGGAGTTGCAGATGGTTGCAGGTCAAGACTGCGATGAGGGTCTGTTGACACTAGGTTGCCGCAGCGGGAGGACAAGTGCAGTAGGTCGATCAGCAGGTGGTGTCCACTGGAGTATTCATTGGGCTCTGTAGTTGGCAGCAACTACTTCTGGCCGCAAGGTGCTTCCCTGCGACAACCTCCATAGGTGGCGGCAGAGGTGCCATGGCCGACGGGCGCAGGAGATGGATGGGGGGTCAGCAGTGGCAACGGTTGCTTGGAGGTGCCCGACGCTGCTGGGTTCTTCTCAGTACAGGTCGAGGAGGAGGAACTGAGGAGGAGGATGCGACCTTAGGGCCTGTTGATAATGGAGGCAACCACGACACATGATGGTGTCTTGCGGTTGGGGTGGCTGGGATTAAAGGCGATATAGAGGAGATGAAGGGGAGGAAAAGAGGTTGGTTGGTGCTGGAGGATTGAGAAGGAGATGGCAGTAGATATAGGGGGTCCTATAGGTGTCGGCGATTGGCGGTGTTCACAACTGGTTGCAGAAGAAGTATATTGACAAACCACTAATGGCGTCGATCATGGCTACGTTGGGCATGGAGCGCAGGAGACGCGGCACCGATGGTGGAACCACCACCAACTCCGACCACCTAGGATCCGTAGAGCTACATCACCGGCCATTGGCCTGGTGGTCATGGTTGCCGTCTTCCATGCACAAGTACAAGGAGGAGGATAAGAGGTCGAAGGAACAATGTGTTGGCACGGCCAATCCTGGTGCCCACTTCCCACTACCGGTGGGTTTGCTTCAGCAGACGGATCGCAGGAAAGAGGTGAAGGCCACAAAGAGGATGGAGAAGAAGAGAGAGAGAGGAGAGGTCGAGGATGAAGGAAGGAGCATGTGAGAGACTGCTGGTGGTGACACCTGATCTCCGTGGAGGTAGCGAGCGGCTAGGCTGCCATGGTGACTGGCGCAAAGTGCAGATAACATGGCTTGGATTCTGGCTGCTATTGTAAGAGAGAGTGAAGAAGAACCTAGGGTTTAGGTTGTAGGTGAGACGATGGAAGAGTAGAAGGGAGAGCAAAACAAAAAGAAGGAGGTGTAAGAAAGGAGGAGGCGGGTGAAGCGGTCCTCAGTTCCATTCGTTACGGCGCTGGGTCTGCACGAAGACGCGGCTAGGGGAAGGGGAGACCGTTGACATGGTTAGAAGTGTAAATGAATTAGAACTTAGGTCTAGATAAGTGCATCGATATCCATTAAAAGCTTATAATCAATCAAATAAATGAAAGGGTAAACAATGTTCAATTCACCCCAACTTTGGTCTATAAGCCAAACAAGCTGCAAGGATTCTAGTTCTCATGTCAATTTTATATTTTAAAAATGTTTAATATTTTATCGCTCACTAGTAAGTTAAAACCTAAGTAATGAATTTGATGCATGTCTTAACCAATTGGATACATTAGTTTATATTTTTATATTTTCCTTCATCAATAAGACTTAGAATGGGTCTAGAATGCCAAAGTAAGATTTCATGGGTTGGTGAATTTTCTCAGTAAACCCTAGTATTGAGTTGATTTGGTTATTTCATCCTAAAACATTTTAATTTTAGGAGAATAAATATTAGATATTAACACATTTTAAAAGGGTTAGGACAAGGTAGGTCTAGGATTATAGTCTAAATTTGAGTATGTTACAGTCATGCTTGCAGCGTAGTCGTTTTACTTGCGCTCTACCAAGAAACTACTTATAAACGGGCATGACGATCATATCTTCAATAAGAAAATTTGGCGGAACTTTGGTACACTCATGGTTAACACTGTGTTTGGAAGGCTCTCCAACACCCTCTTTCCATGGTTGAGAAAGTCCAAAGATCTTGGGTGCAACTCGTGTCCTTGTGCCATTATCGCAATCCTCTGTTAGTGAGACCACATACCACCTATTCCTATGAGACAATATTGCATCTCTCTTGTGGGAGAAGATGAGCTCCTTGCTTGACGCACCTAGGGAGGACCTGATACCACAAATGCATAATTCTTCTCTCTTTATTGGAATCTATAATCGTAGTCTTCCTTATCTGATTGGCTATTCTCCTACCTCCCCCGCTCATTTACTAGAAGGTTTGCATGGCTAGATGTCAGAGTCATTATGAAGGGAAATCCATGAGACCAAGTAACATATGGAGTAACATCATTCAGATCCTTGGTACTCTCTTGCGCATATCTTCTTTTTGATGCCGTAACAATGAACATATTTATGGAATTCCCTGATCCTTGGGGACAACAAAGCCTAATATTAGGCTAAAGATCATGAAGATGGTGAAGTGGTACCCACCATATCTGTTGAATTTCAAACTTAATTTTCCGATGGGTTGTAGGACGAACGTTGGTGGATCAACCAGAAGTGGATGACTTGGTGTTGTGAGGGACCGTCGGGGACACCTCATTTAAAAAAAATTGACAATTAATTCATCCCAATGTCTAGATTCAAACTCATGACCTCTCGATCTTACATCATCACTTTTACCACTGGGGTGCCACACCTCATTCTTTCCTATAAATTCTAACTTATGGCAGATGTTTACCCGCTGACTTGTATGCAAGCGGCCATTGTGGGCCTGGAAATGTTGGTAGAGCATCATCTTAGTGTGGTTGTATGGGAGACTGATGCCACCCTTTGGTTTGGCGGCTCTTATCGTTGATTAGGGAGCTTGAGTGGAGGTTAATAATCTGGCCATCATTAGTCATGTTATCACGAGGATAGTCAACTGGATGGCTATGACTGTTGGCATTAACATTAATCATGAGAACAAGATCATGATTGTTCTTGATCCCCTTTTCCTACCATAGAGAATTATGGGCCTTTTGGGATGGAAAAAAGAGGTATATCTTATGTGCATAGGAATTGGAAAGATAAATAGTTCTTCGCCCTTGCCTTGGCGCACAGAGGGTTTTTCAATGTATTATGTTGGTGACTAGATGTCTACCGTTTTTGTTTTCTTGGGTGGGTTTTAGGCATGGTACTAAACATCCTCGACATCTGGCGATATATCCTCGATGTTACATATGTATATGCCTGTCGATGTCGAAACCTAGTAAACTTCCTCGACATTGATGTTGCCTACTTGTTGACATGTGTCAATGAATTAGCCTACTTGGTGATGAAATTGACTTAGCTAGCTCAAAGCCTCCTATCTTCTTGATTATCTTTGTAGTTATTATTATTGCACACATAGTGAAGGCATAAAAAACTTGTAGGAAACCATTCTTCACATTGAGATGACTATTTCCTTGGTTTCTAACTAAAGAGCAATGATAAGTTTATTCCTCTACTAGATTTCCACAAGTTTTGCAAAATTTGGTGTGGACCTAATAAAATTTCACCTCTGTTACTTTTTTCCCTCTTGACAAATTGATGTATTTGAAAATAAGCTCATGTTTTTTAATTCTAGAATGTGATCCAATTGGGATTTCTGTAGATACAGAACACATTTATAGAACAAATCTAAGTTCTAAGCATTTGACATAGAAGATTATAGATGGAGTATGTGTTTACTAAAAATTTGATGTTTTATGCCAAATTCCCTCACAATCTCACTATCTTTTAGCTTATTTTGCATCGAAGTGTTAGTCCAAAACTTCCTCAAAGTTTCCTTACATGTTCCACAAACTTCCACTTCTTTACATGTCGAAGTTTACACTAAGACGATGTCTTTTACATTTGCACGTGACAGTGTTTTTCTTTATATGTATACATGTATGGATGGCTATATGTAGACATATATTTGGTTTGTAAGATAGATTTGATGAAATCTATAAATTTTCATGATAAAATCACTATTTTGAGCTTTTTTGTCAAAGATGCGTCGAAGTTTGGTTGTAAAAATCCTCGAAGTTTCCTCGATGTTTTCACAAACTTCCACTTCCACACCTATCAAAGTCAACTCGAAGTCGAAGTCCTGTTCCATGGTTTTAGGTAGGCTAGTTTGTTGGTTGAGCCCGTTGCAATTTTTGGTTTATTTTGGAGGTTGAACCTGTGGTCCTAGTACAAGGAGTAAATCTTTTTACCTGCTTTGATGAGCAGGATGAATATAATCATCTCCCGGCTTTAATTAAAATAAGGACGGTGAAGGATGAATTTGAAGTCAAATTCTAGGGGCAAAAACACGGCACTACTATCCTATGTTGTGCGGCCTCTGGGAAGGCTGGGTCACCAAGTTAATGTGTAAAGTCACATCCGCGCCGCGCTACTGAACAAGCAGCAGCAATCGGTCTGCACTCCTGCGCAGCATTGTCCGTGCAAACAGGATAAGGAGTGTAGAATTAGTATCCTTCAAGTTAGCATGTAAACTGATGTAGTGATCATGAATATTTCAGGTCAAAAGATACAGAGATTAAACATTTTGTCGTCATTAATTACTTTTACATAGTACATGACAAACTAAGCTATCTTTTCAACCTCTTGCCTGAAAGGGAAATGAGGTCAGATGATTAACGTGTATCGCAGACGTTAAGCCTTCTTTTGTTTAGTTAAAGACAAACCTGTTAGTTACAAGATACAAGGGTTCCCATGTCTTTTTGTAACATCCCCAGTTCAGAAACTAAGATGTGAAAAGTAAAAATGGCTACACTGAAGCTGTTTATTCACGTTTGGTTGCTCGAGCAAGATATTCAACTGTTGACACTGATGGCGTTAAAGAGAACTGAAAGGTCAGATCTGAACGTTTAGCAGAAACCATGATCTTTCTAGTCACAAGCAGAACTGATGGGAGTTGCTTGGCGATGCTGTTTTAAGCAACACGTTTAATGCTCCTCCACCACATTAAAAGAGAGGCCAGAATTGGCTCAGTAATGCAGCGCTGCAAACAAAGAAATGAAAATGTTGGACAGTATATTGATTATGCATCGGAGATGAATTATAATCAATGAAAATCCATGTCAAACTATCATATCTGGAACAGGACAGGCATTGAAAAAAGCAAACGACACAGTTTTGGTGCTACTTTTAGCTAACTGTACCTAGCTACTTACGATACAGAAACATTTAGCTTTCAATTAGGCATAACAAAGTAGCTCAGTTAAAGTACAGCATACCTCATCAGAAGTGACCAGCAGTTCAAAAACTCATCATGGCTTCCGCCTTCGTCAAGAGAATTTCCAGACAGACGATCACAAAACATCAGCAGTCACCCAACAGATTGAAATTGGCCTTTGGGCGGTACACCACTTGCTTAAACATGTCTCTAAGACTATCACGACCCTTCATCTCTTCCAGAATCCTATCATCCAGGATAACATCACCCATACTCTCTTCTTGTCCATTCTTTCTTCCTGCGGTAGAAGAAGAAAACACAAGTTTCGAGATATGTTCCTTCTTAGCCTGTGTATCATATTTATCAACCTCCCTGGTATCTGCCGCAATCAAATGGTACGTATGCACGACCTTCTCCTGCCCTATCCTGAACGCACGGCTGATAGCCTGGTTCTCCACCGACGGGTTCCAAACAACATCAAGCAGAACGACCCTAGAAGCCCCTGTCAAGCTTATCCCTTCACAGCATGCTTTGGTCGAGGCAAGCAACACCCTGACTTCGCTCGTCGGGTCATTGAACTGATCAATCGACGACTGCCTGTGTTTCAGTTGGATTTTCCCATCCATTTGCAAAATCTGCCTCCCTTCCGCCCAGCTGAAAAGAGAAATTAGCTGGTCTTTAATCAGAGACAGCGGCTCAATAAACTGGCTAAAAATCAGGACCTTCTCCTTAAAAACACCGCACAGCGTTATCAGCTCCACAACGAACCTAGTCTTGGCGCCATCATCTGGGTTGAGCCTCTGTCCTAACACCTGCTTCTCATCAATACCAACTTTCTCCTCCTTGGACAACCCACAGGAGATACTTAGTGACGGGTGGATGGCCGTCAGGGAGATCTTGTACTCCAACGCGAACGTTTTGTCAATACTAGACTCCTCAATCCTGTCAACGATGGCTTTCTGCTGTGGGTTGAGGTTCAATATGATGAGGCTTTCTCTCAGACCGGGTAAGCTCTTCAGGATACTTCCGTTGTGAACATGAACAAAAGGCCTGATCATAGACCTCAGCTGCTCCAAGCTGTCGTTGTTTATCGTACTCGTCAGTGAAGTCCACTTACCCCTCCCATCATCCTTTTCTTGCGCCGGGGTGGCACTACTGCCCGGCATAGGGATACCATCAGCACGCTTCAGTTTCTGTCCGGTCACCGTAATGTTCCTCGCAAACTTGGGACGCACCAAACACAGCGTGTTATACAGCTCCCCGAAGTTGTTCTGGAACGGAGTACCCGAGAGGATGATCCGCCTTTCGGTCTTAATCTTCTCAAGCGTCTTCCATATGTTACTTCTTGAATTCCTCGGAGTATGACCTTCGTCAAATATGAACAGCCCCGGCTTGTCCACCAGTACATCGCTGACCGCTGCAGTCTCAGCGGTCTTCTTGGAACTCTGGTTCACGAGCCTCTCGAACAACCCGTAGCTGATTCCAAGAACCCCCTGTCCCTTGATCCATTTGCAGAGCTTCGTCAACCGGCTCAGCCACGTGTTCCTTGACCTTCCACGACCCGTCACAGCGTCTTCGCCACCGCAGCTGTCGTCTCTGTTCAGGAGATGGAACTGAGTCTTCACATTCCATTTACCAAACTCCTTCTCCCACATGGTCAACATTCCACGGGGGGCCATGATTACTGGCCTGGAGTTGGGGAAAGCCATCATGAAGCTTTCGAGGAAGACGATGGCCAACCTCGTTTTGCCTGTCCCTGGAGCATGCGATATGACACACCCACCCACGTCGTCAGAGGCCGAGGTCTCCTTGAGTCTGTGTAGGAAGATGTCTCCAGTCAGGTTCCTCCACATGAACTCGAACCCGTCCTGCTGGTGAGGGTACATTGTGTCTTTAGTTCCTGGAATGAGGTCCCAAACCGTGCCGGTGGAAAGGTGGGATAAATTGGTGAAGGAATTGCCCGATGCGTTGACGACCAATTGATCCAACATCATTGCATCCTGTTTGTCGTGGTAATGTGCCCTGCTGTGAATTCCAGAATTAGTCGCCTGTTTATGCAACAGAGCATCAGATAACATAAGGAAGGCAGAGAAGGGAAATCTTAATGACAAATGCAATAGTATATAGGACTACCAAAATTCTGAAAATGATTATCGGGCCGTGAAGAACAAGACATGAAAATAAGACAAGGCACATTAGACTAGCAGAATCTTAATGACAGTATTATAGCATATATATTTTTATTTTTGAAAAAAGTTGGCTATTCATTTATCCAGTTTTTAGGGGATTTCGAACTTGTGTCTTTTGATCATATAACTAGGGATGAGCATCAGGCCGGGTCACCCCGGGTTTTGGCAAGCCCAGATTTATATCCATATTATTATGCGAGCCACGGGCTGGGTTTTGGCCTGAAATTTTTTAAGAAAGACAAGCCTGTACCCGGCCCGTATAAAAAATATGGGTTTCGGGCCGGGCTCGGGCTAGCCCGTCTAATAATAGGTTTCATCAAAATGACGTGTTTGATTTACAATCAATGTTGAATTTGAATGTAAGCAGAAAGATATTTGTTGTAGACATATTTATTAAATTTCAGAATGTCGTGGTGCTAGGATTGGTGGTGCTTTGCGTGAAGGTCGAACATAATATGAATGAGTAGACAAATTAATAATCTACAATGTTGTTGCTAGTTGTTGATTCGTACCGATTAGCTATTAAACTTGTTATTATAACCAACTATTAGGATAGGGGGAGTTGGCTGATTAATATCAATCATTAGATGGCGGATCCTATTATGGAAAAAGAAATTTTAAAATGATATACATATTTGTGTATTTATATTATAGAATATGTGGGCCGGGTATTGGGTTTATGGTTGCCCGAGCCCGGCCCGGATAAGAAAGTGGGCCTAAAACGTTAGCCCGACCCACCCATTTAGGATACCAGGGTCGGGCCTGGGTCGGGTTTGACGGGTTGGGTCGGGCCGGCCCAGTCCGATACTCAACCCTACATATAACATCAAATTTACCACTTAGATGCCACTAAATTGACAATAATATAACGTATAGGACTACTAAAAATTTGGAAGTAGATACTGAGCCGTGAAGAGCAAAACATAAACCAGACAAATGAACTGATAACATTAAGATGGGGGTAATTGCAACAGGAAAAACAAAAAGTGATCACAAGTACCGATGACAAATAAATCATGAAATCGTTGTATCAAACAGTTATGGACATCTGCACGATCTAATGTCGAACTATAGTTATGTATCTAACGACAAAAATTAATAAATAACAAGATATCAATACAGTTAACAACGTAATTTAGATGCTGACGACTATGATGAGAAACAAAACAGAACGTTCGACTTAACAGAACTTACAAAGTTAGGCAGTATATCTTTCATTTTCAGCTTTACATAGCCACAGAATTTGCACACTATCCCATATTCATCATCCAAGACGAAGCAGTGGTTTTCTTGGACACATGGTACCGACGAATGCAATTCATCCGAATCATTAGGCAGCGGCGGTTCTTCTTCACCCTATGAGAAACATGTCAAATTTTGGGTTTGAAGCATCTGAGTGAAGTATACATCAACAATTCGATTATGTGTAGACAAATTATTAACAGTCGAAGATGAAGCTATCCTCATCAGAAGAAGAGTAAAATTACCTTGTTATTGTCAAATGCACTTTTATGGTAAGATCCCATGGCGAGCTCATAATCACCCCACAATTCTTCTGCAAACTTCTCCTGCTCTATCTTTTCGGGTGGCTTGGGATCATCATCATGGAAGGAGAACAACAACGGGAGGATCTCTCCGCCCGCATTCAATGACTCAAGGGAGGGCCACACTGGGTCAATTTTAGCAGCGAGGACCTGTTCGTCGGGCTTGTCTTCCACTGACACGCCGTCCATAAATTTCTTGAGAAGCTCTTCCTCTTCCGCCTTCTGATCCCCCTTCCGCTTTCTAGTGCTGCTTCTTTCTCGGCCAGCAGCACGGTCTTCTGGTCGTCGCTTTCTTTTCGACCGTTTCCTTTTCCGGGCCTTGTCCTTCTCCTTGACAGCCTGGGCGTTTGGATCATCTCCTGCAATGGAGGATGACGAGAATGAAGACACTGAATCGGACTCCTCGTCGATACGGACCAAGTCAGGGTTGCCGTCATCCTGATTCTTGTCCATATCCATCTTTCGCCTTTTCCTCTTGGCTCTGGGTTGTGATGATTTTGCAGGAACAACACCCCTTCTACTGGACTCGTAGGGATGGCACAGTGTTGTGCCATCTGTTGTTTCCTTGGTTCTTACATTAGGAACAACATCCTTCTCCCGCCTTTTGGTTGGAAGCTTTTTCGGATCAGATGTGGTGGCTTTTTTCTTATATGTACGCGTAGTAGTAGTCTTCTTCTTCCCTTTCCTCTTCTTGTTTCCGCGGCCATACTCTTCCCCACTTTCCTTGTCCAAGCTAAGAGCATCATCCGAGGTCCAACCCGAGTCTTCATTGTCTTCACGGCGTAGCTCCTCTGGATTATCATACCCATTTACATGCTCAGATGAGAAGTCAGTACTAGTGCTGTCGGACATAGAAGACAATGACGTTGTTGACAGCATCCGGCAGTAATCGTCTTCGTCTGATTCTTCCTTGGTATCAAAGAATTTTTTATAATTCACCGGCTTCAGCTTCCCTGCAAACAGCTGCCCGCGTGTCCGCCTTGCTACGCAGCTGGCCACCACCATTGCTGTAGCTGCCGCCGGCGGTGGCGGCTTATGATCAACTGCAGCAGTTGTCACTAAAGCCCCATTCCCAGAACACACTACGAGTTCATCGTCTGAGGATTCTTCTTCTCTCATCACGTTGACCTTGGAGGAGTTGGAGAACGAAGCTGCCAGAGATGCCTGGTCAGAGTCTTCTTGGTTGCTGCTGCTGGATCCACAACTAGTGCTTGCACGCACCAGTATCTTGGGCAGCAATTCACACTCCGGGTCCACGGGATAGCTTGAATTGGTGAAGCCGGATGTGTCCCCAACGTTAGATGCCCTGTCACCTTCGGTTTGTGGATTTGTGAAGCCGTTAACGTCGGCGCCCTTTGGTCGGTCGTGGTTGGATGATGATGACATGGAATGCACTGTGTTCTCTCCTCTCTCAGAGCCTACTGCTTCCGTGTCGCCATATTGCCCGCGCTCTGGTTCCAGGTTCAGGTACATATCCGTGTCACCACCCTGAGAAGCAACGGGGGAGTCTAATTGCAAACCCATGGTCTCATCAGAGTCAACGGGGATGTTTGTGATATTGATAGGCACCAAATTTTCCTCACCCCGGTTTCTCTTTTCATCGCCGCTGGCCGGGATAGAATGATCATGATATAGATTCTCTTCATTCCCTGGATCATCATGAATAGGAGGATTATGATTAGGAGTGGGCAATTCAATGCCGAATATCTCTTCCTCACAGGCACAATTAGCTGGGGCGGTGCTGGTGTGGCTGCCGTGAACTGAAGGCTCAGCATCATCAGGGGCACCCAATCCGCCATCCTTTTGATCGCTCTCTTCATCCCGTGGTGCATCATGATCAGGAGGAGCAGGGGTTGAATCCTTGTCACTGAACTTTTTTTCCTCCAGTGGAGCATCATGATCAGCAGGGGTAGGAGTTGGATCTTCATTACTGCATTTGTCTCCCTCCCGTGGAGTAGTATCATGATCAGGAGGAGCAGGGTTTGTTTCTTCATTATTGAATTTCTCTTCCGCCCGTGGAGTATCAAAATCAGGAGGAGCAGGGGTTCTAGCAGGGGTTGTCTCTTCATTACTGAATTTCTCTTCCTCCGCTGGAGTCTCATGATTAGGAGGATCAGGGGTTGTTTCTTCATTACTGAATTTCTCTTCCTCCCGTGGAGTACCATGATCAGGAGGAGCAAGGGTCGTGGAAGCTTCGTTGTTGAACTTGTCATCCTCCCAGGCGCAATCAGCTGGAACAGTGCTAGGGCCGGAGTAAATTTTAGGTTCACCATCAGGGCCTAACTTGTCATCCTTCCAACTGTGTTCTTCTTCCCGTGGAGAATCATGTTGAGGAGGAGCAGGGATGGAAGCTTCATTGCTGAACTTGTCTTCCTGATGAACTGAAGGATTGCCATCGATGCCCATATAGCCATCCTTCCAAGCAGCATTTTCATCGCCTGATTCGATCAATATGTCAATGCCCTCTTCGTTGGCACTTCCATCCGCATCACTAGTTGGTGCCCAGTTCAGGTCTAGCCATCCCAGACCCATCTCCAATCCAACAGAAGCATCAGGTGGGTGCTGCATCTTGGTATCAATACAATTGCTGGGGTCATGGATTAGATCTTCATTACTAGACTTGTCATCTTGGCAAGAGTTATTAGAATGGATTGGAGGTTCATGAGGAAGCTTCTCCTTGTGGCAAGAATCATCAGCTGCGGCTGTAGTGTGGCCATCACCGAACCGGTTATCATCGTCGTCAGTTGCTGGTTCCATGACCTGGTCTAAGCATCTTGAATCCTCCTTCCCTGTAGTAGAAGAAACAGGGGTGTGCTGCATAAGACTGTCGAGACAATCCTCAGGAACACCGAAGAGTGCTCTTGAAATGTCATGTATATCAGGCGAGTGCTGCATTTTACTATCAGAAAGAGCATGGATTGAAGGCTCATTGCTGACCTTCTCTTCCGCACAAGCGTCATTACTTGCGGCAATGGTGTGGCATTTAGGAAGCTTGTCATCATCATTCGATATTTCCAAGTTCTGATCTAGGTATCTAGATTCCCCTTCCCTGAGAGTTGAAGCAACAGGGGAGTACTGCATAATACTGTCAATATTATCAGAAGAAGCACCCAACAGAGTCCTTGAAGTATCATGGGCATCAGAATCAGGTGACCCCTGGATTACACTATTGACAACACCATCGCCGGGAGCATCTAATGAGTCCCCTGGTGTCCTGTTAGCCGGACCATGGGTTGATAGTTCATCACTAAGCTTCTCATTCGCTGCGGCGGTTGGAGGTTCATCTTCATTTGCTGGTTCGGTGTTCTGGCCTGGGCCTTCCGGTTCCATCTTCTTGAAAATAGAAACAACAGGGGCACTTGACGGAGCCGTTGTAGTCCCATGACACTCTTCATCAGGGATTGAAGGTTCACTACTAAGCTTCTCTCCCCCACAAGCAGAATCAGCTGAAGCAGTGGATCCATCAACCTGAACAGAAGGCGTAGCTTCATCAGGGCCCAACTTGTCTTTCTCACAAGAGTTCCGAGCATTTTTCTCATCAACCAACCTGTCACGGCGGTCCTTTTGGGTACCTTGTGTTGCATCATCTGCTGGTTCTGATACCGTGTCTACGCATCCCGACTTCCTCTTCCCTGCGGTAGACTTCATCTCCATGGCAGTCTGCTGCAAGATTCTGTTGATAATATCGTCGAGAGTAACGCATTGATGGGGCGCCGTAGACCCCGACTTCTTCTTGGACGCGTCATTAGTGATGGGAGCAGAGCTGATGCTATGGACGAACTGATCATCAACCGATTTCACGCTGTCTGAACTGTCGACATCGGCCGGCGAAGCCCCGCAGTCCCCAACGGAAGGCCTATCCTTAATGGCGGCTGATCCCTTGCTGTCGTCGCTGGAGTCGAGGCAGACGACGACAGGGGCCGCTGGCTTTGCAACGGCGGAGGAAGTCGAAGGGGCAATGCTCCTGACACTACTGCGAGTCCTCTTTGCGGGAGGAAGATATTCCCGGGGCACGATGGGAGTTGAAGCCGTATAAAGAGAGGCTCGCCGCCTTCTATAGCGAAGGTAGCGCTCACTTTCTGTGGATTCCCTGGCCATCCTCTTACCAAGGATGCAGTCATTACCCTGATCCTTGCCTACAGGGTTTCCATAGCGTGACTGGATGTCAGGGATCGCCGATCGGCCCCAGCGGCCGCGGCCGCGTCCACGGCCTCGTGAAGAAGAGGGTAACGGTTTTCTGGAGTACACATTCTTCGACCTTTCTAGATAAGCGTCCTCGTCATCCTCTTCCTCATCTTTCTTTTCCTTCTCCTCCTCTTCTATCTCGTCTTCGTCGTCTTCATCCTCAATGGAGCAAATGACAGCGCCCCTTGGGAAACTAAAACAGGAGCCGACATCGGAGGCGCGACGGGAGCGAGCCAGTGCAGGAGTATATGGCAAATGCGGCTGCCGATGCCTTTGCGACGGATATGGAACACCATAACACTCTTCTTCGATCTCAAATTCCTCATCGTATTCATCGTCATCCTCGTCGTCCTCACCATCACCGTCACCGACCTCATAGTCGTCTTCGTCATCATCGCCGTCCTCTTCTTCCTCGCTCTCCTGATCCTCATCGTCTTCATCCACGACGTCAGTGACGGAGTCCTGTGGAGGAGCAGACGATCCGCGACCGATAGTAGGGCGATGGGAGACAATGGGGGAAGATTGCTCAGCTGGCGGAGGCGGCGAGGGGGGTGCCGACGAACGCTTCCGTTTCTGCTTGCCTGCGCGGGTGGTGGACGTGCGGGTGCGGGTTCTGCCGGCAACGCCTATTGAAGGACGCATGACTCTTCTTCCTCCTGTGTTTCCCCCTTCTTTTCCTCCTCACCCGGCGGCGCAGCTTCTTTTCTTCAGTTCATATGAATGTGGAGAGACTGATTAGGGCTGAGATCCTTCCTGCTCCCGTGCCAGTTTGAAGGTGGTAGCAGGTGCGGTTGTTCAAACACGCAAGGAGGATTTCCGTTTCCATGCTGCGCAGAGCTGCTCCACAGTCTGATTGCTTGCTTTACTTTTTACCAAATGTGGCAAGCCTTATTTAGTGCATGTACTAGCTACTAAAATCTTTCCTAAATAACTCCGCTACGCATGTTTTCAAAATCAACCGGGCACCTTTCGAAGCTACACCGACCTCCATCATTTCGAGTATTATCCAAATGATGATGAAATGCATAATAAATATATGATACCGACTTTCCCCAATTAAGAAGGGCATCATGCATGCTAGAGAATATATATGAAAACTGAAATTGAATGATTAAATAAAGGGTAACGACTTTCCAAATTATGAAGGGCATGAGGAATGATAGAGAACATACATGAAAACTGAAAAATGGTCGATACATTTTCTAGAAAATTGATGGCTCTTATTCAATACATTTTCCAAGGTAATGTTTTCTCTTGAAATGGTTTTATTTTTTCAAACTCAATCAGAACTTATAGTAAAGCCTAAACATAATAATGAAAAAGAGGAGTATATAATAATATTTCCACACTTTAAAAAATTGTTGGACCTCTTATAATTTTTTTTGTAGAGTTGGTAATATCTTGAATGAAACATCAACTTCTTCTTGTCAATCACTATAAACTGGTATATTTATCCATTTATCAGTCGTTGGACCTGTCAAAATGTCAGTTTGTGTCTTGTAAGTTATGATTATGGAAAACCAAGAAATCACATTCTGACAAAGAACACCAACCATAGAGAGATTTGAGCACCACGATAGAATGCTAAAGATAATAGAAGCAAGATTCATGCTACTATTAGATAACAAGCATGGTTTGAATTATTCAGCAAAAAAAGCAAATCTTTTCCCATCTAATCCATCCATAATCCATATCACAAACTTTTTAGAATAATTGTAACACAATGCGTTAAAATTTAATAGAATAATAAAAAACTCTACCGGGCGTAATGTAGCCAAAGACCAACTTGGAGAAATGCTTGCATAGGGGCATATACTAGGAACACGAGGTCCAAAAGTATAATGTGGGGGGGGATGTATGAGAAAACAAATACTTCTTGGAATATGTGTACAAAATATTTTTATTTTTCCATTCCCTCATTGTTGATTTTCCATTCCCTCAACTGGATAAATCACATAGTAGAACGAGATCTTAACAACGAGCACACACATAAAACGATCGACGGTCATCATCAAAGTTTGTAGGTATATCAATTAGTGAGAGGATTGACTACTAAAATAAGAACGAATAGATCAAACCATCTGTATTCTTTGGGATGAATGGTCAATAAGACAAGGACCTAGATCAAAAGTTGAAGACCGTGGAACACATGAGAAAACTAGTTTCCCTTCTCAAAATCCCTTTCAATACAAGGTTGCCCGACCTTTCTCTTGATTTCACTCTCACAGTTCAAGGGAAACCATATAAGAATGTTTCCCAAACTTTCTTGTATTCACCCTCTCATATTATAATCTAAGTTTACAAATTAGGAAAATGACAAAAAAAATCCAAAGTACACAACATTCATTCATTCATTAAAAGAAGTCCAAACTAGACAATGATGATAAGAAAGATTAAATATACTTTACATATATAGATCAATGGGATAGTGTAACATACTGAATTCTGGGCATTTTGCCTTTTTGGTCCTCTTTTCCATCTTTTCCTTTCATTTATATCCTCTTTGGCCTTTCTGTTTAATTTGTGGACAATATGATGGTTTGATGAACATTTGTTCACCTTTTATTCCAGTATTTAGGTTTATGCACAAATACCTCAATGGAAGCTTAGTAATGGGTCAAATATGCAAAATATCCACTTGAGTGATAAAAAGAATAAAGAAATCCGTGTTAGAACTTTCTAGTATCTTTTAGAATATGTAAAAGGAGATAGTTCTCGAAATATGCGTAAAGGAAATAATACATGTGGTAATTGGAAATAATATGGAATATAATAGATAAAGGAGATAATGAGGAATATATTGTTCCAAAAATCATAAGTGAAAACCCATGAAGATAATTTGGATGTCAATTTTGTTTTATTGACTTAAAAGAAACTTAAGGGCCAAGTATCATTTAATTGGGAAGATAAATGCATATATTGATGTCTTTATCAAAAGAAAATAGGAAACAAGTCAATTAAGAAAAATAAAATATTTAGTGTTCTCCAATTGGCAAAATAACTCCAAATTCGTAATCTAAGCATGGAAATAAGCCTTTGGGCAATTTTTCATCTAATTTGGTTAATGTTTAATATTTTATTTTATTTAGGAGAGAGAAAATTTTTATTCCGCTGATTTCCAATGGTGTTATGTTTACCATATTTTAGTAAGGAGGCGATCTCGCCTCTTTACAACATGGTATCAGAGCATAGGGTAGTCGGAATCTGTCTATTTCAATTTTGTCTCCCTAATTAGAACCTAGACTTGCATAGTTTTCTCTAAGTTACATGGTTACCCTAGATTTGATCTACATTGAAAGGTTGACTTAGAACCCTATAGTTTCACCTTAGAGTCTTGATGAATAAAATCCTAAAATACTCATAATTAAAATATGCATAACTTGATGTTGTTTAGGATTGCCTTTAGGCAACTATTAGGGCATGAAGTTGAAGCAAGGGTGTCTAAAAAGGATCAGGGTTTCGGGGCCTGGCAATATTTTCCTCCGCGCCACTAGCTTGGTTTACGAGGACTCCCGTGCCCATATGATACCGGCCTGGCCCGAGCTAATACAAATTGTCCAAAATAGTTTGTTTTTAGGCAATAGTGACCTTAGACTTCTATGTTGTATATCTTTGGGAACCCTAAGTTTCATGTGTATGATGATTTGTTTGAGGATGGTTACCAAGATAATTTCTTATGTCCTTTGAACCTAGACCTTAGAGTTTGGGTGTTTGGGAAGATATCAGAGTGCATAGTGGAAACATGATGGATCTTGAGTATGGTTTAGTTAGACTTATCCTTTAACCCTAATGTAGTTTTTCTTGATGGGTTGAACCCTTTAAGGGGTGGAGTATGGTTAGTTGATGATGTTTAAGTGGTTAGATTTCGTGGACGAAATCCTCTTTAGGGGGATGGAACCCTATAACATCTTGAGTTCTATCTAATCTATCTTTACAAACCCTAACTCCATGGATAGGAGGTTAGTATGCTTGGATCCTCAGTTTTGACCAAACAAGTTAATAGTTGTAACCCTAACGTGCTTATTTATATATTAATGAGCACATAATGATCATCTAAGGAATAACTCATATGCTTGAACCCTAATGAAGACATAATGCACATAATATGAATATCAATGCTAATTATCAATATGTAATATGTTGACCATGTCATGAACCTATAAATCCTAATGATATGATGAGAATGATAATTGTAACCTAATGCATTCTAAGGATGAATAAGTGAAATAAAATGGTCATGTTGACCTAAACCCTAAGTTGTAATAATCTAACCCTAATCTATACATCTTTAATGTCTTTCATGATACGTTAATGATGTTAACAACCATAATCAGTTACATACTTTGATACACATAAATGATACATATACAATCATCTGATCACATATTAATCAAGTAATCATTATGAAATGCATGTTACCTTGTTACCTAATACACATGTGATTAGTCACAATATGTAATATGTTTCACCTTGATCATTGAAATACATGTAATGGCTTCAATGTGAATATGAAGTGATTGGATTCACATAAACGTGCAAAATGAATAATATAAATGAATAATGATTAATGATGACATTAATGTGAGCAATAAAGATAATGTGACATTGTGACAACATTAATATGAATATAAGTGACTAATGTGACATTAATTGGAATAATTGTACGAGTAACCACAAATTGGATAGAGTGTCTTATTTCTTGTAAAATAATTTGTTATAATTAATAAAATGGCAATATGAGGATAATGAAGTATATATCCAAATTATTAAGGATAATGATCAAATATAATAGTGAATGTTGAGATAATTGAGTGACCCCTAATTGTGATAAAATCCTTAATAAGATAAATGAGAAATACATATAAATAGTTTAATGGATGATAATGAAATATAACCCTTTTGACAATAAAGTGAATATGACATGACATAATTAAAATAGTGATGATAATGTGATATCATAATGAATATGATGTTAATGAGCCAAAAATGTAAAAAAAGGTTAAATATCCTAAAAAGAATATCTTAATAATGGACCCTAGGTGATCCTTGAGAACCCAACCTATGATGAGTTGTATGTGAAGTTTATGAACCCTTAGATGTAGTTGAAGTATAAGTTTTGGTGGAAGTTGTATGGTTGGAGGAACAACCTGAAGTTTTGGTGATGTGAGGTTGCACACTCACCCTTCCCTAATTGCTAGTGATTTTGGGGATGAAATCCTCTTTAAGGGGTGGAGTGCTGTAACATACTGAATTCTGGGCATTTTGCCTTTTTGGTCCTCTTTTCCATCTTTTCCTTTCATTTATATCCTCTTTGGCCTTTTTGTTTAATTTGTGGATAATATGATGGTTTAATGAACATTTGTTCACCTTTTATTCCAATATTTGGGTTTATGCACAAATACCTCAATGGATGCTTAGTAATGGGTCAAATATGCAAAATATCCACTTGAGTGATAAAAAGAATAAAGAAATTCGTGTTAGAACTTTCTAGTATCTTTTAGAATATGTAAAAGGAGATAATTCTTGAAATATGCATAAAGGAAATAATAAATATGGTAATTGGAAATAATATGGAATATAATGGATAAAAGGAGATAATGAGGAATATATTGTTCCAAAAATCATAAGTGGAAACCCATGAAGATAATTTGGATGTCAATTTCATTTTATTATCTTAAAAGAAACTTAAGGGCCAAGTATCATTTAATTGGGAAGATAAATGCATATATTGATGTCTTTATCAAAAGAAAATAGGAAATAAGTCAATTAAGAAAAATAAAATATTTAGTGTTCTCCAATTGGAAAAATAACTCCAAATTCGTAATCTAAGCATAAAAATAATCCTTTGGGCAAATTTGCATCTAATTTGGTTAATGTTTAATATTTTATTTTATTCAAGAGAGAGAAAATTTTTATTCCGCTGATTTCCAATGGTGTTATGTTTACCATATTTTAGTAAGGAGGTGATCTCGCCTCTTTACAGATAGAGTCTAGTCATTCATATGGGAGGTCCCATGGGGTTTTAGCATTTACTCGACCATAATCATAATTACACACAATAAAATGAAAAACAAGTTCAAGAAACACCATAAAAGATAGAGTAAAAGGAGTACAAAGGAACACCGTGATATTTGCATACTACAATATTTGGATATTAGCCTCAACTAATTAATAGAGAGCCTCAATATCTTCATGGACTTTCTCCGGTGTTCCTTCTAGCTATAAATCTTGTCATCACACCATAGGCCACAATGAATAACTTAAATGATGCCCTAGGTCGCATGAGTTGTCTCATAAACACATGCTTTGAATATAGAGCTTCTTCCCACTAATTCTAGGTCATTGGACAAAGAAACATCTTGAAAGGTACAAACTTGAGTCGTAATGACCATTGAGGTAAGTTTGAAACCATGAAGGGTCAATTATAAAACCAAATTCCTTTTGATACTACTTTATGATTGGCCTAATCACCGATAAGGTGACTATTAAATGTGTTCTACATTGTGTTACAATTGTCTTTGATCTTATATAGAACTTAAAAACCAATATGTTCAAGTTTATTGGATGTTAAAGTTATATTAAACCTTAAAATGTGTAACATTGCTAAGAACTATACATTTATAAATATAATTAAGTCCTAATAATTTAATCAAGTCATGAATAATAACATAATTTAAGGTCTCAATGCAAATACTCTAATTTAACAATCCATTTTCTATAAGAGAAATGAAAAAAAATCAAAACAAAATAACTTATAATTGATAGAATCACTTTGTCTCTCCTTAATGATTTAGTGGATAATTGGTGAACCAATTTAAAGAACCTGAAAGGCTTATATTGTTGACAATAATGAGTCAATAACATAATCTGAATGAGAAATAACTCCACCAAGTTCTCTCCTCAAGTTAAAAATGTATCCAAAACATATATGGCTAGTTTAATTTCTTTAACTATATATAAGGAAACCTACATCTAATATAGATACTATTAAACTAGAAACAAATGATCAGGTGCTTTAATCCATGATCCACAAATAAGTAAAAAGGGGGACATTATATTCACCCAAAATAACACCTTATTTTAACAACACTTCTCTCTAGCCTCCAATTCAAAAATGGAAACATAATCAAAGAAAATATCCTTATTGTATCCCCACCATTTCTTACAAAACATGAACACTTGTACTAAGATACCACACATGTTTGAACACTAAATTCTAACTTAAATAATTCATATATGTTAGTTAGAGATTTACACGTTTGAGTAAATTTAGGTCATCAATTTATTAAAAGAGAATTCCAACCACTAACTACATGCCTTAATTAGATTGTTGTTGTGTTATGAATATAGTAGGACCTCAATTGACCCTAAAAATAAATTACAAAAGAAATCATTACCCATAAAAAATCTCCTAAAACCCCTAAATAGTCAAATTCAGTTTTTATTTATACTGTTAGATTGTAATTCAGTGATAAGATGATTAATAATTGATCAACTTTTCTTTCCCATATTTACTAGGTTGTTGATTGTTCTCGAGTTCTTGAACCGATGTCAAAGGGCTATGCCATCCTCTCCATTCTCAAAGAACAACAGTAAATTGAGAAGGAAACACTATCCAATCCTTATCCCTCTGGATCCTTTATATCTCTTCTCTTGATCCTCATCCCATGATTTCTTTGCCAACATCTTCACCATGATATTTTGAACCCATCCAAACATGAAATTATCAATACTATAACATATCTGAAGAACATAAATTTATGGAAAAGACCCATTCTCAGTCCGAAATCGAGAAAATCACAGTTACATATTGATCCCTAAAGCCTACTAATGAACCTCAAGTTTCTCCAACACTACTAATTTCCCCCTTTCCAATATGAACTGGCATGCCAGAGTTCATATGCATCTCCAACCAATGTATATTAGTTTCAGAATTGGCGCCCCTCTTCTCCTAATTATTTTCATTGTAAGTATCCTTGGCACTTACTCTCACTTTTTCCTATCATCGAGCACAACAAATTTTACTATGTTGACTCCCCTAAAGTTGATTGCATGTCGATTATGGGTTTTACTTTAGTTTCATGCTTAAAAATGTTCCCCTATACTCTTTATTTCATCGCAAAGTGGTTTGGTTCTTCAGTTTTGATTAGTATAATGTGTTTCTCTTGTGCACGCCTCTTGGTTTCTCATGCCATGGCTACAATGGAAAAAATGTTCTAAAATTCCTTAGATCATCCTTGTCTTGTTGAGTGTTCCATGATGAGAAAAATTGATGTATATTTCTCCCTCGATAATTGATCATGCACTTCACCTTTTTTTAAGTTTTGATGCTTCAAAAGGAGCTATTCATGCTCTAGTTGAATAAGGTGATATCGCTAGATATTTTCCTATGTAGCCCTCTTTTGCCTAGTTTCTTATGATTTGGAGTGTGTGGTTTAAGTGTGAAAGTTAAGCATTTATCCCTATCACATGTATAAGGTATACCACATGATGTGGAGGTTCAAAAGTCTATTCATAGACAATTTTAATGTATTTTGTGAGTTTCTATTTAAGAAAATAAATCTTTTTATTAATGTTTGAATGGCCAAACTTTAGAAATTACAATAACTATCTGTGAACTCATAAAATATACACATAAACACTCATACAAAAACTGTTAATGCAAGGATCACATCTATCATACTTCAAATTTTATTTGAACACCTAACTTGCTTGAGTTTGTAGAACCCTAATCTCAATATAATACCTTAAAATGGCAAGTAATATATTATATCAACCCAAATTTCATAATGTAATTCATATTAACCTATCCTACTACCTGATGAATGCATATTCATCCAAGTTTTGATCACATTTTAACCCTAGTTTTACATATAGATTTCATTTTTGCTTAAGAATAAACTTTAGTTTAGTTTTCCAATGTTCTATGCTATTTTGTTAGGGTTTTGACATAATTCCCTAATTTCCATGAACATACAGAAGATATGGTCGTTATACACCAGCTTAGGATGGCAGTCTTGCTATAGATCTATGGGCCCGAAGCAAATTTCATTCACATAAAAATATTTTTTTAATTGTGGTGTACCATTGGCCCCCTTAGAACTTTCATTAACCCTAATTTCTAGTCGTATGCATTCTCATCAATCCAAAATGTGGGCCCGACGCTGCTCGCATATTGCCCCTGGAATTCCCATTGGTTTACATCAACATCAACATATGAAAAGTCATCTAATGAGGTTCTTGCTTGTTTACTCCTCAAAATGATGACTCATGTCGCTCGTCAGAACTCATCCACTAATGAGGCTTATTCCTAACCACTTTCTTGTCTAATGAATCCATAGACTACAAGAACATTCAAAAACATATGTGAATTCTATGCCTAATGTGATTTCACACACTGATGGCCCGTCAATCAACGACCCCATAGACCGATGAGAACTCTGTGTACTTGGCGACTGACAAGGACCCCGTGCGGTCGCTAATCAATGGAATGCAAAATGATGATTGTATATTCATGAAGTCGTTTCCTCATATTCAACATGCCACTTCCCTTTCATTCATGCCAGCTGACACCATTACTATAAGCAGATGGAGCGTTCCAAACTCTAATGAAAGGCCTATATATACCAGTCTTAACTCCATGGAAATGATTATCATCACTCAGCTAAAGTGATACATAACTCCTTTTTCAGCATCTTCCATCAGTTTCCTTTGATCATTTTTGTCGGCCGATTGACCCCATTGACTGAATGACTCCAACTACACCAAGATTATTAAGGCCCCAACCTCAAAAGAGGCTATTCCAACATCATCTGGTCTCCATCTATGACATCTACAACAAATTGATCCACCTACTCCGCCCTCTATGGAACAATTCTAGCCTATGAAAAAGGATATCGACAACCAACAAGTCCACCTCCCACAGGTGTCAAAGTGTGTACCTTGTTGCTTCATTGATCTCCCTCATCTTGAAGACCACACACCATGACTCCGTCTCCATCTTCTATTGTGACAAAGGGTTTCTACCTCTCTTTTCCTATTGAACTTGCTACTTTTAGAAGGAGCAAGTGGTCCCATCACTAGGGTGTGAGGGAGTATCCCCTCTAATCCTTTCTATTCTTTGACCACATCGTTACTTATATGGACCATACAATGTTTGGAATCAAACAATTATTTCCTTGATTATTTATTTGGTCAACATACTTGCATGCTTATCAGATATTGGATGTAGATAATTCAAACTAAAATCTAGGATATCATTTTGTTTCATGTTAATCCCTTGATTAGAACTTCCGATAGGTTTTTATTGAGATGACTGGTAATTATCTCTTAGTAACGTGAGCATGAGCTTAGAGTAATGATTGTTCACATGTAATCCTCATTCCTAAATGATTGTATATATCGAGCCTCAACATTTGCATCTTCATGCTTGTTTATGATGCAACACGAGAGTTAAAATAGGTTGTGTCGTGATACCTATCCACCATAACGTTTTAATAATTTGATACTAATAAATCATGTCCAACCTATTTATATTAAAAACATCGGTTAATCAACTAAAATCCAAATTTTGTGAAAAATACTAGTTCTTTCTTGCTTATGTTGATAAGAAAATAATTACATATGTTGTCCTTTGGTTTCAATCCTAAAATTTACTATGATAATCCATCCACTTTAGGTTGGGATTTTCATACACTTGGGTTAGGTAAAAACTAAGATTCTATATCCCAGTGAATTTTTATGTGTAAAATGCTATATCAAGTTTTCCACCATTTCTAGGGACAAACCAATTTTCATTTATAAGTAATTAAATGCTCCAAGTAGGTAACTAGTTTATTCACAACTTTAACATAGAATTTCTAATTTTTAGGTGATTGAAATGTAAAATTCAAATCTTAACATATTTTACAACTAGGGTGTCATTTGTTCACTACTTTAAATGATTATATTTTAATGCTTAAAATAGTCTAATCACTCAATTTGAGAGATGAGATCAAGGTTTCTCTAGTCCTAGAACTAGAGAGTACTACAATATGTTACATTTGAAGTTAAAACATAAATAATTTCAATGTAAACATGAAACTAAGTTTCCATCATAAAACAAACCAAGGAACTGTTTATAAGACCTAATGAGTCAAGTAAAGTTGAGTTACCCAACTAAGTGGGAATAGAGTCCTCATAATGTGGATATATTTGTGAAAATTATTTGGATATATTATCTATCTATAGTGAATTTATTCATCTCAATATGAATGTCAATTTGGGCATTTACCTTCTAATCAATATCTACCTAGGTTTTCCTATTAGCCATATATATATATATATATATATATATATATATATACATTGTGTAAAGACTAAGTCTCTACTATAAAACATGATAAACAAGTACATCAAATGTGTGGCAGCGGAAGAAATAAGACTTGAATTTATTCAAAATGTATAAAGAGTACATTATAAAAATTTCCATAAAGGAAGTACAACTTTATACAAAACATAGGATCTAGGTAGAGGAAGACTTAGACTAAGACAATATTGTCTCCCAACAAAACAACTTATAAAGGCAACTATGATCATGCAAGCTATATGTTCCTTTTCTTCTTGTCCTATCCTTAGCCTTAGGTTCACCAAGTTTCTGCTGCACACTTTGATCCTATACCTGGATGGTTGGGATCATCCAACAAAAGAAGGATAAAAGTATGTGTCAATCAAAAGAAATTGGACAAGTAATAGTCAACAACATTGCATAATAAAAGATTCTCTATGCTACAAGATTTTAAGAGAATGAGACAAATATTCAAATAAGAAATAGAGAACTGCCATAATCAATCACCACAATAACAATCACATAGAATGAATATATTAAGACACAAAGTCATCTCAATGTAGGGTGAGGCACCTAATGGACCTCACCAAGTGGCAGTGGGACTAAAACCCCAGTGCCTATATAAAGTGGTAGGGGGACTAAAACCCCAGAGCCTAATATAAAATGGCAGGGGGACTAAAACCCCAGTGCCCGGTAGGAGGGCTAAAACCTCAATGCCCTGTGGATGGTTTGTACTCATGTACACTACATTGTCATTTGGCCTAAAATACATCATGCTTAATAGTCACTTGGCAGTATTGAGAAGTATAACAAGATTGCAACATTGCAAAATGGGAATAAAACCCAAATAAAAAATCTCAATAAATGGATGAGCCAAACATTGGCCATAGCAAGATTCAAGAGTTACAATTAAATGAGCCACATAGGCAATAGAAGCATCTCATAAGTAAGGAGCCAAATATAGGCAATCATAAGATCCATATAATTCAATTAGATGAGCCATAATGGTAACTGTGACGATCCGACCACAATCAAATCATCACTAGTAAATAATTGTGGAATTACTATAAACAACAGATTAACAAAAATCACTAAAAATTAAAACCATTTGCAAGGAGTTCCATTTCTAGAAAACTCTTAAGAAGAGAACCAAAGTACTGCATACATTATGGTTTACATTATACACACCATGTACCATCTCATCTCGAGGAATATATACAACAGTTGCTTTACCAAACTATACACGAGCAACATAAAACCTCGAGGTAAACAAGCCAAAATCTCAGATCGATCATAAAACCACTAAGTACTGACTCCAAGGACCTGAGAGTACAGAGACGACACATAGGACTCATATCTACATGACACGACAAACAATAACTCAACCTGAGATGTTACTCCTACTCCTGATGTTGCTGTCCTCCCTCTGCTATATAGTTCCTACCTCCTCATCCGTGTCCACCTAAAAAATTGGATCCCACGGGGGTGAGACAATTGTAATTGTCCCAGCGAGAGATATAACTCTCCGCCGACCATATTATTATCACAGTTAAATAGTATAAAACTGAGCAGAGGATTCATTTACATTAATTAATAAGATTCAAACACTGTTTAAGCAGAGTAGAGCAATATCATCTTCTGAAGCATTGCAGCTATATATGATAAAGCAGTAAATCATCTATTCATTTTAATAAGGAATATGAAGAACATGTGTAACATTTATCCATTTAGGATACATTAAGCAATGCAACATCAACCAATAATTTCCATATTTCATCCTTATGCAAATACGCTACATGGCTGATTTACATTTTTCAATCACACTTATGCCCTGAGGAGATGAGGTATACCGCTCATAATCCAACTGACCATTGCGAAGTCAAAATCGGTACCATACAAGGTCAATGGAAGAGTTGGCTTCCAAGACCTCTACCATCTCGGTCAGTGGGAGACCACAAGCAGGACCATGTCAACTACTTACATAGCTTTCCAGGGTATACTGGCAACTTCGCTATAGAGCTACAACGGTGGCTGCACTCCTTCGGTGATTGAGAGATCTTGTGTTTATCTACCATCAATCCCGGCATTAAACATCATCGGGAGATTCGTGATACATCCATCCCGGCACATATAATGAAGGATTGGGAGATCTTGTGTTTATATCACGTCAATCCAACATTAGGGTGTACGGATATTTTCGCCCATCACCCCCGCATATTCAAAAATATGCGTTCTCCAGGAGATCCCGTGGGAAAACCTGTTTCACCATCACCAGCTGCTGACGATGATGGATCTATGGTCAGGGCTCTACATGATAAGATTCCACTTTATTAATTAAGTACATTACCATATTCTTTTAGCATCAGTCAAGTTTTCAAACAATTATTATGACAAATGCTACAAAGAAAGATGTAATACATGTATCAAGTACTTTTCAAATCTTTAAGACACATATAACATTTAGGATCTCAATCCCTTATTTCATTACTGGGAATTCTCATCCCTTTACATTATCATCATCATGATTACCAAATCTAGGTATTCAAACCCTTAGTTCATCATAGAACATAGTTACCACTTACTAGGTAACTAATACCCCTGGGTCATCTGACCAAGGTATACATGATACTTGTTACACAAGCATCTCACATGGCTCACAAGGCCCATTAGATATCTTTATCAAATAAACATCATAGCTCATACCTGGCTATGCTCATCATCTCATGATACCTGCATGGTTAGTATACATGATAACAACCATCTTAGTTACATATCAACACCATGCAAAACAAGGGTAACACCTCTATTCCCTTATTAGGGTTAGGGTTTCCCATTCTTTGTTGATTAGGGTTTCAAGATCACATTATCAAGGATCAAACCCTAAATCATACTTTACACATATTAGAGACATTAAGAAATGCACATTACGTGTTTGGTTCACAAGTATGAGTTTCTCTCTCATCCTCTCTAGGATGTTGATCACTTAATACTTTATTAAGTTGGCTCAACCTTTCTTTCAAGGTACATTAGAATAATTAATCAATAATCATTAAACTCCATACTACTCAATGTATGACTTGATATAAAATACTCCATGTGTTTCTCCCTCAAGTATATTGCAATTTAAGGTACTTCCTTACCATATCGTTTGAGAGGTGTATGAATGCTAGCTTAGCCCATATCGGGTTGAAGGTGTGTGGTTGAGTGCTTGACCTCTTCAAACCTTTATGGCCACGACTTTTCCTTCACCATGGGTTAAGTGACAGGCTAGATAACTATTTGAACCACTATCAACCCAAAGTATAAACCAATGCACACCACTATCGATTTCCAAGTAAACTAGAGCTACTTTTCCATATCGGGTTGAAGGTGTGTGCTTGTGTGCTTTTGCACGATATTGATGATGTCATCATTATCAACCTCAAGATCCTTGTTCTTACTGTTCTAAGTCATGGACCACAGTCCCATGAAGCTTTTATAACTCAAAGGTTTAGTAATTATTCAAGAGAAAATGAATTGCAAGCAGTTCAACAAGTATGGAAAAATTGAAGGTACATAATAATATAATTAGGTTCAAGTTATATAAGCCACCTTAAGAACAACTTCAAAGATCCACGTTCCTAAGGTTGAAGATGAGCTTCACAACTCCTATATATGCAAAGAATCACCATGGATAAGCAATTGGTGAAGAAGAAAAGAAAAGAAGATCAAAACCCTAAATTCATGCTTCAATCCAATGTTGAAGATGATCATTGCCTCACCTTAGGGTTAAGTTTTGAGTTCCTTAGCTCCTTGGCCGACACCCCACCACTCTTGGGCGATATGGACTTCCTCTTGGCTGACACAAACTTGCTTGTGGCCGATACCCCCTCACTTGTGGCCAAAATCACTTCAATTGGCTGATATCAACTTGCTATGGACAATATCAACATGGTATGGCCGATACCCAAGGCCTATGCACGATACCCTTGTGCCCGTGCACGATATGACAACCCTCTTGCACGATATGGCACACACGTGCACGATATGGCACTCACTTGCACGATATGGCACTCAAGTCTTCACCCTATTGACCGATATCACCTTATATGGCCAATTTCACCTACTTGGCCGATATGCTTTTGCTATGGGCAATATCCAAGGGCCTATGCATGATATGCTTACTCTCCTGCACGATACAAGATACCCATGCACGATATAACAAGGTAGGAGGGTGGTAAGGGTCGAAAAATTTCACTTAAGGGTGAAACTAGGGGTATATATACTTGTTGCACATGAAGAAAGGTAAAAATGAGGTGTCAACATTTTAAGCTAGTAGGTGCCACGTGTCCATGCATGGGTGACACGTGCACATGCATGCATAAAAATTTATCTTGACATGAAAAACAGTTGAGGATCATTTGGAGATAAATATTCGACCATTACATATCCTTTTGAATAATATATATTAATTAATTCATCACTTTATGCACAACCCGTCACAATTTTGCTAAGGAAGTTGCATCCCGACACAACTCACCTCCTTGAGGTGCTTTGCACGATATGTCCTTTGCCAAAAGTTCACAAAACGATATGGGACACCTCCTTGGGCTCCATGGCCGATAGGCACTCATATATAAGTTTTTCAACTTGATACAACTCAAGTTAAGCTTTCAAATTCAACCCTTTTTCTTGGTCATTTCTTCACTAAGATTACCATCATTCCCAAATGATTCAAACATGGTGTATAATTCTGTCTATATCCTCTATATGATACTAGGAGGGAGTAGGGACACTCTAGAGGTGGTAATTTGCATATTAACCCCACATTTTGGGTAAATTACAATTTGTACCAAAATTGGTGCACAATGCACTAACATTATTCAAACAAGCTACAACTTGGAATTTAGGCTTTCCACAAGCCATCCTTTAACATCATTCTCTCTCTTATGATGTTAGAACACATGAGGTACATTCAAAATGTGGCATTTTGCAATATAGCCCCTTATCTTGGGTAAATTTCACTTTATGCCCAAACTATCATATAATGCTCAAACAGTTTGCAAATAAGCTCAAACTTGAAATTTAAACTCTACAAGAGTCTTAATTACTTTTCAAAAGATTAAAAAAAATCTGTAAACAACTTACTTAAGCAAAACGTCTAGGGTTAAGCCATAACCCAGGTCAGGGATGTTACAATTATCAACCTCTAACAAGGATTTCGTCCCCGAAATCTCAAGAGAAAAGAGAAGGGTACTTCCTCCTCATCTCTTCCTCCAGCTCCCATGTGGCTTCTTCAATGCCACAGTGATGACATAGAACTTTCACAAGAACTATATCTTTCTTTTTCAACTTCTTGATTCTTCTATCAAGAATCATCATTGGACCTTCCACATAGGATATATCCTCGTTTAATTCTACCTCTACAGGTTGCAACACCAACTCTGTATCGGGATGACATTTTCTCAGCATAGATACGTGGAACACTGGATGCAGTTTATATAGCTCAGGTGGCAACTCCAACCTATAAGATACCTTTCCGATCCGTGATATCACTGGATAAGGTCCCATAAATCTAGGAGCTAATTTACCCTTTTTCCCAAATCTGAGAACACCTTTCCAAGGAGAGACTTTACGATACACCCTGTCACCAACTTGAAATTATAAGGGTCTACGACGCTTGTCATCATAAGACTTCTATCTATCCTGGGCGGCTTTCAACTGTTGTTGTATTACTTTAATCTTCTCAGTTGTCTGTTGTACTAACTCATGACCCAAAAGTTGGTATTCCCCTATTTCATACCAGCATAACGGAGATCTACACCGTCTACCATATAAGGCTTCATATGGTGCCATATCAATACTAGTCTGGTAACTGTTATTGTAAGCAAACTCTATTAAGCTCAAGTGTATGTCCCAACTTCCTACAAACTGAAGAACACATGCTCTAAGCAAATCTTCCAAAGTTTGTATAGTTCTTTCGGATTGCCCATCTTTCTGAGGGTGGAAAGCTGTGCTAAACTTCAACTGAGTACCCAAGGCTTTATGTAGTCGTTCCCAAAAATGACTTGTAAACTGGGAACCTCTATCAGATACAATTGTAGTTGGAACCCCGTGTAATCGCACTATCTCATCTATATAGATCTGTGTTAGTTTCTCAGTAGTATAAGTTGTTTTGACAGGAAGAAAATGTGCTGACTTAGTCAACCTATCAACTATCACCAAAATGGAATCATGACCTTTGGTTGTTCTGGGTAAACCAAACACAAAGTCCATGGTCACGTGATCCCATTTCCACTGTGGTATAGGTAAAGGTTGCATTGTTCTTGCAGGCTTCTGATGTTCAGCTTTAACCTGTTGACACACTGGACACCACATAACAAACTCAGCTACATCTTTCTTCAAACCAGGCCACCAATACATATATTTTAAGTTATGAAACATTTTGGTACTCCCTAGATGCATTGCATACATGGACGAATGAGCTTCCTCCATGACTAACTTCCTCAAGTCATTGGCATTATGTACTACCATCCTACCATGGTAACAGACTACCTCATCCTCTGACTCATGAAACCCATCCCGTTTCTCACTGCCATACTCTGACCTGATCTGCTGAATCACAGTATCATCCTGTTGTGCCTTTTTGATCTGTTGTTTCAGAGTAGGCTTCACTTGCATCTTAGCTAACAGTCCAGCTAACAAAGATACTTTAAGATGTACATTGTTTTGCCTCAATGAGACAATCATGTCTCGTTTAAAGCACACTAAAGTGTTCAACTGTGCTTTATCTATGGTTGGCGATGATGATTTTCTACTTAGTGCATCTGCCACTACATTATCTTTTCCTGGATGATAATCAATTGTACAATCATAGTCCTTGATTAACTCCATCCAGCGGCGTTGTCTCATATTCAACTCGTGTTGTGAGAAGATATACTTTAAGTTCTTATGGTCTGTGAAAATCTGGAATGTTTCTCCATAGAGATAATGTCTCTAGATCTTCAACGCGTGAACCACTGTAGCTAATTCTAGATCATGTGTCGGATAATTTTCCTCGTGTTTCTTAAGTTGTTGGGAAGCAAAAGAAACTACATGATTACTCTGCATCAGCACACATCCTAGACCATTCTTGGAGGCATCACAAAAAACAATGTATCCCTTTCCCTGCTCAGGTAAAGTTAACACAGGTGCACTGGTCAACCTTTCTTTCAACAACTAGAAAGAATGCTGACACTTGTCATTCCAGACAAAAGGAACTTCCTTCCTGGTCAACTTGGTTAGGGGTAAGGCTATAGAACTGAAGTCTTTAATAAACTTTATGTAATAACCTGCCAGGCCTAAGAAACTACGAATCTCAGTCGGTGTCTTGGGCTGTTCCCACCCTAATACATATTCCACTTTCTGTGGATCAACACGAATACCTGAAGCAGATATAACGTGTCCAAGAAAAGACACTTCTGACAACCAAAACTCACACTTGCTAAACTTAGCATATAGCTTGTGTTCTCTCAACAAAGTCAATGCTTGACGAAGGTGTTATTCATGTTTTTGACCATCTCTACTGTATATCGGGATGTCATCTATAAAGACTACTACAAACTGATCAAGGAATGGCCGAAAGATTCTATTCATCAGCTCCATGAATGCAGGTGGTGCATTAGTTAGTCCAAACGACATAACTACAAACTCATAATGACCATACCTTGTCCTAAAGGTTGACTTAGGTATGCCACTCTCCTTGATATGTAATTGATGATATCCTGACCTTAAATCTATCTTAGAGAATATTGTTGCACCACACAACTGGTCAAACATATCATCTACCCTTGGCAAAGGATATTTGTTGTTAATTGTCACCTTGTTGAGCTATCTATAGTATATGCATAATCTCATAGACCCATCTTTCTTTTTAACAAAAAGAACCGGAGCACCCCACGGAGAAGTACTTGGTCGAATCAAACCTTTCTCAAGCAACTCCTGTAACTGTTTCTTAAGTTCTGCCATCTCAGCTGGAGCCATCCTATAAGGTGTTTGAGATATAGGTTGCGTACCCGGGATTAGATTAATCTCAAAATCAATCTCTCGGGGTGGAGGAACATCTGGAAGTTCTTTAGGAAACACATCCTCAAACTCCCTAACAACCAGAACTCCAGAAAGATTAGGACTCTCTACTCTGGTATCTACCACATGTGCCAAGAATGCAAAGCATCCTTGTCTCATCAACTTTTCTGCTACCATAGCTGACACTAGACAGGTTGGAAGAATCTTTCTGTCCCCCTGAAAGACCCATGTATCACCATTGTCTGTGAACATAGCTTGCTTGGAACCACAATCCAAGACAACCTTATACTTTTCTAGGGTGTCCATCCCAAGAATTATGTCAAACCCATGCATCTCAAGTGGTATGAGATCCACCTGAATGTTGTGTTCTAAAAAGGAAAGAACACAGGGAGAACATACCTCCTGCAACATCATAGATCCAACTAATGGAGTTTCTAAGAACAGATTATCCGTTCTACGATTGACAGTCATATTGTAGTCATGAATCACTTCTCGAGTGATAAAGGAATGCGTAGCACCCGGATCAATCAAAACAGATACAAAGCAGGATGAAGACATATCAGAATGAAATAATTCCATCTGACCTGTCACGACTCGTGGGTTGACCACTTCCTATGGCTGATTCATATCATAGAATCTCGCCGTTGGTGGTTGCCGGTTGTACGTCCTGTTATCAGGTGCAGATGAACCAGCTTGGGACGCCTGTCCACGTCCTCATGTGCCACTGCTAAACTGTTGCCTCTGAGAGCCTTGTTGACTCTACCTCGGTGATTGGGTTACATTCCTGTCTCCAAATGGACAATCCTTCATCAGGTGTCCTGGCTTCCCACACTGGAAGCAACTTAGGTTTTCCCATCTCGGCCTAGATGGTCCTGTTATTGACATTGATGCTGAACTTTGGGCTCTACTTGGCGATAGACTATGACCTCTACCCTTGCTGGACGTCCACTGTGTCTGAGCACTAAACCTCTGTGGTTCTATTGGTGCAGAAAACCTTGGTTTCTTAAAACTTTTGGACCTCTGTCCTTGGAATTGTGTATGCATTTTCCTACTGTTGGTTTCACGTTTCTCCATCACGGACCTTTCTATCCGCCTAACTGACTCCACAAAGGTGGCAAACCTCTCTCTATTCTCTAGAGCAGATGCAGGTGTGGTTAAATCAGCGTTCAAACCCTTCTCAAAACATCGAATTCTCTCCTCATCTGTAGTGGCCATGTGTGGACAAAACTGTAGAATCTCCATAAACTTAGCTCCATACTCGCTAATGTTCATTGGTCCTTGCCTTATCCGTTCAAACTGAGAGATTTTCTCATCCAAGTAAGTCTTGGGAAAGTATCTACTAACAAACTCTCTTCGTAACTCTCTCCATTCGACCTCAACACCTGGTCGTTTCTCTTCCTCAATGGCCCACCAGTGGCCAGCACTCCCTTTCAACAGGTATACAACATGCTTAACTTTCTCAATTTCTGGAATGCTGAGGATTCTAAAGGCTTTCTCCAACTCAGTAAGCCATGAATCTGCGTCTGCTGGGTCAGCTGTACCGGCATACTCGGTGGATCCTACCCGACGTAACCGCTCAAAGGTCTTACCAGATCCATGCCCCTCATTGGGAACTGGAGCCCTAGGTGCTGGTGCTGGCATCAGTTCTGCCATATGTGTCACTATATTCATGAACTGTCCAAACAGAGCATGAAAAGCTAGGTTTTCTATCGAAGCTTGGTTAAGCTGGGGATTCTCAGGTACTAGCTCCTCTCTATCCTGATCCCTTACACCTCTTCCTGGTGCAGCAACACTACTTTCAACAACATGTTCTTTGTGTGATCCAACCATCTTTAAGCTTTACTTCTTCTCCTATATGAGCAGAAGTCACTATCAGATAAACTGGAAGACACTAGAACAGACTCAACGACCTTAATCCTATGTCTCTGTAGACTCAGCGAACCTTACGCTCTGATACCAAAACATTGTGACGATCCGACCACAATCAAATCATCACCAGTAAATAATTGCAGAATTACTATAAACATCGGATTAACAAAAATCACTAAAAATTAAAACCATTTGCAAGGAGTTCCATTTCTAGAAAACTCTTAAGAAGAGAACCAAAGTACTGCATACATTATGGTTTACATTGTACACACCATGTACCATCTCATCTCGAGGAATATATACAACAGTTGCTTTACCAAACTATACACGAGAAACATAAAACCTCGAGGTAAACAAGCCAAAATCTCAGATCGATCATAAAACCACTAAGTACTGACTCCAAGGACCTGAGAGTATAGAGACGACACATAGGACTCATATCTACATGACACGACAGACAATAACTCAACCTGAGATGTTACTGCTGCTCCTGATGTTACTGTCCTCCCTCTACTGTATAGTTCCTACCTCCTCGTCCGCGTCCACCTAAAAATTTGGATCTCACAGGGGTGAGACAATTGTAATTGTCCCAGTGAGAGATATAACTCTCCGCCGACCATATTATTATCACAGTTAAATAGTATAAAACTGAGCAGAGGATTCATTTACATTAATTAACAAGATTCAAAAACTGTTTAAGCAGAGTAGATCAATATCATCTTCTGAAGCATTGCAGCTATATATGATAAAGCAGTAAATCATCTATTCATTTCAATAAGGAATATGAAGAACATGCGTAACATTTATCCATTTAGGATACATTAAGCAATGCAACATCCTTATGCAAATATGCTACATGACTAATTTACATTTTTCAATCACACTTATGCCCTGAGGAGATGAGGTATACCACTCATACTCCAACCGACCATTACAAAGTCGAAATCGGTACCATACAAGGTCAATGGAAGAGCCGGATTCCAAGACCTCTACCATCTCGATCAGTGTGAGACTACAAGAAGGACCATGTCAACTGCTTACATAGCTTTCCAGGGTATACTGGCAACTTCGCTATAGAGCTACAGTGGCGGCTGCACTCCTTCGGCGATTGAGAGATCTCGTGTTTATCTACCATCAATCCCGACATTAAACATCATCGGGAGATTCGTGATACATCCATCCCGACACATATAATGAAGGATTGAGAGATCTCGTGTTTATCTCACGTCAATCCAACATTAGGGCGTACAAATATTTTCACCCATCACCCCCGCATATTAAAAAATATGCGATCTCCAAGAGATCCAGTGGGAAAAACTATTTCACCATCACCAGTTGCTGACGATGATGGATCTATGGTCAGGGCTCTACATGATAAGATTCCACTTTATTAATTAAGTACATTACCATATTCTTTTAGCATCAGTCAAGTTTTCAAACATTTATTATGACAAATGCTACAAAGAAAGATGTAATACATGTATCAAGTACTTTTCAAATCTTTAAGACACATATAACATTTAGGATCTCAATCCCTTATTTCATTACTGGGGATTCTCATCCCTTGACATTATCATCATCATGATTACCAAATCTAGGTATTCAAACCCTTAGTTCATCATAGAACACAATTACCACTTACTAGGTAACTAATACCCCTGGGTCATCTGACCAAGGTATACATGATACTTGTTACACAAGCATCTCACATGACTCACAAGGCCCATTAAATATCTTTATCAAATAAACATCATAGCTCATACCTGGCTATGCTCATCATCTCATGATACCTGCATGGTTAGTATACATGATAACAACCATCTTAGTTACATATCAACACCATGCAAAACAAGGGTTACACCACTATTCCCTTATTAGGGTTAGGGTTTACCATTCTTTGTTGATTAGGGTTTCAAGATCACATTATCAAGGATCAAACCCTAAATCATACTTTACACATATTAGAAACATTAATAAATGCACATTACATGTTTGGTTCACAAGTATGAGTTTCTCTCTCATCCTCTCTAGGATGTTGATCACTTCATACTTTATTAAGTTGGCTCAACCTTTCTTTCAAGGTACATTAGCCTACTTAATCATTAATCATTAAACTCCATACTACTCAATGTATGACTTGATATAAAATACTCCATGTGTTTCTCCCTCAAGTATATTGCAATTTAAGGTACTTCCACACCATATCGTTTTAGAGGTGTATGTATGCTAGCTTAGCCCATATCGGGTTGAAGGTGTGTGGTTGAGTGCTTGACCTCTTTAAACCTTTATGGCCACAACCTTCCCTTCACCATGGGTTAACTGACAGGCTAGACAACTGTTTGAACCACTATCAACCCAAAGTACAAACCAATGCATACCACTATCAATTTCCAAGTAAACTAGAGCTACTTTTCCATATCAGGTTGAAGGTGTGTGCTTGTGTGCTTTTGCACGATACTGATGATTTCATCATTATCAACCTCAACATCCTTGTTCTTACTATTCTAAGTCATGGACCACAGTCCCATGAATCTTTTATAACTCAAAGGTTCAACAATTATTCAAGAGAAAATGAATTGCAAGTAGTTCAACAAGTATGGCAAAATTGAAGGTACATAATAATATAATTGGGTTCAAGTTATATAACCCGCCTTAAGAACAACTTCAAAGCTCCAAGATCCAAATATCCACGTTCCTAAGGTTGAAGATGAGCTTTAAAACTCCTCTATATGCAAAGAATCACCATGGATAAGAAATTGGTGAAGAAGAAAAGAAAAGAAGATCAAAACCCTAAATTCATGATTCAGTCCAATGTTGAAGATGATCATTGCCTCACCTTAGGGTTAAGTTTTGAGTTCCTTAGCTCCTTAGCCAACACCCCACCACTCTTGGGCGATATGGACTTCCTCTTGGCCGACACAACCTTGCTTGTGGCCGATACCCCCTCACTTGTGGCCAAAATCACTTCAATTGGCCGATATCAACTTGCTATGGACAATATCAACATGGTATGGCCGATACACTTGTTATGGCCGATACCCAAGGCCTATGCACGATACCCTTGTGACCTTGCACGATATGACAACCCTCTTGCATGATATGGCACTCACTTTCACGATATGGCACTCACTTGCACGATATGGCACTCAACTCTTCACCCTATTGGCTGATATCACCTTATATGGCCAATTTCACCTACTTGGCCGATATGCTTTTGCTATGGGCAATATCCAAGGGCCTATGCACGATATGATTGCTCTGCTGCACGATACAAGAGATCCAAGAACGATACCACAGGGTAGGAGGGTCGTAAGGGTCGAACAATTTCACTTAAAGGTGAAAATAGGGGTATATATACTTGTTGCACATGAAGAAAGGTAAAAATGAGGTGTCAACATTTTAAGCTAGTAGGTGCCACGTGTCCATGCATGGGTGACACGTGTACATGCATGCATAAACATTTATCTTGACATGAAAAAAATTTGAGGATCATTTGGAGATAAAGATTCGGCCATTACATATCCTTTTGAATAATATATATTAATTAATTCATCACTTTATGCACAACCCGTCACAATTTTGCTAAGGAAGTTGCAACCCGACACAACTCACCTCCTTGAGGTGCTTTGCACGATATGGCCTTTGAAAAAAGTTCACAAAACGATATGGGACACCTCCTTGGGCTCCATGGCCGATAGGCACTCATATATAAGTTTTTCAACTTGATACAACTCAAGTTAAGCTTTCAAATTCAACCCTTTTTCTTGGTCATTTCTTCACTAAGATTATCATCATTCCCAAATGATTCAAACATGGTGTCTAATTCTTTATCTCTCCTCTATATGATACTAGTAGGGAGTAGGGACACTCTAGAGGTGGTAATTTGCATATTAACCCCACATTTTGGGTAAATTACAATTTGTACCAAAATTGGTGCACAATGCGCTAACATTATTCAAACAAGCTACAACTTGGAATTTAGGCTTTCCACAAGCCATCCTTTAACATCATTCTCTCTATTATGATGTTAGAACACATGAGGTACATTAAAAATGTGACATTTTGCAATATAGCCCCTTATCTTGGGTAAATTGCACTTCATGCCCAAACTATCATATAATGCTCAAATAGTTTGCAAATAAGCTCAAACTTGAAATTTAAACTATACAAGAGTCTTAATTACTTTTCAAAAGATTAAAAAAAATTTGTAAACATCTTACTTAAGCAAAAATTCTAGGGTTAAGCCATAACCCAGGTAAGGGATGTTACAGTAACAATAGCATCAAATAAGTAAAGAGCCAATAAAAGGTATTTTAGGAGGAGATCAGGGCCATCACATAATGTTTGTAGGGTTGGATAAGACCCAACTGAAGAATAGGATTATTTTCACAATAAACATTCACATATAATAGGAATCACATACCAAATAGGCTTCACATACACCAATAAGTTTTCACATACATAGGGGTCACATACGAAATAGGGTCCACATACAAAATAGGCTTCACATACATAGGGGTCACATACCTTAGTTTCAATTCATTACCATCACATTCACCAGTCTGATTGTATCCAATACCATATTTCCCTAGCTGCAAATATTACACATATATTAGTATATATTAAGGCATAAAGCATAGGAAAAACCCTAATTTTGGAACTTTTATTTCAAACCCAAGATTTAAGGTTCAAAGCTGATAACACCAAATTTTGTGATGTTTTTGACCCTTATTTTGTTATCAAAACTACCCTTTTAAACTGATTTCCTCTCTTTTTATATGTACTTTTGCAATAACAGGCCAAACTACGCTCTTAATTCAAGATTTCCATCTTTTGCAGAGTTTTCCTCCAATTTTGACCCATTTGTCATCAATAAGGCCCGTCTCGGCCCATAAACATGATTCCACATGCATCGGCCTTCCATCCGACCGATATGCACACTGCCCAGCAAGGGTAGTGCAATACACGGACGCGTGACATGAGGATGCCACACAAGGAGGGACTAACGGACGATGCACTTATCTACCCGATAGGGAGCCGGGCTCGCCACGACAACCGAAGCTTGTCGCGTGAGATAGGCCACCCACCAGCAGGCGCTGCTCGTCACGTCCACCGACAGCCGACATCCTTGTGCCGCACGATACTGATATCGGTCGTCCACCGACTCCATGATAATAAGAGCTAAACAAGGACACGTGGCGCCCTGAGTGCCATATCTTCCCCAACTGCTTCCTATAAATAGCAGCTATAGGAAGCTGAAAAGACAGGTCGGAACCCTGCGCAAGTCATCTCAGGAAAGCTGCGAAGAGCTAGTGTATCGTGCCTCAGTACTTGTGCCGGGTGATTCTAGATGAGCAGTTCCCCATCCTGAGAGGGAGGGAATGGTTCACTTAGGGTCGTCCCGGGCAACACTGCAGGCCGATAGCGGCCGACAAGGATCCCCGACATAAGTGACCAATACTAGGAGCATCGCTCTAGCCCGACACGATACCGAACCCCGATACGCATCGTCCGTCACGACGTGTCGCCTGAGAGGGTGCCACCCGACATGATCGTATCGGACGAGGGTCCTCGCGCGATGCAATCCGCCCATCACGGCGTGTCTCCTGAGAGGGTGTGCTGCCCGACACGGTTGTATCGGGCTAGGCTCCTGCCCGGTATCGGGCTGGAGGGTCCGCTGTAGTCTGTCGTCTTTCTATATCAAGAAGACGACATCTATCTTCATTATTTCAGTCATTTATTTCTTTTACTTCTACGATGTAATCAGAACCTTATTTTTTTATGGAAATAGAAGAGTATAATTATCTGATGCTTCATGTTTGGTACCTTTGTTGGATGATTGCTATGTTTAACATCTGAACTCTAGCTTGCATGTTTGGATTGCATTTCGATTAGCTACCGAATCGTGTTTTCCCTTTGCAACAGCCTTGAGAGAGGTGTTGTGGCTCTAGTGTTTGGTCCGATTCTGGAGTATGAGAGTGCCCGGAATCGGAGATGCTTTAGTAACCTTTTCACTCTACTTAAGCCCAACAACCTCGAGAGGGGTGTTGATGCTTGGTTAGAGGTACCCGCTTCGAGAGGAGGGGTACATGATGTTTCTGTTGCTGCTTGTTTTACCGAAGTTTTCTCCTTCGTACCTTACTTTAGCGCTAGTATTATCTCTTTGTTTCCATGGCACGAAAATCCCTAAAAACTGATAAATGCTTAAAACCTTAATTTTTCCTCGTAGCTCTAATTGGAGATAGATTTCTTTTGTTTTATCGGTCTTATCCTGCTGTTCCCTTTGGGAATTTTACCATCTCTTTACCCTTTCCAGAGTGTAGCGTGTCGATTCTGTGTTCTCAACACTACCACCCTTGTCCCTGTGTTCGACCCCGTAAACAAAGTTGTGGGGTCCTAGAAGGTTTCAAGTTATAAATGTAAAAGTCCGAATACTTCAAATCCACCTCCACTTTTTGGATGCGCGATTTAGGCCGGTCAACTTTTTGGCACCGTTGCCGGGGACAAGGCAAAACGGTACTGTTGACAGACTTGAATCCACTAACTACACCCCAGTGCCTCAAGCTTAGAAATGAGCTTGACAACACTCTCTTTTCCTTTCTTTCTTTTCTTTTATTATTATTATTATTATTCTTTGCCTGGAACAAATAATTCAAATTATCATTGATGACAACTTTTCTAACTTGATTCTTCGTGTTATTTCAGGTACTCAGAAGAAAGGGCACTCCGTTCGACTGAGCACCAACACCAGCCGTCGAGCCACCCCATCCTGAAGGAGAACGTCAAGGGAGGGCTAGACCTCTCTCGAGCACCAATCTTGGCCAAGGCGAGGTCTCAAACCAGACTAACTTGGTTGGACAACTATTTGCCTTCATAAAGAGACAAGATACAATCATCAACCAGCTGGCACAAGGTGCGCTCCCCAGTCCAGGAGCTCTGAACTCCATATAGTACCAGATGACAAATCTACAGACACGCCAACACCAGGTTGATCAACAGCTGGCCCAGATGTCCGTTTTGATGAAGGACCCTTCAAGAAAGGTACTCCCCTACCCCGAAAATGCCAGAATGGCAGTACTAAGATTCGGGAAGATGGTGGAGCGTAATGAGGAGGCCAGGCCGACACTTGAAGCAAGGAATGTGGGTGCAACTCCCGCACAAGAAGAAAATCAACAAGCTGATGCCTAATAGCCTGATCAGAAATCCTTCAAAGAGGTATCTGGTGGGAGAAACCCTTATGCTCCCAGGCTACCTTTTCTGTATAAACTGATAAAGGCAAACCTGAAGAAGAATCACGAGAAGTTCATGGAGTCGATCAAGAAACTTTATCTTGAAGTTCCCTTTCTGGACGCTTTGGAGGAGATGCCGACCTATGCCAAGTTTCTCAAGAATCTGATCACGAAGAAGAGGAGAGGAGGAAGGATTGAGACTGTGCATCTACCAGCTGCATCCTCTACTTTCGTAAAGCCGGATCTGCCCAACAAAAAGCGAGATCTTGGGGCTTTTACAACCCCTTTTGCCATCGGAGACAACGTCGACCGGGAAGGTCTTGCCGACTTAGGGGCTAGCATCAGCCTCATGCCACTAAGCTTCACGCAAAGATTAGGTTTAACCGAAATGGTTAGAACCAACATGAGGATCGAACTAGATGATCATACATTCAAAAGACCTGTCGACGTTGTTGAATATGTGCCAATCCGAGTGGGTAATTTCTTCATTCCGTGTGATATAGTCATCATTGACACCATGGAGGACCCCTGCTGCCCAATCATCTTTGGACGCCCTTTCCTGGCTACATGAAGGGTGTTAATCAATGTTTCTGAGGGGATAATCACACTGAGGGTCGAAAACGACCACCTAGACTTCAAGGTGAAGGAGGCAATGAGAGGACCATCCCTGTCCGAGTCTGCTTGCTTTGCGGACAACTATGACCGGTTCTGCGAGGATATAGAAGAGGACATCCGGATAGTAGACCCCCTTACGAGGGCGATAAGCTGTCAGGATTCTGAATTCGAAGATCTAGAAGTTGTTGAGTGTCTCAACCTTCTTAACCTATCTGACGAAGATTTGAGCGAAGAGGATGAGGTGGTGGAATCGGTCAAGTATGCCTCCCTTGAGGGGGAGATGCAAGAAAAGGCATCCAGAGCAAATCCTGAATTGAAACCATTACCTGAGGGATTGAAATACGAATTCCTAGATCAGGAAGAAAGAAACCTTGTCATCGTCAACGCCAATCTTTCAGAGAACCAACTGGACAGACTTCTTGAGGAGTTAAGACTCCACCGTCGGGCTATAGAATACTCAGTAGAAGACATCAAAGGCCTTAGCCCCACTTTATGCATACATCACATCAATCAGGAAGAATCTGCCAAGCCTCTGGCTCAATCCCAGAGGAAGCTGATTCAGATGCTGAAAGAGGTCATCAAGAAAGAGGTAATCAAGCTAAGGGATGCAGGGATCATTTACCCAATCAGCGATAGTAATTGGGTAAGTCCGATCCACGTAGTACACAAGAAAGGCGGTATGACAGTGGTAAAAGGAGAAAAGGGCGATGAGGTGGCGGTTAGGACCGTCACCAGATGGAGAATGTGCATTGATTACAGGAAGCTAAACTAGGCTACAAAAAGGATCATTTTCCGCTACCTTTTATTGATCAAGTTCTTGAAAGATTAGCGCATCATGACTTTTTCTATTTCTTGGATGGATTTTCAGGATTTTATCAGGTCCCCATCTTACCCGATGACCAAGAGAAGACAACCTTTACCTGCCTCTATGACACCTATGCCATCAGAAGGATGCCCTTCGGACTCTGCAACGCTCCCGCCACGTTTCAACGATGCATGATATCAATGTTTTAGGATTTTCTGGAAGATATCGTAGAAGTTTTCATGGACGATTTTTCAGTCTATGGAAAGGACTTCAATACCTGCCTGAAAAACCTATCCTTGGTTCTGCAAAGATGCGAGGAGAACAGTCTGGTTTTAAACTGGGAAAAGTGCCATTTTATGGTACGAGAAGGCATTGTTCTAGGGCATAAGATCTCAAGGCGTGGCATCGAGGTGGACACTAGCAAAGTCAAAGACATATCCGAGATTCCTCCACCGAAGTCCGTGACGGGAGTGAGGAGCTTCCTCAGACACACTGACTATTACCGAAGATTCATAAATGACTTCTCAAAGATTTCAAAATCTTTGTCCAATCTACTGGTAAAATGATGTTGAATTTGTTTTCTCTAATGACTATCTAACGGGTTTTCAGGCTTTGAAGAACGCCCTCGTATCACCACCCATCCTTCAAGTGCCAGATTGGGATTTACCCTTCGAGCTTATGTGCGACGCCAACGACTATGCAGTAGGAGCGGTCCTGGGGTAGAAAAAAGATAAAAAGCACCATGTGATCTGCTACGCTAGTCGCACGTTGGACGAAGCTCAGGTAAATTATACAACCATCGAAAAAGAGATGCTCATGATCGTCTTTGCATTTGATAAGTTCATGTCATACCTCATTGGAGCAAAGGTCAAAGTATATACAGATCACGGGGCCATAAAATACCTAATGCAAAATAAAGATACAAAGCCCAGACTATTGAGGTGGGCCTTATTGCTACAAGAGTTCGACCATGAGATTATCGATAAGAAGGGAGCAGAAAACGTGGTCGCTGACCACTTGTCAAGGATTGTAGCCGAAGGATAGGGAGGACTGCTCATCGATGACAACTATGCCGATGAAGCTCTTATGTCAATAGAAACCAAGGAAGAGGACTTGCCCTGGTTCGCAGATATCTGCAACTATCTTGCCTATGGAAAACTGCCCCCCGACATTACCTACAATCAGAAAAAGAAGCTGTTCGCGGATGTTAAAAATTACTATTGGGATGATCCTCTCCTTTTCAGAAGATGCGCTGACAATTTTTACAGGAGATGCATTCCTGAAGAAGAAACCCCAAACATTCTGAAGGAGTTCCATGCCTCCCCCTATGGGGGACACCTGGGTAGCGAAAGGACTGCTGCAAAAGTGCTACAATCAGGTTTTTACTGGCCCTCTTTATTCAAAGATGCTGCACAATTCGTAAAACTCTATAAGGAGTGCCAGTCAACGGGCAATATAGGGTGAAGGAACGAAATGCCGATGGCGAATTGGATTGAAGTAGAGATCTTCGATGTATGGGGGATTGATTACATGGGACCGTTTCCCCCATCAAGGGGGCATCAATACATTCTAGTGGCAGTAGATTATGTATCAAAGTGGGTAGAAGCTGTAGCAACCCAAACGTGCGATGCCAAGTCAGTAATCAAGCTGTTCGAGAAAATGATTTTTTCTCAGTTCGGTGTACCACGCACTGTAATAAGCGATGGAGGGTCATATTTCAGAGAGAGACAGTTCGAAGCATTCTTACGTAAGTATGGAGTCAAGCACAAAATCGCTACACCCTACCACCCACAAACTTCAGGGCAGGTAGAGGTTTCAAACAGACAAATTAAGCAGATCCTGGAAAAAACTGTCAGCCGAACGAGGAAGGACTGGTCTATGAAGCTTGACGACGAACTTTGGGCCTACATGACTGCCTACAAAATGCCCATTGGAACGACCCCCTACAAGCTGATCTACGGAAAATCCTGTCATCTACCTCTCGATATGGAACACAAGGCCCTTTGGGCAATCAAATTCTTAAACATGGACCTGGAGAAAGCAGGAGAAAAGAGATTTTTGCAGCTACAAGAGCTTGAAGAGTTAAGGATGAACGCCTATGAGAATGCAAAAATCTATAAACAAAGGATGAAGGTGTGGCATGATGCCCACCTAAGGAGAAAAGATGTAAGTGAAGGGGATAAAGTTTTATTATTTAAATCCTCCATTCGTCTTTTTCCTGGAAAGTTACAAATAAGATGGTCGGGACCGTTCACTGTATCAAAGATATACCAATCAGGAATGATGGAGCTTCACGACAAAGACGATCAAACCAAGGTCTTTCAAGTAAACAGGCACAGAGTGAAGAGGTACTATGAAGATGAAGCTTTTGTCAGGAGGACAGAGATTAACTTGCAGGATATGGGTACTGTCGAAGGCTGAAAGTGAAGAACCTACACCGGTCGAGCTGGCGACGCAAACTTCAGCGCTCCTCGGGAGGCAACTCGAGTTTTCTTTCTTCCCTAGAGTAGGATGCATCTTTGTAAAACAAACATTATGGACTGTAATAAGGCCCGAGTCAGTGCACGCGCCGAGCATACCGACTCTTCTATTTTATGGGCCACCGCTCTATTTTTTGAAACATTGAGGAGTAATACTATCTGAGGTCGGGGACTCGACCCTAAGCCGATGATTTTTTGCCCATCAATCGCTTTTTCTTCACCTTGTTTTTAAGTTTTTTGGCCGCATATCAGACTTGTATCCCCTCTTTCTAACCGTGTCGGGTAGCAGCTCAATCGGCATGCTGAACGCGTTGGGCATCTCGGGCACCGCAAGGGCCGTGACGGATGGCATCCCTGGGTGGCGTGCACCCGTGTCCTGGGTATCGTGCAAAATGAGTAATTTTCCTTGATTAGACGGATGGACTGCCCGTCTCGGGAATAGCCTGTCTTAACGGCCGACGCGCGCCCCAGATCTACCCGTTCTACCCCCGATTGAGATTGCTATATATAGTATGGAAGGTTTATTGTGTCGGGCTACTGCACTTACTCTTCCGGCTACCCGCATCACGCAGTAATCTCCTTTTTGCTCGCATGTCGACCAACTTGCCATCGCCCTCGTGTCGGGCGAGTGCTTCAAAGAGTAAAGGTATAGCCCGACAGTATGTTTTCCCGACACGGGTTTCTTATCGCGCGCAGCGTATCGGGTTGACGAACTTAGTTGATTTTTCTTGTATCGCCCGACACGTATGAAGCACAACACGTCTACCGATCACTTTTGCCTGATACGCCATATCGGGCGACACGATTTTTCCGTCGAGAGGTCCTATCGGGTAGTTGTTTCATGCGACCATATCGCCCGACGTAACTGTGTCGGACAGCGTGTTGTGACACGCAACTCTCTCCGTATTATCCAATCTTATATCGCCTTGGATTTTCTTTTGATCGACGATACCCAGACTTTGCAATGAGACAAGTTTTATCGAGATATCAGTTCTTCCTACCTAACGTTTAAATGATCAATGAACTTGATAACAGGTATGGCTAATACACGACAAACCTCCGGATGAGTTGACAAACACAACAGAAGAATCGACACTGTGGCCGCAACTGAAGCAACAACAGTCGGACAGAAATGCCAGAATCCCGAGATAGCTGAGCCACCACCCGCCGAAAAGAGAGCAAGGGAAGTCCATTTCCTTATCGTAGTCTGTCTTCTGCAGTGGTTTAGGACCATCCCCAAAAGAGAAAATCAGTGGAAGTCCTCCTCCTGTGGCCCCTGGATTGAATATGGGTATTTTGGGCCCATCAGTCGTGAAGCCACCTTCATCATAAGGGAGGTATCTTCTTCTGATATAGTATCCACAAGTGTTTTCAAAAACTCTTTGTCTACAATAGGCCGGTTATCATTGTCATAATCTGCACGGGCCTTGCGCTTCCTTCTTGAGAGCTTTGCACTTGTTCTGGCCGCATCCCCCTGGGAGATAAAATGGACTCAAGAGGACTGAAACAGGGATTGACGATCAGTCCTTTTGTTCATGTTCACAACGGAAGTATCTTAAAGCCTACCAGGTTTAAGGGGATGCCAAATAATTTTGGGAACTTCCATCAAAAAAGGAGAGGCCTGACCAACTCTGACAACAAATAAGGGGGACGTATGGCAGCTTCTCCATTGCACAAGAGCGACCACCAACTAACCCTCACTGGGTTAACATTACCTTACCCTATCTTCTTCACTACTCTGAGACAAAGTGTGGAGTAAGTTTGGGGGGGGGTACCCATGTACCAGTGAGGGAGGTATAAAAATCTTCTTCTTCAACTCCACCCTTTGTGTTATTTCGTTCTCTTCAACTCCACCCTTTGTGTTATTTCGTTCATCTATTATATCATGTGTATGTATCCATGCTCATATAAAATTTGCTTATCTTGTTCCCTTTCATATGTACAAAGTCACTATATTAGTAAAAGCTTGATTCAACTTCTTGCCAGTTTGTTTTCTATGTGCCCAACGAGATGCAAGTTTTGTTATATCTTTCTGATAATGCAGCCTCAAACGACAAAGGACTACGTTTTTCCATGCCAAAAATTTCAAAAAAAAATAATAATCTCGCAAACATCTAAGAGACGAGTATGGAGAAGGAAAAAGCTGCCCAAACAGCAAAAATCCCTCTTATTTTCCCCTACCCAAAAAAAATCCCAAAAAAGAGAAAGTAGACTTATGAGAGTGAATAAAAGCATGAGAGTTGTGCCCAATAAAAGAAAATATATATATATACACATTTGTTTTCCAAAAGTACCCATCTTTAGGCATGGTAGATCCGGGGCAGTGGTACGTAAGATGTGAAATCACTGCTCTAAAGCCAACTGGCTTGGACTGCAGGGACCACTTGCCCAGTAACGGACCCGTACCTCGATGGACTGATGGGAAATAAGAAAAATCCAAAAAGCCTTAGCCTACCCAACACACAACTTTCTGCCCCTAAAGCTGTTTGGTGTGAAAGCTAACTTCAGAATCATGCACCAAAGTCTCGCTGAAGCTGTAGAGAATTTTTTTACTGAAATAATAAGGTAGGGAATGCAAGGTCTTTTGTTCGTAGTAGGGTAGTATTATCTCTAAAGACATCGTGATACTTGTCTTACCTCTACGCCTAAAAGCTACACTGCGCAAGAAGGAGCATCAAAAAATAAAGTTTAAATATTGATTGAGGACAATCAAAATGCTAAGTTTGGGGGAGTTGATAACACCAAATTTTGTATTGTTTTTGACCCTTATTTTGTTATCAAAACTACCCTTTTAAACTGATTTCCTCTCTTTTTATATGTACTTTTGTAATAATAGGCCAAACTATGCTCTTAATTCAATATTTCCATCTTTTGCAGAGTTTTCTTCCAATTTTGACCCATTTGTCATCAATAAGGCCCGTCCCGACCCATAAACATGATTCCACCTGCATCGGCCTTCCAGCCGGCCGATATGCACACTGCCCGACAAGGGTAGCGCAATACACGGACGCGCGACATGAGGATGCCGTGCAAGGAGGGACTAACGGACGATACACATATCTACCCGACAGGGAGCCGGGCTCGCCACGACAACCGAAGCTTATCACGCGACACAGGACACCCACCGACAGGCTCCGCTCATCACGTCCACCGACAACCGACATCCTTGTGCCGCGCGATACTGATATCGTCTGTCCACCGACTCCGCGATAATAAGAGCTAAACAAGGACACGTGGCGCCCTGAGCGCCATAACTTCCCCAACCACTGCCTATAAATAGCAACTACAGGAAGCCGGAAAGATAGGTCAGAACCCTGTGCAAGTCACCTCAGGAAAGCTGCGAAGAGCTAGTGTATCGTGCCTCAGTACTTGTGCCGGGTCATTCTAGGTGAGCACTTCCCCATCCCGAGAGGGAGGGAAGGGTTCACTTAGGTTCGTCCCGGGCAACACTATAGGCCGATAGCGGCCGACAAGGATCCTCGACATAAGTGACCGATACTAGGAGCATCGCTCTAGCCCGGCACGATACCGAACCTCGATACGTATCGTCCATCACGACGTGTCGCCTGAGAGGGTGCCACCTGATATGATCGTATCGGACGAGGGTCCTCGTGCGATGCAATCTGCCCATCACGAAGTGTCTACTGAGAGGGTGTGCCGCCCGACACGGTTGTATCGGGCTAGGCTCCTGCCTGGTATCGGGCTGGAGGGTCCGCTGTAGTCTGTCGTATTTCTATATCAAGAAGGCGACATCTATCTTTATTATTTTAGTCATTTATTTTTTTTACTTCTGCGATGTAATCAGAACATTATTTGTTTATGGAAATAGAAGAGTTTAATTATCTGATGCTTTATGTTTGGTACCTTTGTTGGATGATTGCTATGTTTAACATCTGAACTCTAGCTTGCATGTTTGGATCACGTTTCGATTAGCTACCGAATCATATTTTCTCGTTGCAACAGCCTTGACAGAGGTGTTGTGGCTCTAGTGTTTGGTCCGATTCTGGAGTACGAGAGTGCCCGGAATCGGAGCTGCTTTAGTAACCTTTTCACTCTAACTTAAGCCCAACAACCTCGAGAGGGGTGTTGATGCTTGGTTAGAGGTACCCACTTCGAGAGGAGGGGTACAAGATGTTTCTGCTGCTACTTGTTTTATCAAAGTTTTCTCCTTCGTACCTTACTTTAGCACTAGTATTATCTCTCTGTTTCCGTTGCACGAAAATCCTAAAAACTGATAAATGCTTAAAACCTTAATTTTTCCTCGTAGCTCCAGTTGGAGATAGATTTCTTTTGTTTTATCGGTCTTATCCTACTGTTCCCTTTGGGAATTTTACCATCTCTTTACCCTTACCGGAGTGTAGCGTGTCAATTCTGTGTTCTCAATACTACCACCCTTGTCCATGTGTTCGACCCCGTATATCTACTTCGACCCCGTAAACAAAGTTGCGGGGGCCTAGAAGGTTTCAGGTTATAAATGTAAAAGTCCGACTACTTCAAATCCGCCTCCACTTTTTGGATGCACAATTTAGGCCGGTCAAAAGCCTAGTCCAATCGATTAATCACATTCTCTTGATTGTGAAAACATATTTATTATCCCAATTTGGAGTTAAAATAGACTAGTTACACATTTTAGATCATTTAAGGTGATTAGAATGATATTTAAGATAAACATCAAAAAAGCATTTGGAAATAGGACTAAGTGATACTTAATATTATTCTGATCGATAAAACATATTTATTTACCAAAAATCGAGTTAAATAACTTTAATTATCATTTTATAACATTTTATACATTTAAATTGAGGTTTGAATTAATTATCAGAGTTGGGATGGAAAATAGGACACAAAAACTATAAATTCTGATTCTACTCGAAAAATCCTTTCCAACGACTATTTATTTACATTTTTCTGATAAACGAGTGATTTCCTATGAATTAAACAAGATTAACCAAACAGAAATTAGATAATTGCTATGTGGGCCAAAGACCAAAAGGGCAGTGAATAAAAAGGGCGAACTGAAGAGCACGGAGGGGCAAAACCATCAAAAACCACTCGGCCTTCTTCTACCTTCAGCTAGTGACATGGCTCCGAGGTCCCAACTTGCGAAGTTGGGCAAATCCACAGTTCTCAACCAAATTAAGTGTATAGGTACTCGAAACGTAGGGAATTGAACGAGGAACGTACGTACGGGTTCAATTTCGCTTATGGTCGCTCCTAGCTCCATGAAAAAGCTCCACAAGCTCAGGGTGAAAAGCTCCTCGCCGACGGCCACACACCCTTCTTCGGACCAAATTGAGTGGATAGAAAGGTTGCTAGGGGGACGACGAAGCTGTGGGGGGTGTTATTTATAGGTGGGGATGTCTGTGGAGCTGAAGCGAAGGTGGAGGTGAGGAGCCATGTCCGGCTAAGAATGGCGTTTTGGCTACAGTGCACGGGAGGCGATGAGGTTTTGCTCGTTCAATGTGGGTGGTCTCCACAAACTCGTAGGTGAAGAAATCTTTAGAAACGGTGAAGTGACGAGGGAGAAAGGTGGAGAGGAAGCGAGCGGCGGCTGCTTGGTTCCGCTTCAGTTAACTGGAGGTGGAAGATGATCCGTCGACCGTTGGATGTGGTCTGGGTCAAAGCTGAGTCGTCCAATCCTGGACCATCATGGTCCGGCACGCGTGACACTCCTTAATATCTGGACTTTGGCTTAAATGATGCCGATAATCGTTATTTCGATGGCTATTATGTCACAGTTTATTAAAAAGTTATTAAATACATTTGGAAGGTCAAACGAGCTCTAAATAACTTCAAATTTTAACCCTAGGTTTATAATGACGTCTATTTTCATGATATATAATTAGATTTGTGTTTCACCCAACCTTTGGGCTCCAATAATTATGTTGCTTATTAAAACATATATTAATATGATTTTTGGGCAAATAAATACATATATCTTTTATATGCAACCCTTGGTTTCCAAAACCGAGATATGAAGTCCAAGAGTCCTTCATTCACTTATTACATGCATTTTCAAGCTTAATTAGCCCATGATAAGAGTGAGGTATGAAGGTATGTTATTATTCACCATTATAATTTACACTATATTAAAAGCGTATAAAATAGTTTTGAGGGGTCAAACCAACTCCAAAAGCCACCAAATTTGAACCATTAGCTCACATTAAAGTCTAGAACAATGCTATGCCATTAATTTCTCGTTTTATATATAATATGGCCCTTAATTATTATATTGCTCATTAAAGTGTATATTAATATATTAAAATGAATGAGTTATATGAAAAGTCTTCTTTTAATGGATTATATGAGTGAATTTCGAGATATACAACCATTATTAACTTTAAAAGCAAAATCTCACCATTATATTCTATTTTGATATATTATTATCATTTTTGAGGAGAGAGAAGGAAAAAGGGGAAATACTCTCATTAAAAAGTCAAATACACATTAATATTCATATCTTAGTCCAAAAATATATAAGATCTCTAAAAACACATTATCCACTTATTTTCTCTCTTAAGTATACATTTTGCATATTAAGACCGCAATTATTTCATTGTGTGGGTTATTTGTGCAAACACCCCTCCATTTATATAAATGAGGAAAAAAGGTAATTTCAACCTTGAATTGTGCTCAAATTGCACAAGGAGTCCCAAAAGAATATAAAAGAAGGAAAATTTAAGAAATTTGTCCAAAAGGACTTGAAAGAAATGAAAAGATAGAATATGGGTAAATTGTAGGGAAGACCTTGAGATTCAGTATGTTACACATTGTATATATATATATATATATATATATATATATATATATATATATATATATATATATCCATATATATATATATAGATGCATATATATACCTATATAAATGTATGTATGTATGTATATATATGTCACTACTACAGAATAGGAATATGGCATTGGTTGTTTCACACATTCCGTGTCAGTTGTAAACCAATGACCAAGTGTACGATGGTAAAACTCAACCATTCTTTGTCAGTTAGTGAAACCGATGCCAATAATATTTATCATTGATTCTTTATTAGGGTGAAACTGATGACGTAACACGTTGTGGACATCGTATTTGTGGTTTGCTTTGACCTTTTCTCGTCAGTAGTAAGAAACATAATCGACACCTTTACTATTTCCTCATCAAAATGGTAATGAGAAATAACCGATGCTGAATTTCTTGATGTCAAATTTAGTAGTGATACTATGAAAATTTTAGGTATATACCGTTGGTTAGTTGTAACTAACCGACTACGAAATAGTATGTAGTATTTTATTTACAAATAACTAACGATAAATGTTTTTTTTATATAACAGACCTACAGATCTATTGTCTAGCCTTCTAGCATGTTTGGAGCCTTGTCCTTCAAAATTGGAAGTTCTGAAGAATAGCAGGCTCTCTGTAAGGATTGCGGCTTAACAGTATGCCGACACACTTGCAAGAAAAAGATAAATTATGCAAAGTAACATGCCAAATTTTATCATTTTTTCAACTCAAATTGCACACAAATCCATGAACTCATAGCTCAATTGTTTCATTTCTTAAGCTCCGATTGGTTTGGTGTAAGTCATTAGTTATGTGGAACTCATTTTATGGGAACTATAGTTCAGTTTCTGGAACTTAAGTTCTATTCAATTTCATGTGATTGGTTTGTTGTAAGTGTAAACATGGAAACAAATTGAAAAATTATTAATTGTATCGTGTGATGTATAAAAAGTAAGGACATCGAAATAGAGTCAAAATCATATTCATGACAAATCATAATATATTTTAACCATAATAATATCAATACGGCCACGATGCGGACATCACTCCTCTAAAAATATGTTAATGTGTATAATTATAATTTTTTTTATAAAAATATTATGGTTCAACTCATATTATAATATTTTTCATTTCACTTTATATGTATAAACTGTTGTAATGATATGTACATATTATGTGTTTGTAAATATATGTTCTAGTTCATCATTGTTTAACAATATGTACAACTCTAAATTTTAGTATATTCTTTGCGTATGATTATAGTTCATAATATTTTTTCACATCATATTATTTAAACATTAATATAAAATTGCGTTAGATAAATTATATATTTTGTCACATGGTGCGATATGGTTATTTTTTCATAGTGTTTGTATGTTTGTTATTTTATTGACCACAATGATAATGGTAGTTGTTGTGTAAAATATTTTATATGGTGCCACTTATAGTGTATAATTTTGTCATATTATGTTATGATTTTGGCAATAAATCATATCCACACACTAATATTCATAGTCATAAATATTTTGCATGTGTCATTTATGAAGAATGAAAAATATAGTTGTACATGAAATGTTGTCAATTCTTCCGAAACTCATTTCCGCTCTTTTTAAGATGGAACTCATGACCTCTATTTTGTATGTGAGTCTGTAACTTACCGAAAGTCATGGAACTCAAGTTCCAACTCTTACTTTTAAACCAATCATAAAAATCTACTTTACGAACTCTAGTTCATAAGTTTTCTGAACCATTTATAGCAAACCAATCAGAGCCTTAGTCACACTTCAATTTCATACATATATGCATGAATAAACATCATTCTCTTCCTCATGTCTTCACACTCAAATTCACACACACATATGGACTTAACATTCAATTCATACTCACAAAATACATATCAACATCAGCTGCCATCTTAGATTTCAGTCAAAATATATATTAATGCATATCAACATTCAATTCACACTCACAAATACTTAAAAAAAATCTAACATCAAAGTTTAAACTACTAAAAAATATCAACCAGCCGTTAATTTTATACGACGCCTCCGGTACACTCGAGTGTACACTAGCTTGACTCTCTCTCTTTATCTCTCTCTCTCTCTCTCTCTCTCTCTCTATATATATATATATATATATATATATATATGCCTTTTTTTAATACCCACATGGGTAGCCTGGATTTCACTACCCGACAGCCAAAAAAGTAACTGTTCTAACCAGAAAAGTAATTCTGCTATAAAAAAAAATAACCATGTTGATCAAAAAGTAACTATATGACTAAAAAAGTAATTCCGTACAAAATACACAACAGATATATATGTAACTGTATTTTGAAATATGTTGTTACAAACGTAACTATCTACGTATGAAACTCAACAATTTGTAAGGTAAACTAACCCTCTACATGTCAAAAGTAACCAACTTGAAAAAAGTAACTGAAATGGGGGGCAGGTAGTTACCCACGTGGGCATTAAAGATGGGCATATATATATATATATATATATATATATATATATATATATATATATATATATATATATATATATATATATATATATATATATACTATAAAAAGAGCAAGTTTGATGCTGCGCTCTCCTTGATTCACTCTCTTCTTTCCTTTTTTCAAAGAATTTTGCTCCTACAAATATTTATTCTCACACTCTCCTAATAACTTTTATTATATTTAATTCTATATTTCTCTCTCCATCCCACAGAAACGGTTCCTTGAAATGGGTAGGGTATTACCTGTTTATCAACCACCCATACCTTGTAGGATAGGATGAGGGTAAATATATTTTTACTCACTATGCACTTACCCTTTATCTGATTTACCCGCATCTAATGAGAATAGGGTTAGGAAGAATCTTTACCCTACATGCTTCACCCATTTACCCTTTATTTTAAGGATGAGTTCATCGTTTCAACATATAATACATTGTTTATGCCTATTAAATTCTCCAAGAAGCATTAGTACTATTTTCTTAATTTATACAATTGTGATTCTCAAAATTTTGGTAAATGATGGGTAGCATGTCATGCTTTTTATAACTATATATTAGATAACAAATTATATATCTCAATAAGAAATAATATATTATAAGGTTAGTCCTTATTTTTAAAAAGAATAGGATAAAATATATATTTTTAATATCACCAAAAAATTATTATTTAACATTAGATGTTGACGTGTCTTTTGTCTGATGTTGGGAACATCAAATGAAATTATAGTTCAAAATTCTACATATCTACCTCTGTTTTCTTTACACATTTCACATGTTATCCTACCCATTTACTCTGCAGGTTAAAAGGTGTCGGTAAGGGTAGGATAAAGGTGTTCAAGAAAAAGATAATTATCCTACCCATTACCCCCACCTTTTATGTGGACAATGATAAGGGTAAATCTTTATCCTATCCTACCCTTCCTATTTATAGCCCTATAGCAACTATCTAGCACCAATCTACAAAACTATATAATTTTGTTAACATATACATATAAATAACAACCAACACAAATATCTTTTACCGTAGGGACCCTTTCACGGACGAGTCCTCTCCCCACACATTTCACGGATGAGTCCTCTCCCCGCACATTTCCAACAAATTTATATGTCACGTGCATGTGCACGTGTGCGTTCACTAATATATATATATATATATATACTAGCCATTTTTTAATATCCGCACGGGTAGCCCAGATTTTGCTACCCGAAAGCTAAAAAAGTAACTGTTCTGACCAGAAAAGTAATTATGCTATAAAAAAAAGTAACTATGCTGATAAAAAAGTAACTATACGACTAAAAAAGTAATCCCATACAAAATACACAATAGATATATATGTAATAGTGTTTTAAAATCTGTTGTTTCAAACGTAACTATCTATGCATGAAACTCAACAGTTTGCAAGGTAAAGTAACCCTCTACATGTCAAAAGTAACCAACTTGAAAAAAAGTAACCAAAATGGGGGGCGGGTAGTTACCCGTGCTGGCATTAAAGATGGAGCCATATATATATATATATATATATATATATATATATATATATATATATATATATATATATATATATATATATAAAGCAATACTCAGTTTATATGTAGGAAATAATTAAACAACTTTTTACATATGACATGATATTCATACTCACCATATATAAAGTTCTATCACTAATGTGTTCAACCAATCATACTTAAATACCTTAGAAACATCTGTCGACACTGTAACATTGTCCCATTGTATACCTACAATCTCCTCCTCAAGGTTGATTACAATGACAATCATTTGGTCTATAGTATCTAACCATCTTGTCAACGTCTTGCATTTAGGGCCTAAGGATTTGAACAAATCCTGTAGAATAAAATGATGGGGTGGAGGCATCAGTTCCTTAAGGGATTCTTAGATGTTATAAGCTGCATACATATATTCTAATCTTAGCATTTGCTTATTTTATGTAAGTTTCAATATACATTTTCCATACCTAAAAAAATATAGAGAGTTGTTTGGGACACCCAGTAAAGACACCTTCTACCTCTTCGACTGTGGTGGCATCTAGGTGCTCGTATGGGAGAGGTATTTCACTCATTCCTTGAAAAACACACATGACTCTCAAACAATAGTGATCAGTGGGATGATGAATACCATGAACCACATCAGAGATAGAAGCCTCGACATCTGCCACGACATTGCCTGTTTGGAACATCGACGACAAGACGCCATTTTCTGGCCACCTACATTTTTATGAAACACAAACTTTAATTTGAAAAACATAAATATTGACTTGAATGATTATTTTATCAGAATGTAAATATAAATTGATTTGAATTGAATCTTACCCAGACTATGCCCTATGGGTCCGAAGGACTATTCCCAATGCACTCTTTGGGCAAGTGATGAACAAGCTCTATGACTACTAGAGAAGTTTGTGTCGCCTAAGAAACTATATATTTCTCCAAGGTTACATCTACCAACCTCTGCATGTACTCCTATTCCACTTCCCATTTCTTTGCATATTTGCACTTTTCTGGAATGAGACAACAAAGATTTTATCCCATACCCAGCTCCAACACCCCTAGTACGTCCCAATGCTCTTATATCCCTAGAGCATCGTCAAATCATCGTGTGTACCCTGAGGGGTGAACTTGCCCTCCTTTTCTTGGGAATCCAGCTCCAATTAATTAACATTAAGAATAGACTATTCAGTAAAACTTAACAATCTAGTAAAAAAGAACAAGGACATTATTGTGAGATCAAGATATATACTATTTTTAAAACCACCTCCTATGTTTCTTGGATGAGGATTTTTCCAACTTTATTTTTCCTCACATATATCCACTGAATATAGCAAGGCAAACGTCCAAAAGCACAAGAAGACTTGGTAGTAGAAGGAGCAGAAATAGAAGGCTCTTGCTCTTTGCCTTTCCCTTGATCTTTCATTTTCTCCCTCTCTCGCTATAACTCTCTCATCTGGCCAAATTTCCAATTACCACTTGAACCTAACAGATGGTTGTGCACATTCTTGTCACGACTGTGTTTTTGAGCATCCTGAAGGGCCTGATTAATTCATACAGGTGATATTATTAAGTAATAATAAGAAATCATAAAAATGTAATTAATTAAATTCCTTGAACGCATCTGTTTGTCTCTGCCAAACAAACTCCTTCCAATCATCTTTATCAATATAGTTCCATTTAAGCCAGGGTTCCTTCTTGTCTCAGAAGACATAGTCTCTTGTGAGGATTGTCCGCCAATCTCTATGTTTTCTCCCAAAGAGACGCATAACAAACTTGTGATGTAACTTTTCATCAAGTTCATACTAATCCTAAAAAGGTTCATCATTCAATATTGTTTAGAAATGTTAAAAGAAAGAATAGGAAAAAGACTATAAAAACATAACTTCATTTATCTCACCTCTAACTCCCTCTAGATGAGGTCTTTGTGGACCGTACTCACTTGTCTCCAATCCTCAACAAGGAGAGACACTTTGATTCAACCAAGGATCCCACAATAGCTAACAAACTCTTTAGTAGCGGCGTGTGATGTGGAATATTATTGCACTAGAAATTCACTAGGAATAGGATTCCTAGAGTTTACCAAAACCAAAGTGCAATAATGCCACCTGCAAGCAGACGAATCTTATCGCATTATAGTTGAGGATTGAAACCCAAGGGAATTTTTTTAAAGAATTTATCTAATCAAACTAACTTAGTAAGAACTAGTATTTATCACAAAAGAGATTGGCTTATTTAATATAAGGTTTCAAGAATAAAAAAGAGCTAGATTAAGGTCTAGTTATCAATGGATGGAAACATTAGGGTGAAAGTGGGTTTCACCGCCACTCAAATATGTGTATTCATTCAAATCCAAACCTGTATGAAGATATAATTGGAGTTATATAAGTTTCCTCTCCCGATGTTAGAAACTAGCATTAGTAGATATCCCTGTAAGCTCAATGTCTCATTACTTATAAATTCTATATCCACTAATCCGAAGACTTTCCTTCAGAATTTCTCGTCAGGGTGTCAACCAACGCTAATCAGTATTCAAATCTTAAATGCTGAAGTTCTCATGGTAAAAGATTATAATAAATCACGTAAAGCGGGTGATCAATCCACAAGACATGCAATAAATGATTAGCTATGAATTAAATGAGTTCATACAAGAGTTAGAATATGAATGAAATTTGCAAGAACGAGTAGTGGCGCTAGTCCTCACACCCAAGTGAAAATACTAGTTCCTCGTTGTGGTGAAATTAATATCACTAGAAGAGGAGGAGGACTCCATCATTGTCATGATGGTAACAAAAGCGGCTCAGCATGGTGTGCGACGGTAGACTTCCTTCCTTCTTTCTCCTTCATGTATTAACCCTAACTTACAGTAGAAGTAGGTGGAAGAACATCAGCTCGAAGGAGAGATTGATTGCCCAAGGAAGGAAATCGACAACCTAGAGTAGTTGATGAAATAGATCTATTGATCAATGCTGGAGGTTGATAGAAGATGCCAAGATAGGTCGATATTTCTAGCTTGGTCGATAGGTGTCATCCTTGCTCTAGTCTCATGGAAACCTTTCAGCGTGTTTGTCTCTACAAAATCAAAGATGATCAGTATGGCTGCGCTGGGGGCCTATTTATAGGGGCGAGGCTGTCAACCTCTTGTATTTCCTGTCAGTGTCAATCAATAGCTGTCAACCAACATGTGATGACGTTTGGACTTCCTATCATCAATCTTGGAGTTCGATAGGTCTTTTCACCTAGAGGGTCGACAAGACTATCAGTAGAAGTTGTGGTTGTCGACGAGAGTGTTGACAACATTATGTTAATGACTTGATTTCTTGTTGGTTGAATAAACTGATGGTGTTGTCCAAGGAGGGAGATCGATGGATCTTTTGACCTTGATCATCATTGAGTCTAAGTGTCGTTCCTCTTGGATTTCGACCATGGGGGTCGATAAGGCTATCGAACATTTAGTGTGTCGAATAGGGAGGTCGAAAAAGGTGTCGACCTTAGTTATCAATGGATTATATGTAGACCTCCTAAATGTCATCCTAGTGAATCAATAGAGTTGTCGATCTTTGAGTCGATGCCTTTGATAACTGATGATTTTGATGATCGTTTGTCACGTCAATCGAATGATTAATTTTGTCCTAGGACATAAAAGCTGTGTATCAATCTGCCTTCTGGAAGTGCTCAAAATCCATTTCGGAGTGGCAAAACCTGCATAGGGAGTCTAGAAAAGTATCAAATTCCTACAAATTAGCATAAAAACCTAACTAGATTCAAACACAACTATTATTGATGAAAACTAAGCTAGATTAATGCTAAATTAAACTAATAATGCAACAAAAATTGGGAAGAATATGCCTTCATCAGCGTGCCCGCTTCATAGAATTCAATAACACCCTTCCTCCCTTGCCTACTTGCAACATCTTTCATCACAATTATCCCTCTAACTCCCTTAAATTTTGGTTTATCAGCATTGTAAGTACCCTAGTCAGGATTCTCAACATCCTCACGCTCGTGATCACTATGCTCTTGGTCAATTTCCATCTATAAAATCAAAAGTAAATATATGAAATAACATAAAAAAAAGTCAACACTATTAAAAGTTAGATCGTCACATATAAAAAGTCAGATCACATATGAACAAATAAACATGTTATATAATGTAAAAAATCTAGATCACATATGAGCTGTATACCTTAAACTAATATCCCTTTTATGTTATCTTCATGTGCATAGTCATCATTGTTAAATTCTATATATTAGAGTTATATATTAGAATTCACTAATTAGGGTCTATATATTAGGGATTATATATCATTCACACATAATATTAAAACAAATCAAATAACCAATTCAAAACTCATATTGGACTAAGAACACCCACATTATTTCTTAGGGCTTACAAATTATTCAAACAATGACTATGGAGCCAACAAAATGGAATTTTATCAAATAATCATGCATCATAACAATCTTAAACAATCATCACATTCATGCATCATATCAGTTATTGTTTGAAAATTATTCAACAGTTATTATCAAATATAATTTAAGAAATTAGTTGGTGCAATTAGAAGTCATAAAACACATCAATCAACTGGAAGCAATGACTATGGAGCTAACAAAATAAGAAAATGCTTAAAATAATAAAACCAATCACAAAAATAAGGTGCATACACATTATACATGGTACAATGACTGAAAAATGGATTAGTCAGTACCCCATACTAGTGAGGAGTCAACGTCGACATGAATTTGGAGAAGTAGAAGGAGTAGTAGAAGGGCAGATGGAAGAGGATAAGGGTAGGTTAGCCGACAGAGGAGAAGGGATGTGGCAGCCGACAGAGGAGAAGGGAGTAGCAACAACTGTGGCAGTTGACAAAGGAGATAGAGGTGTCGACAGGGGAGAAAGGAGTTGTGCAGAGACACAGAGGAAGCAAGGCAAAGTAGCATCACAGGTCACACGAGAATCGCTAGAGTGCCTAATTCTAGAGAATGTGGGCAGGGGAAAGAGGGGGGAAAGGGTTTCTCGTGGGGTTAAGTAATAAATATACCTTCACTTATTTAGAAAATTGATGGTCTAGGGTTTATGTCATCGGTTGTCCATAAATAACCATTGGCCAAACCAAAAATTTTTTGTGGGTTGTCCTTGATAAACTGACGCCTAAACTCATGACCCAACGATACGTACGCTGTCGTTGTATTAAAAAAAAGATGCTAAACATCAAGTGGCAGTGAAAAATTTTCATAGGACACATGACACAAACATCTTTCTCATCGATCTCTTTAGAAAGAACCAACGAGAGATACCAATTGATTCCTGTGGGGCAGATGACACATGCACCTATTTATCACATCAGTTTTATAGACAAAAACCGATGATGTAGGTTTTTCGAAAGCAAATGAAATGCTCCTAAAATTTTTACATGAAATTCTATTTTCGAGGATGATATATAGTGTCAGTTTCTTTGTGAAGTGACCGATGAAAAAAAGAAAGTGTGACTCGTGTTTTCTCAATTGGTCAATATGCTGCGCTTGTCAATGCAGAACCGACATTATAGATAATACTGTCGATTTTTCTTGAAAAAGGACCAACCGCAATTTGTCATATTTGTAGTAGTATGTACACACATATATACACATGTATATATACATATATATGTACATATGTATACATACATATATGTATATATATATATATGTATGTATATATACATATACATATACATACACACACACACACACACACACACACACACACACACATATATATATATATATATATATATATATATATATATATATATATATATATATATATATATATATATATATATATATATATATATATATATGTGTGTGTGTGTGTGTGTGTGTGTGTGTGTGTGTGTGTGTATACACGCACACACTTAGACACACACACATGTCATTCTCAAAAATTTATAGAACTCTTTTTTCTATTATAGATATTATAAGTCCTCCAAGTCTCAATAATAACAATAGTGTTGTGATCACGAATCTTGAAATTTTGCAACAATTTCAATGATAAGTGCATGAGAATCATGGGCTATATAATATGATCTTCTGGCTCCCCTTCCAAAGAAAGGACTTATTTTCCACCATCATTTATATATTTCTTTAATATTTAATCACCTTATAACAAAATAAAATATGTTTTATAAATTGAACCATATTTCAATACAATTATTTGAAATTACTTCTTATAGCAAGTATGGTAATGTATATGCATATATTAATAATATTTTAGTATTTTAATATTAGTTTATGTTCTACATACATAAATGTATTGTTCTTGAAGATCTTGGAAATCATACGATGCATTCATTTTTTAGAATTTATTTCATCATAAAAATCTAAAGTATAATTAAGATCTAGCCATGAACTAAAAACATAGGTCCTAAAAAATATAATAGGTTATATTTTTCTATTTCACATAATGTGCTTAAGTATGAGTTATGCATATTAAATAAAAATTAGATATTATCATCTATATAGTTCACCTCTAATGTTGAGTGTGGTGATACAACCTCCCTCCATAATAGCTATGTTTTCCGTGACTATAAGAGGTGCACATTATGGTGAGATATGCCACATTCTATCTTCTATGTATTTTCCTCAAGAATATGATGTCTCCAAAAGAGACTCACCACAGTTGTTTTCCTCATTATAAGATTAAATATCTTTTAATGCAAATCCCCTATTGGTCCCTTAATAATATTGAACAATTTCTTCAAACTAAAAATTGGCTACCTAAAGAATATATTTTGTTTCAAGATGACACTTCATTATCACAAAGATACAAAACACATCATGTAACTTATTCAACTCAAGTTAAAATTTAAGTCTATAGTCCACATGCACAACTGGGATATAACAACTGTCCTATGCAAAATCCATATGTCTTCATTACTTTCTACATAGCTATTCTACCAATTATGTGAAACCACCCACGAAAATGTAATATCTTGTGTCTATTGCACAAGACATGAGCCGAATACATGTTCCTTCTCATTATGACAAAAACAATAATAGAAATATATAATGTTTAAAACACAATGTCTTATACTCAATCTAACTACACGATAATTGTGTATAAATATTTAGTCAAGATGATTGGAGTACCTTCTAAAAAGTTCCATGTATAATAATACTCTTTGATTGCTATCTATATTAGATGGAATTTTTTAATATACCTAATTTTAGTACCCATAACATAATGTGTCTTCTTCAATAACAAAATATGGCTATAGGAATTTTATCACATATTAAATAAATAGGAATTTAGCATTGTATGGAAATCTCATCAAAGTGCAATCCTTCAAGCTTCTACATAGAAAAACTGGGCTTGTCAACTGACAAATGACATTTCCCCCTTCTGATTCCAACCAAAACTAACTCACATCCATAAGTTCCTCTTGGTAACTCTACCAAATAACCAATAATAACTAGATCCTATCCCCATTCAATGATAGGTAAAAGAAGAAGTAAACCTACTAGTCTTTGATGCTCAACCTTTACCTAGTGATATTCTTCAAACATGGGTACATGTTTAGAAATATCTACATTCCTTCATAGACAAATCTAATTCCTTTAGATCTTTTTTTCACATTGGAAATGCTGATATCATAGTATACACGGATAAACATGCCTCTTTTAATAATTCTTGTATCAGATAATATGTTGTAGAAGACATTTCCCTTGAAAAATATTGGAGAGTAAAGGTGAAAATCATCCTATTACGTTGATCATTTTTGATGGAATATGTTGAAATTAAATAACAATAAGCAACTTCTATAATTATTATCGTGGGATTACATTTATACAAAATTGTGATAGAAAATCATCACTTGCATCATATCAAGATCAATATTATGTTATTTAAGTAATAGAAAAGATTTGTCTTGATATGGTACATATTTATCATCTCTATTGTTGAAATGTAAAACATGAAAGTGATATTCTGCCAACAATAATACCACATTATTGTTGCCAAGATGATATTGCATTCTACAATTGTAGTTCTTTATCAACTCATGCCATATAAACTACCTCAATTTAAACCACACCCATGGAAATATATATACTCTAAGCTTCTATGATTGACAAATATGAAATGGATTGTTATAATGATAGTATCACCAGTAACCCAATGCATGGATTACTATGTATATCTTTGAATCATGAAAATGCTAGTTACATTTATGCTTATCTAATTGGATAGAATCCTAGGAAACTACCTTACATTTGGTATAAGCATGCATCCCAACCCTAATTAGTGATCACTTTACACTCTTAAGAAACATGTTCAATTGTCAACTTCTATTTCAGAATCTATTAACTCTTTACACATCGACTCTCCACTCATTTGTGCCCCCTCTTGGCTATTTGAATCAAAGGAACATAAATTATGGCAAAGTTCTAGATGGGCCTTCTATAATGCCCTAACATGAAAGAGAATGTTCTATTTTCAATATTTATGGGGTTCCACCACTAATAATACATTATAGTTTACTAAAATCAACACATTTTCCTTTCATGGACATCGCACAAGGAGTAAAAGCCACTTTTTTTAAATTTCCACTATATGTGACGATTGTTTGTGTATGACTTCTATCAGTCATGTCCCACCTTTAGTTGTTTCCTGATGATCCTAATCTTCTCTATTGTCTTTTGTTTTCAAATGAACCTACACCACTCACCTCAGGTGTGAAACACCTAAATTTCGTAGCCCAGCTACTACTGCCAGTTCTTAAATCAAGTCCTTGCTTCAAGAAATTAGACTTTTCCTGCTCCTCTTTACTCAAGAACTTAGAAGAAGAAGAATTGAAGAAGAAAGAACGAAAGAAGTGATTAATTTGGTATCTTTTAATCCAAATTAGGGAAGTGACGAGTTCTATACATAGGAGAGAATGAAAGCAAATAAACCTAGTAAATATTAATGGTCTACATAGAATTTACCAACCTTTGAAAGAGAAAACCCAGAAATATGAAGTTTCCACTTCAGATTCTCCAAACCCTAGAATCCCCTAGTCTATCAATAATTACGAAGCTCTAAAGTGTGGGACGGAAATGAGAGGTGCTTGGGTCGTAATAGAGTCCTATATACTCACTAAGGTGATTGGAACAATTAATTATAAACATTTTCAGTCTTTTTTTTCTAGAAAAATCTAGTCATTTGAGTTTGTCTCTCTCAGAACTTGATCGACACAAGGTTCTTTTGTGACACAAAACTTCTTCAAAAACTCTGAAAATTTAATATGTTGTAAACGGAGTATTAAACATTCAGTTAAAATTTTAGCTTAATTGGATAGGCCAATAAATTATGAAAAATCAAATACTATACTACTATACTTAAGCATGTATAGCATGATCGACTGAGTTTCTCCTGAGGAAACTCGATCGATCAACAGGTCCAGAAACACAAAAAATTCTGAAATTTTTCATTACCATGAATACTTGAGTTATACAATGCATATATAAAATTCAAAGTAATACGAGTCACACACAAAATAATAAAAATCTCTTATTAGACTATTATACTTCACACTGAATTCATCAAAAAAATTTCTATTGATGATTTCATGCAACTAGGGTTTTAAATTTATAACCTTACTAACCTAATTATTCACAACATTAATCTAACAAACACGGTTTATCATTTTGGTTAATATTTGACCTAATCAAGAAAATTAAATCAATAACTATTGATGCTTAGTAAGATCTAACTAGGATTTAAAGTAATTTAGGATCAGGTCCTTACACCTCCGTCTGTATGTTCATCTATCATAGGGAGACCAACATGTCCCTCCTCACACATGCCATTAATTTGAACTAATTACTCCCTACATGATGATGATGCCCTTCCTCTAAAGATTTTGGTAGGACATTCATCTTTCTTAGGTGATACTCTATTGTGTAGTCATATTCTTTTGTTAGCCCAAGCCTTCCCCTTTGCCTCATGCTCCTATCCTATTTCTAGAAGAGGTATCATAGATCTTATGGTCAATGAAAACCTAATACTTGTCCCCATATAGATAATGCATCCAAATCTTCAACACTAAAACCACTACTACTAGTGCCAAATCATGATTGGGGAAATTCTCTTTATGTTTCTTAAGATGCCTTGAAGAGAATGATATCACATGTTTTCCCTACATCAAAACACACCCAAGACTTTCTTTTGAGGCATCATAGAAAATTATATCACCCTTCCCATGTTCTGGAAGAACTAACACTGGTACAAATGTCAGCTTCTTCTTAAACAACTAGAATTTCTATTAATGCTTTTTTATCCACACAAAATGTACATCTTCCTTCACCAATCTCATCAACGACAAGGATATTGCACTGAAATTCTTAATGAATCACATATAGTACCCTACCAACCCATGAAAGCTCCATACCTATGTTGTCATATTTTTCTTCTCATATGAACACACTAACTCTACCTTCTTTTGATGTACACAAATACTTTGGCTAGATATGACATTGCCCAAGTAAGATACCTCTATAAACCATAACTGACACTTGCTAAAATTTGCACACAATTGGTGCTGTCTCAACAGTTCCAAGGTCAATCAAAGATGTTTCTTATGCTTCTCTTGGTCCTTGGAATAGATCAAAATGTCATCTCTGAAGACTACTAAAAACTAGTATAGACACTATTGAACACTCAGTTCATCAGGTCCATAAAAGTTGCAAGTGCGTTGTTTAGACCAAACAACACAACCATGAACCCATAGTGCCCATAACTAGTTCTAAAGATTGTCTTCGGTGTGTCTTCAACTTTGATCCTCAGTTGGTGATATTCAGATTGTAGATCTATCTTTAGACACACTATAGCCCCCTTTAGCTGATCAAACAAGTCATCAATCCTCAACAAAGAATACCTGGTCTTTAGTGTGACCTTGTTCAACTACCTATAATCTATGGTCAACCTCATAGATCCATCCATTGTTTTGACATATAGAATACATTCACCCCACCAACACATGCTCAACTAGATAAAACCCTTGTGTGACAACTCAATAGTTGTTTATTTTACCTTTTTTCTTCTTCTACTGATGCCATTCTATATTGTGCTATTGGTTGTGTACCATGAATAAGATTGGTTTCAAATCAATCTTTCAAGGAGGTGGAGCACTAGGAGACTCATAAGGGAAAAATTCTCAAACTTTCAAACTACATACACATCACTAATACTAGGACCCACTATATAAGTATCAACCATGTAATCTAGAATAGCCTCACAACCCTACCTTACCAACCTGTCAATTATTCTACCAGACACCAAACACATGGGAAACATCTTTCTATATTCTTGGAAAGTCCAAGAGACATCTTCCTCCCAAAAAATTAGCAACCTTAGACCTAAAATCCAACACCATCCTATTTTATAACATATCCATCTAAAGGATCACATTGAATCCATTCATCTCAATTGGCATAAGGTCCACTCAAATTATATGACCAGAGAAGATGAGAACATAGGATGGACACACCTCACACAGAACTACAGATCCGACTAGAGGGGTATCAAGTAATAGATGCTCATATCAATGAGTAACAAGCATATTACAACACACAATCACCTCTTATGTGATAAGTGAGTGTGTCAAACCCCAATCAACCAAAAAATATACATATATAGAACCAAAACATATACAAAAAAATACATATTAAAGATGTCTCGGGGGCGTGGTGGTAGAGGGCGCGGGCACGGACGCAACCCTAGCAGTCGACCGGGAAGAGGCCAAGCCGTAGAGTCATCTCCATCGACTTCTTCACTCCACCAACCAACGGCGAATGGAGAAGGAGGCCAACCATTCCCAAAAACCCCAAGGGTACAACCACACACAGAGTCGTCGAACTCCACCTCCAACCTGAAGTTGCCGCCCAGAAGTCCTGACGGAAAGGTGAGCTCTAAGTGGTTCACTGACTGGCTTAGCCTCAGCCGTCTGGATCATGAGGAGATTGATTTCAAATCGATCGACTTCATCGAGCCCATCTCCAGAAACAGCACGAGATGCGCATCCATCTCAAGCCAAGACTTCCCCATCCCTACATGGGAGGAGCACATCTCTATCCACTTTGTCGGTAGGAAACCCTTCTGCGGCCAGCTTCTTGGTTGGATCCACATGCAGTGGCACCCCAGCGGCCCTGTAGAGGTGATAGCTGAGGAACGAGAGGGCTTCATTGTGAGGATGCTAACCCATGAGGAAAGGGAACAGGTCCTGAACGAGGCACCTTGGTTCATGGACGGGTTGCTGATCATCGCTTATTCATGGAAACCAGGTTCCCCTCTTCAGCCCCTATCCTTCACACACGCTCCAGTATGGTTCAAGATTGAAAATATGGGGCTACTGTGGACGCGTAAGCATATCGCCTGCGTCGATAGCACCATCAGGAAGCCGATTGATATTGACGATCACTCTATCACCACCGATTGTCTTGGTAAATCCTTGGTCTATATTGAGATTGGTAGTGTTGTCAAGTTACCCATGGAAATGATGCTCGAGGTCGACTCAGTCCTGAGATTGCTGAAAGTTGAGGCGGTAGCCACCCCAGTCACCAACCCCAATTGCAAGAAATTCGGGCATAGAGGTCAATCTTGCCCTATGAAGGCAAGGAAACCACCACCTGAGAGAGATGTACAGATTAAGTTGGGTAAACCAATTGCTCATGGAATTGGCAAAGAATCCAAGCCCAAAGCACCGCCTGAGAAGCATCTGGACTCTAAAGTCCCCGACCACACTAAAGTGGATGACAACCTATGAGATTTTGTGTCCCAATAGGTTATAGATACGGTTCTGAATGGCCACATTACAGATCACCAGTGCCACCAAAATGGTACGAGCCATCAACAATCTGAGCTTGACATGCTCAGGGACTCTCCAGCTTGTTATGCTGGTAACAACTTTGATTGGGAGATAGAGTTTGCAAATTGTGGCAAAGAAGACAGAGGATCCGTTTCTTGGAAGATTAATAGGGTTTGGGAGGGCTGTGACTTCTCAGCTAAGGCCTATGATAGGAAGGAGAACCTATTTGGGGACAATGACTCTATTTATTCTGAAGTCAAATTCGATCAATGGGATTCTGATTCTATGGTCTTCAACCAAAAGTGGGCAAAAATAAAGAAGAATTCAGCAAGGAAGCAGATGGGTTGAGTCATGTACTCATCCGGACCTACCTACTGATCATGGAATTATTTCTTGACGTAGCTTAGTGATCTGGTCATGCCACAAAGTCTGTTTGTCTCCTGTTTTGATGAAGAGGGCTAGGAATTCACCTGTTCTTCACACTTTATGAGATGTTTCCAACACCAGTGCTGGGATAGGTTTGTTACTCGTCAAGGACATCAACCATGGGACAACTAATGGAAGGGCACTTCCTGCATTGCTATCTACAGCTTGGAAGTGATTCGATGGTGAAAGAACTTTGTTATTCTTTGCTTTTAGGTAGTACCACCTCTTCTCTTTTCTAAGACAGATTCCAGCCTCCCAGAACGACACATTTTGAAGGTGGGATTATTGATAGTGCCAGTGCTGGGTTTTTGGTTTATGCCCTAACCTAGTTGATAGAGTATGTATTTTTTAGAAGCCTTGGATTCTTGTTTCTTTTTTCTCTAGGGCCTTTAAAGCATTTTTTGTTCATTTCAAATGCTTTCATCCCCACTGTATAGGGGCACAATGTCTGTACCCAAAGTTTTTGGAAATTTTATAGTAATGAGATTTTTTACTGACAAAAAAAAAACAAGTTAGAATGAGAAACTATGAGAGGAGGGGAATGGACCCTTGAAGTACACACCCTAAACAATGAAGATCTCCACTTCTTTATAAATATTGAGTGGCATCTCCTTCCTTAAGGAAATATTGAAACCTTGACACTCATCACATGACATAACATATTTGTGACATCTTTGAATATTGAGGGTCATAAGTACCCATGAGGGCCTTGAATGTCGTCTTCTTAGATCTCCTGTGGCCCCCAATTATGCATGAATGACATTGTTTTAGGATGCGAGGGGCTTCCTATTTAGAGATGCATTGGTGGTAAAGGTTGTTTGAACATAATTGGAATAGATTTGGATCATCCCAATGTTAATAGTGAATGGCTGGCATGAACTTCCTCATCTTGTTCCATGTGCAATGTGGATGAAGCACTCCTATAGTAAGGTACTTCACAAATCAGCATACCAGGGGGTGAATCTGGACACCTTCAATAATTGGTCATTGGGAAAAGAGCCATTTACGGGGACTATGTCACTATCTTTCATATGCAATCAACTAAGATGATCAAAAACAATATTTTAAGTTCCCTTCTTGTCCTTGATTTCTTGATCAAACTCTCACATCAATAAAGTCCACTTAGTCAATCTAGTCTTTGCATCCTTATTTGACATCAAATACTTGATTGTAGCATGATTAGTGTAGACAAACACCCACAATCCTATGTGATAGAAGAAAAACTTAGCAAAATCATAGACAATGATGAGAAATTCCTTTTCATTGGTTGCATAATTCCTTTGTGCATCATCCAACATCTTTATTATGTAGTAGATGAGATTATGCTTCTTTTGGATGTGCTACCCCCAAAACAACACCAACGACGTACTCACTAGCATCACACATGATCTCAATGGAGGAGACCAATATAGGGGACAAATTATGGGGGTATAATTGAGATATTACTTTATAATGGAGAAGCTCTTCATGTAGTTGGAGTCAAAGATGAAGTCCACATCTTCTAAAATAATATTTGTAAGAGGTTTAGAGATCTTACTAAAGTTGCAAATGAACCTCCTACATAATTTGACATGTCCTAGGAATTCCCAGACTTCTTTGATTGTGAATAGAGGAGATATCATGATCACTTCATCTTCACTTTGTCAATCTTTATGCATTTAGAGCTGACACAATATCTCATAACAGTGCCCTCCTTCACCATGAAGTGGCATTTTTTCCAATTAAGCATTAGATATGATTCATCACAAAGTCCCAAGACTAGGGAAACATGGTGTATTAATGTGTCATCTCCATTTACTCATAGGTCATCCATGAATATTTATGTTATCGTCTCAGTCAATCTGGTAAAGATAGAGCACACACAACGCTAGAAAGTGGAAGATGCATTGCATAATCCAAAGGGCGTCCAATGAAAGGAATATGTGCCAAAGGAACATGTCAAGGTATATTTTTATTGATCACTGGTGTGGATGGGGATCTAGTAGAATTTGGAGTATCCATCCACACAATAAAAGAACTATTATTTTGCAGGTCTCTTCGAGATTTGATATGGGAAAGGGGGGGGGGTGGAAAATGGTCTTTTTGAGTAGTGTTGTTGAGCTCATGATAACCAATGCACATGTGCCACCCCGGTTATAGTGCGAGTGGGGATTAAATCATTCTTATCATTCAAAACAACTATAATGCCTCCTTTATTCAATAAAACTTGCACATGATTCACATGTGGTGGATTAGAGATAGGAAATAGATCCTAGAAATTAGTAGATTTATTGTCCTCTTGCTCACAACATCCTTATGAATTGAGTTCATCTTGTGTTGAGTCTCAATCTTGTAGTTGTCAATTATGTTGATTCTATGCATGTAAAGGGCTTAGCTTATCCCAGTTAGGTCTATAATTTTTTAGTCTAACAACTTGTTCATCTTCCTCAATTTTTCAACAAAATGTTTTCTTACTCAATAGTAAGATTTGCATTGAAGATTATTGGGGAGACCTTTTTCTCATCAAGGAAGACATATTATGTTCCCTCAGGTAGAGGCTTTATATATGGTGCAATGGGATCCTTGTCTTCTTATTCAAAGAGATTGACATATTTATGCTCTTCAACTCATCCCTAGGGTCTTCTTCAGCTTCTCCTAGGCAGAAACGATCTATTCTACATGGTCATCATTTAGCTTGTGGGTTTTAGGGTTGATCAGTGCTATCATAAGAGGGTCTTCAAAAATAGGTGTCTATAGCCATAGTTGTGCCATCTTGTCAATGCAGCTCATGCAGAAGAAAAATTCCTAGAAAGAGGGACCTTGAGACTCTCTAAGAACCTTGAAGTCGATGGTGTCTGTCCCAATCTGTAATGTCAAGATTCCTACTTTAACAATGATTAATACTTTGGCAGTTCCAAGGAATGGGTGCCCAAAGATGAGGGGATATAAAAAATCCTCCTTTATGTTCATAATGACAAAACAATAGGGACAATAATAATTTGAAACCACCTTAAAAGGGATGTTCTCAATGATCCCCACAAGGGTTGTCATAGAAGACTCAACAAGTTGAATAATGACTCTAGTGGGAAGGATGATAGTGGGGAAGCCTAGTCTCTTTCCCAAACTATATGGAATGATAGGGATGATGCCCTGACTTCATCTAGACCTTTTTGGCATGTGGAGTCCCCAAGAAATCAAGAGGTTCTAAAAGTTCCTAGATCTTTGAGTGTTTCGAGATCTTACTCTAAATGATGTATGATGTTGTCCTTGCCAGTTGACGACCTCATACTCCTGTGTTAGGTACTTGCAAGTGAGGATAGCTTTAAAGAACTTGGTCCAAGAAGGGATTTCTCTATGATCATCAAGGAAGGGAATATCAACATGTATCTTATTCATATCTTCCTTGATCTTCATGAATCTTGAGTCTAGATGTGTTTGAGATAGATGGCTCTGGTAAGGGATATGGTTTTTATAGACAACAATCATTCTGATAGGAGTTTTTTGTGTAGTTTTTGGTGCCTTCAATATTGGGTATGTTTCTTGTTTCTAGAGTAGATGTATCTACTTGATTTGATGTTTTAGTAGCTGCAATAGGTTCAGCTAGAGAGTAACTTCTCCATCATTGTTATATTGTTGCTGACTAGGGTGGTGGTTCTAGTACAACAAATGCAAAATGTGTGGTTACAGCCTTCAGATGCTCCTCCTGATGCCTATGGTTGTTCTCAGGTTGAGCGGTGAACTAACCCTTTGAGAACAAATGATTGTAGATACCTATGAAAGTTGAGCCTCTGTAGATATTTTTTGTATGCCAATTAGCTTTGTAGGATCTTATCATTGGCATCTAGGATACATTTATTGTTAGAGGGTGTCATGTTTAGGTGGTTTCCCTATCCTAGGAGAATTTTTCCTTGATTTATTATAGGGTTGTTGTCCTAGATTGTAGTTTTTGTCTTGGGTGAAGTTGTTGTGGTATTTTCTATGAGTGAAGTGGTTTTGGTGGTAGTTTTAATTATGTTTGAAAGCAAGAGGATCCTAAAATTGGTTTTGGTTGGATCTTTGCTTGAGATGATGCGCATTCACTACTTTGTATTGGTTTTATATACTAGAAGTCAAAGTGGTTCCTCATTCTATTGGATTCAAAGTAGCCATGTCCTAGAATGGATTTGACAACATTGACTTCTTTGATGACTGGGCTACTATTAAGAATGGTGCATGTTCAATGTGTCTTGGTAGAGGTGATTGCACTTCAGACTTGTATGCCCCTCTACATTGCAGACCTAGCAAACTTCATGGGATTCTTTGGATTGAAAAGAGGAGTGAACTCTTTGCCCATACCTTTGGAAGGATGACTCAAGGTTGTCTTATTTAGGGGCTAAAGCCTTCAGAGTTTCAACAATAGACTTCATCTCAGGTTTGACTTTCACCATACCAACCTTATGAAATCCTTTCTTGTGTGATGAGCCGTAGTTAGCCTAGTTCTATGCTCCTCTACTTACAACCTTACATGTGTTATCAAAGATATGTTGCATGAAATCTCCATTGGAAGAAGCATAAAGGAACTATATGATGTAATCATCGACTCCTCTGTAGAATTGCTTGATCATCCATGAAGGGAGTTGACATGATGAGGGTATTTGTGTAATAACTTTTTGAATTGTTCCAAAGAATGTAAGAGAGTTTTAGTTGGGTGTTATTCAAAGTGAGTGATTTACCCTCATATTTGTTAAGTAATGTCAGTTGAAAGAAAATCTCTAGGAAATCATTCTAAAGTCCCCCCCCCCCAACTAGTAGTGTTGTGATTGTCTAGGGAAATGTACCACACTTATAAGACCCTAACCTTGATTTTTGGTTGAACATGCTTTCTTATCATACTCATATTCTTACAACCTTAATCAAACCCTAATATATTCTTTGATGTCATGTGACAAACTTAAGTTTCAAATTTGGTCCAGTTTAAACATTGTTTGTGCAAGTTAAGCAAATATGTGCTTATTTTGGGCTTTTATGCAATTTACCCATATCTAGGGGTTTTCCTGTATATTTTGTTAGATTATTGTTTTACCTCACATGTTTTCATATCATGTTTGATATATCTATGCTTTGGGGCACCTTGTCACATCTTGGTTTGAGGGGCGACATCTAGCCTTGTTTTGAGATTAGGGTTTTCTCTCTTTGATGCCCTAACTCAATTTTGACCTTGAGGTGTTGGGACCCGATAAGCTACCTAGTGTTGGAGGTCAACAAGTTTTTATAAGGGAGATCTAGGAGGAGTTGGAGACATTCTAAGGGTGAAAAGTTGGTTTCTCAGGAGGGAAACTTCTTCTTCTCCAATAATTACAGTAGGGGTCTCTGCCGTTCTCTTCTCCCCATTCCGACATGAAACTTTCTGGAGAGTTTCCAAAAGCAAGGACGAATTTATGACTCCTTGAATAGAGTTCCAACTCTATCTTACTTCTTTCATGGATATCTAAATTTAATCTATTCGTTTATGATGTCTAGCATTGCTTTTTCTATTCTTGTATCTACTTTCTACAACCATGGACGAGTAGATCTTCTTTTCTTGGACATGGGGGAGTAACTTCCATGTCATGCTTTGTAGAACTATCAATTCTCTTTCTTAATGTTGGTTTAATCACTGTTATATGGATACATTGGTGTTTATATCATATATAAGCTTGATTGGCCATCTTGTATGTAAGTCTTATACTTCTTGTGCATACTGGAAAGGTGTACATTAAAGTAGGAAGATGAGTTTTGTAGCTTTGTTTCTTTGACCAAGGAAGTGTCTTGGAAGTGAAGGGGATTCCAATTTTTTTCTGGTATTCCAAGTGTATGCATGGTGGTGCTATTTAAAGGTAGAATCGTTCCACACTATGCTCAAGAATTTCATGGCATGATATGATAGTTAAACCCTACCCTCAAGAATTTTTATAAGGTACTAGTTCCATGGTATGATATGATAATGAAACCCTATCCTCTAGAATTCCTAATCCAATTTGATCCTTAATACAAGTGATTAATATTTTAGATTATTTTCTTCTAAATTTCATAGTTCACATACAAAACCTCTCTTGTTAAAAAGATATATATTGTTGAAGTTAAATACTCTTGCGCCTAATAATAACTTGCTCCTTGGATGACCTTGATAATACTACATGCACTGTATACTTGCGGGGTAGTGTTCATGTTTATAAACCTAAGACTTGCACACATAGTTAACATAATTTGTGAAGAATTTTGTGGTAGGTTCATTCAATCTCAGGGTCAAAGTCTGGTATGAGTCTGGTGCTAGAAGGGTGTCACATGCTCTATAGATGATTCCCAAGAAAGTTGACTACCACAAATAAGATGACTGAAGTGGATTTGAATTTAGTAAGATATGCAATTTTATCAATCTAAACTAATTCCTAACTAATACAAGTTAGTTAATTTGTTCATAAAATTCCATTGTCCATGACAATAGTGCCAGAATTTCATGTGTACCATTGCATAAGAAAATTCACCTAGGGAAGAGTCCCTAGATTTTTACCTAGACCACGTACAATAATCACCAACCACAAGTAGATAGATCTTATTATAATATAGTTCATGACAAACCCAAAGGACAACATATTTAAGAATAATCTGATTAAATTAACAACAAGAACTAGTATTTAACAAAAAAATTAACAATTCGATTTACTAAGGTTTCAATAATTGAATCGTTGCATTGAAATCTAGATTTATCAAATGATGGAGACACTAGCATATATTGGGTTTCACCACATCTACATATTATTTACTCTCTCTCTCTACATCATAATAAGTATGAAAATACATATATTGAGACCATGTATATCCCCTCTTTGGTGTTAGGACTAAAACCCAGACACATATCACTCTAAGATTGACTTCGTGTTACCTAATGATCATATATTTATAGCCTCATAAAACACATATTTGATATTCTCATCAAGGGTTTAACAAGAATCAATTGACATCCTTGATATTGGCTTCAAATTTCTCTAAACCCAAACTCTGTTAAACATGGAAACTTGATGATAAGGCAACAACACAAGAAAATTTATTTATCCTAAACTTCTAATGGTTCATACAATAACAGATGTAGTAAAGAGAACAAAATTGTGCAACATGGATACTCCACACACCCTAGAGAGAGGACTACTCACTCATTAAAGTGTTAATAGGAATAATTGTGGAAGAAAGTAAGGAAGCAATCGTCACAATAGACAAGAAAGGGGCATCTATGTTGTTTATATGCTTCTCTTCAAGATCATGGATAGAGGGTGATGCAACTACAAATTGCTCATGTAACATACTTTAGAGGAGATCTTGTAGATGTCATATTCTTTCATGAAGGTTTAATCTGATCACTATGAGCAAAGAGAAGCAGGTCAACATGGAGGTTGTCCACTAATGAAGATAGGCATTAAGGGACAAAACTTTATTGAGGTTTGAACCTTGGATCCTTGGAGGAAATGAAGGTAGAGGATTTGTTCGTTGATTTTTCATCCATTGATGAGACTCCCCATTGGAAAATGGAGTATTATACTAAGGAATGAAATTGGCATCGTCATAGCTTCAATCATAGATACTTCCTTTGGTGGTTGTGGCCTTGTATTTATAGGCAGAGTTTAGGGTTTGGAACCCTTCCCGACCACCATGCACTTGAGTATCAATCACCATGGATATGAAGGCGAGATAGTGGGAGGTCAACGAAGAGTCTCATGACCCTCATTATTCACATCAATGATAGGGGAATTAGTTGAGTTCTGTGTACATTTTGTCATAGGTCGAGTGTAGGCTGTCCATCAGTTGGTGGAGTCTGTGCAGTCATAAAATGGAAGAGTTTGGGGACCATCAGTACATGATGTAGGATTTCCATTGAAGTCTATCATAGGTTAGGCAACGCCATAGGCGTTCCATAGTTGGTCGAGCATAGAACCATCATTAATGGGATGATGTAGATTTACCATTGATGTAGTAGGACACTCATCGATCAATGAGAGTGGAGTTTCTATTGAAAGGTTTGATGGTTTCTCATTGGTAAACAAGTATGTGATGTAGGGTGACCATCGAAGAGTTGGCATATGATTTTTACTAAAGGGTTAGAAATCAATGTTCGATACTAGGTTGAGCATCAATAGGTTGAACCCGCAAATCACTTGCCAGGGCTCAACCTTTGTCGGTTGGTACGTGAGGGGTTTCCATCAGTGGTAGACTGATGGGATGTAAGAGTGAGAGCACCAACAAGATTCCAGGAATATACAAACCCACCCCTGGTGGGGATATTGTCATATGGGTGAGGGGTTGGGCTGATGGAGTTCAGATCGATGAAAATTCAATCAATGAAGGGACTGTAGATGAAAATATGGTCCAATTCATCAAAAATTTATTATGCTTGCTAGTTAGTTAATGGAACCACTATCTCCTACATTGATGCATATGATATGAAGCTCGATATTTTTTAGAAATGAAACAATTGGATCAAAACCATAAAAAGTAACATGTAGTTAATAAAACCTAAATATAAGTTAGTTCTAAAGTAAAATGAAGAAAGTTATTGTATATTTATGCTAAAAAAGAAATTTAAACAAAGATATATATATATATATATATATATATATATATATATATATATATATATATATATATATATATATATATATATATATCTATATATATATATATATATATATAATATATATATATATATATATATATATATATATATATATATATATATATATATATCTATATATATATATATATATATATATATATATATATATATATATATATATATATATATATATATATATATATATATATATATATATATATATATATATATATATATATATATATATATATAATATATATATATATATATATAATATATATATATATATATATATATATATATATAGATATATATATATATATATATATATATATATATATATATATATATATTATATATATATATATATATATTAAAGAAGATTCGAGGAAAAGAAAAGGAAAATGGTCGTCATCTTTTGCCAATCTAGGTGTTCCTTTAAGCATGTGGAGGGGAAACTATGTAAATGTTAAGGATTGTTACATGAGGATAATAAACATAACTTTGGTATATAAATGAGGACAAAAAAGGTGTTATTAATTCAGTTAATCTGGTAAGTTTTGGTATTAATAAATTGAAGGGTCAAATAAAGTGTAAATGATATGAAATTTGGGACAAAGGTATGTTAATCATAGGACCACTTGAATAAAATGCTAAATCTCAAAGTTATGGATCTAGTCTAGCCTATCAATTTATTTTATCATAAATAACATTGTCCATAATATATAATGTTTTGAAATAGCATGGGTAATTGATTCCAAATCCATTAGTTTCAACTTCAAGATCACTTTGTGTGTACAAGGTCAAATCAAGATCTCTTTGTACAACTCATTTGAATTGCAATACTCGATATTAAACTAGTTCATGGAACATAACTTGAGGGATTAATTTGTAATTCTTTTAGAGAGAGGATATTGGGCTCATTTATACAAAAGAAACACAACTAAAGATCTATTAGTATCACATTACATGTTTCTTGATCAAGATAACCAAACCAGAATTTGAATGAAGCTAATTTGTAAATGTGATCAAGTTTGGGGAAAGTAATGCATTATAGCTCAAAATAGATTTAGTACCTAAAATATGGTCAACTACTCCACTGATCTATAGAAGGGTAATGTTGGCCACTAGTGGGCCATTGAGGAGGAGAAGGGGTTGGGGGATTCATATCTTGGATGGACTTTAGGAGAGAGTTTGTGAACATATACTTCCCACCATCCTATCTAGATGAAAAGATCTCATCAGTTAATTAGACCAGGAAGGGGATAATGATAATGAATGAGTATGAAGACCATTTTGTGGAGTTGTTACAATTTTTCTTATGCATGGCATTGACCAAAGCAGAGAAGATCTAACACTTTGAGAAGAGATTGAATGATGAGTTGATGATGTTGACATTGACTTTGGTGTCACATGAGACGTTTCAACCTTCATGAAGTTATTGAGGAGTGTTGATAAGGACATTGATTAGTATTCATGACAATGATGCCAAGAATAAGTTAGCACAATCTTCTGGTCAGCGCTCAGGAGGATCCAAGAAGAAAAGGTTTTAAGGGTCGTCAAGGCTACAAATTTTGTATCCTTGCAGAGTACAACTACACCAGAGCTGAAGATGCAACAACATAAGTCAAAATGGCTTCCTAGATGAGGCCTAGGGAGAGGAATACCATCATCTGGGGTGTATATTTCTATGTCTGTCTCCAAGACAAGGTTGTCACGGCCTCAAGGTTTGTCACATAATAAGTGCTTCTACTGTACCAACTCAGGCCTATGAGGATGTTCTTCCCCAACTGAACCAAGAGATGTCTCAATCTTCGGGGTATATCTAGTGGAGTATAAAGTAGTACGGAAGCAACAATGGTAGAGGGCATGGATAGACCTCCTATTTGGGATACTCAGGATCCCCAGGGAGAGGTCAAGCAAGAGTACATTGACAAGCTACAACATGTTTCTACATGATAACCCAGCCCAAGGGTATTATCAACCCTCAATTTGTTACAAATTATATGGTCTTAAATCCTTTTCATTGTTGATTATTGTTGTACACGACCTGAAAAATCCAATGGATCCTACACCCACAGAAATAATAAAAAATAAAGAACAAAATCATAAATCGATAAAGCTGAAAGTCACCACCCAGTTTTATACGTAAAACAATGAAAAAATAAAGTAGGCATGTAAATCAGTGAGAAAAGACATAAAACCTGAATTTGACTCCACCCAAGGGTGGATAAGAAAGGTATGCATTAATTTAGATATCAAATTTGACAATCCTGTTATGAGTTTGGAAGGTGTTAGCACTCCCATCACTCTCGATAATGGTCTAGCAACCTTTTTAGTCATCTCAGATAAAAATAGCAGTGATCAAGGTTGTTATTAAAGAAAATAGAAAAATGTCAAAAAAATGATTTTTTGTTGGCAGACCTTTGGGGTTGGAGATAGCCATGGCTTTCCCATCATAGCCCTAAAGGTCCTAGTTTTTAGGTGTGTTTTTGTCCCAATCACCTCAGGACCTCCCACGATGGAGATCCATTTTTTGGCAGTTAGGACCAATGCATAGGAAGAGAGAGAAGAAGGAGAGACAGATTCAGTAGAGCAAGACCAGGGCTTTGAGAAAGAGTGTGTATAAATGAACAATTGTGAATAGATCAAAGAAAGCAAACCTTATCAATATTGATATAATATAAAAAAAACAATAATTGTTATTCATCTTACTGGTGTAGAAGGGTAGTTGGTGTCAGAGGAAGGATCCTCTAATCACATGCAAAATATAAAAGGGAGAGGTAGTTATTTCTCTGGCTTCAAGAGAGATGAGAGGGGCCATTAATACTTTGTGTGTGGGGGTCTATTTATAGGTAGATTTGAGGGTTTAGGGTTTCCAACTGGAAGATTTTGGAAAAGGTGCCGGATCACAGTAATGCACATGAGGAGTGGCCCACATATCAAGGAAATCAGTCACGTGCCTCCAGTAGATTGTTGTGATATGTCTGGCATCCTAGGCTAGATAAAGTTGATTTTCATGATTAATGGATATTCTAGGAATGCTTTGGAGAAATTCATGGAAGAGGTTGATTTCAAATAAAGTCAAATAAATTAATGAAGGAGAGAGAAAAAACATTAATTCAAGATTGTCCTTCATTATTATTTATAATATATGTATTTTTATATGGATAAAGGCAATTGAATTGTCTGTGGAAAAAATGACAATATATAATTCAAGATAATTCAACTGGGCAATTTATGGGAAAAAGGCTTATAAAAAGAGGAAATAATGATCAAATTGCACTTAACTACAGATGAAACATTTTCTTTGAGGAAAATGTGGAAAATATGGAAACAAGTGAAAATGGTAAACATGTGAAAATGGGATGGACTCTATCATTTTATAGAGAATCAACACTTAAGCGTGATTTTTTTTGAGTGAAAAAATGCGGTACCAACAAATTACCCCTCTCAAGGTAGGGTTCAAGATAGGAGTGAGAACCACAGGCTTGAGCCAAGTCTAACCCCCATTTTTGGTCACAAAAGGCTTTGGACTCGTCAAAGACGTTCTAACAAACTTTGTGGAGGATGCAAGTTGTACGTGATGTCTTTTCCTTCTAAGGATGAATTATTGAGGTAATTATTGGGCATAAATTATTTCTCTAGAGCAAGGGCAACCTATAATTTAGGAAGTTTCCTATGTCTGACCACTGATTCATTCCCATGGAGTTATGATGAGACTTAAGAGGTTTGTGGGCCGCAAAAGTGACTCTCATCATTGCTTAAGTTGTTAGTCTACTATATTTCTCATTCTCCCATTATCTCATGCCTTTGTCAAAAAAAGGTGGTTGTGAAAAAACTGATGTGATTTGTGGTTTGTCAGAGATATTAAGATCATGTGTCTATAATCACTAAAAATTATCACAACTTCTCTATTGTAAAAAGATCTTGAAAAGTCATCGTCTCTTTTCTCTTTATAAGCATTTAATTTTTAGATTTTCATTTTTTTGTAAATGAGGAGTGCACCAAATTAGAGTTAGGGCCACAACCCTAAAAAGGTAAAATCAGGTGAGTCTGCCTATTTGAAATATGGCTTTGATTTCTCAATATTGAACACTGGGGTGTAAAACAAATTCCCAGATAAGGAGACCTTTATGTCCAGTGACTGTGATGGTTAATTGTTTGATCCCTAGAGCATGTGTGATCTCATAGGATAAGCTCATAGGAAGAGTGTTAAAACAAGTTGAGATTGGGCATCAAGTGATCATCTAATGTTAAAGTAGCCTTCACGACATATTCCTCCATTGGTCTATCATTTTTCCCCTAGTTTTTCAAAGAACAACTATCCCTGACTCTCTAGTTCTCACTTGATTTTACTAAACTTCTTTTGAACTACATCACTACTGAGAGATGATCGTCATATATGGCAATTATATCATATGTGATCATTTGAAATCTCCTACCATATGTAGGGATTGAAAATCTTGATATATGTTCATGGCATGATTGGTGTCATTTGAGTCATGATTGGACCTTAAAGAAAAGTAATACAAGCACATGGTTGGTTTATTTGGAGCAAAAAGATTTGGAAATATGAGCATGATATTGGTTCAGTTCTAAGTCATGATTCGGGGCCATAGATTGATTGAAATATTAACCATGACTACTTCAATTTTGGTCATGATCTAGGACCATAAACGGGTTACCAGACATATATTCAAATTTCAAAAGTGCTTAATATAGGTAAAGTTGAGCATTAGACAAATTACCGAATTTAGGTGGCCTTGGTGAACAATGACTATATTAGTCAATTGTCTAATGTTTAGACCATCAACTAGTTGTTCAAAGAGTTCTAGTTTTCTTTTAGGATCTTTGAAAGCATCATATTGGTTGTTCTAGTTCTTCAAACATGCTTAAGAAGGATAAGTTACACAATTCGAAAAATATATTGGGTTAAGATGGCCTTCACAACCATTGACTACAGCGGGTTAATTATTGATTACTCATAACATTCACAATTATTGTAGGAAAAAGTTTGCGGAGGAGTGATAAAATAATTAAGATTGTCATCAAGTGATTATCCAATGTTAAGGCAGCCTTCTTGACATATTCCTCCACTAGTATTATCATCTATCCCCTAGAGTGTCAACAAATAGTTACCCCCGACTCTCTAGTTCTTACTCAATTTGATTAACCCTCATTTGAACTAATTTTACACTACGAATGGTTCATTCTTGAAGTGATACTGACTTTGATTAAATTTCAAAATATAAGGGCCTCTTTGAAGTTTAGAAAAAAATGAACAGTCGATATGGGAAATGGAAACATACTTGATCATTTGAAAGATCCTACCATATGTAGGAATCACTAGAGTACCAATATGTCATTCGAAGAGTTATAGTTTGTTTGTCAGGACCTTGAAAATCATAGTATCAACTGCTCAACAAGAGTTCTCAAGATGGATATGCCGGGTATCAAACAATTTTCCAAATTTTAGGTGACCTCAAACCAGTGTCTATATCACTCATTTGTCTAATCCTTAGAGCATCTCCCATGTTGATATGGTTGATATGTTTGATAGGATTGATAGGATTGGGATCCAAACAAATTTCTCTATTTAGGATGGCCTTCATGACCAATGAATGTATCGTTCAATTGTCTATTCCTTAAAGACTTTCTTGTTTTTCAAAAGTGCTCTAGATATATGACATTGGGCTGTAGACAAGTTTTCCTAATTTAAGATGGCATTTACGACCAATGACTATATCACACAATTGTCTACTCCCTAGAGAATCTCTTAGATACAATATGGTTAAGTGGATAAGAGCGGGATTTGCCTACTATACATAGAAATTTGTTTGAGGGGTTCCTAACTGTTGATAGGGCTTTCACAAGGAGTGACCAATGAAATGTATAGTTCTATCGGGTGTCCCTACATGAATATAGGGCTTTAGTTCAATGAGACACCTATTCAGGATACTGATTGAATATGGGTTCCTATTTAGGATATGACTTGGTTCATGAAGAATGCCTATTCAAGATAGGACACATCATATTTATTAGATTTGGTTGATGTATGCCTATTTAGTAAAAGGATTTAGCAAAGATGCCTATTGAAGCATAGGGCTTAAACTGGAGCGAATGCCAATTCTATAATAGGGCTTGGAGATGCATGTCTGATTGTAGGGATTTGAACAAAGGTGCCTATTCTATATTAGAGCTTAGGGTATAGGAAATGCCTATTCAAGATAGGGATTGCGGAGATGCACACCTTAATGTAGGGCTGGAATTGGAGGGAATATGTAACACCCCACTTGTACCACTCATAGTGAAAGCACATATATTCATTCACAACAAGGGGGATGCCACAACCATGATATTCATTGCACAAAATAGAGTTTAAATAAACCATCATAGGATAATAAGCACATTTTCTTATTCTCAAATCATAACAAAGTTTACATGTACATAATCATATTAAAAGGAAAAAGATCTATAAACTAGGTATGGTTGGCATCCCACCAATGCTTTTTCTCGTTAAAGATCCTTGAGCTAGGGTTTCCACCTCAGATGGCCTTCCCTCTTGAGATCTCTTCCAACTTGCTGGAATCACACCACCAGCCATGCAATAAAACTAGAGGTAAGTGAAATTGAACATGTTATAATTTAAATAAATCTTGAAAATTGAAAATAGACATTTAGCATTGAACATTGAAAAGACATGCAATTTCTTTTTGGTCAATTTATTTTATCTTAACCTATATAACTTTCCTTGGGTTGCACATATGTGCCTCTTTTGTTATGAACCGAAGTGCCTCTTCTCTTATGAGGAACTTATATAAGCCTACTTTTAACATTTTCTTTCTCTTGAATCTCTTAAGATTACTTTGGACTTTATTTGTAACTTTATCATTAATGCTCATGAAGGTGATACAACATACAACATAAAACTCAATTCATCATAATTTTACTGACTTTAGCAATTGGAATAATAAATAGTATAAATATAGCATTCATTAAAATTGTCATAAATGCATATATATAAAGCAAACCATTTAACTATGTTCAAATTGTATGGACCACTTACCTTTTCACTTGGAGAGTATCTCCTATCTCTTCCTAGGTTGAGTAAAACCCTAATCATGATCTTAGGGGTTTAGTAACCCTAATTACCCTATTTACAACATGTTTCACATTAATATAGATTTTATTCACCAAATTAAACCCTTTTTTGCATTTCTTATAAAACCAACGTTTTGTGATTTAGAAATAAACTCTAAAACCTTAATATTCAGATTACTCTCAAAAAACATTTCCAAAACATATTTTTTCTCATTTTTTTGAGCATCTTATGATTTACTACGAATATTTGAAAACAAACCAATGCCAAAACACTAAAAAGCCATGTGTATATACCCAAACCTAGTAGGACGGTTCTGAGTTGGACCAATAAGGGTCGGCCAACTAGTGAGAAGGCTCACCACTAAGGACCTATGGTCAAAGAAGGAATGGTGGATAAAATCCCTTAAATGCCCTTGTGATTACAATAGATCGATTAATAGGGCAAGGACACACTGGTCATCTCATGACCAGATTTGTTCCCTAGAGCCATGGCGCTCGACGAGCAATCTAGGGACCCAAAGCCATGGATCCAGACAACAAAGGATAGTTGATCAGGGGGATCTAGGAGTCCCTGAAGCTCCCTTGCTGTAGGATGAAGCCATCAAGCTATGCTCAGGTTCTAGGGGGCACAGATGAGCAAGCATTGCTCTGGCCAAAACCAAAGGGTAGATCCCATGGAAAGCATTGTAAATAGAGTATCACGAAGTTCTTACATCTTTGTGAGTTCAAACCAAAGATGAAGGTCCAGTTTCAAGGAGGAGCTAGATCAAGAAACCAAATGATAGTCATACGCATACAAGGAACAAGGGAGCATGCAAAAATCAAGTAGCTACAACTAGAGACCAAAAAGGAACCCAACAATTACCAATCCATAATCCTTGAGTCCATGTGAGCACGCATGAAGACAATACATATCTGGGGAAACAGTGAGGTGCCAAAACGATTGGTGATGGGGACATCTCTATTGGCACCTATAAGACACAACAATCTAGAGACAACTAGGTAAAAGTAGCAACCCAAAAAGATTCCATAGGGGTTGGTGATGCTTATCGTGTGTCCAATTGGACCAACGATGGTAGAGGTTGCTAGGGTGAAGATGTCATCGTTAGATATGAAACACAAGTAGGTCCTAGTGTTTGGGGCTATGGGTAGAGAAATTGGAGGTGGAGGAGGAACAAGTGGAGTCCGTTAGTGCTAATGGGTGCTTGAACGGACGATGATCATGGCTATGACAGTGGCTATGTGAATTGGCAGATAAGAGAGTACAAGCCCTAATGACCATTTTCTTAAATGGGAATGAGAGGGGGAGTTCTAGGGATCTATGGATTTGGGGGAGAGAGACCAAACCAAAGAAATGAAGATTTTGCAAAACGGATGACTAAGGAGGAGAAATTAATGGGGGAACAAATTGGGTGTCAGTACCCACTTGCCTAAAATGACTAGAGGTAGGGGATAACCCCATGCATTTCAATCAAGATCAATGGCTAGAAAATATGTGCATATAAGGAAAAATAAAAATAACACGTGACAAGGATATAAATCTAGACTTTATAGAAATTTGAGACATTAAATGTAATTCCTAAGAAAACTATAGATAAAACTTTCCTATTTTAATTGGATGGTCAAACAAACTTCAAATGAGTCCAAATTTGGACCATTAACAAATTATATGGTCTAGAATATTCCTATCCAGTTAGATTTAGGTTTCTAGCATGTTTAGTCTATGATTTCTATTTTTGTCACTTATCTTAATTTAAAAGCACAACTAAATTCAATAATTAAGTGGAAACTTTCCTTTGTGTCTTGTACTCCAAAATTTGAGATAATCAATATTTGTCTCTTTGAAATTCATGTCACACTTATTCCTTGCCTTTTAAAGTTCTTTCTTTAAAGGAGAGAGAAAATAAGAGACAATATCACTTCCTTCCTATGTACTCATGAAATAAAAGGGGAAAATGGCTTAATGCCAAGTGAATATCTTTTCTCATATTTTCAAAATTAAAGAACAAGAGACATCTTATTATTCCTTTTTATCAAATCCAAGAAGAGGAGAGAGAAAGATAAACATTAAAGTTTTTATCTTGAAATCTATAAAAAGGAAAAGCATACTTATTTCCCAAGTCTTTTATATTTCGAATTTCTTGCTTCTTTCTCTTTATCTTTCTCTTTCATTCTTTTTAAACTTAGTTGATAAAAATAAAAGGAAAAACACATTACCATTATTATTTAAATATTTTCAACACTTAAAAAAAATGGAAAAGTTATTTTGAGTCATCTTCCAATTTCTCTTTGCATTGTATTCCTGAAAGTAACATTATTTTGAACTCTCTGCATCAAGACCCCTAACAAATTTTCATTTAGGGAAAATTACATAAAAGTTTAAAAGACTCATAAAAATTGGGATGTTACATTTCTACCCACCTTAATTAAATTTCATCCTAAAAATTTTATTAAAAATACCCACCTTAGAAATGTCCATATCAAGTGCAAAACTTTCAACATACTAATATTATCATGGGAATCAATAGTTTCAACCATTTCCACACAATAAAATTTTGAAAAGGAAAGGATTACACTACTAGACTTCTACTCAGACTTTTCATCATCACTATCTACCATGGCGAAGATTCTAGCCTGCCTCTTCTCCTTAGGTGCTGGATTGACATTAGGCTCCTTCTTTTGAACCTTGGGGTAGTTAGGTCTAATGTGGCCTATCTTGCCACATGCATAACAAACTCCTATTCCAAACCTGCATTCTCCCAAATGGTACTTGGAGGACTTTGCACATTGGGTCTTTGCATTCTATTTTGCAACATTTTCAACTGGAGCCTTCCACTTCTTGTCATTGTGATGGTTGGAGTTGTGGCTGTTGTGGTGGCTTTCCTTCCTCCATGCTTTTCTAGCTCTAGGGAAGCATCTAGGGCACTTTGAAGGGTACGGTGCCCACGTCTAGATAGCGCAAAACTGAGGTCTGGCTTGAAACCCCTAATGAAATTCTTTGTCTTGCATATTTCATCATAGTCATAGCCGTACTTCTGCAAGATCCTGAACTTCATAGCATACTGGGTGACCGTCATGTCACCATGCTGACGTAGGTTGCGAAATTCTTCTTCCTTATTCTCAATCATGGCCTCAGATATGTAGTGGTCTTTGAAGGCCTCAGATTATTCCTCCCATGTAAGTGGAGGAGCATCAACTTCATGAGAACATAGCAGGTTCTCCCACCAAATCCTAGTAGCACCCTTCAACATGTGTGTCCCAAAGAAAACCTTGGATTGGTTGGGACAATCCAGGTCACAGAAGCAGTGTTCCATGTGCCACAACAAACTCTCAAATTTTCCTACCACATCCACCTCTTTCTCTCCTACAAAGGAGTCAGGCTTTATCTTCAAAAAGTCAACTAGGGAAAACCTAGGGTTGACCCTAGGGTTGCCCACTTGGTCTTCTCCTCTCCCCATGGCAGTGGCTAGAGCTCTAACAAGGACATCAAAGGGCACCATGAGGGTTTCTTGACATGGAGATTCTCGACGTTCTCCTATGCTAACCGATTCATCTTCATCCCCTCCCATGGCTACCTTTTCATTGTCACCCTTCCTCTCAGGAGCCATCACTCTGAAAAAGACATAAACTACATGAGACTATGAGAAAAGCCTGGTGGCCAACCATATTTGGGCTCTGATACCATTATTGTAACACCCCACTTGTACCATTCATAGCAGAAGCACATTATATTCATTCACATCATGGGGGATGTCACAACCATGATATTAATTGCAAAGAATAGAGTTTAAATAAACCATCACATGATAATAATCACAATTTCTCATTCTCAAATCTTAACAAAGTTTACATGTACATAATCATAGTAAAAGGAAAAAAGATCTATAAAATAGGTATGGTTGGCACCCCACTGATGCTTTTCTCCTTGAAGATCCTTGAGCTAGGGTTTCCACCTCAGATGGCCTTCCCTACTGAGCTACCTTCCAACCTACGAGCATCATGCCCCCAACCATGCAATCAAACTAGAGGTAAGTGGAATTGAACATGTTATAATTTAAATAAAACTTGAAAATTGAAAATAGACATTTAACATTGAACATTGAACATTGAACATTGAAAAGACTTATAATTTCTTTTAGGTCAATTTCTTTTATCTCAACCTATATAAGTGTCCTCGGGTTGCACATATGTGCCTCTTCTCTTATGCACTGAGATGCCTCTTCTCTTATGCACCGAAGTGCCTCTTCTCTTATGAGGAACTTATATAAGCCTACTTTTAACATTTTCTTTCTCTTAAATCTCTTAAGATTACTTTGGAATTTATTTGTAACTTTATCATTAATGCTCATGAAGGTGATACAACATACAACATAAAACTCAATTCATCATAAATTTACTGACTTTGGAAATTGGAACAGTAAATAGTATAAATATGACATTCATTGAAATTCTCATACATGCATATATATGAAGCAAACCCTTTAACAATGTTCAATTTGCATGGAACACTTACCTTTTCACCTAGAGAGTATCTCCTCTCTCTTCCTAGGCTGAGTAAAACCCTAATCATGATCTTGGTGGTTTAGTAACCCTAATTACACTATTTGCAACATGTTTCACATTAATATACATTTTATTCACCAAATTAAACCATAATTTCCAATTATCTCAAAACCAATGTTTGGTGATATAGAAATATACTCTAAAACCTCAATATTCAGATTCCTCTCAAAAAACCATTTCCAAAACATATTTTTTCTCATTTTTTTGAGCATCCTACGATTTACTATGAATATTTGAAAACAAACCAATGGAAAAACAAGAAAAAGCCATGTGTATATACCCAAACCCAGTGGGTCGGTTCTGAGTTGGACCAATAAGGGTCGGCCAACTAGTGAGAAGGCTTGCCACTGAGGACCCACGGTCAAAGAAGGAATGGTGGATAAAATCCCTTAAATGCCCTTGTGATTACAATAGATCAATTGATAGGACATGGACACATTGGTCATTTGATGACCAGGTTTGTTCCCTTGAGCCATGGCACTCGACGAGCAATCCTGGGACCGCAAGCCACAAATCCAGCGAGTAAATGATAGTTGATCAGGGGGATCTAAGAGTCCCTAAAACTCCCTCACTGTAGGATGAAGCCATCAAGATATGGCTTAGGTTCTAGGGGGCACAGATGAGCAAGCATTGCTCTAGACAAAACCAATGGGGGAATCAGAGGGTAGATCCCATGGAAAGCATTGTAAATAGAGTATCATGAAGTCCTTAAGTCTTTGTTAATTCAATTGAAGATGAAGGTTTGGTTGAGGAGGATCTGGTTTGAGAAACTAATTGACAGTCAGATGCAAGCAAGGAACATGGGAGCATATGAAAATTGAGTAGCTACAACTAGAGACAAAAAATGAACCCAGCTATTACCAATCCAAAATCCTGGAGTCCAAGTGAGCACGCATGAAGAGAATACAGAGCTGAGGAAAAACTGAGTTTCCAAAACAATTGGGCATCTCTACTGGCCCCTACAGGGCACAACGATCTAGAGACAACTAGGTAAAAGTAGAAACCCAAAAAGAGTCCGTAGGGGTTGGTGATGCTTACCATGCGTCCAATTAGACTATCAGCGGTAGAGGTTGCCAGGGTGAAGCTATCATTGTCAGAGATGAAATGTGACTAGGTCCTAGTGTTTGGGGCTACATGAAGAGAAATTGGAGGTGAAGGAGGAACAAGTGGGATCCGTCAGTGATAATGGCTGCTTGAATGGATGATGACCAGGGCTATGGCGACGGATGTGTGAATCGACGGAGAAGAGGGAACAAGAACTAATGGGCATTTTCTTAAATGGGCACAAGAGGGGGAGTTCTAGGGCTCTATAGATATAGGGGAGAGAAACAAAACCAAAGAAATGAAGATTTCACAAAACATATGACTGAGGAGGGAGAAATTACTCGGGGAACAAATCAGGTGTTGATGCCCCACTTTCCTAAAATGACTAGAGGTAGGGGATGACCCCCATACCATTCAATCAAGATCAACAGTCAAAAAATTTGCACATATAAGGAAAAATAAAAAGTAACACATGATAGGGATATAAATCCAGACTGTAGGGAAATTCGAAACATTAAATGTAATTCCTAAGCAAACTATACATAAAACTTTCCTATTATAACTGGAGAGTCAAACAAAGTCCAAATGAGTCAAAATTTGGATCATTGGCAAATTATATGGTCCAGAATATTCCTAGCCAATTAGATTTAAGTTTTTTGCATGTTTAGTCTATGATTTCTATTTTTGTCTCTTACCTTAATTTAAATGCATAACTAAATTCAATAATTAAGAGGAAACTTTCCTTTGTGGATTTTTACTCCAAAGTTTGAGATAATAAGTATTTGTCTCTTTTAAAGTCATGTCACACTTATTCCTTTCCTTTTTAAGTACTTTCTTTGAAGGAGAGAGAAAATAAGGGGTAATATCACTTCCCTCCTATGTACTAATGAAATAAAAGGGGAAAATGGCTCAATGCCAAGTGAGTATCTTTTCTCATATTTTTGAAATTAAAGAACAAGAGACATCTTATTATTCATTTTTAGCAAAATCCAGGAAGAGGAGAGAGAAAGATAAACATTAAAGTTTTTATCTTGAAACCTGTAAAAAGGAAAAAGCATACTTAGTTGATAGGGCTTTCACTGGAGTGCAAATTGATGAATGTTGTTGATTGGAAGGTAGAGGCTTGAAGATGTTCTTTAGTTGTCATTAGTAGGTATTGTATCACATTGTCTCTACTGCAATAGGAGTATTCTAAGGGGACATGTGGTCATTATGGATGGGTTGTTCTCTACAAGGTCTTTGGACCAGATGTCGTTTGCTAATTTTGTAGCTATTGTGTGGTAAGAATGCCATGTGAGACCATGCAAATTGATAAGACGTAACCCTCATTCATGGGCTATAGGTCTACCTTAGAGATTAGGTAAGGTTTTAGTATCTCCAGAGATAATGCACCGTGTACGAACCTTTCTCTGAAGACATATGCAAGCATTTTTGGAGACAAATTTGAGTTAAAATTTGTCTCTATACTGAGCAATTTATCTTATCTTTTATATTTGCAATCTTCTGCCAACACTTCCCAGACAAATTCTACTGATGGACATATGTCATGATTGTTAAAGGAGGCCTTCTTGATGTTGAAATGATCCATGATACTGATGTAAAGTGAGCCACTATATTATCAAATCTCCCTTCTTCATCGGTCTTTGTCAAGGTAATAAATTATAATGACTTGAATTATAGTAGTAGCATTTTGCCCCTTTGTTTTGTTTCAAAAGCTTTGAATTCTTCTTTTAATTAATTGATTATGTTAGCCAGTAAGAAGTTGTTTTTGAGGTTGATTTTTGACTTAATATTTGATTTAATATACATGGTTTGTAATTTCTTATGTTGCTATCTACCATTGAAGATGTTAAAATTTGAGCCTTGAGAGTTTTCTTTTGTTGTTTGTTTATTTGGTTTGGTCTTAGGCCACTACTCAACATTCGAGTTTTCAAGGTTGCGACCATTTTGACGAGTTGGTGGTAACCCGTGTCATTCAGGGGGCCTATCATGATACGTGAGGGGTGGTCTTATAATCATCGTAGCTTATTTAATGGCTAATGACAACTATTCTGCTCAACCTACTTTCCACTTTTTTGTACTAGGGTTTTAGGTGATTTGAGACCCCAAGCCTATTTGAGCTTTCCCAAAGTCTTCTATGCATTGGTTGGTTCTTCCCTTGGATGATCATAACCACATATATAACTAGGGGAAGATTCATTTAGGGAAGATTTGATGCTCCACTGGCTCTTGATTTCATGCCTGTACATCTCAAGTTGTGTCATGTAGTGAGTATTTAGTGGCAATTCGCTTCCCAGTTGGGTTAAAGGTGCCAGGTGGAAGAGACACCCCTACGAGCTTTATTCTCAAAACTTCATGGAGTATGTAATTTGTCACAAGCATGTATCCGCATTGTCATATGTCCTTTGGACTTAGTTGTTTGTATTTGATCATTTTGCATTTAAATCCATGGGCATTGATGCATAGACCCTTAGGATGGGAGTTTTAGACTCCATTGGTCATGTATTTTTTACTTAATAAAAAATAAACCACAAACATATGTCCAAGTTTGGGTTGCCATTTGAGATTCATAGTTGATGTATGTTTGGTTAATTCCTTGACGTTGTGGACATTGATTCTCAGAGCCTTAAAATGGGAACTTGAAATGTGGATTAATGGGATGTTCCTAGTGAAGGTTCCCCATTTGTGGTCCCCATGATAGATCATCATGGAAAATGGTGAGACATGGACAATACCGTAAGGGTTCCAAATCTCCTCCTCATCCACTCCACCTATCTTTGTCGGGACCCGTGAGTAGGGTTTCGATCTTATTTAAACATTAATGTTCATGTAGGCAATGACCCCTAAATTTGTTTTTAGGAAGTCCTAACTTCGTGGGTCTTTTTTGAAGCGCCTCTGGGGTGCTCATCTTAAGAAGACCTGGAAGAGGACGCTTGTTGATTTGGAAATGTGGTGTCATCCTGCAATTGTAGATTTAGATGAATTTATTGATTGAGTGATTTTTATGGCTGAGATTATGTTTGTAAACCATTGGGGCCTTGAGATAACAGGCATGGTCATTTTGTTCTTGGTCATATGGTTCTACTCTAACCATTCCACTTTTGGGTGCTTTTTTTCTATTTCGATATTTTTATGTTTATTTTTTGTTTTGAATGTTTTGCTTCTTTTTTTCATTTTCAAAGTTTTTCTTTTTTCCCATTTTGATGATTTTTAAGAAAAAATGGTTAGATAGATCCTTCACGACTCAGATGCATTGGGGATCATGATGTCATGATAGATGTGCCTCTTGGTGATCTTTGGTAGAGCTATGGATGGAGTGGATTCTCAATCAACTTTGCAATTACATCTACTTGTATGTTCTTATTGTACTCTGGCTTGAGCAGGATTCACATAAATCTACAACCACATCTTATTCTTTGGGACAAGCTATTGAGAGATTTCTACAAGGGCATCTACTTGGAATAAACCTGCATCGACTAGGTCTTGAACATTGTGCATGAGGGCTATGCATGCATCTGTTTTATTCCCCAAGATGCGGTGATAGTCATAGTGAAGGTTAGGATTGTAGCTCTTTGGAAGAGGATTACAAGGCTCCTTGATGGTTGTAAATTTCACAAGTTGCTCGATCCAAGGAAGAATGCTATCGAAAGGGGTTCTTGAGTGTGTGAACCTTCTCCTTGGTTCTGCATTTGTATCTCCTCTTTGATAATGGTGGGAGAAATGGTCGCTTCTATAATTGTATCTCCTTTTGTCATACTTTGGTTATCAGTATTCATGATATTTTGGTGGTTACCTATGAAGGTGTTGATGTCTTCTATCTTGACCTCTAGGTCTCCCAATTTCTTCATGATTTCTATCATACTATTATCAACATTATGTTAGATCTCTGAGCGGATTGCAGCTGTCAATGCTATGACCAAACATGGATGTGGATGGTACTTGTATGATCCTGTAACTAGAGGATAGTTCTAAGATGGTGATGTAGGTTACCTTGTGTGATTGACTGCGTAAGGCCTCTTCTTCAGTGCTAGAATTGTAGTGTTTTGAACTTTTGTAGCTTTTGGTCTTGATAAACCATGACTTCTGGTTGTTCACTAGATTCTTCTATTTGATCATCTCCTTGGATATTTTGTGGTGTGAATGTGTGTGTCATAGACATATCCTATGACATATGCTCATATGTATCATTATTTCCTTGGTGTACCCTTGGTGGGCAACGTCGAAGATGGTGTAGTTGTTCACCCTATAGGTTTTATGTTGATGATTGTTGTACATGACCTATAAAGGAGAATAACTGTGTCTTTGGTGGGGGTTAGACCAGATAGGGTGTATTTGTTCACCCTATAGGTTTTATGGTGATGATATTTGTACATGACCTATAAAGGAGAACACATGTGTCTTTGGGTTTGGTTGACCCATGTTAGCTTGGGTTGTCTGCTTGTCACTACACTCAAGTGCCACTGGGTCCTATGGTTCATCATCACATTGTGACTGCCCGACGGATCCTGTGTCAACCTGAGTCTTCAGTTCATCATGATATTATTCAACCAATGTCTTCACCACCTCACCAATGTTGGACTATTTGTTAATGCTTGTCATCTCAATAAGCTCTGTCTAAAACTATCAGTAAGTGTTTTCTGCCTGAGAGTTTTGTGATGTCCTCCTATATGCTAAAGATTGAATGACTGGTTTTTAGGATCAGGAGACCTACGAGGAACATGCCCCTTGTGTAGCATGGAGTTAAAAGGGAATAAACACAATCACAAAGGAATTTCCCTTTGCATTAGGCAAGATGATTCAACATATGAAATTCATATTGTTTGTGTTCTCAACATTCTTAGTAGGACTCAATAGAAACTTCCCCTTGCACAAAAGATGGTTATAAAAATCGTGATATACAAACATAACCTACCCCTTGCTCAGAGAAGGAGACAGATATCATGTGAGATATGAAAGTTCACCCTTTGTGTGGAAAGGAATTTTTCATGTATCGACATAGATTGTCAGATCCAATGGTATGAGGAGAGGATCGTTCTACTAGATTGAGTGATATGGAGGGATTTTTTCTATCTTGACTAGAGATATACCCATTAGCATTGTGATCAAGCATGTAGATCATGGTTTTTGATTCTATAAGGGTGAAGTTAGGTTGGTACCTAGGGACAAGGTGACCCACTCAGGTCCAGAGACTGTGGTTGGGGATCGACATGTGAGGTATCTCTCTCCTCAGGGAAGATTTATTGAGCTAAACGCTTAAAGACAAATAGGTATTTAGAGACAAGGTGACCCCTTCTGGGGCTAGAGACTATGACTGGATATGTGTGTGAAATTCCTTTCTCCTCAGGGAAGGTTTTATGACAGAAATGCTCACAAGGTAATGGGGGTGTTCAAGGATTAGGTGACCTACTCATGGCCATAAACTATGACTGGATACCGTTGTTCAGGCATGATGCTGGCCTAGTTTTTAGTAGTAGTTCAAGACTATATAGTTGCCCAGTTTTGTGTCGCGGTACAAGACCATCAAACGATTTGAGCGTAAAAGCCAAAGTAATGGCCCCATTTTATGTTGTCGTATGAGACCGTAAAAAAATGTGAAAGTGAAGGTACATTGATGGCCCAATTTTGGGTCATGGTCTAGGACTGTGGCATAGGGTAGGCAAAGTTGGGCAGACCATGTGGTACTGTGTGACGTCTCAATCAAGATAGAAAATCCTTTGGATCAAATGGAGTTGGTATGCTCGGGGTGTGAATTGATATTTTAGTTAAGATTTGGAAGTTATGTCCAACATTGATGATCATGTAGCCTTTTGTCTTACTGGTGAAGCTTTGTCTTGAAAGGATTAAGTTGAGTTAGAGGCCCTTCAAGGAAGTATGTTCTGAGTAAACATGGGCATGAGTAGCTCAAGGCTGAAGTGAATGATTAAAGGCTAGATGTGATTTTATTGTGAGAGTGCATTACTTATAGGTAAAATCAGACAACCTTTTGACGTAAGGACGAACATTTTCCATCCTTTTTGAAATGTGGTTCAACTTTATGGATTTTCAAAAAGATATTTCAACTTTGGAAAGTTGATTAAACTTTTTTTACTTTTTTTGAAAAAGGTTGTTCAACTTTCTTAAGTTTTTGACAACAATGTTTTTCCAATTTTGATGAATTTTGAAAGCATTATTTTTCAACTTTTTAAAAATTTTGAAAGATGGTTCAACTTTTGTTGATTTTCCTTGAAAATATTAAGGTTGTTCCTTTTATTTTTTGGAAAAGATTTTTCTTTTGAAAGGATTTTTTTCTAAAAATATTGTTCTTTTAGGAAAATAGTCACTCTCTTTCTTTTGAAAATATTATTTTCTTGGAAAATATTTTTTTCTCTTGTCTATAAAAAGTTCTTTCTTTATTGTTTCAAAATGATTTTGTTTCGAAAAGAATTTGTTTTGAAAGGAAATTTTACATTTTTTGAAAAGACTTTTTTTGTGTTTTAAAAATATTTTCCTTTTGAAAAGATTTTTTTTGAAAGAAAGTTTCATTGTTTGAAAAGACTTTTTTTGTGTTTAAAAGATTTTTCTTTGTTTTTGGAAAGAAAATCTTTTGAAAAGAGTGATTTGCTATTTGGAAAAGAGTTTTTTGTTATAAAAATGTTGATTTTTTAATTTTTGAAATAATGTTGATTTGTTTTAGAAAGTTATTCTTTTTTGAAAGGAATCTTTTTTGGAAAGATTATTGAATGAAGATTCTTGAATGAGAGATCATTGGAGTTTTTTGGATATCATTCAAAGATTTTCAAGTTTGAAAGGATCATGGATCGAAGATTGTTAATGATGGAGATCATTGGAATTTATTTTAGATCAATGGAGATTATTGTTTTGATAAGCTTGTTGATTTGAGATTGTTGTTTTGATAAGATTGTTTGAAACATGAGGATATCAAAAATTGCAAACCATAAATGCATGATGGTTACTATCTTTAAGTATAAAACTTTCAATAAATCTTCGAATTAGCAAAGCATGCAACAATATTGAAAATTGTAAAATAAGAAACAACAAGATGCATATGTGGAAGATAAAGGTCCTCTTTTAGACCATGAGTTTAGACGTGATAGTGTCCTTACTCAACCATGATCAATATAGGAATCATGGTCCTTATCTTCTCTATGGTGTGATGGCGCTCATCGTGGGGATAACAAGAGTTCAGTAGATATGGGTGTTGCTCCCGATACACCTTGTGACTATGTTGATTGTAATCAATCGTCAGTAATTGGGTAGGGTTTTTTTGAAGGTTTTTGTATGTCCAACTCAATTATGTGTCGATACATTCACTGGCACCCCACGCCACTTTCAGGAATCCAACATGAGTGTTGGCACCCGCTACATGATGCATGGGTTTGTAGGTGTGCACTATACATGTGTAAGATTTTAATATTTTTTGATGCAATCCCACAATAATAAAGCATAAAAGGTAAATATAGGAACATAAGAAGTTATCATGAAAATATTAAGATAGAAGAGATCTTGCTTATCATGAAGACTTTTCTCATTAGTTTGTCTTTTTCCTAAATATATATACATGTATATATTATATATACAAATATATTACAATATATAAAAAGGAAATAATAAAGAAAACTAAAAAAAGAAGGGAAGAGGAGGCTAACCCTTATATGGAAGTATAGGTCAACCCTAGAAGGAAAGAAGAGGCTAACACTAAAAATGGAAAATGATAGAAAATATGCTAATTGTCACACTATAAAAAATTGAAGCAATACGAAAACTAAAGTGATTTTTTTTGTTCGCGGAAGAAATTATTCTGCCAAATTTATTAAGATCTAGAAAAATGAAAGGCAGTAAAAAAGAAAAAAAACTTTCTTTTTGCTGGAAGAAGAAAGTATTTTGATGTTTTTTCTATAGGGTAATTTAAAATAAAAATTATCGACGGATTGCTCCTATCCCCATTCATTTTTTTCGAAAAACTCTGGAATCGACAAAGATTAGAGGGAATGAAAGAAAAATAAATAGAAAAATAGAAACCTTGGCTGATCAGGAAAGCATGAGATAACCATAAAAATACAACTTGGATCGTCTAACAACTCCCCAGTGGAGTCCCCAATATGTTGTATCCGGCCTAAAAAATCTTATAGATCCTATAATCATAGAAATAATAAAAAAGTAAGAGAAAGATGATAAATTGATAAATCTTGGAGTTTCCATCCAATATTACATGTAAATCAAGAGAAAATAAACTTGGTATTCAAATCAGTGAGAAAATACATAAAAACCTGATTTTAACTCCACCCAAGGGTGAATAAGAAAGGTATGTATTAATTCAAAGATCATATCTGACAATCTTGTGATGAATGGGGAAGGTGTTAGCACCCCATCTCTCCCGATAATGGTATTGCAACCTTTTTAGTCATATTGGAAAAAAGTAGCAGTAATCAAGGTTATTGTTAAGGGAAATGGTGAAAAATGATAAAAAACTAATTTTTCTATTGTCAAACCTTTGAGGCTAGAGATAGACATGGATAGCCCTAAAGGTCCTAGTTTTTAGGTATGTCATGGTCCCAATCGCCTCAGGACCTCCCACGATGGAGATCCATCAATGGCAATTAAAACCAATGTGTAGGAAGAGAGAGAGAGGAGAGAGAGATTCTATAGAGAAAGATCAGATCTTTGAGAAAGAGTGTGCAAATAAGAACAAATCAAAGAAAGCAACAATTAGTGATATGGGTAAAATAGAAGAAGTAGCAGTTATTGTTGTGCAACTTACTGACGTTATAAGGGCAATTGGTGTCAGAGGAAGGATCCTCTAATCACATGTAGAAAATAAAAGGGAGAGGTAGTCATTTCTCCGACTTCAGGAGAGATGGGAGGTGCCTGGAATACATTGAGCATGATGGTCTATTTATAGGTAGATTTTAGGATTCAAGGTTTTCAATTGGAAGATTCTAGAATGGGTAGCAGATCACATTGATGCACGTAAGGAATGGCTCATGGATTGAGGAAATCCACCACATGTCACCAACAGACTGCTGTGGTGCGCCCTATGGCCCAGACTGAATAAAATCAATTTCCCCAATTTATGAATATTTTATAAATGTTTGAGATAAAATCATGGAAAAGGTGGATTTCAAATAAAAATCAAATAAAATAACGAAGGATAAATAAAAAACATTAATTGATAATTATCCTCTATTAATATCGAAAAGATATGTATTTTTGTGTAGATAATGGCAATTGAATTATCTATAGGGAAAAGGATAATATTTAATTCAAGATAATTCAAATGGGTAATTAATTGATAAAGGCTTATAAAAAGTGGCATAATTGAAAAAAATTAACATAAGTCCAGATAAAAGATTTTCTTTACGGAAAGCCCCGAACCGGGTTGCATAGAGTGAAAAAGGGTGGATAAAATAGGCAGAAAAATAGTGAGAAATATGAAAAAATGTGAAAAATGGTAAAAATGTGGAAATTGGGATGGACTCTATCATTAGACAAAGAATTAGCTTTGAAGAATAATTGTATTCTTAATGATAAGAAATGGGGTGTCAACAATTATGTTTCAAAGTGGGTTGAGGCCATCCCCCCAATTTCTAGTGATTCCAAGCCATCCATCAAGCTATTCAAAGACATTATCTTTCCACACTTTGGATTCCCTCACACTGTCATTTATAATGGATGATTTCACTTTCTTGAGCATATATTTGAAGCTCTCCTTTACAAGTATGCTATCTTTCATCATGTGACTAATCCATATCACCCTAAAACAAGTGTTCAAGTGGAAGTCTCTAATCGCCAAATCAAATCCATCCTCAAGAGGATAGTTGACATGAAAAGGAAAGATTGGGATCACAAGATGAAGAATGCACTCTGGTCTTATTGAAATAGTTATAAGACCCCCTGGTAACTACACCTTCCCATCTCATTTATGGATAGACTTGTCACCTACTAGTGGATTTTGAATACAATGCTTGATGGACCATCAAACAACTCAACTCTCACCTCTGTGCATGAGAATAAATCAGCTTCTTCAACCACAAGAATTGGAAGATCCAAGACTGAAATCATATGAGAATAAATGCATTTGCAAGGAGCACACAAATATGTGGCATGATGGCCACCTGAAGAGAAAACATGTATATGTTGGGAATCAAGTATTATTAAAAAACTCTCCTCTCTGTTGTTTTCTAGGAAAGCTTAGGATTCAACAGTTAGATCCATTCATTATCAAGAACATCTTCCGTCATGGACCTATTACAAATTGGAACAAAAAGACTGGTTAATTCAAATTTAATGGCAAAAATCTCAAATGGAGCTCCACAACGAATGATATACATGCCAACCAAAACCTCTCCATTCTTTCCCCAACATATCATGATTGAACTTCAGGTGTCGAGCCACTGACATTGAACAAAGGCTCTTCTCCAGATGAAAACCGAATGATACATTCATTTTTAGCTATTTACTTCATATTTACAATTAGTTGGTTAGTGCATATCATGACATGATCATATCTTCTAACAATTTGGTTTTAGGTGAAGGAATTTCACTCAATGGAGTGCAACCATAGATCCATTGGTCCAAACATCATAGTTATTCCCCTCCAGTTTGGATTTTGTGTTTTCACAAGGGCAATAAAATATCAAACTTTAGGATGGAGAGTGGATGCTACATATTCTACTCTTTACCATTATTCAAGAAAGAGGTATGCGGTGTACGGGTGGAGAGAGTGCCGCATAGAGTATATGCGGTATGCGGGAGTATATGCGCGTTTGTATTTTTTTCTCTTTCTTTAAACTAATTATATATAAAAATACTATATTGAAGTCATAAATTAAAAATATAAGTATATATATTAGGCATAGAGAAAAAGAAACTTAGAACCCATAGGGTTACACAATGTGTGTACCCTATATATATGTGGAGCAATTACACAAAGGTCCATATAGAAAAGGAAAATAACAAACAAAATATATAAATACATTATTTAACACTCCCCCTCAAGTTGGAGCACAGATATTAATCATGCCCAACTTGTCCACAAAAGAGCTAAAATGTTTCTTTGCCAGCAACTTTGTAAAGATATCAACAACTTGATCCTCTGAGTGGGTAAATGGAGTGCATATCCAATCAGAAAAGACAGTTTCTCTGATAAAGTGGTAGTCAACTTCAATGTGCTTTGTTTGCTCATGATACACATGATTATTAGCAATGAAGATGGAAACTTTATTATCACAATGCATAGGAATAGCAGTAGAAGACTCCACACTGAAGTCTTTCAAGAGAGATTGTACCCATAAAAGCTCACAAGTAGTGTGAGACATAGCCCTGTACTTAGCCTTAGCACTGGATCTAGCAAAAACATTTTGCTTTTTGCTCCTCCAAGTGATAAGATTTCCTCTAATATAGGTGTAGTAGCTTGAAGTAGATTTTCTATCAATCTTACTTCCAGCATAATCAGAGTCAGAAAAACCTTCAAGCGAACAGTGCCCATGCTTTCTATAACAGAGGCCTTTACCAGGAGATTTCTTAAGGTACCTCAGAATATGACACAGGGCATCCTAGTGACACTATCTAGGCTTATCAAGATACCTACTAAGAAGACCAACAATAGTAGAGATATCAACTCTAGTAACAGTATGTAAATCATCTTACCAACCAGTCTCCTATATTTTTTATTATATGAATATATAGGAGATGCATCATCATCCCAATTCACATTGGGATCTAGAGGAGTATCAACAGGACGCGCTCCAAGCATCCCAGTCTCCTGTCAAAGATCAAGAACATACTTCCTCTGGGATAAGATAAGAGCACTAGCAGTTTTGGACACCTCAATGCCCAAAAAATGTCACAGATTTCCCAAGTCTTTAGTAGCAAAATGCTTGCACAAGTGTGTTTTAGTAGCCTGAATCTCAGTAACATCGGTGCCAGATAAGATGATATCATCAGCATAAACAATCAAAATTACAATACCAGAAGAAGTCTTTTTAATAAAGACAAAGTGATCAACATGTGATCTCAGAAATCCAAAAGTAGTCAGTATCTTGCTCAACTTGTCAAACCATGCCTGAGGACTCTGCTTGAGTCCATAAATAGATTTTTTAGATGAAAAACCTTGTGTAACTCCCCCTGAGAAACAAACCCAAGTGCTTGCTCCATATAGACCACTTCTTGAAGATCACCATATAGAAAAGCATTTTTAACATCAAGCTGAATAATAGGCCAATCCAAGTTGACAACAACAAAAAGGACTAAGACTGAATTCAGTCGTGCAACATGTGAGAAAGTCTCGAAATAATCAATATCGTAGGTTTGAGTGTACCCTTTGGCCACAAGGGTGCCTTTATACGTTCCATAGTCCCATCAGGCTGATAATTCACATCATATACCAATATACAACCAACATGCTTGCAATCAGGAGGAGGATCCACCAGCTCCCAAGTTCCTCTATCAACAAGGGCAACCATTTCCTCAGTCATGGAATTTGTCTAGGCATAACTTTGTAAAGCATCATGGATATTCTTAGGAACAACAATAGTAGATAGATCAGAAACAAAATTACTCACATGAATACCCAAATGTGCAGTAGAAACATGATTAGCAATATTGTGAGAAGTACAAGAACGAGTGCCTTTCCTGAGAGAAATTGGCAAATCTAAGTCAGAAGTTACCTCAGTAGGTGTAGGACCTTCTAGAGGAGGAGATTCGTTTTGCATGGGGGTCTTGAATAGACTCTGACCGATTCTTGCGTTGATATACAATAAGAGGAGTAGAAGCAGTTTCAGCAGGTAAAGTATCAGATATGCGATCACTGATGACTGGTAATGGTGCTGCTATAATATATGAACTCAAGGTATGTCCTTTAGCAGAATAAAAAGGTGTATCCTCAAACAAAACCATGTCACTACTCGTGAACCACTTTTTAGTAGCAAGACTATAGCAACGATACCCTTTCTGAGTACGTGAATAACCCAAGAAAATGCATTTTTCTGCTCTAGGAGATAATTTTTTATAATTGGGTCCAAGTAGACACACAAAGCAGGTCGATGATCGGCCTAAATCGCGTGTCCAAACGTGGAGGCGGATTTGAGGTAGTCGAGCTTTTACATTTATAAACCCGAATCCTTCTAGGCCCCCACAACTTTGTTTACGGGGTCGAAGTAGATATATGGGGTCGAACACAGGGATAAGGTGGGTAGTGTTGAGAACCCAGAATCGACACGCTACACTCCGGTAGGTATAAAGCGATATAAATTCCCATAAGGGAAACACCAAGATGTCACAAATAAAACAAAGAAAACTATCTCCAACTGGAGCTACAAGAGATATTTAAGGTTTTAGTCATTTAGCAGTTTTTAGGGGTTTTCATGCAACAGAAATAGAAAGATAATACTAGAGCTAGGGAAAGATGTGAAGGATAAGACTACGACAAAACAAGCGGCAACGGTAACACCATGCACCCCTCCTCTCAGAGCGGGTACTTCTAACCAAGCATCAACACCCCTCTCGGGGTTGTCGGACTTAAGTTAGAGTGGAATGTTACTAAAGCAACCCCATTCCAGGCACTTTCGTACTCCAGAATCGGACCAAACACTAGAGCCACAACACGACTCTCGAAGCTGTTGTGACGGGAAAACACGATTCGGTAGCTAAGCAAAACGCGATCCAAACATGCAAGCTATAATTCAGATATCAAACATAGCAGTCATCCAATATATCGCACCAAGCGCAGAGCAGCAAATAATTAAGCTTTTCTATTTCCATACACATTAAGGGTCTTAATACATTGCATAAGGAAGGAACTAAATAACAGAATTAAAGATAGATGTTGCCTTCTTGATGTAGAAGGGTGACGGACTACAGCGACTCTCCCGCCCGATACCAGACAGGGGCCTAGCCCGATACAGCGGTGTCGGGCGACACACTCTCTCGAGCGGCACACCGTGACGGCCGACTGTATCGTTCAAGGACCTGGCCGATACGCTCAAGTCAGGCGACACACCCTCTCAGGTGGCACGCATGACGCGCGAAGCATATCGGCTTCGATATCGTGTCGGGCATGGAGCGACGTGTCCTACTGTCGGGCACTCGTGTCGCTCGTCATCGTTGGCCGATATCGGCCCGCAGCGTCGCCCGAGACGGTTATGAGTGAACTATCCCCTCCCTCTCGGGACGAGGAAGGGCTCACCTAGTGTCTCCCGGAACGAGCACTGGGGCACGATACTCCTGCTCTTGCAGTTTCCTTTGAAGATCACTGAAAGCTCCCAACTGTCTGAATTCTGAAGTATCCGAACTGTCTTTTCGGCTCCCTGTAGCTGCTATTTATAGGCAGCGGTTGGAGGAAGTTATGGTGCTCGAAGCTCCACGTGTCCTCCTTATTTGCGGGTCGGTGGATGGCCGATACTGGTATCGCTCGGCTCAGGAGTGTCAGCTATCAGTCACGTGATGGACGGCGCACCTGCCGGTGGGTGGCTGTGTCACCCGACAAGCTGGGTTGTCGGGGCGAGGTGGGCTCCCTGTCGGGTAGAAGGCGTGTCGTCCATCTTCTCCTTCTTGCACGACATCCTTTGGTCGTGCGTCATTGTGTCGCTCCACCCTGTCAGGCAGAGGTTGTATTGGGCGTTAAGAAGGCCGAAATAGATTTGGACTTATTCTGTGGGCCGGGACGACCTTATTGCACCAAAATGAGGAAAACTCTGCAAAAGATGGAAAAATTGGATTAAGAGCATTGCTTGGCCAATTATTGCAAAAGTGCATACAAATGAGAGGAAAATAGCAGAAAAGGGCAGTTTTGATAACAAAATAAAGGGCTAAAAATCACAAAAATAGGTGTTATCAACTCCCCCAAACTTAGCATTTTGATTGTCCTCAATCAATATTTAAACTTTATTTTGTGATGCTTCTTCATGCTTGGTATAGATTTCAGGTCAAGAGGTTAAACAAGTATAGTAATGCCTTCAAAGATAGTGCTGCCTTACTGCAAACAAAAGACCATGCGTTTCCTTGGCTTATTATTTTAATAAAATTTTTCTCTACAGCTTCGGCGAGACTTTGGTGTATGATTCCGAAGTTAGCTTACACACCAAACAGCTTTATTTTCGGGGCAGAAAGTTGTGTAATGGGTAGGCTAAGGCTTTTTGGGTTTTTCATCTTGTTTTCCATTAGTCCGTCCAGGTAAGGGTCCATTAGCGGGCAAGTGGTCCCTGCAGTCCAAGCCAGTTGGCTTTAGAGCAGTGATTTCACATCCTACGTATCACTGCCCCGGATCTACCATGCCTAAAGATGGGTACTTTTAGAAAACAAGTGTGTATATATATTTTTTCTTTTCTTTTATTGGGCACAACTCTCATACTTTTATTCACTCTCATAAAGCTTCTCTCTCTTTTTAGGATTTTTGTTGGGTAAAAGGGAAAACAAATCAATTTCTGCTGTTTGGGCAGCTTTTTCCTTCTCCATACTTGTCTCTTAGCTGTTTGCGAGATTATTGTATTTTTCGAAATTTTTGACATGGCAAAACATACTCCTTTGTTTGTTTGAAGCAGCATTATCAAAAAGATATAACAGAACTTGCATCTCGTTAAGCACATAGAAAACTAACTTTGCAAGAAGTCACAACAGGTTTTTATGATTATAGCAACTTTGTACATATGCATGGGAATAAAAGCAAAATTTTTCAAAATTTTTATATGAGCATGGGTATATACACATGATATAGGAGAAGCACAAAATAAATGACACAAGATTTTTATACCTCCTTCACCAGTACATGGGTACCCCCCCCAAACTTACCTTGCACTCTGTCCCAGAGTAGCGAAGAATACATGGTGAGGTCATGTTAGCCCAGTGAAGGTTATCTAGCGGGTTCGCTTGTGCCATGGAGAAGCTGCAATATGCTTCTTTGCTGCAGCCTCCTTATTTTCTCATTTGGAAACAGCCAGAACAAGTGCAAAGCTCTCAAGATGGAAGCTTGAGAGCTCTTGAAAACACTTGTGGATGCTTCCTCCTTAGTGAGAAGATGGAACCGGAATGCCCAGGTTCAATCCGGAGGTCACCGACAAAAGACTCATGCTATCTCTGTAGATGGTCCTAAACCATCGCAGAAGACAGACTATTATAAGAAAGTGATCTTCCTCTGAAGCTACCAAATCGAGAAAAATTCTCCCGCTCTCTATCTGCGGTAGTCGACGACTAGCCACCTTGGGGTTTTTACGTTTCTGCCCGACAGTTGTTGCTTCCGCTCGGCTGGAGGTTTGCCCTGTGTAACCCATCCCTGTTATCAAGTCCAACGATCATCTAAATGTTAGGTCGGCAAAGACAGGAATCATGATAAGACTTATTTCAAAATCTATGTATCGTCCATCAAAAGGAAGCTCAAGACGATACAGGGTTGGACGATACGAGGAGGGCTGTGCGGCACACACTCCGCCCGACACAGATGTATCGGGCGATAAGGTCGCCAAAGATCAAAAGCCCGTCAGGATGTCACAAAAGAAAATTGTGTCGCTCGATATGGCATATCGGGCAAACACTTATCAGTCGTTATTTCGTGCTTAACTGCGTCAGGCGATATATATATATATATAAATAGACTAGGTTCGTAAACCCGATAAGCAGCGCGCGATATGGAAACTCATGTCGGGCGATAAGCATGTCGGGCGATACCTTTGCTCATAGGAGCCATCACCCGATATAAGGGTGAAGGCAAGCTGGCCGACATGCGAGCAAAGGTGGATCACTGCATGTGTTATAGGTGGCTGAAAAGAGAAGCGAGGCAGCCCGACATGTTGAGCCCACATTGCTATATATAGCAAGCTTAGCTGGGGTAAAACAGGCGTTTCTGGGGTGTGCGTCGGCCAACGAGTCAGGCAATTCCCGAGACGAAGGTCACGTCAGTTAAATTAGGGCATTTATTCCCATCCACGATACGATGGTTGCTCAGGAATACCATCCACAATGGCTCTTGTGGTGCCCCAAAAACTGTGGCCTAATACAAGCGTGGCCACGCGCCAGCTGAGCTGCTGCCCGACACAGTGTGAAAAAGGCGCCAGAAACTTAAAACAAAGCTGGAAACAGCATTTGACGGGCAAAACATCATTGGTTAGGGCAGAGCCCACCCGTCCTCAGACAGAATTGCTCCTCAAAGCTTCGTGAAATTCGACGATGACCCATAAAGCAGTAGAGTCGGCACGCTCGGCGCGTGCTCTGACTCGGGCCTTATTACAATCCATAAAGTTTGTTTTTACTTGTTATAAGAAAAATGCAACCTATTCTATCAAAGAAAGAAGAACTCGGGCTACCTCCCGAGGAGCGCTGGGGTTTGCGTCGCCAACTCGACCGGTGTAAGATCATCTTGATCAGCCCTCAACTGTACCCATATCTTGCAGACTGATCTCTGCTCTCCTGACAAACGCTTCATCTTCGTAGAACCTTTTCACCCTGTGCCCATTCACTTGAAAGGCCTTGGTCGGATCGTCTTTGTCGTAGAGCTCCATCATCCCTAATGGATATATCTTTGACACTGTGAACGGTGCAGACCACCTCGTTTGCAACTTCCCAGGGAAAAGACGAATAGAGGACTTGAATAACAAGACCTTATCCCCTTCTCTTACATCTTTTCTCCTGAGGTGGGCATCATGCCACAACTTTGTCCTCTATTTATAGATTTTTGCATTTTCGTAGGCATTCATTCTCAGCTCATCAAGCTCTTGAAGTTGCAAAAACCTCTTTTCTCCAGCTTTGTCGAGGTCCATATTTAGGAACTTGATTGTCCAAAGGGCCTTGTGTTCCAATTCCAACGGCAGGTGGTAGGACTTTCCGTAGATGAGCCGGTAGGGGGTGGTCCCAATGGGTGTTTTGTAAGCGGTGTGGTAGGCCCAAAGTGCATTGTCGAGTTTCATGGACCAATCTTTCCTTGTTTGGCTGACAGTTTTCTCCAAGATCTGCTTGATTTGTCTGTTGGAAACCTCTACCTGCCCTGACGTCTGGGGATGGTAGGGTGTAGAAATCTTGTGCTTCACTCCGTACTTGTGTAGGAGTGCTTCAAACTATTTTTTCTCCAAAGTGCGATCCTCCGTTGCTTATAAATGTGCGCGGGACGCCGAAACGAGGAAAGATGGTCTTCTCGAAGAGCTTGATAACTGACTTGGCGTCGCATGTTTGGGTGGCTACTGCTTCCACCCACTTCGATACACAATCCAATGCCACGAGAATGTATTGTTACCCCTGGGATGGGGGAAACGGTCCCATGTAGTCGATCCCCCACACGTCAAATATTTCTACTTCGATCCAGCTGGTCATTGGCATTTCATTCCTCTGCCCTATGTTCCCCGTAAACTGGCACTCTTTGCAAACCTTCACAAACTGTGCAACGTCTTTAAATAAGGAGGGCTAGTAGAAACCTGACTGTAGCACCTTTGCAGCTGTTCTTTCGCTGCCCAGGTGACCACCATAGGGGGAGGTGTGGCATTGCTTCAGGATGTCCGCAGTTTCTTCTTCTGGGATGCACCTCCTATATAAGTTGTCGGCGCATCTTCTGAACAGGAGAGGATCGTCCTAGTAGTAGTTTTTAACATCCGCGAATAGCTTCTTTTTCTAATTGTACGTGATGTCAGGAGGCAGTTCTCCGCAAGCAAGATAATTGCAGATTTCTGCAAACCAGGGTAAGCTTTCTTCTTAAGCTTCGGCGAACATAAGAGCTTCGTCGGCGTAGTCGTCGTTGATTGGAGGCCCTCTCTCTCTCTCAGTCACGATCATTGATAGGTGGTCTGCGACCACATTCTCTGCGCCCTTCTTGTCAATAATTTCGTGGTCGAATTCTTGGAGCAGCAAGGCCCACCTCAACAGTCTGGGCTTTGCGTCTTTCTTTTGCATTAAGTATTTTATAGCCCCGTGATCTGTGTATACCTTGACCTTAGCTCCAACGAGATACGACCTGAATTTATCAAACGCGAAGACGATCACTAGCATCTCCTTCTTAGTTGTTGTGTAGTTCACCTGAGCCTCGTCCAACGTGCGACTCACGTAGCAGATCACATGGTGCTTCTTATCTTTCTTTTACCCCAGGACTGCCCCAACCGCGTAGTCGCTACCGTCGCACATCAGCTCAAAAGGTAAACCCCATTCTGGCGCTTGAAGGATAGGTGGTGATATTAAAGCATTTTTCAGGGCCTGAAAAGCACTGAGACAATCGTTAGAGAAAACAAATTCAGCATCTTTTACCAGAAGATTGGACAGTGGTTTGGAGATCTTTGAAAAGTCCTTGATGAATCTTTGGTAATATCCCACGTTCCCGAGGAAGCTTCGCACCCCCGTCACAGATCTCGGAGGAGGAATCTTGGATATTGCTTCAACCGTGCTTGCGTCCACCTCGATCCCATGCTTCGAGATCTTATGCCCGAGAACGATGCCCTCCCGCACCATGAAATGACACTTCTCCCAGTTTAGAACTAGTCTGTTCTCCTCGCACCTTTGAAGGACCAATGCCAGATTCTTCAGGCAGCTATCGGAGTCCTTCCCATAGACTGAAAAATCATCCATGAAAACTTGTACGATGTCTTCTAGAAAATCTGAGAACATCGATATCATGCATCTTTGAAAGGTAGCGGGGGTGTTGCAGAGTCCGAAGGGCATCCTTCAGAAGGCATAAGTGTCGTAAAGGCAGGTGAATGTTGTTTTCTCTTGATCGTCGGGTAAGATGGGTACCTGGTAAAAACCTCTTTCTTGATGACCTCCTTGAGCATCTGGTTCAGCTTCCCCTGGGGTTGGGCCAGAGGCTTGGCAGATTCATCTAAGTTGATGCGATGCATGCACAAGGTGGGGCTAAGGCCTTTGATATCATCTACCGAGTATCCTATAGCCCCCCTGTGGAGTCTTAACTTCTCAAGGAGTCGGTCTAGCTGATCGCTTGAAAGATCGGTGTTTACGATGACGGGGTTTCTGTGCTCTTCATCTAAGAACTCGTACTTTAGGCCCTCGGGCAACACTTTTAACTCTGGCTTTGGTCTGAGTGCCTTCTCCTGAGGCTCCTCCTCGAGAGAGGCATACATCGCAGACTCCACCACCTTATCCTCTCCTTGCAAGTCTTCACCAGAAAGGTTGAAAAGGTTGAGATGCTTTGCGACCTCAGGATCTTTGAGGTCAGGATCTTGACAGTTTATAGCCCTCAAGAGGGGGTCTATTGTCCAGATATCTTCCTCCATTTCCTTGCAAAATTTATTATAGCTATCTGCGAAACATGCTGATTCAGACAGGGATGGGCTTCTCATGATCTCTTTCAGCTTGAAGTCCATATGGTCGTTTTCGACCCTCAAAGTGATCATCCCCTCGGAGACATCAATCAACACTCTTCCTGTTGCCAAGAAAGGATGTCCAAAGATAATCGGACAACGGGGGTCTTCAGCTGTGTCGATGACGACTATATCGAAGGGGATAAAGAAATCGCCAACCCGGATCGGCACATCTTCGACAATGCCAATGGGTCTCTTAAAGGTGTGGTCCGCCAGTTGAATCCACATGTTGGTTCGAACCATGTCGGTCAAACCCACCCTTTGTGTGAAGCTTAAGAGCATGAGGCTGATGCTTGCCCCCAAGTCTGCTAGACCCTTACGTTCGACATTGTCCCCGATGGCGAACAAGATTGTGAAAGCTCCAGGATCCCTTCTCTTATTTGGCATGTCGAGCTTCAAGAAGGCAGAGGAGGCGGAAGCTAGATACACTGTCTCTATCCTTCCTCCCCTTCTCTTCTTTGTGATAAGGTCCTTGAGGAACTTGGCGTACGTAGGCATCTCCTACAATGCGTCAAGGAAGGGCACTTCGAGATGCAGCTTCCTGATCGACTCCATGAACTTCTCAGGATGCTTCTTCAGATTCGCCTTTATCAGCTTGTATGGGAACGGAATCCTAGGAGCATAAGCATTCCTTCCGCCAGGTAGCTCCTCAGGGAACCTTTGCTCAGACTCTAGAACGTCTGCCTATCTTTCTTCCTCCTCTGCTGGACCTGCACCCTCAAGCCTTAGCTCGGGCTCAGGCCTGGCTTCATCAGGGCGCTCCAGCGTTCTCTCAGACCTCAGGACTGCCATTACGGCAATTTTAGGGTATGGGGGTGCTTTTATTGCAAGATTCTCCATCAGAGCAGCCATCTGGGTCATTCGATGATCTACCGCATGTTGCCGCATCTGCAAACTGGCCATCTGGCGTTGCATTGAATTCAGAGCCCCCGGGTTAGGGAGCGTGCTCTGCACCAGTCGGCTGATGATGGTATCATGTCTCTTTATGTAGGCAGAAAGCTGACCAGCCAAGTTAGGCTGGCTCAACCTCTCACCTCAGCCCTGACATTCACCCTTAGAAAGAGACTGCTCGCAACGAGACATGGTATCAAGGCTCGGCGGAACATGTTACAGTTCTTCAGAGTTCCTGAAAAAGGCATAAAAAATCAAGTTTAGAAAATTGAATTTTTATTTTAAGGCAAGGAATAGCAATAAGGAAAAAGAAAAAGAGTGTTGTCAAACTCATTTCTAAGCTTGAGGCATAGGAGTGTAGTTAGTGGATTCAGATTCATCTACAGTATCGTTTTTCCTTGTCCCCGGCAACGGCGCCAAAAAGTTGACCGGCCTAAATCGCGCGTCCAAACGTGGAGGCGGATTTGAGGTAGTCGAGCTTTTACATTTATAAACCCGAATCCTTCGAGGCCCCCACAACTTTGTTTACGGAGTCGAAGTAGATATACGGGGTCGAACACAGGGATAAGGGGGGTAGTGTTGAGAACCCAAAATCGACACGCTACACTCCGGTAGGTATAAAGAGATATAAATTCCCAAAAGGGAAACACCAAGATGTCACAAATAAAACAAAGAAAACTATCTCCAACTGGAGCTACAAGAGAGATTTAAGGTTTTAGTCATTTAACAGTTTTTAGGGGTTTTCATGCAACAAAAACAGAAAGATAATACTAGAGCTAGGGCAAGATGTGAAGGATAAGACTATGGCAAAACAAGCGGCAACAGTAACACCCTGCACCCCTCCTCTCAGAGTGGGTACTTCTAACCAAGCGTCAACACCCCTCTCGGGGTTGTCGGACTTAAGTTAGAGTGGAATATTACTGAAGGAACCCCGTTCCAGGCACTCTCGTACTCCAGAATCGGACCAAACACTAGAGCCACAACACGACTCTCGAAGCTGTTGCGATGGGAAAACACGATTCGGTAGCTAAGCGAAACGCGATCCAAACATGCAAGCTAGAGTTCAGATATCAAACATAGCGGTCATCCAATATATCGCACCAAGCGTAGAGTAGCAAGTAATTAAGCTTTTCTATTTCCATACACATTAAGGGTCTTAATACATTGCGTAAGGAAGGAATTAAATAACAAAATTAAAGATAGATGTCGCCTTCTTGATGTAGAAGGGCGACAGACTACAACGACTCTCCCGCCTGATACCGGACAGGGGCCTAACTCGATACAGCGGTGTCGGACGACACACTCTCTCGAGCGGCACACCGTGACGGCCGACTGTATCGTTCAAGGACCTGGCCGATACGCTCAAGTCATGCAACACACCCTCTCGGGTGGCACGCATGACGGGCGAATTGTATCGGGTTTGATATCGTGTCGGGCATGGAGCGACGCGTCCTACTATCGGGCACTCGTGTCGCTCGTCATCGTTGGCCGATATCGGCCCGCAGCGTCGCCCGGGACGGTTCTGAGTGAACTATCCCCTCCCTCTCAGGACGAGGAAGGGCTCACCTAGTGTCTCCCGGCACGAGCACTGGGGTACGATACTCCTGCTCTCGTAGTTTCCTCTGAAGATCACTCAAAGCTCCCAACTATCCAAATTCCGAAGTATCCGAACTGTCTTTTCAGCTCCCTGTAGCTACTATTTATAGGTAGTGGTTGGAGGAAGTTATGGTGCTCGAAGCGCCACGTGTCCTCCTTATTTGCGGGTCGGTGGATGGCCGATACTGGTATCGCTCGGCTCAGGAGTGTCGGCTATCGGTCACATGATGGACGGCACGCCTGTCGGTGGGTGGCTGTGTCGCCTGACAAGCTGGGTTGTCGGGGCGAGGTGGGCTCCGTGTCGGGTAGAAGGCGTGTCGTCCATCTGCTCCTTCTTGCGCGGCATCCTTTTGTCGTGCGTCATTGTGTCGCTCCACCCTATCAGGCAGAGGTTATATCGGGCGTTAGGAAGGCCGAAACAGATTTGGACTTATTCTGTGGGCTGGGACGGCCTTATTGCACCAAAATGAGGAAAACTCTACAAAAGATGGAAAAATTGGATTAAGAGCATTGCTTGGCCAATTATTGCGAAAGTGCATACAAAAGAGAGGAAAATAGCAGAAAAGGGCAGTTTTGATAACAAAATAAAGGGCTAAAACATCACAAAAATAGGTGTTATCAGTCGATCCAAAAATCCTCGGAGGAATAGAAAAAAGAGGCATATTTGGTTGTAGAACCTATACAGGAATCTTGTTACCAATCACAAAGGAAGGAATTCGATTAATTAGAAAACAAGCAGTAAGAATGGCTTCTGGCCAAAAATGTCTAGGAACATTATAGAGTGTAGCATGATGGTTCTAGTGACTTCAAGAAAATGTCTATTTTTCCTCTCTGCAACTCCATTTTGTTGAGGTGTATATGCACAAGATGTTTGATGAATAGTACTGATAGAATGACAAAACAACTCAAGCTCTTTTTGAATGAATTCCAAAGCATTATTTGTTTGCAGAATTTTAATAGGCATAGAGAACTGAGTTTTAATTTCAGCAAAGAAGAATTTTATTGTAGGCAATACTTGTGACCGATCTTTCAAAAGAACCAACCATGTGGCACAAGAAAAATCATCAATAAATAGAATAAAGTATTTATTTCTAGATAAACTTGGAACATGACAAGGACCCCATACATCCGCATGAACAAGATAAAAAATGTTTTTACTACTAATCTGAGACCGCTTAGGATAGAAAGTTCTAGACTGTTTGCCTAACTGACAAGACTCGCACTGTAAACTGTGCGTCCCTACACTAGAAATGACATGCTTTAGTTTTTAAGATGACGGATGACCAAGTCTGTAGTTCCACTGCAAAGCTAAAACCAAAGATGATAATGGTGAAGCTAAAGCCATAGTGTCAATCTTTTTCAACTCATCTAGATAGTAGAGACCATCAGGTCCTTCATGCCCCCACCAATCTTCATCCTCGTGCAAAGGTCCTGAAAAGTACAAGTACCAAGAACAAAGGTGAGACTTTAGTTTAGGCTACACACAATTTTGCTAACAGATAGTAAGTTTAGTGGAAAACAAGGCACATATAGAGAAGATTTCAACAAAAACTGAGCAGCAATATCACCAATTTTAGACACACTAGATTTTGAGCCATCAACGAGCATAACAGAAGACTTAGAAACAGGTGTAGATAAATTCAAAAAAAGTGACTGATTTTCAGAAATGTAAGAAGAAGCACCCGAATCAATCACCCATCTTGTATTACCAGTGTAGACGAGGGTGCACTTAGAAAAGAAGAATCACAACCAGAGTATGTTGCAACATGAGCTCCAGTAGTAGTAGTAGAAGAAGACCCAGTGTGCTCCAGCAATAGATGTTCCACCTCAGAATAGATGAAATTAGCATTAGTAGAGCTCGACAAATAAGTAGCTTGAGACTGAGTAGCAACCTCAGAAGTAGCATTGGCCTCAAAAGCAGCATTGGCCCAGGCAAGTTTTCCATGCTTCTCCCAACACTTTTCTTCAACATGGTTAGACCTACCACAAAAATTGCAGAAGCACTGTCCAGAGGGAGGGCGAGAAGCACGGGGAGGGCTAGAGGACACACCACATCCAAACGAATCATTCCCACTCCCAGAGCCAAGAGGAGGGTAGTTTTCCTAAAAGTGACCACAACCACGACCATGACCACGACCTGACATAGCAGCGAGGGCAGTCGTATCGCCAATATCAGTAGGTAACTCAGACGATGGGGCAGGTAGATGTTGAAGGCACTGAAAAGCACTCTATAATGTAGGTAGTGGATTAGTGGTGAGGATCTGACCGACCTAAATCATGCGTCCAAAAGGAGTGGATTAAAGTAGTCAGAATTTTAAAGAAATAACCCGACTCTTAGGCCCTCGCAATGATAACGGGGTCCGATGTAGCGATCGGGGTTGAACACAGGGACAAGGTTGGTAGTGCCAAGAATGAAGAATCAACACTTCTATACTCCGATAGAAAAAGGGAATAAAAGGTGTTCCCCGAGGAATGGGAAATAGAAGACAAAACAAGGGGCAAAAGAAAACCAAAGAAAAGAAACCAAGCTAAAATGAGAATATGGAAAACTCAGATCGGGGGTTCACTTAACTAAAACGTTCCCTTAACCAACATATTATCCCTCTTCCCTGCATGCACATATCAAAATTACGAGCAACCATACAATGCCTCATTCCACTCTCTCTCAAGATGAGGAAAGAACCAGGCTTAAAAGAAGTCTCTCTCTCGAGAAGACAGCTCAAAAGCCTTACGGAAAAACATATGGTTTAAACGACCATCAATCTAACACTCTCATGCATTCACGCTGCTCTATGTCACGGATAGAAGCGATATTACTCTCTCGAGATGCCGACAATCAAACATTGCAAGATGATAGCTAGGCATACAAGCGAAGTGTTAAAGCAAGAGCGTAGAGATAAATCTCCTATGGGAAAGGATAAACAGACAAGAAAGGATAGAAATGCCACATCATGGGAACATCATAAAGAAGAACTATCTCCAAATGGAGTTACAAGAAAGATGATGGTTTAAGGGTTTAGCAGTTTTTTAGGGGTTTTGTGCAACAACTCCTGAGGAGATAAAACTATTGTCAAGGCCAGGCACAAAGGAAGAAAACTTAGGAATAACAAGCGACAGAGGAAAACACCCTGCACCCCTTCTCTCAAAGAGGGTACCCCCAACTAAATACCAACACCCTCTCTCAAGGGGTAATGGATATAGGTTGGAGTGGGAAAGCAACCTAAAGCAGCTCCAACCCTGGGTACTCTCGTACACCTGGGTCAGACCAAGATCTAGAGTTACAATGTCTTTCTCTTGAAGGAGTTGAAATGGGAAACACATTTTGATATCTAGTCAAAACATGATCCAAACATATAAGCTAGAACTCAGATGCTACCTATGAAATCACCCAACAAAAGGGGACCAAGCACAGAATAATAGGTATTAAGCTCCACAGATTCTATAGGCATAACAATTGTGTAAAAGGGGTTCAATTACAATGCATGTTAAATGAAAGTAAATGCTAAAAAAGTAAGATAGGTATCGGCCTCCTTGATGTAGGAGGTCAATATACGATAGAAGACCCCTAAGGTATCCCTAACCCGATACCTGGTGGGAGCTCTACTTGATATTCTTATATCGGGTGGCCAACCCTATCGGGCGATAGGCCATGACGGGCAGGCGTATCGATCAAAGCTCTCTACTCGATACGACCGTGCCGGGGCACCAACCTCTCGGGTGACACACCGTGACGGGTGGTCCATATTGGGTTCGATATCGTTCCGAGTTAGAGATGAATTAGGTTCTCAGGTTCCTTGTATCAGGTGTAGGGGACGATCCGTCTGGGGCAGTAACCCATCTAGGAACCCGACACATCGGGTGGCCTTCTTGGTCGTGTCGGGCAGCTGCAGCTATCGGTGTGGGTCCTAAGTGATCCACTCCCATCCCTCTCAGGCTGGGGTGAACTCACCTATGTTCGCCTGGCACAACAGCTCCAGGTGCTTTCCAAAGTCAGCTTTTGCAAGGTTCTGACCCGTCCCATTGAATTCCTATAGCTGCTATTTATAGGCAGCAACTAGTGGAGGTTGCAGTTCTTGTGGGGGCCATGTGTCCTTAATCGATCCTACTTACGTGGCCTCAGGAATGATCGACACATGTGTGTCACCCAACACATCAGATTGTCGGGTTCCGGGTTACAAGCATGTCAGGTGATCGTGGCGGGCAGACGCTTCTGATGAGTGACTCGTATCATGCGACATGCCATAGCAGGCGAATTAGTCGTGGCAGGCAGAGCTCTCTGTCGGGTAAGTAGTGTACCGCCCGTCAGGGCTTCTCCACGCGACATGACCGTATCGGGCTATAGCCATATCGGGCAGCAACTATGATGGGTGAGCGGCGTGTCGGGTTGCTGATAGAAGGGCCAATGCAGGTAAGCACCGTTCATGGGCCGAGATGGGCCTTCAACGGTCTTTTAGGTATAAAATAGGGAAAATTCTATACAAAAGATGGAAAAATAGTTAATGGCGTAGCGCAGTTTTACTTTTGTGCAAACGATGACAAAAATTGAGAGGAAAAATAGTTTAGAGGGCATTTTTGACAAGGAAATAAATGCTATAAATAGCCATAAAATGAGTGTTATCAACTCCCCCAAACTTAACATTTTAATTGTCCTCAATCAAACTGTACCTATTTTTAAAGTTTCAGTTGCGATACTACTTCATGACCAGACACTGTCCTCAGACAAGGGGTTTAAGCTCGTATTTCAAGACGTTCATTGGGAAAGTTACATCTACTCACGAGAAATGGGCTTTATTGTTTTTCATTGCCTTATTTATGCAAAAAAATGTTCTCTTCAGCTTTGGCGAGACTGGTGCATGGTTTCGAAGTTAGCTTTCACACCGAACAACTTTTGGGAGCAAGAAGTTGGGGTTTTGGGAAGGCTAAAGGCTTTTTGAGTTTTTCTTATTTCCCATTGGTCCATCTAGGTACGGGTCCATTAGCAGGAAAGTGGTCCCTGCAGTCCAAGCCAGTTGGCTTTAGAGTAGTGATTTCACATCCTACGTACCACTACCCCAGATCTACCATGCCTAAAGATGGGTACTTTTGGAAGACCAAGTGTGCTATTTTTTTTTTTCATTAGGCACAACTCTCATGCTTTTATTCACTCTCATAAGGCTTTTCTCTCTTTTCATTTTTTGGGATTTTGGCAGATAAGGGGGAAAAAGAGTTTTGCTGTTCGGGCAACTTTTTCCTTCATATACACATCTCTTAGCTGTTGTGAGATTATTATTATTTTTTTCAAAAATTGGCATAGAAAAAGTCGTAGCCTTTTTGTCATTTGAGACTGCATTTTCAGAATGATCATAATAAAAGCGTGCACCACCTTAGACACAAAGAGAACAATCTGGTAGAAGCAGTATCTGATATTTACTATTGAGTATATTTGTACAATTGTATAGAGGTAAAGAGTTGTATATGCACTATTTTGTATCAGAGTTGTATATGTATATGTACAAAGGATATGTATAAGAGAAAGAAGAAAGACAAAAAATGGAAGAACTTTTAGTACCACCCTCATTGATATATAGTACCCCCCCAAACTTAACTCACACTCTATCCCAGAGTTGTGAGATAAATAAGGTAGGATAGTGATAAGTCAGTGAGGGTTTAGTTGGTGAGCGCGCCTCCTTCAGATATAAGCTCCCACACATATTCTCTACGTTTGCTGTGGTAGTCGATGTGGTGGAGCTTGTCAAGCATTTCTTATAGCGCCATCGAGCTAGAGATCCATTCTAGCATGTAGATGCCACAGTCGTTTGATTGTGGAACTTGTTGTGGACTGCTGTGGTAGAATTGAAGCTCGTGCCATGCGTTCGCCATGTTTTCCAGGAACGGCTAGATCAACGTTGCCACCCCGGTGTAGTATTTTCTGGCTAAGTGCTCGAGGGGTGTTAACGCGGTTGATGTACACTACACTGGATGATCTTTGTTGCTGTCCGAGCTGTTATAGAAGATTGCTGCTCGTGGTTGAGTGTACACCGTCAGGAGCGTCCAGTGATTGTAGTGCATGATCGGAAAGAAGATGATACGTGGCATGCTGCTTTGTATCCTTGCCAAAAATGACTACTTCGCTCCTGACTCGTCAACTAGGCAGATATCATTGAACAACATAGGATGGGTGATATATGTGTGTTCAAACTTTCTTTGTAGTACTTGGATGTAGGCTACCACCACCAACATTATCAGACATCCTCCTACCTTTATCACGTCCCTAAGATCATCCAATGGGACTATGACATCTTCTGTCTCATAGATGACATCTGCGGGGGTAGAATCAACCAACTTTTGTAGAATTTTGCTGATCTGTTCCTGGGTTAGCGAAGAACATGCGGAATGGTCAAAGTTGCTGACTATTTCTTCTGAAGCATCAGGTGAAGCGGGGTCTTCAGCTGTAAGAATATCGTGTAGAATTTCCATCCGCTTACCTGCCCCATAAATGTCTGCGGCCATTTCAGCTTCTCCCTCGGGAGGGCTGCTGGGTTGGGAGGATTCGTCATCTTGATTGTTATCCAACAACGTTTCTAGAATGTCTGTGTCTCAGAAATATCACCCATCCTTGATCAGCAGTAGAGCATAAGTGCTCCTGAACTGATAGACATTTTGGCCCTTGAGATGCCTTAAGTATCCGAAGATGTGTAGCATCTCAATGGTGCACAGGACTATGAAGGCGATGTTTCCACTTCCCTCTTCTTCTTGGATGGGGAAGTCACTGAGTGTAAAGAAATTCCAGACACCGCTGTGGCATTGGATTATGTACTTGATTGTGCGGTGGAGACGTAGTGGGAGAAGCCTTTGATATCTATCTTTGGGGCGGACGAATGCGTTTCCAGCATGTGGGACCTCCTTGTTGCAGCAACTGAGTAGCTGGACATCATGATTCCGGAGGTCTGCCATGCAAAGGAACCAGTTCCTTCGATGCTTGTAGGGGCCAACACCAGGTTGGGGTTGTGTTCTTCGATTTACTCTAGCATAGCATGCTGGCCACCTGTGTAGAGTTGTATAGCCCCTTCATCAATCTTCTCGCCAAAGCCGGGGTGGCATTGTAAATGAGCTTCTGGCTTGTCCTGATGCCTGCGTTCTCAATCATGACACCTTGTAGGACCCTAAAGAGTTTCTTTCCGATGACGACCGGTGAGCGGAACATGCTTCTCAGTGCTCCCCGTCGCACAGAGAAGTATTCGTCGCTACAGATGACGTCTTCTTCATCACTCTGTGACCTCAGGACCTTGTTCAACAATTTATGGTATCTGATTGTCAGGTATCCAATGGATCTTCTATCGAAGTCCGCCATCTCAAAGGAGGGGATTTCAGATGGTGCAGAAAATGTATCTGCTGTCGAACTCTTTCCTATGGGGGTGTCTATTGTTAGTAGTATAAATGTCCCCCCCTTCTCCCTCTGATTCTTTAGAAGAGTCCTCCCCGACGATGATTGATTCGTCATTGTCTTCAACTTCATTGAGGGAGGCTGAGGGAGAAGCTTCTTCGATGTTGTGAGAACTCTCCTATCCTACTGGAGCCCCATCGGCTGACTCGTACGTCATCCCTTCCTTAGGCATTGTGGAGGGCCCACTGGAAGAGGAAGGAGACAACCTCCCAGAAGAGGACACTGATTAGGAGGGTGGACAGTCCGAGCCAGGAGGTGATGGATACCTCCTTGGCTGTCTTGAACGGGGGTGGCTATCTCTCCGGTCCAACCTCTCTTCTATTGCGTTGAGGCATTGGAGCGCCAACTGCATAGTCTTGTTGAGGGTTTCTAGTTGGCCGGGAAGACCAACTAGGGTTAGCAGTTGCCCCTCCTGGTTGTTCATCCTCTCCTAGAAAATAGTAGACTTGCGGGTGAGGGAAGCAAAAGTAACGGAGTTGTTGCCTGTTACCTCCCGCAAGTAGTCAAATTCTTGGCCCAGTATTTGCCCCAGTGATGGAGGGGCTGCAGATTATCTGCCCCTCGACCTCCTTACGTCCCTCACACGAGACATTCGGCTTGACGAGGGCACATCTCCACTCACATCCGACTCCACACAGATTGTTCATGAGGGCATCACTTCAGATCGGGGGGTTGGTGCCTTCATGGCTGCCTCTGCCTCGCTTGCTTTTGGTGGTGGGGAGAGGCACGGAGAAGGTGGGTGTTGGTCCACCATTTGGTTGTCGGCTACCTCCTCTGCAACTACCACTGGAGATGTTGGAGGCGGCGTGGGCTACAAAGACCTGATCTCTGCCTCAAGGAGCTCAGTGAACGCACCGTTGCTGGCGTCCGACTGCACCACTTCTTCTGCCGTTGAAGGCACAATAGAAGCTTTGGGAGCTGCAACTATCTCTTCCACGATAGCTTCCCCCTAGGCTATTGTCATTGTTTCAGCCCCGGTTGTTTTGACAACCTCCACGATCACCATCATTTCCTCTTCGGCCGCCGTTGTCATAGCTATGGTGGTTGCGTCTGCCTCATAAGTGGGGGCGACAACAATTGCCGCCTTGTCTTGTCGGGCGTCGAGAGGAATTGGTCTTCCTATCGTAGCTACCCTCTCTTGTATCCTCATGGTGGCAGCATAAGCGACTTCAACCACCATAACTTCGATCTCGGCTGCAGTGAAGACCAGCTTTTTTGCATCGTAGCTAGAATAGCATGGGAGCGGCATGAGGGTGTTTGTTCTTGCAAACTTATAAAAGTAGCAGCGCCCCTCCTTCTTGATGATGCTAGCCCTCATTAAGAATTTGAGGTCGATCTTGTCATCACCTCTCGTCCTTGAGAGGCTACGCGGATCCCTAGGGTATCCTAACCCTACCGCAATCAGATTGACCATGCCACCCATGTTATAGTCCTTGGTGGCATCCTCTACTAGATGAAGACGGTTGAGGAGGAATCGCCCCAAGTTGACCGTGCGTCCTTCCATCATGTGCCACATGAGGTGGAGCTCTTTAGTGTAGAGGTTGCTTAACTCGTACTTGCTGAAGAGAAAGCACACAATGATTTTGTGCACTATCCTCCAGAAACAAGAGTGCACTGCCGCCACCTTGCTTCCCGATTTAAATGTTGACTCACTGGTCAACTTCCTCTAGAGTGCGACCGTGTTGAACCCGTCGCCTTCGGTGATTCTGACACCGTTGTTGAGTAGTTCTTTTTCTACTTCGCTGGAGGAGAAGATCTCATTGAGCAACTTTTTGGATATGTCATGCTCAGTGTTATACAACCGTCCTTACACTCTGTCTGCTCCACCAAATCTTTCAACTTCTTTTGGTCTATTCTGCACCCGGCGGAGGGACGAAATGAACTCCCTTATAAGTTCTATGTAGCAGGCGAAGTGGCTGAAGTAGATTTTCCTCAGCCCAGTAGATGTTAGGACATTTTCCAGCCTGTCGAAAATGCCTATCTAGTGGAAGGACGACTAGTGGAAGAAGCGGCTTGGCCTGTAGGCTTTGGCTGCCAATTCTGTGTACCGCCACCTGTGCTCATTGTCTCTGGGCATGAACCGGCCTGGTGAGTGATCCAGAGGATCTGACTCGGCCGCTGTGGTTGAGACTGTTGTTGGGGTTGTTGCTTCTTCCATCCTTGGCCGCTTCTCGGCCTTAGATGGCCCCACTGCATCAGGGTTCGAGCGCTTCTTCCCGACTACGGTTGCTTCAGCTGTGGCCTCAGGGTTGATCCTCCGGCCTTGTTTGTCTACTTGTACGATGGTTTGTTTAGTGCGGGCCACTTTTATTATCATCAAACAAGTGTTTGGTAATCAACTCGATTGCTAAAATGTGTCACACTACCTGGTATCGAGCGGCAGACCTAGGAGTCATGACGCCTGATACAAGCTAGGTGATGTTTTGAAAATTGGTTAAACTAAAAGAAACTGGACAAAATCAAGTTGATATCGGGAAAAATAAAATGCGCCGTGTTTCCCGATAAGGGTCTAGTGTGATACTTGTGTCGCATGGCAAGGGTTAAAGCTGGTACGGTCTTAATTCGGAAAAATGCATGATAAGAAAAACAAAAGGCCCGCCCGATATGAGCGATGCCCGATACGGTAGAGTAGAGTATCCGGCGTTGTGAGCTAAAGCTCCTTTGTCAGACACGACCGAGCGATACAATGCCTTGCCCGATATGCTTGTGTCGGGTAGAAAGCGTAGAAGGCCGACATGGCCACAAGGGTATCATGCAACACTATCATGAACAATTTTCCCGCCCGACATGATCTCTGGAGAAAAGATGTCACCCGACATGGGCAAATCGTGAGGCGATATGAGTTAAAACTTTATAAAATTGGGGCAATAAGGGTCTCGCCCGATACCAGGTATCGGTTGGGCGCACGACAAATGTGTGTCATGCGACACAGTCAAAAGAGACAGGAGGCCCGACATACAAAACATGATACGGGACGTTGCCCGATACTAGCATGTGTCGCGTGATACAAAAAAGAACTAAAGTCTTGTGCCCGACACGATAGCGTGTCGGACAACTCACGCGATATGTGTATCAGCTTATACCTTTATCATCTGTAGGTCGTGACGAGCGACATGGGAGCAGAAGGAAGGTTTGACCGATACGAGAGCTGAAGTGAGAGTAGAATGCACGATACATGAGTAGGTGAAAAGTAAATGCCAGTGCTTGACACGGTAAAACTGCATTTGCTATATATAGCCATGTCGTGGTGGGGTAAATTAGGTAAAAACAAGGCACATGTTATTCAGAGAGAGAAATCATTCCCGATGTGCAGCCTAATCTGTCACTTCAAGGGTCGAAATGGCTTCCTAGGCAAGCCTCGCCGCACGCTCATGTGTCGTGCGATACAGCACTTCATGCCCGACACAACTGTGTCGTGCAGGCACGTAAACCTTGCCCGATACATCCAGAAAAGGTGAGATTGCTAAAGAAGCAAGGTAGAAAAACATTATGAAGAACATTCTATACAAAAATTTAAAAAGGATTAAAACTTAGATCAAAAGTATAGGTGAAAAGTAGAGGTAAAGAGAGCATCGATGAGTAAATCATCACTGGCAAGAAAGAAAACTCTTTGCCTCAGATAGTATTACCCATCAAAGCTTCATAAAACTAAACCGGTGGCCCATAAAACAAGAGAGTCTATACATGTGGCACATGCATTGACTCGGGTCTTATTACAATGATAATGTTCATAATGTTTTTCTGAATGAAAGGTAAATAACATCCTATGCTAGGAAAAGTAAAATTTCAGGCTGCCTCCCGAAGAGCACTGTAGTTTCCATCGTTAGCTCGACAATCTTCAAACTCCTTTCATTTCGATCCTTCGGCTATTGCTTTGGCATCCACAGTGTTATCTCTGATCTTCTCACGAATGCTTCATCTTCATAGAATCTTTTCAACCTGTGCCCATTGACCTTGAAAATCCTAGTCTTTTCTCCTTGAATTTCCATCATTCCTGATGGGTAAATATTTACCACATAGAAGGGGGCCGACCATTTGGTTCTGAGCTTCCTAGGAAAAAGACGAATGCTAGAGTTGAAGAGCAGGACTTTGTCACCGTCTCTAATATCCTTTCTTCTTAGGTGGGCATCACGCCACACCTTAGTCCTTTGTTTGTAAATCCTTGCATTTTCATAAGCATGTAATATTAGCTCCTCGAGCTCTTGCAACTATAGAAATCTCTTTTTCCTGGCTTTTTCCATATCCATATTTAGAAACTTAATCACCCAGAGGGCTTTGTGCTCAAGCTCCAAGGGTAAATGACATGACTTTCCATAGATTAACCTGTAAGGTGTCATGCCTATGGGCATCTTGTACATAGTTCTATAGGCCCAGAGCACGTCATCGAGTTTCATGGACCAGTCCTTTCACGTGCGGCTGACGGTCTTTTCCAAGATTTGCTTGATCTGCCTATTTGATACCTCCACCTACCCAGAGGTCAGGGGGTGGTAGGGTGTGGCAACCTTATGCTTGACCTGGTACTTCTTTAGTAGCGCCTCAAACTTCTTTTCTCCAAAGTGTGATCCACCATCACTTATCACTATGCGAGGCACTCCAAAGCATGGAAAAATAGTTTTCTCAAAAAGCTTAATCACAGACTTGGAGTCACAAGTTTGAGTAGTAACTGCCTCAACCTATTTCGACATGTAGTCTACAACCACAAGAATATATTGATAACCCCTTGACGAGGGGAAGGGACCCATTTAGTCAATTCCCCAGACGTCAAAGATCTCAGCTTCAACCCAGTCTGACAAAGGCATTTCATTCCTTTTTCTAATATTTCCGGTTGATTGGCACTCCTTGCAAACCTTCACATAAGCGGCGACATCCTTGAATAGAGAAACCCAGTAAAATCCAGACTGAAGCACCTTTGCGGTGGTTCTATCTCCACTATGATGCCCTTCGTAGGGTGAAGAGTGGCATGCTCTCAAGATTAGTGGGACCTCCTCTTTCGGTATACACCTTCTGTACAGATTGTCAGAGCACTTCTTGAAAAGCAAAGGGTCATCCGAAAAGTAGTTCTTGACGTCAGACAAAAGCTTCTTTTTTGGTTGTACTTGATATCTGGCGACAGTTGGCCACAGGCTAGGTAGTTACAAATGTCCGCGAACCATGGCATGGTTGGCTCATCGGATTGATCCATCAACAGAGCTTCATCAGTGTAGTTGTCGTTAATAGGCAACATGTCTTCTTTGTCGCAGACTATTCTTGAGAGATGATCTATGACCACATTTTCTTTTCCCTTCTTATCAATTATCTCATAGTTAAACTCTTGTAGGAGCAAGGCCCATCTCACCAGCCTGGGCATGGTATCCTTCTTTTCCATCAGGTAGGGTATGGCTCCATGGTCGGTATAGACTTTCACCTTCGGTCCTATAAGATAAGATCTGAATTTGTCAAATGTGAAAATGATTGCTAACATGTCTTTCTCCGTGGTGGTGTAGTTTACTTGCGCCTCATCTAGAGTACGACTTGCGTAACAAATAACATGATGTTTCTTATCTTTTGTCTGCCCAAGGACAGCCCCCACTGTGTAGTCTCTAGCATCACACATTAATATGAAGGGAAGCTCCCAATCCGGATCTTGTAGGATAGGAGGGGTCACTAGGTCTTCTTTCAGAGTCTGGAAAGCCTTCAAGCAGTCATCAGTAAAGTCGAATTCTGCATCCTTCATTAGTAGGTTTGAGAGAGGTTTTGATATCTTTGAGAAATCCTTGATAAATCTTCTATAATAACCTGCGTGACCGAGAAAACTTCATACTCCTGTCATGGACCTTGGCGGAGGTAGTCTAGAAATAAACTCAACCTTGCTTATATCCACTTCAATACCCTTCTTGGAGACTTTATGGCCAAGGAATATGCCTTCCTGTACCATAAAATGACATTTTTCCCAGTTAAGAACTAAGTTCTTTTCCTCACACACTGTAGAACTAGCGATATGTTTTTCAAGAAGGCATCGAAATCCTTTCCATAAACAGAAAAATCATCCATAAAAACTTCTAAATGTCCTCCAAAAAGTCTGAGAACATTGAGATCATGCAACTCTGGAACGTCGCAAGAGCATTGCATAGCCCGAACGACATCCTTCTAAAAGCATATGTACCATATAAGCAGGTGAAGGTAGTCTTCTCCTGGTCATCAGGCAAAATAGGAGTTTGATAGAATCCGGAATAACCGTCCAGGAAGCAGAAATACTCATGATGTGCAAGTCTTTCTAACACTTGGTCGATAAAGGGAAGGGGTAGTGATGTTTCTTGGTAGCCTGATTTAGCTTTCGGTAGTCGATACACATCCTCCATCCGATAACAGTACGGACTGCTACCTCGTCACCTTTATCCCCCTTTACGACTGTCATGCCTCCTTTGTTGGGCACCATGTGAATCAGGCTTACCCAGATGTTGTCACTAATCGGGTATATAATGCCCGCATCTCTGAGCTTGATAACTTCTTTCTTTACGACTTCTTTCAACATCTGGTTCAACTTCCTCAAGGGTTGAACAAGGGGCTTTGCAGATTCTTCAAGATTTATTCGATGCATACACAAAGTGGGATTGAGCCCCTTAATGTCATCCACTGAATATCCAATAGCTTTTCTATGGAGTCTTAGCTTTTCAAGGAGTCTTTGTTGCTGTTCTTTTGTCAGATTGGCGTTGACTATGACAAGATTTCTTTCCTCAACATCTAAGAACTCATACTTTAGGCCCTCCCACAGCTGCTTCAGCTCTGGATTAGATTTTGGTACGTCCTCTTCTACCACAGTCATTTCTAAAGAAGCATACTTCACCGTCGCTATAACCTCTTCATGTTCTTCATCTCAGCTCAGGTAGCTGAGGACCTCAGCTACCTTGGGATTGTTGACCTCTGAGTCTTCTTCATTCAATGCTCTCATAAGAGGGTCTACCATTGTTGCGTCCTCTTCTACTTCCTCACAATATTGGTTATAACTGTCCATGAAGTAAGAAGATTCAAGTAGCGTGGTCCTTTCATCGAGTCCTTCACCTTGAAATCTATGTGATCATCCCCTACCCTCAGGGTTATCACGCCTTCAGCGATGTCGATAGGTGCTCTTCTGATCGCCAAGAAAGGACGATCAAATATGATGGGGCACTTAGGATCCTCAACAGTGTCGATGATAACAATGTCGTAAGGGATGAAGAACATTCCTACTCTGATCGGTACATCTTCCACCACTCCTACTGGGCTTTTAAAAGTGTGGTATGCCAACTCTATCCTCATGTTAGTCCTGACCATATCGCTTAGTCCTAATTATTTGGTGAGGCTCATAGGCATGAGACTGATACTAGCCCCTAAATTGGTGAGATCTTTTCTTTCAATGTTATCGCCTACCGCGAAGGGTATGGTGAAGGCCCCATGGTCCTTTTTCCTGGTTGGTAACTCATCTGTTATGAAGGGTATGGACATGTTGGCTAGGTGCACAGTGTTGATCCTCCCTCCTCATCTTTTCTTCATGACTAGATCCTTGAAGAATTTAGCATAAGTTGGCATTTCTTCCAAGTCATCTAGAAAAGGTACCTCCAAATGGAGCTTCTTCACTAATTCCATGAACTTTTCGTATCTCTTCTTTAGGCGAGACTTTACAAGCTTGTATGGAAAAAGTAACCTTGGTGAGTATTGAATTCTTCTGGTGAACAAGTCCTCTTCAGATCCTGACTCCTTAGCTGGTGGTTGCTGGCTTTCTCCTCTAAATGGACCTTCTGCAACCTTCTCAGACTCGAGTTCTTTGGTTCTAGTCTCCTCCTAGCGCTCTATTTTCCATCCCGATCTGAGAGTTGCCATCTTAGCAGACTCCGTGCTAGAAGGGATCTTCCCCGAAGGGTTCTTTACGAGCTCAGCCAACTGAGCAAGCTGTTGGTCTATCTGACGTTGATGCATTTGCATATCTGCCATTTGGGTTTGTAGAGAATTCAAAACACCATAATTGGATAATGCGCTCTGCGCAAGTTGATTGTTTACTGTGTCTTGTCTTTTGACGAAGTCAAAAAGTTGCCCCACTAAGTCTGGCTGGCCACTACTCTTGGTATGACTTTGTCCTTGCTCTTGCCCTTGGCTTTGGCTGGTGTTAGTAGCTTGGCATGGTTGATACATAACCTGACTTTGATAATTGGTTTTATTTGTCTAGAACATGTTGGTCTTAGCGTACTGTCCCTGTCCGTTTCTCTTCTCGAAGCCAGATGGTGGCTTGGGTGAATTGTTCAACTGATGCAAATTCTCTACAACATCCTTGTTGCCATAACTGAAGCCCGGATGGTCTGGCCTCTTGAATTTGATGTAGGATACATTTGCAACTTCCTCCTCCTCCGAATCACTTTCACTTGACCCTTCCGGTTGAGTATACACACAATTATCTACTCCATGGCCTCCTTCACCGAAGGTGACACATTTCATTACCTTCTCTGTCTGTTTCTTCCCTTTTCCCCCTGACTCCTTTAGCTGTCTCACATCCGTAGCTATCTTCTGTATCTGGGATGTAATCACCTCCAGACCTTTAGACTAAATTGATGGTCCTTCATTGGAAGCCTTCTTCACATAACCTCTGTCGTTCCTATCATATTCAGTCTCGGCCTGAAGCTCGACCATGTTCTCAATGATCTTTTTAGATCTACTAGGCTTCCCACAACTACATTTAGTGATACTCTCTCTTCAGGAGTTAAGCCATTGTAGAATGTTGTTATAAAAAAACCTTTCTTATAATTGTGGTGAGGGCAATCCCTTTGATACTCTTGGTATCTCTCCCAGGCCTCATGCAGATTCTCTCCTAGTTTTTGCATAAAAGATGTGATCTTTTGCCTACTCCTGACAGTCTTTTCAGTAGGGTAGAACTTGCTTACAAAAGCATCTACTAAGGCATTCCATCCATTTAGAGATTGATGTGATAGTCCAAGGTACCATGACAGTGCCTTGTCCTCCAAAGAGAAAATGAAACCCTTGCAGTAGATCACTTCTTACGGGACCCCCCTCATTTTGATGGTGTCACATATATTTTTGAAAGAATCAAGATGACGATAAGGGTTGTCATTCTTGGAACTCCCTTGAAAACTCTTATTCTGGATCATAGAAATCACAGTGGGTTTTATCTCAAAATTTGCAGCGTCAAACCTCGGGATTGCCACGGGGCATCTAGAGTTGTTGGCTTTCGTGGCTGCCAACTCTCGAAGAGTATTTTCTTCTTCTTTAGAATCTTCATTTCCGCTGTCTCTACGGTTTCTCTCTTGATTGTGATGGTTCCTTCTATGTCTGTGGTGGTGGTGATGTCCTTCATGGCGGTGATCATCCTCATGTTGTTCTTGTTCTTCATAAAGATGATCGTCATTGTAACGATCATGTCTATCTTCATCGCTTCTTGGAAGAGGTGGGTGTGGTCCAACTCTGGCATTCCACTCCTCTGCGGAAAGGGGTGGCTCCACGCGAGGTGGCATGATAAACGAAGTGAGAATTAAAAAAAATGCTTCCCCCAGGCACCTAAACAGAATCGTAAGATCAAGTTAGAAAACTAGGCTTGATAAAGCGAACTATTCTGCACAGATTTAGGTTAGAAGACTTAAAGTAGTGGTGTTGTCAAGTTTATTTCTAAGATTGAGGCACGAGAGTATAGTAAGTGGACTCAAGTTCTTTAACAGTACCATTTTTCCTCATCCCCAGCAACGATGCCAAAAAGTTGACCGGCCTAAATCACGCATCTAAAAGGAGTGGATTAAAGTAGTCAGACTTTTAAAGAAATAACCCGACTCTTAGGCCCCACAATGATAACGAGGTCCGATGTAGCGATCGGGGTCAAACACAGGGACGAGGTTGGTATTGTCAAGAACACAGAATCAACACTTCTATACTCCATTGAAAAAGGGAATAAAAGGTGTTCCCCGAGGAATGGAAAACTGAAGTCAAAACAAACTAAAACGAGAATATGGAAAACTCAGATCGGGGGTTCACTTAACTAAAACGTTCCCTTAACCAACATATTATCCCTCTTCCCTGCATGCACATATCAAAATTATGAGCAACCATACAATGCCTCATTTCACTCTCTCTCGAGATGAGGAAAGAACCAGGCTTAAAAGAAGTCTCTCTCTCGAGAAGATAGCTCAAAAGCCTTACAGAAAAACATATGGTTTAAAGCACCAAAAATCTAACACTCTCGTGCATTCATGCTGTTCTATGTCACAGATAGAAGCGATGTTACTCTCTTGAGATATCGATGATCAAACATCGCAAGATGATAGCTAAACATACAAGCAAAGCGTTAAAGAAAGCGCGTAGATATAACTCTCATATGGGCAAGGATAAATAGGAAAGAAAGGATAAAAATGCCGCATCACGGGAACATCGTAAAGAAGAACTATCTCCAACTGGAGTTACAAGAAAGATAATGGTTTAAGGGTTTAACAGTTTTTTAGGGGTTTTGTGCAACAACTCCCGAGGAGATAAAACTAAAGGGGTTTAGTTTAAATGCATGTTAAATGAAAGTAAATGCTGAAAAAGTAAGATAGGTATCAGCAACCTTGATGTAGGAGGTTGATATACAACAGTAGACCCCTAAGGTATCCCTAACCCGATACCAGGAGGGAGCTCTGCTCGATATTCCTATGTCGGGCGGCCATCCCTGTCGGGCGATAGGCCATGATGGGTAGGCGTATCGGTCAAAGCTCTCTACCTGATACGGCCGTGATGGGTGGTCCATATCGGGTTTGATATCATGCCGGGTTAGAGATGACTTAGGTTCTCAGGTTCCTTGTATCGGGTGTAGGGGGCGAGCCATCTCAGGCAGGAGCCCAGCACATCGGGTGGCCTTCTTGGTCATGTTGGGTAGTTGCAACTACCAGTGCGGGTCCTAAGTGAACCACTCCCATCCCTCTCGGGCTGGGGTGAACTCACCTAGTATCACCGGACACACCATCTCCAGGTGCTTTCCAAAGTCAGCTTTCACGAGGTTCTGACCCGTCCCATCGAATTCTTGTAGCTGCTATTTATAGGCAACAACTGGTGGAGGTTGCGGTTCTTGTGGGGGCCATGTGTCCTTAATCGATCCTACTTACATGGCCTCGGGAATGATCGACACATGCGTGTCGCCCGACACATCATATTGTCATGTGCCGGGTTGCAAGCATGTCAGATGACTGTGGCGGGTAGACACTTCCAATGAGTGGCTCGTATCACGTGACATGCCATAATGGGTGGATTAGTCATGGCCGGAAAAGCTCTCTGTCGGGTAAGTAGCGTACCACTCATCAGGGCTTCTCCACGTGACACGAACGTGTCGGGCTGCAGCCATATCGGGCAGCAGCTACAATGGGTGAGTGGCGTGTCGGGTTGCACCGTTCATGGGCCGGTGCAGGTAAGTACCGTTCATGGGCCGGGACGAGCCTTTAGCGGTCTTTTAGGTATAAAATAGGGAAAATTATGTACAAAATATGGAAAAAGAGTTAATGGCGTAGCGTAGTTTTACTTTTGTGTAAAACATGACAAAAATTAAGAGGAAAAATAGTTTAGAGGGCATTTTTGATAAGGAAATAAATGCTATAAATAGCCATAAAATGAATGTTATCATGTTCTAATCTACAACTCCAACATATGACTCAGGAAGGCCACACAGAAATTGGACTACCTACATATCCTGTCTTTGGCATTGCATAATAGTCAAATCAGTTGACAGGGGGGTGATAGCTCTGAAGTTCTCCCCAGAGTCCCCTTAAGGCATAGAAGTAGTTATCAAGGTCAGGTCCTGAGAACTGTAGATGAGTCAGTTGCTTATTTATGTCGAACACCTTCTTGGGATTTTTGTTGTGAGAGTAAGTGCTTGCCAGCTGATCCCACATTTCCTTCACAGTAGGTAGATGGAGTAAGGTAACATTGATGCATGTTTCGCTACTGTTGAGAATCCATGTAATCACAGTCAAATCATCTTTGACTCAGTCATCATAGACCTTGATGTCCTTAGACTCGGTAGTAGAAGTAGGAGCTGGAGGTGGGTCGCGTGTCAGGTGGGAATCTTTGCCCTGGGATTTAGCATAAATCTCCATGGAACAAACCCAGTGTTGGTAGTTGTGCCCATCCAACTTGACAGTAGTAACCTAACGACGATGATCATAATGTGATGAAGCCATGATAGGAAAACAACACCAAGTCTACCAGTAGGAGGTAGGTACAAGTAGTAGATGACCGCCTAGATCCTCACTCTAGGCAACAGTAGGCACAGGAGAAAAAATTGGGTGGACGAGTTATGTACAGACTACGTCGAGGCGTAGTAAGGAACTCGATGACTCAAAGGATGACACGGGCAGGCAGTAGACGGAGCCGGGGGAGGCTCACAAAGATGCCCGATCAGTTGGGTAGCTAGGAGAGGCAGTGGCACGGAGGCCCATGGAACCGGTGATGGGGCGGCCGGATGCTGCGGCAGCTACCCCAGCTGAGCGGTGGGCATCACGACGGCTGCGGTGCGGCCGACGGCCGACAGTGTTCAGTTGCGGCGGTTGCGACACCTACGCGACCAACAACGACAACGGGGATCCGGTTGGCAGAGAGAGAAGGGAAGGGAGGGAGGGGAAGAAGGAGAAAGGAAAGAGAGAAAGAGAAGGGGCGGCGCCCAGGTAGGGTTATGCCTGCTCTGGTACCATGAGAAAAAGAAATTGAGAACTTGTAGGATTACACAATGTATATATATATATATATATATATATATATAGAGAGAGAGAGAGAGAGAGAGAGAGAGTCAGGATAGAATACACTCGAGTGTACGGATCACACGAATACACTCAAATGTGTTTGCATATCAAGGCTATTTTTTGTAAAATGTAAACCATTGATCTTCAACGTCATACTATAAATAGGCTACATACAAATTTTGAGCCCATTTGGATGAGTGTAAGTCACTCATCCAAGGGCAACAAAATCGACGCGCGAAACTAATTTGAAATGCATAATTTTTGCGGTCTTCATAGCATGAGCTATACATATCCAAATGTGCTCAAATTTTGCGTATGAGTTGTTCACAAGATGTTTATGAAGATCAACAGATTAGATTTTCAAAAAAAAATATTGCATCATGGAAAACTACTTGAGTGCATTCCGCTCCGGATACACTCGAGTGTATTCTAGCCTGACTCATATATATATATATATATATATATATATATATATATATATATATATATATATATATATATATATATATATATATATATATATATATATATATATATATATATGGAGCAATTACACATAGGTCCATATAGAAAAGGCAAATAACAAATAGAATATATAAAGACATTATTTAATAGGCACTTATATACATTTACATATTAACATATCAATATGCATGTATGATATACTTATATATGTATATATGTATATATATTAAATGTGTTTATAATAAATGTACAAATATTGAAATATATGTATATCAATGTACATACATGTGTAGATCGTGTATAAATGTGAATAAATCAAAATGCATATACATATGTAGAAATGCACTTGTTTATGTATGTATATTATAATGTATGTATACATATGAATATGTCAAAAGACATTCATATAATTGAATAAATGTGTGGAATTCATTCTATGTATTACAATGTATACAAATAAATCAATCATTTTATATATAAATTTTGATATATAATGGAATGAGTGTATATGTATGCATTTATGCATGAAATGCATCGATATAAGTTGTGGGCTATTCAAAAAGCAGAGTTTAATTGGGCATTTAATCGAATTAATGGGAGTATATGCGGCCCATGACCGCTTAGTGGACTGATTAGCAATATGAAATGCACTAGGGTGACCAAATATGCATAAGCAGGAGTATATGTGGTTGTGTGGACCAATTTCCCGAACAGTTCTCTCTACCCAAACCTATCTGTTTGTAAGTTATTATCTCATTATTGCATTTCTGCATTGCACTTAGCCTAAAATTTTCAATTTTTTTTCTTTACCTAGATTAATCACAACCATATCTAGATGACCTAGATTCATTTTTTTCCATCTATGCATGCTATCGTCACTTGACTACCCTTACCCAAATCAAAAACTCACAATGACCACATTTTGAAATAAATCGATGGTTAAAAATTAGAGTTGTGTCTAGGAACCCAAACAACATGATTCCCTTAAAAAGATGGTAGGCATTTGAGGAATTGAAAGGGAACAAATACATCGTTCTTCCAACTAAATAGTGAAATGATAGTGGAATCATCCTTTCTTCCCATATAAGGTCACTATTTGAGCATAATGGGACTAGGAGAACAACTTGCAGGTTCCTTGATGATATGACCCCTTTTCTACACTGCTTCTTCCATTTTATTACCTTCCACCCATAAAAAACAAAATAGAAAGCCATAAAAGTGCCAAACTGTAAGCTTAGGGTGGCACACCCCCTCTCACCTCTATCCAATTCTGCCACACCCCTTTCTATGTAACTGGGGCGCACCACCAAAAAGAAAAAATGTCAATGTGCACAAAACAAAAGAAAATAGTGTTATAATATTCATATTTGCACAAATAAATGTAATATCAAATTGAATAGAGGGGAGATTCAAGTGTTCCTTCTACACCCCACTTTCTCTCCATTTTCTACCCAGGGGCACAATGAATATCACATTTTGTTATCCCTTTTCACACACCCCAACATTGGATCACATTCATACTTGTTGTTCTGCTTGATTCTTTGAACTTTCATGAAGAGACTGGTATTAGGAATGTGGTGAGTAAGACTTTTTGGGAAGAAAAATTGGAATCAAAGACATTTATAGTTGTGTTATGTGATCTTAGGAGGTGGGGAAACTTTTCCATGTTTGGTGGTAGGTAAATGAGCATGACATGAAGGTGAGACAATCACATGGGTGAAAGTATTCATTTGGTGATTTTTCTATATTTTGAGCTACTCGATGAGAAGTAATCTTTAAGTCTAGGATTATTTGGTGAATGCATACTCACCCAATTTTAATTGAATTGTTATCATAATTCTACATTCATTACCCTCGTATTACTTCAGAATAGCTTGCAATTAGAATTTCATAATTTCATGTTGATTTATAAGGTTTTGATCCAATATTTTTTAATGATTGGGACGAGCTTCATATCATGTGTGCCAATGTAGGGGATGATGATCTTGCTAATCAACTAATAGGAATAAGAAAGTTTTGATGAATTGGACCATATTTTCATCTACCAGTTGATGGGGCTACAAATGTTGCACCAAGAAAAACCCTAAAAGAATAATCTCCTAGGTTTACCAAAAGCAGTGTACCAATTCCCCACTCCGCATGAGAGGAAGTCTTATTATAGTATACTTAAGGATCGAACCTAAAGGACAACCTTTTTAAGTAGTTAAATAGATTCAAAAGTATTAAGAGTAATATTTATCACCAGATAGTTGAGAGATTGATTAAACTTAGTTGTTTCCCAAAAGCAACAGAGGTTAAAGAAGTAAATAATAGGTAAAAAAAGAGAACCATGACATGGGATTTTGCTACTCGAGCCTGCATAATTATCCTAACAAGATCTAACTCTCCAATAGTCACTACTAAATTGAGGCTTACTATTGCACCCTCACGGTATATAGGTCGATGCCAAGAACAGACTCCCTTAGAATCGACCATCCTCGGCACCCAAGATCCTTTCCTATGCTGCTAAACTCGTTTACTTACGATTGATCATCCTTGACACATATCAGATCAAAGTCCAAGCACCTCACTATCCATTGTTGACATTTCAAAGTGATAATAAGATCATTCTGTTGTTCTAATCATGCTCACAACAACCTGCATATCTATTATTATAACTAATATGCAAAATAAGTCGTCCATTTGCGAAGCAAGGCATTGAGCAGAATGATACTTTGTTTAGTAACTATATTATCAAGTTTTGATACAAGATAAGATAAAATACTATCAATCGAGGCTAGTCCCCATGCCCTAGCATAAAGTGTCTACTCACTCATGACAAGGGACAACAATAAAGAGATAGTACAAAGGATGGAGAACGCCATGACACTTGGTGTGCCTCCCGCCTCCTCACTCCCCACTAGGGCTTGGGATGTAGAGTAGCTTCTAATCACCAATCGAAGACCCCTTTGAATGGACGATAAGGTTTCCCTTTTATAGTCTTCTTTCCTCATAGAAGCAACCCTATACTTGCACATCAAGGCTGGTGAGTTGAGATAACTTTGACAGAGAGCGGCTTGAGGGGAAATTCCCGACACTGTATTTGTGGGATATTTTTGCACTTATATATCCTCCCATTGCTATCCTATACGTTACTTATAGATAATAAAATTATCTTTCCAACTCATATTTAAACATTAAATTATGAGTTCAGATGTAAAAGATATGAATGTTTTAGTGAGACATATAATTATGACTGTGGGAAACTCTGCTAGCTAGTCGACCGGTATAAAAAGTCAATCAGTTTGTCGATTCTTCAACCTCTGAGGAAGGATATTTACTTCTCTTCTCATATTTACATAAATCCTGAAAATAAAACATCAAAATGCATTAATTATCAAATAATTTACTTTATCGACTAAAATCTTCAAACAAGTGATATATGTAATAAAATGTGCAAAACTAAACATATAAATGCATCTAAAATGCCTCTAAAATTGGTATAAAAACCACTCATGCCCAGTAAAACAAAATGAAAAAGAAATCAAACAATTGATACTAGGATCCAAACTTCTCTCTGCCAACTGAGCAAACTTTTTTTTTATATATAAGCCAGGGGGTACTCTTATTCATCCCATCCCCCTCGTCTGGGCTAACGACATCCAACAACAATTTACATCTCCTGCTTATAAAAACGCAGGTAATCACCCAAAGAACACCGAACAACCAAAACAAAACCAATCAAACATCAGTCTTAGCCACCTCCTTCACAATGTATGGAGTGCGAAGCTTCTCTAAGCAAGCCATGCCATGAATCTTCTGAGGAAGGTTACTACTGTCAGAACAAATAAACGGGGCTGTGAGGTGTCTGCCCCATAAACCAATCTCTCTGGCCAGCGAGTTCACGACTTTGTGGACTAAACTCCCGGTGATATTCCTCTCCTGTAACTCTTCTTTGAGCAGCCTGACAACATATGTCGCTTTCCATGGAGCCTCACTGTTGTTCCATAGGATGTTATACAGATTATTGTCATCGATCTCAATAGATGATATATTCAGCCTGTGGTCAACAGCCATCGACACCCCAACATAGCAGGCTTTGATATAGGCTTCAAGATAGTCTTTGGCCTTCAACCATGCACGGAAGGCCAAACATATATCAGCTCTATGATTGCGAATGATACAACCTACCCATCTTCGCTGCATGCCATTAACATCCGAACATCTACCGACGGTAATGTTCATCTTCAGATTGTGTAAATCTGGGAAGTTCCATCTGAGCAAAGAAATTCTTCTAATGAAATTACGGGACATCACTATCCCCACTTCATCCATCACTGCATGCAATTGCATGTTGTTTGATACGTGAAGGGCTTTGGTCCGCATCATACTATTCAATCTGTATACAAGCTGTTCCCATATTCTATCATAAGACAAATCATTACCTTCGTATCTACGGTGACATCTGATCCTCCAAATATAATTAGGTATAAGAGTAGCCATTGCTCCGACCAACCAGTCTTCTATGGTAGATTTACCTCCCAGACTACAAAGGTCAAGAAAAGAATGAAAGTCATTTGGCGCGTTACGTCCCGTAATGTTGGTGAATCTACACCAGAAAGATCGAGCAAGGTAACTCGAGAACAAGAGATGGTCTGTAAGCTCCTCCTTAGGTTCAAGACAACAATTACAGCAAGAGGCGATGGGGATCTTACATCTGCGGATATTATCGTCTGTAGGTAAAGCCCTGCGTGCAGCCTTCCATATCAAGGCTACCTCCTTAGGTGCGTCTATCTTCCATAGGCGTTTCAAACCGAAAGCATCAGTATAAGCCTCTTGTAACATATTTTTCTTCATCGATTTAAGAGAGAAGGCTCGTGTAACTGATAAAGACCATACCAACTTATCTTCTGTATCAGAAAGAGAAACACCTGCCTCCTTAATCAAATCAATTCCATCGGGGTTTACGATCTGAGTGAGGGCACTCCAATTCCATCCAGTATCCTGCTCCCAAAAATCTTTCACTAGGAACTTAAGATTCCGATCACTTCTATGAAGGGCGAACGAATTCAGCCTGCTGCCGCACCAATCATCATCCCAAAAAGATATCTCTCCTTGACCAATGATCCATCTACACTGTGGAAAAACCTTTGGGAACATGTTCCAAATTTTCCTCCAATAAGGCGAGGGAGTAGCACCAAGTTTCAGAAAAGATGGATGGGTGGACGATCGGCCACCAATGCCACACGCGTATTTGTCTCTACAAAAGCTCGCCCAAATAAAATTCCCATTCAAGATCTCCCAATATGCCTTAGCTGTGAAGGCTTCATTCACCATCTTGATAGGCGTCAAACCCAGACCTCCCATACCCTTAGGCCTCGCCACCTTGTGCCAACTGACCCAGGCTCTTCTCGAATGAGCATGCCTTTCTGCCCATAGGAAACAGGAAATGATTTTGTCAATCCTCTGAGTAATACCCCTCGGAACACCTGAAGCCGCTGCAGAGTAAACTGTAATGGAGGATAGGACATGTTCAATTAGGAGGCGCCTCCCTGCAAAAGAGAGAAGAAGCGCCTTCCAACCTGCTATCTTAACATTAATCTTCTTAATCAGGTATTCGTAGTCGCTCAACTTGGCCCTCCCCTTTTGATTCGGGATGCCTAAGTATGTGAAAGACTCCGACGCCTCAAGGATCCCAAGCTCGTTGGCCATCTGTTTATCCAACCTTGAATCAAGAGTACCAACCACACAGGCCGATTTAGAAGCATTCACCTTCTGCCCCGTTGCTTTTTCGTACGCGCGAAACGTATCAGTAATGTGTTGTAAAGATTGTTGATCAACGTTCACTGCGAGAGTGATATCATCAGCATAGAGAAGAATCGAGGGAGCCACCCCACCCCCCCGAGTATGGAACACCGAGAGCATGTTGCTCTCTTGCATAGATTTGAAACGTCTACAAAGGATTTCTTCAAATAAGATGAACAAGAATGGAGATAGATCGTTCCCTTGCTTCAGCCCTTTTTGAATATGGAAAAAACCAGCCACTGTGTTTCCCAACGAGACTGTTGCCCATGTATCCTTGAAGAAACTGAGGCACAAAGAGATCGACTCCTGTGTAAATCCAAACCTTTCCAAAATTTTATACAAAATCTCCCAGCTAACTCTGTCATACGCCCTGGACATGTCCATCTTAATAATCATGTTAGGATGATTGACCCCCCAATTAATGTCATGCATCATCTCCTGGACGATCCTCACATGGTTGGTAATATCATTGCCTCTTATGAACGCCCCTTGCTCTTTGGAAATCAGCCTGTGCATAAGAGGAGCCATTCTGTTGCTAAGGGTACGAGCAAGGATTCTCAAAGAGACATTTTCGATTGAAATAGGTCTGAAATCCGTATCAAGATTTACTGGCGCGTCCACTTTAGGTATGAGGACCACTCTACAACAGAATAAACCTCTATGACAAGGTTGTCGCTTGAAGAAGCACTCTGTCATCTTCATAAAATCCCGACCAACTATCTCCCATGCTGTCAAGAAAAAAGGTACCGTGAAGCCGTCCGGACCAGGCGCGGTCTTGTTGTCCATCTCTTTTAGGGTCCTAAGGATCTCACTCTCCTCCGGAGGAGTCACTAAGGTGAAGTTATCATCAATTGATAAGCTTTTTGGAATCTCCTGCAAGAACGGACCAAAATCTTCCTCTAGAAAATGTCTGTCTTCCTCGTAAAAATGCTGGAAATGGAGAGCTGCGGCCTGCGCCATCTCATCTGGATCAATGATACTTGTCCCGTCCGAGGCAACGATCTTGGAGACACTTCTCTTCTTCCTTCTAGATTTAACAACTGCATGATAGAACGCTGTATTCCTCTCCCCATCTGTAAGCCAGTCAATACGCGCCTTGTCCCTCCAAAGCTTCTCTTCTTGGTCGAGAATCTGTTGCAGTTCTTGTTCCGCCAATCGAAGGTTTAACTCATTAAGGCTATTAGGATTCTCATCAAAGGCGATCTGAGTCGTATGCACTATATCTTCAAGGTCTTTCTTTCGCTGGTGGATATCACCGAACGTTTCTCTGTTCCATCTCTTCAAAGCTTGACGAACCATCTTGAGCTTCTGGCAGAAAATGAAAGATGGGTGACCCACCACGTCAGCCTCCCATGCTTTACGAATAACCTCCATGCATCCTTCATGTCATAACCAAGCAGAAAGGAATGTGAAAGGGGCTTTATTCTTCGGTGGAGTACATCCACCCGGGGCAATCAGCAAAGGACAGTGGTCGGACACTCTAAACCTTGTCAAATGCAAACAACGGCTCATCGGCTTAGCTATCTCCCAAGCATCATTACAGAAAGCTCTGTCTAATCTCTGCCACAAAGTAGGAGTAAGGTATTGCTTATTGACCCATGTGTATTGACTACCCTCGAAAGGGATCTCCTTAACATTCGTATCAATCACGGCAGAGTTGAACTCAAGAATCTCCTGGAAAGGAGTGGGCGTACCACCTCTCTTTTCATTCTGCTCTCTGATCACATTGAAATCTCCTGCTATGATCCATTTGGAATCCCCAATCGAATTGGATATATTGTTAAGCTCCTCCCAGAGTTGTTTCCTATCTCGGTGATTGCAACTAGCATAAACAACGGTAATATAGCTGTTAGAACCATCAACTTCGTCAACAATGATGGTGATATGCTGCCGATGAACCTTCACCACCTGTGGATTCCTTGCTAAATCAGCATATATCCAGATTTTACCTTCTTCTTCCTGGTTATCTGCCGTCCAGTCCAGTCTAATGATATCAAGCAACTCCACCGCCTGGTTAGCATGTAAGAAAGGTTCTGACAATGCAACCACAGCGGGGCGGTGTCTTTGGCAAAGGTTACCAAGGACCTTGCGGGTCTTGTTGTTAGCTGCTCCCCTTATATTCCAGAATAAAAGAGACTGGTCCATATAAAGATATACAATCACCTCGGTATCCTCTAGGCAGATGATAAAAAACTGTCCCTCCTGTCCTCGCCTTCCTCTTCCTCGTTAAAGCATGATATGTCTCCTTCCGAATATCTTCTCCTTGTGTAGCCATATCGATCTGGTGTGCGTCTTTTGTGTTGGGTGTAACCAGGAGGTTCATCTCTTTGGGATCTGGTACGGGTTCTACTGCGCTCCATTCTTCTATGAACATCTTCTTCGAATTCTCCCATAGAAATAAAATCCGCTACCGTATGGTTCTGCAAAATCCTTCTTGTGCCTTCTTCGTCTATGACAATGCGGTGATTCCTGCCTTGGTTCATCGTCCTCTCATGTTGTTGTTGTTGGCTGTTTACATTCGGGATGGATGTTGGTGCGGAAATGTCTACCACAGTTTCAATAATATCCCTTGAGCCTGTACCATCTATCAGTGCTTGTTAAGGAATACTCATCTCCTTTCCCGTTTCCGTCATCTGCATTTGCGATCCCACTGGTCCCCTCGCCACCATATGTAGTCTCACCGATGCTATGTTTGCTCCGTAAGTAAGTGACACGAATTGGGGTATATCCTCGCTGAAAGCCTCCACCTTGACAAGTATTAAGTTTTTAAGATGATAAGGTGTTGTATTAGCATGACATGTTGTGTGTACCTCGAGATAGTGAGTTGAAAGAAAAGATTCTTATGGAAGTGCATGTATTGATGTATGCTATGCTTTCAGGAAAACACTAAGATGTATATGAATGTCAAGGAATTGAAACGGATGGTCAGATATGCAGAAGGATGTAGCTGATTAGGTGGTTAAGTGCAATGTGTGTCAGCAGGTTAAGACTTAGCATCAGAAACCCACATGTACTTTGCAATCTTTTCCTATACTAGTATGGGAATGGGAACGGGAACATATCGCAATGGATTTTGTGATAGGGTTGCCCTAGACATCTAGAGGTTATGACTCGATATGAAAGATTGTGGATAGACTAATTTAGTCTGCTTACTTTCTTCATAATAAGTCAACCTTTGATGTCTCGAAACTTGACTATGATATACATGGACGAAATAGTTAGGTTGCCTGGTAATCCAGTTTCAATCATATTATATTGAGATCCTAAGTTCACATCTAGGTTGTGGAAACAGTTGCATCGTGCTTCAGGCACAAAGTTAAGATTCAGTACAACCTTTTCATCCGCAGACGGATGGTCAGTCTGAGAGGACCATTCAGACTCTTAAGGACATGCTGAGAGCATGTGTTATATATCTCAGTGGAAGTTGGGAAGAACATTTAAGTCTTATAGAGTTTGCTTAGTGTGAATGTTGAGTTTAGAAATATACAAATGATAATGGTACGGTTTGGGTATAAACCCAGACAATACATATTTGGTAAATCATTAGGTGCATGATTTCAAGGAAGTACGTTAGTATTAAAATATACAAATAAACCTAGTTGCATGCTTCCTGTTATGTTAATGGGTATGACTTAACATTTTCATGAATTGGCACGTTTCTCTGAGACCTTATTAGAAATTCCCAAGTACTATTAATTATTTGTGTTATGTTTTGTAAGCAACTCTTAATTGAGTTATGTGATGCACAAACCAGGGATTTGGGTTAATATGCATGTTCTTCGAGAAATTTCAGATAATTGAAAAATATTACAGATGGTTTCTTATAGGTGAAGTAAATTACTCTTATTGATGTAATAAGATGTTCAATTACATGAATTCAGTATGTATGTGCCAAAATTGATTTGAGTTTGGAATATTTATGAATTTTTAATCTGCTTGCATGCATGATATAAAGATTACTCAGTAATTACAATGATTTTGAATATACTGCTCTGCCAGTTCTAGAATGATATTGTATTGTGATTTGAACTGCAATCAAACAGATGAGATAACGGAAACCCTAAGAGTAGGGTGTTGCCATATGACTAGTGAATGAGATAACCCTAAGAGTAGGGTGTTGGCATGTGATGAATGAATAAGGCAAAAGAAACCCTAAGGATAGGGTGTTCAATGAATCAAGTATTTTGATATCAATTTTCATTATGAGATGTGATGATGTTTAACAGTTAAATTGCATGATTTTATTTTAGTACCAAATTGACATGCATTATGTTTATTTAAGAATTTTAGTTTGTCTGCATATATAGTATAATAATTTCTCGGTAATTACCATAAATTGAGATACTGTTATAACAGTTCTGGAAAGACAATGTTTTGTGGTTTGATCTGGAGCCAGATCAGATGTGTCCTAGGTTGAAGGACCAATACAGATGGTTGATCAGAGGATCAAGAAACTCAAAAAAAATCATGAGAAACCCTTAGAGAAGGTTTTGTGGAAAAACTATAACCTAGAGGGAGCCACATGAGAAGTTTTGGGTTAGATGTGCGTAACAAGTTTCCTTTTCTCTTTTAGGAATTTCGGGACAAAATTCTTATAAGGGAGGGAGATTGTTATGACCCATATCAGGGTTAGTCAATAAATACCTCGAATTACGTAAAACACCTCAATTAGTGTTGAGTATCAAATTAAACATCATGGATAATCAAGATAAGCTAAGATGTGAATTAATAGCTGAGATTGAATCACCTGAGGCAATTAATGATGTCAATGTTGATTATTTAGTACATTAAGTTGAATCAAGTAATCACAGTTGCAATTAGAGCTTTGATCCAGTGAAATAGTCCATTTAGCATGTTTTCTCGCTTTGAGGTTGTAGAGAATTCAATGCTTGAAATGTTGCAAGAAGAATCACTTCAAACGGACCTCCGAGTCAATAGTTATAGCATTTCCAATTTCTAGGGTCAAAGATGTAATTTTTCAAATCCGGGTTACAAACCCTTTTCTTTCTTTTATTTTTCCTTTCTCGCTTATCTCTTCTTCCTCTTTCACCCGATACAACAGGGAGAGTCGGCGCACTGTAGCACGCGACTTGCAGAGGAAAAATGGAGGCGATGGCTGGGCGATTTCTTGGCCATAGCTGATTCAGCTACACCGCTTCCTCCTCTACCTTTCCTCTTCCTCTTCCCTTCTTCCTTCCTCCTTCCTCGCCCCCTTCCATGGCGCCCCACCTGCCGCTGACCTGCAGCATGGAGCTGCGGCCGCACAGCAGCTTGGAGGGTGGCCAGGAGGCGCCATTCCGATGCGACCAGCACCCAAATCGTCGCTGTCAAGTTCGTCCTTGAGGTTCGTGCAAGAATCCTAAGCCTTAGCCTTCAATTTAAGCTCCTAGCCGAGCTTCTCTTCCTCCTGTGTGAGTGTTGCTGCTGTTGCTTGCAGCTAGTTCGGCCAACAGCCTTGGGTGCAAGAAGCAGCTAGAAGCGGCGCCGGCTAGCTGTAGTTGCAGCTACGTGCGGACAACAACTAGGCCATCTTGTGGTGCCTAGCAATAGGGAGAACACTGCCATCGAGTTTGCCTTGAGGTCCAGGTCACAAATCAGTCGCTATAGCTACGTCTAGCTCCGGATTTGAGGACACCACAAAGGTGTGCAGCTCCTTGCCACTTTTTAGCCATCAACTTAGCTTTTGATCGAACCATAGTTAGATTTTTCTTTTGGGTAAGATGCTAGTTACTGTTCTATTGCAGGATCAGTATTTTTGGTCGGCCGAATTGGGTATGATTCGTCCGAGTTTCCTTTATAAGGAAATCGAATAGGGTTCCGATCGGCCGAGATTGCAGATTGGTCGGCCGAGTTTCCAGCCAATCGGCTGAGTTCCCAGATTGGTCGGCCGAGTTTCAGAACTGTGAGTAGTAGTTCATTTAGAAATCATTATTTAACTCAATTTAAATGCTTAATTACTTCTGTATCAGTTAGTATAACTTTTAAACAGTGTAGTACATACAATAGAGCATGTTAGATTCATTGGAACTTGAAATACTTGATATGCTTAATGAAAATGATGAAATTTCCTGTATTATAGTTGCAATGTATTTGCTGATTTAAAAGTAGATGTTTAGCATTGACACTGGATAAATGATACTGAATCATGTTTAAGGATGACAAAGGATATATATGTGCTTCGTGTGATATTCAGATTGTGCAATAAGTATGGAATGTGATTTTCCTATTTAAATGGTTATATGTTAATCAGTTAATAGACTTAGGTGCCCTAACACCGTAGAACCCCTTTGACAGATCTGCTTCTTAGGGGTGAAACTCGTGTTGCAACATTATCCGTGCTTGTGTCTTGGAGACACGAGGATAGAGAGGCAGTGTCCAACAACAACGCGTGCTTGTGTCACGGTGGCACTGGAGAAAAAGTGGGGGTTATTGCAACATTATCCGTGCTTGTGTCATGGAGGTAACCCCGTGAGACTCTCCACCTGTGTACTCAGGTTAGAGGAGGAGTCTAGAGCACTCAGAGTAGTGCCTTGAGGCCGTAGAGCCTATGAGTCAGGCCGGAGAGCCTGGGGTCCCGTGGCAGAGCAGGGCTGGCGTCAGACTTAGCATTTCTCGGGTGTGTCGCTAAGTCTTGTACGGTGGGATCGTAGTTCGCTACAGATCTTTGTATGCAGGGTACACTGCATATGATTTGGGCATAATAAAATAAATGTGTAATCATATAGGATCACAGTAAATTAATATATCCAAACTTTTGTGCTATTCCTTTATATCTGTTTATCTGTTCAAATTATCTGTTATTGCATGGAAATGTGATTATATTCTACAAATCTGTTATGTTATTAGAACTGCCCTGCTTGTACTGCACTTATGTTTTATTTCAATATTATAAACCTGATGAGTTGTTTAGTGATAGCTAAGTGAAATGCTATCCACTGAGCGAGTAGGCTCATACCTCTACTCAAAACATTTTCAGGTCATCAACATCACAGGAATCTGGAGGATCCTTTCATCCTAACGCTCAGTCTGTAAAAGGTTTATGTAGTTAGTAGTTAGAGGTCTCTTAGTTCTTTCCCCTCGATCTTTGGGACATGGTGTGGGTGAGAGAGAATGTGTATAAAGATGTAAATTAATTGTTATGCTTTATTTTATGTCGAACAATGTAATATGCTGTAGACTTTGTTTATATTACTAGTCAGTTTAATAAAAATGCTTCCGCAGATTGTTTAGCTTCATTTTACAGCATAAATCAGTTTATCTTTTTAATGTCTTTAAAATGGTTTAAAAAGTTATGAGAGGTTTGGCTTGTGAGTAATCCCTCCGTCGCACCCTAATCTCGTGGATTGAGGTTAGTGTGAGATCGGGGTGTGACAGTATCCTTGTGAAACCCTAGTTGAGGGTGTATCCTTATAAACCCTGGTTGAGGGTGTATCATTATGAAACCCTAGTGGAGGGTGTATCATTGTGAACCCTGGTTGAGGGTGTATCATTGTGAAACCCTAGTTGAGGGTGTATCATTGTGATTGTTGATAGGCAACTTTATAATAAAGTAATGCCTTAAACTAAGATAAGTCCATATCATGTGAGATAGCTGGACAATTCTAATGTGTGGCCTATGCATTATATGCTAAGGGTGAGTATTCTGTCATGGAATGTATTAAGAGGGGAAATACCTTAATACAAGATAAAGTTGGTTAACTCAAGAGGGTCTGAATTAATGAGAAATGGGGAACCCTAACCCTAATTTGGGGAAAAGGGAATGATAATCCCTGTTTGATAGTGAACCCTAATTCCTGGTTAAGGAATGATGGTGTTACTATTGTATCACATGATGTGATGAATATCTTGTATGACTGTTATCCTGCCTAATAACCATGCAGGTATGATGAGATGATGAATATAGACAAGTTTGGGCTGTGACATTTATATAATAAATGTTGATTGGCTTTTTGTGCGTTGATGTTGTTGTTGCTTAATAAAAGTAACAATGTGTACGGATTTTATAAACCATGTGAATAAGTTGTAGCCTAGTGAGAGGTGACAAGATGTGAATGGCCTTATGAACCATGTGAATAAGTTGTTGCCTAGTGAGAGGTGACAAGATGTGAATGGCCTTATGAACCATGTGAATAAGTTGTTGCCTAGTGAGAGGTGACAAGATGTGAATGGCCTTATGAACCATGTGCCTAGTGAGAGGTGACAAGATGTGAATGGCCTTATGAACCATGTGAATAAGTTGTTGCCTAGTGAGAGGTGACAAGATGTGAATGGCCTTGTGAGCCATGTGAATAAGTTGTTGCCTAGTGAGAGGTGACAAGATATGAATGACCTTGTGAGCCATGTGTGATGCTTGGGTAACAAGTATCATGTTTCTTTGTAGCATTTGTGTTAATAAGTTATGCTAGAGAACTTGGCTGATGTTACATTTCTATTATATATCTATAGTTCATTGATGATTATTCATATCTGTTGTATTCATTACAAGTAGATGGATGAACTATGAGTCTACCATGGGTAGATGCAATGCTCTTATTGAAAATGGAGATTTTCTTATTCTATTCTATGAAGAATAATTCTGCCTAATAATGTAAAAGTAACCCCTGCTCAGTTTAATTTCATAATCTGCTATAACAATGTTTCTGGCAGAGAGTTATATCTCTCGCTGGGGCAATTTACAATTGCCTCACCCCCGTGGGAAACATTTTTAGGTATGCATGAAAGGTAGAGTAGAAATCCTAGAACAGGGAAAGAGCAGCAATAATAGCAACAGCAGGGACAGCAATAAGATCTCAGGTGGAGATATTGTCTGTCTAGTCATATATATAGTAGTCCTATGTGTCATCTCTGTACTCTCAGGTCCTCGGAGTTTTTAGTCAGTGTTTTTTATATATCAGTCTGAGGTTTTGGCTTGATGCCTCAAGATTTGTATGCTGCCTGCATATATGTTTATAAGGTAGCTGATGATGTAGTCTCTGTAAAGAGATGGTACAAGATATGTACGTTTGAAACAGAATGTATATGATATACAATGGCATTTGTTGGAAAAGATTTCCTATGTGTGGATCTCTTTGCAAAAAGTTTTAATTTTTAGTGATTTTCACTAATCCGCTGCTTGATGAACGCTTCTGCATTAGTTAATCATGTTTTTGCGAGACAGTCGTGACATGAAATCACTTCCTGAAGGTTTGAAGTATGCTTTTCTAGGGGCGAATGACACCCTCCCAGTGATTATTTCATCCATACTTTCACCCGAACAAGAGGAGGCTTTGATGAAGGTTCTGAAGAAGAACATCCAAGCTATCGGATAGACCATTGATGATTTGAGGGGTATTGATCCCTCCATCTGTGTGAATTGAATCTATCTTGAAGAAGACGCGAGGCCAACCCGCCAAATGCAAAGGCGACTAAATCTGAAATTGAAAGAAGTGGTGACTCAAGAGGTATTTAAATTGCTTTATGCCAGAATTATCTACCCTATTTCTGACAGCACTTGGGTGAGCCCCATCCAAGTTGTACCCAAGAAGGGTGGAATCACAGTTGTTGAAAATGTCGATGGGGAACTAATGCCAGTGAGAGAACAATCTAAGTGGAGGATGTCTGTGGACTATCGAAAACTCAATGAGAAGATGAAGAAAGACCACTATCCCCTCCCATTCCTTGATCAAATTCTAGAGAGACTGGTTGGGCAGAGTTTCTATTGTTTCCTTGATGGGTATTCTGGATACTTTCAAATCGTCGTACACCCCTTCGATCAAGAGAAGACAACATTCACCTGCTCGAGTGGCACATTTGCTTATCGGAGAATGCCATTCGGGTTGTGTAATGCCCCGTCCACATTTTAGAGGCGTGTTACATCAATCTTCACAGATATGCTTGATTCATCCTTGGAAGTGTTCATGGATGATTTCTCAGTTTTCGGAAAGACTTTTGATGAATGCTTGTTACACTTGGCTGCCATCCTCGAGAGATGCGTGAAAGTTCGACTAGTTCTATCTTGGGAGAAAAGCCACTTCATGGTGCCCGAAGGCATCGTTCTAGGCCATTGAGTCTCTAAACACGGGATTGAAGTTGACAAGGACAAAGTGGGCCTCATCTCTACCCTCTCCATTCCTTCTACCATAAGACATGTCCAATCTTTCTTGGGACATGCTGGTTTCTACCGCCGTTTTATTAAAAACTTCAGCAAAATTTCAAGACCGTTGTGCCACCTGCTTGAAAAAGATGTCGAGTTTCACTGTGATGACAAATGCATTGAAGCCTTTAATCACTTGAAGGAGAAGCTAATTTCTGCTCCGATCATGCAGCCCCCTGACTTCTCTTTTCCATTTGAGATCATGACTAATGCATCTGATATGGCATTGGGGGTTGTGCTGGGACAAAGGATTGGTCGAATTCCTCATGCCATCTACTATGCGAGCAAGACTCTTGATGAAGCACAAAAAAACTACACCACTACTGAAAAAGAGTTGCTCTTCGTCATCTTTGCTCTAGACAAATTCCGCTCCTATCTTCTGCAAAACAGAGTTGTGATTTACACGGATCATGTTGTGTTAAAGTATCTCATGTCTAAGAAGGATTCAAAGCCGAGGTTGATAAGATGGATTCCGTTGCTGCAAGAGTTTGATATAGAGATAGTGGATAAGAAGGGATTAGAAAATGGTGCAGCCGATCATCTCTCCCAGATTGATCACCCTTTTGACAAGACAAGGTTAATCAAAGAAACCATGCCGCATGAACAACTCTTCCTCCTCTCATCTTCTCAAGGGCCATGGTACCAACACATAGCCAATTTCTTGGCTAGTGGGAGGATACCTAGCACGTGGACAAGGGAGGAGAGCAAAAGGTTGTTTGCCATGGCAAAGAATTATGCATGGGATGACCCTCACCTTTTCAAGTATTTCCCCGATCAGCTTGTAAGAAGATGCGTACCGGAAGTGGAACAACAAGACATCCTCTCCATGTGCCATTCCGAGATATGTGGAGGACACTTTGGAGGAAAGCGCACAGCTGCCAAGGTATTGCAATGTGGTTTTTACTGGCCCTCATTGTTCAAGGATTCACACGGATTCTGCAAGAGCTGCTTGAAATGCCAAAAGGTGGGAAATATCTCTAAAAGAGACATGATGCCTCTATCACCCATTCTTGTAGTGGAGGTATTTGATGTATGGGGAATTGATTTCATGGGTCCTTTCCCTCCTTCATTTGGGTATATCTACATCTTAGTTGTCGTTGACTATGTGTCTAAATGGATAGAAGCTATTCTGACTCAGACGAATGACTACAAGGTAGTTTGCGATTTTGTGAAATCAAACATCTTCAGTCATTTCGGACTTCCAAGAGCCATGATAAGTGACGGGGGAAGTCACTTCATCCACCGCACCTTTGAGGGATTTCTAAAGAAACATCGAGTGAACCATAGAGTAGCCACTCTGTATCATCCTCAAACAAGTGGCCAGGTTGAGTTGGCCAATCGAGAAATAAAGCTCATTTTAGAGAAAACAGTAAGACCGGACCGCAAGGATTAGTCTCTCTGTCTAAATGAGGCTTTATGGGCATACCGGGCGGCGTTCAAAGCCCTGATTGGCACCACACCATTCAAGTTAGTCTACGGGAAAAGCTACCACCTACCGGTAGAGATGCAACATAAGGCGCTGTGGGCCTTGAAGAATATGAACTTTGATGGTGAAAATGTAGCAATGAAAAGGAAATTCCAACTCAATGAGCTATAGGAAATGCTCCACGAGGCGTATGAGTTGTCAAAGAGTTACAAGGAGAGAACAAAGTTCCTCCATGACAAGATGATTAGGAAGAAGGACTTTGAGCCCAGAAAATGGGTATGGCTATACAACTCGAGAATGAAGTTCTTTCCCGGAAAACTCCGGTCTAGATTGGAAGGACCCTATCTTGTCAAGAAAGTATACCCATCAGGGGACGTGGTCATTTGTGAGAAAGAAGGTGCAAAGGAATTTGCCGTCAATGGGCAAAGGTTGAAATCCGTTGTTGAAGTCGGCCCAGACAAGGCCAATCAAGATTTTGATATTGTTATGCTTGTAGAGGAAGAATCCGATGAAGAAGACTGCTTGGATGAGGATGAGAAAGGAATCTACTACAAGGATCTATTGAAGGTTTCAAATAAGTGACAGAGATCTACAATCAATAAGCCTGGCTGAAGGCGTTAAATTTAGCGCTAGTGGGAGGCAACCCACATGGTTTGAGATTCTCAAACCCTCATTTTGATACTTTTTCTTTATTTTACACAAAAACACACACGCATACTTGTGTTTTATAGTTTTCTTTTGAGTTTTGATGTTGTACAGGTGATAGACAAGAAAGAGAGAGAGTATAGAAGTAAATCATGGTCGTTTAGTCAGATTTGTGGCCAAAGAACAAATGAAGTTGAAGTTCAAGTTTCAAAGTTAGAAAAATAAGGAGACAACAACACCATGGTCATGGAGCTCGACCACGACTGTGGCTCATGTGGCCAAACACGACCGTGGCACATGATCTACCTTGATGTATCACTTCCCTCAACACCTTGATTTTATCTCAATAATACTCCTGATCTGTCCACAAAAATAGAAGGTACCACAAGTCAGGACTGTTTCACTTTTCTGGGGAGAACTTTGATAAGTCCCTTGGGTATGAACATTTGGACGAAAGGGGGGAGGAAGACATGACACAAATCCAATTCCCTAATATGTCCTCTATTCGACGCGAGACCTTATTTGGGATTTAGTTATTTTATCCATCTCTCCTCTATTTGACTCGAGAATTTTCTTTGGTTGCAGTTACATTGACTGCATGTTTTATTTTGGACTCTTTGGCCACTTTTATTTATGTAGTCTGTAGATCAAAGTTGAAAAAGGAGATAAATTTATGGAAGGGATGTCATCCCGGACTTAGGGTTTGGCATATAGTGGGAAATATACCTTTTTTTTCTTTTTTCCTAGATGGCAAAGAGATAAGAAATGATGGAAGATGAGTGGGATCAAGAAACTTACTTGTGCTTCTTCATTTAATTGATGCATAGGAATCAGATCATCATATTATATATGTTAATTCAGGTAATGTAGGGTAAAGAAGTGCTGACGAATTTTGTTGCAAGCCATATTGGAGACACATGCAACTTTACCCTTTTGACTCATTTTTCTTATCATCATTTCAAGGGGCATCAGGGATCCGATCTGTTCAATACATGTTTGTTCATTAAAATTTCCTTTTGCACGAGTTAGCTCAAGAAAAAGGGAATAGTTCCTTTAAATTTTTACATACATTAAATGGTCGAATAGGTAAAGGCCATTACTCACACAAAAAAAAAAACTAAATAGAAAATGAAAAATAATACAGTTGCAAATAAAAATGAAAATACTATAGTTGAGGTAGTGGAGACGACATACCACCCAACCTCCACCACCAACTTCAAAATTGTGCCCATCCTCGGGCAGATAGAAGTTAGAGATGGAGGGAAGAAATCATAGATTCCTATCTAGGAGGCCCAAACAACTCAAAGAAGGCCCATCTGAAAGGAATATGAACAAGGGTTGATTCTTTATACATGAGAGCTTCATGTCACGACATATGATGTCGTTGTCATGGTAGCTCGAATGAGTTGTCTGGGGTCTTGAAGTAATGTTATTTTTCTTCCCGCAACCCATGCACTAGGATCAACAAAAACTCCTCTTTCATTAGAGGTAGGGTAGTAGATACGTGTGGTTCTAGATCAAGCGGCACAACATAGGAGTGGTGCCCGTCCGATGACTTCAAAGTATGCTCCTCCATGAAGAATAAAGGTAGACTTGACACATATCGAACCAACATAGCCAATTGTGCTAAGTCGGGTGGAGTATCTAGATATTGACACTTCTCATCTCCTGAGTTTGCTAATAGAACATGTAGTGTTGTCTTAGGAGGAATTATCTCACCTAAAAAATTAGCGTGATATATATTTTTATGTGGCTATGCATGCTCTGGTTTTGCATCCAATCAGTCACAATATCAATAGAAGTGGTAGGCTCCTTCCCAATGTCAAAATGCAGCTTCGACTCTTCCAACTGGGATATACCCAACTCACTCCTAGATTTGGCAAACTCCTCCTATTGGGTATGTACTTCATGCTTTGAAATTGTTGTTTTGTCATTGAGAATCTCTTTGAATTTGGAAAACTTAATGTTACGATTTTTCTTGAGTCTGCTTGGATAAGAGATGCGAGGCTTGTACACCGACAGTTCAGGCTCTCCTGGTAGAATGTGGAGAATGGTTTTCAATATAATAGAGGGCGTTTCAGCACAGTCAGACAGGACATGCATTGCAGACGATGTGTCTGAATGATTTTCTTCAGATAAGACGAGATTACTACCAATCGAGCGACTTGAGGACGTGACTAGAACATTTTATTTGTTGTCTTCTACATCTTCAAAGGGGATAATTGGTGTAGTAACAGGGACTAGAGGTGTGCAATACACATTCTCTAACCTCATCACTATGGTGTTTGGCTACTTCGAATACTTAATATTAAATTCTGATTGGTGTGCAATCGTACATGTAGGAGATTGTTGGATGACTTCCAAAAGAGCCACTTCAGCCACCAATCTTTTATTCTGAGCTTCATGTTCTTCTAGCTTTGTTTGGAGGTCAGCTAACATCTTATGGAGGGCATCCATACTCTCGTCCCAGCCAGGCTAAATTTGATTTGCATAGTCAAGCTCTCCACCATAGCCTTCATAATATTGTTGATTATATTATGCTTCAAGTCTTCTTTGAATAAGATCTACTTGGAGAGTCACCTCATGACAACCCCATACATCATGGTAGAAAGAGACACATTTTGCACATCGTAAACTTTGTTGCAGCGCCAACTCCTATATGAATGAATTCATGAAAATCAAAAAATTTAAATATTAGGCTCAAGAGAAAAGATGTTTCAATGAGCGAAGATATAAGACTATTTTTTTCTTCTTTTACAAATGGACAAGATAATAAATACAAAGATTTAATAAGAAAAAAAATCTAAATTAGAAGAAATTTGTAGCACTAAATTAATTAAGAGAGTATACAAGACTAAGAAAGAACAAACATTTTTTCTTTTTCTTTTTCAAAGAACAAAAAAAAATCTAGAAGAGAAAATCTGAGTTACTCTTAAAATTTTGAAAATATATACTACTGTTGTCCCCAAAAATGGTGCCAATTTTTGATGGAGCTACAAATGTTGCACCAAGAAAATCCATAAAAGATTACTTCCTAGGTTTACCAAAATCAGTACACTAATTCCACACTCCACACGAGAGGAAGTCTTATTATAGTATACTTAAGGATCGAACCCAAATTACAACCTTTTTAATTAGTCAAATAGATTTAGAAGTAGTAAGAGTAATATTATCACTAGATAATTGAGATATTGATTAAACTAAGTTGTTTCCCAAAAGCAATACAGTTTAAAAAAGTAAATAACATGTATAAAGAGCACCAGGGCATGGGGTTTCTTTACCCGGGCCTACCTAATTATCCTAACATGATCTAACTCTCCAATAGTTGCCGCTAAATTGAGGCTTAGTTTCTACACCCTCACGTGATACAGGTCGACGTCTAGAATAGACTCCTTTTGAAACAAACCACCATTGGAACCCAAGATCCTTGCCTAAACTACCGAACACCTTTACTTACAACCGACCATCCTCGACACATAGCAGTTGAAGTCCAAACACCTAACTATCCATTGCTGACAACTTAGATGGATAATAAGATCATTCTGTTGTTCTAATCATGCTTACAACAACATGTATATCCATGATTATAACTAATATGAAAACCAGTCATCAATTTACAAAGTAAGGTGGCAAAATGATACTTTATCTGAAAACTATATTATCGAGTTTAGATACAAGCTAAGATAAAATATGAGTGATCGAGGCTAGTCCCCATGCCCCAACACAAAGCATCTACTCACTCCTGGCAAGGGACAACAACAAAGAAATAATAGGAATGATGGAGAATGCCATGATGCTTGGTGCGGTGGCCGCCTCCTCACTCCCTGCTAGTGTTTGTGTTGTATAATGGAGCTTCTAATCACCGACTAGAGACCCCATTGAATGGACGATAAGGTTCCCTATTTATAGTCTTCTTTTCTCACTGCAACAATCCTATACTGCACGTCGAGGCTAGTGAGTTGAGATAACTTTGGTAGAGAGCGACTTGAGGAAAATTTCCCAATGTGGATTTGTGGGATATTTTTGCACTGGTCCATCATCCCATTTCTATCTGAAAATATACTTTCCTTGTATATAATAAAATTATCTTTCCAATGTATATTTAAACATTAAATTTTGAATTAGAATGCAAAAGATATGGATGTTTTAGTGGGAAATATAATTTTGACTGCGGGAAACTCTGCCAACCAACCGATCGGTATGGAAAGTCAATCGGTTGGTCGATTCTTCAGCCTTTGAGGAAGGATTTTTACTTCTCTTCTCATATTTGCATAAATTATACAAATAAAATATCAAAATTCATTGATTATCAAATAATTTACTTTAACGACTAAAATCCTAAAACAAGTGATATATGCAATAAAAAGTACAAAAATAAACATATAAATGCATCTAAAATGCCCCTAAAAATGGTATAAAAATCACTCACCACCAGTCCCTTCATTGATTAAGATATCCATCAGTATGAACTCCACCAGAATAACCCTCGTCCACATGAAAATAGCCTCCAGAGATGGGTTTGCATCTTCCTGGAATCTTGTTGGTCCTCTCACACTACCATCTCGTCGGTCTACCACACATGGAATCCCCCCACATACCAACAGTTCAACCCAGACTAGCGGTCTACACATCCAAACCATGCCCAGATAACATTGGGCATCAATAATTGACCCTCAATGAAAATTCTATGTCGACCCTATGATAATCACCCTACATCACACATCAATGTTGACTTGTCTGCTGATGAGAAACCATCTGACCCTCTGACTAAAATTCTATGCTCATTGATCGGTGAGTGTCCTATATTTCTCAACATTCACCTCGATTTTCCATTGGGGTGTCTTATAGGTGTACAAATGCCAACCTATGATGCATCCAACTTCACTTATGCTAGGTATCCAAGGTTCAAACCTCGAGAGAATTTTTACACGGTGCCTATCTTCATCAGTTGAGAACCACCACCATCATCGACCTACTCCTCTTTTCTCACAATGATTAGATCCAACCTTGGTGAAAGAATATGACACCCACAAGGTATCCTCCAACAAATGTTAGAGGAACAATTTTGTTACTGCATTGGTCACCATCATCCTTGATCTCAAGACGAGAATCTAAACACCATTACCACCCCTTTGTTGTCTACCTTGACAAAAACTTATTTACTTTCTTCCAATATTAACCCCATTATAGAAATGATGAGAAAGTAGTCTTTCCACTGAGGTGTAGGGAGTAGCCCAGCTACCCAATATTATTCTCTTTGTTGCATCTACTTTGTATGGATCATTAGACTTTATATTCAACATTTTATGCTTGTATTCTTTCATAGTCATCATGTTAATCAGAATTTGGTTCTAGATAACTTTGAATAATGATGTAGGATGTTAGTTCATTCTTGTTAAACCATTGATGATAATTTGGATAGGAGTTTTGTAAGGTGATAGTGTATGATCCCTAGGTAAAATAATAGCAAGCTTGGAGTGATGTCTGTCCTAGTTTTAATCCTAATGTAGAAAGGGGGATTTACCAAGTCTCAACATAGGAATTTTCATGCTTATTATGAAGTAGTAAGAGAGTGAATAATAGGTAGCGGTGGAGACACCTATTCCACCCTAGTGTCTCCATAATTCAATAATCTAGACTTTAATCTAGTGATATAATTACTACAAGTGGAGATTGTAATAAAAAATTCATTTTTTTGTAAACTACTAGTTCTTGTTGGTTATTTTGATCAGGACATTCTTAAATATGTTGTTCTTTGGGTTTGAATATGAACCACACTACCATAAGATCAATCTGATCGTGGGGTGTGATCATTGTATGTATTCTAAAAAAATCTAGGGACTCCTCCCTAGGTGAATTTTCTTGTGCAATAATAACAGATCACATATGCAAGCTACATGCCATACTAAATCTTATTGTGACTAGTTGTTATAACAATGCTATGAAACCCCTAGGAATTCTTGCTGACCTTGTCACCACTCAAATCTCCTTGATGTTTCTAATATCCCATACTATAGATGAAACATCTCTATGACACCTATGACACAACTACAATCACAGATGGACGGTGACAAACTGGAGGTTTGATTTAATAAGTCAACAACACATTATGATGATCCTGTGTGGGTGATCTGCTTTTACTCATGATTCCTCAATTAGAGGAAGACCTTTGAGATCATTCAAGGAGACTCAACATTGGGGTTCTGAATACAAAACCACAACATTAGTTGCTTCGATTCTCATCACTATCCTTGACCCATAAACCACATGTATTTTCATCACATCACCTACTTCATCTTGCCCAACTTCCTTAACCACCTTCAAAATTTAGTAAGAGAAACCTCTCCATGAACCAGTGACATGTATATATGTATGTTGTTCCCCAAATTAAAATATTGTGACCTCAATACCAAGTGATTCCCCTTCTCTAAGATCTAGGATATTCAAGGGAACCATTCTATTGGAGATGTTAGGAATCTAATCAGCTTATTCTCAAACCAGTACTGTTACACATCCACAAGTCAATATGTAAGCTATATGATAGATCAATTTCGAGAATTAATGAAGATTATATAAGCATCAAGGTAAATGAAATCTTGACCCATATCATATCTAAACCTCTTAGTTAATTAATATGTAGTACATATATAGATAGTAATATAAATACTAGTAAGCAACTGAATTTAGTAAGTTATGAAAATTTAGCAGTCACAATGTGCATATTCTAAATGTCAATATTATCCTTGACATGGATTAGAAACCCAAGATAAGTATATATATTTTATGGCATTTTAAAATACAAATGCACTGGGGGAGTATATATATCTACACTGTCCTTTATCAAATATGACAAAAAACAAGAATAAGGCTTCTTTCATTAATATACTCACAAATGCCATAATATCTCAAATAAATATTTTCATATGACATATTGAATTGGACTATATATGAATACATATTGTTTCCAATCATCCATGTAGTGTATTTATATTAATTTGCATTTTAGAGAACTAGACCGTAACATGTGTTAACATTCATGGGTAAATGATATTATATGACTTGGTTTTAAAAATATATCATATGGTATGAAAGCATTAGTATCTTGAAAATATTTATATTTATATTGACAATGAAATTTTTTTTACCAAAGGAACATGGATTGATCTTGATAAAAATGGTATTAGAGAGAGAATGTTACATCCAAAATCTCTAAATTAGAATTATGATGAATTGATTACATGGTGTGGAATTCGTGGAGAATTTCTATGTAAGGGTTATTTATATGACCAAGTAATAGTATAATAACATACTTCACAATGTAGCATTGACTATATGGAACCTAGTTACAAACACTAGAATGATGATTATAGGAAATAATGACATATAAATCCTAGATAGATAACCTAGTAGCAAATAAGACAAATATAACAATATTGATTCTAAGCCAAATAGTAACAAGATCATTGTTGTTTGTAGCTACCTCTTCATCAATTCTTAGAGTCACTCAAGTTGTGGTTTGTGCTGATTTTGAAGTCTTGAGATACTTTTTTTTTGGGGAAGTCAGTAAGCTATTTTATTCATCTTTCCTTCCTCTTGCAATCCAATTTAAAAAACTATTACAGTTCCTACTATTGGATGAAAAATTAAATATGGTATTACTACTACCATTATAAGACTCTATTTGAATAATCCCATCCATAGTGGGTGGTGGGTTGATATAATGATACATTTTGAAGATTGGTTTTAAGGTGGTACTTTGCCAGAGTGTCCACAGCCTGGTTGACTTCTCTGTGTCCATGCTGGACTATCCAGTCTGTCTTCAATAAGCTTCTAATCTTCAAAATCCATGTGGCTAACCTTGGACATCTATCCCTCTTCTCTTAAATACTCACTATCGCAGTGGTGCAATCAGTTTTAAAGAAAGCTTTCTCGATGTTGTTCTCATGTGAGTACTTCATTGCTTCTAGAATGCCAGTGAATTCTACCTCCATTGTAACTTTTGTCTTCAAAATTGTTATTTATCCACACAACCATTTTCCTTCAGAGTCCCTCACTGCAAAATCTGTTGTCACCCTATTCCTCCCTATCGTTGCATCTGAGTTAAACTTGGTATAATTGAGCATAGGTGGCATCTGCTTCAACTTCTCAGGTGTGTCGACCTCTACCCTAGCTAGTTCCCAAGCTTTAAGGTTTAGATGTATTTCCTTCTTGATGTAGCTGGTTTTTTTTTTCCACAAACCACTTTGCTTCCTCCATCACTTAATAGTTTCTCTCTTTTCAGACCTTCCAACATATGACAAGGAGTTGTGTCTGCACCTCGAACAGTTTTCCCAGGTAGCTATTAGTCCACTTGGTTGCCTCATTTGGTCGAACAAGCTCAACCAACTCATTTTGGTCTAGCATCCTCTCCCAGACTAATCTTGTATTACTACAGTCGCTGAGCACATGGAGGATCATTTTTTCCTATTCATTGCATCTGTTACGTCTATCATCATTAGTTATGTTCCTAGCCTTTCTTCTGGCATTAGTTAAGATTGCTCCATGCGTTATGAGCCACATGAACAACCTGATCCTGTAAGAGATTTTCATCTTCCATATCCGGTTCCATTCCCCACTTCTAAATTCTTATGCTTTCTCAGGATGTTTGTAAGTAAAATTAGTGGTAAATTGACCGCTCACCATCGGGTTCCATATCCACGTATATGTGATTAGTGTTGAATGGCAGATCTATATAGTGATGAGTTGGGTTATGTCCGCTTTTAACCATTCACCATTCTCCTTGACGATGCTCGCTATAAGAAGGTCCTTTAAGTCCTTAGGAATAGGTTGTAGAGTGAAGTCTTCAAGCTTTAGCTTGGGTTTCACCTAGTAGTCCGTCCAGAACTTAGTTGTGTTACCACTAATAGGTTGGATGCTAGCGTTTTGCATTATGAACTCTTTACCTATGAACGCAACTTGCTTTAGGTGGGAACTATTCATGATTTTCTGCCCTGGAACTGCATGAATCTTTTTTATATACAACTACACCATATAGGTTTTGAATCACTCAGAATGTTCCAAGTATTTCTCATTATAAGTGCCTCGTTCCATTCTTGTATAGCTTGAATTCCCAGATAACCTTCCTCTTTTGAGCAGGTCAGCTTGTTCCAAGTGACCACTGACATAGGATGGGATTTATGTCCTCCCCCTAGATGAACCGAATGATAACCCCATCAATCCTGTCGCATATAGAGGATGGAATGAACGCAGTTTACATGACATACATAGGTATGGCTGCTAGAGTGCTCTTGGACAAGCAGTCCCGACCCACTCTGGATAAAGATCTAGCAGACCATGCATTCACTCCAACATCTAGTTTTACAAGAATGCCTAAATATGTGTTCCAATTTACTCTTGAATGAATGATAGGTACACCTAGGTATATACCCAGATCTTTAGTCACCTAGAATCGTCTAATCTTCCCAATTTTCTCCTTAAAGGTCTATCCACATTGTGTGCAAAGAAAATTCTAGTTTTAGATGCCATAATAGTCTATCCTGAAGCTTTGTCGAACTGTTCAAAGCATTTTTGTATCTATTTCATCTGAACAATATTGTCCTTAGCAAAGAGAATTAGATCATCTACAAAGCATACATCAAAAACAATAGAGCCGCCTATCCCAAGCTTGGTAGGCTACCACTTCTTTTGTTGCACAAACTGATTAATTAACTGAGTTAGCCTCTCTAGACATAATACAAACAAGTATGGAGATGAAGGGTCTCCCTGATGCAATCCCCTGCTAGCTTTAAACTCTTGTGAATGCTTGCCATTCTAGATAATAGAAATTGAGCCCCCTAGTTAAGGAGTTCATGATGTATCAGTGCATGTTGTTGGGGATGTAAATTCTATTTATGGTGTCCTCTATAAACTGCCAGGACATCATATCATAAGTGTTTGTTAAGTCTACCTCTATCACCATGGATTTGGATCCTCTCTTCTTCCAAATATTGTGTATGATCTCTTGAACTAGCACTATATTATCTGCAATTCTCCAATGTGACACAAAGATGATTTGTTCTTCAAAAATCCACTCTGGCATAAACATCTTTAGCCTCTCCACCATCACTTTGGAAGCAAGCTTTAGAACAATGTTATTTAGAGAGACTGGTTGGAATTGCTCACCTTTTATTAGGATTTCGGACTTTGGGAATCAACACTACCTTAGCATTGCAAAGTTCTTCACTAATGTTGTATCCTTCAATAGTTCTTTTAATTGTCATTTTGCACCGAGTTTCCCATGCGTGACCATTCCTTTTGGATAAACACAATGCTGACTGCATTAGGTTCATCTACTTTGTGTGGATTTAGATTTTTTAGGATTTTGTGGATCTCCTCTTTGGAAGGCATAGTCGCAAGCCTACTTCTTTGGGTTATGCTGAGTTTTAGTAAACTGATTTAGAATCTACGCGATAAAAGGTCATTTGTCATCACTATTATCCATAAAGATATGCTGGAAATGAGACACAACCATGTTCATGAGGTTCTGTTCATTGGAAACTCATCCCCCCGATTGTTCTTCAAAGTTGCTATCATGTTTCTTCACCTTCTTTGATTCACCCAGGCATGGTAGAACTTGGATTGTTATCTCCATCTTTAATACATTCCATGTATTCCTTTTGTTTCCAATCCTCTTCTTATTTTCTCAAAATTTCATCCAACTCTATTTGCATCTGATTGGAGAGATTTTTAGTGATAATATTATAATAGATTGTGCAATTATTTTGGAGTGCATTGATGTTCTATATCAATATGTCTTTATTCCATCTCCTCTCCATCTGGATTTGTTGGTACCATGTTGAGATTTCCCCCTGAGAATTCTATAGCGCCACTTTAAAAGGTAAGCAGTCATCCCATGCATCACTGATGATGTTAGCAAATTGTTGTTCTTTGTGCCATGATGTCTTTATATATAAATTCCATTTGCCTCTCCCGGGTGACCTTGACTTTAAGATAATTGGACAATGATCAGAATTAATATGAGGGAGGTGCTCAAGAAACATGTTTGGATACTGTTGGATGAATTCATTATTTGCCACAACTCTGTTAAGGCGCTCTTGGAGAGTTCCATGTTTGTATGTGTACTTTATTCCAGAAAAGACAATGTTAGTTAAACCTACCTCCATCAAGGCATTGTTTTTTTTGGTCGGTAAAACTTCTGTTGCTTTTTTTGTATTTTTGTTTGTTGTAAATTCAGAACTTACTGGTCCCAAAATAAGAACCAACTAAAAGAAAAGAAAGATTTCTATACACCATATATAAATGTAAAAGAAAAGCAGGCCCTGAAGCATATCTAGACTTGAGATCCAAGAAAAATTTGCAAATCTCACCGCCATCAGGAAACACCAAAAGAAACATCCAGAAGAAAGCAAGATAAAGTCTCACTTAGAGACAAGCATGAGGGGCCAAAGAGAAAAAAAACCAGAACAAACCAGCCGTTATCATAGCAAACAGAGGAGCATACAATCATAAAAAGCTATAGCAGAAGCTCAACTCCAACAGGGCTCACCATAAGGAAGCAGCCAGAAGCAATCATCATCGGCACACAACATATAGGCAAGTGAGAGGGCGGGCCAGTGAAAAGAAACATAACAGAAACGTTCAAGAAACCCAACAGAAAGAGGAACCAAGAAGCAGCAGAGCAGCAACATTCATATGCAGTTGTAGATATAGCAGAAACCCAGGACAGATGGCAGAACACCAAACACAAAGACAGACAGGAAAGAGCAAACATCTTAGTCTCTAACAGGAAAGAAGGCAAGAAGCTCATCATTAATGACTTTAGAGATCAGTTCAGGGGGACTTGCTTTATCATCATGAACCCGGCTGTTTCTTTCAACCCAGCAGTGGTAAAAAATAAGGCTCATCAGGAAAGACTTCTTGGGATCAGAGATAACTTCAGCTACATCCCAATTTTTAGGCATAGGAGTATTGAACAAGTCCCAGATCTTCTCTGTGAAGCTACAACTAAATAGGATATGATTGGTGTCTTCATAGGCATTAGAGCACAGAAAACAAATAGAAGCAAGGCAAAGGCCCCTTCTTCTAGAATAATCTGAGGTGGGAATCTTATTATGTCTAGCCTTCCATAAATATAGACTAGCTCGTTTATGAGTTTTAATTCTCCAAATCCAATCAAAGTTAGGAATACCTTCCAACTTAACTCTGAAGGTATCCCAAACACCATGCAGATTAACCAACTTGAGGCTAGAAAAAGAAATAGAATCTTTATGTCCATGTCTAATAGGGATAAAGTTAACCACATAAAAAATGTCAGCCTGACCCCTATTGCTGGGTCTAGGCATAACCCATTTCCCCTCAGCAATGATATGATTCAACTCTGCTAATATGATAAGTAAGGAAATTAGATCTGCACCAGGGATCATGCCAAATGGAAATGAGACTACCATCACCAATATCAAAATTAACATATTTCAGAATATAATCTCTGACTCGAATAAGATTGTTAAACATCCACGAATGATTGGAAGATTCATTGATAGTCCAATAAGAAGCCTTCTTCAGGTATTTTTCATTAATCCACTTAACCCAAAGGGTGTCTTTCTTACTAGCAATATTCCAAGAATTGATGATAAGGCAAGCTCTAGAAACGTCCTTGAGTTTCTTTATTCCCAAACCTCCATCTTTCTTAGGTTCAGTAACTTTTTCCCACTTAAGGAGATGAAGGTTCCTCTTAGAATTAGTTTCACCCCAGAGAAAGTCTCTACACAATTTATCAATCTGATCCAAAATAGAGCTTGGAATAGAAAAGGAAAAGACCCAGTATAAATGCATATTGGAGAGAGTAGATTTAATGAGTTCCAGTCTAGAAGCCATAGATAGGAGTTTAGACTTCCAAGAATCCAACCTCATCTTAATCTTATCCACCAAGGATCCACAAAGCCTTTTAGATAGTTTGGCAAAGAATAAAGGAAGACCAAGATACTTCGAAGGAAAACAACTTTCCTTTATACCAGTAATCTCAATGATGGGCTTTCTATCAACATTCTTACTGAAAATGGTAGAACTCTTCCCATAATTGACACAAAGACCAGAAACGCTTGCAAAAGAATCAAGGATAAATCTAATAGCTTTGGCATCATCAACACTAGCTTTAGAAAAGACCATCAGGTCATCCACAAAAATGAGGTGGGAAATGCTCAAGTCTTTAGAAATAGCAATAGGACTAACATTTCCATCTTGAACAGCCTTTTTGAAAAGTTCAGAAATACCCTGCATACCAATGAAAAAAAGGTATGGAGCAATGGGATCCCCTTGCCTAACTCCATTCAAAGGTTTGATAACATTCGAGGGTTCACCATTGATGAGAACTTGATAAGAAGCAGTAGAGAAAATCTCACTTATCCAATTAATCCAGATAGGAGGAAAACCCATACGATACATAACAAAGAAAAGAAAAGTCAAATTGAGAGAATCAAAAGATTTAGAGATATCAGCTAGGATGCACATTCTATTAGGAGAATTAGATTTATTGAAATCACTAAGAATTTCATTGGTGAGGAATGTAGCATCTCGAATACTCCTACCTTTGATAAAAGCACATTGAGAATTATCAATGATAGATGGAAGGACACTTTGAAGTCTATTGGCAAGGATTTTAGAGATAATTTTGAAGAAAACATTGCACAAAGCTATGGGTCTCCAGTTCTTAATATTAGTGGAGTCACCACCCTTGGAAATGAGAGTCAAGAAGGTTCGATTAGCTTCTTTAAGCATTTTGCAATTTTCAAAGAACTCTAAAATAGCATCACAAACATCATCACCAATGATATCCCAAGCTTTCCTGTAGAAGAGGCCATTAAAACCATATGGGCCTGGGGCCTTGTCTGCTTTGATATCTTTAACAACATCCTCAATCTCTTTTCTAGAGACTCTAGAAATAAGAAAAATTTTCTTCTGAATAGAGATAGTTTTACCATTCCACTCACCACACCAAGGGCCATTCAAGGAGGAGTTATCATTAAACAACCTTGTGTAGAAATAAGTAATTGCAGACTTAATAGCATCATAATCATGAGAAACAGAACCATTAATATCCAATTTCTTAATGGAATTAGAATTCCTTCTAACCTTCATGGAAGAATAGAAAAAGGAAGTATTGGAATCACCTTCTTTATGCCACTGAACCCTCGACTTCTGCCTGTAAAAAGATTCTCGGACAATAGCTTGTTTATTAGCTTCAGTTCTAAGATTCTTAGAAACCCTTCTCAAATCCTCATTCATGGGATTACCATCAGCCTCTTCTTGAGCTTTAATGGCTTGGAGTTTTGCAATCTTGAAATTATCATTGACATCACCAAAAACAAGACTGTTCCAACTGATAAGTCTTTTCTTAAGTAATTCAAGTTTTCTATACAGTTTGAACATGGCATAACCAGGGATATCAGTGGCCCAAATCTCTTTGACAATGGTATAAAAATCCTTATGATCAGCCCAGGCATTGATGAATCTGAAAGGAGCTTTAACTATCCTAGGATTACCAATCTTAACAACAAGCTTCCAATGATCACTAATGATGTTGGAAATCACCTCACCAGAATAATCATGATTCTCATAAATGAAGTCAGCATTATGAAGAACTCTGTCAATCTTGGACATGACAAATTTGACTCCCTCTTGTCTATTACCCCAAGTAAATAAGGGACCTTGAAGGCTCATCTCAAAAAGGTTAGAATTCAAAGCACACTCATTAAAATCATCCATGGATTTTCTAGTAGGTAGAACTTTGCTTATCCTTTCATCAAGTTTTCATACACAGTTAAAATCCCCCATAATGAGCCAAGAGGAATCAACTATAGAGCTGAAAGTACTTATAGAAGACCATAATCTAACTCTATCATTATCATGATTTTGGCCATAAATGGTAGAAATAAAGAAATGAGATTGATCAAAACTGATTTTCGTATGAATGACTTGATCATTTTCATCTATATTAGTAATGTCACCATCAAGGTCTTTCCATAAAACAACAACTCTACCAAGAACATGAGAAGAGTGATTCGAAGTCCACCTATAACCAGAGAAAAAATTATTAACAAAGGAACTGATTTTACGAGGTCTAATCTTAGTCTCAAGCAGGATGACAATGTTGTTGTTAGACCTCCTAATCTCTTCCTGAACTTCCTAGATCTTGTTATTTATACCACAAATGTTCCAGGAAGAGATGGAAAGGGGGGAATCATTTATCAACATGGGTTGTTATGCTGGCAGCCTCAGCTTCGCTTGAATTGATGTGGATTTCTTCAACTTGAGCAAGAGTGGCAGAGAACTCGGAACCTACAGGATTATATTGAATTCCCAAGCATTGATTTGATTGGAATTCAGGAGGGAAAATATTTCTTCTCCTATCACTTGGATCGATATGCACTTTACCAAGGATGGAACTATCATGGGAAGCCATGTCAAAAGTATGTATGACACTTGGAGTTGTTGGAACAGAACCCCCTTCACTAACAGAAGAGCAAATAGCCGCCTCAAGCCCAACATTAACAACAATAGAAAGGAGGACATCTTCCACAACAAGCCCTTGGAAATGTCCAGCCACTCTGGCCCATTGTATCTCAGCTTCATCAGTAATTTCTTCAATGAAGAAGTCAGTGTTTTCCACCAGTGTTGTAGTAGAAATAACATCAAATAGAGGAGCTGCCTTCATTTTTTTGATTTCCCAAACTTTCTTTGGATTCGTTATGACTTTGGATCTCAGTTTCTTCTTAGAGTTGGTGTTATGACAGTCACCGTGTCCTAGAAAACCACATAAGCAACACTTGTGTGGAATCCATTCATATGGCATAAGAACAATATGCTCAGTCCCCTTATCACTCCTCAGAGTCAAGCTCTTCGAGTAGATGGCATCTTTATCCATGAGAACCTGTATCCTAGCCACATCCAGGCGCTTCAGGTTTCAAGTGGCTTCATCCATCTTAACAGGACAACCCAGGAAGGACCCAATCCTGCTAAAAGTTCTCAAATCCCATAACTCCATGGGAAGATTAATGATATCAACCCAAATAGGAACCTCAGTCAGAATAGATTAAGTTGTTGATCTCCAGGGGCTCCATTTCTAAAGGATGATCGGTCTACCAAGGACATACCAGTCACCATTAAGAACTCTATTTAGGTCATCAACATTATCAAATCGAACCAGGAAGAAACCTTCTCCTCTATCAAATACTTCAAAGCGCTCGCGAGTACCCCAGGTGTTGTAGAAGTGGTTAGACAGAAGGTGAATATCCGGCCAGAAGTCAAGAATATAACCAAGGAGACATTTACCCCATCTAATAGCATTCTCTTCCGATTCTTTGCTAGGGTAGATGATCTTGCCATCAATAGTAGATACATCGACCCAACACAGATCTGATGCACCCCCAGAAGATATCAGTTTCAAGGCTTCCCACTGTAGTGGAGCATTGACTGTAGACGCACTAGTGAAATAGGTAGCAGCGAGTGAAGCAGATGCATCAGTAGGAATCACACTCTTGTCAGTCTCAATCCGCTTAGCTAGATCTGGAGGAGATGATCGACTGGCAGCCGGCGCCTTCCCAGTCGCCTTCTCTCCCATGGCAGCGACAGCTAGGGGAAACATCTTCTATATCAAGGCATTGTTGAAATCCCTACTTCAGCATTATAGAAAGTGTTACTTCCAAGTTTCTCGCTTGGATACATAATAACACTAAATTCTTCCAATGCAATCCCAGGTTCCTTAATACAACCTCCCAAATCAATAAGGTGTTTCCATAGAAATTTCCAAATAGAAGGATGTGGGTTGGCATAAACAATGGTAACCAGGCAATGGTTGTTGATGTGGCAATGAACAAAATGTCTATGGCTGCTAGTGATCTCCACATTGCATATCACTGGATCCCATCCAATCCAAATGCCTCTTGTAAATCCTCCTTCCTCTAATCCGTGGGTTCTATGCAATCCAATCTTATTAATTGTATTAACAACTTGTTTTCCACCAATCCGAGGCTCTAATATGGCAATGGTCTTTTGTTTTTTTATCAGCATAACTCTTCTAGTGTGTTACAGGCATCATCATTTCCTATACCTCTGGCATTCCAACACATACTATCAACCATGGAAAATAATTGGAAAGGGGATGGCTATCTAGCACTCCTGTGCTACATTCTCTAATTGTTTAGTCTCTTTGATTGTATCTTCATCTTCAGCAATAACTTCATTGATAGTTGGCTTTTCTACCTCATCTTGTGTTGTGGGCACAAAGGTTTTGATAGCTACTGCTTCTTTATCAAGAGCTCTTCATGGGCTTCTCCTTCTTGCTTCCAGTGGAGGGGGTGAGGCTTTCACCTTCCATGTCTGCTTCATCTTGGTGCCATATTTCTTGCTTCTTCTTCCTAATTGTGATACTACCGATGCTCATAGTTCTTCTGAATCCTCTAGTTTAATGAGTGTACTCTCCTCATCCTTACTTCCTATGTTAGTACTCTCCACTCCCTTCATATGAACTTCTTCATCCTCTACTATTTTCTCAAAAATAATCACTTCATCCACACCTGGGTTCACCATGATGTGTTCCTTCTTTTCTACCCCCTCATCTTTCTAGAGTTTGCACTCCTCTTGGACACCTGACCTACAACATTGGTGGTGTCTTTCATAACTTCCTTTTCATACTGATTGCTTGTACTTCCACTTTTCTTCTACCATACCTTTGCTAGACTTCATGCACTGCTAGTGGCTGACTGTCTCTGGTTGTCATCTGCTTGTTCTTCATGAAATCACTCAATATATTTGTTAACTTTGTTCAACAAGCTCTCGTATGCATTGCTTGTGTTCTGTGTTGCTGCAGCTTCATTAGCACTAGTATGTACCCTTCCTCTCCTCCTCTGGCCTCCTTTACTTTATTGGGTCTGCCACGATATATGGAGGCTCTCTTCTTCCTCATATCTTTACACATAATTCATATCTTTAGTAGGTGTTTCCATTTGTTTCCTTCGCATTGCATGGGAAATTCTTAATAGTGTGGCCTTCCTCCCCACATAAAGCACATGCCAATGGCAGCCCTTCAAATTGAACCTCATACTCAATGTCATTAAACCAGATGGATGAAACCAAAGGTTTAGTCGTGTCAAGCTCCAGTGCAAGTATAGCAAACTTGCTCCTAGTGCAAATCCCCGTGTGAGCATCCACCTTGATTAACGAAGTCCCCAAGGAGATTCCCGTGTGAACATCCATTGTGAGGAAAGAAGACTATAAAAGGGAAACCTTATTTTCCATTCAAAGGGGTCTTCGATCAGTGATTAGAAGCCACTATACAACCTATGTTCTTGATGGGAGCACACAATTATGTGGCATGATGGTCACTTGAAGAGAAAACATCTATATGTTGGGAATCAAGTATTATTACACAACTCTCCTCTCCAATGTTTTATAGGAATGCTTAGGATTCAACTGTCGGATCCATTCATCATCAAGAACATCTTCCATCATGGAACTATTACAAATTGGAATAAAAATACCGGTGAATTCAAATTTAATGAAAAAAAACTCAAATGGAGCTCCATAACGAACGATATACATGCCCACAAAAATTCTCTGTTCTTTCCCCAACATATCATGATTGAGCTTCAGGTGTCAAGCCACTGACATTGAACAAAGGCTCTTCTCCAGATGAAAACCAAATGTTACATTCATTTTTAGCTATTTACTTCATATTTACATTTAGTTGGTTAGTGCATCTCATGACATGATCATATCTTCTAACAATTTTGGTTTTAGGTGAAAGAATTTCACTCAATGGAGTACAACCATAGATATATTAGTCCAAACAATTTTGCTCTCTTCTTCCCCTTAGTTTGGATTTAGTGTTTGCACAAGGGTAATAAAATATTAAAGTTTAGTATGGAGAGTGGATGCTACATATTCTACTCTCTACCCAAACGTATCTGTCTGTAAGTTATGATCTCATTATTGCATTTTTGCACTGCATTTAGCCTATAATTTTCAATTCTTTTCTTTTCCTAGATTAATCACAACCATATCTAGTTGGACTAGATTCATTTATTTTTCATCGGTGCATGCTATCATCACCTGACTACCCTTACTCAAATCAACAACTCACAATGACCACATTTTGAAATAAATCAATGGTTAAAAACTAGAGTTGTGTCCAGGAACCCAAACAACATGATTCCCTTGAAAAGATGGTAGGCATTTGAGGAATTGAAAGGGATCAAATACATCATTCTTCCAACTAAATAGTGAACTGACAGTGGAATCATCACTTCTTCCCATATAAGGTCACTATTTGAGCATAACAGGACTAGGAGAACAACTTGGTACACTAAATTGTAGATCAGGTTCCATGATGATATGATCCCTTTTCTACCCTTCTTCTTCCATTTTCTTACCTTCCACCCATAAAAAAGAAAATAGAAAGCCATAAAAGTGCCAAACTATAAGCTTAGGGTGGCACACCCTCTCTCTCCTCTATCCAATTCTTCCACACCCCTTTCTATGTAATAGGGGCAGACCACCAAAAAGGAAAAAATGCCAATGTGCTCAAAACAAAAGAAAACAGTGTTGTAATATACATCTTTGCACAAATAAATGTAATATCAAATTGAATAGAGGAGAGATTCACATCTTCCTTTTACACCCCACTTTCTCTCCATTTTCTACCCAGGGGCACAATGAATATCACATTTTTTTATCTATTTTCACACACCCCAACATTGGATCACATTCATACTTGTTGTTCTGCTTGATTCTTTAAACTTTCATGAAGAGACTGGTATTAGGAATGTGGTGAGTAAGACTTTTTGGGAAGAAAATTTGGAAATAAAGACATGGATAGTTGTGTTATGTGATCTTAGGAAGTGGGGAAGCTTTGCCATTTTTAATGGTTGGTAAATGAGCATGACATGAAGGTGACACAATCACATGGGTGAAAGTATTCATTTGGTGATTTTTCTAGATTTTGAGTTACCTGATGATGAGTAACGTTTAAGTCTAGGGTTATTTGATGAATGCATACTCACTCAATTTTAGTTGAACTGTTATCATGATTCTATATTCATTACCCTCCTTTTACTTCAGAATTAGCTTGCATTTAGAATTTCATAATTTCATGTTAATTTATAAGGTTTTGATCCAATTATTTATTTTCATGATTGGGTCGAGCTTCATATCATGTGTGCCAATGTAGGAGATGATGGTCTTACTAATCGACTAATAGGAAATTTTTTTTGATGAATTGGACCATAGTTTCATCTACCAGTTGATGGGGATACAAATGTTGCACCAAGAAAAACCCTAAAAGAATAATCTCCTAGGTTTACCAAAAGCAGTTTATGAATTCCCCACTCCACATGCGCGGAAGTCTTATTATAGTATACTTAAGGATCGAACCCAAAGGACAACCTTTTTAAGTAGGTAAATATATTCAAAAGTAGTAAGAGTAATATTTATAACCAGATAGTTGAGTGATTGATTAAACTTAGTTGTTACCCAAAAGCAACAAAGGTTAAAGAAGTAAATAATAGGTAATAAAGAGAACCATGACATGGGGTTTCTCTACTCAGGCCTATGTAATTATCCTAACAAGATCTAACTCTCCAATAGCCACTACTAAATTGAGGCTTGTTGTTGCACCCTCACGGGATACAAGTCGACACCTAGAATAGACTCCCTTAGAATCGACCATGTCACCATACAAGATCCTTTCCTATGCTATTGAACTACTTTACTTATGACCGACCATCCTCAACATGTATTAGATCAAATTACAATCACCTCACTATCCATTGCTGACAGCTCAAAGGGATAATAAGGTCATCTTGTTGTTCTAATCATGCTCACAACAACATGGATATCCATTATTATAACTAATATGCAAAATAAGTCATCTATTTGCAAAGAAAGGCATTGAGTGGAATGATATTTTATTTAGCAACTATATTATCAAGTTTAGATATAAGCTAAGATAAAACACCGGTGATCGAGGCTAGTCCCCATGCCCTAGCACAAAGCATCTACTCGCTCATGATAAGGGACAACAACAAAGAGACAGTAGGAAGGATGGAGAACCCCATTACATTTGGTGCGACTCCTGCCTCCTCGCTCCTTGCTAGGTCTTGTGCTGCAGAGTGGCTTCTAATCACCAATCAAAGACCCCTTTGAATGGATGATAAGGTTTCCCTTTTATAGGCTTCTTTCTTCACAGTGGATGCTCACATAGGAAACCACATTAGGATCAATTTTACTATAGTATGGGAAAACCTAAGGAGTTCACCTTGACCAATTTTATCAAGATGGAGCCACCATACTTCAAAGGGGAGAATGAGTCTAATATGGTAGACAAGGAAGATGATTAGATGTTAGCCCTGGAGTGTACTTTTGAGGTCATGGCGTGTCCTCAACACCAAAAGGTTCGCTTTGCAGCCTATGTTCTTGATGGGCCAGTCTGGTGGAATGGAATTTCCCATACAAGAGACACTACAACTATGACCTGGGAACAGTTCCTCAAACTGTTCACAGAGAAGTATATCTTCCTGGCTTATTTGAAGATAAAGGAAGTTGAGTTTTATAGTCTGCGATAGTGAAGTATTAGTGTTTCTAAATATGTTTAGCATTTCCTATTACTTGAACGCTATGTTGTTGAACTTGGAAAGGAATGGAGATGAACCATCTTCCTAGAAAGACTCAAATATAGTGTGGGTCTCAACCTTGTTCCCAACTACCACTTACCTTTCAACAAACGGTGGACAAGTCCCTAGCTATTGAGTTTTACCCTGGCTTTCAGTCTTCTGGATATAGTAGAAATAACAAACAGAAGAACTCTGGGGGATATCAAGGACAAGATAGATGCAACAGATGTTCTCGATCTCATCCACCTAGGAAGTACCCAGTGGGAAATTCTCTTCCCAAAGGGAGGATTGACCTACACCAATCTGTCATGAGTGTGGCCAAGTCGATTATCTTTGACCAAATTGTCCTAAGCTTCAGTGAGGACAAGTCCCAGCCCAACATCCACTTCAACGTTAGAATCTACCTTCGTGGAACAACAACAACAACAATAACAACAACAACAACAACAACAACCAGTAAGGGCACCGACCGCCAGTAGAGAGATAGAACAAAAGGTTTTTTTTATCTAGATGCCGAGGAAGCTGGTGAAGGAAATGAGGTCATGGAAGGTACTTTACACCTTAATATGCAACCTACTAAGGCACTTTTTGATTATGAATCGTCACATACCTTCATATCTACACAATTTTCCTCTATGCTAGAAATGGAATATGAATATATGGACCATGTGTTAGATGTCAGAACACCTAGTAGTAGAATCTGCTCCTCTTATCTCAAACTTTTGTCCATGGATCTCTGCATATTGGGGAAGATGTTTCCTTCAAACTTTATCTTACTTGATATTATGTCCTTTGATATTATCCTGGGGATGGATTGGATGAAGAAATATAAGGAAATTCTATTATGTGAAGAGTCGAAGGCTAGCTTGTTACGCCCTAAAGAAGGATGTGTATCAAAGGTAGGAAGCGAGAAGAATGGAAATTTATCATCTCTGTCATTAAAGTTGAAAAACTCATCTCGCAAGGGTGTAGGACATTTTTAGCATCTATAATTCTTGATGCCACACCTCCTACCGTCGATCATATATAAGTGGTGAAGGAGTTCCCTTATGTCTTTCCTGAAGAACTACACGGGTTACCTCCAACTCACGATGTGGAATTATCCATCGAGCTTGTACCCAGAACTTCACCTATCTCGAAGCCACCTTACCTCTTGGCACCAGATGAACTCGTTGAGCTTAAGAAGCAACTTCAATAACATCTTAACAAGGGCTTTATTCACCCAAGTTTCACCTTGGGGAACCCCTGTCTTGTTCGTAAAGAAGAAGGATGGATCAATGTGGATGTGTATGGACTACCACATACTTGATCAAGTCACGGTGAAGAATCATTATCTGCTACCACATATCGATGATCTTTTTGACCAACTCAAGTCAGTTACCATATTTTAAAAGATTGACTTGTGAAGTGGTTATTATCAGATGTGGGTGAAAGATGAAGACGTATCAAAGACAACCTTTAGAACTAGATATTGGAATTATGAATTTTTGGCCATGCCCTTTGGGTTGACCAATGCCCCAGCTACCTTTATGGACCTGATGAATTGAGTATTCCGTCCTTACCTTGATCAATTCGTCATGGTATTCATAGATGATGTCTGGATATATTCTAAAGTCAGAAGAACAACATCGTGAACATTTGAGTCTGACACTCAATACACAGCTAGAAAACCAACTCTATGAAAAATTCTCAAAGTGTGAGATCTGGATCAAAGAAGTAATGCTCTTGGGTCACATAATTTCTACTGGACACATTGTTGTTGACCCTGCAAAAGTAGAAACTGTGATCAAATGGAAGGCTCTGAAGAATGCATCTGAAATATGTAGTTTCCTCTGTCTAGTAGGTTACTACTGGAAGTTTATTAAGAACTTCTCAGATCTAACCCTCCCTATGAGAAAGTTGACACAAAAAGAAGTCAAATTTGTATGGACTCCTGAATGTGATGATAGTTTTCAGAAGTTGAAGAAGAGCTTAACATCTGCTCTTATGCTTGCATTACCTATCGAAGGCAAACCCTATTTTATTTTCACTAATGCCTCTAAGCATGGATTAGGATGTGTTCTAATGCAAGAACATAAAGTGATTGCCTATGCCTCCCACAAACTGAATCCGAATGAAGAAAACTGGCCTACACATGATTTAGAGCTAGCAGCTATCGTACATGCTCTAAAAATCTGGCGAAACTATATATATAGAGTCAAGTTCGAGGTCTTTTCCATTCATAAAAGTTTAAAGTACCTCCTGACACAAAAGGACCTGAATCTGAGACAACATAGATGGATGGAGTACCTTAAGGAATACGACTTTACCATCACTTATCATCTTGATAAAGCTAATGTAGTTGTCGATGCTTTGAGTCAAAAGAAAACTAGAACTTGTGTTTCTATAACTTGTTCTATATGGAAGAATCTGGAGTATATTTCTTGCTAGAAGCCACAACCTGTGGAGACTCTGAATGAAGAATCGATCGATAAGTTATGCGTTCATATGGCTAGCTTATCAATCACCCCAATCTAGATTTCAAATAATGTTGCTGCCTAGTTAGAAAGTCCTGAGCTAGAAGAGGTGTGGACTTTAACCATGAAACCACAATTTGACTTCTCCATTAGAGTAGATGGTGCTCTCCACTTTCGAAAAAGATTGTGGATTTCTGAGGTTAGCGATATGCGGCAAAAAGTTCTGAGTGAAGGTCATGGGTCTAAGTACATAATTCCCCCTGGCACGACCAAGATGTACAAGGACCTACAATGTAGTTTCTGGTGGAAGAATATGAAGAAGGATATATATTTGTACATGTCAAGATGCTCAATTTGTCAACAAGTTAACATAGAACATCACTGACATGGTGGTCTTCTCCATTCACTTGAGATTCCAGAATGGAAATGAGAGGATAACAATGGATTTTGTCACTGGTTTTCCCAAGACCAGGAAAGGTTTTGATGTTGTGTGGGTAGTAATCAATCGACTTACTAAGTCTGCCCACTTTCTACCTTTCAAGTCCAATTACAAGGTTGAGGACATGGCACAATTATATATGGAGTGGATAGTTCATCTACATGGCATACCCAAAGTGATATTATCTGATCGTGATCCAAAGTTCACCTCTCATTTTTGGAGCCAAATTTAGGAAGAGATAGGAACTGACCTATATTTTAGTACTTCTTACAACCCACAAACTGATGGCTAGTCAGAACGAACTGTGCAAATTCTAGAGGATCTGTTTCGTGCTTGTGTGGACCAGGGAGGTGTATTGGTATCTACCCTTGGTTGAATTCACGTACAATAATAGCTATCAAGTCAGCATTGGAATGCCTCCATATGAAGCCTTATATGGGAGACCTTGTCGTTCCATATTGCATTGGGATGATGTGGGAGAACGCACACTAGTGAAGACTGATAACATTCAAATGATGATAAAGAAGGTTAAGTTGATTAAGAAATGTATGAAAGTTGTACAAGACTAACAAAAAATGTATGTCGACAAGCAAAGGTCTAATGTAAGATTCTTAGTAGGAGGCCATGTGTTCCTAAAATTCAAGCCTATACACTTTATTTCCCGATCTAAAGTCAAAGGCAAGCTTAGTCCTCGTTATGTGGGGCCTTTTGAGATCTTGGATAAGATAGGAGAGTGTGCATACTATCTAGCTCTTCCTCCTACATATGACAAGATCCACAATGTCTTTCATGTCTTAGTGCTGAGGAAGTATGTGAAAGATCCTTCTCATGTACTCACGATAGAACCTTTGGAGATTTGTGAGAACCTAACCTATGAGGAGTAACCCATGAAGATTCTTGACACCCAGGTTAAACAGTTAAAGAATAAAGAGATTGAGTTAGTGAAAGTCTTGTGGAAGTACCATGGGTTAGAGGAATCAACTTGGGAACTAAAATACAAGATGCTACGTACTCACCCTTCTCTTTTTGTTTGAGATTAAGGGGATGAATTCCCTTTTAATGGGTGGAGTGTTGTAATGAGCTGAATCTCAATGTAATTGAAAATCCACCCCATTCTTAAAGTTATCCTATTTTTCTTACCAGTTTGTGCTTAATGTTGAATTTGTGACAACTGAGTGGTTTGGAGTAAATATGCATGCAAACATAATGGGGTTAGTGCACAATTACCTCAATTAACATGTTATTAAAAATGTTGTAATATATCAACAAAAACCAAATGATTATTAAATAAAGTTAGAAATAAGACATAATGTAAAAAAAAGTAGTAAATTGAGGATCATAATCACCTTACATTACCTCTCTCCTCATAAAAGGAAAATAAAACATAAAAAGGAAAATATTATGTTAATTGATAACCTTTGAGTTAATATGGGATGACCGCCTCAAATTTTTGTTCAAGAATTAAATAGAAATTATTTTTCATATCAACTCAATTTTCTTATACATTAATAGCACATTAACGAACAATATGGTGATTAAGAGCCAAAACGTGAATAAAAATGAGGTTTAAAGGCATATAAATATTCTAAACATTTATATGGGTGTATGGTTCAAATTTGGGATCAATCGGTCAATGTTTGACCCCTCAAATAAACTTTAAACGAATTGACTGAGGCTATATTAAGATTTTAATATGATTTCATTAAGATCTCACATTTAACCTAAAGTCCCAACAATTGTTTTTGTCACACATTACATCTTGGATTTAACCCATGCATGCTATCTGAGACCATTCGATTTGCAATCCAACAAACAGAACGTCGTCACCTAGCTCATTTATTCGTGAGAACAAAAACTGTTTGTAGTGATTTACTCCCCGATCGTTTTCTTGGTCCATTCATTAGCATTTTTCTTAATTCCTTCATTGTTGAATCCGTCATTCCTCCCCGATCAAAATGAGCCATTACTCCTTGTCTATTTTTCTCAAATGAGGAAACACCCAAACCTGGGCTAGGAGTCCTCTCACCAATGATTCGGCCAAGGCAAGGGACACGACCTCGCCTATAAATACTAACACCTTCTCCTTCATCGACACCAAAGAAATTGATTCCCCGCTCCAATTTGATAGCAATCCCCTTGCCCATCCACCACCATCTCAAATTCTCTCCTGACATAGAGGCGCTCCTCCGCAGATGACGATGAGACCAACATAGGAATTAGCGGGCCAAGTGAGTTTGTCTCTCCCTCCTCTTCGTTTCTCGGCCTTCGTCTCCTTGTTTCATTGTGAATCGTGGAAACGTCCAACTCGAGCCAAGCTGCTTCACATCCATCGTGAGGTGGAGGTAGGGGAAGAATCTCCATGATGGTTTTATGATCCTACCCTCTTCCTCGCCTATTATCTTTGTTTTTCACCCAAGGGCATTTTAGTCATTTCACTATCTACTTAATTGTGTCTGACCGAAGTCACGCGAGTGCGAACCCGCAAAATTGCCTCGCATGATTGGGCCAGGTATTGTGGGCCCGACCTCCGCGTTGCTTTCCTTCTTTGCAAAATCTTTTGCCTACGTGGCATTTTTGAATATTTTGATTTGTCAATTTTAGAAAATTCATAACTTTTTAATTGTTTATCACAAAATTTTAAACAAATATGCTATGGAATTAGAAAAATACACTAAAAATATTTTTCAAACCTGATTTCCAAGTTTTCAAGGAAGGTTTTTCAAGGAACTAAAATGTTTAATTAAAAAGCCCTAAAATGTGTAATTAATTTATTTTAACTCCAAATTAACTCATCAAATATGTTTTCCTAATTAGAAAAATATAACAAATCGTTTGGTATAATTTTCAAGTCTAAAATCGATGGTTTATTTAGAAGGTAAAAAATTAAGGTATCTACACTTAACTTATTACAAAACCCTAATCTATGTGATGAAAACTTCTATCGAGGTTAAAAGTTTCATTGGACACATTTAATTGTTGAAAAGTCTTCTCTAGGAATCTCAAGTGAGGTATGTGCATTCTAAACCCTAAGTTGGGCACTTTTATCCAAACCTTTCCCAATGAGGCATGATCCTATACACTAGTTTCACCCTTTCTTGTTAGTATGTTTACTTCAATTCTAAGGTCTTGGACCCCACTTACAATGTTTTCAATTTCTTAAATCTTCCATTAAATTATTCTAGCATGATGATGTAAATGACTAATTAACTAATGTAGTGTACATGAGTACAACCATCCATAGCGGGAATGTGTTATTTTGCCCAGGGAAATGTGATAATTTTCCTCATTTTATATATATTCAAGTGCTTGGGAATGTGTTAATTCTCCCTCACCTACAGGTTGAGGTTAGCTAGGTGCCTCCACCCTATATTAGTTTAATGTAGTCATATTAAATAATGCATGCAACTTTGTTACTATTTAACTTGGGAGAATTCTTAATTATTTACTTGCCTCATACTTCTAAAATCTCTTAGCTCAGTAAATCTTTACTTTGTCATATTTTAATCTAATAAATATCCTTCATCATTTAAATTGACACATACCTTTTCTCTCCTCTTGCTGGGTGATCCCAAGCACCCAAATCCAGGATAAGGGATAGGACCAGAGCAAGGAGTACCCGATTAGGAGTAGTACTTCCAAGATGCCTAGGTTACTATTTCTAGATCCAGTAGTTACTTTCAAGTTTATATTTTGAACATTTAAAATAAATCCATTTAATAGCTTAGGTTTTTCCTTCCACTGCTACTATTGACAATTTTATATTTGGTTCATGCTTATTTAATGGAATTATTATGCCTGCATCCTTCATCTTCAAAATTTTATAAAAGATGGATGTTGTGTATTTTCTATTAAATTTTAGTGAGGAGGTTATCTCACCTCTCTACAACTTCAATGGTGATGCCCTGGACACATTGGGAACTATGGTGTTCAACGATCATGTATGATGCTTTTCGTGCATCAGATTCAAAGTTTCCATCCGGTCCTTGATTGTGATATGTGCCATCAATAGGGTTTCCACCATGATTGCTGTTGCCACCTCCTTTTCCCCCACTCACTTGTCACTTCACCATCAAGTCTTGAGATATTGATTTGCTGATTTCAATTATTGTACTATTTTATCCCTCTTAAAATGCATTCACAGAATCTTATCAAGTGGTGAACCCAATTTGTTTATTGCCCATGTCCTTCCTATATAAAAGTCTTTGCAACATTAAATTGGATTTTTTTATTGGCACAACATTCAAAAATTGTCTAGAGCTCAATTTCCTTGATTCAATGGACATATCCCAACCCTATGTAATGAATAATGGACATAGAGGTCCCGCGGTACTAGTTATAACCCACAGGAGAAAGTGTTATAATCTCATAGAGGGGAGAACACTAGGCACCTGGGCCTCGAAAAGAATAAATACTACATAGAATCTGCCAATGTATAAATCATAAAATTTGTATATGTTGGTATCTTATTATTTGCTATTTTTTATACTCTTAAATACATATTTTTTTAAATATTGCAAATTTAGTATTTGAATACTCTTGTGAATTTTATCTTACAAATTTTGATCCTTGAAACCCTTAACTTGTTGACCTTAGTCCACAAAATAGTCCATACCTAGTTTTTAAATGGATTGAAATCCCCTCTGATTGTGTATTTATTTAATTAGCTCCACAATTGAATTTTGTACCAGGTTTGCTAAGATAATCCTTTCTTTTGGTCCATGTGTGGATTTATTTCTTATGGGAATTCATGGATATGTGATACAGAGAAGACATAGAAGAGACATGCAAGATATGTCCTTTGTGGATTGAAGAGTAGATAGGACTTCTGTTTTAATTTTTTTAGTTCTTATGTATAAGTTTGAACTCTATGTTAATAATGAATGTAAAGAAAATATTTTCTTATATATTGTGATATAATTTTAATAAAAAGTAGATGGTAAATATCGATTCTTTATGGCATACTTCACTTTATCCTCATATGGTATGCTCAGTAGTCTGAAGGACTTCTCAAGAACCATATACATATATCTTTATCATTTGAGTATGATGTATCGAAAAACTCCACAACCCTACCTGCATCAGTCATTCAAATGTCTTGTTGGAACCAGTTGGCTATACATTTGAGGTCTAATTCTTGCATATCAGAACTAGAATCGTGCATGTGAAATGATTGAAAGCGGACATCATCTATCCAAACATGGTCTGGAAGGCCGCATGAACTTGCATTGTTGAGTTAAGAGGTGTCACTTGAGGTTTTTTAGGGTTCTTAGATTGTTCGAGCTTGGGTACCCTCTCCTCATGGGTACAAAAACTTCCAACACAACATGGAGGAACTGAGATACTCTTTTCATGTTTTTCATGAGGTCCATCCATATTTGCATAACCACAACCAATGGAGACATGTCATTCTTGTAAGAACAAACAAAACAACCTAATCCTATGTCCCAATAGAGTCAACAAAACCAGTCACTACACAATAACTTGTGAGGACCCAACACCATAAGAATAAGAATACTAAAACCAAAACGCTAATTACAAACATCATTAACCACATAAGTGACACTGAGTTCTCAATGCAATTTTTTTCCCCAACCATTGCCAATAATATTAACTTAATCACATGGTCCATACAAGAGTTTACCATGGAATAATACAAGTTCCCGTAAGTTATGAGCCTTTTTTCTAAAAATTGCAAACACCAAAATCACAATATCTCAACAAAATGTAACAAGTTTAAGCATTACATATGTGACATTACTGTAGAACATGTGTGCAAAAGTCCACATATAAATCCATCTCTAGGGAGTGTGCACACATGTCAAAATCACAACCTGGGAAATAGACACATCAAACCATTTTGCCCAGACCTAGGCATATAGGGAAAAAGATAGGACTCTACTAGAATATGTTTTATCTCTAGAGGAGGTCACACAAATGTTGCCTACCTTCAAGATACCTTCACACAAACATCACCTACCTTTTAAGTCTAAGTCCAAAATCTTCCTTGTTGATCTTCTCTACCACTGCTTGAATAGTTTGGCCACTCACCTAAAAGGTGTGGAAGACCACGAGGCGAGACCCCAAGTCCCAACAATATGATATAACATCTGAAACATCTATTACTTACTAGATAAGGAAATTTTTGTAAGGAAATATATAACATTCAAGAATATTATTACTCTATTTGAAGGTACATGCTTACCCAATCAATTTAGAATTAGGGAAACCTTCAAGGATGTTAGACATCATATACATTTCAATCCAATAAATGTACTTATCATTCAATAACACATCCATGTTTGTTACCAATTAAATGTAAACAAATATGCTACTCGGCTGAGATGTACACTATATTCCCTTGACTAATTGTGGCATGCCACTTGATCCTCTATCTGGATGCTATTAAGCAATCCTTACAATATTTAAGGATATATGAATTTTTATACCTCTCCACACCACCTTAGGTCGAAGCAAGGTAACCAAAAGGGTAGGGAGCCTGTTAGCAAGTCTACTATGAATATGGGGTTAAATGAGGGTCCACCAATCTCAGGCCCACTCTGGGTATGTATGTCACAAAATCAATCACAGGGTAATAAGCCTCCATACCATAATTCGGAATTGAAATTTGTTTCACATATGTTTCTAGCAGACCACCAATCTCTATTGAAACCCAACATCACTTAAATATGATAGAGTATAATGCACATAAACATCCCATATACTCACTAATGTATGGATCTGAATATCTTCTCACAACTTTAGCTTTCTACAAGATCTACTCATTTTACTACCCCCACTGATTACCTAGGGGAATATATCTATAGACTCAGGGTTCTACAACTTGTTTTTCTCTTTATTATTTAGATTCATTACGCTATGGTTATATCATATAGGTTAAATCAAGATAACTAAAAAGCAAGTAATCATGCAATAATAACTTAATAATATGTTTAGAATCACCCTTTCTCCATTAAGGAGCCATAATTATGTATTTTTGCAGCTTAACAATAGAAAATTGTTTAGGAACATGTACTTAGGGCGTACATCATGCAAGATTACATGTATTTAACACCCTACAGACATGCATGTCATAATTTAAACACCAAATTAGAGATCTTGAACTTCTATAGTAATGAAAAGTTTAAGTTACCCTGAGAAGTACTAAAAACCATCTTTTAATGTAAATGAACATCTCGTGTTATTTAACCTCAACATGCAAACTATATACTCATTTGGTTAGGTTTAAGATATATAAATTCATCATGTTTTAGCACCTTTATGTAATATGCCAGCAAGAGTCATGACATGCAAGCATATAGTAGGTAAAAAATGGATCAAAGGTTATATCACGATCTTGATTATGGAAGAAACAAGTCTAATCATGCAGAACGATGGTGAAGATTCAAGCTTCATGAAAAACTCCGACATCAAATGCAAACTCTTCAAGATCTAAGATCCTTACCTAATGCTATTCTATAGAATCTGATCCATGACCTCAAAGAAACTAAGCAAGGATAGAGAAGTTAAAATGGGCATAAGACTCAACAACCAAAACCCTAGAGAAAAACCATCTTGAAAATGTTTGTAATGAAGAAGATGAAGGAGCGTCAAGAAATAATAGGATTGTGTCTCTAATTACTTGGATATAAGCTCAGGAGCCACCATATGGCTCATCATGAATTGGCAAAGAAGAGAAGGAAGATAGACGACATCAAAGTCTAAGACCGATGAAAGCAGAAATCGCATTGGTTTTCATCAAACAATGACGTCTTACTCTACAACAACAGTGTGAGGTTCAGCTCACACAAGTGAGGCAAGAAGGGAGGACAAGGGGTATATATAGCATCATAGGAGAGAAAAAAGGTGGTAAAAAATCCCTATATTTAGTCAGATCACTTGCAACTTTGTCGGTGTATGTTCTCATCTATGGGAAGTTCATTGATATAAGCACACACAAACAAAAATCTCATGGTTCACTATTATCAATTCTCATTCTCACAAAAACCATAAGAATACATGCTTCATGATCTCATTAGTAGAGCATACCCAAAAAACCATAAGTACACAGTGCATGCTTTCCATCGATACACAACCTATGAAAACCCACCTCTTAGCCAAAAAATTGTTTCGTAGTACATAACCGACAAAAATATGGATGGTCACAAGGACAACCACTTCCATTTGTTCTCTACTAATGTTCTTTAAGAGCAACATTATTATTCTTCAACCGACCAAAAATGAGGTGTATACAAACTAATAGAAAATTAGAAGAGCCTCGCGGGTCCTCAACTGGCAGAAAACATGGCACACCTCTATCGATCCTCTATAGATGGAGAGGAAGATAGATTCCATCCATCCAACTAATGGAAGGGTGATAAGGGTTGATCATATCACCTAAATGTATCTACCAAGTCCAATAAAGAAAGAGATAGAAGGGAATAAATATACCTTGTTATGTATAAATTTCAAGGAAACCCTCAATTGGTGGTAATTTGTACATAGGATATAAAACAAAGTGCAAACTAACAAATCATTTGAAACATACAACAAAAAAATCTAGAAAATTGATAAATAAAACATGTTTTTATGGGATTAAACCATGTCAAGGGTCTTACAATGCATATATACATGTCAATAATAACAAAAACATGCATAGTTATATAAGACATTATCAAGATAGATCACCACATATTACCAACTTCCTTTTGAGATTTTAAAATGAGAAGGACCTGGGCAAGATGATCAACAAGACAATCCACATGACGATGATATCGAGCTCATGTCCAGTCATAACAATTCAAGAGGTGAATTTTTATTCACCTAAAATGCTAAAGAAGCAATGATGGTTGATAACATTATCGATGAAATCGAGTTGAATATGAATTAGTCTGATAATACTACAACTTATCTCCCTCATCCTCAACCTCAAGCTTCTATAGTGGAGACTCCAACTTTTAGTGTCATGAATTTAGATGATATGAAAAATATCAATGTGGTGGGTGATGGAAATGTAGCTACGGTAACACCTAAATGCAGTTCCAATTGACAACCACACTAAGGTGTAGGAACATGGTAGTATCAGAAACAAATTGTATTGTAGTTCTCATAGGACTATTAGAGGGTGAATGACTTGAGGATTGATATATGTGGACACTCTATGGATAGGGAGGAGTACTTGATTATCTTAAAACACTTTGTTACTATAGAACTTGAAGCGCTATTGACACTAAAGCCTGCAATGGTCAATACTTTAAAAGAAGGTATACACTATAATGTATACTATGTCATGTAAGAGAGTAAGGAACTAGTACCAGGTTGGCTGTGAGATTTGGTGAGAAGTGACTATAGTGGGCTTCCAACAACTAGGATTGGGTTCTTAATCATGGGAAATGGCATTAACTTAGGCATGACTTCTAAAATTTCCTCCTCTTATGGAACCATTTGAATCACTACTGAAGTTACCATTTCATGCCACCTCCAATATGGTAGTCATTCAATACAATGACATGATCGGGGTAGAATTGATCTTCCCACCCTTAGTGTGGACCTTAATGGGTAATGTTTCCAAGTGTAGTGACCCTAGTCCCAGTTCCCATCATTTCCCAAGATTCTAAAGCAGATCGCATTTTGTCATATTTTTAGTATCACCCTTTTTTTGTGAATATGTGTTGTTTGCCTTTGTTGTGGTGTTTCTTTATTACAGTTCTTTAATTTTAAAATTCCATTAAGTTTATAAGTTATGTATTTAACTAGCATTTGAGTTTTATCATTGTAGGCAGTGATATGTGTTTATGTCATGATCTTCTAAATTATTTTATAGGACACGGATAACATCAAGATCTACATGACTACATAGTGGTTAGTATTTATGATGTTTGTAATTCTTTGTAGGCATATGAAATTTAATGAAGAGATGTATGCATGTGTTTTCCAACCACATGCAACCCATTTTTATAGATAATCTTTCTGTCTCAAAGATGTATTTGCATAGTGTATGTTTTACATTGGTGAAGATAATGATAGGCCTTATCTAAGACCAAGATTGACTAGCATTCATTATAGGAAAAGAAAGGTAATAGATCTCCGTATCATACACCTAAGAAGAGTGTATGCCATATTTAGAATTTAGTCTACCACTATATTTTCTCTGATTGATAAACTAGAACAAAGACTTGATTATGTTAAATATGAGGAGTTTCTATGACAATACATATATGATATTTTTATTAGAGTGTATGACATATTTATAATTTATTCTACCTCTATACATCCTCTGGTTGATAAGATAGAACAAAGACCCCACTTTGTAAAACCAGGGGAGTCTCTATGATAGTACAAATATATATTTTTCTAAATGTTGTCCATGGACATACTAATCACAATTTGTTTGAGTATTAATTACACTCAGATAAGAGAATTAGCTAAGATCACAACAACATGTTAGATGCAACAATCAGATTTATATTGGAATAAATGTATTTTCATCTACATAAAATACATTAACCACAATATTAGGGAAAACACATGATTCTACCGATTCATCAAAATAATTTATATCATTTTCTTTTGTAATGGTATTGAGTCATTCATAACTCAACCTTTTCACTTCTAGCACTTGACTTGTACACGTATACTTATTTTCATCCCATAATCAAAGTTAATGTCACAATAGAAAGTGATACATGCACTTGAATGTTATGGCAACTTTAAACTTCAACATGAAGTTCATTATTGTTATGATCGATAGGGAGAGTTCTATTGTTGACATGTATGTATTGTGGGAGTTAGAAATGCATAGTAATTTGATTGTTCACATTGAAGTAATTTATCTAGTTGATGTAGGCTATGAAAACACCACAAAATGTATTGCCTCTTATTATAACACAACCTAACACATATATGAGAATAGAGGTGGTAGATTGGCTAATAGGAAAAAACATGAATTTTGACATGCCCAACTTCGAAATCATGTTGAGAGGGCATTGGGAGTGAACAAGAAATATCCGACCTAAAAAGGAAGTAATGTTCTCAATGGAATAGTAAGTTAATATTATTCTTGTGTGTGGTATCATTCACAATTTCCATTAAATGCCACACAATCAGGGATAGGATACTTTACAAGGGATAAGAAGATTCAATATTGGGGACACTAATGATCAGTTATAATCAACTAAACATCAACCAACATGCTAATCAATGGGGAAAAAGAGATGTTACAAGGCTTAGGGATGATAAAGCTACTCACCTATAGGATACACATAACTTTCATTAACAATTAATGTGTGCACATATCATGCATTGTATACTATATATTACTCCTATGTTAGATTCTTTTTCAATATGTCTTGTAAGTTAAAGTGTTCAATATAATATGAACTCATTATTTTGAGTGAATCCCATATTGTACTTTTTGCATTTGAAAACCTAATTATTATTATATGATCATATTATGCATATTAGAATTCTCTTGTGCGAATGTGATTATGGTGCTCCACATTGTTCAATGGATGTCGTTAATGCCGACAATGGAAGAATCATGGACAAAAATCTAATTTTTTTTAACTATACTCACCATAGAGGTTTAGTGCCAGACAAGTACAAGATTGTGATATCAGTCCATTCCATATTATATAATTTGACAACACTTTTGTGATAATGTTTCATTTATATACCCATACACAACTAGATTAGTGGATGAAATGGAGAAGTCATGATGCATTTACACCTACCTACGTGAAAGGTTGAACCTTCCCTCTAACAGTGGTAGTTCCACATAGGATGAGGGATGGAATATAATCTAGTTTCTCACAATTACATGAATTTATAACCTAAGTTGTATGTTTTTATTTGGAGTGATACTACTAAATTTATAAAAAAAGTATCAGCTTAATATATTTTAAAAAAATCTTCATAGTTATCATGAAACATATAATTCATGATATATTACTTGAGGAATCCAGTGGTGGAACTCATGCTCTCTATTAATATAGTGAGAAAGTACAAATTTGAGGATGGACATGGATATAATGATAAGTATATATATAGATATCAAGTTATATACCAATATAGTTGTATTAATATGTCACAATTCACATGTATAGAAATATAAGTGCCTTAATAATATATTTCCATCCATTACTTAGAATGTACCACATGTTTAATTTGTAGGGAAACAATCAATGTATATTATTGTTAAGTGGGAAACATATCTAATTCCAAATATATAGTCTACAAAAGTTGAAGTCAAGTGGCTAAATGAGGTAATATTGTATGCCATCAAATAATGAATCTAATGGATGTTTCTATATTGGATTCCAACATCAAACATGTTACTAGTCATACCAAACAAAAAATGCGCACTTTCTGGAGAGGTCAATAAGTTAAAGGACTTTGATCACATTATCGATCCACCATCACCTTGACTATCTCTATTTGTTGTACTTCAATATTTGACAAAATGGGGTTGGACTATATACACAAATTATCATATTTTTTAATTAGTTTATGAAAACTCTATGTTGTCAGTTACAATATTTGTTATAACTATCTTTCCATAACTATTTGAAAGCTTCTTTCAACTTTGTTGTAATGTTTTTAAAATATATCATTTAATGAGAAATGCCACTTTAAATAAGATTACTGAACCAAATGCTCTCATCTGATTACAAATGTAGATAGATAGAAGGGCATGGAAATTTATGGTGACTTTGAGCTCTTCAAAGAACTTGACACAAAGACTTTGAATGATCATAAGGTGCATTATGTAACTTTTTGAAGACAATCGGTCAAATGTCATACACCAAGTTTGGATTAAAAAAATGGACATAGTAACAACTGAACATTCAAAGTATGTATGAAGCCATATCAAACATATTCTATACAATCACAAATAAATACTAGAGGTTTAGGGGAAGCCATGGTATGATGAAAGTCACATACTAATCTTATATTACACTCTAGTAAAACATGTTTTCACTGAATGTATCCTTAATTGGAAGATATGACCTACAAAAAGTGGTAATTTTATTTTGAATTGCAGTCTATAGTCAACCACGTAATGTAACGATATTTACTTTTTTTTGGATATGTATTGCAAATTGTTATGCTTCAAATTTCTCAATGAGACACTTATTAGAAGAGGAGTAGGGGAAGTGAGTTACAAAATACTTAAACCAATTATATGACCTTAAAATATATAACAAGTTAAGAACAATCCTATAAAACAAGTAATGAAGAGAGAGATCAAAACAAACACAAAGAGAAGGCAATATTTATAGCACGTATAAAGACTGTAGCTCCACTACCTAGAGAGGCCAACCTCTAAGATTTTCAAACTTTATACCACCTTATATTTCACTTTAAGAGTTACACCAAAAGATCATATTTTCTAGATCAAGGGCTAAACTAGAATTCCCTTTAAGCTCAATGGAGAAATAACCATAAAAAGAGCTTATCACCAATATCCAAGGATCTTCTACCTTTATCGTTGTCCTTCCTTACCATGGAAGAACCTTCCTTTTCTAGGGAATGTTTCAATGATAGAGAACTTTAGAAGGGAGATTCAAATAAAGAGCATAAGAGATATAGAAATGACAATATAAACTAGCTCTAGCAAGAATCATATATCACTCAAGTTGATTGCAATAGATACTTAATATCAAGAAGTGATTAGGAATTTCTAGGGGCTATTTCACTGAAGTATAACATAGGTTCATGAAAGACAATCTTAGAATTGTACCCAGTGGGCCCTATTTTAGTTGAGAGTTCTTAATATCTAGTATAACCATTTAGTTCAAACTATATCCATGTTAGAGAGCTTGTTGTATCATCAACAGATATATGATTCACTTTTACATCTCTCTGTAATGACTATATTACACTTCATAGATACAATACCATCATCCAAATTTTAGGTGACAAATATCAATCGATGACACAACCAAATAAGATATTTAAGGTCCATCATCCGAGTTTTGGGTCATGAAATCTTGACCGATGAACTTTGCTAAGTTTAGCCACATGGTCACCGAACTTCATGACAACTAAAATCTCAGCCGATAGCATCAATTGGACTAGCATAAAGTGTCATCAGTCAAGTAATGTCTAAGAGAATCTTGGCTATTAATATATATGTAACATCCCTGACCTGGGTTATGAACTAACCCTCGGTGTTTTGCCTAAATATGTAAGTAAATCCTTGTGATTAACTTTGGGCATGTAATTAAGTTCCTCAGAAACATATATTTCAATTTTGCTCCTTTATATATAAAGTTGTAGCATTGTTTTGTAATACAGGGATCTATGTGAAAATTACCCAGTTAAGGGATTAACTTGCAAATTGCACATGTTGAGATGTTCCTCTGATGTTGAGACATCATGAGGATGTTTATGATGAAGTTTGAGGGATTTCCCAAGCTTGAGCACCAAGGTGCAGCTGTGGAAGCAACCCCTGTACTTGAAAACCCTAAATTGGTGTAAAGTGCAATTTACCCAATTTGAGGGGTGCAACTTGTAAAATACATCATCTAAAATATATTTTATGACTCTTGGCATCATTTAGAAGAGAAATGATGAAAAGGTCACTTCATTTGAATAATCATATAATAAAGAACACCTTTGTGATTGAATAATCAAGGTGTATGTATAATAGCCCTTTTATGTGTATGCTTTAGTGATGGGTTGATCCTCTTTGCCTTCAATTCTTGACCTTAGAAGGAGTTTGTCCTTAGAAATAAGATGTGGGGACGTGAAAAGAAGAAAGGAAGGACTTAGATGAGAAATGAGGAAAGCATATGTTCTTATGTTGAAATTTCACCTAAGTATATATACTACCTTCCCCACTTAGCAAGGGAACGATCCTCTTCTTTTCATTTCTTTTCCCCTTGCTCAAAACCGAATAAGGCTAAGCTCTGGAGCAGAGAAGGACGACCAAGGGTCCTAGGTAAGTTTGGATCATCCCTTTTTCTTGAATTCATGGAGGAAACTCGTTTTCAAGGTTGAATTCATGGCTAGCTCACCTAGCTTTATCTTTCTAGCCATTCCTTTTCAACTTTCCTTGGAGAATACACCTTGGCCGACCTGTGGAGCTCAAAGAAGCCATTAAAGGCTTGGAGCTTGAAAGTTTGGAGCTCAAGGAACAATCTTTAGGCGGGTTTTATAACTCTAAACCTTATGCTTTGATTATACATCTTTTTCTATGCATATAGTTGCTAGTTCTTCTTCTTCCCTATCTTCCCTTGCATCCTTGCAAGAAAAATCGTGAAGAACTGCTACTGTTCTTGAGGTAGAAGATAAGGGCGTTAATTCCTATGCTTATCCACGGATTTCCACTTTACCAAACGACCTCCACCAATTGCCCATACGGTTTACACAACCGTTTGGTGGGCAAACGGTTTCAGGGTCGTATGAAGGCAAACAGCCTTCAAGACCGTTTGATCGCGTTGACCAAACAACGACCGTATGGGAATCTTGTTTATAATTATGTAGGTTAATCACCCACAAAATTTGAGGGGTTAAATCCAAAGGAATCGTGAGATATAAGAAAATCAATTAGCAAATCCAATTGAAATAAGTTCTGATTTTTCAATCTGTTTAAATTGCCATTTTTGGGCAAACGGTCTCAAGACCGTTTAAGATGGTTGACCAAGTGTTGACCGTTTGGTATTACTGTTCATAATGATGGTGATTAATGACTCACCAAATTTGATGGATTAATTCCAAACGAGTTATGAGTTGAAGGTTGATTAATAGGGCAAATCCTAATTGAAATCAGTGCTGAAATTCCAATGAGTTAATTAGTGAGTTTGGGTTGATTAGCCCAAACGGTCTCAAGACCGTTTGGGGAATCATCCAAACGGTCTCAAGACCGTTTGGGGATCACCCAAGACCGTTTAGAGGTCTGGGGTCAAGTATAGTTGACCAATTGAAGGTCCAAAGGTACCAAATCATATTGCAATTAAGTATTGATGTGATGATCAACTCAATAGATCCAACCTTGATGAATTTTCACTAGAGTCCAAAGGATGGATGGGCAAACGGTCTCAAGACCGTTTGGAACTAATCCAAACGGTCTCAAGACCGTTTGGTGTCAACCCAAGACCATTTGGAGGTCTAGGGTTAAGGTAATTTGATCAATTGAGGGCCCAATTACAGTGGGTTATTGAAATAATCAAATTGCTGATTTGTGACTTAATTAAGGTTCAACCCCTATCAAATCAACTTAGATTTTGATGAATTCTTGGGAAAACGGTCTCAAGACCGTTTGGAGGTTATCCAAACGATCCCAAGACCGTTTGGGCCAAGTTTGAGCCCGATTGGAGGTCAATTGATGGGATCAACTTCGATTTGATTCACATTGTTGAGTGTTGATGGTTGAATGTTTATAGACCTTAATTGAACCAACTCCAACCCTATTTGGATATCAATTGAGGATCAATTGAGTGACCAATTGGTTAAGGCTAACCCTAATTGTCTCAATTGATAAGTGGTTAGCAAGCTTGAGACCAATTGAAGGCTTCAACATAGGAAACCCTAATCGAGTTTACCCTTTGAATCACCTTGGAGGTCCATGCGATCTTGAGCTTTTAGGACCATACGACTTCAGGACCGAATGAGTTCATACGACTTCAGCACCGAATGAGTTCATATGACTTCAGGACCGAATGAGTTCATATGATTTCAGGACCGAATGAGTTCATACGACTTCAGGACCGAATGAGTTCATACGACTTCGGGATCGAATGAGTTCAAACGACTTCAGGTCCGAATGAGCTCAAACGACTTCAGAAGTCAAACTATGACTAAACGGTCTTCACCCCATCTTGGGAAAACAACCTCAAGATCGTTTAAGGGTAAATGGTCTTGAGTGTCATGCGGTCTTGAAGTCAACCAAAGCTAAACAGTCTACAACCTTAAACGATCTCAGGATCGTTTGAAGGTTGAAGGTGTGAAACCTATTGGGGACTTTTAAGGATAAGTCTGCCTAATGCCTTGAAGGCTTAGATGGTTTGATGGTTGTTCAACCTAAACCCTAATGATACCTAGGGACATTAAGGGTCAAGTGGTTAGTATATTAACCCATGTTATGATCAATGGTGAACTTTACCAAAATACCCTTTATGGATTCAAGTAGGTAACCCCTTTTTATAATGCAAACCCCAATGGTTACAATGGTGATGACTTGGCTAGGCTTATCAATGTTGATTATACCTAACCCAATCTAGAGGGATGTAATCATCACCTATGAGCAAGAGGAGAGAGAAAATCCCAATTATGGTTGAAATCCAAGTAAAATACCTTCAATATATATGAATGTACATGATTAGGGTATGATCCACCTATGTGAGATCATGAAAACCCATTTTATGATAATTGATGAATCTTAATCTTATCTGAGAGCATCATTGATGATGTTCCTCATACATGATGATGTTATGAGTTCATTTTACCATAATGTGAATAATAAACCCTAATTCTAGGGTGATGGCATGTAATGTGAATAGTAAACCCTAATTGATGAGAATCAGGGAACTTAGCTCTTATGGCAAGAGTGGAAAGTATAATTCTTGATTTGAATTGCTTTTATCAGTTGAATTAACCTTGCAGGTTCTGATATGAAGATGATCATATCCAGGTATGGATGATGATGCTATATTCATTGAAAGCATGTTGTTAGCTTTATGAATAGTAAAATATCTTGATGCCTTGTCAATGGCAACCTATGAATTAAATGGGCTGTGAGAGCCATAAATACCATCAAGGTCATGCTTTAGAGATGACTTGTGATGAATGTATTGAGAAATGATGATTGATGAGAGTTAGGCTTGTTATATTTAGTATTCTCATTTCATAGCTGTTATGCTAATGTTATTGTTTGAAGAACAATGTATGATGTTAAAAGAATACTGAATGTACCTAACTAATCAAGTGTAATGTAGAGCCCTGATCATAGATCCATCATTGTCAGAGATTAAATGATGGTGAAACATGCTTTCCTAAGGGAACTCCTGGATCACATACTTTTGAGTATGTGGGGTATATGGATGTGTAGAACCTTACATCCTAGTGTAGGTGTTTGATGTAGATGTGTAATCCGTCAATCCTTCACTACAATCCCATACCGTATCAGTGGATGGTAAACATGAAACCTCCTGATGACGAAGAAAGCACAGATATCCATATCAGTGGAAGATAAACATGAAATCTCATGATGACGAAGAGAGTACAGAATGCCACTGTAACTCTAAAATAGCAAAGAACCAGATTACCCTAGTAAGCTATTATAGTAGAGGCACGAGATGTCCTACAAGTAATCCTCTTACTGACTGAGGAAGGTGAAGGTCATGAGAATCCGACTCTTTCGATGACCTAGTATGATACCGAGGCACTTAGAAGTGACTGGTTGGAGTATGAGTGGTAAACCTCATCTCCACAGGGCATAAAAGTAATGTTTGAAAAACATAATCCACAGCGTAGCATACCTGTTAGAGATAACTACGAGTTGATTGATTGATGTTACACTGTATAGTGCAAATGTCTTCATGTTTCATAATTGTTGAACTCATGCTTACTATTAAATCTGATGTTGAATACTTTGAAGCTTTTACTGCTTAAGTTATTATTTGAGTTGCTATAATAAAGCTTCTGGCGGAGAGTTATAACTCTCTCTAGGACAATTATGTAAAATTGTCTCACCCCGTAGACTTCAACTTTTTAGGTGGACGTCGAGGACGGAGGAATAGGTCTACAGGTGACCAGTCCCAACAGCAGAAGCACCAGGGGCAGCAGTAAAATCTCAGGTGGAGATTTAGCCTGCCATGTGGTGTAGTTAGAGTCAGTCCTATGTGTCCTCTGTACTCTCAGGTCTTGGATTCTTTTAGTCTGAAATTTTGGTTATGAGTTCTTGAGATTTTGTATCATGTTGTATATAATTACTCAAGAAGTAATTATCTGATATGTAAACAGTTTATCTCCTTTTATGAAGGAAGTTTTATGGTTTCAATGCTTTATCTCAAAAAGTTTTAATTTCCGCTGATTTTTGGTATTCCGCTGCTAATCGGATCGCTTCCGCTAAGTTTAAATCGTGTTTATATCGTGGTTTGGAGATCAGAGCCCACAATTAAGTGGTATCAGATCTCTAGGTTCGCTGAGTCTACAGAGGCATAGGACTTAGGATGCTGAGTCTATCCTTAGTATCTCTTCCTTATCTAATAGAATCTTCTGCTCCTCAGGAGAAGAAGATACATAAGGATGGCAGAGCCACATGATGAGTACGTGGCAGAGAGTAGTGCTAGTGCACCTTGAGGCGGTGCAAGGGTTCCAGAAATAGAACAGCCTGCACCTGAACCACCCCAGTTTGACCCAACTGATATGGGTAACCCAGCAGTTCAGACGATGTTTGGGCAGTTTATGACTTTCATGACACACATAACTGACAAGATGCTCATGCCTGCACCTAGGGCACCTGCCCAGCCTAAAGGACAAGGTATCGGTAAGACGTTCGAGCGACTTCGTCGTGTCGGAGCTACCGAGTACTTTGGGACTGCCGACCCCGCAGATGCTGATCTGTGGTTAACAGAGTTGGAGAAGGCTTTCAGGATTCTTAATATCCCAGAGGCTGAGAAGGTTAGACATGCTGTCTATCTTCTCAAAGGCAGTGCTGGTCACTGGTGGAACATGGAAGAGCAGAAGAGACCTGGGATAGAGTTCTCGTGGGAAGAGTTTCGTCAGGAATTTATCAATAGATATTTTCCAAAGACCTTCCTAGATGAGAAGATCTCTCAGTTTGAGAGATTGAGGCAGGGCATGATGAACATTAGCGAGTATGAAGCTAAGTTCATGGAGCTGCTGCGGTTCTGTCCGCACATGGCTGCCACAGAAGAGGAAAGAATCAGGAGATTCGAGAAGGGTTTGAATGCTGATATATCAACCCCTGTGTCTGCCTTAGAAAACCGAGAGAGATTCTCTACCTTTGTTGAGTCAGTCCGAAGGATAGAGAGATCTGTGGTTGAGAAGAGGCAAACCCAGAAAAGATATCCACAGTTCTAGGGTTCTTCATCTAGGGATTCCAAGAAACCGAGATTCTCTGCACCTAACCCTCCACCACCCAGATCAAGTTCCCAAACTCAGTGGTCACCAAGTAGAGGCAGGGGACGAAGCCTACCTCAACAAGAGACTCACAATTCTGCATCAATGTCAGTTACTGGACCACCAAGACCACAACAACTGGAAAGAAGTTGCTACAACTGTGGTAAGGTGGGACACTTGATGAAGGAATGCCGATCTAGACCTGTCAGTATGACACAACCTCAGAAACAGAGTCAACAGGGAGCACAGAGAAGACAACCTCAAGGAGCAGCTCAAGGACGCGGGCAAGCGTCTCAAGCTGGATCATCAACACCACCTCAACCCCAGGCGACAACGAGGTTTTATGCTATGAACCCACCTAAAGCAGTGGTCAATCCACGGGTAGTGGCAGGTCAGATGGAACTTTTATATTCTGATATGTCTACATCCTGTGTTGTATCTGTTCTGATTGACACGGGTGCTACACACTCTTTTATCACTCGGAGAGTGATTCGTAACTGCAATATGACGGTTAGTCATAGGGCAGATAGTTTGTTGTTGGAGACTCCGTTGAGTGGGTCTGCCGTTTTGTAGGAGGTATGTTCTCCCTGCATCCTCTTCTTTTCTGATCATCGCATTCAAGTGGACCTTATACCACTTGATATACAAGGATTTGATATAATCCTCAGGATGGATACCTTAGAAAGGTATAGAGTTGTCTTGGATTGTGAATCCAAGTTGGCTGTGTTTGCTGATGAAGGCAACACATGGATCTTTCAAGGTGAAAGAAAGATTCTGCCCACCTGTCTTGTATCAGCTATGGTTGCTGATAAGCTGTTGAGGCAAGGATGTTATGCATTCTTGGCCCATGTGGTAGATGTTACCAAGGAAAGTTCCAATCCTATTGAAGTTCCCATAGTCAGGGAATTCGAGGATGTGTTTCCTGAAGAACTTCCTGGTATACCACCACCTCGGGAAATTGATTTTGAGATCAATTTGGTCCCAGATACGAAACCCATAGCCCAGACACCGTATAGGATGGAGCCTGCCGAGATGGCAGAACTCAAGAAATAGCTTCAAGAGTTACTTGAGAAGGGTTTTATCCGACCGAGCACTTCACCTTGGGGTGCTCCGGTCTTGTTTGTTAAAAAGAAAGATGGGTCAATGCGGTTGTGCATTGACTACAGACAACTTAATAAAGTAACAATAAAGAACAAGTACCCTTTGCCAAGGATTGATGATCTTTTTGACCAGTTGCGTGGTGCAATAGTCTTCTCAAAGATAGATTTGAGATCTGGATATCATCAACTCCACATTAAGGATAGTGACATATCCAAGTCTGCTTTTAGGACAAGATATGGTCACTATGAGTTCACGGTTATGTCGTTTGGACTAACCAATGCACCAGCTGCATTTATGGAACTCATGAATAGAGTTTTTCGACCCTTCCTTGATCAGTGTGTTGTCGTCTTCATATATGACATTCTGATCTATAGTAAGGATGCTCAGAAGCATGAGCAGCATCTTCGCCAAGCTTTGACCTTGCTAAGAGAACATAAACTGTATGCTAAGTTTAGCAAGTGTGAGTTCTGGCTGCCGGAGGTATCTTTTCTTGGACATGTGATATCTGCCTCGGGGATTCGTTTTGACCCTACAAAGGTAGAATCTGTTCTACAAAGGGAACAACCGAAGACACCGACGGAGATTCGAAGCTTCTTGGGGTTAGCTGGTTACTATCGAAGGTTTATTAAAAACTTTAGCTCTATAGCCTTACCTTTGACCAAGTTAACCCGGAAAGATGCTCCTTTTTCTTGGAGTGATAAGTGTCAACAGTCCTTTCAGTTGTTGAAGGAGAGGTTGACAAGTGCACCTGTGCTTATGCTACCTGAGCAAGGAAAAGGATATGTAGTCTTCTGTGATGCCTCCAAGAATGGACTTGGATGTGTGTTGACGCAGGATAAACAAGTGATTTCTTTTGCTTCCTGACAGCTTAAGAAGCACGAGGAGAATTATCCAACACACGATCTAGAGTTAGCTGTCGTGGTTCATGCATTGAAAATCTGGAGGCATTATCTCTACGGAGAGACATTCTAGATTTTCACAGATCACAAGAACCTTAAGTATATCTTCTCTCAACATGAGCTTAACATGAGGCAACGTCGCTGGATGGAGTTAATCAAGGACTACGATTGTACAATTGATTACCATCCAGGGAAGGCCAATGTTGTTGCAGATGCCTTGAGTAGGAAATCAGCAACATCAACCATGGATAGAGCACAACTAAACTCTTTAGTATGCTCTAAGAGAGATATGCTTATCTCTTTAAGGGAAGACAATGTACAGTTGAAGGTGTCACTGTTAGCCGGGTTGATGGCTGAGATGCATATTAAACCTACCCTAAGAGAGCAGATTAAGGAGGCACAACATGTTGATGATGTAGTTCAGCAGATTAGATCAGAGTATGGAAATGAGAAGCAAGGTAGTTTCCATGATTCAGATGATCATGTAGCATGTTATCATGGGAGGATGATAGTGCCGGATGTGGATAACTTGAGGAAGTTAGTCCTGGAAGAAGCTCATTCTTCAATGTATGCTATGCATCCAGGGAGCACCAAGATGTATCGTAATTTAAAAGATCTGTATTGGTGGCCTGGAATGAAGAAGGATGTTGTAGAATTTGTTCTGAGGTGTCCTGTGTGTCAGCAAGTTAAAGCTGAACACCAGAAGCCTGCAGGAACAATGCAACCTTTACCCATACCACAGTGGAAGTGGGACCATGTGACCATGGACTTTGTTGTTGGCCTACCCAGGACAAGCAAAGGACATGATTCCATTTGGGTAGTTGTAGATATGTTGACTAAGACAACACATTTCTTACCTGTCAAAACAACCTATTCTGCTGAAAGGTTATCACAGTTGTATGTTCAAGAGATAGTGCGTTTGCACAGAGTTCCTGTCACTATAGTTTCTGACAGAGGTCCCCAGTTTACAAGTCATTTTTGGGAACAACTTCATAATGCTTTAGGCACCCAGTTAAGGTTTAGTACGACCTTTCATCCACAGACTGATGGACAGTCGGAAAGGACCATACAGACCTTGGAAGACCTGTTGAGAACATGTGTTCTCCAGTTTACCGGAAGTTGGGATCTACACCTAAGCTTGATAGAGTTTGCCTATAACAATAGCTATCAACATAGTATTGATATGGCACCTTATGAAGCCTTGTATGGTAGACGTTGTAGATCACCCTTGTATTGGTATGAGACTGGTGAGCATCAGTTGTTAGGACCTGATCTTGTGCAGCAAAATACAGAAAAGATTAAGGTAATACAGCAACAGATTAAGACTGCACACGATAGGCAAAAATCTTATGCTGACAAGCATCGTAGACCCTTAGAGTTCGAGGTTGGAGACAAAGTGTATCTCAAGGTCTCTCCTTGGAAAGGAGTCCTTTGTTTTGGAAAGAAAGGGAAGTTAGCTCCTAGATTTATGGGGCCTTATCCAATCATTGAACGGATTGGAAAAGTAGCCTATAAACTAGAGCTGCCACCAGAGTTATAGAGGTTACATCCTGTGTTTCACATTTCTATGCTAAAGAAATGTCACCCAGACACTGAGTCAGTTCTACAACCTATGGAGGTAGAATTTAATGATGATATATCTTATGAGGAAGGACCAGTGTCAATCCTTGATAATAGAATTAAAAAGTTAAAGAAGAAAGATTTAAGCCTTGTGAAAGTCCTCTGGAACCACCGTGGTGTTGAAGAAGCCACTTGGGAACTAGAGGATGAGATGAGAAGGAAATACCCTGCCCTTTTCTCTTAATACGTTTTATCGATTTCGGGGACGAAATCCTTGTAAGGGGTGGATAATTTGTAACATCCCTGACCTGGGTTATGAACTAACCCTAGGTGTTTTGCCTAAATATGTAATTAAATCCTTGTGATTAACTTTGGGCATGTAATTAAGTTCCTTAGAAACATATATTTCAATTTTGCTCCTTTATATATAAAGTTGTAGCATTGTTTTGTAATTACAGGGATCTATGTGCAAATTACCCAGTTAACGGATTAACTTGCAAATTGCACATGTTGAGATGTTCCTTTGATGTTGAGACATCATGAGGATGTTTATGATGAAGTTTGAGGGATTTCCCAAGCTTGAGCACCAAGGTGCAGCTGTGGAAGCAACCCCTGTACTTGAAAACCCTAAATTGGTGTAAAGTGCAATTTACCCAATTTGAGGGGTGCAACTTGTAAAATACATCATATAAAATATCTTTTATGACTCTTGGCATCATTTAGAAGAGAAATGATGAAAAGGTCACTTCATTTGAATAATCATATAATAAAGAACACCTTTGTGATTGAATAATCATGGTGTATGTATAATAGCCCTTTTATGTGTATGCTTTAGTGATGGGTTGCTCCTCTTTGCCTTCAATTCTTGACCTTAGAAGGATTTTGTCCTTAGAAATAAGATGTGGGGACGTGAAAAGAAGAAAGGAAGGACTTAGATGAGAAATGAGGAAAGCATATGTTCTTATGTTGAAATTTCACCTAAGTATATATACTACCTTCCCCACTTAGCAAGGGAACGATCTTCTTCTTTTCATTTCTTTTCCCCTTGCTCAAAACCGACTAAGGCTAAGCTCTGGAGCAGAGAAGGATGACCAAGGGTCCTAGGTAAGTTTGGATCATCCCTTTTTCTTGAATTCATGGAGGAAAATCATTTTCAAGGTTCAATTCATGGCTAGCTCACCTAGCTTTATCTTTCTAGCCATTCCTTTTCAACTTTCCTTGGAGAATACACCTTGGCCGACCTGTGGAGCTCAAAGAAGCCATTAAAGGCTTGGATCTTGAAAGTTTGGAGCTCAAGGAACAATCTTTAGGCGGGTTTTATAACTCTAAACCTTATGCTTTGATTATACATCTTTTTCTATGCATATAGTTGCTAGTTCTTCTTCTTCCCTATATTCCCTTGCATCCTTGCAAGCAAAATCGTGAAGAACTGCTACTGTTCTTGAGGTAGAAGGTAAGGGCGTTAATTCCTATGCTTATCCACGGATTTCCACTTTACCAAACGACCTCCACCAATTTCCCATACGGTTTACACAACCGTTTGGTGGGCAAACGGTTTCAGAGTCGTATGAAGGCAAACGGCCTTCAAGACCGTTTGATCGCGTTGAACAAATGACGACCGTATGGGAATCTTGTTGATAATTATATAGGTTAATCACCCACAAAATTTGAGGGGTTAACTCCAAAGGAATCGTGAGATATAAGCAAATCAATTAGCAAATCTAATTGAATTAAGTTCTGATTTTTCAATCCGTTTAAATTGCCCTTTTTGGGCAAACGGTCTCAAGACCGTTTAAGATGGTTGACCAAGTGTTGACCGTTTGGGATTACTGTTCATAATGATGTTGATTAATGACTCACCAAATTTTATGGATTAATTCCAAACGCGTTATGATTTGAAGGTTGATTAATAGGGCAAATCCTAATTGAAATCAGTGCTGAAATTCCAATGAGTTAATTAGTGAGTTTGGGTTGATTAGCCCAAACGGTCTCAAGACCGTTTGGGGAATCATCCAAACGGTCTCAAGACCGTTTGGGGATCACACAAGACCGTTTAGAGGTCTGGGGTCAAGTATAGTTGACCAATTGAAGGTCCAAAGGTACCAAATCATATTGCAATTAAGTATTGATGTGATGATCAACTCAATAGATCAAACCTTGATGAATTTTCACTAGAGTCCAAAGGATGGATGGGAAAACGGTCTCAAGACCGTTTGGAACTCATCCAAACGGTCTCAAGACCGTTTGGTGTCAACCCAAGACCGTTTGGAGGTCTAGGGTTAAGGTAATTTGATCAATTGAGGGCCCAATTACAGTGGGTTATTGAAATAATCAAATTGCTGATTTGTGACTTAATTAAGGTTCAACCCCTATCAAATCAACTTAGATTTTGATTCATTCTTGGGCAAACGGTCTCAAGACCGTTTGGAGGTTATCCAAACGATCCCAAGACCGTTTGGGACAAGTTTGAGCCCGATTGGAGGTCAATTGATGGGATCAACTTCGATTTGATTCACATTGTTGAGTGTTGATGGTTGAATGTTTATAGACCTTAATTGAACCAACTCCAACCCTATTTGGATATCAATTGAGGATCAATTGAGTGACCAATTGGTTAAGGCTAACCCTAATTGTCTCAATTGATAAGTGGTTAGCAAGCTTGAGACCAATTGAAGGCTTCAACATAGGAAACCCTAATCGAGTTTACCCTTTGAATCACCTTGGAGGTCCATGCGATCTTGAGCTTTTAGGACCATACGACTTCAGGACCGAATGAGTTCATACGACTTCAGGACCGAATGAGTTCATACGAATTCAGGACCGAATGAGTTCATACGACTTCAGGACCGAATGAGTTCATACGACTTCAGGACCGAATGAGTTCATACGACTTCAGGACCGAATGAGTTCATACGACTTCGGGACCGAATGAGTTCAAATGACTTCAGGTCCGAATGAGCTCAAACGACTTCAGAAGTCAAACTATGACTAAACGGTCTTCACCCCATCTTGGGAAAACGACCTCAAGATCGTTTAAGGGTAAATGGTCTTGAGTGTCATGCGGTCTTGAAGTCAACCAAAGCTAAATGGTCTACAACCTTAAACGATCTCAGGATCGTTTGAAGGTTGAAGGTGTGAAACCTATTGGGGACTTTTAAGGATAAGTCTGCCTAATGTCTTGAAGGCTTAGATGGTTTGATGGTTGTTCAACCTAAACCCTAATGATACCTAGGGACATTAAGGGTCAAGTGGTTAGTATATTAACCCATGTTATGATCAATGGTGAACTTTACCAAAATACCCTTTATGGATTCAAGTAGGTAACCCCTTTTTATCATGCAAACCCCAATGGTTACAATGGTGATGACTTGGCTAGGCTTATCAATGTTGATTAGACCTAACCCAATCTAGAGGGATGTAATCATCACCTATGAGCAAGAGGAGAGAGAAAATCCCAATTATGGTTGAAATCTAAGTAAAATACCTTCAATATATATGAATGTACATGATTAGGGTATGATCCACCTATGTGAGATCATGAAAACCCTATTTATGATAATTGATGAATCTTAATCTTATCTGAGAGCATCATTGATGATGTTCCTCATACATGATGATGTTATGAGTTCATTTTACCATAATGTGAATAATAAACCCTAATTCTAGGGTGATGGCATGTAATGTGAATAGTAAACCCTAATTGATGAGAATCAGGGAACTTAGCTCTTATGGCAAGAGTGGAAAGTATAATTCTTGATTTGAATTGCTTTTATCAGTTGAATTAACCTTGCAGGTTCTGATATGAAGATGATCATATCCAGGTATGGATGATGATGCTATATTCATTGAAAGCATGTTGTTAGCTTTATGAATAGTAAAATATCTTGATGCCTTGTCAATGGAAACCTATGAATTAAATGGGCTGTGAGAGCCATAAATACCATCAAGGTCATGCTTTAGAGATGACTTGTGATGAATGTATTGAGAAATGATGATTGATGAGAGTTAGGCTTGTTATATTTAGTATTCTCATTTCATAGCTGTTATGCTAATGTTATTGTTTGAAGAACAATGTATGATGTTAAAAGAATACTGAATGTACCTAACTAATAAAGTGTAATGTAGAGCCCTGATCATAGATCCATCATTGTCAGAGATTAAATGATGGTGAAACAGGTTTTCCTAAGGGAACTCCTGGATCACATACTTTTGAGTATGTGGGGTATATGGATGTGTAGAACCTTACATCCTAGTGTAGGTGTTTGATGTAGATGTGTAATCCGTCAATCCTTCACTACAATCCCATACCGTATCAGTGGATGGTAAACATGAAACCTCCTGATGATGAAGAAAGCACAGATATCCATATCAGTGGAAGATAAACATGAAATCTCCTGATGACGAAGAGAGTATAGAACGCCACTGTAACTCTAAAATAGCGAAGAACCAGATTACCCTGGTAAGCTATTATAGTAGAGGCACGAGATGTCCTACAAGTAATCCTCTTACTGACTGAGGAAGGTGAAGGTCATGAGAATCTGGCTCTTTCGATGACCTAGTATGATACCGAGGCACTTAGTAGTGATTGGTTGGAGTATGAGTGGTAAACCTCATCTCCACAGGGCATAAAAGTAATGTTTGAAAAACATAATCCACAGCGTAGCATACCTGTTAGAGATAACTACGAGTTGATTGATTGATGTTACACTGTATAGTGCAAATGTCTTCATGTTTCATAACTGTTGAACCCATGCTTACTATTAAATCTGATGTTGAATACTTTGAAGCTTTTACTGCTTAAGTTATTCTTTGAGGTGCTATAATAAAGCTTCTGGCAGAGAGTTATAACTCTCGCTGGGACAATTATGTAAAATTGTCTCACCCCGTAGACTTCAACTTTTTAGGTGGACGTCGAGGATGGAGGAACAGGTCTACAGGTGACCAGTCCCAGCAGCAGCAACACCAGGGGCAACAGTAAAATCTCAGGTGGAGATTTAGCCTGCCATGTGGTGTAGTTAGAGTCAGTCCTATGTGTCCTCTGTACTCTCAGGTCTTGGAGTCTTTTGGTCTGAAATTTTGGTTATGAGTTCTTGAGATTTTGTATCATGTTGTATATAATTACTCAAGAAGTAATTATCTGAGATTGAAACAGTTTATCTCCTTTTATGAAGGAAGTTTTATGGTTTCAATGCTTTATCTCAAAAAGTTTTAATTTCCGCTGATTTTTGGTATTCCGCTGCTAATCGAATCACTTCCGCTAAGTTTAAATCGTGTTTATATCGTGGTTTGGAGATCAGAGCCCACAATATATATATATATATATATATATATATATATATATATATATATATACATATATATAATCTAATATACTTAATTCTATGATAAATTCTTAATTATATATCATGTAATATATGACACACCAATCACACCAAAGTGAGATTACTCAAAACAAAGCGTAGAATTATCAACTAACAACCACACTACCACAAAACATGGTAAATTAAAACTAAACTCATATAACCATATCAAGAGGAAACATAAACATCAAAGTCCACAAAATGTATCCCCTGTATCACATATCGTGCCACAAAGGTTTATACATCATTGTATAGTGGCCATCTTGCCATAACATGAACCCTGTCACAAGGATAACCTATTCACATATACAAGCCATATATGTACAACCATGGCATACTGCCAAACCTCATATTGATGTAAAACATCTACAAAACACCCCCAAGGACCTAAGAGTATAGGGATGACACATAGGACTATACTACAAAACACTAGAAGCATATCCAACCTTCAACGACTACTGGTCTCCTTGTTGCTCTTCCTCAACCAAACGATCTCAACCATATCATGAATGACCACCTAAAAAGATGTGGAAACCCACAGGGTGAGACCAGCGTCTTAGGGGGAGACATAACTCTCTCCAACAAGTATTATTAACAACGATAGATTATGTTAACAAATTATGAATTAAGAAAAGATTCAACTAAATGAACAAGTAAAACTGATAAAACAGATTTAGTAGATTAAGCATCTATAAATGATCAGTAGAACATCATATAATTTTAGAAGGAATATGAAGAACATGTATAAAAGGTAACAACTGAACAATATAATAATCAAGGCAAAGGGTAACATCCAATGTGAATCGTGTTTGACCCTAAGAAAATATACCACACGACTATATTACATCATTTGTTGTGCCACGTAGAGATGAGGTATACCACTCATACTCCAACTGACCACTGCTAAGTCAAAACTCATGCCATACAAGATCTAGGAGAGTTAGACTCCTATGATCTCCCACACCCTCAATAAGTCTGAGTCAGCCACAATGACATTTAGAGTCCAAGTACAAAATAACATAGTCAGCCTTGGTATATAGGCACGACACTAGTAAACAAGGTATACAAATCCAATCATCTGAGGTACAACCACAGCTGCCCTCTCTCACATCATATACTGAGATATGACTATAGCCATTCTCCTGGAAAGACATGACCACGATCATCCTTCATAACCTATAATTGTGATGCAAGGATATACCCTCAACTTGCACCCCCACATACTCAACAATATGCGCTCTGAGTTTCCCTTGGGAATTAGTTGTTTCACCATCCAACAAGTACTGACACTGAAGATGGATCTGTGGGTCAGGGCAACTACATGATTATGTCTTCATTTGATTAATTATTGACAATTGGGTATCTTTTAATCCATCAATCAAGTTACAATGTACAAACCCTAAACATATTCCACAAAGATAAGGGTAAATTACAACTTCAGAATATATAAAATGTATGAGGTATAAACTTGTCACATCATCACATGATACTATCTTACTGCCTTAAATAAGGCCATCACCATTATCACATCATAATGGGGTAACCATCCCTTATCACATCATCAAAGGATATCATCTCACATTAGGCACAAAGCCATCATTAAAGTAATCAGACCATTCACATTGTTCCTATTCTTGTAAGGGAACATCATTAGTTCATCATGCCTCATCAAGGCTCATAATCATCACCCTATATTGCATAAGAGATACCATATCAATCACTAGATATGATTTTCATCAACTTACAACATAAGGGTTATACAAGTATGAGAGAGAAATACTTCGATACATGTTAATCATTCAATCAAGATAAGAATTACATCCTATACTCAAGATTAGGGTTAGGGTTTCTCATGGTTAACCGATTAGGGTTTCATAACAATACACGCTATCGTACCTTAATGCCATCACTGGTCACATCATTCAAACACATCAGGTTCAACATCATTTACATAACCAAACAATCATGTAACCAACCAAGATGCATTGACCAAATAGGTACATCATCATACGTAGCAACCATCACCATGTAGCGACCATATGAGCTACACCACCTCTAGAGACCACTAGGCATTGGCTTCCCTAGTGAACAGTAGAGTTAGGTCATCCATAGAAACCACAACATATGTAGCGACCAACACAACTCAACATGTCAACCATGTAGTGACTGGAATGCACCATTTCATGTAGCAACCACTCATGCCTCAAGCATAGTGACTAGCAAGTAAAGTACATGTGTAGCGACCAACAAGGATCTCATGTGTAGTGACCTCGACATCAACATCAGATGTAGAGACCACAACACATGCAGCCAAACATAACGACCACAACGATCAAGAAAATAGGGAAACGCCATGACCATGTAAGGTCAAGTTAACCTAGTGACCAAAGAAACTAGGGTTAGGGTTATTATGACTAAACTAAACCCAAAACACAACACCCATCATGGTCATAGGAACCACTCAGATCCCAAGGAACATGGTGACCGAAACAAATGTGAAACATATGGAGACCCAAACATCACCAAGATGAAAAACCTCATGAAGATGATGATCATAAAAACCCTAAAAATAACCATAGAAAAAGATCAACATAAATCAAGATAAGGGGAAGAAAACCTAGCATCAAATGCATGAAAAAAAAGAGTCAAAACCTTCATCTTCCATATGATGGTCGAACCATAAACATGGTGATAAAACTAACATTCAAGATGCATGTAAGAGTCAACAACTCCACCATCCATAAGATTTTGGGTAAAAAAATAGGGTTTTAAGAGAAAGATCTAATATATGCAAGTTTACTATAGAATCATAAACCCTAAAATAAGGTATTATCATCAAGCATCTTATAATCACATGCATGTAAGGAGAGTGCAACAATAGAATAGGGGAAAGTCATATTACCCACCTTGAGGTGAAGATCAACTATAAAAGCCAAGAAGCCCTAAGAGAGAGAAGAAACACCAAGATTGGATCAACTCCATGACCAAGCAAGATCATCTCAAGAGAAGAAGAGTAAACCAAGGTCAAAGGAAGCTCAAGAAAGTGAGGGTACAAACACTAGGATGAAAAAGAAAGGGAAAAGAGGAAATCTTCATATCAGTCAGGTACTACCATGGGATAACCATGGATTCAACCTTTCTTGGAGAGAATTTCCTCAAGATAGGTACCATGGAGAACCAAAGTCTATGGTTGAGAGAAGAAAGAGAGGGTAGGGCTTCAAGAAAAATGAGATCAAGAAGGAGAAACCATTTGCCAAGCACAAGGATCACCAAAGGATCAACAAAGAAGAGATGATCCAACCCTAGATCACCACATGCAAGGGTTATTGATCAGACTAAATCACACGTCTAGAAGGGAGGCGGGCTCAGAAGGAATCAAACTTTAAATTTATAACCTGAAACTTCAAAGGACCCCCACAACTTTGTTACGGGGTCAAAGTAGATATATGGGGTCAAACACAGGGACGTGGGGACATTTAGGATGCTTGAGATCGGGCCCTTAAGTCAGATAAGACAAGACGATAGTTGAGGAAAGATATGGGCTAGAACTAGTCTAGCAGACTGTCACAAAATAAAGCAAAAGAAAGAAAAGAAAACAAAATAGAGTCTGTGAGATTCTACTGATCAGAGTGAAGGAGTTCATGTATATGTAACCACAAGTTGGGTAGTCTATGTACTTGTTCTTGGGTGTAGAAAACCATCGAACACCCCAACAAACAATCTAGATCCAAACCTGGTACGCACCATGGTATCTGTTCCTGTGGGGTCATCCCACTCGCTCTTACGTAGCATGACTAAAACCCATCTATGATATGAAACCTCTCTCGAGGATGACAAACCAACATCCCAAAATATTCTAGAGGCCCTCTCTGGTCTAGAATATTCTATAATGTTAGGAACGGACGACCTTGAATCGTCCTCCTTTCATATTATGATCCAAACTATCTTCTCTTATCTATTTCTACAACAAATCTATCGATATAGGCAGAAATAGCAGTTCAAGCAAGAAAGAGCTCAACCAGACTAGCAATCATAACCAAAAAGAGGAGATAGGACATAAAATGTGTGAGATCTAAAATAAAACTACTTGCTTAAGGTAAAAGTACATAAACATGCCCAAAACAGGCTACATAGCTAAGAAGGAGCTCAACTAGCCATGGACAAGCATAGTTTGCACCGAACGAAGATGAAGGAACATCATTGTATAGAAATAAAGGGGGACAATAGAAGAAAGGAGAAGAAGAAGAGATTTAGCCCATAGAGGAGAGGTTGATCTCGCTCCTTAGCCTCATGTATGGGCCAAATCTCATCTTTGGGTCATCCTCCTTAATCTTCTGGACTCCTCAGCCTCCTTTCTCCTTGATTCCGCCCCAAACAACAGCTCGATGGATGTGTGGAGGTGGAGGATGGTTGGATATGGTGGGGAATGGGTGAACAAAGGTGGAAGTGATGATGGATGGAAGTTAACTAAAGAGATGGCCATAAGATGAGCTCGTCGGCCTTTCCAGGTCCTTCCAACTCTCCCACACTATTCTGGGATTCTAGGAACCAAGAGGGACTGGAACCGCAAGGTGGAAAACTCCCCTGATCGGAACATCGAGCTCTCCCTTCACATAACCCCCCTTCTGGTCTCCAGGGGTAGGTATTTATAGGTGAAGGCAGACCAGCAGTTGAGGATGCACCGTGGTCGAGGTGGATGCCTCAGTCACGGTCCTTCTTTCCATGGTCGCGGTGGTGGCCGCTGCGGTTGAGGTCGTGATATGTTTTTCAGCATCCCAGTGATGAGTTCTGAGCTATAATCAAGTTGAAGTGTTTCCCTTGATGGACTACGCGCCCTATCACCTTAGATTGAGTCAAAAAGATGAAAAATTAAAAATTTGCAAAAGGTGTTTGGCCGCCCACAAAATCCCAAAAACATCAAAAGAGTTCTCACCCAGGCGCATATCACATATTCTACGATTGTAGCCGACACTGCAGTCACGGTGTATGCCTTGGTCACAGTCGAGGTGGATGGGAATCTAGCTTCCTCGATCGCGGTTGATCCCGCAATCCCGATGTTGGTTCGGGTCGCAGTCGTGGTGGACATCACAGCCACAGTCTTGCTTACCTTAGTCATAGTCCATCCCACAATCGTGGTATCGATTCGGGTCATGGTCGAGGTAGATTCCTTGGTTGCGGTCTTGCCCACCTCAGTCACGGTCACGATGGATGGAAGGCTAACTGCTGCAAAAATTGTATGTTAGGGAGAAATCTTGGAGAATAGATGTCATTTTAGGTTCGGTGCCTGCTAGTCCCAAAATTTCCTAGTTTGAACAACTTTATTTATAAAAAGATATAAATTACTAAAAGATATGAAACATGGGATATTTTGGGTATATTAGGGCTATAGTGACACAAAACCATAGATAAATGCTCAACATAAATATGTAAATTTGGGTGTTATCAGCCACCCCAAGCTTAAACCCTTACTTGTCCTCAAGCAAGACTATGCTCAAAGAACAAAAAGGTAACATCCAAATTAAGCTTGGTGATAAATGCTAAAGTTAAGAAAAATAGTTTAACACATCAATTCTCTTGATCTATGTTATTTCAGAGCAAATCTCCACCAATTGAGTACAACCCTGCTAAAGTAAGAACAAAGAACATCCATGCAAGATTAAGTGAATTCATTGCAACCTGTTGATAGTCATGAGGGTTGAATCATAATTACACAACTTAAAATCATTGTCACATAGGCGATCACACGGGTGATGAGCAATGAGTCATCATCATGTATCCACGCAGGCCAATCAGGGGCAACACGCAAATCACATATTTAGGTCCTAAGAAGCAAAGTTAAAAGACTCTAATGACTTATGAGGATCCCAATCTACGTCAGGCTGGTCCATGTAATGAGCAACAATCCCTGCAATCCGAGCCAGTTGGCCTTGGGTAGTGAGACGAATTCCTTGTACTACGCTCAAACCAACCCTGCTATTGGGATGATCTCATAGGTCTCATAGGGGTTCCTATTGACTCTCTAATAAGCTTCTGGAGTGATACTACTAGGCACGATATACCCACATTCATGAGCACAGTCATACACCGACTGGGCATCATCCTCAACCCTCCTGAAAGAGGAAACAAGCACACATTTATTCACACTCAGGCTTTATTTACTGCATTCTAATTTATAGGCCTAGGTGAGAACTCTTTTGATGTTTTTGGGATTTTGTGGGCGGCCAAACATCTTTTGCAAATTTTTTATTTTTCATCTTTTTGACTCAATCTAAGGTGATAGGGTGCATAGTCCATCAAGGGAAACACTTCAACTTGATTATAGGTCATAACTCATCACGATCTATTTGACACGTGTGTGAAAAATAACAATTATGATTCAAGGATCTTTAGAAAAGGAGCAAGCTTGTGAAACCGCAACTAGGAGTCTCTGATCATGTTTTAGCTCATTCCAATGGTTCTATACCTTGGATTTGTCATTCACAACATATATCAAGGGAATCAAGCTTTAAGCTATGAAAAAGGCACATAACCTTAGATTCATTGCCAAACTTAAGGAAAGAGTCAAAGAGCAAGTCAAGCAAAAGATCAAGCAATTTAAGATGAAAATTGTGCATTTAGGCATAAGGTCAAGCATTTATCTATTAGATTCACACCACATAACCATAATTGCAAAGCTACAAATTATGAAACAGAGTCTTACAAAGCTAAAAAATTTGCTAAATGCAGGGAGTAAACATGCATGCTAGAAGAATGAAGAGACATAAGGGTGAATAGCCTACCACCCCGAGCTTAAAACTTTGCTCATCCTTGAGAAAACCTTGAAATTGAGATGGTGGGGACGGAATGCATGGTTGTAAGGGCAAGACTATTATTTAAGTCCCTAAAATGATGCATGTATGCAAGGATATATAAGAGTAGTTAGAGGAAAGAAACTATCTAAGCAAGAACATGAAAAACAAGATTTATTTTAACAAAAGGAGAAAAGAAAGGGGTAAGAGAAAAGGGGGTGGCTGCCCCACGATACCGACACTGGGATCCCAAATCCTAAGTTTTGGGACCATTGTCACCTGTGTCTTGTCGATGGGTTCCACCACATAATAGGACTAGAATAGGCAGAGATGTGATCCCTTCTGAGTCTGAAGAAAAGGAGTAAAATCCAAAGAATCGATGAAGTCATCTCTGTGGTGGGATTGACTTGAACTGCACTGGGATGAATTATTTGGAAAATCATCTTCATGGTACCTACCAAGATATGAATCTGAATAGCAAGGCCCTAGGATGTTGACATCGGATGAGATGGAGGGGATAATTTGAATGTCTTTTGGAGGACTCACCTCTCCTCTCTCCATCTCTAAACTTGAGGTTGGATGCTCAGATAAATTTTCATGTATAGTCGGAGTCATCCAATCATCTTTTGAACAAGAAGTGTCCCTAGAAGAATTTGGTTGTTATTCTTCTACCACAGGCTTGTCGCCTTCTGTGGGGTCCAAGGTGTCTTCATGCTCGACAACCATGTTGTAGTGGATCGTCCATCTTGATCCCTTGAGTTCCACCAGGCCTTGTAAAGGGATGGTGGTAAATGTCATCTCATGGTGCTCCATTTCATCATCATCAGTATATTCACTCCACTGAAAGGAACAGTCATCGTCATCCTCATCGAACAAATTGTTCCAAACCATGATAGGCATACTGCTCAAAGCTAAATGACAAGTCTCAATATGAGATATATCACTCTGGTCTGGATCAACGTTTGAATCAGGTCCCTCAAACCAACTTTTTGGTTGTGAGGTTGTTTGACTATTTTGATGAGGGTAAGAGTCTTCACCTTCATTATCATAAAACCATTCATGCTCATGGCTTGTATTTTCCATTGGTTGATCAGCTGAATCATCTGGATAAAATGAAGGGCTTCCCCAAGTGGGATGGTCTTCATAGAAAAATCCTGATGAATCTAGTTGATTGTTTGAATAGTAGGATGGTGAGGCATACTCTGCTTCAGGCCAAATGGAATGGTCTTTCTGACCAAAATCTTCATTATCAGACAGAAGAGCTCACAACTATGTGGTAGCCAAATTGATGTGCTCTTGAAGCTTCTTGCCTTGTACAACATATTTTTCATAAAGCTGTTGGACTTGGGCAACAATGCTTTCAAAACATGTCAATTCCGCCTTACACTCGTGTTGTAGACTCACTGTATCAAACTGAAGTACTTGGAGGAATCCTTGCTCAATAGTTTGAAGTACGCTTCTAATGCGGTCTACAATCTTTGTGACTACTTGGAGTTGATGATTCTACTTTTCTAGTAGTTGTTGGAGTGCATTGACATCTTCTTGGAGATGAGGACATAAGGAGGTGAGTGTGTTGTCACTTTCTCCAACTAACTCCACTGCCTTAATCAATTCTTGATCCCATGATAGCACAGAAGTAGAGGGTTGACTGGCAGTCTCTTTTATTGGAGCATCTACATATGACGACAGTGGGGGTGAATATAGCTCGACGAGTTGTAAGGCGCGACTTTCAATTATTTTCCGACAATCAGAACTGGAGAAAAATTCAGGAGGACAGGTGGACAAGATGACTTGTCTTGCAGAAGCAAGATCCATGGCTGAAAATGTATAAGAAAAAGGAAACCTATTTAGTATATATGGACAAGTATGTTTAAAACCAAAGAAAAACCATATATATATATATATATATATATATATATATATATATATATATATATATATATATATATATATATATATATATATATATATATATATATATACAGGCATAAAAGTGACAAAAAAAATCTTTTAGGCATGTAAACGTGGGAAACCACATCCCCGACAATGGTGCCAAAAAGTTGATCGGCCTAAATCGCGCGTCCGGAAGGGAGGCGGACTTAGAAGGAATCAAACTTTAAATTTATAACCTGAAACCTTCAAGGAACCCTGCAACTTTGTTACGGGGTCGAAGTAGATATATGGGGTCGAACACATAATGTGTGAATGTTTAGGATGCTTGAGACCTCTCCCTTAAGTCAAATAAGCCAAGATGATAGTTGAGGAAAGATATGGGCTAGAACTAGTCTAGTAGATTGTCATGAAATAAAACAAAACAAAGAAAAGAAAACAAAACAGAGTATGTGAGATTCTACTGATCAGAGAGAAGGAGTTCCTAGCTATTTAACCACAAGTTGGGTAGTCTATGTACCCGTTCTTGGGTGTAAACAATCCTTGAACACCCCAACAAACAATCTACATCCAAACCTGGTACGCACAGTGGTATCTATTCTTGTGGGATCATCCCACTCACTCTCACGTAGCATGACTAAAACCCATCGATGATATGAAACCTCTCTTGAGGATGAAAAACCAACATCCTAGAATATTCTAGAGGCCCTCTCAGGTCTAGAATATTTTGGGATGTTAGGAACAGACGAACTTGAATCATCCTCCTTTCAGATTTTGATCCAAACTATCTTCTCTTATTTTTTTCTACAATGAATCTCTCGATATAGGCAGAAATAGAAGATCAAACAAGAAAGAAATCAACCAAACTAGCAATCATAACCAGAAAGAGGAGATAGAACATAAAATGTGTTAGATCTGAAATAAAACTTCTTGCTTAAGGTAAAAGTACATAAACATGCCCAAAACGGGCTACATAGCCAAGAAGGAGCTCAACTAGACATGGACAAGCATAGTTGGCACCGAACAAAGATGAAGGAACATCATTGTACACAAACAAAGGGGAACAATATAAGAAGGGAGAATAAGAAGAGATTTAGCCCATAGAGGAGAGGTTGCTCTCGCTCCATAGTCTCATGTATGGGCCGAATCTCATCTTTGAGTCATCTTCCTTGATCTTTTAGACTCCTCAGCCTCCTTTCTCCTTGATTCCACCCAAAACAACAGCTCGGTGGATGTGTGTAGGTGGAGGATGACTAGAAATGGTGGGGAATGGGTGAACGGAGGTGGAAGGGATGATGGATGGAAGCTAACTGAAGAGACAATCATAGGACGAGCTCATCGACCTTTCCAGGATCTTCCAACTCTCCCACGGTACTTTGGGAACCAAGAGGGGCTGGAACCACAAGGTGGAAAACTCCCCAGATCAGAACTTGGAGCTCTCCCTTCGCAGAACCCCCCTTTTGGTTTCTAGGGGTAGGTATTTATAGGTAGAGGTAGGCCCACATTTGAGGACGCACCGCAATTGAGGTGGATGCCTCATTCGTGGTCCTGCTTGCCACGGTCATAGTGGTGGCCGCGGCAGTCGAGGTCGTGATCTATTTTTCAGGATCGTGGTAGAGATGTTAATAAGATTAGTTCCATGTTTGTAGCTGACACTGTGGTCGCGGTGTATGCCTTAGTCACAGTCCAGGTCGATGGGAATCTAGCTACCTCGATCGTGGTTGATCCCACAATCACAGTGTTGGTTCGGGTCACAGTGGACATCGCAACTATGATCTTGCTTACCTCAATCAAGGTCCATCTCGCGATCGTGGTATTGGTTCGGGTCACAGTCAAGGTGGATGCCTTGGTCATGGTCTTGCCCACCTCGGCCGCAGTCACGATGGATGGAAGGCTAGCTGCTGCAAAAATTGTTTGTTGGGGAGAAATCTTGGAGAATAAATGTCATTTTAGGTTCAGTGCCTGCAGGTCCCAAATTTGCTAGTTTGAGCAACTTTATTTATTAAAATATATAAATTACTAAAAGATAAGAAACATAGGATATTTTGGGCATATTAGGGCTATAGTGACACAAAATCATAGATAAATGCTCGACATAAATAGGTAAATTTGGGTGTTTTCAGTTATGCCTCCTCCTTCAAGCTCAAACTCCTCCACTTGCACCACCAAAATAAGGGCTTACTACAAGCAAGAAGCGATAAAGAAGAGAGAGAAAATAGGTTACTTGAATGTGAAAGGAGGGGTATAAATACCCAAGTGTAGGAGAGAGGTGAGGGAGATGAGGTGTTAAGATACTAAATCCTCTAAAGACACTTGTCCCTTTAAAGCTCAGCCATGCAAGAAGACCAGATGTGCATGAAAAAAGATCATTAAAACCAATGTTGGGAGTGACCACTTGGTCACTCAAACCCTTTGGTCAAAACAAAACCAAGGCTCATCATGGTAGTGTCCACTACACCATATCACCCAAAACAAAGGGTCACTACAACCAAGGCACAAGCCCAAACACCCTCGACCGCAACATCTAAGGCCAAAGGTAAAACAAATCAGTTTCTATAAGCACAAAACCAAGTAAAAACATATCAACCACTACATATAAGGATCAACCACACGGTCGACACCACCATCAACTCAAACACATATACAAACCCTAGCACAACACACATGGTGCCACTTCATCAACCAAAGCCCAACAAGGCATCCCCAAGCATCATTCTCTCTCTCATGATGCTAAGTCACAAGATGCACAACCAACATGTGACAAATCACAAGATAAACCCTCAACATGGGTAAATTGCAACTTGGTCCAAAACAAGCACACATGTAGCATAACTAGCTCCAACATCATGCAAACTAGACCAAACTAAAATCATAAGCATGTAACATGTTATTAAGGAACATCACATGATTATATTAATGTTTAAGCATCTTATTAAGCAAATCAAGCAAGATCAAGCACTAAGCTAGGTCAGGGGTCTTACATAATCATTAGAAATGATTTACAACAAAATTCTAAATGAATATATATCTTATTAAATTATTTAGTTTTGAGTTGTGTGACTGGAAATTTGCCATTATATGGTTCATGAATTTGATTGGTTTGAGTGTACCTATTAACTTGAAATTGTCTCAGATTTAATCAATACATAGATATTAATTGAATTTTAAGTCAACATCAAGTTATTGACATTGTATTGTTGTTGAGTCAACAACACTAGTATGTGGACGTGTACAATTTACACATACATTGTAAGAGATTTTAGAGATTGTCTTTTTCCTAATTGTTTCATGATGTGGACTAACCATGGTCTATTTTTCGCCATACATATTGACATTCTTTGTTATAATAAAACAATAGTTGGTCTAATTAGTCTGATTTTATAAAAGAAATGATTATTGAAGTTTTCCTTCATTTGGTTAAATTTATTCAAAAGAAGTGTCCTGAAATTACACACTATATATGCACATTCCACAACAATGTTATAAAAAATTGTATATTATTTATTACAACTAATTTTTTATTTAACAAAACGCCTGCAATTTAAAGAGGTGGGACTAAATTTGATTTTGATCGGTATGTGAGGGGGCAGTCTGAAGAAGATGAGGGGGATCTTAAACCCACGGTTGGTATAAGAACCCTACTATCTAGTCTCTAGAGTCCTTTCCAACCCTAGGCCAAAAGTGGAGCCTAAAGAGTTTCTTTAGAGACAAGGATGGGATGGATGGATCCAAACATGGAATTAAATATTCAAAGACCTTTAAAGATGCTACAACTAGGTCTACCATGCATGGTAGTTCAACATACTTATCCTATATGACCCAATTGGATCTTAGAATATGTATGTGGAATGGGATAACAAGAGAGGATATCAAAAGATATTCATTGTTCTAGAAGATCATACAATCATGGAAAAATTATGGAAATTCATGGTGATTGTTAAAACTCATGGGGAAAAATATAGGATTCATGACCATGTGATGTGGGACATGCTTAAACTCCTTTTGAATATAGTAGGAATATTTAACCAATATGAGATTTAATATATATGAAATTTGTCTCAATCATTATGCTATAAAAATTTATGTAAGTCATTTATATTGAAACCATGATTGGTGGTACATGGTTGACTTTTGGATTCTTCTCGATGATATGAAAATGGTACCCTTTTCCATCCAACCAATGGTTATCTCTCAAGATAGTTACTTGGGATACAATGGTAGATCTCTCTTTACATCTCTATAACAAAAAGATATTTAAAAGAATAGGAAATGACTAGGGAAATTGGTGAAGATTTATGATCACACTGTGGAATATACCAAGAGAAGGTTTGCTTGATTGGCCATTTAAATGGAGACTTCTGGACATATCAACCTTGTGGTCATCATTTATGGCTACAACTATAAGGTTGACTATGAAACTTTTCCAAAAATATGTACAAATTCTGGTAAACTTGGGCAAGTAAAGGAGAAATAAAGCCCAACTATTGATTCTGCAGAGGAGAATTCATTACTGTGGAGAATGAAGAAGTCAAAGTGGAGTGGGTAGACAAAGAGGACAAGTGGCAAAATTTCTATGGAAAAAAACCACTTAACAAGAACCTATATGTAAAGAAGTTCAACACAAGGTGAAGATAAAATCAAAAGGAAAATCCAACAGATTTGAGGTGCTCGACAAGGACAATTTAGATCAGGAAGAGGAGATACTGGTGGACATTGTCAACAAACTCAAGCAACAACAAGAAGCTTGAAAAGATACCCCAAGATACAAGAACAAGAGTGACTCTAGGAAATGGAAGGTAAAACAAAGAGTCAACTTGAGTGACTATTTTTAATTATGTCACTATGAAACAAATTGAGACAGAAACAAACAATAGATATAACATAAAGTTTCATAGAAGGATACCCCAAAGGAGATATTGCACTTGGCAGTGCAACCTAAACAGGATGAGGTCATCCCTAGACATGATTAATTAGAAATGATAGAGGTATTTAGGTGGATGATCTTGGTGAGGAGAAGCAAATTGATCTAGAGGAGTGAGAACCAAATTTGATAAAAAAATAGGGTGCAAAACTCGAAGTAGTAGTGGATAGATGAGTGAATTATATGACAAGGAGTCAAGCTAGGAAGCTCACTAAGGACTGAAACTTGTCGAGGATTGTGCAGTTAGTGATGATTCTTCATCATGATTCTCCTACCTACATCATGTACATTTAATATGTTATGTTGGAATCATAGTGTGATCGGGAATAATTAAACTCTATCCACTCTAAAAGAACTATGTTGTCCTTATAAATCAAATGTGGTAGTTGTACCCTACATACTACTAAGTTGTTGGGGTTCTCTTTCCCCCACTGTATAGAAGCTATAGGCCTTTTAGATGGCATATGGTTTCTATGGAACAAACATGAGATGCGTATGAAAATCTTAGAAAGTCACATATAGTTCTTGCATTCCCATGTGGGAGGCAAATTACTCACGATAGTGTGTGCTATCCCTAACCCAACTTTAAGGACTCTACCATGGAATCATCTCATCTGTTTGATTCTCAACACATGTGAGGAATGGGAGGTTATTGGTGACTTCAATACGATGCTCGATCCTCTAGAAAAGCATATAGGTGCTCATTTTTTCTAGGATAAAGCTAAACACTTTTAAGAATCTCTTACCAAAGTTGGAATTTCTAATGTGGGCTTCTTGGGCCTTGCCTTCTCCTTTAGAAAGGATCTACCTATGAGAGACCATATCATTGTGTGAGAAACAACTATTGGATCCAATCTAACTCTAGGTGTGTAGTGCATCACCTCCTTCATCTTTACTCCAATCATCATTCCATTTTATTAGGTCATCTCTCGAATCCTAGAATATAGTGAAAGAATAAAAGGATGTCTTTGCATGTTCATACAATGATATACCTAAATTAAAAATATACAATTCAACATTTAATCCCTTTTTATACCAACAATACCTTTAAAACCAAGGATACATGGAACAAGCACTTGGAATTTTGTTGTCTTTTACAAGAGAAGTGTAACCAACACTGACCTTTCAATGATGCCCTCTCAAGGCATAGGATGCTCTTAGAGCATGGGGGTAGGAAGACAATGGCTGCTAGATCTAAAGAGAATGACAGAGTCCTCTTTGAGACTAAGAAGCTATAATTTGTCATGTCCATCCAACATTCATCCACGTTGTACGAGAAATGCACAAGATTTGTGAGCATCCTAGTGGTGGAGAAGGTACACTAGAAACAAAGAAGCCATCAAACTTGGTTGAGAGATGATGATAACAATACCTGCTATTGTAAAGTGTTTGTTAATAGTCGATGAATATTGTTACTACTCTGTGAGAAGTGAGAAAAAACTAGATCTCATACCTGAAGTAGCTTAATGTTCATGCACACATCTTTTCTAGAATTAGTTCATGACCTATATGTAATCTACTACTGGGGCTCTTGACTTGTTTCATGTCAAGTTTAAGCAACTAACTAGAATTCAATATGAGATAGTCTAGGGAGTCCCTTCAAAAGATGAAGTCTGGAGGACTCTAAGGCTTATGTGAAAATTCACAGCTAGTGGACTAAATGGATGTGATGCCAATTTTTATGCCTTCTAGTCGATGCAACATTAAGGATTCCATTATGGTGTATGTGCAAAGTTCTCTGATGGCTTTTCCTATACCCCATGGCCTCTATGATTTATTCATGGTTTTCATCCCAAAGACTTAGACTCCAAAATCGGGTATCAAATTGTTCCCAATCTCTCTTAATAATACATGCTTGAATAACATGTCTTAGGTGTTGGTGGAGAGAGATAAGATTCACACTCTTGTGTAGATCTTAACAACCTAGATTAGCATTGTCCTTGGTTGTCAAATCTTTGATAACATTATTTTGGGTTAAGAGATCATTAACTTCATGACGATACCTAGTTTTAATCCTTACATGGTGATCAAGGAAGATCTCTCAAAGGCCTATAATAATATGTCCTTAGATTATATCCTAGACACTATGAACAATGCCAAATGGCCTAGAAATGTGATCACTTATATTGTGAATTTGATTACTAGTGTCCAAACAAGCATCATGTGGAATGGATAAATACTCAAAAAGTTTAATGAGTTGACAAGACTGAGTCAAGGTGATCTTCTTGTGCCTTATCTATTTGTCCCAAGTTAAGAGAGCCTTAACCAACTAGTCAATTCTTGAGTTTTGATTGGAAAATGGAAATCCATCAAGATGACAATTAAGGGTCTATTTATGATATAATTAATTTCACAAAGGCTTTAGTTCATTTAATATTAGAGAATATATATGTTTCTAGATGTTATGGGAAGCATATGTCCAAACTAGTTCAATTTGAAAATCTTTGTTTTCTTCTCAGCAAGTGTTCCAAACTCTACAAGACAAGGGATTTGCTCACAGTCTAGCATTAAGGAAACTTTGGATTTGGGAAAATGACTCGAAGTTCCTCTACATTATTCAAGGATCAATGTTGAGACCTATAGTGAGGTACTTGTTAAGGTGAAGAACAAGGTGGCCACCGACTAGTCTGCCCCAACTTTGTCCCTTGTTGGTAGGATTTGCATGGCGAGGTCGGTCCTAGACACCATATCAACATACACTATGCCAAATTTCCAATTACATGTTTGTCTCTTTGACATCTTAATAGAACTTCCAAGGTTTCATCTAGGGAGGTAGCCATAAATACAAACTTATCTCTCTAGCTTCATGGCAATAGGTTGTTGTAACTAAGGAAAATAGTGGATTGGGCATTGTTTCCATGCATGAGTGGAACAAGGCAATGATTCTAAAAGTACCTCAGAGGTTCACTCTAGAAGGAATAGTCATTGGAGACAAGGTATGTTATCCAAGTATGAATCTTAAAAAATCCCAGCCTGATTTCCAGATCACCCCTTTTTAGAACATATTTATGGATCTACACATCATGCAACTGATCATGGATGTATCATCGTTGCTAATGGTATGTTGACCTCAATATGGGATGAAAATTGGGTGCCACATTAAGATCATTTGTGAAGCCTTAGTTTGCAAAACATTAGAAAGGACCTAAAGACCTAATACTGGGCCTAGTTGAACTTCATGGTGGGTTTTTGAATGAGAACCTTCTTAGATCAGGGGTTGACACCATCATCTCTTTACCTCCTCCTATTGTCTCTAGAGTGAATGTTGTTTGGTCGTGGATTCCTGATGATAAGGGTGAGTTCTTTACTGTCTCTGCCTACAAGATTCTAATACAAGGCAAACATCCAACCAAAGACTGGTCTACATAAACATATCTAGTATGTGAGAGTTCCTTAAAAATATGAAACTCTCCAATGAGTAATGGTGCATGAAGCTATACCCACTAAATCGATAAGAAAGTTGTAACATCTTAAGATTCGAGGCCTCTGATAAAAATGATCTTAAAAGTAATGACTAGACTACATGTATCACCAAGGTAAACCTCCATTTTAGGAAATCCATCCCTAAGAAATCTATGGTTAAGCATGATCAATCCAGAGTAGTACTAGGATGGGTTACTTATTATAGAGTCCCAAGATTTGAGACCTCAAATAAATTGATCTTTAAATGATATTTTAGACTACCCATTCCACCAAGGAGCACATCCTTTTCAGAGAGGCATCACTAGGAACTCCAAAGTTAAGCATTCTTAAGTTGGAGTAGTACTATGATGGGTGACTAGTAGGAAAGTTAATCCCAACTTGTGAATGAGTGAGGACAAAGCATACAATTAAGGCCAATGGTGGTCTTTGGGGCCAGTCATCCTTTTTGAAACTCTACTAGAGCCTTTGACGATGGGCCCAAGTGCTACACTTGTCGGGAAGTTGAACCCGGGTTATGCATGATTGGAATAAAGTATGCAACTACGAAATTGGTGGTTTTTGGGGTTAGTATTCACTCCTAAAACTCAACTAGAGCCTTGGGCAGTGGGCCCATGTGTCACAAAATAAGAAACATACAATAGATTTTGTCATTTTCCAATGATTAAATGTTTGATGAATCCACGGTCCATGCTATACATGATTTCCAGTGTGCGAGTAATATATAGACTCTAATGGGAGTTCAATCGAAGATATCAACCTTTTTGACCTTCCTTTGCCTAGTTGGGTAAGCTCTAACATAAAACAAGATGAGGCTTATCACAATAAATTGTTGGCTACTTGTTGGTTTACTTGGCATGCAATGAACAAGTATATCTTTAAAGGTGGGTATTTGAGATGTGACGCTCAAAGTCATTGTATTAAGACCATGTCACTTACCATTAAATCAACTTGGGAAGAAGAGAAGAACCTAGAGGTTAGTACAAGGTCAATGGTAGGTCTAATATGGATACCACTGATAAGACCCAAATTAGCACATATTCTCTATGCTATTTATCTATGGTTTTGCACCACTTTGGCCTTAATATGCCCTCTAATGCTCATGTTTTAGTACCTTTTATCTTTACATAGATAAAGTAACTAGCTAGCCAATAAAGTAGCCAATCTATCCAATTTTGGGACAAGCAGGCACCGAACTTGTGATTACATCTTTGTCCATGTTTTCTCTCTCTTTGAGGCCCAATTCTACTATTGATTAATTGCTTTTATTGCCTAAACCTCCTTAAACATCCTTACTTAACCTAATTGATTTAATCTCTATTTTAATTGGATTTTATTCTTGTTTTGCAGGTTAATTTGGTACAAAGAGGCCCATAGCACTCGGCGCATTCACTAATCCATGGCCTTTGATTCAAGCTTTTATGGTCTCGGTCCCTCTCTACCATACACACCGCGGGCAACCTCTAAAACCCTACACTGCGGCTCCTTTCTTCTACAAATTGTGACCCCCACCTCCACAAACCGCGACCCGCAGTGCCCTTCCCACCAAACTACGATCATCCTCTCAGTACTAACACCTTGACCTGTGGTTGCCGCACCTTCATCCCTGATCGTGATATGCTCCCATAGCCATAGACCGCAATCAACCTCATCCTCCACATCCTCCAGTTCGTGGTATGTCACCACCAACATTGTGACCTACAACTTCCTTGATTGCAATCTCATCCAACAACCACTACCAGAGCACGATCAACGTTCACTCCTCTCGCTCACAATCTGCACTGCCCTACTTCATCAGATCCTACTGCACCTCGCCCACGAACCAAACACTCACCCCAATAGCAACCTCTACCGTCAGCCTCCAGGTCACGATGTCAGACCTCGACCTCCACCTACACCAGGTCGCGATCACACCCTCTTCAAGAGTGCGATCTTCCATCAACTATCGCCAATGTCACCTACACCTCGACATAGGGTCTTCCTCTCCACCAACATCACAAGCACCTGCCATCCTACAAACTGTGATCACCACCCGTCCTCTTCCTCCCTCAACCCTAAACTACAGACACATTAGTTTCTTCACAACACCAGACCGCAAACCCTGCCACATAACTGCAGTCGTGGTTATTTCCCTCCTCTCTCACATGCAGTTTCTTTTCTGTTCATCCAACTGTCTGCAGTCTTCACCAACACCAACCGCAACCTCCAACAACTCCATAGCAGATCACAATCACTTCTCCTTCCCCTACACTGTGGTCACGATTTCCTCCTACCCTAAATCACGGTTGTGGTTTCCACTTCCGTGACCTCTCTTTCTTCTGCTCACGTCGCCAACACCGCAACCTCGCCTCCTAACTGTGCCCGCAACTTTTCCTGCCAACACCGCGACTCGAAGTTGGCCTCCCTCGTCAACATCACCTTGGTGCCCCATGATAACTGCGACTCAACTCTACAATACGACTGTCACTGCCTCCAACTCTTCCACCATCTCTTCCACCTGCGGTCTATAGTTGCCCTGCACAATGGCCTCCCTTTTCACCTCCATCCCTGTCTGCGGTCTTCACTGCCTTTCCTCCCTCCAACTGCGACTGTGACTATTGCACCGTGACCTGAGCACAAAAGAAACTGCGACCATATCAACAGAGTTATTGGAGAAGGGGTTGCGGTCAGTGGGATTACATGACCGCACCCGCTGTCAGTATTATAAAAACCTCGACTGAGGTCTTCAAAATGGAGCCAACAGACCAAAGGGTGACCCAACACTATAAATACCCCCACTCTAGACCAACCAAAAGAAAAAAGGGGAGGAGGTCTAGACACCTGAAGGCTGTGAGTTTGTGTCCAGCCTAAGGGGGACCTCAACCCAGAGTCCTACGGGAGAGCACAGAGGTCCGAAAAGACTGCAGTGCTCACTCCACACTGCCCTCTATAGCATGCTTCCATTCTCTCTCAATCCATATGCTTATTTCCACCCTGATCTATGGTGGAAACCAAGATCTGGATCATCCTCCACCTCTGTTCATCCAATGAGCTGTTGTTTGGGGTAGATCTAGAGAGAGAGAGGACCAAGGAGTCTAGATGTAATCAAGGAGGCAGACCAAAAGATGAGATCCATCCTATACGGAGGCAAAGGAGCGAGAGCCACCACTCCTCCAAAGGCTAAATCTTATGTTCTTCCCCTTTCTTCTATTGTGTTCCTTGGTTTCTTGTACAATGATATTCTTCCATATTTTTTCAGTGCCAACTATGCTTGTCCATGGCTAGTTGAGCTCCTTCTTGGCTATGTAGCCCGTTTTGGGCATGTATATGTACTTTTGCCTTAATAAAGTAGATTTATTTCAGATCTAGTATGTTTTCTTGTTCTATCTTATATCTCTAGTTGTGATTGCTAGTTTGGTTGATCTCTTTCTAGTTTGAACTACTATCTCAGCATGTATCGTGAGATCTGTGTAGGGATAGAAGCAAGATGATAGTTTGGACCAGATTCTGAGAGGAGGACGGTTCAACGGCTATCTGTTCCTAACATTTTAGCACATTCTTGACCCGAGAGGACCTCTAGAATATGTTGAGATATTGATGTGTCACCCTCAAAAGAGGATCAATGGCACAATCATAGATGGGTTTTAGTCACGTTTTGCGAGAGTGAGTGGGACAACCCATAGGAACAGACACGATAATACGTACTATGTTTGGATATAGATTGCTTACTTAGGTATTAAAGGGTTGTATATGCCTGAGAATGGGTGCATGGACTACCCAACTTGTGGTTACATAGACATGAACTCCTTCTGTCTGATTAGTAGAATCTCACAGACTCTGTTTTGTTTTGTTTTCTTTTCTTTGTTTTTTTTATTTTGTGACAGCCCGCTAGACTAGTTCTAGCACATATTTTCATCGACTATTTTTTTGGCTTATCTGACTAAAGAACAAAATCAGTGGCATCCTAAACATCACCACATCCCTGTGTTCGACCCTATATATCTACTTTGACCTCATAATAAAGTTGCGGGCATCCTCGAAGGATTCAGGTTATAAATTCAAAGTTCTGACTCACTTTTGAGGCCAATCAACTTTTTGGCGACATTGTCGGGGAGGTAGTTTTCCACGTTTACACGCCTAAAAGATTTTGTTCTTTCACTTTTAAGCCCATATATATATGAATAGTCTTTCTTTTATTTTAAACATACTTGTTCATATATACGTAATACTTTTTTCTTTTTCTGATACCTTCTTCACTGCCATGGACCTTGTTTCAACAAGGCAAGACATTCTGTCCACATGTCCTCTAGAGTTTTTCTACAGTTTTGACTGCTGGCAGATAATTGAACGTCATGCCTTACAACTTGTCGAGTTATATTTACCCCCACCGTCATCATATGTAGATGCCCCAACAATGGAGACTTCCAGTCAGCCCATGACTTCCGTGCTATCATGGGATCAAGAACTGATTAAGGCAGTGGAGCTGGTCAGAGAAAGTGTCAACACACTCATCTACCCAGCCCATCATCTCCAAGAAAATGTCGATCCACTCCAACAACTACTAGAAAGGAAAAAATATCAAATCCAAGTAGCCACAGAGATAGCAGACCGCAGTAGAAGCTTACTTCAAACCGTTGAGCAAAGATTCACCCATGCACACCAGTTTGATACAGTAGGTCTGCAACAGGAGCGCCAGGGGAAATTGATGAATCTTGAAGCTTCAAGAGATCATTAATTTGGTTACCATACAATTACAAGCTCTACCGCCTGGCGATGAAGACTTTAGTCATCAAGACCATTCCATTGGGCCTGAAGAGGAGTATGCCTCACCATCCTATTCAGACCATCAACTGGATTCACCACTATTATTCTGTGAAGACCAACCCACTTGGGGAAGCCCTTCATTCCATCCAGATGACTCAGCTGATGAACCAATGGAAGAAATGAGTCATAGACATGAATGGTTCTATGATTATGATGATAAAGACTCTTATCCTCACAATGATAGCCAAACAACCTCGCATCCAGAAGGTTGGTTTGAGGAACATGAGTGTGACATTGACCCAGACCAGGGTGATATCTCTCATATTGAGACATGTCACTTAGCTTCAAGCAGTACTTCAATCATGGTTTGGAACAATTTGTTTGATGAGGATGACGACGACTATTCCTCTCAGTGGAGCGAATATACTGACGACGATGAGTTGGAACAGCATGAGCCGACATTTTCCATCATCCCTTTATAAGGCTTGGTGGAACTCAAGGGAACTAGATGGACAATCCACCACAACATGGCAGTTGAGCATGAAGATGCCCAGGACCCCACAGAAGGCAACAAGCTTGGGGTGGAAGAAAAACAGACAGATTCTTCTGGGGACACTTCTTGCTCAAAAAATGATTGGATGACTCAGACTGTACATGAAAGTTTACCTGAGCATGCAACCTCAATTTCAGAGATGGAGAGAGATGAGATGAATTGTCTAGAAGATATTCAGCCTATCTCCTCTGTCTCATCCTGTGTCGACATCCTAGGGCCTTCATGTTCAAATTTGTATCTTGGAAGGTACCTTTAAGATGATTTGCTAAAGAATTCATCACAGTGCAATTCAAGTAAATCCCAACACATATATGACTTCAACAAGTCGCTAGATTTTATTCCTCTTCTTCAGACTCAGAAGGGCCCTCACCTCCACCTATTCTATTCCTATCGTGAGGTGGATCCCACTAGCAAGACACAGGTGGCACTGGTCCCAAAACTTAGGATTTGGGACCCCAATGTCGGTATTTTGGGGTAGCCACCCCCTTTCTTTTACCTCTTTCTTTTCTCTTTTTGTTAAAATAAAATTTTGTTTGTCATGGTCTTGCTTAGATAGTTTCTTTCCTCTAACTTCCTTATTTTTCCTTGCATACATGTATCATTTTAGGTGTTTAATAAGATTCCCACCCTAACTTCCATGCATTCCCACCCTATTATCCTAAGCTTAGATCTTGCTTGAGAACGAGCAAAATTTTAAGCTTGGGGTGGTAGGCCTATTCACCCTTCTACCTCTTCATGCTTCTAACATGCATGTTTACTTCTTGCATTTAGTTTTAAATTTTCAAAAAAAATTAGCTTTTTAGCTCTACAATTATGGCTATATGGTGCAAATTTAATAGATAAATGCTTGACTTTATGCCTAAATGCACAATTTTCATCTTAAAACATTGCTTGACTTTCTCTTTGGCTCCTTCCTTAAGTTTGGTAATAAATCTAAGATTATGCTCCTTTTTCATAGCTTAAAGCATTATTCCCTTGATCCATGTGTGAATGACAAATCCAAGGTAAAGGACCGTGGGAATGAGCTAAAACATGATCAAAGAATCATATCTGTGGTTTCACAAGCTTGCCTCTACCCTAAGGATCCTTGAATCATAATTTCTACTTTTCACACAGGTGTCAAGAGGATCATGATGAGTTTTGAGCTGTAATCAAGATGAAATGTGTTCCTTGATGAACTACGTGCCTTCTCACCTTAGATTGAGTCAAAAAGATGAAAATTATAAAAAGTTGCAAAAGAGGCTTGGTTGCCCACAAAAATCCCAAAATATCTATATAGTTCTCACCCAAGCCTACAAATAGAATGCAGAGAATAAAATCCCGAGTGTGAATAAATGATCACCTATTTTCCCTTTTAGGAGAGTTGAGGTTGGTGCCCAACCAATGTATAACTGTGCTCATGAATGCGGGTATGTCGTGCCTCGTAGTATCACTCCAAAAGCTCATTAGAGAGTCACTAGGAACCCCTAGGATACCTTTGAGATCATCTTAGTAGCAGGGTTGGTTCAAGCGTAGTACGAGGAGTTCATCTCACTACTTTGGGCCAACTGGATTGGACTGCAAGGACTGTTTCTCATTACATGGACCAACCTGACACAAATCGGGATCCTTAGAAGTCATTGGAGTCTTTTGCTTTGTTTCTTAGGACATGAATAAGTGAGAGATATGTTGTCCCTAATTGGTCTGCATGGATACATGATGATTGCTCATTGCTCATCACCCGCGTGATCATCTATGTGACAATTATTTTAAGAAGTAGAATTATGATTCAAACCCTCATGAGTATCAAAAAGTTGCAATGAATTCACCTAATCTTACCTGGACACTCTTTTATCTTGCTTTGGCAAGATTGTGCCTGATTGGTGGGGGGTTTGTTCTGAAACAACATGAATCAGGATAATTGACGCTTTAAACTATTTTATTAGCCTTAGCATCTATTGCCAAGCTTAATTTGGATGTTATCTTTTTATTCTTTGAGAACAGTCTTGCTTGAGGACAAGCAAGTTTTTAGCTTGGGGTAGTTGATAACTCCCAAATTAGCGCATATTCTCTATGCTATTTATCTATGGTTTTGTGCCACTTTGGCCTTAATATGCCCTCTAATGCTCATGTTTTAGTACCTTTTATCTTTACATAGATAAAGTAACTAGCTAGCCAATAAAGTAGCCAATCTAGCCAGTTTTGGGACAAGCATGCAATGAACTTGTGATGACATCTTTGTCCATGTTTTCTCTCTCTGAGGCCCAGTTCTACTATTGATTAATTGCTTTTATTGCCTAAACCTCCTTAAACATCCTTACTTAACCTAAATGATTTAATATCTATTTTAATTGGATTGTATTCTTGTTTTGCAGGTCAATTTGGTACAAAGAGGCCCATAGCACTCGGCCCATTCACTAATCCATGGCCTTTGATTCAAGATTATGTGGTCATGATCCCTCTCTACCATACACACCGTGGGCAACCTCTAAAACCCTACACCGCAGCTCCTTTCTTCTACAGACCGTGAACCCCACCTCCACAGATTACGACCTGCGGTGTCCTTCCCATCAAACTGTGATCATCCTCTCAGTACTAACATATCGACCCGCGATGGCCGCACCTTCATCCTTGATCGTGATATTCTCCCACGACCATAGACCATGATCAACCTCGTCCTTCACATCCTCCAGTTCACAGTCCACCACCACTAACATCACGACCTGCAACTTCCTTGATCGCAATCTCATCCAACAGCCACTACAAGAGCGCGATCAACGTTCACTCCTCTCGCTTGTGATCTACACTGCCCTCCTTCATCGGATCCTGCCACACCTCGTCTGCGAACCAATCACTCCCCCCAATCGCGACCTCCACCGTCAGCCTCTAGGTCACGATGTCAGACCTCGACCTCCACCTACTCTAGGTCACGATCATGCCCTCTTTAAGAGTGTGATCTTCCATAAACTACCGCCAACGTCACCTATAGCTCGACTTGGGGTCTTCCTCTCCACCAACATCGTGGGCACCTACCATCCTCCAAACTGTGATCACCACCCATCCTCTTCCTCCCTCAACCCTAAACCACAGAAATGTTAGTTTCTTCACAACACTAGACTGTGACCCCCTCCCACATAACCGCAGTGATGGTTATTTCTCTCCTCTCTCACCCACAATTTCTTCTCCTCTCATCCAGCTATCTGCGGTCTTCACCAACACCAACCGCGACCTCCCACAAATCCACACTAGATCACGATCGCTTCTCCTTCCCCTACACCGCAGTCGTCGTTTCCTCCTACCCTAAACTGCGGTCGCAGTTTCCACTTCCGCGACCTCTCTTTCTTCCGCTCACGTCACCAACACCGCGACCTCGCCTCCTAACAGTGTCGGCATCTTTTCCTGCCAACACCACGACCTGCAGTTGGCCTCCCTCATCAACATCACCTCAGTGCCCCACGACAACCGTGACTCAACTCTACACCGCGACAGGCACCACCTCCACCTCTTCTGCCATCTCTTCCACCTACGGTCTACTGCTGCCTTGCACCGCGGCCTCCCTTTTCACCTCCATCCCTGCCCACAATCTTCACCGCCTTTCCTCACTCAAGCCACGACTACGATTGTTGCACAGTGACCTGAGCACAAAAGAAACTACGACCATATCAACAGAGCTATTGGAGAAGGGGCCACGGTCAGTGGGATTACAAAACCGCGCCCACGGTCAGTATTATAAAAATCTCAACCGAGGTCTTCACAACGAAGCCAACAGACCAAAGGGTGACCCAACACTATAAATACCCCCACTCTAGACCAACCAAAAGAAAAAAAAGGGGAGGGGGTCCATACACCTGAAGTCTACGAGTTTGTGTCCAGCCCAAGGGGGACCTCGACCCCGAGTCCCGTAGGAGAGGATGGAGATCTAATAAGACTGTGGTGCTCACTCCACTCTGCCCTCTATAGCAGGCTTCCATTCTATCTCCATCCATCTACCTATTTCCACCTAGATCTGTGGTGGAAACCCAGATCTGAATCATCCTCCACCTCCAGTCATCCACTGAGCCACTATTTGGGGCAGATCTAGAGAGAGAGAGAGAGAGGACCAAGGAGTCAAGATCTAATTAAGGAGGAGGACCAAAAGACGAGATCCAGCCTATACGGAGGCAAAGGAGCGAGAGCCACCTCTCCTCCACGGGCTAAATCTTATATTCTTACCCTTTCTTTTGTTGTGTTCCTTGGTTTCTTGTACAATGATGTTCTTCCATCTTTGTTCGGTGCCAACTATGCTTGTCCATGGCTAGTTGAGCTCCATCTTGGCTATGTAGCCCGTTTTGGGCATTTATATGTACTTTTTCCTTAAGCAAGTAGATTTATTTTAGATCTAGTATGTTTGCTTGTTCTATCTTCTCTCTCTAGTTGTGATTTCTAGTTTGGTTGATCTCTTTCTAGTTTGAACTGATGTCTCTGCCTGTATTGTGAGATCTATGTAGGGATAGACACGAGATGATTGTTTGGACCAGAGTTTGAGAGGAGGATGGTTCAATGACTTGTTCTATCTTCTCCCGCATAGGGGCGTTGCCCCTGAGTACCCCGCATAGTCTGCATGGGAGTCAAAATTTTATTTAATGGGGAATATCCCACATTAAAAGTACTGCAATTTTAATATGTATATACGTATATGTAGATATACCTATGATAACATACACGTTGCCATTAAAATTTTGTTTTATGTGGTGAATGCATGCACGGTTATGGCCTAGTATCCCCTTTTGTGAATGTTGTGAATGGATGTGGATGTCAATCTTGTGGATATGTTTGTTTCTGAATGCTATGGATGTATAATGGTTGCATATGGATTCTTTATATAAAGTATTCGGCTTGCATGCTAAGCCTCATCTCTTATTTCAAAGTGTAATTAATTCTTTTCTTTTATATTTGTACTCATATGATGTAATAGAGATATGATTAGTTTTAGTCTTTGTAAACTTGATGTAAGGAGGCCACTTGAAGATCCAACTCTAAGGAGTGTCCATGGAGAAGCACCATGAAGATCTAATTCCAAGAAGCAACCTGAAGATCCAACTCCAAGGAGCGTCCATGGAGAAGCAACAAGAAGATCCAATTCCAAGAAGAAATTTGAAGTTCCAACCTCACGAAGCATCCATGAAGTTGTGCATTGTAATGTTGATCATTACAGGCTTACAGGTTGATTCACAGGTGTTGCATGAGATGCATAAGACCATAGGTGGGCTGTAATCCTTTGTTGCTCCAAAGGATTACAATAGTATGGCCATAACCGATGTATTTGTGTTTGTGATTGCATGTCTATCGTTTGTGGTTGTAGATATAGTAGTATATAATACGTACTATAAGTATGTGGTGTTTGGATATGTATATGTATTAATAAAACCCCTCAATTAATAATATTAAGTTTTAGTTGCGTTCCATAAAGCAACACACATGAAAAGCTTGATCGACTATGTGTGGGAACGCCTCCGCGTGGTACACTATCTATCTCGTGGAAGTGTGATGGTAGGTGTGTGGGTCTGCCTCCGCAGGGTGCACACTCATCATGTTGGATTATGGGTTGGACTTAACAAGGGAACCTTGATAGGATCAAGTACCTAGAGGCACACAGATGCATCATGGCAAGGAGTTGTACATGATCATCTATCCAAGAGTTGCATATGATGAAATTGGCAAAAGTTGCCTACCTTAGTATTTGGTCTTTGACGCCGGCGTTGGTTGGGCATTGCTCCAATTAATTTGGGTCTTGGCTCACTAGAAGGTTGTGCATTGCAATCTTCCGAGTTGATAGTGAGGGATATCAATTTGAATAAAATAGTGGGAGCGTAATTAATTAAAGGCCTAATTAATCTCATTTATCATATCTTTACAAGTCAAAATGTTTTGGACTAAATGTAAATTTTTCTTTTGTAGCAATCAGATGGAAAACAACACTCAAACTTTCTCATTGCGATCGGTCCTTGAGAAGGACAAAATTACTGGAACCAACTTTCAAAACTAGTTTAGGACACTGAGAATTGTTCTCAAACATGAGTGTAATCTCTATGTCCTTGAAACACCAAAGCCAGCGGAACCCGCCGTAAATGCGCCCAAGGCTGAAAAGGATACTTACAAGAAGCATCTTGATGATGTGGTGGATTTCAAGTGCCTGATGTTGTGCTCAATGAACTATGAGTTGCAAGAATAGCATGAGAACATGAATGTCATGGAGATGGTAACACATCTCAAGAACATGCATCAACATCAAGCAAGACATGAGAGATATGATGTCTTAAAGGATTTGTTCAGGAGCAAGATGAAAGAGGGAGACTCAGTTGCCATCCATATACTCACTTGGATTGGGTACATGGAAAGCCTATCCAAGCTGGGATTACCCCTAGGTCAAGAGTTGGCCACTGATGTGATTCTACAATTGTTGCCTGAATCGTATAGTCATTTTGTCATGAACTACAACATGAACAATTTTGACAAGTCGTTGTCAGAATTGTTGGGCATGTTGAGGACAGATGAAGAAAGACAAGCCCAAGTCTATGATGATGATTAGAAAGACAAAGGAAAAGTCAAAAGGCAAAGGCAAGGCTAAGAAAAGTTCTAAAGCTGGGAAGAAGCCAAAGTCATCCGCGCTCAAAGCTAAAGGTGGGATCTCCAAAGAGGGCAGTTGTCACCATTGTCACCAGGCTGGACATTGGAAAAGAAACTGTCCTCTCTACCTGGAGGAACTGAGGAAGAAGAAGCAGGGGATAGAGATCTCCACTTCAGGTATATACTTTATTGAGATAAACTTAAATACTTCTTCATCATGGGTACTGGATACTGTATGTGGATCTCACATATATTCTAATATGCATGATCTGATAAGAAGTAAGCCTTTACGAAAGGGCCAAGTCGAGATGCGAGTTGCTAATGGAGCAAGAGTTGCTGCCACCGCAATTGGAGTTATTAGTTTATCTTTTCCTATGAGATTTGTAATAGAATTAGAGAATTGCTATTATGTACCTTCCATTAATAGAAATATTATTTCTATATCTTGTATGGACAAGAATGGATTTGAATTTCACATTAAGAATGGATTTATTTCTATTTCTAAAGATGAGATATTTTATGGCAATGCCCCTATGTCTTATGGTATCTACTTGTTAGAACTTGTGACTAGAATATACAACATAATTACTAAAAGGTTAAAACTTGACAACTTAAACAAAACATACTTATGGCATTGTCGTCTTGGGCACATAAACGAGAAGTGCATATCTAGACTCCATAAGGATGGTTATCTAGACTCTTTTGATTTTGAATCATTAGAGACATGTGAGGCATGTTTATTAGGGAAGATGACAAAGACTCCTTTCACTGGACACAATGAGAGAGCCAGTGATATGATAGGGCTCATAAATACTGATGTATGTGGACCTTTTAGATCAAATGCTAGAGGAGGCTATCAATACTTCATTACCTTTATTGATGGCCTCAGTAGGTATGGCTATGTCTATCTTATGAAACACAAGTCCGAAACTCTTGAAATGTTCAAGACTTTCATGAATAAAGTAGAGAAGCAACTTGGTAAGAGTATTAAAGCACTCCGTTTAGATTGAGGTGGTGAATACTTAAGCCAAGAGTTTGAGGACCTTCTGAGAGACCATGGTATTGTATCACAATGGAATCCACCTGGTACACCACAACATAATGGTGTGTCAAAAAGAAGGAATCATACATTATTAGACATGGTATGATCAATGATGAGTTCAGCCAAACTTCCAATATCGTTCTGGGGATATGCTCTTGAAACTGCAGCATTTACACTTAACCGTGTACCTTCCAAATCGGTTCAAAAGACACCATATGAGATATGGAATGGGAATCGTCCCAATTTGTCTATGTTAAAGATTTGGGGATGTGAAGCTTATGTTAGGAAACAATTTCCTGAAAATCTTGGACCCAAATCGGAAAAATGCTATTTTGTTGGATACCCCAAGGAAACTCGGGGATACTACTTCTACACACAAACTGACAACAAAGTGTTTGTTGCTAGGACTGCTATATTTCTTGAAAAGGAATTTATTTCCAAAGTAATTAGTGGGAGGAATGTAGAGCTCGAAGAAGTTTGAGACCAACAAGAAAGTAGAGAACCTGAGGAGGTACATAAGGAACATGAAGACTCACAAATTGTTGTGGAATTTCAAGTTCCAAATGTAACACAGGAGCCTCATAGGTCTAGTAGGACACGACTTGATCCTGAGATATTTGGATTTCTCATGACTCAAGACAGCGACGAATTGGGCATACCAGATGAGCCAACTTCCTATCTAGAAGCTACTAAGGGACCAGAATCTGAGAAATGGCTCGAAGCCATGAGATCTGAGATGGAATCCATGTACACCAACAAGGTATGGACCTTGGTGGATCCACCCGAAGGGGTAAAACCCATAGGGTGCAAGTGGGTCTTCAAGAAGAAGACTGACATGGATGGAAATGTTCAAACCTATAAAGGTAGATTGGTTGTGAAAGGATTCCATCAAATTCAAGGTGTTGATTATGACGAGACCTTCTCACCAGTTGCCATGGTTAAATCCATCAGGATCATGCTTGCCATTGCAGCTTATCATTACTATGAGATTTGGCAGATGGATGTTAAAACAACATTCCTTAATGGGAATTTACTCAAGGATGTGTACATGACACAACCTGAGGGTTTTATCGATCCAAAGGAAGCCAATAAAGTATGTAAGCTACAAAGGTCAATCTATGGATTGAAGCAAGCATCTCAGAGCTAGAATCTACATTTTGATGAAGCAGTCAAAAAGTTTGGCTTTAGTCAAAATGAAGATAAATCTTGTGTTTACAAAATGGTTAGTGGGAGCACAATCATATTTCTCATATTGTATGTGGATGACATACTATTGATGGGAAATGACATCCCTACTCTTCAGACAGTAAAAGGTTGGCTAGAGAAACCTTCTCTATGAAGGATTTAAGCAAAGCATCCTATATACTAGGGATCATGATCTATAGAGATAGATCTAAAAGGCTTCTAGGCCTAAGACAGAGCACATACATTGACAAGGTGCTAAAGAGGTTTAGCATGGAGGGTTCTAAGAGAGGTAACTTGCCCATGTCCCATGGGGTTACGATCTCTAAAACCCAATGTCCTAGTTCATGTGATGAATGGGCACACATCAGTAAGATTCCATATGCATCAACGATTGGATCTATCATGTACGCGATGTTATGTACTCATCCTGATGTGTCGTATGCTTTGAGCATGATGAGCTGGTATCAGTCAGATCTAGGTGAATGTCACTAGACAGCTATAAAGAACATCCTAAAGTACTTGACAAGGACTAAGGATCAATTCTTGGTATACGGTGGTGAGGAAGAGCTCGTGGTAAAGGGTTACACCGATGCTAGCTTCCAAACTGACAAAGACGACTACAGATCACAATCTAGATTTATGTTTTTCCTGAACAACAGAGTTGTGAGCTGGAAGAGTTCCAAGTAAGAGATGGTTGCGGATTCTACAACAGAGGTCGAATATATTTCCGCATCTAATGCTGCAAAGGAAGCTGTGTGGATCAAGAAGTTTATTTCTGAACTTGGAGTGGTTTCAAGGACTGGTGATGCAATTGAGTTATTTTGTGACAACAATGGAGCAATTGCACATGCTAAAGAACCAAGATCGCACCAACGTTCCAAACATATTCTAAGGTGGTTCCATCTCATATGAGAGATCATACAATGAGGAGATGTGAAGATTTGCAGAGTACTTACAAAAAGCAATGTGGCTGACCCGCTCACGAAAGCACTTTCACAGCAGAAACATGATGGACATGTTCGATCACTTGGATTGAGATTCATGAGTGATTGGGTATAAGTGTAAGTGGGAATCTATTGGTATGTATGCCCATAGAGACTGTCATTTGATGATTGTAATGGGATACTATGTAAACGATTTGTAATACTACATTGATCATATCAATAAAGGCAAGTTTCCAATATATATGTTTGTGTTTTATATTGTGAGATGACCATAAAACTTATAGATGTCTATAGAATAATATACTCAATAACATATGTATTCGTGTTGATGACCTAAATAGTGAGATCATATGCATGCTAAGAGTATGTATTCTTGTTTTGTCCCTAATCAGTTGTTATTGTGGAAATATTCATAGACATCAATAACACATAAGATTAGAATGTATGTTGGTTGATGGAAGAATCTCATTATCAATGATATGGATATATCAAACCAAATACATAGATACTTGTTAGAGAACAATGTATCGAATAGACCCACCTTGAGAGCGACACATGGATACCATGATTGGTAGTTAGAGTCACATCTCATAATGATGGTGGTGATTGTGGTTCTTAGACCTGAAGTCACTACACTTGTCACATGTCGTTTAGTGTACTTTGACATCATCCACCGTGGTCCTGAATAAAGATTTCCATAAAGATGGTGCTTGGGTGCACTGTGACACATGGGGATGACTGTGAGTGGTGTAGATGGAAGTTGTCCTTCCGACGGGAGTTTGATATTCCAACCACTTGATAAGAGAGACTGAGAAATGCATGGCCATGCTGATATGAGTCAATATGTGATATTGAGCTTACATATATCTCAGACAGTCTGCTCTAGTTCAAGGAACATGGATTGAACGTTGACTCGAGTTCAATCTGAATATCAGCGACAAAGGAACTATACAATCACTGTAACACTAGTCATGAATGATAGGTTAAGTTGTTCTCCAACTTCTCCAATTACTTAGGTGGCAATGAATTCTTGCTAGATACCAATCATTGCTTGTGAAATCATAATATGATTATGGATATCAAAGCCAACATAATTTGGAGCCTACCGGGTCACACACATAGGATGTGTTGGAATAGGAGTATAATTGTGGATTTGATTGGAATTTCTCCGAATCACATTGATTACTAAAATGTTTATGTAATCAATTAGAATAATATTGGAGTGACTGACTCTAAGTGTAAGTGGGAGTCTGTTGGTATATATGCTCATAGAGCCATCCCAAGCAATTGCATGGAGTCAGATATTAATTAATCAATTAATGCGCTTATTTGGTTAATTAATGAATTCCAGAATATTCTAATTAATCCATGAGCATTTTAATTAACGCAATGTTTCTATTTACCGATGGGTTTAGGAAACCCTACTTCCCTTCGTCTCCTATTTAAAGGAGGTTGACGGCCGATATCTATATAAGATATTGAGAGAGGATTTTCAGTTTACACTCACGTACGTAAACCCTAGCCATCACCGTCCTTAGGAAAGAAAGGAGAGTAACACAATGCTAGTACGCCGCCGCAAATACATGACTCCTTCCCGCCAGATTAGGAAGCACGACATGGAGTTCCAGTCCATTCGTGTGGACGAAGTAGAGATGCATACGCTGAGACGCCTGTGTTCAGAGGACATCAACGACCGTCCGTGTACGTTACGAGCAGCGTACATCACCGCACGAAAGGAGCGCCGCCGGATCTTCCTGTGACAGTGAACACGAGAGAAGTTCCGTCCATGTAGACAAACATCGTTGCACACCGTCGTGCAGCGGGACATCGCCGGACTCGCTCTGTGATAAGGTATATCCTGCAAACACTCCTTCCAAATACATTGTTGTCGATGAGATCCTGTTTCGGGTTGAGTGGAATTTTGTTTCTTCTGCCGCACATGTTTTCTCCACAAAACCTAATATAGGGGACCTATGAGATCGTCTCAGTAGTAGGGTTGGTTCAAACACAGTACGAGGAGTTCATCTCACTGCTTTGGGCCAACTGGCTCAGATTGCAGGGACTGTTGCTTGCTACATGGACCAACTTGACATAGATCAGGATCCTCAGAAGTCATTAGAGTCTTTTTCTTTGTTTCTTAGGACATGAATAAGTGAGAGGCGTGGATTTCCTAATTGGTATGCATGGATTCATGGTGATGGCTCATTGCTCATCACATGTGTGATCACCAATGTGACAACTCTTTCATGTTTAAATAATTATGATTCAAACCCTCACGAGTATCGACAGGTTGTAGTGAATTCACTTAATCTTGCCTGGAAACTCTTTGATCTTGCTTTGGCAGGACTATGGTTGATTGGTTAAGGGTTTGTCCTAAAATGACATGGATCAGGAGTATTGATGTTTTAAACTATTTTTCTTACCCTTAACTTCTATTGCCAAGCTTAATTTGGATGTTATCTTTTTTTTCTTTGAGCACAGTCTTGCTTGAGGACAAGTAAGTTTTAAGCTTGGGATAGTTGATAACACCCAAATCTATACATATTATCTATGCATTTCATCTATGTTTTCATGTCACTTTGGTCTTAATATGCACTCTTTTGCTCATGTTTTAGTTCTTTTCTTATTTACTTAGATAAGATAACTAGCTAGCCAATAAAGTAACCAATCTAGCCAGTTGTGGGACAAGATGGCACCGAACTTATGATGACATCTTCCCCAATGATCTCTCTCCCTCTGAGGCCCCTTTTAAACTGTATATCGTGATATATCTTCTAATGATGAATGACTACTCATATGGGATTAGCCCACTATTTTGGGCTCAACTCTTCTCTGATTTAATTGCTTTGATTGTCTAAATCTTCTAATATATATCCATACTTAGCTTAATTGGACTTCATGTCTTTATGCAGGGGTATACATGGTGCTAAAAAGAGTCCCACCTTTGGATCTTGATCTCACATCCCTTCACTCCACCTGCAATGGATGGGATCATCCTTCACCTTCACTTATCAACCCGCGAGCCCTGCTGCTTTTTCACTCACTTATCTAATAGAACAGTGACCCCTCTTTATCCTAAATTGTAGTCACAGTTATCCCCTCACACAGCCACGACCCCCTCTCACCTCCTTTCTACCGTGACCAGGAGATCAGGGTGTGCCCGCGGTCTTCCTTGCCGCGACCACAGTGCCAGCGCCTTCGACTCCCCCTCACAACCGCAATCGCCATCCACACTAGGCTGCATGACCGTGATCTCCCACAGCAACCTGCCTTCACCAACGCCCCTACACCTGCCCTTGGCCTGATCGCGGTCTCCACATCCACCGTACAAGACCGCGAATTCCTCCCATCGTGACCTACATCACCCGCTTCCTCGACCTGGCACGCCCTCAACCTCAGTCGCGATCACCCTATCAATGCCTCCACCTCCTTTCTCTACCTCCTCCATCCTCCTCACACCTGTACCAGCAATTGTGACCTATTCTTCAAGATTGCGACGTCCATCCCTAACTCTGTCTGCGGTCTTCCTTCCTCCCCACATTGCGGTTTCTTCTCCGCTCACCTAACTGACCGCAACTTCACTATCGTCACCACGATCACCCTTCCACTGAGCCACGACCGCGGTGCAACCCAACCGTGCCCGCGGTCAGAGAGAGCCGCACCCTAGGTCACGTCATGAAGACCACGATCTGAGTACACCGTGACCTCCCCTACTATACCGCGATCGTAGTTGTTGACACTGCGACCGCGATTGTTGACACCACGCCTACGGTCTGATGATTACGGTCTGCCTCCGCCAGCAGTTTTATCTCCTCGACAGTCACCTCCAGCAGCCTGATCTGCCATCACACAGCCCCAGCTACGCAACCACGGACAACAGCCATCTCCGGACCGCGACCACAAGGCACCATGACCGTACCAGTCACGACACCGCGACCTCCACACCCTTTAACTACGGTCACAGTTTCCTCATACCCAAACTGTGGTCGCGGTTTCCACTACCGCGACCAGGTCAAGTAAATAGGAACCACAATCACTATCCCCGATCGAGTGCCTATAAATACCCATCACCCAGATCTGTAAGGGGGGAAGTCTGAGGGGGGAGTCTAGGGGAATCGAGTCCAGATCGGAAGGCTGCCTATTTATGTCCAGCCTAAGGAGGATCTCGACCCAGAGTCTCGCAGGAGAGCACGAAGGTCTGAGAAGACCGAGGTGCTCACTCCACGCTGCCCTCTACAACAGGCTTTCATCCTCTCTCCACCATTCCACCTATTTCCGTCCAGATCTGTGGTGGAAACCTAAATCTAGACCATCCACTGTCATCTTCCACCTTCGTTCATCTACTGAGCCACTGTTTGGGGCAGATCTAGAGAGAGAGAGAGGACTAAGGAGTCCAGATTTGATAAAGGAGGAGGACCAAAAGATGAGATCCAACTTATACGGAGGCAAAGGAGCGAGAGCCACCTCTCCTTCACGGGCTAAATCTTATCTTCTTCCCCTTTCTTCTGTTGTGTTCCTTGGTTTCTTGTACAATGATGTTCTTCCATCTTTGTTCGGTGTCAACTATACTTATCCATGGCTAGTTGAGCTCCTTCTTGGCTATGTAGCCCGTTTTGGACATGTTTATGTACTTTTTCCTTAAGCAAGTAGATTTATTTTAGATCTAGTATGTTTTCTTGTTCTATCTTTTATCTCTAGTTGTGATTGTTAGTTTGGTTGATCTCTTTCTAGTATGAACTGCTATTTCTTCCTGTATCGAGAGATCCGTGTAGGAATAGACGTGAGAAGATAGTTTGGATCGGAATTTGAGAGGAGGACGGTTTAAGGTCGTCCGATCCTAACATCCCCTGCATATTCTAAGACCTGAGAGGGTACTTAGAATATTCTCAGGTGTTGATTTGTCATCCTCGAGAGAGGTTCGATGGCATATCATGATGAGTTTTAGTCATGCTGTGCGAGAGCGAGCGGGATGACCCCACAGGAACAGACACGACAATACATACTATGTTCGGATATATATTGCTTGCTTAGGTATTTGAGGGTTGTCTATGCCCGAGAACGGGTGCATAGACTGCCCAGGTTGCGGTTACATAGCCATGAACTCCTCTCTTATTAGTAGAATCATGTGAACTCTGTTTTGTTTTCTTTTCTTTTCGTTTATTTTCGTTGTTTTCTCTTTTATTTCGTGACAACCCGCTAGACTAGTTCTAGCACATATTTTCATCGACTATCTTTTTGGCTTACCTGACTAAAGAACAAAATTTGTAGCGTTCTAAACGTCACCACGTTCCTGTGTTCGACCATGTATATCTACTTCGACCCCGTAATAAAAGTTACGGGCATCCTAGAAGGATTCAAGTTATAAATTTAAAAGTCTGACTCACTTTTGAGACGATCAATTCCATGTAATTAAAAAATCGTACACTACCTAGCATGTGTAGCACATGTGGTCGAGCAGACAGGTCCTCCCCTAGAGACCTAGGTTTGAATCATTTGTAGCACGTATTATGCACCACATTGTGGTCATCTGGGCTCTGACATGCTCTTTGAGGGAGGGGGAGACTAACTGAAAAAAAAAACTCCTTCAAACAAAATTGTTGAATCAAACATATTTATCTCATTACAAATGTACATAGTCAGAAGGATGTGGAGATTTATGATAAAAATAACCCACAATAATTTACCTCATAATTTTCAAAATTACAATATCGTAGTCAAAATTTATCTAAAAATTGATAACACAAAATTAAATTATTCACAAGGCAATCATAGTATTTCCAAGTCACGTTTTGATTGAAATCTCATTCCACCCTGATTTCACTAAAGAATGTATCCAAACAGGATAAACTTAAAATGAGGATGCATGCAAGTGTTTCCAAACATGATTAGAAACAGATTACCCCTCTTCTCAGGGGTAGCGTAACTTGGATAGCAAGATCCAAATATGTAGCCAAGGAGAGCGTTAATACTTACAATGAAACTCAAGTAATCATTAAACTAAGCGAACCCCCTTGGTACTCTTTTGTTCTCTAGGTATTTACGATGAGCTCTCGCTCCTCTCGACACTAGGAAGTCTTGGTCCACAAAATCTAGCAAGGCTAAGGTTGCTGCTGGCATGGACTCAATTGGGATGGAAGTCGGAAGGTTTTGACAAGGACGGTTCTTCTCTGGGCTTGCGGCAATACTGGAGTGCTTCAAGGTGCAAGGTTCCAACTGCTGAGCCCTCGCCAAGCAGCCGTGCTTCATTCCGTGAAGCACGGAGGCCATGGCAAACATGGCTCTCACGGCATGCGGTCTAAGTCTGGAGGTGGGCGAGCTGTTTGCGTTGCGCTACGGTGTACGTAGAGTCCTTTTCTGCGGAAAAGGAGGGTCAAGGTCCGGTCCGAGATTGCAGTACCTGGTACCTGGGTTTTGATGGCGCCGGGTGCAGCGGGCTTTAATTTGAAAAATTAGACATAGTCACCTTGCCACATACTGGCACATTCGGTTTTGGGAAATGAGAACTAACATCAACTGTAAGCAACAATCAAAATAATAAAAGATGAGGGAAGTAGAAGAGAGAGAAAATGTTTTTGTACATAACTTTCAATCTGGAATGTATTTTTTGATGAAATAAATTTCATTAGAATCCTTGTAAAAAATACTTTCCAAGACTAGTGTTGACATACTTTAAAATAATAATAATACGTAAGAAATATAATATCTATATTTTAAGATACCATACACATATTATGTGTACAAACATACAATACTCGTGAGTACAATACATTAATTTTATATTTCTCTCATATCATGAACGGTAGATACTTGTTCTTCTATGGATTCGATTGAGCTAACACTAGCAATGAGTTAAGTATTGTACTTTTGAATGAAGGGGATCAAAGATTAGTTGTTCTTAAATAATAGTTGAAAGTATTGTACTTTAGTAAAATGTGTATATTTTTAGTCGAATGTGAATTAGTTTATATAAGTATGGTATGTGGTTATCGACATTCTTTTATACATGACATGTCTCGTACTGTACTAATAAGATCATCAAATCATATATTGTTGTTATGTCTCGTACGGTACCTCTAGTACTGTACGTCTAGTATTATACTTTATATTACAAAATGTGGTTGCTAGTAATGTATTTCTTATAAAATGTGTGTGTATCTTTGTATACAATTTTTATCAAACGTTACATTCTAAATGTATGTAAAAATTAATATAAATGATAAAATGTACAATAGTTATGGATTTGTGACAAAATATTGAGTGTGAAAAATAAGGAGACAATCTGTATTGTACGTCTGTACATATTACGAATGTGAATACTTTTAAAAATAGAATGTGGTTGTTAGTACTGTACTTTTAGTAGTGTATTTTTATTATAAAATTTGGTTGTTAGTACTGTACTTCTTGTAGAATGTGCGGATATCATTGTATATGATTTTTGGCAAACACTACATTGTGAATGTATGTAAAAATTAATATAAATGATAGAATGTACAATACTTATGGATTTATGACATAATATGGAATATGAAGAAATAAAGAAGTAATAAGTATTATACATGAATGGTCAATTTGAGTACAGCCCGAAAATGTACTATACTTCTGTATACTTCTCTCCTCTCTTAATATACTTCTAATATTATTTTTTTCAAAATATGTCAACATTGGTCTTGATAGAAAATAATTTTTATGACGAACCTAGTGTTGTTTATTTCGACCTAAAATTCCTTACAATTTAAGAGTTATGTGCAAAATATTTTTCTCTCTCCAATTTTTCTCTTTTTCATGGTGTATTTACTTTTTCTGCCACATCAAAATTGACCACACATGGCGGAGATGTGTAGCGTAACTCTTTAATTTTGTCTCAGGCTGGGGAGAACTGGTGAGATGCATGCAGAACATACCGACTAGGCGGCATAATCTCTGACATGCCCACCTTTCTAATTTTCAGAGTAGTGAGTGGGTACATCATCTTACACAGCCAACAGCAGCTAAAGCAATTAAAGATCTGAAAAACAGAAGAAAGAAAAAGTTATTTTGCCCACAATTTTCAACCTAGAATGTATTTATAAAGCATTAGATTCCTTATAAAAATACAGTTTAACAAAATTAATGGGGACATACTCAGAGAAATGATGATATAAGAGAAATAGAATATGTTGGGGTACGATATGCATGTTCTGGGTACTATATTGATATTTTGGATACGGACATCAGCAAGTAAACATTCATACTGCACTGTGATGAAGCGTTTGGTAACGCGATTTCACTCATCTCCGGTGGTCCATCACATATAACTTATCACAACAATTTCTCACGGTGAAAAATGATCGGTAGGTAGAGTTTGCCGATCGCTCCTGACAAAAAATACATGTAAAATGAGAGCGGTTGGCAACGCGATCGGTAGCTATTTACCTGATGTCCGTGGTTGTCCATCGCTGCCTAAGCAATCGCCACTACTTTGCCAAATGAAGCATATAATGGGAGTAATGTAGTGGCAACCCATCACGCTAAACGAGACTACTCAAAACCAAAATGTCGATCAAACACTAATCAATCATATCACCATAAAGGTACAAAATTAAAATCAAACATTTTACCCATGTCATAGAACATTTACATAAAGGTCCAACATCTTGCATATATATGCAACCATATCAGGTATCTTTATAACTGTTTCATAGTATCAACACAACCTGTATACAAAATATATTGTCCACATATTTACAACATGTACAAAACACAAGTACACTACTAAATTCTTGAGTCTATCTACATCATCTGTGAAACTTATGTGCCCGAACATGAGAGTACATGGATGACTCTATGACTCACTAAACCACATTCCAACCTTCTTACTTTATAAATCTTCAAACTACTTCTCCTCGCTACCACATGTCTGGCAGTGTTGTTGACGATCACCTAAAAAGATGTGGTGACCCACGAGGTGAAACCCATGGCCCAACGACAAATATAACTTTTAACAATGTCTATAGCTTATAAGAGATTATGTAATTTAAATAGATGAAGTAGGTAATATTATAGAGTTGAAAGATTTATACAAATAACAAAGGATCAGACATAGATAAAGCCATAAATATAGTTTATTTCTCTTACCATATTATAAGTATCTATATAGGCAAAAGAAACAAAACAAAGATCATCATCTTATTGACCTAAGTGTTATACATTGTCCATATTTTGATTATAACTTAACCATTCCATTCATATGTATCTAATTTGTCTATTTGAGATTGATTTCAGGCATTTGGTAAAGGATCAATTTAATCAAGCCCTAGCTTGATCTAGTTCAAGTCAAAAGCAATGCAAATACACTTTTATGGAAAATGCCCTAAAACCTTTAGGACAATTTTTGTAACCATTCGTATTGATGTTATGACTTGTAACTAAGATGAGAAAAAATCAGGAGTACTTAATTCGAACATTTAATAACACTATTGACTATTTCTAAAATCTATATCAGAGTGCATGTTCGGTCGAGTTTCATCCTTGATAAACTTGACCGATACCCTTGATGAATTTTGGAAATGTCTTGGTTCGGCTAAGTTTATCTCATGACAAACTCGATCAACACCCTATAGTAACAAATCAAATTTAAGCAACCAGGCAAGTTTCATCTAGGATTAACTCAATCGATGCTTCAAACTTTCTTTGTCACATAGTACAATCGGTCGAGTTACCTTCATTGAAACTTGACCAACTGCACAATAAAGAATGTGCAGAAAAAGTGATTCTAGCTGTTGGAGTGTTTGAATAATCAAAAATAGATCCATTACAACATTCCAAATGACTAGAAATCGTTTCTAAGTTCTTCTTAACACTAATGGACATCCCCAACTAGAAATAGGACCACATGGAGTTCATTCCAAGGTTGCACCTTCATGCAATTCAAACTCCTAACTATAGTTGAGTGCATTCTGTCCACTAGAGCCCCTTTCTCTCTCTTTCTTACACTTTAAAACTTCCATATAAGTGAGATAGGCTATGTTTGAGAGAGATACTCCATTGTAGTCTTGTAAAGCTCTCAAAGCTTTCCTTTCCCAACCCTTTTCTTCAAGTGGAAAGTTGGTGATAGCTTCTCCAAGGTGAAGGAGAAGGTGCAAAGCTTCTCCAAGTTGAAGGAGAAGGTGAAGGTTGAAGATACTTGAGTAGAGTGGGTAATTCCTTCAAGGAAGAAGACTCATTGCAAGAAATGGGCTCCTTGGTGAAGGTGTCCAGCTGCTTGCCAGAGTGGCTAAGCCCTTGAAGAGGTTGAAGACTCTAGATCTTGGGATAGGTAGGCCCTTGTAAGGTTTATTGGATCCTTTTGGTCCTTAAAAAGTAAGGCTAGATATCCTTGACCTATAAAAGGAAGGTCTTATTGTGTGTCTTATAATGGAATAAAAGTATGTAATGGTTGCAGAATCCTTGAGCTTGACCTCTCTAGGTAGTGTACTGACTTTCTCCTAATTTGGATATTAGAACCACTCTATATAGAGATTGTTCTTGATCTCATTCAATCTCTCTCATCCTTGCTATGTACGCTTAGATTGCACATCAAATTCCATATTTGCAATAGTTTTAATTGAATTAACTTGAACGTCTAACACGTTTTCTGTGAGTGTTTTTAGCTCTATTCACCCCTCTCTAGAACCCTTTGATCCAACAAGTTGTATTAGAGCCAGAATCTTCTCTGACAAATCTCCCATGAGATAAGAAGATGGGCGAAAACCTACGAGGTTCTCTCAACTTGGAGGGTGGGTTCTCCATGAGACCTCCAATATTTGACAACATCAACTTTCTTTATGGGAAGAGAAGGATGTATTACTACTTGCAAGGAATGAGATACAACATGTGGAAAGTATTCATCCTTCCCTACAAGGATCATGTCAAAGATGTTGCCACTTGTGATGAAGCTACACTCAAGAAAGCACATCTGAATGCGTAGGCTATAAGAATCATTTATGTAGACCTCACTCCTACTGATTTCATTCGAATCTCTTCTTGGGATACAACCCATGAGATATGGAACAAGTTGTGCATCACCTATGAAGGGACCAAGCAAGTCAATGAGTGCAATATCTACATGCTCTTTGGGCCACCCCATGGATTAAGATGTACACTAGCATCAACACCATCATCAATGGTCTTACTTCTTTGGGCCACCCCATGGATAGAGGGACCATCAACTCCAAGATTCTAAGGTCTCTTCCCAAGAGTTGGGAATCTAAGGTGACTTTAGTTAAAGAAGTTAGAAGCCTTGGTGATACTTCCACCAAAGAAATCATTGGAAACCTTCAAGCTCATGAGCCAAGACTTGACAAGTTAGAGGAACATGAAAATCTAGAAGAGAAGGAATCAAAGAAGATCAATGACAATGCATTCAAAGCTCAAGTAGAGGCAATTGTTCTCCAATACTTGCTTGTCGATCCTCTCCTCCTTCCTCAAGTGAAGATGAAACCCCTAGTGACCATGAAGCAAACTACTCCAAAGGGAAGCACTTCAAAGGAAATCCCTCCTCCTCCTATGATCCAAGGAGGTATGGATGTGGCCAAAAAGGACATTACAAGAATGATTTCTCCAAGGCAAAGAAGTCATACCACAATAGAAGATCCAAGAAGAAGGAGGACTACAAGAAGATGGCAAAGGCAAGATGAAGGATAAGAAGGATAGAAGAAGCAAAGATGCAGTCCATGCCATATGGGAGGAGTCATCTTCTAGTGAGTCCATCTCAAATGAGGGAGAAGGCCACCTTTCTCTCATTTCCTCTACAAGTGATGACATAGGTGAGGTAAGTGAGGTATTGTTTGATGAACTTTCTAAGGAAGTCCTCATTGATATGCTTAATGCTTCCTGCTCTTCTTATTCTCAATGCAAATCAAAGAAGAAGAGATTAGGGAAGATCATTAATGATTTGTATGCTAAAATTGACTTGATTGAGCAAAATGATAAATTTCATCTTGATAGTATTAATTCTTTGCCAGGCCAATTTCTTAATCTTGAGCTCCAATACAGTGGAGTTGAAGTAGAGAATGGTATCTACCTTAAAAACATCAATAGTCTTAAGGAGAAAAACCAAACCAGCCTTGATGAGCTTGTCTTACTTAGAACTGAAAAAATAATGATCTTAGACTTGCTTGTAATGCTATTAAAGATGAAAATATAATATATCTTTATGAACTTATAATGATTAGAACTAAAAATGCTAGATTACTTGCTCAAGTTAATGATCTTTCTTCTAGACTTTTATTTCCTAGTAATGAGGTCAATAACATTACTCTTGAGAGAGATTATTATCATACTAAAATCCTCTATTTGGAGGTTGGCTGGCTTCATGCTCAAGATGATTTATCTAGTTTTTCATTTACTATCATTACTCTTAGTGATGATAATCACAACCTTAGAGATTCCTTATAGAAATTTCTTAAAGGGAAAAAGTACCTCAATCAAGTACTAGATCACTCTACCAAACATAGTGGTAAAAGTGGTTTGGGATATGAGGGAGCTCCAAAGACAAAGAGAAAAGGTAAGGGCAAGAAAAAGAGCAAGAGACCTCCTATCTTCCATGGGGAGCCATCCAACTCTAAGAACCCTATGGTTTGTGTACATTACAAAAGTGATGACCATTGCTCTATTATTGTCCTTACAAGGAAAAAGTGACCAACCCAAAGATGAAATGGGTCTCCAAGCTAATTTTGGATCCTAAAGTTTAAGTTGGGCACCATCATCTTCCTTTATTGTAGGTAAAAGGAAATTGGATTGTTGATAGTAGCTACTCCGAGCATATGAACAGTGAGATAAGCCATTTCAACAATTTCACAAAGAAAAAAGGAGGATCAATGACTTTTGGAGACAACAAAAAAGGTAAAGTAATAGGTGAGGGTGATGTAGGTGATTCACCATGCATCAAGAATGTTCTTATTGTAGATGGTTACATTACAATTTAATTAGTGTTAGCCAATTATGTGATAATGGTTATCTTGTTCTTTTTACCCCACTTGAATTCTTACGTCCAAATTCCCTCTCCTACAATGTTATATATAAGGGAACGAGAAATGGAAATCTTTATGTTATTGTTCTTGATTCTCTAAAGCCTGTTGTTGGTAGATGCCTTGTTGTTGACAAGAATGATATATCTTTTTGGCACTGTAGGCTTGGTCATGTAAATATGCATCAGTTGAAGAAGTTGGGCAAAAAGGAATTGGTCAAGGGACTTTCTAAATTGGATTTTGAGAAAGATGAGGAATGTAAACCTTGCACATAAGGAAAGAAAACCAAATCCTCATTTAAATCCAAAAGAGTCATTAATACCAAAAGAGCTCTTGAACTTCTTCATATTGATCTATTTGGACCTATGAGAACTTAATCATTTCATGGTAGCAAGTATTTCCTTGGGGTTGTCGATGAATTTTCTCTCTATACTTGGACCTTCTTTCTTGTTTCAAAAAGTGATACTCTCAATGTTTTCTCGACTTTTTACAAATGAGTTGAAAAAGAAGCTTCTTGTCAGATCATCTCTATCCGCAGAGACCATGGGGGAGAGTTTAAAAATGACTTGTTTGAACGCTTTCGTGAGGAATCTGGTTACATGCACTACTTTTCTTCCCCTCATACACATCAACAAAATGGGGTTGTAGAGAGAAAGAATATGTTGCTACATGAAATGTCTAGGACCATACTTTTAGAGTATGACACTCCAAAGATGTTTTGGGCCAAACCTATTAGCACCTCATGTTTTGTGCAAAATCAGGTTTTCACTCATCCATATTTAAAGTAAACCCCCTATGAGCTATGGCATGATAGAAATCATTCTATTGATTTCTTCCATTTTTTTGGTTTTCCTTATTGTTTTGAACACCAAGGATTCTCTGGACAAGTTTGATGTGAAATCTTACAAGGATTTCTTTCTTGGATATAGCACTACTAGAAAGGCTTCTAGAGTGTTTAACATTGAATTGTCTAAAGTACAAGAATCTACAATGTTAAATTTGTTGAGACTAACCCCTCTATTTCCAAGAATATTGAAAATAATGATGTTGTAGATAAGGTGGTTCCTTGCTTGAAAGATCTCAACATTGTTGGCAAAGGAAAAGAGGTGATAGTTGATGAAGAAGAGAAAGAAGAAGAAAAGAAGGATACAACTCCCCGTTTTGTAAAACATCATTCTAAAGATCTCATTATAGGTAATCCTTTTGAAAGGGTGAAGACGCGAGCTGCATTCAACAAAGAACTAGCCTACAACACCTTCATCTCACAAATTGATCCCAAGAATGTACAAGAAGCTCTTAAAAATGATGAATATATCCTATCTATGCAAGAAGAGTTAGAGCCGTTTGACAAGAACAAAGTGTAGACCTTAGTGCTAAGACCAAATGATAGGAATATCATTGGTACCAAGTGGGTCTACTACAACAAGTTAGATGAAAGAATAAAAATGGTAAGAAACAAAGCAAGGTTAGTTGCTCAAGACTACAATCGATAGGAAGGTATTGATCTTGATGAAACTTATGCTCCTATTGCTAGATTTGAATCTATTATAATGTTACTTCACTTTTCTAGCTGTAAGATTTTCTTACTTTATCAAATGGATGTTAAAAGTGCATTTTTGAATGGTACATTAGAGGTGAAATTCTTTGTGACTCAACCTCCCGACTTTGAACATGATAATTTTCCTAACCATGTTTATTTGTTGCAAAAATCTCTCTACGAACTCAAACAAGCCCCTAGAGCTTGGTATGAGAAATTAAAGAACTTTTTGCTAGACAATGACTATATCATGAACAAAGTTTATTATACCCTTTTCCTCAAACACACTTCTAGTAATTTTTTATTATTCAAATTTATGTTGATGATATCATTTTTGGCAGAACTGATCTTCATCTTTGCAAGGAGTTTAGTTCTCTTATGCAGAGTGAGTCTGAGATGAGTATGATGGGGGAGATTATTTTCTTCCTTAGATTTCAAATCAAACAAACAAAAGAAGGAAACTTCATCAACCAAGGAAAGTATACAAGTGAACTCTTGAAGCACTTTGGGATGGAGAACACCAAGCCAATGGACACCCCCATGTCAAATACTGCCAAACTTGATAGAGATGTGGAAGGTGAGAAAGTGGATGAGAAGCTCTATAGAGGTATGATTGGTAGCTTACTTTATTTAACTTCCTCTAGACCTAACATTATGTTTAGTGTTGGCTTGCATGCTTGATTTCAATCAAGCCCTAGAAAATCACATCGCATAGCAGTTAAGAGGATTTTGAGGTATGTAGCCAAAACTCAAAATTTTGGACTACAGTATCCCAAGTCTAGATACTATACTCTTACCACCTATAGTGTTGTTTATTATCCAGGGTGCTTGATTGATAGAAAGTGCACAAGTGGAACTTACTTCTTCCTAGGATCATGCTTGGTTTCTTGGTTCTCTAAGAAACAAAGTATAGTGGCTCTTTCAACTATCGAGGCTGAATACATTGCACCTAGGAGTTTTTGTGCCCAAGTCCTAGTGCAATCAATCTCTCTTATCATCCTATATTGCATAGTAGAGACAAATATATAGAGGTCCACCACCATTTCCTTCACGACCACATTGCCAAAAAAAGGATATTTATATCATGCATGTGGACACAAAGAATCAACTTGCAGACATTTTCACAAAACCTCTAGTTAGAGAGTAGTTTACTTTCATCAAATCAAAATTGCTTATAACTTCTCTTGATGATGTTGATATACCTTCTAGCTAGTTGTTCCTATACCTATATGTTTTTGCTCCTATATTGCTCATATCTTACTTGAAAGTTCTATATTCATCTTATTTTCATTCCTTGTTTAACTTATTTTAAACTATGTTTCACAAATACTTGTTTCATCACAAAATAGTGGCCAATGATGAAGTGGAATATGCCTCAATATGTTTAAAGTACATGATAGGCTAGAAAAATAAACTTATATAGAACTCTAGTGGCTTACAATTGAACTTCTTATCTTTTGGATAGACTGACGTTTGGTTAAGTTTGATCTTGGAGAAACTCGACCGATGATAGGCTAAGGATTGAATTATACAATAGGTTTGGTCGAGTTTCCCTCAACCCAAACTCGACCAACAACGGTGTTGGACTAAAAATATATATGCCATCAACTGCATTTTCTCCCTCTCAACTAGAGAAAGTCATTCGATAGCTACTCTCCAGCATTCGTCCTCCAACCCTAAGGCTTACCCAACCTCTTGTATACCCTCCTTAGCCCCCACATCATCCCTCCTTACCTCTCCCAACCTTGACCTAGGTGGTTAGGCATCTCATTGCTTATGTTTTTCTCTCCGTTAGTGGTCTTCTTCTCTCCATACGACCTCTATGGCTTCCAACCGTAGGAAACACACTGGGCCAGGTGGATTCCCATCCTCCTCCACTGCTCCTAGGAACATCTCTTTTGATGGCACTTCTTTTATCTCCTCCCAAGCCGTGAATAGGTACAAGGATCTTCTTCCTAGAACTTATTTTCCTTTCCTTGCCTTGTTTGAACCTCATTTTACAACAAGTGAGGTAATAAAAGTAGTTGTTGAGGTGTTCAAAGCACACCATCTTAGTGCTTTGTGTGTAGAGCATTTGTGCTTCACTAATTCCACGTCTATCATAAAGGAAACCCACGAATTTTATGCAAATCTCACATGGAACTACAACAACCTCGTGCTACCACCTAATACCCAAGTCATCTTGACTTTCATGATTTTTGGCACCAACATTATGATCTATGAGGATTCTTTGAATACCTATTTAATGGTACCAACTTCCCCAGTTCATGGATGTCTTCCTATCCTAGCTACCATGACTTGCTTAACCCGAAGGCTTTCAAAAAAACTTTGGCCCTGTGCTTACCCTTCCCAATATCTATAATTTTTTGAAGAAACTTGATGTCCCATATAGGAAGAAATCCATCCTAGCCACCTCTTCCCTAAACATCAAGGCCCATATGATTGCTTTAGAAATCAGCTACAATATCCATCCAAAGAAAAAACAAACGGATATTATAGAGAATATTTTTGTGATCATGTATCGTCTGTTGAATGAGGTCACAACCAAGTGGGATCATTATATTCTTCATCCTATGACCTACTTTGACTCTAGGAAGAAGACTAGTGGTACCCATCTCCCTTATCCTAACTTGATATGTTGTTTGTTTGCTTACCATTTTGAAAATTCTCTTTCCATGATCTTGGCTACAAAGCAAGTAGAAAAGGTGTTTATATCAGCGAGAACACTATTAAGAATTCCTTCCACCCTGCTTCTTCTACCACACCCGATGTTTTCACGTCCAACTAGGGTTCTCCACATCGTAGACCTAATCGCTCCTCATTTTCAGTGTTAATGTATCCCTCATGGGATATATGATGCACCAACAGGCATATATCCTTTAGGTTCAGGATCACATCCAACAGGATAGTTCAGATCATATCTCACATGAACATGTCCTGTAGCCATCCCTATCCTACCTACCAGCCCTACCCATGTGCTGACTATGCCTCTTATGAATATAGTCAGTTCTACCTGACCTCTCCACCTCTGGATTCTGATGTACCCCCTGTCTCTGACGGTGGACCTGTCTGTGTTGCCTCTCAGCCTCTGGCTTTACCTGTTGTCCCTACTGCCACCCTACTTGCTAGTTTTGACGGGGTCTCCACACCCAATTTTGAGCATGCCAATGCATGACATGCATGTGGTATGCCTTAGGTTACACATCATGCCAAGTGGTATACCACTCACACATTTTTCCCTTTTGAGGATGAGGAGATGGAAGATCAAGATGTTGAGGATGAGGATGTTGAGGATGCTAATGGTGATGATGGCTCTTCCAATGAGGGAGACGGTGGTGATGACACTCATGCTGCCCCCGATCCACCTTCTGATGGGGATGAGGATTACCGACCAGAGGATGATGAAGCTAAATATGACCCAATTGACATAGATAGACTAGATGTTTAATTCTTTAGTCTAAAGGGTCCTTATTCATATCTTTTAGTAAACTATCATGTACTAAACATGTGGGCACTATATCTGAAGCATACTATTTTACTATCTCATCGTTTCTCATTGACTAGTATTTTTCATATCGAGAGGACATATCTGGTGTTGTAATATAAATCTTATTGCCTTAACTCTTTGTTTCATTACATCTTATGAGTTTTTGGTATGTGCTTCCATATTTTTATTATGACTCTAGATTGCTTATTCTCTCTATTTTTGTCTCTGTTTGGTGCTTTCTTGGTGTTTATATGTGTAGTTGGTTCCTATGGATAAGACTTGTGTTTAATAGCTCTTCTACCCCATGCCTTTTTGATATGACAAAGGGGGAGAAGTAAACTCAATCATATTGCTTTGGTGATCCTTTTATCTAAAATATCATGTGACTTGCAAGAGGACTCAATAGTATATGTGTGCTATGTTTTTTCTATTTTTGGAAGACACTAACCATATAGGTGAATGAAAAGAGAAATTGACATAATTATGAATTGAGGGGGAGCAATTGCAATGGTTTCTTCATGTATCCACTTACAATTCACAAGGTAAAAGTTTTCATTTCCTCATTCTTTTTGATATGTTGAGGAATGGTATGTCATCGTCAAAAAGGGGGAGAATGTTGACCTAAGTGTTATATTTTTATGATGACTTAACCATTCCATTCATATGTATCTAATATGTCTATGCCAATTTTAGTTTTTTAGGCATGAGGTACATGATAAGGATCAACTTAATCTAGCCCTAGTTTGATCTAGTTCAAGTCAAAAGCAATGCAAATGCACTTTTGTGAAAAATGCCCTAAAACCCTTAGGATAATTTGTGTAACCATTTATATTGATGCTATGACTTGTAGCTAAGATGAAAAGAAATAGGAGAACTTAACTCGTACATTTAAACACACTAATGACTATTTATAAAATTCATTTCAAAGTTCCTATTTAGTCAATTTTCATCCTTGATAAACTCAACCGACACCCTTGATGAATTTTGGAAATGTCCAGGTCGACCGAGTTTGTCTTAGGACAAACTTGACTAACAACCTACACTGGCAAAAAATATTTAAGAAAGTGGCTGAGTTTCATCCAGGATAAACTCAACCGATGATTCAAATTTTATTTATTGCATAGTGCAATCAGCCAAGTTACCTTTATTGAAACTCGACCAACTGTAATGTATGAATGTGTAGAAAAAGTGATTCTAGCCATTGGAGTGTTGCAAACATCCAAAATAGATCCGTTGCAATACCCCAAATGATTAGAAATCATTCCCAAGTGCTTCTAAACACTATTGGACGTCGTCAACTATAAATAGGACCTTTTGGAGATCATTCCAAGGTTGATCCTCCATGTTATTCAAGATCCTACTATAATTTAGTGCATTCAGTCCACTAGATCCCCTTTCTCTCTTTATTACACTTCAAAACGTCCATATGAGTTAGATAGTCTATGTGTGGGAGAGATACTCCGTTACAGTCTTGTTAAGATCTCAAAGTTTTCCTTTACTAACCCCTTTCTTCAAGTGCAAAGTGATGGGGCTACAAATGTTGCACCAAGAAAAACCCTAAAAAAAATCTCCCAAGTTTACCAAAAGCAGTGCACTAATTACCCACCCCGCACGAGTGGAAGCCTTATTGAAGTATACTTGAGGACGGAATCCAAAGGACAACCTTTTTAAGTAGTTAAATATGATTTAAAAGTAAAAAGAGTAATAAGTTTCGATAGATAGTTGAAAGATTGATTAAACTAAATTGTTTCCAAAAGCAACAAAGATTAAATAGATAAATAATAGGTAATAAAGAGCACCAGGGCATGGAGTTTCACTACCTGAGCCTGCATAATTATCCTAACAAGATCTAACTCTCCAATAGTCATTCCTAAATAGAGGCTTAGTTGTTGCGCCCTCACGGGATGTAGGTTGATGCCTAGTACAAACTCCCTTAAAACAGACAATCCTTGGCACCCAAGTTCATTGCCTATGCTACTAAACTTCATTAATTATGATCGACCATCCTCAAAACATAGTAGATCTAAGTCCAAACACCTCATTATCCATTGTTGATAGCTCAGGGAGATAATATGATCATTTTGTTGTTCTAATCATGCTCACATCAACATTCATATCCATGATTTTAACTAATATGCAAAACAAGTCATCAATTTGCAAAGTAAGGCATCGAGCAAAATGATACTTTATTTACGAACAATATTATCAAGTTTAGACACAAGATAAGAAAAATTATGGGTGATCAGGGCTATTCCTTATGCCCCAGCACAAAGCATCTACTCACTCATGGCAAGGGACAACAACAAATAGATAGTAGGAATGATGGAGAATGCCACCTCTAGGATTTGTGCTGCACAATGTGTCTTCTAATCACTGATTAAAGACCCCTTGAATGGGCAATAAAGGTTCCATTTTATAGATTCATTACTCACCTCTGAAACCTAATTCTGAATTCTTACGATCAAAGGCATCTTCTTGCATGGCTCGTACTTGGTCCAACATGCGACTCACGTGGGTTTCTCAATTTAGACCTCATGTCCAATCCTTTGGCGAGTCATCATGGATGAACCAAGATGGGATGGATACTTAGAGCATATGCCAAGTCAACGAACACGAGAGAACTTTGGGCAAAGAACAACTCGAGTCGAGTGAATGGCAAAACTGCTCGCTTAACTAGATGGTTGGAAGGAGATCAAAAGAAAAGCTTTTGAGCCTTCCTTCCCTTGAGGCATAGAATCATGAGGGTTGTCCATCTAGGTGTTACGACACAACTTTGGCTGATTTTGCATGAAATATATATAAAATTGCATTGAAAGACAAAAATGGAAAATTATTACATTTAAATCAATATAAAGCTAAAACTAGGACATAAAGACACAACAACCCCTAAAAAGTGGATAAAATAGTACGTTAAAATGGGTCAAAATTTACACATCAAACTACCTTGGACTTAATCCTTTGCTCGTCCTGAGTAAAGAAAAATAAAAAGGAAATTGACAATTGATACTAAGTTCTAGGCCTTCCTCTCCCATTCAAGAAAACCTCATAGTCCCCTTTCCACCAATCATAATCAAGCGACCCTAATCCTTGGGGGTCATGTAGTCACACTTGGGTATCCCTCACTGCGGCTTGATCCTCTAATTGCTAGACCACAAATGTTGCAAAGAACTGCTTTCATCTCAATAATACTCCTAATTTGTCAGTGCAAATAGAAGTAATCACAAGCCATGGTTATCAGGATGATTGGAGGAGAATTTTGATAACTCCCTTGGGTAGGAAAATTAGACGAAAGGGGGATAAATACATGACATGAAACCGATTCACTGATCTATCCTCTATTGGACTTGAGATCTTATATGGGATTTTGTTACTTTATTTTGTCCCTCCTCTATTGACTCGGGAATTTTTGTTTGTTTGCGGTTACATTGACCACATGCTGTCATTTTGGCTCAATGCCTCTTTTATTCATGCATGCATGTGGATGAAAATTGAAAATAGAGAGTATCTATGGAAGGGATGCCACCCTGGGCTTAGGGTTTGGCATATAGTGGAAATTACATTTTTTTTCCTTTTGTGGATGGTGAATAGATAAGAAGTGATGGAAGAAAAGTGAATGAAGCCAAGAGGATGACTTGTGCTTCTCCATTTTATTGTTGCATTAGAATCAGATCATCATATTATATCAGTTAATTTAGTTAATATATAAGGTAAAGGGGTGTTCATGAGTATTGCTACAAATCATGTTGAAGGCACATGTGGCTTGATCTTTCAGATTCCATCTACTTATCACCACTTCCAAAGGGGGAGGTATGCTTGACTTTTGTCATCGGGGCCCAAAACTATTCCAAACAAGTCTATCCTTTTTTCTTTTGCACGGGTTAGCTTAAGAACAAGAGAAAAAGGGACAATGCATTCATTTATTTTCCATTTTTAACATACATCAGAGTGACCGACTAGGTAATGGTCACAACTAATGCAAAAAAAAGAAAAAAAAATAGAAAACAAGACATATGAAAATAAAATGATGGAAAAGGAGAAGAAGTGTTTGAGGATGAAAAAGAAAGGACAAGGTTAGAGTTGAGGTGTTGGAGAAGGATGACGTACCAACCACCCCGACCCTCAACTTCAAAATTATACCCGTCCTCGGGGAGAAATAAGTTAGAGATGGAGGGGAATTGTTATGGAGAGAGGGGGAGGTGGAGATGAGGGATGTCACTCATCCTAGAGAACACCATAGAACCATGGGTGAGGGTTCATCTTCCATTTGCAATGCCCTCATCCCGGTGTAGTCATGGCTACCAGTTGTCGTGATCTTCTTTAGGTGGAGGAAATGGTGTCCGGGGCCACATACCTCATTCCCCACAGCCTACCCTTAGCCAACGCTCTTCTTCTAGGGTGATGGCCAACTGATCATGCAGTCAATTGATCAACGGGTTTGGGTCTGGCGCTGACATCCACCAACGATGTGTCGGGCGTTCAAACTGAATATTCTAGGGGACGTATGTACCCTAGGAATAATAGCGGTGTAGATGTTCAACAGAGGGGATTTTTTCAGCCGGTGGAGGGCCTCCTCCTCCTAGTTGGAGTTTGTCTTTCATGGTTTTTGTTTCCATGGGTGATGTCGATGTGGGAGAAAGATGGAAGAGTGAGATTTTCTTGATCATCAAAAGGTCCTAGTGTAGCCTAGCCCTTATGCTTTTCCCTTTATATTGATACAACGAGGAGATGTTACAAGTTCCCTAAAAGGAACCGATGGTTGTGCCATGCACACGTTATCCCTAGAGCATATGGAATTCACATAATTCATCACTTAGAAAATGCTGATCAAAATATGGCAGTGAATATTCATAGCTAGAGTGAGATAAAAATGACTGCTATTTCCAAGGAATAATAATTCTAAAAAAGATAAGGATAGTTTATTTTGTGAGAAAGAGATAAAACCAACTATGGAAAATATAAAGACCAATCTCATTTGGCCACGTATTCAACATGCTACATCACTCAAATTCACAAGATCATGAGATCTTTGCTCCATTAATCAGGTGACTGGAAACCTGGGGTTTATGGAAGGGTGAGAGAATATCATCATGAGGATTGCCCCATCACTTAGGCTTACCCCTATATGGCTGTCAAAGGCATGATACTATACCTTATACTTCCTTTCTCCTTACCCTCTTTATCTTGGAATGAGTTTGTCAAAAGAAAACAATGAATGAAAATATAGGAAATAAATTGAAAGAAAAAACAAAACAATAGAAAAAGAAAATTGACTGGGTTGTCTCCCAGAGAATGTCCTTGTTTAGCATCACAAACTCGACGATAGCAATGTTTTTCTAGTGTCACCAGTGGATAGGGTTTTTGAACCCTTGTACTTCAAACTTGTGGGGTCTAGATCATTGTCAGACAATATGCATGGGTTGTCTGTGAGTGTAACTCCATTGTCTGGATTAGCATCCTATGAACATGATTATTGTAGTTCCAATGTACCTTCTACCTTGAAAGCTTAGATCTAATTGTGCACCCTCTTCAGATCTTCAAGAACTCAGTATTCAATAGTCTTCTTTCCTAGTCGTAGAACAAGTTTGTTGGCTTCGACGTCTACTAAACTTGTGTTGTGGCTAGGAATGGTCATCCCATAATGAGCGAGAACCAATTGTCTTCTTTGATGTCCATGACCATCAAATTGCAAGGGATGTAGGTGTCATGTCCTAACTTCACATGAACATCTTCAATAATCCCCAGGGGCTAGGTGAGGATGCGTCTGCCAACCGAATGGTCATTGTTGTGGGTAGAAGTTTTGTGAATCCTAGGTGATGGTATAAGGTGTAGGGCATAATGGATATGCTAGCACCTAAGTTAGAAAGTCCCTGTAGCTAGGTGTCATCACCCAAAAAACAATCAATCCCAAAGTTACTGGGGTCTTTCTGCATCTCAGGCATCTGAGTTTGAACTGTGTCAGAAGAAGCTTGTGTAAGTTTCACGGTCTCAAGTTCTTCATTTGTATATTTTCTAGAGAGTAAGGTTTTGAGGTAATTGCTCCAAGCTGTGATTTCGGCCAAGGCATCAAGGAATGGGATGTTGACATGTAGTTTCTTCATGGTTTCTTTAAATTTTATGAACTGATCATCCAACTTGATTTTCTTAAGACGCCCTATGTAGGGTATTCATGGTGTATATACGGGAGATGTTGAGTTACCTGATAGGGTTTATTTTGTTGCATTCTTGCTGGAGTTCGATCGTATTAGAATCATGGGGGAATCTGTCATCTGATTCTCAAGATGGCAGGTTGAATATTGTGGTATTCCATATTGGGTGCTCTCAATTTTTTTGGCATGGGGGGCACAGGAGGTGTGATATATACATTCCCTGATCTGGTCATCACAACATTCAACTGTTATGGCTGCTCTGGATTCTTGGGGTTATTTTCTGGCTGGCTAGCAATCGTGCCTGCTGGTGTTTGTTGACTATCAGCCAATCAAGCAATCTAAGATTCCAATGCCTTTTGGATTATTGTGGCATTAGCAAGTTGAGTTTGGTATGACACCATCATCTCTTGGAGCATCTTCATTAGGTCCTGTGTTGGTGCTGCTTTGATCTACAGTGGTAGAGCTTGATTTGGGATCTAGAATTGTTGCTACTATTGGTAGTTTTGGCTGGGAAAATTAAACCTGAAGTTTCACTGGTGTCTCCGGCCATTGTAATCCATTGCTGCTATTGCTTGGGAATTTTTCATTGAGGACTACTTTGGTCCTTCGGCTCTCACTGGGTTCCCATATTGGAAACCTGGATGAGTGCGAACTTGGTTTGACTGATTTGGTCCTTCGGCTCCCCTTGGGTTCCCATATTGGAAACTTAGATGAGTGCGAGCTTGGTTTGGATTTTAGTACTCCTGCCCAGAGATATTGTGGATTGAGTTCATGTCTTTGGCTTGGGTAATTATGTATTGTTATCCTGTTTGATGCTCGTGGAATGCAATGTATAGCTGCTAGCAGTGAACGGTGCTATGGTCAACTGCATGATAGAATTCACACGAGGGTGTGATGATTTGCACTTAGGGAGTTTGACTCTTCCTCGCATATGCACTGAAGGACTTCTAAAGGTTTTCTTACTGAAGATAGAGAGATTTCAATGCTTCATAGGCATATATGACTTATCATCGGTCTTCCACCATGTCCACCTTAAGAACGCCCTTGCCCAAAGGCCTGGTCCATTGGGTCTGAATTTCTACCACTAGGTTGATAATCTTCAGGATGCTATCCAAACTTTGTCGCATGAACTTTCCTTTGGAAGAGGAGTCAAGAAATTTCTTTGTCTCATCGTCAACTCCTCGATAAAAGAATTCATTGATTTGATTCTTGGCAATGTCGTGATGTGGACAATTGTGTAGGAGTTCACTAAATCACTCCCATGCTTCATACAAAAATTCTTGGGTACTAGTTTGAACCATGTTATTGTCCCCCCGATCAACTATGTCATTGCAGAAGGGAAGAAATTTTCTAAAAATTTGTTCTCCAGGGCCACACAAGTATGGATCAGATCTCCTTGAAGGGTGTTGTACCATGCTTAGGCTTTGTCTGTCAGGGAGTACTTGAAGAGATGAAGCCACATCATGTTGTCAGTGGTGCCCATTGGTTTCATCATCGAGCAAAGTTCGATGAATTTAACAAGATGTTCTCGTCAATAATCTCTGATTCTTCCTATAAAGGAGAAGTTTTGCAACAACCTGACCCATTGGGCTCTAATCTTGATCAGCTTGCCTGGAGGTTGGACTGGATGAGTCAACTCTGTTCCTTTAGGGATAGAGAATTCCCGTAGTTCTTTTGCACACTCTGCGTCTTGAGTAGCATCTATATTGGTTTTGAACTCAACCTCCACTTGTTCTCTAGCTTCTACGGTGAGTAATTCTCACTGGGCTATGACTCCTACAATAATGTGTGCTTGGATTGTTGCTTCCTCGTCCTCTACGTTTTCCATGGCTCTCTCCTTGCGAAGTTTTCTGAAGGTTCTCTCGATTTCAAGATCAAAAGGAAATTCGAAGTCAAGACTCCAAGATCTTTGCATAGACTAGAAGTACCTGAAAAGAGAAAGGAGGGTGAGAGATGTGCTTGGTTCTAGATGATTTTTAATATTATCAAGAAAAATAACTAAAAAAAAGGAAAAACCCTAATTACACTTATAATTTTGAAAATATTTAACTACTATTGTCCCCGGCAACGATGCCAATTTTTGATGGGGCTATAAATGTTGCACCAAGAAAATCCCTAAAAACATCTCCTAGCTTTACCAAAAGTAGTGCACTAATTCCCCACTTCATATGAGAGGAAGCCTTATTGCAATATAATTGAGGATCAAACCCAAAGGACAACCTTTTTAAGTAGCTAAATATGATTCAGAAGTAAAAAGAGTAATATTTATCACCAGATAGTTGAAAGATTGATTAAACTAAATTGTTGCCAAAAGCAACAGAGATGAAATAGGTAAATAACAGGTAATAAAGAGCACTAGGGCTTGGGGTTTCTCTACCCAGGCTTCCATAATTACCTGAATAAGATCTTATTCTCCAATAGTTGTTGGTAAATTGAGGCTTATGTTGCACCCTCATGGGATACATATTGATACCTAGTACATACTCCCTTGGAACTGACCATCCTCGACACCCAAGTTCATTGTCTATGCTACTAAACTCCTTTACTTACTATCGACCATCCTTGACTCGTAGCAGTCCAATGTCCAAACACCTCATTTTCCATTGCTAAAAGCTCAAAGGGGTTATAAGTTCATTCTATTGTTCTAATCACGCTCATAGCAACATGCATAGCCATGAATATAACTAATATGCAAAAAAGTTGTCAATTTGCAAAGCAGGCATCGAGCATAATGATACTTTATTTAGCAGCTATATGATTGAGTTTAGACACAAGCTAAGATAAAATACATGCAATCAGGGACACTCCATGCCCCAACACAAAGCATCCACTCACTCATGGTGAGGGACAACATCAAAGAGATAGTAGGAACGATGGAGAAAGCCATGCCTCTTGGTGCGGCCGTCACCTCCTTTATCCCTACTAGGGTTTGTGCTAAAGAATGTAGCTTCTAATCACCGATAAGAGACCCCTTGAATGGACGATAAGGGTTCCCTTTTATATATTCCTTGCCTCCAAACCCTAAAGTTGAATGCCTATGGTTGAAGGCATCTTCTTGCATGGACCATACTCGGTCCAACATGCGACTCACGTGGGTTTCTCATTTTGGACCTCACATCTGATCCTCTGCCAAGCCATTATGGATGAACCAGGATGGGCTGGATGATTAGAGCTCATGTCAAGTCAATGAAGTCAAGAGAACTCAAGGTAAAGAACAACTCAAGTCGGGTGAATGGTAGAACTGCTCGCTTGACTGGGTGTTTGGAAGGAGATCAAAAGGAAAGCTTTCGGGCCTTTCTTCCCTTCAGGTGTAGCATCATGAGGCATTAATCTTCCATCTAGGTGTCGTGGTGCAACTATGGATGATTATGCATGAAATATATATAAAATTGCATTTAAATATGAAAAAGGAAAAATAATTGCATTTAAGTAAATATAAAGCTAAAACTAGAAAAATAAAGACACAACAACCCATAAAAAGAAGATAAAATAGTATGTAAAAATGGGTAAAAATGTACTCATCACAAAGTTGGTGAAAGCTTCTCGAAGGTGAAGGAGAAGGTGAAATGCTTCTCTAAGTTGAAGGAGAAGGTGCAGGACAAAGATCCTTGAGTAGAGTGGGTAATTCCATCAAGGAAGAAGACTCATTACAAGAAAGGGAGATCCTTGGTGAAGGTGTCCAGGTGCTTGCATGAGTGGATAAGCCCTTGTAGAGGTTGAAGACTCTAGCTCGAAGGATAGGTAAGTCCTTGTAAGGTTTATTGGCTCCTTTTGGTCCTTAAAAAGGAAGGCTAGGTATCCTTTCCCTATAAAAGGAAGGTCTTATTGTATGGAAGAAGACTCATTGCAAGAAAGGGAGCTCCTTGGTGAAGGTGTCCAGCTTCTTGCAAGAGTGGATAAGCCCTTGCATAGGTTGAAGACTCTAGCTCAAAGGATAGGTAAGTCCTTGTAAGGTTTATTGGCTCCTTTTGGTCCTTAAAAAGGAAGGCTAGGTATCCTTTCCCTATAAAAGGAAGGACTTATTGTATGTCTTGTAATGGAATATAAGTATGGAATGGTTGCAAAATCCTAGATCTTGACCTTGCTAGGTAGTGGATTGACTTTCTCCTAGTTTGGAGACCGGAACCACTCTACATAGCTTGTTATTGATCTCATTCAATCTCTCTCATCCTTACTATGTATGTTTAGATTGCACATCAAATTCCATATTTGCAATAGTTCCAATTGAATTAACTTGAAGTTCTAACAAGTTTTATGTGAGTGTTTTTAGCTCTATTCACCCCCCTCTATAGCCCTTTGATCCAACACATCTAATGCAAGTCACCAAATAACTATAACATATATGGTACACAAATAGATTACATATTTTATTAAGCCTTGGATAGTTTGAGGCGTACCACTCAAACTACTATTAGTTGACCATTGTGAAGTCGTAATCAACTCTGTACAAGATCTAAGAGGAACATGATCACAAGAACTCTTCCCCTCAGTTAGTACAAGTCTGCCATAGTGACATAATAGTCAAACTACAAAACAACCTAGTCGTCCTTGGGTACACATGCCATGGCACTAGAAACTAGGGTATTCAACCCTAAAATATGAGTTACGAATACAACCATACTCAATCATATGTGTTGTAAGGCCCCTAACATAGCTTAATGATTGAATGTTCTTTCTTTGATTCATAAGATGCTGGAATCTTAATCTAATCTCTTGAGATGCCATAATAACATGTGGCAATCATATGCTTTCAGTTTGGTCCTGTGTTGTTGATGTTTGAGCTATGAATGCTTGTTTTGGACCAAGTTGCAATTTTCCCATGTAGAGGGTCTATCTTGCAATTTGTCACATGTAGGTTGTGGTTCTTGTGCTTTGGAATCATGAGAGAGAAGGTGATTCTATGGGGTGCCGTGTTTGGGACTTGGTTGACGAAGTGACACATTGAGGTAATATTGGGGTTTGCAAGGCTATGAAGGAGTTGCATAGATGATGGTAGAGACCATGTGGCATACAACTCATAAAAACATAATTAGCTAATGTGGAAGCATTCACTAAGCAGCAGATTACCAAAAATCACTAAAAATTAAAACCTTTTTATCAATAGATCCATCAAAGGAAAACTTTCTCACATAGAACCAAAGTAACACATTTACATTCTGGATTAAAGGTGCATGTACTGTATCATCTCTTTCTGTGAATTACAAGCATCAGTTGCCTTAAAACTAAGCACAGGCAGTATGAAAATCTCGAGGCACTGAGCCAAAATCTTGAAACCACTAACTACTACTCCGAGGACCTGAGAGTATAGAGACAACACATAGGACTCTATATACATCTATACAAGGCATGACAGCCAGTGTCTCCGCCTGAGACTTCACTACTGTCCCTACTGTTGCTATTGTTGTCCTTCACCTACTGAAGGGTTCCTGCCTCCTCGTCTGCATCCACCTAAAAATGTGATTCCCACGGGGGTGAGACAATTGTAAATTGCCCCAGTAAGAGATATAACTCTCCGCCAGAAACATTATTAATGCAGCTGAAGAAGATAAATATGAACAGAGGAATCATATTTATTTCACAGTAGATATTTCAATGTCTGACAGATTAGAATATTATTCTTATCAAAAGCATTGCAGCTATAACTTGATAGAACAACATGTCACTTATCCCTTAAGGAATATGAAGAACATGTATCATATTTATTCACTATAGGATCATTACCGCAACATTACTCTCTTCAGGCTTAGATCATATATCTAATGCCTGGCATTGTCATAGAGGAGTCATGGCATGTAGCCACACTATTTCACAAAGTATTGGGATCTTAATCCCTCAACTCATCAAGTACAATTCCACTTCTTAATAAGTTCATCATCATGATTATAGAATCTGGGTATTTGGACCCTTATCTCATCATAGAACGCTTGTTACCACTTATTAGGTAACTTCATACCTTTAGGTCATCTGATCAAGGACATTATAATTCTTGCTACACAAAGTATTGTATATAGTTCACAAAGCTCATATCACCTCTTATTACCCCTAAAAAGGCAACAAGGCATATTATGGCTTATGAAGCTCATAAACAATCTAAGATAATTAGCACATCATGTGACACACATGATTCATTAATTGTAGGTTACCTCTCACTAAGAAACAAGGCATATGGAAGCTTATAAGGCCTATAGAACATTTTGAATATACAAAACATCATATCCCATACCTGGCTATGCTCCTCTTCTCAACATATCTGCATGATTAGTAATCATAATACAATTACATATCAATACCATGCAATACAAGGGTTATCTTATTACATTCATAACCCATTAGTCTGCATTTGAGCTTCACATAGGATTACTTTGTTGTTATAAATTCACATAGCATCACCCTATATTAGGGTTTCACATAGCATTACCCTGTATTAGGGTTCACATAGCATTAACTTGTATTAGGGTTTCACATACCATTACCCTGTATTAGGGTTCACATAGCATTCACTTGTATTAGGGTTTCACATAGCATTACCCTATATTAGGGTTCACATAGCATTAACTTGTATTAGGGTTTCCCATATCATTACCCTATATTAGGGTTCACATAGCATGGAATCAATATGGATAACATAAGTATTCAATTATGCTTATTTATTCTCATCATTCATCATTAAATGAATTATCAACACACAACATGAGTTTTTCTTTCATCCTTGCCAGAATATAATTACATCATAGTTTATAGGTTTGGATTAACATTTTCATAAGGCATGTTAGCCTACATTCTACAGGGTGCATTACATCTCAATGTTACCATAGACATGACACATCTCATGTGTCATTCATCCAATTATATTGGACTTATAACACATCAAGGTATATCAATATTGGGGTTTTGGATGTGATATCTATCATATCTTGATGTATCACTTCCCTCAACACCTCTATCTTACTTGAGTTCATCCACTTAGCTTGTATTAGGGTATTCCCCATCCTAATACTTTATGCACCAGTTCATCACATTTATCATGTAATGTATTGGTCATTAGTCACTCACTTAGATTACACAACCATATCCAATACTATGGACTCATCCTTGAGTTTAGGAACTATTAATATAAGGATATCCATCATCAACCTCTCTAGGTGTTACATTTGTCAAAACATTAATCACTATTCCATTATTAGGAATAGTATTCTCCATATTTATACTTTGAGGATTCACATATCATATTCCATATACTTATGGATTTCACATAGTATTGCTCTTCAATAGAGTTTTACATAAACATCCTTCTATATCAGGGTTTCACCTAGTATTATGTGAAATTAGGATTTCACAACACATCACCCAGTGATAGGTCTTCACATAGAATTAGTAGCACTTCCCTATATTAGGGTTTCATGCACCTTATCCCATTTTATGGATTAAGGTTTACCATGTTGGCTAAATGGACATCTATAAATCCCTTTGTTTTGATTATGACAAACATTTCATTCTTATTGATCTAACGAGCTACTTGAGTGTGCAGGAACAAGGTGGATGAAAAAGTACTAGGGAAATCCATATGATTACATATTTATATTTTCATGAAATGTAATCGCTTTGTAAAAACTTGTACAAATATATAATGTACAAGTACTTAGATTTCATGTAAATCAAGCGTTAGATCTTCCCTAGCTAAACACTACATTTAGATAAGTCATCCCCTTCAAATAGGATCACATATGCACACTCATACATATAATTAGTACCTAAATTGAAACATTGAAACAGGATCAATCTCGGTCGACCAACTCCTCGACTGAGACACTCTCGGTCGACAATCTTCTCGACCAAGAAAGATGCAAAGTAGCCATTAGACACAACTGACAAGGTAGTTGGCAGTTGGAGATAAACGTTGCAAAACACTTGATCCAGAGAGCCTGTCGGTCGACAAGAGTTCGACCGAGTAGGTGTCTCGGTCGACCATTCCTCGACCGAGATAAACTCTGACAGCAACTGCAGAGTAAATTAATTAGCCATTGCTAAAGCAACAAACTTGTACCTAACGGCTAGTTAGGCACTTAGAAACCCCTAGAAGTTTTCTAGAACGTCCTTAAGCATCCTTAGGTCATTCCTATAAATAGGACAAGCCATAGGACACTCAAACTCACTTGTTACACTTGAGAAATCCTTGAGCATACTTTGAGCAATCTGTTTGTGAGAAAATTGAGCATTGTGACAATTGGCTACTTCCTTCCTTAGCTCAAAATTCGTGTCCTATAGGCTAGCATCTCCTATCCACTGTCATTACAATTCCATACACTTTGGTTAGGAGATCTATATGCTTGATCTAGGCAAATCAAGCCTTGGGCTACAAAGGATAAGTTATAATTTCCTTTTCCTTTCTTATTCCCTGTTATTGTTTGTACTCTCCTTGCTACTCCTAGGTTGGAGGCTGCGGATTAAAGAGGGTGGAGATCTTCTTGGTGAAGAAGGTGACCTTGAGCTACTTCAAGAAGGCTGGTGCAACGGGAGGTTACTTCTAGAGAGGAAGGCTACTTCAAGGGGGAGCTTGGAGTTACTTCAAGAAGGCTACCTCAAGTTGGTGCATCTACTTCGAGTGAAGGCTGTTCAAGGGGTTTAAAGGAAAGTATTGTATTTTATATAAATCCTTGTGAAGGTAATAAAATATATACTTTCAAATCCCGGTTGGGTAAGCAACCGGGTAGTGGACTGACAACTTTAGTATTTGCTAAAGTTGGAACCACTCTAAACACCTGTCTCCTTCTTCCAATTTCAATTGTGGTTGTTTGAGTTCAATAATTGTTAAAATTATTTTAAAACTCTATTCACCCCCCCTCTAGTGTTTTTCAATTGGTATCAGAGCAGGCTTCATGGAACCCTAACAAGGTCTTGAAGAATGGGTGACGGAGTGCTCAACAACCTAAACCTTGAAGGGACACTTGTTGCTAGACCTCCAGCGTTCGATGGAACAAACTACCAATATTGGAAGAGAAGAATGCAGTTCTACTTCCAAGGCATCAATTGGGACCTATGGAGGATGGTGTCAACCCCATATGAGCTTCCTCAAACTCAATTTGTGGAATGGGATGCAAATACGGTAAAGATGGCTCAAATGAACGCTAAAGATGTAAGCATTTTATATTGTTCAATTTCAGTAGGAGAATTTAATAGGATATCTAACTGTGACACAGCCTATGATATTTGGCATAGACTGTCCATAACTTATGAAGGTACAGTCCAAGTCAAAAATTCTAAAATTAGCATGCTTAAACAAAAGTTTGAACACTTTCATATGGATCCTAATGAATCTATTAGTGAAATGTTTGCAAAATTCTCTTCTATTGTTAATGGTTTAAATGCCCTAGGAAAACCTATCCTTGAAGAAGATCAGGTATCAAAAATCCTTCGATCACTTCCTCCTAAATATAAGCCAAAGGTAACAGCCATTGAAGAAGCTAATGACCTCACTCGACTGAAAATGGAGCAACTTATTGGCAACCTAGAAGCTCATGAAGCAACCCTAGAAGAGGAAGAAAGAATAGCACGTGAACATCAGTAAGGAAAGAAGAAGGATGCGGCTCTAAAAGCTTCAAAGATCGTCACACCAGAAAGTGAGGAGTCAAGTGAAGAAGAAGGAGAAGAAGCCTTGATTGTCAACGGTAAGAAATACAAAAGATTTAAATCTAACAAAATTTCTAGTTCTTCTTCTTCTCCTCCTAGGTGCTTTGAATGTGGGAAGAAAGGACATCTCAAAAATGAATGTCCTAAAGCAAAGAAAGGAAAGAAAAGCTCACACAAGAAGAAGGGAGAAAAAGCCTATAAGGCTGCATGGGACGAGTCAAGTGACAGTGAAAGCGGAGAAGAAAAGGTGGAATGTCTAATGGCAAGGGAAGATGATGAAAACTCTCAAGAGGTAAGCCTACTTGATCTTCCTAAAGAAGAGTTAATTACTAGTCTACAAGAAACTCATGATAAGTATGTTGATGTCAAGAAGAAACTAAAGAAGGTTATCAAATCAAACGATGAGCTATGTGCTAAATTAGATAATATTTCTTCTGAAAAGAACAACATTAATCTTGAGAATTTGTCTTTAAAAACATCTTTAGATGATTGCACTAGAAAGCTATTCACTTTAGAAACAAATGTTGATCTTATTTCTAAAGAAAAGACTGAATTGTTAGCAAAATTAAAAGATTTTCAGACTAAACCTATTCTGTGTAACCATCTAGACTATGACAATGTTGCAAAAGAAAGAGATTCATTATTATCTGATTTAGATCAAGCAAGAAAAGATTTACACAAGAAGATGAATGACATTGCTAAGCTACAAAGAGAACTTTATGAGTTAAGAAGAAAAGATATTCTTGATAACATTCTAAGCGTTGGTACTGGTTTCAATGGAAGAAAAGGTTTGGGATATGCTCCAAAGAAAAATCAACCCAGAAGAACTCAGACTATGTTTGTACCTAAGAACACAATGGATAGAAAGAGAAATGAAGTTGATTCTATTACTTGTCATTTTTGTCTACGTCTTGTACACTATTCATTTTCATGCCCTTATAAGACTAAGGATTCCGACTTAGTTTGGGTCCCAAAATCCCAAACTTAGTAGAGTCAAATGCAATTTAGTTGAGATATGATTAAATGCTCCATTTTGCAATTTATATTGTCTTATCTCAACTTAACAAAAGGTTTTATGCATATTGTGAATTTTCTGAACTGTTGTACTGAAACAGACACTTAGTCGGTCGAAGTATTGTCGACCGAACAATAAATCGGTCGAACTTTTGTCGACCGACTGGATGTCTGTAACAAATCAAAATCTACAGCAACTAAACAGCAACTATTTCGATCGAAAATTAGTCAACCGAGCTGAATTTCTGTGTTTCTTTGTTTACAGTAACCTTCTCGATCGACAATTTGTCGACCGAGAAAGATGTCAGTCGAACAATTGTCGACCGACTGGACTTCTGAAACAGAATCTTTATACAATGTATACTTAAATGGTTCTAACCATATCGGACCATCACATGGGTACCAAAATCTACATTTTCATGCAGGAATGGGTGGTTGACAGTGGATGTTCCAAACATATGATCGGCAACAAGGATGCATTTCAAACCTTTGAAGAAAAGAAAAGTGGCACAGTCACCTTTGGAGACAATGGTAAAGGCAAAATCGTTGGAATAGGTAATGTTGGTACAAACCTCAAAATAAAGAATGTTCTACTTGTAGATGGTTTGCACCATAATTTGATAAGTGTTAGTCAATTATGTGATAGTGGTTATGATGTTTTATTTAACAAAACCTGTTGCAAGTTATTAATAGAAAACACTACAAATGTTGTTTATGAAGGAAATAGAGTTGGAAATCTTTACATTCTTAAACCTAACTCTATGAAATCTGTAGTGGGAAAATGCTTGCTTGCAAATGAAAATACCTTACAACTATGGCATAAAAAGCTAGGACATGCTAGTTCACATGTTATTAAAAAGTTAGTGAAATATGATCTTGTTCGTGGATTGCCTGCTTTATCTTTTGATCAAGTTGAAAATTGTGAACCATGTACAATGTGAAAGCAAACAAAAAACTCTTTTAAACCTAAACATGTACTTAGCACAAGTAGATCTTTAGAATTAATTCATATGGATTTATTTGGACCGATGAGGACACAATCTATTGGTGGCAAAAGATATTGTTTTGTTATCGTTGATGATTATAGTAGATATACATGGGTACATTTTATTGCAACCAAAGATGATACTATTCATGTTTTTATACAATTTTGTTCCAAGATTGAAAATCTATTACAAAGCAAAATATGTACCATTAGAAGCGATCATGGTGGAGAATTTGAAAATCATATATTTGAGGAATTCTGAACATCTCAAGGGTACACTCACAATTTTTCTGCTCCACGCACTCCACAACAAAATGGTATAGTTGAAAGGAAAAATCGATCACTACAAGAAATGGCTAGAACTATGATGCTCGAACACAACACACCCAAAACCTTTTGGGCTGAAGCTGTAAACACTGCATGCTATGTATTAAATAGAGTAACTGTTCACTCTCATTTGAAGAAAACTCCATATGAAATAATACATTCTAAGAAACCTAGAGTTGACTATTTTCATACCTTTGGTTCCACATGCTATATCTTAAATACCAAAGATGATAGAGATAAGTTTGACTCTAAATCACACAAAGCATTCTTTTTGGGATATTCCACTTCTAGCAAAGCATTTAGAGTATATAACACTATCTCTAGAAAAGTTGAGGAATCTATTCATGTTTCTTTTCATGAAGAGCCAAAATCTGAAAATCTAGAAATCATAGATCTCACTAATCAATTCGAAAATTTAAACATACCAAATGATAGTGAGAAAGTTACTACCACCAATCACCAAGCTGAACCACAACCTACACCTAGGCTTATTAAGGATCATCCTCAAGAACTAATTATTGGAAATCCTAATGATAAAGTCAAAACTCGGTCTTCCTTCAAAGATGTTGCAAACATGGCCTTTGTTTCTATCATTGAACCTAAGAAGAAATCTGAAGCTCTTACAGATGATTATTGGATAATAGCCATGCAAGAAGAGTTGAATCAATTCACTAAAAATGATGTATGGGATTTAGTTCCTAAACCACAAGATAAAACCGTCATTGGAACTAAATGGGTTTTTAGGAATAAGTTAAATGAGGCAGGAGAAGTAATAAGGAATAAAGCTCGGTTAGTAGCATAAGGATATAATCAACAAGAAGGAATAGATTTTGATGAAACGTATGCACCAGTAGCTAGACTTGAAGCTATTAGAATGTTACTAGCTATTGCTGCACATAAAAACATCAAACTCTACCAAATGGATGTAAAAAGTGCATTTCTAAATGGCATCATTCAAGAAGAAGTATTTGTTGCCCAACCACCCGGATTTGAAATACCGGAAAAAGGTGAATATGTTTATAAACTTAAGAAAGCACTTTATGGTTTAAAACAAGCACCTAGGAATTGGTATGAAAGGCTCAAGACATATCGTTTTGATAATGGTTTTTCTATTGGAAGTTCAGATTCTACTTTATTTTTCAAAACATATACATCTGATTTCCTAGTTGTGCAAATATATGTTGATGACATTATTTTTGGAGCCTCTAATGATTCATTGTGCACACAATTCAGTGACATTATGGAAAAAGAATTTGAAATGAGCCTCATGGGTGAACTAACTTTCTTTCTTGGTTTCCAAATTAAGCAAACACCTGCTGGAATCTTTATAAGCCAAGAAAAGTATACTAAAGAACTTTTAAAACGTTTTGGGATGGATCAGTGCAAACATGCTAATACTCCTATGGCTACTTCTATTAAAATTGATAAGGATGCAAATGGGGAACCTATTGATGATTCCTTATATAGAGCCATGATTGGTAGTTTGCTTTACTTAACTGCTTCTAGACCGGACATTATGTTTTTTGTTGGTCTTTGTGCTCGATTTCAATCACAACCTATGCACTCTCATTTTCTAGCAGTTAAACGAACTCTTCGTTAATTAGCCGGCACTACCTGTTTTGGTTTATGGTATCCAAAAGGACAATCCTTGGATTTTAAAGCTTATACTGATGTGGATTATGCTAGTTGTCGACTTGATCGCAAGAGTACTAGTGGTGGTTGTTTCTTGTTAGGAAGAGCTTTAGTATCTTGGTTTAGCAACAAACAAAATACGGTTGCACTATCTACAACTGAAGCTGAATATATGGCAGCCGGATCTTGTTGTGCTCAAGCGCTTTATATGCAACAAGTGTTAAACGATTATGGTTTTACTCTTTCATCTACGCCTATTTTTTGACAACACGAGCGCTATAAACTTAGCACACAATCCTATTTTACACAGCCGAGCTAAACATATTGAAATTCGTCATCACTTTTTGAGGGATCATATCTCCAAGAATCATGTTTCCCTTCATCATGTTGATACGGAAGATCAATTGGCTGATATTTTTACAAAACCTCTTCCACTAGACCAATTTAACAAAATTAGGAAGCAATTGCTTATCACTCCTTTGGAAGATGTTTTCTTTGATATTTGTGCTTCTTAAAACAAAAACTTTTACTTGCATCATTTTGGCTTTTAATGGACATCTTTTTCATTGGATTTGATGGGACATCTAATTAAGGGGGTGTTTTTCTTAAACGGATATCTTTTTGAAATGACAAAGGGGGAGAAATAAATATAAAACTTAGTATTTATGCAAAACTCAATCAATGAGTTTCATAAACAAACTCTTGGCTTTACATTGAAAGTTGATATATTCCCTAGAGAATTGGATTTCATGTTCCATAATTCATGGGGAATAATAAGCACACATTTTATAAGCAAGAGAAAAAGCTACAAAAGGTAATCTTAAGGTATGAAAATCATATGATTTATATTTCCTTCATTTATATTTTGGAAATGTTTTTCATCTTCAAAAAGGGGGAGATTGTTGGCTAAATGGACATCTATAAATCCCTTTGTTTTGATTATGAAAAACATTTCATTCTTATTGATCTAACGAGCTACTTGAGTGTGCAGAAACAAGGTGGATGACAAAGTACTAGGGAAATCCATATGCTTACATATTTATATTTTCATGAAATGTAATCTCTTTGTAAAAACTTGTACAAATATATAATGTACAAGTACTTAGATTTCATGTAAATCAAGCGTTAGATCTTCCCTAGCTAAACACCACATTTAGATAAGTCATCCCCTTCAAATAGGATCACATATGCACACTCATACATATAATTAGTACCTAAATTGAAACATTGAAACAGGATCAATCTCGGTCGACCAACTCCTCGACCGAGACACTCTCGGTCGACAATCTTCTCGACCGAGAAAGATCCAAAGTAGCCATTAGACACAACTGACAAGGTAGTTGGCAGTTGGAGATAAATGTTGCAAAACACTTGATTCAGAGAGCCTGTCGGTCGACAAGAGTTCAACCGAGTAGGTGTCTCGGTCGACCATTCCTCGACCGAGATAAACTTTGACAGCAACTGTAGAGTAAATTAATTAGTCATTGCTAAAGCAACAAACTTGTACCTAACGGCTAGTTAAGCACTTAGAAACCCCTAGAAGTTGTCTAGAACGTCCTTAAGCATCCTTAGGTCATTCCTATAAATAGGACAAGCCATAGGACACTCAAACTCACTTGTTACACTTGAGAAATCCTTGAGCATACTTTGAGCAATCTGTTTGTGAGAAAATTGAGCATTGTGACAATTGGCTACTTCCTTCCTTAGCTAAAAATTCGTGTCCTATAGGCTAGCATATCGTATCCAATGTCATTACAATTCCATACAATTTGGTTAGGAGATCTATACGCTTGATCTAGGCAAATCAAGCCTTGGGCTACAAAGGATAAGTTGTAATTTCCTTTTCCTTTCTTGTTCCCTGTTATTGTTTGTACTCTCCTTGCTACTCCTAGGTTGGAGGCTGCGGATTGGAGAGGGTGGAGATCTTCTTGGCGAAGAAGGTGACCTTGAGCTACTTCAACAAGGCTGGTGCAACGGGAGGTTACTTCTAGAGAGGAAGGCTACTTCAAGGGGGAGCTTGGAGTTACTTCAAGAAGGCTACCTCAAGTTGGTGCATCTACTTCGAGTGAAGGCTGTTCAAGGGGTGTAAAGGAAAGTATTGTATTTTGTATAAATCCTTGTGAAGGTAATAAAATATATACTTTCAAATCCCGGTTGGGTAAGCAACTGGGTAGTGGACTGACAACTTTAGTATTTGCTAAAGTTGGAACCACTCTAAACACATGTCTCCTTCTTCCAATTTCAATTGTGGTTGTTTGAGTTCAATAATTGTTAAAATTATTTTAAAACTCTATTCACCCCCCCTCTAGTGTTTTTCATACCATTCACATCCAAGTAAGGTTTCTCTTACCTCATACCCAAATTAGGGTTAGGATTTATAATTCCTATTAATTTAGGGTTTTCCTTCATTGTTACACTAAGTTAGGGTTACATCATCACCCTAGATTATGTTTTCACTGAGCTTAGCCCTAAATTAGGGTTTCACATAGCCTTGCCCTAAATTAAGGTCAATGTACATCAATATTTTCAATGAGGATTTCATGATCTCATATTATGGATCAAACTATGATTACACATTTATTCATAATGAGAGAATTAGGGCTTATTATGTAAGCAATCATCTCTCCCATTCACTCTCACCCTCATCCTCTCTAGGATGTTAATTACTCCAAGATTGATCTATGGTTAACTCTTTACTTAAGTACACATAGTTAGGGTTAACCTTCATAATCACCATCGGTCTATATCATTAAGAACCAAATGGCTAATTGACCTTTGATCATATAAGATGTCCAAATGGTTTAACCAATTTGGACCTCAAAAGGTCTTGGTCACTTAGCCTCAAACGGTTTTGGTCACTAAGTTCAAACGGTTTGAAACCGTTTAGCAAAGTTGGTTCATGAAACTGTTTAGACAACACATCTTAAAACCACATGAACTTGAGTCTCCAAACGGTTTGAGATCATTTGGTCCCAAACGGTCTTTAGACCGTTTGGTCCAAACCTTCTCAAAACTGCATGGACCAAAAAGTTACTTCAATACTTAATCGATTCAAGGTTTCAATCCATGAACCAATTATCAATTGAACCACTAAAGTATTCATCAATTGAACCACTAAATCACCATTCAATTAGACCTTCAATCTAGGGTTTTGAACCCATTTGAACTAGGTTTGATAATCAAGAAACCATCACTTAGGGTTTTGAAATCGAGGATCCATCAATGGTTGACATTGTGGAACCAAATCAATTGAAATCAATGAACCATCATCATCACATGATATGACCTGACTTCAAACGGTCTTGAATGACCTCCAAATGGTCTTGAGACCGTTTGGGTGATCTCCAAATGGTTTGAGACCATTTTCCCATTCCAACATCATAATCCATGTCATCCAATTAGGGTTTGGATCATTGCAATGATCATCAAATCAGCAATTGATTGCAATTCAATTTGGTATCTTTGGATCATCAAATACCCAAAAATGCTCAACCCTAGACCTACAAACGGTCTTGGGTGACCCTCAAACAGTCTTGAGACCGTTTGGGTGATTCCCAAATGGTTTTGAAACCGTTTGGGTCAATCAACCCAAAGCATCAACTTAATCAATTGGAAATTCAACACTTAGTCGATTAGGGTTTGCAATTAAGGAATCATTCACAATTGAAACCTTCAAGATCAAACCAATTGAAACCATTCAATCAAGATCCATGTACAACAGCATATATCTTCAAATGGTCAACCATCTCAAATGGTCAACCGTTCCAAACGGTTTGGAACCCAAACCACCAAACGGTTTGGTGAAACCGTTTGGACTCAAACATTGAAACGGTTTGCCCTAGATATTTGGGGAGGTGTGTGCTTATGATGATGTCATCATCATCAAGCTCCCAACTCACGAAATCTGCTGTGATTTCCATGGAGATTGCATTAATCAACCAAACTAAATTTTGGAAATGTAGAAATGATCACCAATTGATAAGGAATTGATTGCAATAATAAAATTAAGGGTTCAAGTTATAAAACCCACCTCCAATTGAGCCCCAAAGCTGCTAGCTCACGGAACAAATGGTGGATGCAACTCCTTTCACCATTCCAAGGCTCGTCCTCAAGGTTTGAGTGAAAAGGAATGGTTAGAATTGAATAGGGGATCGAATTATGAAGAATTCATACATTTATTTGTGATTTTCACCATGGATTCAAGGTGAAAAGGGATCAAGAAGCTTATCAACAGGTTGGGGGTCGTCCTCCTGATACTCTCAAGCTCCCTTGGTCGTTTCCCAAGCAAGGAGAAGAAGTGGGGTCGGAAAAGCCTTTCATTTGGCTTGTAAAAGGTCTTTTTATAAAATTTCAATGAGAGAGAAAATGCTTTATTAAAAATTCATTTAACCCCAAAAATCATGCCGCCTTTTCACCCTCAACTCCTTGGATCCGAGGCTATCTTGTTTTCCTCTTATTCCTCTCAATTATCCATGATTTAAAGGAAAGCAAATCAAGCACCTTAAATCATATTATAATATTATCCATATGTGAGTGGATATTTCTTTTTCTTATAAAATTGTGAGTGAATTATCCACTCCCTTGGATATTTTCGTGGTCCTTGCAAAGCTCAAGGACGTCCACACACATCTGAATCCAACCATTTTAATTTTGGTTGAAAGCCCTTTAATTAATACATTTGTTTTTGCCCTAAATTGAATTAGGGTTTCAATTAGGATTAAATCTTGATTATTTTATTATCAAGATTCTCTCTCCTCCAACTTAATTCAAATGAGGCGCCCCTTTCATTTTATTTGCTCTAAATGATGCCAAGAAACATTAGGGACCTTATTGAAGTGGTAATTTGCATATTGAACCCTAGGGTTTGGGTAAATTGCACATTACACCAAAATTAGGTTTTAATGCACAAACATTGCTTTTATCAACTCTTTCTTGGCATTCAGGCTACCACAAGCCATAACTCTACATCATCTTCATTCTCATGATGTTTCAACACATGAGTAACATATTGTCATGCACAATTTGCAATTTAACCCCTCAACTTGGGTAATTTGCACTTTAGTCCAAATCAAGTAAAACATTATTCAAAAAGGACTAAAATTGAAATATAAGTTCCTCTTGATCCCTAATTACTTTTCACAAGATAAGATTAAGCATCTACTCAACCTTATTAGGTAAATCATCTAGGGTTAACACATAACCCAGGTCAGGGATGTTACAAATTATAAACCCCTAATAAGGATTTCATCCTCGAAATCCCAGGAAAAGGGAGGGACATATTTATTCAGTTATCATACCCTCAAGTATCCACATAATATCTTAATATAATGGAGATATCATGGATCTATAATACACACAAAGTTCCTTTCATTAATTCAACCTTATCAATGTTTATGTTTATGCAGAGCATAAACCCCTAACATATGATGTCCATATTATTGAAAGAAAGAAGCATAAAAGAGCATACTTCTATCATCACCCAAGAATATTTATCAAAAGGGAAACATATATATCTAATAGAGTTAATTCACTCAACAATCCTTTATTTGTTTGGGAAAGTTCACGTAGCAAAACTCTATTTAATTGGGAATGCTCACTTAGCTTTTCCTTTTAATTAGGAATGTTCACTTAGCTTTTCTCTTTAATTGGGAATGTTCACTTAGCTCTTTCCATTTAGGAATGTTCACTTAGCTCTTCCTATTTAATTGAGAATGTTCACTTAGCTTTTATCTTTAATTGGGAATGTTCACTTAGCTCTTCCCATTTAGGAATGTTCACTTAGCTCTTCCTATTTAATTAAGAATGTTCACTTAGCTTTTCTCTTTAATTGGGAATGATCACTTAGCTCTTCCCATTTAGGAATGTTCACTTAGCTCTTCCTATTTAATTGAGAATGTTCACTTAGCTTTTCTCTTTAATTGGGAATGTTCACTTAGCTCTTCCTATTTAATTACATTATACTCTCTAGATTATTTCACAATGACTACTTGATCAGAGTAATAAAAAAGACAACAATCTAAGAGTTTCATACTTGCCTTATCTAAAATAATCATATACCTGGCCAGGGTATACAAGTATTGAGATTAGGTAGTATGTACTTTATTTACTATCATGTTCCTCACTTTTCATATCATTATACACACATGATTTTTTTTCATTTCTAAATTTTCTTCATACATCGCTTCAATATCTCATCTTTTATTACACAGATAAGAGAGATTATAAAGCATTTTAAGGAGAACTGATTAAATGTAAGTTCTCTTCTTCTTTGTGTCCTTATAGGACTGGTTAAAGGAAGTTCAAAAACAACTACTTTCTTATTTTTAACACATAGAATCAGGAAATGAAATATAAGAATGAATCTATTTCATCTGACATGTCTGGGACGTCTGTCTACATCCTCTATTGTTACTAGAAAACTACCTCCTTTGTGAGCCTTGCTGACTCTGCCCCTGGGGTTGAGTCATCATCGAATTCCCATTTGGACAATCCTTTGCTAGATGTCTCGGTTGTCTACATTGGTAACACACCCTAGGTGCAAAACAGGGTCTGTGAGATCCAATTACCGATGTTGATGCTATATCGGGGGCTCTACTTGGAATATTACTATGATCCCTACCCCTACTTGACATCCATTGCATCTGGGCATGGAATCTCGATGATGCTACCGATGTAGAAAATCTCGGTTTCTTAAAACTTTCAGACCTTTGTCCTTGAGACTAAGTGTACACCTTCTTACCACTAGTCTATCATTTTTCAAATTTAGACCTCTCTATCCTCCTTACCGACTCCACAAAGCTGGAAAACCTCTCCCTGTTCTCTAAAGCAGACACAAAAGTGGTCAGTTCAGTGTTCAACCCCTTCTCAAAATGCTAAATTCTTTCCTCATCACTAACTACCATTTGCAGACAAAATCGCAATAGTTCCATGAACTTAGCTTCATACTCTCTAACATTCATCTATCCTTGTTTGATCCTCTCAAATTGAGAAATCTTCTCATCTATATACGTCTTAGGGAAGTATATACTGACAAATTCTTGTCGGAATACCTCCCATCCAATTTCTTCACCTGGTCATTTATCTTCTTCTATCATCCACCAATGACTAGCACTCCCTTTTAGGAGGTACACAACATGTCTTACCTTTTCAGCTTCAGGGATATCAAGGATCTTGAAAGCCTTTTCCAGCTCTGTCAGCCACAAATCAGCATCTGCTGGATCAGATATACCAGCATAATCTATGGCTCAAACCTGGAAAAGTCTCTCAAAAGTCTTATCGACTCCATAACCCTCATGGTGGACGGGTGCCCTAGGTGTAGGTATTGACATCCTATCTATCATGTGAGTCATGGCAGCCATAAACTGCCCAAACATGGCTTGGAAGGCTGGGTTCCCCATGTCAGCTTGATTGAACTGGGGCTGTTCAGGTATGGGCTCCTCCCTATCATGGTCTCCTGCACCTCCTCCTGGTGCAGCAACACTGCCCTTAGCAGCATGTTCTTCGTGTGGTCCAAACATCTTCAAGTTCTTCTTCTCCTATGTGAGTAGAAGATACTATCAGAAATACTGGAAGACATTTAGAATAGACTCAACAATCCTTAGTCCTATGTCTCTGTAGACTCAGTGAACCTAGAGCTCTGATACCACTTAATTGTGGCATACAACTCATAAAAACATAATTAACTAATGCGGAAGCGTTCACTAAGCAGCAGATTACCGAAAATCACTAAAAATTAAAACCTTTTTATCAAGAGATCCATCAAAGGAAAACTTTCTCACATAGACCCAAAGTAACACATTTACAATCTGGATTAAAGGTACATGTATTGTATCATCTCTTTCTGTTAATTACAAGCATCAACTACCCTGTTAAACTAAGCACAGGCAGTATGAAAATCTCGAGGCACTGAGCCAAAATCTCGAAAGCACTAACTACTACTCCGAGGACCTGAGAGTACAGACGACACATAGGACTCTATATACATCTATACAAGGCATGACATCCAGTGTCTCCACCTGAAACTTCACTGTTGTCCCTTCTACTACTGTTGTTGTCCTTCACCTGCTGAAGGGTTCCTTCCTCCTCGTCTGTGTCAACCTAAAAATGTGGTTCCCACGGGGTGAGACAATTGTAAATTGCCCCAGTGAGAGATATAACTCTCCGCCAGAAACATTATTAATGCATCTTAAGAAGATAAATATAAACAGAGGAATCATATTTATTTGACAGCAGATATTTCAATGTCTGACATATTAGAATATTATTCTTATCAGAAGCATTGCAGCTATAACTTGATAGAACAACATGTCACTTATCCCTTAAGGAATATGAAGAACATGTATCATATTTATTCACTATAGGATCATTACCGCAACATTACTTTCTTCAGGCTTAGATCATATATCTAATGCATGGCATTGTCATAGAGGAGTCATGGCCAATAGCCACACTCTTTCACAAAGTATTAGGATCTTATTCCCTCAACTCATCAAGTAAAATTCCACTTCTTAACAAGTTCATCATCATGATTATAGAATCTGGGTATTTGGACCCTTATCTCATCATAGAACACTTGTTACCACTTATTAGGTAACTTCATACCTTTAGGTCATCTGACCAACAAGATTATAATTCTTTCTACACAAAGTATTGTACATAGTTCACAAAGCTCATATCACCTCTTATTACCCCTAAAAAGGCAACAAGGCATATTATGGCTTATGAAGCTCATAAACAATCTAAGATAATTAGCACATCATGTGACACACATGATTCATTAATTGTAGGTTACCTCTCACTAAGAAACAAGGCATATGGAAGCTTATAAGGCCTATAGAACATTTCGAATATACATAACATCATAGCCCATACCTGGCTATGCTCCTCTTCTCAACATATCTGCATGATTAGTAATCATAATACAATTACATATCATTACCATGTAATACAAGGGTTATCTTATTACATTCATAGCCCATTAGTCTGCATTTGAGCTTCACATAGGATTACTCTGTTGTTAGAACTTCACATAGCATCACCCTGTATTAGGATTTCACATAGCATTACCATGTATTAGGGTTCACATAGCATTAACTTGTATTAGGGTTTCACATAGCATTACCCTGTATTAGGGTTCACATAGTATTCACTTGTATTAGGGTTTCACATAGCATTACCCTGTATTAGGGTTCACATAGCATTAACTTGTATTAGGGTTTCACATAGCATTACCCTATATTAGGGTTCACATAGCATGGAATCAATATGGATAACATAAGTATTCAATTATGCTTATTTATTTTCATCATTCATCATTAAATGAATTATCAACACACAACATTAGTTTCTCTTTCATCCTTTCCAGAATATGATTACATCATAGTTTATAGGTTTGGATTAACCTTTTCATAATGCATGTTAGCCTACATTGTACAGGGTGCATTACATCTCAATGCAACCATTGACATGACACATCTCATGTGTCATTCATCCAATTATATTGGACTTATAACACATCAAGGTATACCCGTATTGGGGTGTTGGATGTGATATCTATCATATCTTGATGTATCACTTCCCTCAACACCTCTATCTTACTTGAGTTCATCCACTTAGCTTGTATTAGGGTATTCCCCATCCTAATACTTTATGCACCAATTCATCACATTTATCATGTAATGTATTGGTCATTAGTCACTCACTTAGATTATATAACCATAGCCAATACTATGGACTCATCCTTGAGTTTAGGAACTATTAATATAAGGATATCCATCATCAACCTCTCTAGGTGTTACATTTGTCAAAACATTAATCACTATTCCATTATTAGGAATAGTATTCTCCATATTTATACTTTGAGGATTCACATAGCATATTCCATATACTTATGGATTTCACATAGTATTGCTCTTCAATAGAGTTTTACATAAACATCCTTCTATATCAGGGTTTCACCTAGTATTATGTGAAATTAGGATTTCACAACACATCACCCAGTGATAGGTCTTCACATAGAATTAGTATCACTTCCCTATATTAGGGTTTCATGCACCTTATCCCATTTTAGGGATTAAGGTTTACCATTCACATCCATGTAAGGTTTCTCTTACCTCATACCCAAATTAGGGTTAGGATGTACAATTCCTATTAATTTAGGGTTTTCCTTCATTGTTACACTAAGTTAGGGTTACATCATCACCCTAGATTATGTTTTCACTGAGCTTAGCCCTAAATTAGGGTTTCACATAGCCTTGCCCTAAAATAGGGTCAAGGTACATCAATCTTTTCAATGAGGATTTCATGATCTCATATTATGGATCAAATATGATTACACAATTATTCATAATGATAGAATTAGGGCTTATTAAGTAAGCAATCATCTCTCCCATTCACTCTCCCCCTCATCATCTCTAGGATGTTAATTACTCCAAGATTGATCTATGGTTAACTCTTCACTTAAGTACACATAGTTAGGGTTAACCTTCATAATCATCATTGGTCTATATCATTAAGAACCAAATGGCTAATTGACCTTTGATCATATAAGGTGTCCAAATGGTTTAACCAATTTGGACCTCAAAAGGTCTTGGTCACTTAGACCTCAAATGGTCTTGGTCACTAAGTTCAAACAGTTTGACACCGTTTAGCAAAGTTGGTTCTTGAAACCATTTAGACAACACATCTTGAAACCACATGAACTTGAGTCTCCAAACGGTTTGAGATCGTTTGGTCCCAAACGGTCTTGAGACCGTTTGGTCCCAAAGGGTCTTGAGACCGTTTGGTCCAAACCTTCTCAAAACCGCATGGACCAAAAAGGTACTTCAATACTTAATCGATTAAAGGTTTCAATCCACGAACCAATTATCAATTGAACCACTAAAGTATTCATCAATTGAACCACAGAATCACCATTCAATTAGACCTTCAATTTAGGGTTTTGAACCCATTTGAACTAGGTTTGATAATCAAGAAACCATCACTTAGGGTTTTGAAATTGAGGATCCATCAATGGTTGACATTGTGGAACCAAATCAATTGAAATCAATGAGCCATCATCATCACATGATATAACCTGACCTCAAACGGTCTTGAATGACCTCCAAATTGTCTTGAGACCGTTTGGATGATCTCCAAACGGTTTGAGACCATTTCCCCATTCCAACATCAAAATCCATGTCATCCAATTAGGGTTTGGATCATTGGAATGATCATCAAATCAGCAATTGATTGCAATTCAATTTGGTATCTTTGGATCTTCAAATACCCAACCATGCTCAACCCTAGACCTCCAAACGGTCTTGGGTGACCCTCAAACGGTCTTGAGACTGTTTGGGTGATTCCCAAACGGTTTTGAAACCGTTTGGGTCATTCAACCCAAAGCATCAACTTAATCAATTGGAAATTCAGCACTTAGTCGATTAGGGTTTGCAATTAAGGAATCATTCACAATTGAAACCTTCAAGATCAAACCAATTGAAACCATTCAATCAAGATCCAAGTACCACAGCATATATCTTCAAATGGTCAACCATTCCAAACGGTTTGGAACCCAAACCACCAAACGGTTTGGTGAAACCGTTTGGACTCAAACATTGAAATCGTTTGTCCTAGATATTTGGGGAGGTGTGTGCTTATGATGATGTCATCATCATCAAGCTCCCAACTCACGAAATCTGCTGTGATTTCCATGGAGATTGCATCAATCAACCAAACTAAAATTTGAAAATGTAGAAATGATCACCAATTGATAAGGAATTGATTTAAATAATAAAATTAAGGATTCAAGTTATAAAACCCGCCTCCAATTGAGCTCCAAAGCTCCTATCTCACGGAAAAAAATGTGGATGCAACTCCTTTCACCATTCCAAGGCTCGTCCTCAAGGTTTGAGTGAAAAGGAATGGTTAGAATGGAAGAGGGGATCGAATTAGGAAGAATTCATACATTAATTTGTGATTTTCACCATGGATTCAAGGTGAAAAGGGATCAAGAAGCTTACCAACAGGTTGGGGGTCGTCCTCCTGATCCTCCCAAGCTCCCTTGGTCGTTTCCCAAGCAAGGAGAAGAAGTGGGGTCGGAAAATCCTTTCATTTAGCTTGTAAAAGGTCTTTTTATAAAAATTCAATGAGAGATAAAATGCTTTATTAAAAATTCATTTAATCCCAAAAATCATGCCGCCTCTTCCCCCTCAACTCCTTGGATCCGAGGCTATATTTTTTTCCTCTTATTCCTATCAATTATCCATGATTTAAAGGAAAGAAAATCAAGCACCTTAAATCATATTATATTATTATCCATATATGAGTGGATATTTCTTTTTCTTATAAAATTGTGAGTGAGTTATCCACTCCCTTGGATATTTTCGTGGTCCTTGCAAATTCCACACACATCTTAATCCAACCATTTTAATTTTGGTTGAAGGCCCTTTAATTAATACATTTATTTATGCCCTAAATTGAATTAGGGTTTCAATTAGGATTAAATCTTGATTATTTTATTATCAAGATTCTCTCTCCTCCAACTTAATTCAAATGAGGCGCCCCTCTCATTTTATTTGATCTACATGATTCCAAGAAACATTAGGGACCTTATTAAAGTGGTAATTTGTGTATTGAACCCTAGGTTTTGGGTAAATTGCACATTACACCAAAAATAGGTTTTAATGCACAAACATTGCTTTATCAACTCTTTCTTGGCATTCAGACTACCACAAGCCATACCTATGCATCATATTTATTCTCATTGTGTTTCAACACATGAGGAACATATTTTCGTGCACAATTTGCAATTTAACCCCTCAACGTGGGTAATTTGCACTTTAGTTCAAATCAAGTAAAACATTATTTCAACATTATTCAAAAAGGACTAAAATTGAAATATAAGTTCCTCTTGAGCCCTAATTACTTTTCACAAGATAAGATTAAGCATATACTCAACCTTATTAGGTAAATCATCTAGGGTTAACACGTAACCCAGGTCAGGGATGTTACAGACCATGTGTGTGTTTCTTGAGTATCAACCAGTGTAGATACCTCATGCAGAGTCTTGAGTAGTGCTTTGACCTCTACACCATGTCTTGGATGGTCTTCTTAGACCTAGTGTCTTGGGCATGTGATTTGGTCATTAGGGTTTTTGTTTGGTGAGGTGTTGCGACTGCAACAACCTTGCATTGCTTTTGTTGTGGTCGATACTGGGGATTTGATGTGTGTTGCGACTTCTACCATGTGTTGTTCTTCGACCATGTTGAGTTTGGGAACCAAGTGGTTGCTACACCACTTTGGTTTTAATGTATCTTTTTCATGTTAGCATGCATGGCCAATCCTCGGTGGGACAAGTGTTGTTTTGGTGCCCTAACATCTTGATACCTGATATCTTACCTCCCTCCTACCTCATATGTATATAAGCTCTCTCTTCTGCATGCAATCAATCCTTTTAGCTCTCTCTCCTTCCTCCTTCTTGCTTGGCCGACCTCAGAGCTTGGTGAAGCTTGAGAGGGATGAACTTAGAGCTTTGGTGGTCGATCATCCATGCATGTGGTGATCTTGAGTTCGATCATCTTCTTTGTGGTGATCCTTGGTGATTCTCTTCTTGTTAAGTGACTCTATCACCATGATCTTGTTTCTTTTGCACTCTACTTCGTCCTTCTTATCCATGAGACTATGGTGCAACCATGGTGGCTATTCCTTGAGGATCTTCTCTTCACTAAGATCAGAGACTATTGATTGAGCATGGTGGTACCTATGTGAGAAGAATCTCTCCTCGTTCTTCCCTCTTGTCTGGCCTAGGGTTTTCACCCTTTTCTTGAGTTTTCTTTCACCATGGTGTTCTTCTCTTCTTGAGATGATCTTGTGGCCATGGAGTTGATCCAAGTTCGAGTTTCTTTCTATCTCATGGAGCTTGATCATCTTCATATGGTGGGTTACATAACTCTCCCATCTTTTATTATTGCAATATATCCTTGCTTGCTTTTTGCTGATTCCATCTCTAAAATGTGAATTTAACATGCTATATAATGATACCATGATTTAGGGTTTAAGATTTTTAAATTAGTATTCTCATGGATTACTCTTTATCCTAAACCCTAATTTAATTTACTAGGTTTAAGTGATGGAGATATTGTGGATCTTGCTTGTATCCTAGTGATGACTTATCATCTTGAGTTATAATTCGGCTATTATGTTATTGGTAAGGTTTTGGACCAGTTTTTCATGAGTTTGAAGTTTGGTTTCTCTCTATCTTCGTTTGGTTTCCTTGTTGTTTTTTATGGTGGTCATTTTTAGGGTTTGATGTTCATGTTCCCATGAGTTTGAGCAAGGTGATGTTTGGTCCTCTTTGTGTTCTACACCTATTTTGACTGACATATGCTTTCCTTGGGCATTTTGGGCCGATGCATCCTTGGTTGATCATGCTCTTGGTCACTTCCCTGACAAAGTGGTGGTTGTTTTATGCTAACCCTTGTCTTTGGTTGATACATGCATCCTTGGTGTTGGTTGCTACCCATGTGTTTCTTCAGTCAACATGCTTTGGGTTGAGGGTTGTTGCGGTCACTACTCTATTGTGGTCACAACACTAACCCTAAATCTAGTTGAAGGTCGCTGTGTTGTATTTCTCATGATGGTCGCTACACTCTCGGTTTTGGTTCTTGTTGTGGTCGAAGGGCCATGTGTTCGAGATGGTCAACACACCTCAAGGTGGCATTGCATTCGCAACAAGGAGATACCCACAGGTGGTCGTTAATTTGTAGATCTTTGTTTGGTTGACACATTTGCATGGTTTGCATGGTCGGTACACGTACGTTAACCTAGTAGGTCGCTACATATGTACATGCAAGCAATGGTCGAAACATAGTGTTGTTTGGATGATTGACTAATCATATTAGTAATAATGATGCTTAACCCTAAAAGTGCTCCAAGAAAGTGTGAGATGGTATGCCTCAGGTTTTAATGATGATAAATGACATGGAAACCCTAATCAGCTAAGTGTGAAACCCTAACCCTAATTCTAGGGTATGCTATACTTGTTGAGCCTGCTTGAATGAACAACATGATATTATGTTTTATCTCTCCACTTGTGTAAACCTAACCTTGCAGGTTGAACATATGTCATAGCTAGTGAATTCTATGGTGATATGACACAGGATGATGGCTATAACCCTTCATGAGGCATGATGAGATAATGATGTGATACAAAATGAGGTGTTTTGGGTCTCATGACCTAGAAGACGCTTACTACCTTATGAGAGGTGATATCCTCTAGTAATCAGATGAGGGATTGCTATCCCCTAATGATGTGATAATGATGATGACCTTTTGTGGCAATGGAATCAAGAGATGATGTGACAAGTTTATGTTTCATACGCTTTATATCTTCTGGAGTTGTAACACACCCTTAATTCTGTAGAGTCAATTTCTGGTTTGTACATTGTAACTTGATTGATGCTAAAAGATATTCATTTGGCTTAACTAATCAAGTGAAACCCTAATCATGTTGTTTCCTTGTACCATACATCCATCTTCAACATCAATACTTGATGGATGGTGAATGGGTTCTCCCTTCTTGGAAGCTCAAAGTCATATAATGTCGAGTATATGCATTTCATAGGATTGGTTGTGGTCATACCCTGGAAGGAGAACGGTTGAGGCCATATCTCATTGATGTGATTCAGATATGTATATGATACGTTGAGGATGGTTATGGTCATGCCTCAGTAGGAGTGTGGTTGCACTCATAACTCAATTTTGACTAGTGTTGTGCCTATATACAAAGGAAGGCTAGGCTGTTTTGTAGTTGGACTTTATATGTCACAACGACGGACTTGGGCTAACCGAGGGTGTGGGAGATCATAGGAGTCTGACTCCTCCTAGATCTTGTATGGCAGTGATTTCGACTTAGCAGTGGTCATTTGGAGCATGAGTGGTATACTTCATCTCCTCAGGGCATAATAAAAGACGTAATACAACTCTGTAGTATACTTGCCTAGGGTTAAACACGATTCACATTGGATGACCCTTTGACTTATCTCTTGTATTGATTTTTTGAATTATCATGATGTAAGAGAAATCATCTATTATGTATGTTCTGCATATTCCTTCTTAAAATGTAAGATGTTCCACTACTTGGTTTTAGATGCCTAAAATGCTTAAATAGTGATAACTACTTTACTCATATCATTTAGCAGAATCTGCTCATCATGATAATGTGTGCTATTGTGATACTTTTATATATCTATGCTTATAATTTATGATGGGATAGATTTATATCTCTTGTTGTGATGTTGGTCTCACTTCGTGGGTTTCCACATCCTTTAGGTGGTCATGTACGAAGAGGTAGAGATCGTGCGTTGAGGCTGAGATGTAAGAGGAGTAGTAGTCGTTGAAGGTTGGATATGCTTCTAGTATTTTTTAGTAGAGTCCTATTTGTCGTCCCTATACTTTCATGTCCTTGGGGAGGTTTTTGGTAGTTTTGTACATCAATACATGGAAGTATGCCATGGTTGTACAAATATGGCTTGTATATGTCAACAAGTTATCATATGTAACAGGTTGTGACAAGTTGACCAAGTAAACTATGATATGTAATGGCTTTCAGCATGTTATATAATACAGGTGATTAGTTTGCAAACTCAGATGTAAATATTCCAACTTTTATGGCTTTATGAAATCATTTTTAATTTATAGTGCTTTATGGTAAACTGGTTGCTTAGTAGTAACTATGTGCTTTGTTTTGAGTAATATCATTTTGTGTGGCAATGGGCGTCATAGTTTAGGTTGGTATCAGAGTTCTAGGTTTGCTGAGTCTACATGGACATAGGACTTGGGGTTTGTGTCTTTTCTAGTATCCTCTGAATATTTAATGGTAACTTCTGCTTATGAAGAAAAAGAAGAAGAAGAAGAAGAAGAAAAGATATGTCTGGAGAGCATGAGGAACATGCTAAGAGCAATGTTGCTGCACCAGGAGGTGGTGCCAGGAGGCAGGAAAGGGTCGATGGAGTGCATGAAGAGCCTTGCTTGGACCCAATGACAGTGTCCAATCCTACTTTCTAGTCCATGTTTGGATAGTTCATGGCCACGATGACACATATGGCAGATAGGATGTTTATACCCCAAGCTAGAGCAGCAATCCCCAATGCGGAATCCTAGGGTTCTGGGAAGACCTTTGAGAGGTTAAGGCATGTGAGGGCATTGGAGTATGCTGGTACAAAAAATCCAATAAGTGTTTACATGTGGTTGATTGAGTTAGAGGAGGCCTTCAAGATCCTCAATATCCTTGATGAGGATAAGGTGAAGCATGAAGTATACCTGATGAAGGTTGGTGTTGGCCATTGGTGGCCCATCAAGAAGGAGAAGAGGCTAGGTGTAGACATCAGTTGGGAGGAGTTTTGATGAGAGTTTGTGAGACAATACTTTCTGAAGACCAACCTGTATGATAAGATCATGCAGTTTGACAAGATCCAATAGGGATCTATGTCGATCAATGAGTACAAAGCCAAGTTTATGGAGCTTTTAAGGTTTTGTCTGCATATGGCTACAATAGACAAAGAGAGAATCAGAAGGTTTGAGAAGGGTTTGAGCTCTGAGTTGATGACATCGGTGTCAACTTTAGAGAATAGAGAGAGGTTTTCCATGTTGGTTGAGTCAATTGGGAGGATAGAACAGTCAGTTTTAGAGAAGCGAGAGGTGGATGCGAAGAAGAGACCTGCACAGTAGGAAGAGTCTTTTGAAGGCTTCAAGAAGCCTACATTTTTAGCACCTCAGTCACAACAGAGGTCGGTGGTTCAGTCTCAGTGGTCGCCAAGTAAGGGCAGAGGTCATACCTTTCTGCTGACAGGAGCTCATAGTGTGGTATCAGTGTTAGTGATGTGGGCATCTAGGCCATAATACGAGACCATGACTAACCACAAGTGTGGGAAAGTAGGATGTCTGAGGTGTGCATGTCCTGTGAAGGATGAAGAAGTGATGCAATATACGAGACAAGGCCAACAAGGATCACAACAACGATAGTTCAACAGTGGTGGAGGTTGAAGACATGATCAGGCATTGTAGGCTGGTTCGTCTAGACAAGCCAGCAGAGGAAGGGGATGACAATAAGCAATGACTCAATTCTATGCTATGATTCACCCGAAAGGAGTGATCAACATGCGAGTCGTGACTGGTCAGATGGAGTTATTTCATTCTGATCTATCTGCATCTTGCTTTATATCTATTTTTTTTGACCCAGGTGCGACAGACTCTTTTGTCACTAGATAAGTGATTTCTAGTTGTTCTTTGCTTGATAGTCATAGATGTGATTGTATTTTTTTAAAAACCCCATTAGTCAGTTTTGTCTAGTTGCAGGAGGTGTATCCTTCTTGCATTCTTTCTTTCTTAGGACACAACATTGAAGTGGATCTTATACCACTTGACATGCATGGAGTTGATGTGATCCTTAGAATGGATACCTTGCAAAAGTATCGAGTGGTTTTGGACTATAGTTCCAAAATGGTGAAGTTTGTTGATGGTGATGTCATGGTGATTCTCCCAATGTGTTTGGTATCAGTGATGCCAACGGAGAAGATGACGAGACATGGAAGAGAAGCATTTTTGGCGCATGTGATAGATACCAAGGTGAAGCATCCTAGTATTCAGGAAGTGTTAGTTATTGGTGAATTTGAGGATGTGTTTCCCAATGATTTCCTAAGTTTTCCCCCTCCTAGATAGATTTATTTTGAGATCAATTTGGTTCGTGGTACACAATCAATAGCACATACACCGTACAAGATGGCACCCACAGAGATGCAAGAGCTAAAGAAGAAGTTACAAGAGTTGCTTGAGAAGGGTTTTATCGGGCTGAGCATGTCTCCTTGGGGTGCTCCCATGATATTTGTTAATAAAAATATGGATCCATGAGGTTATGTATTGATTACCAACAATTAAACAAAGTGACGATCAAGAACAAGTATCCTTTGCCACATATACATGATCTATTTGATCAGTTGAGGGGTGCTACAGTGTTCTTGAAAATAGATCTAAGGTTAGGATATCATCAGTTGCGGATCAAGGTAGATGACATACCCAAGTTGGCTTTTAGGACTCGGTATGGTCACTATGAGTTTGTGGTTATGCCGTTTGGGCTAACCAATGCACTAACAACATTCATGAACCAGATGACTAGTGTGTTCTTGACCAGTTCGTAGTGCTATTCATTGACAACATCCTAATCTAATTCTGTGACAAATAGTAGAATGAGAAGCATCTACAACATGCATTGACCTTGTTGACACAGTACAAGTTGTACACTAAGTTCAGTAAGTGCGAGTTTCGGCCAAAGGAGGTGTCTTTTTTGGGACTCGTGGTACTTGTCGAAGGTGTGCATGTGGATACCAAGAAGGTTCAGTCTGTGTTAGAGTGGGAGCAAATGAAGACACTGATAGAAGTTTAATGTTTCCTTGGGTTAGCAGGCTACTACAAGAGGTTCATCAATAAATTCAGTGCAATGTCATTACCCCTAACAAAGCTGACGAGGAAAGATGTGCCTTTTGTTTGGGATGACAAGTGTCAACGTTCTGTCTAGATATTAAAGGAGAACCTGACCAGTGCACCAATGTCAGTGTTTCCTGAGCAAGTAAAAGGATATATAGTCTTCTATGATGCCTCGAAGAATGGTTTGGGTTGTGTGGTGATGCAAGACAAGAATGTGATTTATTTTGCTTTACGACATCTTAAGATACACAAGGATAGCTTCCTAATGCATGATTTGGAGATTACAATGGTGGTCCATGCTTTAAAGATTTGGAGGCATCACCTTTATGATGAGTTAGATGCATAGACACAACCTCCCACCATGAAGTCATGAGGGAGCAGCAGCGAGATCATATTTCAGAAGAATGGAAATTGGACAGAGACTAAAACCAAAACAATGATCCATGATGATGATGTTGTTGGGTAAAATGTGATGCACAATGGATGTGCCAAGCAAATCACACATCAAAGCTGGCAAAGAATTCAGAGAAAAGAATGCAACCTAGGAAACATATGACTCACCATTTCAGGGAGAGTTCAAGGTTCCTGACAATCGTGGTTTGTAGAGGATTGGTGCGATGATTTCTGAAGCAACTGAGGAGTTGATATCTGGCCGCATTGAGGAGTTCTGGTATATATATAGGGTTCTGAAGCACCAGTAGCGTGAAAAGGAAGAGGGGAAATAAAGGGCGTCACTGGCTGGGGAAGCAAGTTGGGGGTTTCCTTTAAACTTATCGAGAGAGTCCAAGTTAGGGTTCGATAGATTTGGAAATGAAGCACAGAACAATGGAGAAGGAATTGTGGGAAACTTTACATCGATGAGGGAGAAACTACGGAGAGAAACTTGGAAACACTGTTGCGGCCAAAGAAGAAGAGTCGGAGGGAAAATACAAGTAGCATCCGCACGATCAAAAGTCGACAGCCTAGATTGGGCCCATGTGAAGACAAGAAAAACCAGCTCGTGGATCATTAAATCAGAACCTTATACAAATTGAAATAGATTAAATTGATATGGCATCTTATTAACCTTTATCTCTCTCTTTAGTTGAGGGTACAAATGAGTCCCGAACTAATTGGAATTTTGTACAGAGGCCAATTAAGGCATGTAGATTCCGATTATATAATTATATTTGCCTTTTGAGGTCTTTTAATGTGTTAGGTATACCAAATCCTATTTTCTCTTTCCTTATGTATTAATGACATTAAGATTATCCAAATTAGGTGAAACATCATCCAAAAGTTAACTTGAGTGTGTTTAACATGAATTTGCCTTTATTTCCAACTTTTGGTTCAATAATTTCATTTATTTATTAATTACACATTTTAGGAAGTCTCTCTCTGATTATTTCAAGGTAGTCCAAATTAGATAAAAATTGATATGTAAGCTTATTTTGATGTGTAGATTACGAATTTGGAGTTTTTTCACTTTTGAGAATTCCTTATATGAGTTATGTGACTTGACCCACTAATGGCCTATTAACCACATTATGCACCAAATTAAGTTGTTTATCATCTTATTATCACCAAATGAATTATATGACATATTAGATTACATTTTTCATGCATTAGATTATTAGGTTCACTCTTACCTCAACCTTGTTTGGCTAAGTCCAAAAGGCCAAACTTCTAGGGTAGGGTCCAAGATCCGGTATGTTACATCTTCACTGACCATAAGAACCTCAAGTATATCTTTTCACAGTAGGAGTTGAACACGCGACAATGATCCTGGATGGAGTTGATTAAAGAGTATGACTGCACCATAGTCTACCATCCAAGGAAGGCAAACGTAGTGGTAGATGCTTTATGTGGGAAGTCTTCTTTGTCATCATTAGTGGATAAGGCACAATTATGCTCTATGATGTTCCATAAGAGAGACATGTTGGTCTCCTTACGTCAGATGAATGTAAAGTTGGGTGTTTCCTTATTAGAAGAACTATTGGCACAATTATAGGTGAAACCTACACTAGGCAACACATGAAAATGTCCAACATGATGATACTGTGATACATCGGATCATATCAAGTTTGGAAATGAGAAGTGTGATGACTTCCATGAGTCAAAAGATGTGTAACATCCCTGGCATGGGTTATGTTTTAACCCTAGGTGTTTTGATTAAGAAATATGAGTATATGCTTAATCTTATCTTGTGAAAAGTAATTAAGGCTCAAGAGGAACTTATATTTCAACTTTAGTCCTTTTTGAATAATGTTGAAATAATGTTTTACTTGATTTGGACTAATGTGCAAATTACCCAAGTTGAGGGTTAAATTGCAAATTGTGTATGACAATATGTTCCTCATGTGTAGAAACATCATGATAATGAAGATGATGTAGATGTAGGGCTTGTGGTAACCTGAGTACCAAGAAAAAGCTGATAAAGCAATGTTTGTGCATTAAAACCTAGTTTTGGTGTAATGTGCAATTTACCCAAAACCTAGGGTTCAATATGCAAATTACCATTTCAATAAGGTCTCTAATGTTTCTTGTCATCATTTAGAGATAATAAAATGAGAGGGGCACCTCATTTGAATTAAGTTGGAGGAGAGAGAATCTTGATATTAAAATAATCAAGATTTAATCCTAATTGAAACCCTAATTCAATTTAGTGCAAAAATAAATAAATTAATTGAAGGGCCTTCAACCAAAAACTAGATGGTTGAATTTTCTCAAGTGTGAACACATTTGTGCCTTTTCTAGGACACGAAAATATCCAACAGAGTGGATACCTCACTCACATTATTATAAGAAAAAGAAATATCCACTCACATATGGATATTAGTATAATATGATTTGAGGTGCTTAATTTGCTTTTCTTTAAATCATGGATAATTGAGAGGAATAATAGGCAAACAATATGGCTTCGTGGCCAAGGAGTTGAGGGGGAAGAGGCGGCACCATTTTTGGGATTAAATGAATTTTTATAAGGCACTTTCTCTCTCATGGAATTTCTTATAAAAGTACCTTTTACAAGCCAAACCAAGGGCTTTTTCGTTTCCATTTCTTTTCCCTTGCTTGGAAAACGACCAAGGAGCTTTGGAGGATCAGGAGGACGACCCCCAACCTGTTGGTAAGATTCTTGACATCCTTTCACCATGAATCCATGGTGAAAATCAAAAATCAATGTATGAATTCTTCATATCTCGATCCCCTCTTTAATTCTAACCATTCCTTTTCACTCAAAGCTTGAGGACGACCCTTGGAATCATGAAAGGAGTTGCATCCACAATTTTTGACGTCAGCTTAAAGCTTTGGAGCTCAATTTGAGGTGGGTTTTATAACTCAAACCCTAAACATTGATATTGCAATCCATTCTTCAATAGTTGTTGAATATTTTCTTCTATTTGGTACTCTTTTGATTCATTGCTGAAATTCCCATGAAAAACGGCTGATGTCCTTGGATGCAAGGAGGAAGATGATGATGATATCATCTTGACACTTTTCCCAAGAAAATTATTAGGCCAACCGGTTTGAATTAAGTTGCTCAAACGGTTTCCCAAACCGTTTGGGAGAAAATAGTTTCAAACCGTTTAAGGGCAAACAGTTTCATTAAACCGAATGAGAGCAAACAGTTTCAAACCGTTTGGAGGTGTTGAACAGTGTTGAACATTTGGAGATTTTTTGATAATGATGTTGGTTAATGACCCACTAATTATAATTGATTAGTTCCAATTGGTTCATGAGTTGAAGGATAATAAATCACGAAACCCTAATCGGGTTAAGTGCTGATTTCTAATTTGATTAATTTTGAACTTTGGGTTGACTGACCCAAACGGTTTCAAAACCATTTGGAAATCACCCAAATGGTCTCAAGACCGTTTGAGGGTCACCCAAGACCGTTTGGAGGTCTAGGGTTGAGCATGGTTGGGTATTTGATGATCCAAAGATACCAAATTGAAATGCAATCAACTGCTGATTTGATGATCATTTCAATGATCCAAACCCTAATTGGATGACATGGATTTTGATGTTGGATTGGGCAAACGGTCTCAAGACCGTTTTGAGATCATCCAAATGACATCAAGACCGTTTGGGGGTTGTTCAAGACCGTTTGAGGTCAGGTCATATCATATAATGATGATGGTTCATTGATTTCAATTGAATCGGATCCACAATGTCAACCGTTGATGGTTCCTTAGTTTCAAAACCCTAAGTGATGGCTTCTTTATTATCAACCCTAGTTCAGTTGGGTTCAAAACCCTAAATTTAAGGTCTAATTGAATGGTGATTCAATGGTTCAATTGATGAATACTTTAGTGGTCCAATTAATAGTTGGTTCATGGATTGGAACCTTGAATCGATTAAGTGTTGATGTCCCTTTTTGGTCCATTTGGTTTTGAGAGGGTTTGGACCAAATGGTCTCAAGACCATTTGAGTCCAAACGGTCTCAAAACGTTTGGAGACTCAAGTTAATTCAGTTTCAAGATGTGTTGTTTAAATGGTTTCAAGAACCAACTTTGCTAAATGGTTTTCAAACCGTTTGAACCTAAGTGACCAAGACCGTTTGAGGTCTAAGTGACCAAAACCTTTGAGGTTCAAATTGGTTAAACCATTTGTACAAATTATATGTTCAAAGGTCAATTAGTTACTTGGTTAATAATGATGTAGATCAATGGTGATTATGAAGGTTAACCCTATCTATGTGTACTCAAGTGAAGAGTCAACCTAGATCAATCTTGGAGTATTTAACATCCTAAAGAGGATGAGAGAGGGAGAGAATGAGAGAGATGATTTCTTACTTAATAATCCCTAATTCTCTCATTATGAATAAATATGTAATCAGGGTTTGATCCATAATAATGAGATCATGAAATCCTCATTGAAAAGATTGATGTACCTTGAACCTAATTTAGGACAAGGCTATGTGAAACCCTAATTGAGGGCAAAGCTGAGTGAAACCATAATCTAGGGTGATGATGTAACCCTAACTTAGTGTAACAATGTAAGAAACCCTAATTTAATGGGAATTGTACATCCTAACCCTAATTTGGGTATGAGGTAAGAGAAACCTTACTTGGATGTGAATGGTAAACCTTAATCCCTAAAATGGGTTAAAGGTGCATGAAACCCTAATAAAGGGTAGTGCTACTAATGCTATGTGAAGCCCTATCATTGAGTGATGTGTTGTGAAATCCTAATTTCACATAATACTAGGTGAAACCCTGATATAGAAGAATGTTATGCGAATCTCTAATGAAGATCAATACTATGTGAAATCCATATAATATATCAAAGATGCTATGTGAACCTCAAACTATAATTGTGGAAATCCTATTCCTATTAATGGAATAGTGATTAATGTATTGACAATTATAACACCTAGAGGGGTTGATAATGGATATCCTTAAATTAATAGTTCTTACTCAAGGATGAGTCCATATTAGTGGCAATGGTTGTATATTCTAAATAGGTGACATATGACCATTACCTTACATGATGAATGTGATGAACTGGTGCATGAAGTATTAGGATGGGGAATACCCTAATACAAGCTAAGTGGATGAGTTCTAGTAAGACAAAGGTGTTGAGGTAAGTGATACAACAAGATAGGATAGATATCACATCCAACACCCCAATACTAAAATACCTTGATGTGCTTTAAATCCAATATAATTGGATAAGTAACACATGAAATGTGTCATGTCATTTGTTACATTGAGATGTAATGCACCTTGATGAATGTAGGCTAACATGCTTTATGAAAAGGTTAATCCAAATCAATAGACTATTATACAATCATATTCTGATAAAGATGAGAGAGAAACTCATACTTTGTGTTGATAATACATTCAATGATGAATGATGAGAATAAATAAATATGTTTGAATACTTATGATATCAATATTGGCTTCTATCTGTGAGAAGAAATGAAATAGGGTTGATCATTAATAATATGATCTTAAGAGCCTAAGTGTTTATTTATGGAAAACCCTAATGAAGAGTGCTGGTATAAAAGAGATACCATGAACCCTAACGAGGGAATAGTGGTATTGCATAGTGTTGGATGGTGTTGATATGAAAGCATTATAATTGTTATCATGAATACTAATCATGTAGGTGTTGGCTAAATGGACATCTAAAAATCCCTTTGTTTCGATGATGACAAACATTTCATTCTTATTAATCTAACGAGCTACTTGAGTGTGCAGGACTAAGATGGATGGCAAAGCAACTAGGGAAAATCCACAAGCTAAAATGTTTATATTTTCATGCAATGTAATCATTGTTGTAAAACTTGTACAAATATATAATGTACAAGTACTTAGAATTGCATGTAAATCAAGCGTTAGATTTTCCCTAGCCAAACACCATAGTTAGACATGTCATCCCATTTAATTAGGATCACCTTTGCACACTCACACATATAATTAATGCTTAAATTGAAACCTTGAAACAGGATCATTCTCGGTCGACAAACTCCTCGACCGAGACACTCTCGGTCGACAATCTTCTCGACCGAGAAAGATCCAAAGTAGCCGTTAGACACAACAGACAAGTTAGTTGGTAGTTGAAGAAAGACGTTGCAAATCACTTGTTCCAGAGAGCCTGTCGGTCGACAAAAGTTCGACCGAGTAGGTGTCTCGGTCGACCATTTGTCGACAGAGATGGTCTCTGACAACAACTGTAGAATAAATTAATTAGCCGTTGTTAAAGCAACAACTTTGTACCTAACGGCTAGTTAAGCACTTAGAAACCCCTAGAAGTTGTCTAGAACGTCCTTAAGCATACTTAGGCCATTCCTATAAATAGGACAAGCCATAGGACACTAGAATTCACTTGTTACACTTGAGAATACACTTGAGCATACTTGAGCAATCTTTTACAAGCAAATTTGAGCACTGTGATCATTGGCCTACATTCTCCTTAGCTCAATCTCGTGTCCTATAGGCTAGATTCTCCTACCCACAGCAATCACAAGTTCACATACTTGGCTAGGAGATCTTACGCTTGATCTAGGCATATCAAGCCTCGGGCTTAAAGGATAAGTTGTAATTTCCTTTTCCTTTCTTGTTCCTGTTTATCCTTTGTACTCTCCTTGCTACTCCTAGGGTTGGAGGCTACGGATTGGAGAGGGTTGACTTCTCAGGTGGAGAAGGGGACTTCAAGCTACTTCAAGAAGGATATCGCAAGGGAAGCTACTTCAGAAGGCTGGTGCAACGGGAGTTGGTGCATCTACTTCAAGGGAAGGCTGCTTCAAGGTTGGCGATTACTTCTAGGTGAAGGCTGCTTGAAGGGTTTAGGAAAAGAGATTGTATTTTATGTAAATTCCTTGAAGAGGTAATAAAATAAATTTCTTTTCAAATCCCGGTTGGGTAAGCAACCGGGTAGTGGATTGACGGCTATAGTATTTGCTATAGTTGGAACCACTCTAAACCTTGTGTCTCTTTGTCCAATATTTTCATTGTGGTTGTTTGAGTTCAATAATTGTTAAATTATCAAGAAAACTTTATTCACCCCCCTCTAGTAGTTTTCAATTGGTATCAGAGCGAGGCTTCAAGGAACCCTAACAAGGTCTTGAAGAAATGGGTGATGGAATGCTCAACAACCTCAACATTGAAGGGACTCTTGTTGCTAGGCCACCGGCGTTCGATGGAACAAACTACCAATACTGGAAGAGAAGGATGCAGTTTTACTTCCAAGGCGTCAACTGGGATCTATGGAGAATGGTATCTACTCCTTATCAATTACCTCAAAATGACTTTGCGGAATGGGATGCAAACACGGTAAAACAGGCCCAAATGAACGCAAAAGCCGTAAGCATTTTATATTGTTCTATTTCTGTAGGAGAATTTAATAGAATTTCAAATTGTGATACAGCGTATGATATTTGGCATAGATTGTCTATCACTTATGAGGGTACAGCCCAAGTTAAAAATTCCAAAATTAGCCTGCTTAAAACAAAGCTTGAACATTTTTGTATGGATCCTAATGAAACTATTAGTGAAATGTATTCAAAATTCTCTACTATTGTTAATGGTTTGAGTGCCTTAGGAAAACATGTTCTTGAGGAAGATCAAGTATCAAAAATTCTTCGATCACTTCCTCCAAAATACAAGCCAAAGGTGACAGCCATTGCAGAGGCAAACGACCTCACTCGCCTCAAAATGGAACAACTCATCGGTAATTTAGAAGCTCATGAGGCAGATCTAGAAGAAGAAGAAAGAAGAGAACGTGAACATCAAAGTGGGAAGAAGAAAGATGTGGCTCTCAAAGCCTCAAAAGTCGTCACACAAGAAAGTGAGGAGTCAAGTGAAGAAGAAGAAGAAGCCTTAATCGTAAACGGTAAGAAGTACAAAAGGTTTAAATCTAACAAAATTTCTAGTTCCTCTACTCCCAGGTGCTTTGAATGTGGGAAGAAAGGGCATTTCAAAAATGAATGCCCCAAAGCAAAGAAGGGAAAGAAAAGCTCACATAAGAAGAAAGGAGAAAAAGCCTATAAAGCTGCCTGGGATGAGTCAAGTGACAGTGAAAGTGGAGAAGAGGTGGAATGTCTAATGGCAAGAGAAGAAAATGAAGACTCTCAAGAGGTAAGCCTTGTTGATCTTTCTAAAGAAGAGTTAGTTACTAGTTTACAAGAAACTCATGATAAGTATGTTGATGCCAAGAGGAAACTAAAGAAAGCTGTAAAATCAAATAATGAGCTCATTGCCAAATTAGATGAACTTTCTTATGAAAAGAACAACATTGATCTTGAAAATGTATCTTTAAAGACATCTTTAGATGATTGCACTAGAAAGCTACTCAATTTGGAAACCAATGTTGATCTTCTATCAAAAGAAAAGACTGATTTGCTAGCTAAACTACAAGATTATCAAACTCAACCTATCTTGTGCAACCATTCGGACTATGATAATATTGTAAAAGAAAAGGATTCATTGTTTTCTGATTTAGACCAAGCAAGAAAAGATATACATAAGAAGATGAATGACATTGCTACGTTGCAAAGAGAACTTTATAAGTTAAGAAGAAAAGATATTCTTGATAACATATTGAAAGTTGGTAATGTTTTCAATGAAAGAAAAGGTTTGGGATATGTTCCAAAGAAAAACCAACCCAAAAAGACCCAAACTATGTTTGTACCCAAGAACACAATGACTAGAAAGAGAAATGAAATTGACTCTATTACTTGTCATTTCTGCTTACGTCTTGGACATTATTGTTTTTCATGCCCCTACAAGACTAAGGAGTCCGACTTAGTTTGGATCCCAAAACCCCAAACTTAGAAGAATGGAATATAGTTGAGATATGACCAAATGCTTAATTTTGCTATTTATATTGTCTTATCTCAACAAAAGGTGCTATGCTTATTGTTATTATTTTTCTGCATTGCTGAAACAGAAATTCTGTCGGTCAAAGTATTGTCGACCGATCTCTGGGTCGGTCGAAGTATTGTCGACCGACTGGATGTCTTTAACAAATAAAAATTTTACAGCACCTATTTCGGTCGAAAATTGGTCAACCGAGAAACTTTCTGTGTTTTTTCTTGTGATACAGTAACCTGCTCGATCGACAAATTGTCGACCGAGACCAATATCGGTCGAACAATTGTCGACCGACTAGTTTTCTGTATCAGAACTTTTATATATATAAGCACTTAAAAGATTTCTAACCATATCGGACCATCACATGGGTACCAAAATCTACATTCTAATGCAGGAATGGGTAGTTGACAGTGGTTGTTCCAAACACATGACCGGGAACAAGGAAGCATTTCAAACGTTTGAAGAAAAGAAAAGTGGAACGGTCACCTTTGGAGACAATGGTAAGGGAAAAATCGTTGGAATAGGTAATGTTGGAACAAATCTCGAAATTAAAAATGTTCTACTTGTTGATGGATTGCATCATAATCTAATAAGTGTAAGTCAACTATGTGATAGTGGTTATGATGTGTTATTTAACAAAACCTGCTGCAAACTATTGATAGAAAACACTACAAATGTCGTTTATGAAGGAAATAGAGTTGGAAATCTTTATATCCTTAAACCAAACTCTATGAAATCAGTAGTAGGTAAATGCTTGCTTGCAAATGAAAATACCTTACAACTATGGCATAAAAAGCTAGGACATGCTAGTTCACATGCTATTAAAAAGTTAGTGAAATATGATCTTGTTCGTGGATTACCTAGTTTGTCTTTTGATCAAGTTGAAAACTGTGAACCCTGCACAATGGGAAAGCAAACCAAAACATCTTTTAAATCAAAACATGTACTTAGCACCAGTAGATCCTTAGAATTAATTCATATGGACTTATTTGGACCAATGAGGACACAATCTATTGGTGGTAAACGATACTGTTTTGTTATTGTTGATGATTATAGTAGATATACATGGGTACATTTTATTGCAACTAAAAATGATACTATTCATGTCTTTATGCAATTTTGTTCCAAGATTGAAAATCTTTTACAACATAAAATATGTACCATTAGAAGTGATCATGGTGGCGAATTTGAGAATCATACATTTGAGACCTTTTGTACATCTCAAGGGTATACTCATAATTTTTTTGCTCCACGTACCCCACAACAAAATGGTATAGTTGAACGGAAAAATCGATCTCTACAGGAAATGGCTAGGACCATGATGCTTGAACACAACACACCTAAAACCTTTTGGGCTGAAGCTGTAAACACTGCTTGTTATGTGCTTAATAGAGTAACTGTTCACTCTCATTTGAAGAAAACTCCATATGAAATATTACACTCTAAGAAACCTAGAGTTGACTATTTTCATACTTTTGGCTCCACATGTTACATTTTAAATACCAAAGATGATAGAGACAAGTTTGATTCTAAATCACACAAAGCATTCTTCTTGGGATATTCCACTTCTAGCAAAGCCTTTAGAGTATATAACACTATCTCTAGAAAAGTTGAGGAATCCATTCATGTTTCTTTTCATGAAGAATCGAAATCTGAAAATCTAGATATCATTGATCTCACTAATCAATTCGAAAATATAACCATTTCCAATGATAGTGAGAAAATTCCTATATCCGATCCCCAAGTTGAAACACAACCTACACCTAGGCTTATCAAGGATCATCCCCAAGAACTGATTATTGGAGATCCAAATGATAAAGTCAAAACTCGGTCATCCTTCAAAGATGTTGCAAACATGGCTTTTGTTTCTATCATTGAACCTAAGAAAATATCCGAAGCTCTTAAGGATGATTACTGGATAATAGCCATGCAAGAGGAGTTAAATCAATTCACTAAAAATGATGTATGGGATTTAGTTCCTAAACCACAAGATAAAACTATCATAGGAACCAAATGGGTATTTAGGAACAAGCTCAATGAGGCAGGAGAAGTAATAAGGAATAAAGCTCGGTTAGTAGCACAAGGATATAATCAACAAGAAGGAATAGATTTTGATGAAACATATGCACCCGTAGCTAGACTTGAAGCTATTAGGATGTTACTAGCTATTGCTGCCCATAAAAACATTAAGCTATATCAAATGGATGTCAAAAGTGCATATCTAAATGGCATCATACAAGAAGAAGTTTATGTTGCTCAACCACCTGGCTTTGAAATACCAGAAAAAGGTGACCATGTTTATAAACTTAAAAAGGCACTTTATGGTCTAAAACAAGCACCTAGGAATTGGTATGAACGGCTCAAGACATATCTTTTTGATAATGGTTTTTCTATTGGAAATTCAGATTCTACTTTATTTTTCAAAACATATGCATCTGATTTCCTAGTTGTGCAAATTTATGTTGATGACATTATTTTTGGAGCTTCTAATGATTCATTATGCACACAATTCAGTGCCATTATGCAAAAAGAATTTGAAATGAGTCTCATGGGTGAACTAACATTCTTTCTTGGTTTTCAAATTAAGCAAACACCTGCAGGAATTTTCATAAGCCAAGAAAAATATACTAAAGAACTTTTAAAACGTTTTGGGATGGATGAATGCAAACATGCTACTACTCCTATGGCTACCTCTATCAAAATTGATAAGGATGAAAATGGGGAACCTATTGATGATTCCTTATATAGAGCCATGATTGGTAGTTTGCTATACTTAACTGCTTCTCGACCGGACATTCTGTTTTCCGTTGGTCTTTGTACTCGATTTCAATCCCAACCTATGTAATCTCATTTTCTAGCGGTTAAAAGAATTCTTCGATATCTAGCTGGTACTACTTGTCTTGGTTTATGGTATCCAAAAGGACAATCCCTGGATTTTAAAGCATATACTGATGCGGATTATGCTGGTTGTCGACTTGATCGCAAAAGTACTAGTGGTGGATGTTTCTTATTAGGGAGAGCCTTAGTATCTTGGTTTAGCAAGAAACAAAATACGGTTGCCCTATCTACAACTGAAGCTGAATATATGGCAGCCGGGTCTTGTTGTGCTCAAGTGCTTTATATGCAACAGGTATTAAGCGATTATGGTTTTAATCTTTCATCTACACCTATTTTTTGTGACAACACGAGCGCCATAAACTTAGCACACAATCCTATTTTACACAGCCGGGCAAAACACATTGAAATCCGTCATCACTTCTTAAGGGATCATATCTCAAAGAATCATGTTTCCCTTCATCATGTTGATACGGAAAATCAATTGGCTGATATTTTTACAAAACCGCTTCCACTAGACCAATTCAACAACATTAGGAAGCAATTGCTTATTACTCCTTTGGAAGATGTTTTCTTTGATATCTGCGGTTCTTAAAACGAATCCGTTTACTTGTTTCATTTTGGCTTTTCAATGGACATCTTTTTCATTAGATTTGACGGAATATCTAATTAAGGGGGAATTTTTATCAAAACAGTTATCTAATTAAGGGGGAGTTTTTATTAAAACGGTTATCTTTTTGAAATGACAAAGGGGGAGAGATATATAAAACTATAACTTAGTATTTATGAAAAACTCAATCAATGAGTTTCATAAATATACTCTTGGCTTTACATTGAAAGTTGCTACATTCCCAAATGAACTGGATTTCATGTTCCATAATTCATTAGGAATAATAAGCACACATTTTATAAACAAGAGGAAAAGATACATAAGGAAATCTAAAGGTATGAAATTCATATGTTTTATATTTATTTTGGAAATGTTTGTCATCTTCAAAAAGGGGGAGATTGTTGGCTAAATGGACATCTAAAAATCCCTTTGTTTCGATGATGACAAACATTTCATTCTTATTAATCTAACGAGCTACTTGAGTGTGCAGGACTAAGATGGATGGCAAAGCAACTAGGGAAAATCCACAAGCTAAAATGTTTATATTTTCATGCAATGTAATCATTGTTGTAGAAACTTGTACAAATATATAATGTACAAGTACTTAGAATTGCATGTAAATCAAGCGTTAGATTTTCCCTAGCCAAACACCATAGTTAGACATGTCATCCCATTTAATTAGGATCACCTTTGCACACTCACACATATAATTAATGCTTAAATTGAAACCTTGAAACAGGATCATTCTCGGTCGACAAACTCCTCGACCGAGACACTCTCGGTCGACAATCTTCTCGACCGAGAAAGATCCAAAGTAGCCGTTAGACACAACAGACAAGTTAGTTGGTAGTTGAAGAAAGATGTTGCAAATCACTTGTTCCAGAGAGCCTGTCGGTCGACAAAAGTTCGACCGAGTAGGTGTCCCGGTCGACCATTTGTCGACCGAGATGGTCTCTGACAGCAACTGCAGAATAAATTAATTAGCCGTTGTTAAAGCAACAACTTTGTACCTAACGGCTAGTTAAGCACTTAGAAACCCCTAGAAGTTGTCTAGAACGTCCTTAAGCATACTTAGGCCATTCCTATAAATAGGACAAGCCATAGGACACTAGAATTCACTTGTTACACTTGAGAATACACTTGAGCATACTTGAGCAATCTTTTGCAAGCAAATTTGAGCACTGTGATCATTGGCCTACATTCTCCTTAGCTCAATCTCGTGTCCTATAGGCTAGATTCTCCTACCCACAGCAATCACAAGTTCACATACTTGGCTAGGAGATCTTACGCTTGATCTAGGCATATCAAGCCTCGGGCTTAAAGGATAAGTTGTAATTTCCTTTTCCTTTCTTGTTCCTGTTTATCCTTTGTACTCTCCTTGCTACTCCTAGGGTTGGAGGCTGCGGATTGGAGAGGGTTGACTTCTCAGGTGGAGAAGGGGACTTCAAGCTACTTCAAGAAGGATATCGCAAGGGAAGCTACTTCAGAAGGCTGGTGCAACGGGAGTTGGTGCATCTACTTCAAGGGAAGGCTGCTTCAAGGTTGGCGATTACTTCTAGGTGAAGGCTGCTTGAAGGGTTTAGGAAAAGAGATTGTATTTTATGTAAATTCCTTGAAGAGGTAATAAAATAAATTTCTTTTCAAATCCCGGTTGGGTAAGCAACCGGGTAGTGGATTGACGGCTATAGTATTTGCTATAGTTGGAACCACTCTAAACCTTGTGTCTCTTTGTCCAATATTTTCATTGTGGTTGTTTGAGTTCAATAATTGTTAAATTATCTAGAAAACTCTATTCACCCCCCCTCTAGTAGTTTTCAGTAGGAATGATGAGATGATGAGTATAGCCAGGTATGGTCTATGATGCTTTGTATTTTGAGAATGTTTTATAGGCTTTATAAGCCTTCATATGTTTTGATTGCCTAGTGAGAAGTAATCTGAAAATTTATGAGCCATGTGTGTCATATGATGTTTTAATTACTGAGCTTGTTTATGAGTTTTATAAGCCATAATATGCCTTATTTCTTTGAGGGGGTAATAAGAGGTGATATGAGCTTTGTGTACTATGTGAAATGCTTTGTGTAACAAGAATCATTGAGCTTTGTGTTCTATGTGCAATGCTTTGTGTAGTAAGAATCATAATGTCCTTGGTCAGATGACCTAAAGATAATAAGTTACCTAATAAGAGGTAACAAGTATCCTATGATGAGTTAAGGGTTCAAATACCCAGATTCTATAATCATGATGATGAACTTGTTAAGAAGTGGAAATGTATTTGATGAGTTGAGGGATTAAGATCCCAATACTTTGTGAAAAGAGTATGGCTACATGCCATGACCCCACAATGGCAATGCCAAGCATTAGATATATGATCTAAGCCTGAAGAGAGTTAATGTTGTGGAAATGATTCTGTAGTTAATAAATGTTATACATGTTCTTCATATTCCTTAATAGATAAGTGACATATTGCTCTATCAAGTTATAGCTGCAATGCTTTAAAGGTAATAATGTTCTAATCGGTTAGACATTGAATTAACTGCTGTCAAACAAATATGATTCCTTTGTTCATATTTATCTTCTTTAGCTGCAATAATAATGTTTCTGGCGGAGAGTTATATCTCTCTCTGGGGCAATTTACAATTGTCTCACCCCCGTGGGAACTACATTTTTAGGTGGACGTGGACGAGGAGGCAGGAATCCTTTAATAGCTAGAGGACAGCAATAGCAGTAGCAGGGACAGCAGTGAAGTTTCAGGTGGAGACACTGGCTGTTATGCCTTGTGTAGATATATATAGAGTCCTATGTGTCGTATTTGTACTCTCAGGTCCTCGGAGTAGTAGTTAGTGCTTTCGAGATTTTGGCTCAGTGCCTCGAGATTTTACACTGCTTGTAATTTTCAAAAAGAGATGATGCAGGACATGTACCTTTAAACCAGAATGTAAATGTGTTACTTTTGTTCTATGTGAGAAAGTTTTCATTTGATGGACCTTTGGTAAAAAAAGGTTTTAATTTTTAGTGATTTTCGGTAATCCGCTGCTTAGTGAACGCTTCCGCATTAGTTAATTATGTTTTTATGAGTTGTATGCCACAATTAAGTGGTATCAGACCTCTAGGTTCGCTGAGTCTACAGAGACATAGGACTATGGTTGTAGAGTCTGTTCTAAGTGTCTTCCAGTTTATCTGATAGTATCTTCTGCTCACATAGGAGAAGAAGAACTTGAAGATGTCTGGATCACATGAAGAACATGCTGCTAAGAGCAGCGCTGTTGCACCAGGAGGTGCAAGAGACCAGAATAGGGAAGGGCATGTACCTGAATAGCCCCAGATTGACCTAGTTGTGATAGAAAATCCAGCCCTCCATGCTCTATTTGAGAAATTCCTGACAACCATGACACATATGGTAGGCAGGATGCCACCACCTACATCTAGGGAACCAACCCATCATGAGGGTTATGGAGCCGGCAAGACTTTTAAGAGACTTCGTCGGGTTGGAGCCATATACTAGGCTGGTACATCTGATCCAGCAGACGCTGATTTGTGGATGACAGAGCTGGAGAAGGCTTTAAGGATCCTTGATATTCTTGAAGCCGAAAAGGTAATACATGCTGTGTACCTCCTAAAAGGGAGTGCTGGTCATTGGTGGATGATAGAAGAAGATAAGAGACCAGGTGAAGAGATTGGATGGGAGGTATTCCAATGAGAATTCATCAGTAGATACTTCCGTAAGACGTATCTAGATGAGAAGATCTCTCAATTTGAGAGGATCAGACAAGGACAGATGAATGTTAGAGAATATGAGGCTAAGTTCATGGAATTGTTGCGGTTTTGTCTGCAAATGGCATCTAGTGATGAGGAAAGAATTCGAAATTTTGAGAAGGGGTTGAACGCTGAACTAACCACCCCTATGTCTGCTTTAGAGAACAGGGAGAGGTTTGCTACCTTTGTGGAGTCGGTAAGAAGGATAGAGAGGTCTGAAATTGAGAAACGACAGACCAGTGGCATGAGGGTGTACACTCAGTCTCAAGGACAAAGATTTGAAAGTTTTAAGAAGCTGCAATTTTCTGCATCGGCAACACCCTCGAGATTCCATACCCAGACGCAATGGACGTCAAGTAGGGGTGGAGATCGTAGTAATGTTCCAAGTAGAGCCTCTGACATAGCATCAACATCAGTGACTGGATATCACAGACATTTTACACCTAGGACCTGTTATCAATGTAGACAATCGAGACATCTAGCAAAGGATTGTCCAGATGGGAATTCGATGATGACTCAACCTCAGGGGTAGAGTCAGAAAGGCTCACAAAGGAGGCAATTTTCTAGTAACAATAGAGGACATGGACAGACGTTCCAGACAGGTCAGATGAAATAGTTTCATTCTGATATTCCATATCATGATTCTATGTGTTAAAAATAAGAAAGTAGTTGTTTTTATCTTCCTTTGACTAATCCTATAAGGACACAAGGAAGACGAGAATCTACATTTTACTCAGTGATCTTTAAAATGCTTTATAATCTCTCTTATCTTTGTGATACAAAATGAAATATAGAAGTGATGCCTGAAGAAAATCTAGGAATGGAAAATCCTATGTGTATAATGATATGAAAAGTGAGGAATATGATAGCAAATAAAGTGCATACTACCTAATCTCAGTACTTATATACCCTGGTCAGGTATATGATTATTGTAGATAAGGAAAGTATGGAACTCTTAGATTGTTATCTTTCTGATTACTATGATCAAGTAATCATTTTGAAACAACCTAGAGAGTATAATGAAATTAAATAGGAAGAGCTAAGTGAAATTTCCCAAATAAATTGCTTAGTGAAAACCTTTTCAGTGAAATTGCTTAGTGAAAACCTTCTTGGTGAAATTGCTTAGTGAAAACCTTCTCAGTGAAATTGCTTAGTGAAAACCTTCTCAGTAAAATTGCTTAGTGAAACCTTCTCAGTGAAATTACTTAGTGAAAACCTTCTCAGTGAAATTGCTTAGTGAAAACCTTCTCAGTGAAAACCTTCTCAGTGAAATTGCTTAGTGAAAACCTTCTTAGTGAAATTTCTTAGTGAAACCTTCTCAGTGAAATTTCTTAGTGAAAACCTTCTCAATGAAATTGCTTAGTGAAACCTTCTCAATGAAATTTCTTAGTGAAACCTTCTTAGTGAAATTGCTTAGTGAAACCTTCTCAGTGAAATTGCTTAGTAAAAACCTTCGCACTGAGATTGCTTTGTGAAACTTTCTCAGTGAAATTTCTTAGTGAAACCTTCTCAGTGAAATTGCTTAGTGAAACTTTCTCAGTGAAATTGCTCAGTGAAACTTTCTTAGTGAATTTTCCCAAATAAATTTCTCAGTGAATTTTCTCAGTGAACTTTTCCAATTAAAGTGCTAAGTGAACTTTCCCAAACAAATAAAGGATTTCTGAGTGAATTACCTATGTTAGATATATATGTTTCTCTTTTGGAAAATATTCTTGGGTGATGATAGAAGTATGTTCTTTTATGTTTCTTCCTTTCAATAATATGGACATCATATGTTAGGGGTTTATGCTCTACATAAACATAAACATTGATAAGGTTGAATTAATGAAAGGAACTTTGTGTGGATTATAGATCCATGATATCTCCATGATATTAAGATATTATGTGGAGACTTGAGGGTATGATACATGAATAAATTTGTCCCTTCTTTTTCCTGGGATTTCGGGGACAAAATCCTTGTTAGGGGTTTATAATTTGTAACATCCCTAACCTGGGTTATATTTTAACCCTAGGTGTTTTGATTAAGAAATATGAGTATATGCTTAATCTTATCTTGTGAAAAGTAATTAAGGCTCAAGAGGAACTTATATTTCAATTTTAGTCCTTTTTTAATAATGTTGAAATAATGTTTTACTTGATTTGGACTAAAGTGCAAATTACCCAAGTTGAGGGGTTAAATTGAAAATTGTGTATGACAATATGTTCCTCATGTGTTGAAAAATCATGAGAATGAAGATGATGCAGAGGTAGGGCTTGTGGTAGCCTGAGTACCAAGAAAGAGCTAATAAAGCAATGTTTGTGCATTAAAACCTAGTTTTGGTGTAATGTGCAATTTACCCAAAACCTAGGGTTCAATATGCAAATTACCATTTCAATAAGGTCCCTAATGTTTCTTGGAATCATTTAGAGCAAAGAAAATTATAGGGGCTCCTCATTTGAATTAAGTTGGAGGAGAGAGAATCTTGATATTAAAATAATCAAGATTTAATCCTAATTGAAACCCTAATTCAATTTAGTACAAAAATAAATAAAATAATTGAAGGGCCTTCAACCAAAAACGAGATGGTTGAATTTTCTCAAGTTTGAACACCTTTGTTCCTTTGCTAGGCCACGAAAATATCCAAGGGAGTGGATAACTCACTCACATTATTATAAGAAAAAGAAATATCCACTCACATATGGATATTAGTATAATATGATTTGAGGTGCTTAATTTGCTTTTCTTTAAATCATGGATAATTGAGAGGAATAATAGGCAAACAAGATGGCTTCGTGGACAAGGAGTTGAGGGGGAAGAGGTGGCACCATTTTTGGGATTAAATGAATTTTTATAAGGCACTTTCTCTCTCATGGAATTTCTTATAAAAGTACCCTTTACAAGCCAAACCAAGGGCTTTTTCATTTCCATTTCTTTTCCCTTGCTTGGAAAACGACCAAGGAGCTTTGGAGGATCAGGAGGACGACCCCCAACCTGTTGGTAAGCTTCTTGACCTCCTTTCACCTTGAATCCATGGTGAAAATCAAAAATCAATGTATGAATTCTTCATATCTCGATCCCCTCTTCAATTCTAACCATTCCTTTTCACTCAAAGCTTGAGGACGACCCTTGGAATCGTGAAAGGAGTTGCATCCACCATTTTTGACGTGAGATTAAAGATTTGGATCTCAATTGGAGGTAGTTTTTATAACTCAAACCCTAAACATTGATATTGCAATCCATTCTTCAATAATTGTAGAATATTTTCTTCTATTTGGTACTCTTTTGATTCATTGCTAAAATTCCCATGAAAAACGGTTGCTGTTCTTGGATCCATGGAGTAAGATGATTATGACATCATATTGAAACTTTTCCCAAGAAAATTATTAGGCCAAACGGTTTCAATTAAGTTGCTCAAACGGTTTCCTAAACCGTTTGGGAGCAAACAGTTTCAAACCGTTTAAGGGCAAATGGTTTCATCAAACCGAATGAGAGCAAATGGTTTCAAACCATTTGGAGGTGTTGACCATTTGGATATTTGTTGATAATTATGTTGGTTAATGACCCACTAATTATAATTGATTAGTTCCAATTGGTTCATGAGTTCAAGGACAATCAATCACCAAACCCTAATCGTGTTAAGTGCTGATTTCTAATTTGATTAATTTTGAACTTTGGGTTGATTGACCCAAATGGTTTCAAAACCATTTGGGAATCACCCAAACGGTCTCAAGACCGTTTGAGGGTCACCCAATACCGTTTTGAGGTCTAGTGTTGGGCATATTTGGGTATTCGATGATCCAAAGATACCAAATTGAAATGCAATCAATTGCTGATTTGATGATCATTCCAATGATCTAAACCCTAATTGGATGACATGGATTTTGATGTTTGAATGGGAAAACGGTCTAAAGACCATTTGAAGATCATGCAAACAACCTCAAGACCGTTTGGGGGTCATTCAAGACCATTTGAGGTCAGGTCATATCATATAATGATGATGGTTCATTGATTTCAATTGAATCAGTTCCACAATGTCAACCATTGATGGTTCCTTAGTTTCAAAACCCTAAGTGATGGCTTATTGATTATCAACCCTAGTTCAATTGGGTTAAAAACCCTAAATTGAAGGTCTAATTGAATGGTGATTTAGTGGTTCAATTGATGAATACTTTAGTGGTCCAATTGATAGTTGGTTCATGGATTGGAACCTTGAATCGATTAAGTTTTGATGTCCCTTTTTGGTCCATTCGGTTTTGAGAGGGTCTGGACCAAACGGTCTCAAGACTGTTTGAGTCCAAATGGTCTCAAGACCATTTGGGACCAAACGGTCTCAAGACCGTTTGAGACCAAACGGTCTCAAACCGTTTGGAGACTCAAGTTAATTCGTTTTCAAGATGTGTTGTTTAAACGGTTTTAAGAACCAACTTTGCTAAAAGGTTTTCAAACCGTTTGAACCTAAGTGACCAAGACCGTTTGAGGTCTAAGTGACCAAAACCTTTGAGGTTCAAATTGTTTAAACCATTTTTACACATTATATGTTCAAAGGTCAATTAGTTACTTGGTTAATAATGATGTAGATCAATTGTGATTATGAAGGTTAACCCTATCTATGTGTACTCAAGTGAAGAGTCAACCTAGATCAATCTTGGAGTATTTAACATCCTAAAGAGGATGAGAGAGGGAGAGAATGAGAGAGATGACTGCTTACTTAATAAGCCCTAATTCTCTCATAATGAATAAATATGTAATCAGGGTTTGATCCATAATAATGAGATCATGAAATCCTCATTGAAAGATTGATGTACCTTGAACCTAATTTAGGACAAGGCTATGTGAAACCCTAATTGAGGGAAAAGCTGAGTGAAAACATAATCTAGGGTGATGATGTAACCCTAACTTAGTGTAACAATGTAAGAAACCCTAATTTAATGGGAATTGTACATCCTAACCCTAATTTTGGTACGAGGTAAGAGAAACCCTACTTGGATGTGAATGGTAAACCTTAATCCCTAAAATGGGTTAAAGGTGCATGAAACCCTAATAAAGGGTAGTACTACTAATGCTATGTGAAGCCCTATCATTGAGTGATGTGTTGTGAAATCCTAATTTCACATAATACTAGGTGAAACCCTGAAATAGAAGAATGTTATGTGAATCTCTAATGAAGAGCAATACTATGTGAAATCCATATAATATATGAAAGATGTTATGTGAACCTCAAACTATAATTGTGGAAATCCTATTCCTATTAATGGAATAGTGATTAATGTATTGACAATTGTAACACCTAGAGGGGTTGATAATGGATATCCTTAGATTAATTGTTCTAACTCAAGGATGAGTCCATATTAGTGGCAATGGTTGTATATTATAAATAGGTGACATATGACCATTACCTTACATGATGAATGTGACGAACTGGTGCATGAAGTATTAGGATGGGGAATACCCTAATACAAGCTAAGTGGATGAGTTCTAGTAAGACAAAGGTGTTGAGGTAAGTGATACATCAAGATAGGATAGATATCACATCCAAAACCCCAATACTAAAATACCTTGATGTACTTTAAATCCAATATAATTGGATAAGTGACACATGAAATGTGTCATGTCATTTGTTACATTGAGATGTAATTCACCTTGATGAATGTAGGCTAACATGCTTTATGAAAAGGTTAATCCAAATCAATAGACTATGATACAATCATATTCTGATAAAGATGAGAAAGAAACTCATACTTTGTGTTGATAATACATTCAATGATGAATGATGAGAATAAATAAGTATGTTTGAATACTTATGATATCAATATTGGCTTCTATTTGTGAGAAGAAATGAAATAGGGCTGATCATTAATAATATGATCTTAAGAGCCTTAGTGGTTATTTATGGAAAACCCTAATGAAGAGTGTTGGTATAAAAGAGATACCATGAACCCTAAAGAGGGAATAGTGGTATTACTTAGTGTTGTATGGTTCTGATATGAAAGCATTATAACTGTTATCATGAATACTAATCATGCAGGAATGATGAGATGAGGAGTATAGACAGGTATGGTCTATGATGCTCTGTATTTTGAGAATGTTTTATAGGCTTTATAAGCCTTCATATGTTTTGATTGCCTAATGAGAAGTAATCTAAAAATTTATGAGCCCTGTGTGTCATATGATGTTTTAATTACCGAGCTTGTTTATGAGTTTTATAAGCCATAATATGCCTTATTTCTTTGAGGGGGTAATAAGAGGTGATATGAGCTTTGTGTACTATGTGCAATGCTTTGTGTGACAAGAATCATTGAGCTTTGTGTTCTATGTGCAATGCTTTGTGTAGTAAGAATCATAATGTCCTTGGTCAGATGACCTGGAGATATTAAGTTACCTAATAAGTGGTAACAAGTATCCTATGATGAGTTAAGGGTTCAAATACCCAAATTCTATAATCATGATGATGAACTTGTTAAGAAGTGGAAATGTATTTGATGAGTTGAGGGATTAAGATCCCAATACTTTGTGAAAAGAGTATGGCTACAGGCCATGACCCCACAATGGCAATGTTAGGCATTAGATATATGATCTAAGCCTGAAGAGAGTTAATGATGTGGAAATGATTCTGTAGTGAATAAATGTTATACATGTTCTTCATATTCCTTAATAGATAAGTGACATATTGCTCTATCAAGTTATAGCTGCAATGCTTTTAATGGTAATAATTTTCTAATCTGTTAGACATTGAATTAACTACTGTCAAACAAATATGATTCCTTTGTTCATATTTATCTTCTTTAGCTGCAATAATAGTGTTTCTGGTAGAGAGTTATATCTCTCGCTGGGGCAATTTACAATTGTCTCACCCTCCTGGGAACTACATTTTTAGGTGGACGTGGACGAGGAGGTAGGAATCCTTCAATAGGTGAAGGACAGCCGCATCAGCAGCAGGGACAACAGTGAAGTCGTAGGTGGAGACACTGGTTGTTATGCCTTGTGTAGATGTATATAGAGTCCTATGTGTCGTCTCTGTACTCTCAGATCCTCGAAGTAGTAGTTAGTGCTTTCGAGATTTTGGCTCAGTGCCTCGAGATTTTACACTGCTTGTAATTTTTAGAAAGAGATGATGCAGGACATGTACCTTTAAACCAGAATGTAAATGTGTTACTTTTGTTCTATGTGAGAAAGTTTTCATTTGATGGACCTCTTGGTAAAAAAAAAGGTTTTAATTTTTAGTGATTTTAGGTAATCTGCTGCTTAGTGAACGCTTCCGCATTAGTTAATTATATTTTTATGAGTTGTATGCCACAAGATGGGACAATATGTTACCATGGTAGAACAGTGGTACCTAATGTTGATGACCTGAGGAAGTTAGTTTTGAAATAGGCTTACTCTTTGATGTACACTATGCATACAGGTAGCACCAAAATGTACTAGAAATTGAAGGATTTATATTGGTGGCTTGGCTTAAAGCGTGATGTAGCTGATTTCGTGGCTAAGTGTGCAGTGTGTCAGCAGGTTAAAGCCGAGAATCAGAAACCTACATGGACTTTGCAACCATTGCATATACCACTGTGGAAATGAGATCATATCACAATTGACTTTGTGGTTGGACTTCCTTCGATAGACAAGGACATGATTCCTGATGGATGATTGTTGACAGGTTGACTAAGTCAGCTCACTTCCTTCCCATGGGATGACGTACACATCAAAGAAGTTAGCTTAGGTTTATGTTGATGATATCATTCGTTTACATGGTATTCTAGCTACCATCATGTCAGATAGAGGTCCTCCGTTTACTAGTCACTTTTGTGAGGGTTTGCATACAACTATGGTTACACAGTTGAAGTTCAACACAATGTTTCACCCACAAACAGGTGGATAGTTTGGGAGGACTATACATACTTTGGAAGATATGTTGAGAGCTTATGTCTTGCAAATTTTGGGTCGTTGGGATGTCCATCTCAGTTTGATAGAGTTTGCATATAATGACAGTTATCAGAGGAGTATTGATATGGCACTGTATAAGGCTTTGTATGGGAGGTGTTGTAGATATCCATTGTGTTGGTATGAGACATGTGAATAATAGCTTTTGGGTCCTGATCTTGTATAACAGACCACAGAAAAGATTAAAATGATTCATCAATAGTTGAAGACAGCCTAGGATAGACGGAAGTTGTATGTTGATAACCATCATAGGCCGTTGGAGTAACAAGTGGGAGACAGAGTACAACTCAAGGTCTCTTCTTAGAAAAGTGTTTTGAGGATTGGGAAGAAGGGTAAGTTGGCTCCCAGGTATATGGGACCTTACCCTATGGTGGCATGTGTTGGGAAGGTGGCTTATAAGTTAGAGTTTCCACCTTAGTTGCACATGTTGCATCAAATATTCCATTTTTTTATGTTGAGGAAGTGTCACCCTGACACTGAGTTGGTTTTATAGCCCGTAGAGGTTGACATAGATGAGGATGTGTCATACGTGAAGGGTACCTTGTTGATCCTGGATAGGAGAATCAAGAAGTTGAAGAAGAAGGATATCATTTTGGTTAAGGTTTTGTGGCATCACCATGGCATGAAGGAAGCCATGTGGGAGCTTGAGGAAGAGATGCGTAGGAAATATCCATCTCTTTTTGTGTAGGATTTTGGGGGTGAAATCCTTGTTAGGGGTTTATGGTTGTAAGGCCCCTAACCTAACTTAGTATTTGAATGTGCTCACTTTTCTTAATAATATGCTTGAACCTTAATATAATCTCTTGAGACGTGATGCATGGGTTTTGAGTTGCTTTTACAGGCATATTTTATATTTGTTTTGTGCATTTATTTGCCATTTTCTTGATTATATTTGCATACATCACTATTGTTGTCATGTACACTCTATTTGCATCAAATTATGCTTATTTTATCATATTTATATGATTTTATATATTCCCTAGACTTATATGCATTTTTCTGCATTTTTAGGTACTTTATGTACAATGCAGAGTCAGTGCCACCGACCCTTTGAGTCGGTGCCACTGAGATTACATCAGTAATCGATCCAGGAGAGCAAAGTCGGTGCCACCAACTTCCTAGTCAGTGCCACTGACTTTTCCAAAATCAGAACTCGATTAGATTGCCCAGATCCAACAGTCCACGTTATGTGGTACTGTAAGTTGGCCTATGACCTAACCAAGGACGGCCACACCTGGTGGGATATCACGTTGCACCGCACGAAGGCTAGAAAAAAAAGAGAGAGGAGCATGGAGCCAAAGGCCGTCAACCGGGAGATCCGAGCACCTCTGACGGATGATTTTGTTTCCGAAAGACTACAGAACGTGTGTTTCTCGAGGAGGATCATCTGGAACACCTTCTCTCTAGGGGTTACATGAATTTCTTTTATGTTTCCCACGTTTTTATTCTCTCTCTATGTATTTGCATGTGAAAACCATGCGGGGCTAAAACCCCTCCTTTCCTTAGGAACCAGGAGTAGTCTGGGGAACTGTGGTATCGACTTTTTACATGATTTAATATAGATTTCCTTTATACCTGGATATATAAGTGTGCAATTGCACGACCTATCTATGCTTGATCACCATCGGTAGGATAATAGATTGATAATTGCTCCAGAAGGAGGATTAAAGGTTAGAAAACCACAATTTGTACACTTTCCTACACGTTCCTTGGGAAAGGTAACATATGGTTAGTGGAAAGAAACCTAGAGTCTTCGATAATGCACCTAGACTAAGATATAAATTGCTACAAACGTGGAATTGGCTTAGATCTAGGTAGTGAATTGCATCGTGGGAGCGGGAAATTCTGACTATAGACTTTCTATCCAGGGTAGGAGTAAAATTTATACTAATTCGGTAGAAATAAGATATAATGAGACCCTGTGGTGAAATCAGTAATCCTAAGGAATCCATCTCATTTGAATCAACCACTTTTAATTTTATTTTATTTTGTTCAAACTCAAATCTTATCTTTTAATCAGCTTAGTTGATCATACCGTAGTTAGTAGTAGTCACTGAGACTACGTCTCCCTGAGTTCAACTCGGGCCTCACATAGGTCTATATTACTCGACGTGTGCACTTGCGTTCATACACACAGTTTTAGCGTGTCAAGTTTTTGGCGCCATTGTCAGGGAGATGACAAGTTTTTAGCACTACGAATGTTGCAGTCGGCCACTTTTTATTTTTCTTATAATTTTATTTTAATCTTTTGAACTAAATTGCAAATCTTATTTATCTTTTTCAATTATTACTACTAGTTCATACATTGTTATTTTCAATTACAAGGTACTAGTAAAATAGCAATGGGTGACGGAGCAGCGGCTGGAGAAAATACCATATGGGAGAAGATCAAAGCATCTTCCTCAATTGCACAGATGAGACCTATCAAGAAACAAAATGTGAATGTAACACAATAAAAGATTGGTCTAGGGCTGATTGCACTCTTCATCTCATAGGCTTTTCATGGGCATACTCATGAAGACCCGATGGCACACATCAACAACTTTGTGGAGTGTTGTGGCATGGTGAAAGTGGATAGGTTTCCATAGACAGCTATTTATCTAAAGTTGTTCCCATCAACACTGACGGACAAGGAAAAAGAATGGATACACAACCTGCCAAAGGAGTCGATAGAGACATGGGATCAAATGATAGAGACATTCTTTGAAAGGTATTTCCCTCCTGAAAAGACAAATGAGCTGGTGAAGAACATCCACAACTTCAAACAGCAAGTGGCTGAGTCATAATTCGAGGCTTGGGATGCTTTCAGAACATGCTCAGGAAAGTCCCGCACCATGGAATAGATCTGGAGAACCAAGTAAAGATGTTCTATTTTGGGCTCCACAAAAATGAACATGTCACTTTAGACAGTACAGGAACAAGGTTCTTTCTCAACAACCCACCATCTAAGTGCCAAGAGATTTTGCAGAACATGGCTAAAAACTAATCCTAGGGTAATGAGAGAGAACACCCAAAGCACATCAAGAGTGTGGCAGAGTTAAAGGAGATAGATGCATTGAATGAAAAGTTGGATTTGATTGCTAAGAATATATATCGGAAGGAAGAGGAAGAAGAGGTAGAAAAGGCCACATACATGAGGCAACAGAGGTACAGAAACAATGAAGAAGATAGTACCAATGAGATACTGAGGAAACTTCTCCAACAAAATGAATTGTTCATGGGACTGACGCAACAGGTTCTTCAAAGGCATCAGACATAGATACAGAGCATGCAATATCAAATTTCTCAAATTGTGGAGGAGATGGATTCCATGAAGAAGCTCATTCAGAAGGAATCTATTAGGAATTCCACACCCGCTCAATAACATCAACAGGTTAAATATATCTCAGTCAGCAAGGAGCCAGAACCCCCTATTGAGGAGATACCTGAGCGGAACATCATGCAGCTAGATTTCGAGTATAAGTCCACAGTTCCATTCCGTCGTAGTTTGTATGGATTTCCAGGATGATGCATGACGCCGGTTAAAGAACTCCAAAACTCCACTACTACTGTGTCCACATCTCAAGTTTCAGAAGAGACTCCCATGCCAAAGGATTAGGTGAAGGCTCTACTCCATAGTGGAGCAGCCACAATCAACAAGGAGACACCCATGAACAAGGAGAAGCAGCCACAAGTCATGCCACCCACAGAAGATGTACCAAATTCTATCTCAGAAGGTGGTGTTGAAGCAAGCTTAGGGGAGGAGACCCCCAAAGTTCCATATGTTCCACCGCACAAGCTCACAAAGAAGTCAAGTGTGCCATTCCCGGATATTCTAAAGATGAGGAAAGAGAAAAGGCACTTTAGAAAATTTTTTGAGATCTTCCGAAAGCTCCACATCAACATCCCATTGGTGGAGGCTATAGAGTAAATCCCTACATATGGAAGATTCATGAAAGACATCATCAACAAGAAACAACAAATCAAAGATACAAATGTTTGGTGTGTTGATGAAGCAGTGAGTTCTATTATTCAAGGAAAGCTGCCAAGAAAGAGGAAGGATCCAAGATGTTTCTACATCCCATATTCTATAGGTGGACAAAAATTCCCACAAGCACAGTGTGACTCAGGGGCAAGCATTAACCTCATGCCTCTTGCTACTTTTTAGAAGTTGGGATTGAAAAAGCCAACAGAAACCTCTATGACAATTGAGTTGGTTGATGGATCAATTGTGAAGCCACTGGGTATATGCGAGGATGTTCTAGTCAAAGTAGACAAGTTCATATTTCCTATATATTTTGTGGTCATGGATATGCCTGATATGAAAGGATCTGAGATGCTATTTGGAAGGCCATTCCAAGCTATGACTGATGTGATCACTGCCATTGGGTGAGGTTACTTGACACTTGGGATTGCTGATGATAGAGTTGAGTTTAAGCTTCCATCTGAATCGTCAAAGCCACCCCTTGACAAACCAGGTTGAAGGTATTCCTCATGTCAATCCTAGGACATTAAACAAGGGTGCTTGTTGGGAGACAACCCAACTTTTAGATTGTTTCTTTATGTTATTTTAATTTTATGCACTTAGTTTTGCTTAATTTTTCATATTTGTTTTGTAAAAATGGTACCTTGATTCATGTTTGGAAGTGTGCAGAACTTACAAAGTCAGTACCACTGACATCTGTGTCATTGGTACCGAGAATTGATTAGTGTTGGATCAACTTTGGAAAGCCAAAGTCGGTGCCATTGACTTCCTTGAAGATTTTCATAAAGTTACGGACGTGTATAACTGATAAACTATCGGTGACACCAAAATTTTTGATTGCCCTAGGTTCGATGGATGCACCGAAAATGATTGGCAAAGTTGTTTCCACCGACTCCTGGAAGACAGACACCTAAAAAAGGTAATAAACAACATTGAAAAAGTTTTTTAGCACTATTTTTTTGTAGAGAAAAGAAGGCTAAAGAATGTCATGTCTTAGCACCACTAAGACACAAAAATGGGCCACCAAGAAGAGGGAGATTATCAAGCACAACTTGGTCAAATGAGCCTCCAACCATCCACCTCCACCACCATTCAGAGCAAATGGTACCGTTGTTCCACTTCTTAAGTTGGAATTTTGACTATGAGGCCATAGTCATATTTAAGCTTGGGGGGGTGCTGGAACATCCTTTTATCTTAGCTTTTCTTTATTTCTTTTATGATGCTTATTTTTTAAAATTTTAGTTGTTTTTATTTCTAGGTTTATTGCAATTTTTAGGATCCACAAGCTATCTAGTGTAATATGTGGAATAGTAAATGCATGGTTTCATTTGAGTATATCAATCTCTAGGATTGAGTGCACATGAAAAAATGAGTAAATTTAAAAATTTTGTGAGCTTATCATGTGAGTAATTGAGTTGCATAACTGAGGAAGTGCTTGGGAGAGTAAGCTTAGGACATGAGGATATAAATGGCCATCTTAATTGTCCACGCAAAGTAATTGACAAGGTTGTTGAGCCCGAACCGACCAAACACTAACATGACCTTAAACTAAAATTTTAAGAGAGAAACCCCTTGATTACCATGTACACAGGTCATTAGAGAGGGACATATAATTTTCTCTGAATGTTCTATGTCTTAGTTGTGTGATCTCATCCACCGCATACATCCGCTTTACACTCCACCATAAGAAGATTGAGTACATGCTTTCATTCTTTCTCTTGATTGCATTTACATTGCATAGTAGACCTTGCATAATAGTTGTTTGTTTTAGCTTTTATTAGTGAAAAATGAAAAAAAATATATATATATATAGAAAAGACATGCAATCACAACAAAAATTCTGGTGCATGTCATTTAGTTGCATAACATCTTTGTTCATATAGTTACAATTGCATTACACACAACATATAGTATCATCATGTACTAAGTTTATTCTTCTAAAACATAAAAAGGTAGTGACTTTGCCCATACCATTGAAAGGAAGAAGAAAATAGTGTCATGATTAGAAAAGTGTAGTGTAAGACCATAATAGTAATAGCACGTTGAAAAGGGGCTTGAAAAAAAAGATAAAATTAAAAAAACAAATTGAGTATAGTTTCAGAGAGTGAGGGAGAAAGGGCATAGTCCTACCTATATCATAAGGAAGAATGAGTACATGATGTAATTTGTAGATATTTCATCTTATTTTGAGATGAAATGATAGTTCCATGCATCATTCCACCTCAATGAGTAGGCATTAGGAGCATTTTATAAATTTTCATCATCATAGGTTCATCGTAATTTTTGATTGCATGAATGATTTTATGTTCTCATGATTCTTCCACGGCCACCCATCCCGACCACCCATTGCTCTTATCAGTAGGCCACTCATTTGATTTTCTCCTCATTCATTATCTATCAGGAGAACTACTTCCATCTAGATGGTAGGTAGAGAAAAAGAGCAACGTAGATAGGAGATCACACAATGCACCAAGTATGAACCGAACAAGTATATCATATTAACTGCTTTAATTGATAGTGTTCCATTGATTGGGGGAAGCAAATCTTTTATAGAGGTTTCTGGTCGCCTGGATGATAGTTGGTGTTCAGTGGTCAGTGAGGGCCGATATGAGGATCGAAGATGGGGACTTTTTAGATGTACCTTATGCACTGATGTCCTTCAGCTGACTTATCTCAATTAGATCCAAAGGTTTTGTTGCTCAAGGACGAGAAAGGTTTGATCTTAGGGGATTTTGATGCATAGGTTTTAGTCACTTTTACAGGCCTATTTTATACTTGTTTTGTGCATTTATTTGCCATTTTCTTGATTATATTTGCATAAATCACTATTGTTGGCATGTACACTCTGTTTTCATCAAATTATGCTTATTTTATAATATTTATATGATTTTATATATTCCCCAAACTTATATGCATTTTTCCGCATTTTCATGTACTTTATGTATAATGCAGAGTCGGTGCCACCAAGATTACATCAGTAATCGATCCAGGAGAGCAGAGTCGGTGTCACCGACTTTTCCAGAATCAACACTCGATTAGATTGCCCATATCCAACGATCCACATTATTTGGTACCGTAAGTTGGCCAATGACCTCACCAAGGATGACCAAACTTGGGGGGATATCACGTTGCACTACACGAAGGCCAGAAAAAATAGAGAGGAACACGGAGCCGAAGGCTGTGAACCGGGAGATCTAAGCACCTCTAACGGATGATTTTGCTACCGGAAGACTGTAGAACGTGCATTTCTTGAGGAGGATCATCCAGAACACCTTATCTCTAGGGGTTACACAAATTTCTTTTATGTTACCCACATTTTTCTTCTCTCTCTCTATGTATTCGCACATGTAAAGCATGCGGGGCTAAAACCCCTCCTTTCCTTAGGACCCGGGAGTAGCCCGGGGAACCGCTATATCGACTTTTTACATGATTTAATATAGATTTCTCTTTATTCATGGATATGTAAGTGTGGAATTGAACAAACTATCTATGCTTGATCACCATTAGTAGGATAATAGACTGATAATTGCTCCAGAAGGAGGATTAATGGTTAGAAAACCACAATTTATACACTTTCCTATGCGTTCCTTGGGAAAGGTAACGTACGGTTAGTGGAAAGAACCCTAGAGTCTTTGATAATGCACCTAGACTAAGATATAAATTGCTACAAACATGGAATTATCTTAGATCTAGGTAGTGAATTTCACCGTGGGAGTGGGCAATTCTGACTACATGCTTTCTATCCAGGGTAGGAGTAAAATTTATTATTAATTCGGTAGAAATAAGATATAATGAGACCCCATGGTGAAATTGGTAATCCTAAGGAATCCATCTCATTCAAATCAACCACTTTTAATTTTATTTTAATTTTCTTTTATTTTATTCAAACTCAAATCCTACCTTTTAATCAGCTTAGTTGATCACACTGTAGTTAGTAGTAGTCACTGAGACTACGTCTCCTTGAGTTCAACTCGGGCCTCACATAGGCCTATATTACTTGACGCGTGCACTTGCATTCATATACACAGTTTAGCGTGCCAAGAAGCCTTGTTAACATGTGACAATCTTATGTTTTCAGTTTGGTCCTGTGTTGTTGATGTTTGAGCAAAATATGCTTGTTTTGAACCAAGTAGCAATTTGCCCATGTTGAGGGTCTATCTTACAATTTGTCACATGTAGGTTGTACTTCTTGTGCTTTGGCATCATGAGAGAGAAGGTGATACTATGGGGCAATTGGTTTGGGCCTTGGTTGATGAAGTGACACCTTGAGGTGATATTAGAGTTTGTAAGGCTATGCATGAGTTTCATAGATGATGATAGTGACAATGTGTGTGTTTCTTGAGCATCGACCAATGTAGTGACCTTGTATTGAGTCTTGAGTAGTTCTTCAACTTCTACTCCATGTATTATATGGATTTCTTTAACCTAGTGCCTTGGGCATGTGATTTCATCACTAGGGTTTTGCGTTGGTGAGCTGTTGCGACAAAACCACCCTTGGGTTGCTTTTGTTGTAGTCAATAGTAGGGTTTTGAAGTGTGTTGCGACTGCTACCATGTGTTGTGATTCGACCATGTTGATTTTGGGAACCAAGTGGTCGCTACACCACTTTGGTTTTAATTTTTCTTTTGCATCTTAGCATGCATCGTCGATCCTTGGTGGAAATTGCCTTTTTGGTGCTGTAACATCTTGACACCTCATATCTTACCTCCCTCCTACCTCATATGTATATAATCTCTATCTTGTACATGCAAGAAATCCTTTTATCTCTCTCTCCTTCCTCCTTCTTGGCCGACCTTAGAGCTTGGTGAAGCTTGAGAGGGCTGATCTTGGAAATTTGGTGGCCGATCATCCTTACATGTGGTGATCTTGAGCTTGATCACCATCTTTGTGGTGATCCTTGGTGATTCTCTTCTTGGTAAGTGGATATATCACCATGTTCTCATTTCTTTTGCACTCTACCTCTTCCTGGCCATTGCCATGAGACTATGGTGCAACAATGGTGGCTATTTTTTGAGGATCTTCTATTCACTAAGGTCAGAGACTATGGATTGACCATGGTAGTACCTATGTGAGAAGAAGCTCTCCTCTTTCTTCTCTGTTGTCTGGCCTAGGGTTTTCACCTTCTTTCTTGAGTTTTCTTTGACCATGATGTTCTTCTCTTCTTGAAGTGATCTTGTGGTTGTGAAATTGATCCAAGTTGGAGCTTCTTTCTCTCTCTTGGATCTTGCGATCTTGGAGCTTGATCTTCTTCATAAGGTGGGTTATATAACTCTCCCCTCTTCAATTATTGAACTAATCCTTGTTTGCATGTTGCTGATTTCATCTCTAAAACTTGAATTTGAAATTCTATATAGTGATACCATGATTTAGGGTTTAGGATTTTGTAATATTCTCATGGATTACTCTCTCCTACACCCTAATTTCATGTACCTGATTTATAAGTGATGGAGATGTTGTGGTTCTTGCTTGTATCCTAGTGATGACTCATCATCTTGAGTTATGGTTTGTCTATCATGTTTTGGGTATGGTTTTGGGCCAGTTTTCATGAGGTTGAAGCTTGGTTTCTCTCTCTGTTGGTTTGGTTTCCTTATTGTTTTTTATGGTGATCGTTTCTAGGGTTTGATGTTCATGTTTCACGAGTTTAAGAATTGAGATCTTTGGTCCTCTTGATTTTCTACACCTATTTCGACCGACATATGCTTTCCTTGGGTATTTTGGGTCAATACATCCTTGATTGATCATGCTCTTGGTCGCTCCCATGACCAAGTGGTGGTTGTTTTATGTTAACCCTTGTCTTTGTTCGATACATGCATCCTTGGTGTTTTCCACTACCTATGTGTTGCTTCGGTGGACATGCTTTGGGTTGAGGGTTGTTGCAGTCACTACTCTGTTGCGGTTTCAAGACTAACCCTAACCCTAACCCTAGTTGAAGGTTGGTATGTTGTGTTGCTCATGATGGTCGCTATACTCTCAGTTTTGGTTCTTGTTGCGGTCGAAGGACCATGTATTTGAGATGGTCAATACACCTAGAGGTGGTGTTGCAGTCACAAAAAGGAGATACCCATATGTGGTCATTACATGTGTTCATCTTTCTTTGGTCGACATGTTTGCACAGTTTGTACGGCCGCTACACATGTGGCCATGTTTTTTACAGGATTGCTACGGTCGTATCCTGGAAAGAGAACGGCCGAGGCCATATCTCAATGATGTGATTCACTATATGTATACGATATGATTTGTGGATGGTTGCAGTCAGACCTTAATAGGAGTGTGGCTATGGTCGTAACTCAATTTTCACTAGTGTTGTGCCTATATGCAAAGGCAGGCTAGGTTGTTTTGCAGTTGGACTTTATATGTCACTGTGGCAGACTTGGACTGACAGAGGGTGTGGAAGATGATAGATTTTAATTCCTCCTAGATCTTGTATGGCACTAATTTTGACTTAGCAGTGGTAAGTTGGAGCATGAGTGTTATACCTCGTCTCCTCAGGGCATAATAAAAGACATAATATAGTCGTGTAGTATACTTGCCTAGGGTTAAATACAATTCACATTGGATGACCCTTTTCCTTATATCTTGTACTTATTTCTTGAATTATCATGCGGTAAGAGAAATCAACTATTATACATGTTCTTCATATTCCTTCTTCAAAATGTAAGATGTTCCACTGGTTAGTTATAGATGCCTAAATTTCTTAAACACTGATAATTGCTTTACTCATATCATTTAGCTGAATCTGATCATCTTGATAATGTGTGCTATCTTGATATTTTTATCTACCTGTTCTTATAATAGACGTTAGCAGAGAGTTATATCTCTCGTTAGGACATTGGTATCACTCCATGGGTTTTCCCATCTTTTAGAAGGTAGTGCATGACAAGTTAGAGATCGTGTAGTTGATCTGAGCTGCAAGAGGAGCGGTAGTCATTGAAACTTGGATATGCTGCTATTGTTCTATAGTAGAATCATATGTGTCATCCCTGTACTCTTAGGTCCTTGGGGAGGTTTTTGGTTGTTTTGTACATCGATACGAGTTTTTGGTAGTATGCCATGGTTGTATAGATATGCCTTGCATATGCGAACAAGTTATCATATGTAACAAGTTGTAACAAGATGGCCAAGTGAACTATGATATCTAATTCCTTTGAGCATGTTATATGTCACATGTGACCAGTTTGTGAACTCATATGTAAATGTTCCAACTTTTGTGGCTTTATGGAAATGGTTTTAATTTACTGTGTCTTTTGGTAACCTGGTTGTTTAGTAGTAATTTCGTGCTTTGTTTTGAGTAATCTCATCTTGTTTGGCGATGGGCGTCACATATGTATACATCAAGGAAACAACCTCGACTGCTACCCAAAACCTTATGATCAGGATGACAAGGATATACCCTTCTTGCACCCACATATAATCGACTCTATATGACTCCGAGTTTCCCTTATGGAATACTCATTTTACTATCCAGCAAGTCCTGACATTGGAATAGTTCTATGGGCTCATGACACTATATGATTAAGGTTTCACTTGATTAATGAAGCCAGTTGAGTGTTTTCAGACTGCATCAGCCAAATTACATACAAAGTACAAGGTTATTCCTATAAAATTAGTGGTACATAACAATTTCTGAAGATATAAAACATATGAAACATATTCCTTATCAAAACATCATAGTATACTAGTCCATTATAATCCATGAAGAGGGATAAACCTCCACTAGGTCTCAAAGAATGACCAAAGGCCATTTAAACCATACAACAATAGTTCTTGTAAAAAAATCCTTATCATTCAATAGTTTACAAAAGGTTCAACATGTCATATACAAACTTGTTACCTCTAGGCTTAAAGTAAATATTCATCAATCATAGGAGTTATGACATTTCTAAGTGTAACATAATAGAATTAGCTTTAACATTATGAATGTATCTATTATTCATTTCAACATCAATAGAATATAGAAGTATTAATCCATCATCAATTAACTATGATAAGAAAGGTTAAAAAATGTGTATTGGATTTGTATTACCAAATCAACATACATAGTTAAACCATCAACTCATTCATGGACTTAGCAAAAGCATCAATTCATATAGTTAGCATACCCATCGGTTCATTGTAAGCAAAAGACATTGATTTATGTATCAAGTAAAGCCATCAGTTTAGGCACTAAGTAAAACCATCATTTCATTTATTAAGTAGAGCAATCGATTTCTACACTAATTGAATCTATTGGTTCAGACACCAAGTATATCCATTGGTCCATTCAGAAAGTGAGACCATCGATTCATGTACAATGTAAAACCATCATTTCTTAGACTCATTTGATTCATTAGTTTATAGAATAAGTAAATCTAATGGCTCTCACACTAAGTAAAACCATCAATTTCAATACTAAGTAAGACTATCAATTTCAATACTAGTAAAATCAACGGTTCCTGCACTTAATGAAACCAATTCCTTACACTAAGTAAAACCATCATTTCATACCTTCAAAACCAAGGTACTCCATTATAGAAGAAGGAACGTTATATGACCTAAGGATAGTCTAACAACACACAAATACTAGACATATATGAAAAATAGTGTACAAAAGATCATCTTTCTTCATAATACCAAGTTTCTAGGGTAAGATCCATATAGAACAAGTTAAAAGTAGTCAAGAAATGGGTTGAAAGATATATAGCTCACGTCAAGGTGCAGATGAACGTCCAAACAACAAGGTATCTCAAAAAGAGAAGGTGAGACCCTACCTTTGCACTACCAAAGCTCCAAGGTAGCTCCTATCTTCAAGAATAGGGTAGATCTAGGGTAAAAGGGAGAAGAAAAGGGTTCTTTAATCACATGTATGAGTTTTCATCAAAACATGAGGTTCCTCCCATGGATGAAGAAAGAAGAAAGAAAAAAAATATGAAACTAGATTAGGGTATAAGATCTTACATGTATAAGGCAAGAAACTATATTTGAAAGCTCCAAGAAACCCTAGAGATGCTGGATCTAAGACCTATAGTAACATGCACCCAAGATCTATCCAAGTTTCATCCTCAAGGAGCTCTCACTTTACAAAAAACAATGAGTCTGAATCTCTTCAGCAACAAGAAAAAGAGGGAGAAAGAAAAAGTTTCATTTGGAAGAGGGGACATGGGTATATATTTCTAAGGTGAGGGAGAAATATGGTCAAGGGTTAAAAATTATATTGCCATGTGTCAAAACCCAAGATTCCCTTTTCCATGTACTATTAGAACTTCCGTCAGTTTGTACCTTGGTGAAACCATGAAGTTGCATCATCAGAGAAACCATCAATTTGTGTGGTACACTTCACCACTTTGCAAACCCTGATCCTCCATGGATTTGTATACTTTACAAGGAAAACCATCAATTATAGAGCCACAAGGGACCATCAGTTCATCAACTACAAGGAAACCATCAGATCATTCACCCACATGGTGAAACCATCAGATCCCCATCATATAAGGTGAAACCATCGATTCAGGTCCTTAGGTGAGAGATCATTGATTCTCAACCTTGAAGGGAAAAAACAAACATCTGATGGTGCACCCAATAATCTAAAGGTGCAACCACATGAAACATTCTGAAGAGTATTTTGAAGCACAACACATATGTGGTAAGATTATAGATAGATCCCAAAGAAAGGGAAATTAGCATAAAGGTCTATAGAAGCACATAAATTGCAAAACTTAAGCAAGCAAAGTCCAAATTGGAAACAATTGAAACATAGCTCTGTTGCCTATTATCAAAACATAAATTAGGTTTTGATTAAGAAACTAAGCACCCAATTAAATGAACCAAGCATGTTCAAGCATAAACTAGGTCATGGGTCTTACCAATGTACTCAAAACACGAGTATTGTGTCCTATCTATCTGAGTATATCACCAATGTTTTGGGTTACATTATTTTTGGAGGCACAATACTAATGTTTTACTTGTTGATGTATTGTACCCCAAAATAGTTTATGATAGCCAATATAATACAAATGTTTAATATACACACTACAATCCAATTTTTTTACTTGATGATCAATCAGAGTATAATACCAAGATTTTGAGTTACAATACCCACATTTTGAGATATATTACTTTTTTGTGAATGTACAATACTAATGTTACTCCCATTTTGGAGTACAATACTCATATTTTATGGGTATTGCACATTCCTCTCTTATTATACTTCTCATATTATTTTTCCTTCAAAGTATGCCAACATTTGTCTTCTTAGAAAGTATCTTTAGTGCTAAACCCAATACTTTTTATTTCAGAAAAAAATTCTATTATGGTTCAAAAGTTATGATATATATATATATATATATATATATGTATGTATGTATCTTTTATTTTTCTTTACCATAACGTGTCTGCTTTTTCTGCCACATCAACAATGATTATGCCTCCCAACAAGGGGTGATAGAGTGTGTGAGGGGTGTGGGTAGCCTTAGCCTATGGTTATGGAAAATGATATGTATAACTCTACTCACACATGATTCCATACCTCTATGTTTGGGAAGGCTCACTGTACTAGAACAAAAATTCTGGCGAGAGAGAGAATTAGGAGGATAAAGGAGAAAAGGAGAAAAAAAAGAAAAAAATATTTTGCTTATAACTTTCAATCCATAATGAATATTTTGACAAAATAAAAACTATTAGAATCTTTTTGAATAATACAGTCCAAAAATACTAATGTCGATAAATGAGTATTATATATATTAGATATATTACTCATTTCTAAACAACACATTAATTCAACAATGAATATTACATGACGTTCTTTTTATATAGCATTTTTTATGTTATTGCATTTTAAAATATGTATAAAATGAATATTATATTATTTTAGTGATAATACTCATTTTTTGAGCAACACACTAATTGAAAAATGATTATTATACGTCATTCTTTGTTATAGTACTCAATTTTTGATTTGTTCACAAAATGAGTACAATCCTCAAAAGAACGACATGTAGTACTTATTTTTGAGTCGGTGTTTTACTAAAAAAAAATTGTTTTGTCCCCAAAAATATAATACGACACTGATTTTAATACTTACTATAGAATATTATAACACAAAAAATGAGTATTGTACAAAAAATATATAATACTTATTTTCCAAATATTATCTTACTCAGAAAATGGATATTATATCAAATATATACAATATTTATTGCTATATTTTATATATTTTTTCTTAAAAGTATGTCAACATTAGTCTTGTTGAACTTTATTTTTTATAAGGATCCCAGTAGTTTTCAATTCGTCAAAAAAATCACCACGAACTAAAAGTTATAACCAATATAAATTTCTCTCCCTTCTTTTTCTTTTATTTCTGGGCTTTTTCATTCCTCTTTTTTATCTTTTTTCCTGCCACATGGCAATTCACCCTATTTTCTAGATCAACTCCTTAATCCCAATAAACGAATGTGTTTAGGGTGATGGGTGAGGGTGTATGTATTATTATTCTATGGTTATAGGTAGGGTTGGCATGTGGGTTTTTGGTAATGTTTTTTTAATTTGGTTGGACCAGAACTTGAACGCATAACTGGAAGCAGTTTTCCCAGAGAAATTCACGATATTGGTGGCGAAACAGGGCGCAATCCAATGTGAAAAGCTACCTGGACATGTTTTCGCTACTTTAGACTGACGACTCTGCTGTAACGGTAAATTGTAACAACCAAATAAGAGTATACATAATGACAGATTTTTGACTGCATCCTACTAATGCATTGTTGTTAGTTTGAGATTAATATTTTCAAACTCTTCTTTCTCCAAATTACAATTTGTACTCTTATTACACCTTACTAAACATGTCCTAATTCAAATGTATTTTCCTGGGTTTCACGTGTAAGTGTTGAAAGCTACACCCAACACGGCGGGTTCCACCCGATGGTCTATCCATCCTACGAACTAGCTGCCGCGAACTGTTGGGCTGAATAGAGAAGGCAAAGAGAAACGTCATTCAGGCTGTGAACAAATATGTACAGGAGCTTGAAACAGACAAACAGCCCCCAACTTTATACTTTATCTCCTATCGTCCTCGCTTGGCGATACAACTATTATATTCTCACGTCGTCGTCCCCTCCTACAGCGACTTTAATCATCACTCGACGTAATCTAATCAGCACACAACACTGGCAATCACATGTTTTGAGCATCTGTGACAGCTCCTCAACGCTGATCGACTCTCATGTTCACGATACTACCATTAACACAACGAAGATAATAGTCGAGACGATGAAAAAAGTATCTACATAACGCCCAAATACTAACAATATTCCAAATTGGCGGCAATAGTACGGTACCTCAACTGTAGTAGTAATACCCAAATGATAATAAATGACACAATTCAGAAGATAATTAAGAAAAACGCTATTTTTTTTGAAAAACCCATAATCTATTACTAGTAATCAAACAGGGAAACAGATAGTCCATCCGAGAGCTTGGTAAGCATTCCTGGGTCACAACTGGTGATTAGAGTGTTATTAACAGCCCTCTTTCTTAGCCAGGCCATGAGCTAGTGTATTCGTTGGTCTATAAGCATGAGAAAACGAACAAGGAAATGAACTACTAAGATATATAATGTCTTTTACTATAGTCCCAAGGTAGTCTCAGCCGTCCACCTTGGTTCTTGATTGCCTGGATTAGACAGAGAGATTTGGACTCCATGATGATGTGCTTGAAACCCCAGTTCTCCTCCTCCATAGTGCGCCACATAGCCATAGCTTCACCAATTTCGGCCGCCGTTGTGCCCGCCAGTCTTCCTCCAACCACCGCCAACATTCTTCGTGTTCGTTTCCACATCACATCTGCGCCCCGTCGACCCATCCTCTCTCATGGATACTTCAGTATTAACTGTGCCATGTTTACTCCGCCATTCACCTTCCCGTAGTCGGCAATTAATCGGACTCAGATAGTCCTAGATGACGAAGACTGTTTTCTTCCTCAGGCGAGTCGAATACCATCCCATTTCCACGGCTCCAAATCGCCCATACAGCAGCCGCTACATAGCCCATTTGGCCGTCTGCATCCAGTGCATCGTGAATCTTGAGCATGGCCTCACACGGCTGAAGACCCCGAACTTCCTCAACGAGCCCACCACCAGAGAAGACCGTTCACACTCCTCCCGCCTCCTTGCAGTTGAACGCCATGTGCGCGCATGATGGACTCCTCCTCATTAATTGCAGATCGGACATATGCCTGAGTCATGACAGTGCCTATCCCAAAGCCTCCCCAATGTAGCTAGACTTCCCGAGCAGAATCTCCAGAGAAAATGTGATACTTTGGGAGGCCAGCGTGACCCCCAAACCAGACTCGATATCTTCTCATTGACCCGATTCCTATAGTCCATGCATTCCACCCTTCCTAGATGACTTCACTAGTAGGCCGTTCTCCTAGAGAACTCACCATTATTTTTCGGCCACCAAAACAGCACATCCTCCGGCATCCTCCTGCTGATTGGTGTAGCTAAAATATTCTTGCACACTGGAGGGGGAAAGACCTCGCGTAGTTTCTCTGTATCCCTGCTACCGGCTTCCTTGTCAATCAAGTCCTTCACCCATACTGGAGTGTCAGTGGCTCCATCATAATATTCCTTCAACGTGTGACCTCTTCCCCAATTCCATCTGTCGCGCCATATGTCGATAGTTTTTTCCGTTGCCAAACCCTCCACTTTAGTCCTTCCAATAGTACCGGCTTTTCTCCCCCCATAAGCTTCTTTATGTGAAACTAGGATTGTGTCCCTTGCTTGACTGTAAAACCGCACATTATGGGAAGTACCTTGCTTTAAGAATTTTGTTGACTAGTTACTCGGGTTTGGTATTAGGTTCCACAACTGCTTTGCTAACATTTCCTGGTTGAAGGAATAAATATCACGGAGCCCCATCCCTCCACTACTTTTTTATTTATATAAATGTGTCCATGACTGTCATGATAATTTTCTCTCCTTGCCTTATGCACCCTATCAGAATCTGTTGATGCAACTTTGGATATCCTGAAAACTACTGGCCGGTATTTGAAAAATATTCAGCTTATGTTATCGCTTGGGCAACACCTCTCTCCCTGGTTTGGACAGAAGCATCTCCTTCCAAATCTGCAATTTTTTTTTCAAACCCTCTCCTTTATAAAATTGAACACCAACTTTTTGGACCTCCCAAATGTTGTGGGAAGAACGAGATACTAAGCATGCTTGTCTACTTTCGAACCCCAAGTAGTTCCTTAAAAGCCACTCAAGTCTGGAAAAGTACTCATTTACTGAAGGCAATCTCCGTCTTGGATAGTTTATCTTCTGGTCTGATGTCTGTTTGTACTGGCAAATATAATTAGTTAGTCTCAGACATTCATCATGGGTTGTTCTAGTAAAAAGAATACCTTCATCTACAAAGAAAATGTGAGAAATATAAAGAGACGATCTACTCATTTTAATCCCATGAATATTATTTTATTTAGACACTAGAATGAGGGACATGGAAAAAACTTCAACATATAAAATAAAAAGATATAGAGAAAAAGGGTCACCCTATCACAGTCTACGGGAAGGCTGAATCTTCTTAGACCAGTCTCCACTAATGAGAATGACTGACAAAAGATACACACTCCATAACTTTTCTCCTCCATATCTCTTCAAAACCCATCTTTGACAAAATGAAATCTAGAAACTTCTGTTCCACACTGTCATAGACTTTAGACTTATCGAACTTCAATGCAAAGTAGCCCTTTTTAGTAGGACGGCCTGATTTCATTTTGTGGATAAGTTCATAAGAGCACATTGTCAGTAACCATTCTTCCTGGTATAAAGACACTTTGATTCACTAACATAGTATCATCCTTGGGACGCTTTAGTATGTTTGCCACCACATTCGATATAATTTTGTAGATAACATCACAAAAGTTTATTGGTCTAAATTTAGCAATTTTCTTTGTTTGGAATACCTTTAGGATCATGACCACCAATGTTTGGTTGACCTCCTTTAGGTCCTTTGTGTCCTTCCGCCACTCCTTAACATAGTTAGAGACATCCCTCCCTACAATGTGTCAAATTTTTGGTAAAGAAGGGCCTTCATACCATCTGATCTCGACGCTCTATTAGGGTGCATCTACATGAGGGCACCCTTAATCTCCTCCTCAGAAATATCCAGCTCCAACATTTCTCACATTTGTTGACTGACTACCTGAGTGATACCCATCATAACTTGTTCAAAACCCGAGAGGTGGGATGTAGACAAAATCTCCATTTAGAAACTGAGGATGAGTTGTTCAATTTTCTTATATGCGGTCCTTCATATGCCCCTACTATATTTTAAGCCCATAATTTGATTTCTTATTTCTCTTTGTGATGCATTATGGTGAAAATGTGTCATATTTTTTTCACCCTCTCTCATCTTAAGATCTCTGGATCTCGTGTGGAAGTATACACCTCCTTTAAGTGCCAATATAGGAGCTCTTTGGCCAACTTTTCACCTATTTTAAGGACATTTCACCTAGAGCTTCTCGCTGCACCCTTTAATCATTCTGCTCAGGTCATTAATTAGAGATTTGTCCCAGTATTATTTTATTACCTCCTCATAGCTACTTTTGGATGCCCACATAGGCTCAAACATAAACCACATATCCCTTTTTTTCAGTTCCCTTCTGTCTACAGAGATAATAATAGGAGCATGGTATGATTCCTAGATGGGAAGATGAATCACTTTACAGTACATAAATTATTGCTTCTAGCTATATGAGGCTAAAATATAAAAGTACACACAATAATGAAAGAGTACCATGAATAATAATCATTTTTCTATCCAGAAAGAGGGATTAGTACCATGAATAACAATAATTTCTCTCTCCAGAAAGAGGGATTAGTACCATGAATTATTATAGTAATAATCCAATGATGATACAATAACCATTCAGATATTTGACAACTACAGGAAACAACTACCATATATATATATATATATATATATATATATATATATATATATATATATATATATATATATATATATATATATATATATATATATATATATATATATATATATAGAGAGAGAGAGAGAGAGTCAGGCTAGAATACACTCGAGTGTATTCAGAGCAGAATACACTCAAGTAGTTTTTCATAATGCAATATGTTTTTCAAAAATATAATCTGTTGATCTTCTTAAACATCTTGTGAAAAGCTCACACACAAAATTTGAGCACATTTGGACATTTGTAGGTCATGTTATAAAGACCGTAAAAATTATGCATTTCAATTTAGTTTCACGCGTCGATTTTGTTGCCCTTGGATGAGTGACTTACACTCATCCAAATGGGCTCAAAATTTGTACGTAGTCTAAATATTGTATGACAGTGAAGATCAATGGTTTACATTTTGCAAAAAATAGTCTTGATATGTAAACACACTTGAGTGTATTCGTGCGATCTGTACACTCGAGTGTATTCTAGCCTGACTCTCTCTCTATATATGCTAGAATACACTCAGAGTGTACATATCACATCATACACTCCAATAGGTGTTTGGCTATGTAGACCATGCTTTTATGAAATCTAATGCATTGATTTTCATGAGTACAATAATAAAAAGTCACATACAAAATTTGAGCCCATTTAGATAAGTGTAAGTCACTCATCCAAGGACAACAAAATCGACGTACAAAACTAATTTGAAATGCATGATTTTTACCTCTTTTAAATGCATGACCTATAAGTGTCTAACTGAACTAAAATTTATTATGTAGTATGCTCTTAAGATATTTAAGAAGATCAATGATTTAAATTCTCAAAATAATTGCTCCATGATGGAAAATGACCGAGGTGTATAGCGTCTCCGGTATTCCAGCTTCACTCTCTCTCTCTCTATGTGTGTGTACATATATATATGTGTGTGTATGTATGTATGTATATATGTATATATATATATATATATATATATATATATATATATATATATATATATATATATATATATATATATATATACACACAGACACATAATATATATATATATATATATATGTATATATATATATATATATATATATATATATATATATATATATATATATGAAATGTATCCATTACCCATCTAGTAACACAAATTAGTTACTCCAACGATTTTCTAGTTATAGTTTAAGTGTTTTGGTTATAATTTTGACATTCTGATTACAAATTTTCGCTCATGGTTACAGTTCGGGATGGAAAATATTTTTCTAAAAATTTCACTTTTACTATTTTTACATAACAAAATACAAACTGACGTTGTTTTTCTAAAATGAGTCTTCGTATTACAAAATAGTTTGGTGTCTTCCCATTGCAAAACTGGATCCACGGGTAATCCTTTCTTAACCAACTTGGGAAAAAAATATATGGCCATACACACAGACACATAATATATATATATATATGTATATATATATATATATATATATATATATATATATATAGGGTGTTCATTCATAGCCTGCGCGTGTAGCTTGGAATTTCACTACCCGGCAGCCAAAAAAGTAACTCTTCTGGCCACAAAAGTAACTCTGCTGTCACAAAAGTAACTATGGTGATAAGAAAGTAACTACACGACTAAAAGAGTAACTCTGTACAAAATATACAGCAGATATATATAAAGATGGGTTTTTTTATTTTGGTGGGGCAAATGATATTATTTTTGGATGAAATTTTTTGGGGAGCTAGATAAAATGCTCCTCTACAATTGCAAATTTTTTTTCTTCAAAAAAAGTGGTCGTAAGGGTGGACGGGTAGCTACCCGCGCGGGTAATAAAGATGGGCCCATATATATGTGTGTGTGTATGTGTGTGTGTATATATATGTATATATGTATATATATGTATATATATTTATATATACATATATATATATATATGTATGTATGTATGTGTGTATGTATGTATATATGTATATATATCTATATGGTTTCATCTTTAATACATGCGTAGGTAGTTGTCCACTTCAGAAATAGTTACTTTTTTTTTGAAGTTTTTCACTTTACACTTGTACAGGGTTACATTACCTTCAAAATAGTTACATTACATGCATAATAGTTACATTTATAATGGATGTATAATTATAGATTTGCTCCATAATTTTACTGTGTATTCTGCCTGATTCTACCTTTTTAGTTGAATAGTTACTTTTTTGACAACATATTTACTTCTTTGTCCAGATAGTTACTTTTCATACTGCACGGGTTGTAAAAACTTAATTACCCACACAGGTAGTGAATGAACCCCCTATATATACATACATATATATATATGTATAGATATATGTATGTATAGATATATGTGTGTGTTTGTGCATGTGTGCATATGCATGTATATTATATGTATATATATGTGTGTGTATATATGTATGTGTTAGGTATGATCTAGATAAATGGGTGGTATAATATGCTCTATCTTCTTTTTTTTCCAAAATTCTTCAAAGTTGGGGTGGAAATCGATTCCACACCCAAAGCATCACCATTGAGCATCCGAGAACCCTAGTAATATGTCATAGATACACAACTCACTGAAAAAGATCCATTCTTTGATGAGATTCCTCTATTAGGTAGAATATATGAAAAACCCACATAAGTCCAAACCCATACAAACCTTATTTTTTTGACCAAACTAAGGAAAAAAAGACACAACAAGAAAATCATTTAGTGCAAATCATAGATTTATAATAGATTAACTGGCACCACACATCAAATGCTAAGAACCATACATCTAATTACAAATCAGATAAACATCCAAAATATTCTTATCATAACATTCAATTGAGAATGTATTAGTCACATCTTCTATATGTCCTTCTTTTATATTATGTTTTGATATCCTGCCCCTCATCTTATACCATCAGAACATGCATGTTTTACTACACATGTCTAGTAGTATATGAACATGGTTTGATATCATAGGCCTCACTTCAATAACGGATCAAGGTCCAAACTACTCAAAAGGGTTATAATAAGAGTCCAACATCCAAAAAGGACAAAAGTTTGGGGCAAAGTCTGAAGGCTCTACCAATATTCCCCAAGAAAAAAAGACTAGGGACCACTATTTTACCTCTTTGGGTCCCCATAATCCTTTTACATTGAAACCTACCATAGGGCATATCCATATATGTTGATGCATTGCATACATATGAGAAACATTAACATCCATATTTTTCACATCACTAGGTTAATATCTTGTCCATAACAATCAAATAACCCCCATCATCTCTCATGTTCATCACATCTAGAAATTCTCTTAATGAACTCATATGCATATTCTTACCCTGCCTCTGACGATTCATGAATATGTATTTAGGCAAAGCTTTCATCCTGTATTCATCACACATTTAGGTATTCTTCTTCTATGATGTAAGAAATTTCTTGTTGTTAATCATTCCCTCCTTGGTTACCATCTATAATTCCCCGTTTAGGTGTTCATGTTCCATCTTGAGACATGGTTATGTTATGATCAACTTATTCATATCTAAACATCAACCATACAATAGATCATATGATTATGATATACAAACAATATAATATTCATACAATAAATCTCATCACAAATGTAGCCATTTACATATAATATTAAACCATCTGTGAAAGAGATATCCTCTTAAGGGTCTGCTTAAGTAGGAACCATCATTCACCATAATCCATATACGTGATCTAATAAACTTAATTGTCATAAAGTATTCTAGAAGATATCCACATTAAGGAATCCTAGAAAATTTAAGAATCCATGGGATTCGTCATTCTAGAATAATTCAATAATAAAGGGTTTCCATTCAATTAGCATAGAACATTAAAATGGAATGAGGTTATCATTTCAACTCACACAATAAATGTATACAAATTAGTGTATATTTCATATCATCCCATGGGAATAGTATAATTAACCCCTAATTGACTATTTAAGAGGAAAATGGAGGGAATTTATAACCATTTAACATATATATTTCTTGTTGTAGAGTTGGAAATAGTAACATACATGATGACTTTCCTTAGAGAAAGCATTATAAATCATGATACAAGTGACATGTAGGAGCTTTGGATCCCCTATCCGCTTTTACACTATATTATGAGTTGGAAGTATCTGACTACCTAATTCTTACAAAACATTCTCTTTCTTCAAGTTACAACACTTCCCATCTTTATCTATGTAAATAGTAGTAGAAGTTTTTCCTATCCCTTCCATTACCCCTAGGAAGTAGAAGGGGAGAGACAAAGAGAATAAGAAGGAATAGACATATTCAAGATTAGGATTCACATAGTAGAATCATGTCACCAAGAAGAAGATAGGTAAGAACATGAAGTGAAGGGGAACATAGGAGAGTAACTAACTGGTAATACATTTCTCCTTCAAGATTTGAAAACCTGAAGAATTTCCTTACAAGTGACCTCGTCTTGCTCAAGTAGGGCAACTATAATAAAAAGGGCATGCTAATGATAATGGGGGAAAGAGGATCTATAAACCAAAAAAAGGCAAAAACATCCTTCTTTGGAAGTAACAACACTGCCCTAGAAAATTTACCGACTAGTTAGGTAGTTGGGCTGACTACCTGGGTCAATGGGAGGTACATTGGCTGATCTTATTGTGGGTCAGAGTTGAAAGTTGTCTGCCTCCTAAAAAGTTGGTACGCTTATCAAGAAGACAACTGATATTTGAGATTGACATTCTAACAGGTTTGCTAACTTGAGCCTCTATGATTGGTCACTTCATTTGGTGGGGTCACTTTGACCTCATAGACCAATCTGACTTGTCTAATAGTTAGTTGAATATTAGTCCGAGTCACACAAACATATTTCCAAGTCTTTGTAACTCCATTTTAACACATTAAGCCCTAGTTTTATTTCCTAAAACTTATATTCTCTTCCATAAACTCTAAGATATCACTTTGTTCATCTATAATAAGAATATAGAATATTACTTGTCCATTTTTATCTAAAAGTATTGCCCATGACATATTGCCAAGTTAGAGTTAAAACCTCTTTAACCCAAAGCCTAATCCAAGTTACGATTCAATCTTATCACACATTGAAGATATACTTAGAGCATATGTCTGTTAGACATTTTATTCAAAAATTAGTGATTCAATTATCATATATCAATAAACATAAGAAAAAAAAATTAAAAAATATAATATTTGATCATCATAACAAGAGGGATGAAGAACAAGTAAAGTAGATTTAGAAGGTAAACTTGAACATGTGTGTTATAATTTTATAATGAGTCTGAAGTGAGTAGCTAAGTAAATACCATATAGATTGACTCCCTTCATGTAGAACCTAGCAAGTTTCCAGTCAACATGTTTCTTCCATTATCATCAATTTTTATTTGTTTTCCTTTCCCACCTGATGTCCATACCAAGAATATTCATGTACGATCCCAATTCTTTCATATCAAAAGACACGGAAAATTCCTTCTTCATCTTGGAAATCGCCTAATAATCCTTTTCAATAATCAACATATCATCAACATAAAGGAAGAGAATGATGTCACTATCACTTCAACATCTCCTGAAGTAAACATAGTGATCTTCTTGGCACCCTTGCTTCCTAATAAATGAAACATACTATTTGTACCATTTTATGGTTACCTATTTCAACAAATAAGGATTTTTCTTCAATCTGAAAACCCTATGTTATTTTCCTTTCACTAAAAATCCTTCAAGTTTCTTTGTGTAGATATCTTACTCTAACTCACCATGCAAAAATGTTGTTTAACATCAAGCTTCCCAATATCAAAGTATAACCTATATGTCAATGCCCACATGGTTCACATGGAAGTCTTTTTCATTGATGAAAAAATATATTGTTAAATGCAATCCCCTTCTATGTCTCTAAGTCTTTCACCAGAAGTCTAGATTTGTATCTCAAAAATATTCTCTATATATGTTCTTCAAATAGTTTATGCCTCAGGAAATTTACATAACACACATGCATCATTTTTCTTCATTGAGTTCATCCTGTCATACATTTCTCACAACCACTTATGCGTTCCCATAAGATACTTTGCTTTTTCACAGATTTTTAGCTCTCACTCTTTTGTGATCAATGAAGAATTTGAATCAAGTCACTGAAGGATGCACCATTCTTTCTAGTAGACCTCCTAAACTATGAATCTATTGGATCTCCCTATTGATGTTTCTCATCATGCTTACGAGCCTCCTCATCACAGATGTCAACTGCTTTAGTATCATACTCTTCCATGTCATCATGATGGATGTCATCATCCTCAACCTGCTCTAAATCAACCTTCTACCAGACTAGAGAGGAAACTGACATATCAATTAAAGTATCATTTTTTAACATGAACATATTTTATGTCATATTTCACCAAAAAGAAAATCATATTGTGAAATATGCTTCTCCTCTTACTATATCAGAATATATTTGGTCCTCAAAGAAAGTCACCTATCTGAATGTGATAATCTTGTAGTTATACTGGTCCCAAAGATTCTAGTCAAAATTCATGCCATCATAGACAAAAATACAAGGAGTACATTTGTGATATAGCTTTTTCTTCCTACTTTAGGAACATGTACAAATGACTTGCATACAAATACTCTAAGGTGAGAATAGGAATTTGGCCTCCCTATCCATGCTTTGTGTATTGAATCAAAATCTAAGAGAACTAATACTGACCTATTAATCGAGTAGAAACAAGTGTGCACACCTCTGTAATAACTCTTTAAGTAATTTGAATTCTTCATTATGCATTCAAATTTGTCTATAATAGTTTTGTCCATTATTTTAGCTAAACTATTTTTTTGGGTACTAGGAACAATCTTCTTATGCTATATACCAGACCCTTTATAGTAATATTTGAACTCTCTAGAAGTGTACTCATTCCCATTATCAGAATAAAAGACATTTGAGTTTTTTTACATGACTTCCATTCAACCATGGCATGGAATTTTTTTGAATGTATCAAACACCAGATCCTTCCTCTACTAGTTGTAAACCCACACTTTTCTAGATTCATCATTGACAAAAAATTTACCTAAGAATATGTCCCCTGAGGATTTAACTTCCATAGGACGACACATATAATAATAAATTATGTTTAGTATATGATACATGTTATCAAACTGAGAACTATATTGGAGCCTTTGGTGCTTCCCAAGCAACATGGACTAAGAATTTCATTCTTCACTTAGTGGATAAAGTCTTTCTTTATATGCATAAGTATCTGATGCAGACCTATTTTAGGGATTCATCTTGTGTCATATTGTACTTCAATCACATCTACAACTGTTAGATTGCATGCTATTTCCCTCGATATAAGTTTTACTATCTCAAATGCACTTATGTATGGTTTTTGCATGTTTTATTGGTGCTTTGAACACTAATTGATGGAAGAGAGAGATTATGGGGTAATCTAGGGTTTCCCCAGGCTTGGAGGAACCTAAAATAAGGCCAAAACTACTCCCAACCTACCCCATATGGTCAAAGAATGCATTGAAGCAGTGACCTTCATGGATGACCTAGTTCAAGACCCAAATGTAGGGGAAGGACCTTAGAACGACCATGCTACCAAGGAATGGACATTTTGGGACATGCCCCAAGTAACAAAACCTTCAAAAAATAACCCAGTTGGTCAGTAAGACTATTTTAGTCAGAGAAGTCATGCTAGCAAATCCCAACATGACTGTGCTGGCCATAACGGTCGTGCGACTAGTCCTAAAAGCCCATAATTCCCCTATTCATTTCATTTTCCCACCACATCCACTCCCATCCACCACGTCCCTTCTACTCACACCCCACCATGACCGTACTGCCCAACATGCCATGCTACTTGAAAAGCTACCTAGTTTTTGCACAATATTACCCATTCTACCCCCACTTAACCTATTGCTTCCCACCACCTATATATACTAGGATGGTAGCTGTATCATGAAGGTTAGCCAAGGTTAGCCATGATTACAACTTCCTATCATTAATTCCTACCTACCTTATCTCTCACCTACTCCCATCCATCACCCCACTCCATATCCACCTTCCACTACCTCAAAACCCTAGTTTTCTAGGGTTTCCACCACAAAACCTCATATTTCCATGCCATATACCTACCTTGGAGGGAGGTTCTTAAGCTAAAACAGCTAGGAGGTGAAGAAAGAAGGAGATTCCATGAGATTCCATGACCGTCTTCTTCTTTTTCCTTTCTCTTTTGCTATTTTTTGACCATGTGTAGCTAAGACCCCTTGGTGGGCTGTTTGGGTGATTAAATGTCACTTTGATACCATGTTGGGGAATATGACTTATAATGAACATAATTTCATTGCATGATGATTGTCTCTTTCTTCTATCTTGTTTCCCATTATTCTACTTGTGATTTATGCTTCTAAACATAGATTTATTTTTGTTTGATGGTTGAAAACACCTAGATTCTAGGGGAAAACGAAATGTATGTGGCTTTCTTAGGAATTCCTCCCAGGTCCAACTAGTGGATCCCTACTTCCTACATACAAATCTCTTATCCTACAACTAGGTGTGAGATCTAAGTAGCTAGTGTAAGAGGGATTAGTGTAATTTCTTGGAGTTTTCTAAAGGCTAGATGGTGAGTAACCAAGTGAAACACCCTCATCTATAATCCCCCTTCCCACCCTTGGCTCTTAATTACCCTAATAACACTTACCTTAGAAACTTAAACTTGCCTTGTCCTTTTAGAATTATACCTAAGCCCTAGTTCAATTGAGAAGGTTGGATGGAGTGTGTAAGGGTGTAAGCTTAGGGTAACTCAAATAGCACTTATCTTGTTGTTTCATTTGGAAATATAGAATGAAAAGATAGAATTTGCATGTTATATCACCCCTCGACTTGGATTCATGTGAAATTCCCCTAAATGGCTCACTCTTCCCATAAATTTCTTAAAACCCCAACTTGCATTCTTAGCTTGTCCATTCTAGTTTAGTTTCTTGTTTTAATGACTTCTTAGTCAATTGCCTTGTCCTTGGTAGTTAATTCTTGTTAGGGTAGTTAGTGTTTCTTTGTGCTTGTTTAATCTAGTTAGTAGTAATTTAAGTCTCTAATTAATTTAGTGTCTTAATTGCTAGTTCGGTGTAGTCTTGAGATCTTACTTAAGTAGTTGCTTTCTTTGTTAGTTAGACTTGCTTGTTTAGGGTTAAAGTAGGGTTTTCTTGTCTTGCTTGTCTTACTTCTTTATTTGTTCAATTTCTTGCATATTAGTGCAATCAACCCCAAATCAAGTTTAAACCCCAAAAACCCTAATCTCTACTTTAGGAGCATAGCTCATTCTAACTTAGCTCTGGAACCCATCTCTTCCTGTAGATGGACCATTATCTTGCATATTGCCTATACTATAACACGACCACGTGCACTTGCAGGTGGAGTGTGATTCGTCTAAGTGAGTGTGCTAGACTAGGTATCCTTATAGATTTTGAAACATCCACGTATGTTCAAAACCCCTTAGGGTCACATCTGATCAAACTCAATTGGTTAGTTTGTGTCCCTAAGGTGGAAGAATGGACCAAGCTTTCCGACACCATTGTCGGGGACAAAGAGCGTAACACCTACCTAATAGTTGTGGTGTTAACTCTCCCTGCTGGCATTATTGTCTTCCAGTTTGTTTTTGTAACATCCTTGACCTGGGTTATGAACTAACCCTAGGTGTTTTGCATAATGAGAGTAATTATATGAATGCTTTTGTCTTTTAAAAGTAATTAGGGCTCAAGAGGAATTTATATTACAATTTTAGTCCTTTTTGAATATTGTTGAAATCAATGTTTTTCCTGTTTTGGACTAAAGTGCAAATTACCCAAGTTGAGGGGTCTATTTGAAAATTGTGCATGATAATATGTTCCTCATGTTTTAAATCATCATGGGAATGAATATGATGTAGAGATATGGCTTGTGATAGCCTGGATTCCAAGAAAGAGCTAATAAAGCAATGTTTGTGCATGAAAACCTAGTTTTGGTGTAATGTGCAATTTACCCAAAAATTAGGGTGAAATATGTAAATTACCACTTCAAAAAGGTACCTAATGTTTATTTACATCATGTGGAGCAAAGAAAATGAGAGGGGCGCCTCATTTGAATTAAGTTGAAGGAGAGAGAATCTTGATATTAAAATAATCAAGATTTAAACATAATGGATATATTAATGCAAAAATAAATAAAATAATTGAAGGGCCTTCAACCAAAATTAAAATGGTGTAAATAAGATGTATGTGTGGACGTCCTTGAGCTTTGAAAGGATCGAAAATATCTTAAGGAGGTGAAATTCCACTCACCTTATTATAAGGAAAAGAATTTCCACTCAAAATATATATTAATATTATAAGGGATTAAGGTGCTTATTTTCTTTTCCCTTAATCCATGGATAATGGAAGGGAGTTAGGTGGGTTTGGGTTGCCTTTTCATGCAAGAAAACCAAGGAGGAATAGGTGGTACCATTTTTGGAATTAATTGAATTTTAATAAAACATTTTCTCTTTCATCAATTTTCTTATAAAAGAGCCTTTTCCAACCCACCTAAGGGTCTTTTTCGATTCCTTTCTTCCCCTTGCTTGCAAAATCGACCAAGAGAGCTAAGAAAAGCAGGGATCACGTCCCCAACCTGTTGGTAAGCCTTTGAACTTCGTTCTTTTTGATTTCATGGTGAAAATCATAAAACAATACATGATTTCTTCATTTCTTCACTCCATCTTCAACCCTAGTCGATCCTTTCACTCCAAAAGCGTGAGAAATGACCTTGGGAGGTTGCTAGACTTCAAACACCATTGGATCCATGAATCTTGGAGCTTGGGATCAGATTTGAAGGCAGGTTATATAACTTTAACCCTTAATTTTTGTCATTGAAGTCGATTTCTACTTGCAATTGATTTAATTGTCATTATTGCAATAGCCTTGCTTAATTGATGGAGTTGGCATGGAAATGGCAGTAGATTTTGTGAATTTAAAGGTTGAAGATGATAACCTGTTCATAAGCACACACCTTAATCAAAGAACAACAACAAACGGTCTTGGACTTTTGGTCCAAACAATTTTACAAACCGTTTGGTAAAGTTGATTTCCAAACCGCGTAGCATGGTTGACCATTTGGTGTAGTTGACCATTTGGACTCCAAACCGCATGGCATGGTTGACCGTTTGGTATGGTTGACCATTTGGGGTCTGAACTTAATCATAGGTTGGATGATGATCCAATGGACTCAATTGATTGATCCAATGTGTGCACGATCCTTCAAGTGGAAACCCTAATTGAATTGATTGAAGAAATCCATGATTTGTCCTAATGATTTCAAGACTTTTTGGGGCAAATGGTCTTGAGAGCGTTTGAGCCCAAACGGTCTTGAAACCATTTGGGACCAAACGGTTTCAAAACCATTTGATGGATTGAAGGTTGATCCTTGACCCATGGATGATGATCTAATGGTTTAAATTGATGAACCCTTAAATTGAATAACTAATAGTCGATTCAATGATGCAATTGAAGAACAATGGAATTGATGGTTGACCTAATGAGCCCTTGCAGTTTTGGGACTGATTTGGCTCAAATGGTCTTGATACTGTTTGAGACCAAATGGTCTTGAAACCGTTTGGGGTCAAACGGTTTCAAAACTGTTTGGTGGCAAATTGTTTCAAAACTGTTTGGTGTTGAAACTTCAAAATCGCATGGAGGTTGTTAGTGGTTCAATCATTTGGATATTGAAGGCAATGATGGTTCCAATTATCCAATGATGGTTAGTCAATAAAGGTACAAAGGTTAAACCATAATAGTACCTAGGGATTTGTGTCAATTAAGGGAGAAACCCTAATTTCTTATAAGAGCAATGACTTGGTACACTATGTCACTCATAGTTGTATGAACTTGATGGGAGGATTGATATGACCTAATCAAGTTGAGAGGATGATAGCATGGATTTGTTGCATGAGTTTAATTCATGTGGTGATATAGGGTATGATCCTTAAATAAAGAGATCATGAAACCCTAATCATGAACCCAAAACCCTAATTGACAAGGTTGATGAACCTTAACCTTAATCCAGGGCAATTTATAACTGAAACCCTAATCCAAGGAATGGATGTAACCCTAAATTAGGGTGATGATGTGTATAGACCTAATTATGAGTAATGTAATTTAAAACCCTAATTATGGGTGATGGATTATGAAACCCTAATTGGGATGAATAGTAAACCCTAATTATGGGTGATGGATTATGAAACCATAATTGGGATGAATATTAAACCCTAATTATGGGTGATGGATTATGAAACCCTAATTGGGATGAATAGTAAACCCTAATTATGGGTGATGGACTATGAAACCCTAATTGGGATGAATAGTAAACCCTAATTGTGGAACTTTGAATGTAAATCCTTTTATAGGGTGATTTTATGTGAAACTCTAACTAAGGATGGCTTCATGAGAAACCCTGATGATTGATGTGATGTGAAGCCCAAACCCAGGGTACTATGTAATGCCTAATGAACCCTAATCATGGGCAATATGGTGATAAACCATATCTTTGATGTGATAATGGGATGATTATCTTCAAATGACATAAATGGGGAAACCCTAACCCTGGTAAGGGAATAGTGGTGTTACCCATGAATAGTGAATTCATATTTGTTGAACATGGTTCTGATATATAATTGATATCACTGTATCATCTATGCTAACATTGCAGATATTTTGAAATGATGATTATGGCCAGGTATGAGCTATGATGTTTAATTCACTATTGTGATTGTACCTTGAGTGCCATAATATACCTTGTTTCCTAGTAAGAGGTATCAAGAGAGTTAATGGGCATCAAGTACCATGTATGATTCCAGTAATAGCAAGTATCATTTTTGCCTTGGTCAATTGACCTAAAGGTGATGGTTACCTAAAAAAGTGGTAACAATGCTTAATGATGAATCAAGGGTTTAATTACCCAGGGCCATATGATTATGGTGATGAAATTGTGAAGGAATGAGAATTCCCAGCTCTGAAATAAGGGACTGAGTCCCCAATGCCTTTTAAGATTGTTAAGCAATAGATGAAAACAGTACATGTTTCTTTATAGCATTGTCATACTAAGCTTTGTTTGAGAACTTTCCTGATGCTAAAAGAATATGAAAATGTATTTAATGAATCAAGTGAAATCTATTCATGTAGTGCTCTAACCATAGATCCATCATCGTCAGTAGTTGGTGATGGTGAAATAGGTTTTCAATGGAATTCTTGGAATTCACATATTTTGAATATGTGGGGGTAAATGGGCGAAAATATCCTTACGTTCGTGTGAAGAAATTGAGGGAAGGTAAACATCAAACCTATCAATCCTTCATGTTTCGTGATAGATGTAACATAAATCTCCCGATGGTTGGGATAGATGTATCATTAATCTCCCAATGTTATTTTATGTCGGGTCAATGGAGATAAACATTAATGCCCTCGATTGTCGATGAGAGTACAATTGACGCTGTAAATCTATAGCGAAGTTCCAGTATACCCTGGAAAGCTATTTGAGTATTCGACATAGTCTTGCTTGTAGTCCTGTGCTGACCAGGATGTGGGAGGTCATGGGAATCCAGCTCTTCCATTGACCTATTTACGGTACCAATTTTGATTCTAGAAATGGTTGGTTGGAGTATGAGAGGCATACCTCATCTCCTCATAGATTAATTTTGTTTGTAAAATATAAACAACCGTTTAGTGTATTTACATAAGATTGAAATACGAGAAACATTGATTGATGATATACTGCTTAGCATGCCCTTGATACATAAATGGACTTATGTTTCTTTAACTCATACTGAATATGAGGCATGATATTTAATCAGATTATAGCTATAATATTGCATAAGAATATTGCTCTAATATGTATAATTGTTGATTCACCTGCTATTGATTTATATTATCCCATTGTTCATTTTATTTCTATTTAAACTGCAATGACAATGTTTTGGCGGAGAGTTATATCTCGCGCTGGGGTAGTTTTTATAATTGTCTCACCCCCGTGGGATTCAATGTTTTTAGGTAGACGCAGACATCAAGGCATAAACGCTTATGTAGGAGAAGAGCAACAACAACAACAATCACAGGGACAACAATGATCCAATAGGTGGAGACATTGGCTATCCATTTTTGTGTAGTTAGTCCTAAAGTCGTCTCTGTACTCTCGGGTCCTAAGAATTAGTGTTTTGATACTTTGCTCTGAGATTTTGTGCATGTATGCCTCGAGGTGCAATGATGCATGTAATGTATATATGAACCAAGATGTAATGTTTTATTTTGGTTCTAAATGAATGAGTTTTCCTGTGAAGGGATCTCTTGATAAATGGTTTTAATTTTTTAGTGATTTTTAGTAATTCCACTGGTAATAATACGCTTCCGCATTAGTTAATCTGGTTTTATGAGTTGTATGCCCCAAAATAAAGTAGTATCAGAGCTCTAGGTTCGCTGAGTCTACAGAGACATAGGATTAAGGTAGTTGAGTCTGTTCTAGTGTCTTCCAGTTTATCTGATAGTGTCTTCTGCTCATATAGTAGAAGAAGAACTAAGGATGTCTGGATCACACGAAGAACACGCTGTTGAGAGTAGTGTTGCTGCACCGGGAAATGGTACAAGAGACCAAGACAGGGAGTAACTTGTACCTAAACAACCCCAGTTCAACCCAGCTGATATGGGGAACCCAGCCTTCCAGGCTATGTTCGAGCAGTTTATGGCAGCTATGACCCACATGACGGATAGAATGCCAGTACCTGCACCCAGGGCAGCATCCCATGATGAAAGACGTGGTGCCGGCAAGACTTTTGAAAGGCTTAAGAGGGTAGGAACCTTGGAGTATGCTGGTACAACCGATCTAGGAGATGTCGCACTATGGTTGACTGAGTTGGAGAAAGCCTTTAGAATCCTCATGATTCCTGATGATGAGAGGGTCAGACATGCTATATATCTCCCCAAAGGGAGCGTTGGACATTGGTGGACCATTGAGGAGGGCAAACGACCTAGAGTTGTGATTGGATGGGATGAATTCAGGTGTGAATTTGTCGCTAGATACTTTCCCAAGACGTATCTATATGAGAAGATCTCTCAGTTTGAGAGGATTAAGCAAGGGCCTATGAACATTAGCGAGTATGAAGCTAGGTTCATGGAGTTGTTGCGGTTTTATCTGCACATGGCATCTAATGATGAGCAGAGAATTCATAGGTTTGAGAAGGGGTTGAAAGCTGAATTAACCACTCCGGTGTCTGCTCTGGAGAACCGGGAGAGGTTTGCAACTTTTGTGGAATGTGTAAGATATATACAGAGGTCTGTAGTTGAGAAGCGACAGACCAAGGGTAAGAAAGAATACCCACAGTTTCAAGGACAGAGTGCTGGGAGTTTCAAGAAACCAAGGTATTCTGTGCCTACACCAACACCAAGGTTTAATACCCAGACGCAGTGGACGTCAAGGGTAGAAACCATAGTTTACCATCGAAGGGAGCTCAAAGCTCAACCTCTATGTCAATAACAGGACCACCCAGACCACCAAGGGGGAATATAACCTGTTATATATGTGGAAAAGAAGGCCATATGGTGAGAGACTGTCCTGAGAAAGTTAGGAGTGTGACCCAGCAATCGAGGTAGAGTCAGTAGGGCTCTCAGAGGCAACAGCCTGGTAGTGGTGCTAGAGGACATGCACCAGCGTCCCAAGCCGGTTCTTCGACATCTAACAATCGAGCACTGGGTCAACAGCAAGCGACAGCTAGGTTCTATGCTATGAAGCAGTCGGAAGCAGTAGTCAACCCTTGGGTTGTGACAGGTCAGATGGAACTGCTTTATTCTGATATGTCTTTATCCTGCTTCGTATCTGTGTTAATTGATCCAGGTGCTACGCACTCTTTTATCACTCGAGAAGTGATTGATGACTACAATGTGATTGTAAGTCATACAATAAATAGCTTGCTATTAGAGACACCTTTGATGGGATCTGCAGTTCTACGGGAAGTGTGTTCTCCCTGCAATCTTTTCTTTTCTGATCACCACATTCAAGTGGATCTTATACCACTTGAGATGCATGGGTTTGATATAATCCTTGGGATGGACACCTTAGAGAAATATAAGGTTGTCTTGGATTTTAGTTCCAAGAAAGTTGTGTTCACAGATGGTGGTGACACATGGATCTTTCAGGGAGATAGAAATATTCTTCCAACATGTCTTGTGTCAGCTATGGTAGTCGAGAAGCTGATGAGACAAGGATGCCTTGCATTCTTAGCCCATGTGGTTGATACCACAATGGAAACTCCTCATCCTTTTGAAGTTCCTTGTAACATCCCTGACCTGGGTTATACTCTAACCCTAGGTGTTTTAATTAAGAAAGATGATTATATGCTTAATACTATCTTGTGAAAAGTAATTAGGGCTCATGAGGAGCTTATGTTTCAATTTTGGTCTTGTTTGGACAATGTTGAAGCAATCTTTGCTTATTTTAGACTAATGTGCAAATTACCCAAGTTGAGGGGTTTAAGTGCAAATTGTGCATGATAATATATTCCTCATGATTAGAAGCATCATGAGAGTGAAAATGATGCTGAGGTATGGCTTATGTAAGCCTGAATACCAAGAAAGAGCTGATAAAGCAATGTTTGTGCATTAAAACCAAGTTTTGGAGTAATGTGCAATTTACCCAAAATCTAGGGTTCAATATGCAATTTACCACTTCTAAATGGTCCATACTGTTTCTTGGGATCATGTGGAGCAGATAAAATGAGAGGGGCGCCTCATTTGAATTAAGTTGGAGGAGAGAGAATCTTGATATTAAAATAATCAAGATTTAATCCTAATTGAAACCCTAATTCAATTTAGGGAAAAAAAATGAATGTATTAATTAAAGGGCCTTCAACCAAAATGTTATTGGTTGAGTTTTAATAAGGATAGACGTCTTTTTGCATAGATAAGGCACGAAAATATCTAAAGGAGGTGAAACTCCACTCACCTTATTATAAAGGAAAGTAATATCCACTCACATTATGGATATTACTATTATATGATTAAGGTGCTTAATTTTCTTTTCTTTTAATTTGAGGATAATGAAGGAGAATTAAAGGAAAAGGAAGTTGCCTTAGTACACAAGGGAGTGAGGGGGTTTATGTGGCACCAATTTGAGAGTTGAGGGAAATTAAAAATGCTTTCTCTCTCCTCAATTTCCTTTATAAAAACTTCATTTCCAAATCAATTGAAAGGGTTTTTCGGCCCTTTCTTCTTCCCTTGCTTTGTATGATCTCAAGGGGACTTAGGATCAACAGGAGGACGACCCCCAACCTGTTGGTAAGCTTATTGACCCTCATTCATCTTGATTCCATGGTGGAAATCGAAAATAAATTATGGATTTCTTCCTATTTCGATCTCCTCTTCAATTCTAACCATTCCTTTTCACTCAAACCTTGAGGACGAGCCATGGAATGGTGAAAGGAGTTTCATCCACCATTGTTTCCATGGACATGGAGCTTTGGAGCTCAATTAGAGGCGGGTTTTATAACTTGAACCCTTTTACATTGTTATTCAACCATTAATCTTGTAATTTCAATGATTCCTTCAATATCTTGATTAATTGCTGGTTGGAATTGATTAATTCATGAAATCAGAAGTTGTTAGAACTTCAGGGACGAAGCTTGATGATTATGACATCATCATAACCACACACCTCCCCAAATATCTTGGGCAAACGGTTTGGAAGTTGGAACCAAACGGTTTCACCAAACCGTTTGGTGATCAAACAATTTGCAAACCGTTTAGGAGCAAACGGTTTCAAAACCGTTTGAGGGAGTTGACCAAGGGTTGAACGTTTGAGAATCCTGTTCCTAATAATGTTGGTTAATGACTCACCAAATTTGAGGGGTTAATTCCAAAGGAATCATTAGTTGAAGGCTAATCAATTAGGAAATCCCTAATTGGATTAAGTGCTGATATTCAACCTGATTAATTGGAAGTTTTGGGCAAACGGTTTCAAAACCGTTTGAGATGGTTGACCAAGCATTGACCGTTTGATATTACTGTTCCTAATACTGTTGGTTAATAACTCACCAAATTTGAGGGGTTAATTCCAAAGGAATTGTGAGTTGAAGGCTAATCAATTAGGTAATCCCTAATTGGATTAAGTGCTGATCTTCAACCTGATTAATTGGAATTTTTGGGAAAACGGTTTCAAAACCGTTTGAGATGGTTGACCAAGCGTTGAACTTTTGATATTACTGTTCATAATAATGTTGGTTAATAACTCACCAAATTTTATGGGTTAATTCCAAAGTAATAGTGAGTTGAAGGCTAATCAATTAGGTAATCCCTAATTGGATTAAGTGCTGATCTTCAACCTGATTAATTGAAATTTTTGGGCAAACAGTTTCAAAACCGTTTGATATGGTTGACCAAGCGTTTACCGTTTGGGATTACTGTTCCTAATAATGTTTGTTAATAACTCACCAAATTTTAGGGGTTAATTCCAAAGGAATCGTGAGTTGAAGGCTAATCAATTAGGTAATCCCTAATTGGATTAAGTGCTGATCTTCAACCTGATTAATTGGAATTTTTGGGCAAACGGTTTCAAAACAGTTTGATATGGTTTACCAAGCGTTTAAAGTTTGATATTACTGTTCCTATTGATGTTGATTATTAAGTCACCAAATTTTATGGATTAATTCCCAAGGAATCATGAGTTGAAGGCTAATCAATTGGGCAAACCCTAATTGAAATCAGTGCTGAATTTCCAATGAGTTAATTTGAGATTTTGGGTTGGATAGCCCAAACGGTTTCAAAACCTTTTGGGGATCACCCAAACGGTCTCAAGACCGTTTGGGAATCACCCAAGACCATTTGGAAGTCTGTGGTTAAGTATAGTTGACCAATTTAAGGACCACAAGTACCAAATCATATTATAACCAAGTGCTGATGTGTTGATCAACTCAATAGACCAAACCTTGATGACATTTCACTAGAATCTAAGGGTTGGATGGGCAAACAATATTCACCTGCTTGGCCAAACGGTCTTCACCTACTTGGCCAAACGGTCTTCACCTACTTGGGCAAACGGTCTCAAACCGTTTGGAGACCTAGGTGGTTTCAAGGTCAAGTTATGTTATGCAATAGAAGGTTCAATTGGTTAGTCCAATGGAGAACCTAATGCAAATGAAGGTCCAATTTATTAACCTAATTGAGTACCTATTGCAATTAAAGATTAAATTGGCCAATTCAATTGGATACCCTATGTAATGGAGGTCCAATGTGATTGAATCTCTTGAGAATCAAGATGATGAATGATCCATTGATCCAATGTTGATTAGTGATGATAATCAATGAAGGTACAAAGGTTGAAACCCTAATGGTACCTAAGTGATTAGAGCCAATTAAGGGATGAACCCTAATTGTTTGTAGAATCAATGACTTAGTACACTATGTTAATCATAGTTGTATGTACTTGATTGAAGGGTTGATGTGACCTAATCAGCTTGAGATAATGTTAACATGAATTCATACATGAATATTATTCATGAGGTGATCTCCTATAGCATGACCGTGTAAGGTAGCACGGACGTGGTGGCTTCACTTTGCATGACCGTGCAAGGTATCACGGTCGTGGTAGCTTCCCCTCGCACGGTTGTTCTTGGTTGCACGGCCGTGGTGCTCTATACTTGATTTAGAGGTGATTTGAAAGTGACCTCATATGATCGTATACCTTGATATGATTATAAGTCCAATATAATTGGATGAAGGATACATAAGATATGTGATGAGAAACCCTAGTTGAGGGTGTATCATTGTGATTGTTTATAAGAAACTTTATAATAAAGTCATGCCTTAAACTAAGATAAGTCCATATCATGTGAGATAGCTGTACAATTCTAATGTGTGGCCTTTGCATTATATGCTAAAGGTAAGAGATTAGTGATGGAATGTATTAAGAGGGATATACCTTAATACAAGATAAGACGGATAACTCAACATAATTTGAAATGATGAGAAAGTGATACATCAAGATATGATAGTTATCACATTCAGCATTTCAGGGTTTATATGCCTTGATGTACTTCAAATCTAATATAATTGGGTAAGAAACATATGAAGTGTGTTATGAAACTATTACAATGAAATGTAATGAGTTGTGACACCTTGATGAGTGTTAATTAATGTACCTTGAGAATGGGGTTAAGCCCAAATGATGAGTATGATATAATCATACCATGATAAGGATGAGAAATGAACTCATACCTTGAATTGATGATCATTAATGCTATATGATGAAAGTAATGTTCTAGAATAATCAAATATGATATCCTTGAATGCCCCAGAGGTATGGAATAATGTATTAAGGGTTGGATAGATAATGAGATCATGAAATCTTTATTAATGAGAAATGGGGAACCCTAACCTTAATTTGGGTAAAGGGAATGAAAAGCCCTATTTGATAGTAAACCCTAATTCCTGGTAGAGGAATAATGGTGTTACTATTGCATCACATGATGTGATGAATATCTTGTATGACTGTTATCATGCCTAATAACCATACAAATATTATGAGGTGATGTATATAACTAGTTTGAGCTGTGACATTTATATATAAATGTTGATTGGCATTATGTGCCTTAATGTTGTTGTTGCTTAGTAAAAGAAGCAATATGCATGGACTTTTATGAGTCACATGAGTAAGTTGTTACCTAGTGAGAGGTGACAAGATATTTCATGGCCTTGTGAGCCAGGTGTGATGCTTATGTAACAAGTATCACGAATGCCTTGGTCAGATGACCTGAAGGTGATAGTTACCTGAAAAAGGTATAATAATGCTCAATGATGAGTTAAGGGTTTGAATACCCAGAACCATATGATTATGGTGATGAGAATGTGAAGGGATGAGAATTCCCAGTATTGAAATGAGGGACTGAGTTCCTGGGGTCTTGGAAAGACTGATAAATATCTGATAAAATTAGTACATGTCTCTTTATAGCATTGTTGTAATAAGTTATGTTTGAGAACTTGGCTAATGCTAAAAGAATATTAGAATGTACTTAATAAATCAAGTGAAATATATTCATGTAGTGCTCTGACCATAGATCCATCATCGACAGGAATAGGTGATGGTGAAACGGGTGCCCACGGCAAAACCCGGAGCACATATTTTGAATACGTGGGGGTAAATGGGCGAAAATATCCTTACGTCCTCTTGAAGAGATTGTTGGAAGGTAAACAAGAAACCTCTCAATCCTTCATGTATATGTCGGGATGGATGTATCATGAATCTCCCAATGATACTTAATGTCAGATCGAGGAGATAAACAAGAAATCTCTCGATTGGCGATGAGAGTGCAGTGGACACTGTAACTCTGTAGCGAAGGTGCCAGAATACCATGGCTAGCTAGTTAGCAGAGACACGAGATGTCCTGCATGTGGTCTCGTACTGATCGAGACAGATGAGGTCATAAGAATCTGGCTCTTTTGATGACCTATGTATGGTACCGAGGCGATTTCATAAAGGTCGATTGGAGTATGAGCGGTATATCTCATCTCCTCAGAGCATAAGTGTGATTGTAAAATGTAATCAGCCGTATAGCATGTTTACTTAAGGATTGAATACGGAGATTCATTGGCTGATGTTGCATTTCTTTGTGCATTCCTTAGTAGTTAAATGTTAATTATGTTTCTTTATATTCTCTTCAAAGTAGACAGATGAATTACTTATCTACCATGGGTAGATGCAATGACCTCCTTGAGAATGGATATTATCTTATTCTGTTCTATGATGAATAATTCTTCCTGATAATGTAAAAGTAATCCCCTGCTCAGTTTTAATTTAATAAACTACAATGAAAATGTTTTTGGCGGAGAGTTGTATCTCTCGCTGGGGCAATTTTCAATTGTCTCACCCCTGTGGGAAACATTTTTTAGGTATGCATGGAAGGCAGAGTAGAAACCCTAGAATAGGGAAAGAGCAGCAACAACAACATGGACAACATTAAGATCTCAGGTGGAAATATTGTCTGTCTAGTCATATAGATAATAGTCTTATGTGTCGTCTCTGTACTCTTAGGTCCTCAGAGTTTTAAATGTATCAATATGAGTTTTGGCTTAGTGCCTCAAAGTTTTTATACTGCCTGTGTATATTTGTTAACAGGGCAGTCAATGTTGTAATCCTTGAAAAGGAATGGTACAGGTTGTGTACTTGTGAACCAGGATGAATTTGGTATACTTTGGTTCATGGTTAAAGAGTTTTCCTGTGAATGGATCTCTTTTCAAAAAGTTTTAAATTTTCAGTGATTTTCAGTAATCTGCGGAAAATAATTCGCTTCCGCATTAGTTAATCATGTTTTCACGAGACGGTCGTTTCATTCCTGTAGTTAGGGAATTTTAAGATGTATTTCCTAAAGAACTTCCAGGTGTTCCGCCGCCTCAAGAGATAGATTTTGAGATTAATCTAATCCCAGACATGCAACCAATAGCACAAACGCCGTATAGGATGGCGCCTGCTGAAATGGCAGAGCTCAAGAAACAACTGCAATAGTTGCTTGAGAAAGGTTTTATCCGACCGAGCACTTCACCCTGGAGTGCTCCAGTACTTTTTGTTAAGAAAAAGGATGGGTCGATGCGGTTATGCATTGACTATAGATAGTTAAACAAAGTCACTATAAAGAACAAGTATCCTTTACCAAGGATTGATGACTTGTTTGACCAGTTGCGTGGTGTGACTGTCTTTTCTAAGATAGATCTGAGGTCGGGATACCACCAGTTACGTATCAAGGAAGGTGACATACCTAAGTCTGCCTTTAGGACAAGGTATGGTCACTATGAGTTCACAGTTATGTCATTTGGACTAACTAATGCACTAGCTTAGTGATTTTCAGTAATTCCGCCGATAATAATACGCTTCCGCATTAGTTAATCTAGTTTTATGAGTTGTATGCCATAGTTTTGTTGTGTTTGAGAAACACACTATGATTTCTGACGTCATTTCCGCAGAGTGAGGTGCTCGACCTAGCTAGTTTTCATAGCTTTGCTTTTCCTACTGCCTTCATCATTGCTATTCTTTATTTTTTGTGTTACTTTTGCATCTTGGTTTGCTAACTTGTCCTGTTTTGTTTGGTTATGCCTTGTGCATTTGACAAGAAACCCTTTGAAGTCAATATGGTAGATCGAGATGTACAAACCCCTTCAATTCCTCAACCACCCTACTTGATGAAGATATTGATAGACATGGTAAATCTCATGAAGATTCATGTGGGAGGTTATTCTAATCACTTTGTCAACTCCATGGAGGCTCTATGTGAAGATGTGCAAGATCTACAATACTATGGCATCTGAAACAACCAATACCCCATGTCGAGCTCTTACACTTCAGAATGGAAAAATCATCCAAACTTTTCATGGGAGAAACAATGAGACCAAGAGCCAAGAAACAACTCAAAGTTTAAAGAAGTAGTTTTTCTGAGGCTAAGAAGCCTTGATGAAGCGAAGAGAGAGTTGTCCTCCCATGGAAAAGGTATTGATTGTCTTGAGCAAAGGATGGATTAGATTTCCCTTTCACTTGACCTTTCTATGGATGGAAGACCCCTATCACAAACCATGGCCAACCCAAACAATGCAAATAGTTCTATGGGTGCTCCTCAAGGCATCTGTACTCGACCACAGAGGAAAGTATCTACCTTGCAAAAATATTGAGCTCCCCTTAACCCTTATGCTCCACCACCTCCTCAATCTTTATACAACATCCAACACACCTCACAACCACCCCCACAATATCAACCACAAGAACAACCCTCTTACCAACAACCTCCACAACAACATCTACGACAACCATCCTACATCCTTCAAAATCCATATCCACCACACCAAAGACCACCATGACCACCACAAAAATCACATGCTCCCCATCCTCTCCATGATCAAGTAAACATGGTTTTCATCTTGAGGTGTGAGAAGGTTTTTGAAAAGTCCAAAAATGGGGCAAAGCAATTTGACAAAAAGCAAGATGGAGTCCCTCATCGGAAAGTCCTTGTGAGAGTGCCAGGTGCCCTAGAGATTTTTCTGTACCACCTTCTATTTAGAGTTCAAAGGGAACTAGCAAATCTATTGTTCAAACTCATATTAAATCAATTATACCAAGCATCCCACCTTCCTTTGAAATTACACAACCAAGTACCCCAATAGCTAATCCAATACATCCCAATATGATATTTCAAGGTTTGCAAGTGTCCAATATGATTGAGACCCTCTGGTGTTTTGTATGTTCTATTGCATTGAGCTTGTGGGGTAGCTTGAGCCTGTTGTTTGTTGGGTACCGAGATTACCTCCTTCTGTTGTTGCTGCTTTTACTTTAGATGCCATGATTGGTTGGTTCCTCCTATTGATTCTTCCAGGCTTGGTTATGGTTCCTCTTGGATTATGATTTCTAGCTACCCCCGTACTGACACAGGTAAAATACGGTATCTATACATTAATTCAAACTGGTAAATTTTTAGTTTCCTCGTCATGTGAGTTTACAAGACATCGTGATCATCAATGTCATTGTCTCGTGTAACTTTGGTTGTTAATATTTTATTCTACTCTATTTTCTCATATGAAATAGGTTGCACTGTGCTTATACAATGGCAACTGTATACTATAATCATTACTTTTTTTTGGAGGACATTGACATATCGAAACTTTTCAATTGAAAGGACAATAATTGGATGGATGAAAAAGACTTCTTTTTGTCTAAAATTATTACAAAACTTAGTTATGTATAAGATGAAAGTTATAAAGATTAATGTTTCAAGTCAAGTAATGAATTTTTTTGTCTATTTGTTTAGTATATGTCATGTTTATCCCAACCTAGAAGAGTTTAAGTATCTTAATTAAAAAATAAGATTCTAATTGGTGTGCATGCTAAGTCCATTTGAATCATTAATATATATATTCTAGGTTAAGTATTCATTATTAGGGATGTTTTTGCATTGTATTGTAATATAAGTCTACTACATATATTATTACAAATTATATGTTTTTACCTTATTTTTTCTTGACTATTTTTAGTAATTTATATAAAAGGACAAATGTTTCTTACTTGTATATATTATGGAAATTCTTACAACTATTTTATTTATATCTTGAAATAAATTTGTATGTATCCATTCATTGTTAGACAACAATCTTGAACTTGGAGTGGCATATATGTGATATATTCATACACCAATACACAAAGCTTATCATTAACTTATTATGTCGCAAACAATTTTCCTTATATATGTGCTCTTGATGTTTTTTTCTTTCAAATAAATAAAATTGACATCTCCAAATGGAAGAAGAAGTAAGATCTTAGAAGAAACTGCCCCTTATTACAAATTATATGTTTTTGTTACCTTATAGTTTTTTATTGACTATTATTCATAAGGTATATAATCTTTACTAATTTATATATGAGGATATTTATTTCTTACTAATATATATTGCAAATTTTACAACAATTTTATTTATATCCTGGAAGAAATGTTGTATGTATCCATTCACTATTAGATGACAATCTTGAACTTGGAGTGGCATATTATGTGATGTTATATATACACCAACACACATCACTTAACGTTATCTTATTATGTGCAACCAAATTTCCTTATCAAATTGATCCCAAAAAACAACAATGCCACATCCATGAATGAGTTCAGGCCGATTGCTTGTTGCTTTGTTCTCTATAAGATCCTAGCTAAAGTGATTGTGGGAAGACTAAAGACCATTATCCCTAAGGTTATTTTTACTAACCAAATGATGTTCATCCAAGGTAGAGACATTGCTGAAAATGCTCTCCTTGCCACAGAGTTTCTTCTTGACTTCAATGTCAAGTGCAAATTCAAGAAATCTTGCGTAGAAGTGGACATTTCTAAAGCGAATGACAAAGTTGACTGGAATGGACTTCGGAGGACAATGTCACCCATGGGTTTTCTCCCTAGATTTGTGGAAATATAAAATAGTGCACCAAAGCCACTTCCTTTTCTATTTTGATTAATGGCATTCCTAAAGGGATCTTCGAAGCTTCTAATGGCCTTAGATAGGGAGACCCTTTGCCTCCACTGCTCTTGTATTCGATTATGGAAAATATGACCAATTTGATGGAAATTGCTGAAGCACAATTAGTCGTCAGACCTTTCAAAGTCCAAGGCATTAAATTGCATGCCCACATAATTTTTAGATGATGTTCTTTTCTTCATTGTAGGTCATGCTAAATACCTTAGAGGGGTCCACAAAGTCTTGAACTTTTTCGGTGAACTTAGTGGGCTGTACATCAATAATGTTAAATCCCATGTTTTCATCTCCAAACCCTATGATTCCAGAAGGGAAAGACTCAAATAGGCCGCTGGAATACAAGTGGGATCTTTTCCCACAAGATACCCTAATATTCCCATTTCCAGGGGTCCATGGAAGAGTTCTAATTATAAAACTTGCCTTGATGACCTCCGGACTACCATTGATAAATAGAGTGGAGTAAATATCTATTTGGCTGGTAGAAAAATCCTCATCAAGTCTTTTTTGGCAAGAAAGATCAAATATTGGTGTTGTCTTGCAGTGATCCCTGATTTTGTATTGGACATATTCAGATTGGTGCTGGACAATTTCCTTTAGAGCGGCAACAACCATGTGATGTCTTAGAGCACCGTAGCTCAACCTAAGCATGGAGGAGAACTGGGGATTCGTGATCCATTTTAGATTTCCTGGATGGCCACTACAAAAAGAATCCACGACTTCCTTTTGAAGTTGGACAACCATTGGGCTTCTTGGTTGAGATCAAGATCTGGGTCCTTAGAGGATTTTGTCCCTAGCCAACACACTTCCAAGTATTGAAACAGAAAGCTGACTGTGTGGCCTGAGGTCAACGATAGCTACACTAGATCCAAAAACATATGGGCGTCCAGCATGCCCAAACCATGGATACTCAACAGGAACATCCCCCATGTCCTTTAGTATCCTATCATCTAGAATAAAATACACTACCCTAAGTGGATTCATTCAGTCTATAGAGCTATGTTGAGTAGACTCCCAATAAGAGATAAGCTAATAAATTGGGTCATATAGACCCAAAACACCTGCCTCCTATGCAAGAAAGAACCAAAAAACCATTCTCACATCTTCTTTGATTGTGAGTTTTCCAAGTACCTCTGGAGAAGATCAAATGCGGATGGGATGGTAACCCCCCTCCAATCTGACTGACGCCATGCTTTGGATTTTCAACCAAACAAAAGGGAATCATGGTATGAGGAGATTTAGTGGCCTCATTCTCACCTGCCTTGTCTTCCATCTTTGGAGAAAGATGAACTAGAAACTACATGGTAAAAGGGAGACAGACACCCTTATCTTTTTTGACAATCCTGTAAATAGTTTGAGTCTTTTTATCAAAGGTAACCTAGGCATACTTAGAGGGGTGAGTCCTGTAGTTCATGAAATGGGGGGTATGGCTTAGGCCTCTATATAGTATGTGAGGATTTTTTTGTACCCCTTATACGCATTTTTGAGAAAGTAGTAATATCTTACCGTATCCATTTTTTTCCTTATATATATGCTCTTGAGTTTCTTTTCAAATTAAAAAATTTGGCATCTCTAGATGACAGAATAAGTAGATCATTGTGAAACTCCCCCTTATTACAAATTATTTGTTTTTATTACCTTATATTTTTTCTTGACTATTATTCATAAGGGTCGTAATTTTTAGTAATTTATATACAAGGATATTTTTCTCTTACTTGGAATGCTAGAAGTAATTTATATGCTAGAAGAAATTTGTATATATCCATTCATTATTAAATGACAATCTTAAAATTGGAATGACATATTATGTGATAGTATTCATACACCAATACACAAAGCTTAACATTAACTTATTATGTTGCAACAACTTTTCCTTATATATGTTCTATTGATTTTTTTTTCTTCAAATGAATAAAGTCGACATCTCCAAATGGTAGAAAAAGTATGATATTTGGGAAATTCCCCCTTGTTGTGGATAAAAAAAGTAGGAACATTAGGTTTACTTAAGTTATACATGTCAATGGTAGAACCATATAGTGACATGACAAGCAAAATTTAAACAACCAACATTCATTTTCATAGTTGTCTATCCACCATCAAGGTTTCCTCACTTTCTTGTAAATGGAATTTGGTTATCTATAGGTACTTACTTGGGTGAATATAATTGGTGTGTGTCCTAAACTTGATTTATCATATATAATGCATATTGGTAGTCACATCAATAACATGGGTCCATTTTATTTTAAATTTCTTCTAAAATGAAGTTTTATATCTTGGTGTATTATACTATAATATGTTTTATAAGGATAATAAACCTATAATCTTGAAAATAATTCATTTTACTTGTATGTTTGAGGAAAATATATGTCACACTCCTATAAAATAATATAGTTTGCAAATATATTGCTACATTGATTGGTACCACAATTGATAATATATTACATATCATCCCTCTTTTTATGAACATGAAATACATATGAAAAATAAACAGAGTGACCTCATGAATAATTAATACTTATATGTAATCAATATACACTCATAAATTTGGATTTTTTACATGCATATATTATAATATCCAATAATGATAGTAGAATTAAATACAATGTATGTATCAGTCCAATTTTCTGTACAACTTCCCATAATACCTTTTGAAACACAATTTGTCTTTAAATAATGACATAAACCATTTTATTTGAAAATATTATGGAAAATAATTATGAAAGTGGTTGGTAAATTTGATATCAACAATCGAGTAGTATCCCTAGAATCTTAATAAAAAAAATATACTTGACATCTTTTTATTTATGTTTGGACACATACCCATTTAAGTAATAATAATACAAATTTTGAATTATTTATGTTTTACTTGTAAAGATCATACACATTTCATCATTTTCAATCCCATTTGAGCAGAAATGCAATTAAGCTATAAAACTATAAAGTCAATGGATAATGCAAACTTTGATTAAAAAAATCATACTAGAATTATGTATATATCCTAGGAGCGCATGAAAGTGGAAGATTAGCTAAAATACTAAAGACAAACAAAATTATTTGAAAATTTACTATATTTGAGACAATTCAAATACAACATTATGGGTTCCCAACAAAAAATTTGTTTCTTATAATCTAACAAATAATTTGTAACTAACGACACAAATGTAAAGAAATGTTATGATGTATTTATGTTCTACATCATAAAAATATCTATTTGTCAAAAGTTGTTATCACTTCAATAACAACAATTTTAATCTTCCTTGTAGTCATTGAAAATTTATACAGATAACAAAACATACATCTTTTTAAAAATCAATTAGGATAGAATAAAATATTTATTTTGTCAAATATGCACTCCCTTCACATATTAATGGAATGAAATTGATATATTATTATGGTAATTTTTATGAATGAATATGCAGTCCCTTCACATATAATATGTTTATATTATCACATTCATAAAATTGTTGAACAAATTTTTTTTTCATAACTTTTTGGAGAAAAATATCTACACTTGCTCATTATTTGGTCAAAGAAGATCATGGCAAGCATATTAGAAATTTATATAATTACACATGTAAAGTGAGATGTTTCTCAGTTGCTAATAAGTCAAAACATCAATATCAAAATGATAGTTGTAGTTTCATGATAATATAATAGTTTAATAAATGTACATCAAGATAGTTTACCTTTTAATCACTTGAAAACTATTTTTTTTAATTCAAACCACACTTTCTAGTGAGCAATGATTATTAATCTAAAGTGTAAGATCCTTACTATTAATTATTAAGACTAATATTTTTTTAGAAAAATTATAAAGACTAATATTGATGTTTATAGTTGTATCAAAATGAAATTGCCTATAGTTGATATAATAACACATATTTCTTTATTTAATGTTACACTTCAAGTGTATACATAAATATTTTTAGGAACATATTAATCAAAGTGCTAGAAATATTAATTATGCTTAATTTTTGTTTAGCTAGAATTCCCTATTCAATCTTGAATATGAGACATATTTTTTATTTCCATAAGTCATCAAGAAAAGTGGTGCAATATTAAATGTAAGAGATAAACAAGATTGTTTATGTAGATATTGAATTGCATTGGAAACACATAGAGAAGGCATGGGCCCTATAATTTTAATTTTTTTTTGCACTTACTTGGATTCTAATATTTGAATGTAGTTCAAAATGCACATATGTCTCCACATATAAAATTCATCAAACTATTACCTCATAACTAACAAGTCATTCTAGCTATTCAACACAAACCTTTTCCAGAACCACTCATGCCAATTATTCATGTTTTACATTTTCCCCCTAATAATGTTGTATTGTATAATCCAATTCCATTCTTTATCATACACATACCAATATATTTGATAATTTCATACCGAGCCATAGAATTTGGATGAATAATATTATACACAACAATTGAGTCAAGCGTATGCATTTTAGAAAAATCCATTCATTTTATAAAGATGTTACAAAGTCACATGTCGATTTATAGGACAAAAATATCACCAATAAATAATAAATAACAAAAAATAAGATAGGGGTTTATGAATGAGATTACAATCACTAATAAAGTAATAAACTTATCATACATAATATAATTTTCTATAGGTAGAAATGAATAGTTTCCAAATCAAAATCTTGGAGCAATACAATCCAAAAAATCAACCTAGTCTTTGCATATTTCTTTGACATGAGATATTTGATAGATGCATGGTCGGTGAAGACAATTACCTTTCTTAATAGAAAAAATGAATGTAATTATTCAAGAGAAAAAAATCACAAAAACAATTCCTTTTCCATGGTGTTTAGTTCTTTTGATCTTCATCTAAGGTTTTACTTGCATTATATATAGTATGAGGTAGCTAACCAATACTTTGGCCAAGAACAACCCCCACTACCATATCAGATGCATATGTCATAGTCTCAAATGGCAAGAGAAGTCATTGGGATTCATAATAGGAGTAGAAATCAACTTGTTCATTAGGTGATTGAAGGATACACTGCATTTGTCATCAAAATTGAACTTAACATTCTTCTCAAGAAGGTGTCACAGTGGTCTAGAAATCTTGACTCGCTCATGAAGGTACATGCAAACAAGTGGCCTAACAAATTTTGTAACCCTAATGGACACACTCAAATACTTAAACACTTACCCACAAGTGTATGAGTCTGTGTCATATCATCGAAGATAGCATGCTAGGGTTCAATTAACAAGGAGAGGGGGCACTAGAACTTTGTTCATTTTTGGCTAGGTTCCTATAGCAAAGTCTAGGGTTGAAGGGTTTAACTTGGGTTTTGGTTTTTAAACTAAATTTGTCAATCAAGAGATTAAAGAAGGGAAAAAAGAAAAGCTTAACTCAACCCTAGACAGTTAGGTATAATTAAAAAGGAAAGGTAAAAAATGAATTACATTAGAGAAAGTAAGAGAAAGTTAACACTAGCAGTAAACAAACAAAACAATTCTACTTAACAAACTAAATACGACAACTATCTAGACTAGGAAAAAAGATACCACACTAGAAATTAAGCAAAATAGCACTAAGAGACTAGATTAGCAATTAACTAGATAAAAGTAGTACAAGCAATCAAAACGTAACACTAACTACACTCAAGGCCAACCTACCATGAACAAGGAAATGTCTAATTAAGCAAGAGAAAAGACCAACTAAGCTAACACTAGTTAAATAACAGAGAAATTATGGCTTAGGTCAATTACCTGGAAGTGTGGGTTGTTTGGGGTAATGTGATTATCACCTAGGTTAAGGCCAATAAAATGCAAACACTGTATATTCATTTAGATATCAAACCAAAAAAAAGTTAGATTCTAGAGAATTACTGTAAACTATTAGTAGGCCCTGGATGGATTAGGATGTGTATAGAGAAATAATCCCTATCAACCATATTAAACCTTGTAGGGCTCATTTGGATTAGGTTTGGATAGAACTAAAGTAGGATCTATCGATTCTAGGTTTCTAGGATGGAAGTGCTTAGGGAAAATGGGGACCGAGGGTAGTAATGGAGGGTGAAAATGATGGTATTGGACCTCACATCACCTACCATATATCCTTTAGGTAGATCCAAGCCAATTGCACTAAGTTCTTCTAAACAAGAGACTTAGTTCTCTTACCTAGGTGTAGGAAAATGGATTGATAAGTAGAAAAATGGGTAGCTAGATAGGAATCCACTAATTGGAGTTAGGAGCAAATCCCAATATAGTTACATATAAACCATTTCCCCTAAAACCTAGGTGATTTCAAGCATAAACCACAATGTATTCCATGGGAAATGAGATAAAAGTAGAAGACAATCATTAGAAAATGAAATTATTGAATTTACACATTACTTTACCCCTACATAGTATCAAAGTCTTATTTTAACCACAAACATCCCACCTATAGAGTCTTAGCTACTCATAAATAAATGGATAAAGAAGAAGAAGTAGAGGAGTAGATAGCCATACAATCTCAAAGATAACTCCCCCTTCTTCACCTCCAAATGTAGGAGCACGTCCTCCTTCCTCCTTGATGGATGAATATCATGGAATGATAAGTGGAAGTGTCAAAGCCCTATAAATATAGGGTTTTTAGGTGGAAAATAATGGAAATGAGGTGGGAGTAGTTGGGAAAGAGTAGGTGGATCCTTAAATTCTTGTAGTGGATTCAATAAGTGCTAACCCCAACCCCAATACACCATTAAGGTATACATAGTGGATTGGTAAGCATAGGGTTAAGTGGGGATAGAAGAGGAAAATTAATGGAAAAAATGAACCAAGGTAGTTGTCCACCATAACTGTTTTGGGCAGCACGATTGTGGTCTATGTGATGACGATGGATGTCGTGGAATGAAACGAGCGAGGTGGATGTTGGTAAAATAGTGGTGAAATTTTGGAGTTGGAATGTTAGTGTGGAACGACCATGGTGGAAACCATAACAATGGAGGGTAGATGGTAGAACAGTTGTAATGGTCACTACAATCATCTTGGAGGAAGGGGTAGTTGGCCGTTTCTTCAATTATGGTCGTCCTGGAAGCTTCTCACAACAACATTTTTGGCTGGAATGACTGTGGTGGATCCTACACACCACAACCATTATTCTTGCCATGACCGCGGTGGATGACTCACTATAGTTTCTTGAATTCTTCAATATCTAATATTATTTTTATCTGTATACCTCTTTTGTGGCCATCATCATCCCATGGGCCATGATGGTAGTGTCCATCTACCATGGTTCACTTTTTCCTAATTTACCTATTCTACCCCCACTTAACCCTATGCTTCCAAAACCACTATATATACCTTGGTGGCGGCTGGAAGCTGGGGTTAGCAATTATTATCCACTCCCAAGCATTGAAGGATCCCCCTTCTATATCCAACCTACGCCCACCTCATTTCCATCATCTTCCTCCTCAAAATCCTAGCTTTCCAAGGTTTTGGTCATTTCCACCCACCATTCTATGCTAGCCATCAATCAAAGAGGAAGGAGGACATGCATCTACCATTGGAGGTGAAGAAGGAGGAGTCTTCACCGAGTTTCTATGGCTACTTACTTCTTTACTTCTTCTTCTTTCTCCATTTCTTTTGTTATGAGTAGCTAAGACCAATAGGTGGTCTATTTGGGGTTAAAATGTGACTTTAATACCATGTTGGGGAAAAGTAATGTGTAAACTCTATAATTTCTTTTTCCAATGATTTTCTTCAAATTTTATGTCATTTTGTATGGATTACATTATCGTTTATGCTTGAAATAACTTCAGTTCTAGGGGAAATGGCTTATATGTACCTATTTTGGGATTTGCTTCTAAACCCAACTAGTAGATCCCTAACTACTACCCATCTTCCTGTTTACTTGAGATTTATACATTTCCCATATTTTGATAATGACATAAACATTCGATTCCAATGTATATAATATGTTTGTTCAAGATTGATTTCAAGCTTTAGGTACATGATAAGGGTCAATTTACACAAGCCCTAGCTTGTTCAAGTACAAGTCAAAAGCAATGCAAGTGTGCTTTTTGGGAAATCACTCCACATGACCTTAGATGATTTTTGTAATCACTTGTATTGATGATATGACTTGTAACAAAGATGAGAAAAAATAAGGGAAACTTAATTCCAAAGTTTGATCACTCAAATGTCAATTTAGAAAATTTGTCACAAGCTGTTTATCGGTCAAGTTGGAAACTCGACCGATCCGGTGATGATTTTTCTGGAGAGACCAATCAGTCAAGTTGCACACTCATAGAACTCGACCGACCGACTCATTGATAAAAATTGATTTTAGATCATTGGTTGAGTTTCCCAGAACAAACTTGATTGATAGTTTGAAAATTGCCTTTGTCTCTAAGTGGATCGATTGAACTATATTGATTGAAACTCGACCAAATGTACTATAAAAAAATGCAGAAAAAGTGATTATAACCCTTGGTGTGTTGTTTTGAGCTAGAATAGATTTGTTGGAACTTGGAAAATGACTATATTTCACCCTTAAGTGACCCCACTCTCTAGCGAACACCCCCAACTATAAATAGGACCCCTTGGAGTTCATTCCAAGTTTGCTCGTTCATGCTATTCTAAGTCCTTGCTATAGTTGAGTGTGTTGCAACTCCTTGAGTGCCTTTTTTATCTCTCATTTACATAGCATTTCATGAATATGAGTGAGTTAGGACAGTTGTAAGAGAGCTACCATCATGTGCTTATAAAGCTCTCATTCCATTCCATCTTCCCTACCCCCTTTCTCAAAGAAGAAAAGGTTGAAGCAAGCTACTCTGAGTGAAGGTGAAGTTGTTTCTGATCTTCTTCAAGGTTGAAGAAGAGGTGAATATCTTTTCCAGGTGAAGGAGAAGGCAAAGGCTGAAGATCCAAGAAGAGTGGGCAAATTCCATGAAGGCTGAAGACTTATGCAAGAGTAGGTAAGTCCTTAGAAGAAAGTGGAAGACTCTTTGCAAAGTAAGTAAGTCCTTGGTAAGGTTGAAGACTATTTTTAATGGATAGGTAAGTCCTTTGGTGGGTCTTGTGTTGTAACTCTTATAAGTGAATATATAGAGGAAAGCACTTGTAAAATCCTAGAGGTTGACCTCTTTAGGTAGTAGATTAGCCCTCTCCTAGTTTGGAGAGTGAAACCACTCTAAACCATCTTGTCCAAGTTCTTGTTTCATTTTATCTCATCCTTGCTATTCTTGTTAGTTAGGACTTAAAATTGCACTTAATCTATTGGTTTTGATTGATATAATTTGAAGGTCTAACTTATCTTGTGAGAATTTTGAAGCTCTATTCACCCCCTCTAGAGCCCTAGATCCAACAAGTGGTATTAGAGCTAAGGATCTTCTCCAACATATTCTACAAGATGAGAAGATGGGCAACAACCTACTTGGTTCACTCAACCTAGAGGGAGGCTTCTCCATGCATCCCTTGGTCTTCGACGATGCTAACTTCCTCTTTTAGAAGAGACATATGCAATTCTACATTCAAGGGATGAAATTTGATATGTAGAAGGTGATGGTCACACCATACAAGGAGCCAACCAAACCTATTGCAACGTGGACTGAAGCTGCACTTAAAGAAGCCCAACTCAATGCCAAATCCATAAGCATCATCTATGTAGCCCTTACCCCAATGAAGTTCAACTGCATCTCATCTTGGGACACCACCTATGATATTTGAGAAAAATTGTACATTACCTATGAGGGAACAAAGCAAGTCAAGGAGGTTAAGATCTACATGTTGAACAATCTTCTAGAGAACTTCAAGATGGGAAAGAAAGAAGGGATTTTGGAGATGTATTCTAGGCTAAATGTCATCATTAATGTCCTAGCTGCTTTAGGCAACACTTTGGATAGAGGTGTAATCAACTCCAAGATCTTGAGGACTCTACCAAAGAGATGGGAGTCAAAGGTGACCTCTATTGAAGAGGTGAGGAAGCTTGGTGACATCCCAACCGAGGAGCTCATTAGAAACCTCCAAGCTCATGATCCAAGGCTTCACAAGTAAGAAGAAGAAGCCGAGCAAGAAGAGAAGGAACCCAAGAAGATTAAATATAGTTCTTTCAAAGAACAAGTGGAGGCGGTCATCCTTCAAAAACAACTTGCTTGCCAGAAATCTCCATCCTTCTCTAGTGAAGAAGATGGCCCTACTGAGGATGATGCCAAATACACCAAGGGAAAGCACTTCAAGGGAAAGTAGTCCTTCTCCTCTACTCCTAGATGCAACAAGTGTGGACAAAAGGGACGCTACAAGAGTGAATGTCCCAAGTCAAGAAAGTCACACCACAAGGGAAACTCCAAGAAGGAGGAAGAGTACAAGAAGGAGAGACAGTACAAGAGGAAGAATAAGAAGGAGAAATGACACAAGAATGCAGCTTGGGAGGAATCATCCTCAAGTGGCTCTAGCTCCAAAGAAGATGGAGAGTGCCACCTTGCACTCATGGCCTCTACTAGTAAAGAAATTGGTGAGGTAAGTGAGGTAAGCTTGCATGAGTTATCTAAGGAAACTCTTATTGATATGCTTGTTTCTACCCATTCTTCTTTTGCTAAATGTAAATCTAAAAGAAAATGGTTAGGAAAAATTATTGATGATTTGTATGCTAAACTTGAAATTATTGATCTTAATGAGAAAACTCATCTTGAGAGCATTGATAACTTTCAAGGTCAATATCTTGATCTTGAGCTCAAATATAATGGAGTTGAAGTAGAGAATGGTGTTTATCTTAAGAACATTAAAACTCTTAAGTAAGATAAACAAAAGTGCCAAAGTGAGCTTGAAACTCTTAAAACTAAAAATATTGAATTTAAGATTATTGTTGATGCTCGTAGGGATGAGAGAGATGTTTATCTTATGGAAATTCAATTTCTTAAATATGAAAATGCTAGGTTGCTTGGTCAAGTTAATGATTTATTTTCTAGACCTATTTTGCCTAGTAATGATATTGCTCCCATTTCTCTTTAGAAAGATTATTATTTAACTAAAGCCCTCTATCTAGAGGCCGACCTTGTTCAAGCTAGAGATGATATTGCTAGTTTGTCTTCTACTATCATATCTCTTAATTGTGATAATCATAGACATAGGGCCTCTCTGTAGAAATTTCTCAAAGGGAAAAACTCCCTAAATGAAATCCTTGACCATTCTACCAAACAAAATGGTACTAGTGATTTGTGATTTGTAGGGGGAGCACCTACGGAAATAACAAAGCCAAAAGTAAGAAAAAGAGCAAGGAGACCTCTTTATTTGTTGGAGAGTCTTTGGCACTAAGAATCCTATGGTTTGTTCTTATTGCAAGTGTGATGATCATTACTCTACTTATTGTCCTTACTAGCCTAAGGGGACCAACCCAAAGATGAAATGGGTCCCCAAGCTAACTTCAGATCCCAAAGTTTGAGTTCGAAATCGACACTCACCTTTCTTGCAGGAAAAAGGTAGATGGATTGTTGATAGTGGATGCAGTAAGCATATGACATGTGATATAAGCCATTTAAATGACTTCACTAAAAAGAAAGGAGGTTTGATTTCCTTTAGAGACAACAAGAAAGGTGAGGTCAAATGTGAGGGTGATGTAGGTGAATCCTTGTGTATCATGAATGTTCTTTTTGTGGATGGCCTACATCACAATTTCATTAGTGTAAGTCAATTATGTGATAATGGTTACCTTGTGCTATTTACTTGTTTTGAATGCTTAATTATAGATTCCCTCACCTATCAAGTTATATATAAGGGAACTAGAAGTGGTAAATATTTATGTAGTTGTGATTGACTCTATTAAGCCTATAGTTGGTAGATTCCTAGTAGTCAATTTGAATGATATTTCTCTTTGGCATCATCAACATGGTCATGTAAATATGCATCAGTTGAAGAAGTTGAGTAAAAAGGACTTGGTCAAGGGACTTCCCAAATTGGATTTTGAAAAGGATGTGGAATGCCAACCTTGTACCCAAGGAAAGAAAACTAAGTCCTCCTTCAAATCCAAAGGAGTCCTTAGTACCAAGAGATCTCTTGAACTTCTTCACATTGATCTATTTGGACCAATGAGAGCTCAATCGATTCATGGTTCCAAGTATTTCCTTATTATTGTCGATGATTTCTCTAGATATACTTGGACGTTCTTTCTCATTTCCAATAGTGATACACTTGATGTTTTCTCAAGTTTTTGTAAATGACTTGAGAATGAGGCTTCTTGCCAGATCATTTCCATCCATAGTGATCATGGGTGAGAATTTGAAAATGATATTTTTGAACATTTTTGTCAAGAATTTGGATATCCACATTACTTCTCTTCACCTCGAACACCTAAACAAAATGGGGTTGTAGAGAGAAGAATAGGTCTTTATAGGAGATGGCTAGGACCATTGTTTTAGAGTATGACACTCCACATTTTTTTTGGGTCAAAGCTGTCAGTACCTCATGTTTGTGCAAAACTAGGTTTTCAGACATCCTTCTTTATATAAAACCCCCTTATGAGCTATGAAATGGTAGAAAGCCCTCTATTGAGTATTTCCATGTTTTCAGATGCCCTCATTCTATTTTGAATACAAAAGATTCTCTCGACAAGTTTGATATAAAATCTTACAAGGCTTTCTTTCTTGGATATAGAACTACTAGCAAGGCTTACAGAGTATTTACTATTTATCTTGCTAAAGTAGAAGAATCTATAAATGTTAAGTTTATTGAGACCAACCACACTATTCCCAAAGATATTCTTCTAAATGATGATGTTGCAGGTGAGGTAATTCCTATTCTAAAAGAACTCAACATCACTCAAAAGGGAAAAGAGATGATCATTCAAGAAGAAGAGAAAGATGAAGAGAAGAAGGATCCAACTCCTCGATTTGCAAAGAACCATATAAAAGAGCTGATTTTAGGTGATCCCATTGAAAGAGTGAAGACGTAGGCTGCATTCAACAAAGAACAAGCCAATAGTGCCTTCATCTCACAACTCGAGATGAAGAATGTCAAAGAAGCTCTTGGAGATGATGAGTGGATCCAAGCTATGTAAGAAGAGTTAGAGCAATTTGAAAAGAACAAAGTATGGACCCTAGTGCCAAGACCAAGTGATAGAAAGATCATTGGCACCAAGTGGGTCTACTGCAACAAGCTAGATGAAAGATGAAAAGTGGTAAGGAACAAAGCAAGGTTAGTGGCTCAACACTACAATCAGTAGGAAGGTATAGACTTTGATGAAACATATGCACGTGTAGCTAGACTTGATTCCATTCGTATGTTGCCTACTTTTGCTAGTTATAAAAACTTTTTTTATCAAATGGAAGTTAAAAGTGTGTTTTGAATGGTTTAATTGAGGAGGAAGTGTATGTCACATAACCCCCATGATTTGAACATGATGGTTTACCAAACCATGTTTATTTTTTTGCAAAAATATCTCTATCGAATCAAACAAGAACCTTGAGCTTGGTATGAGAAATTAAAGAACTTTTGTTAGATCATGTGTATATCATGGGCAAAGTAGACTCTACCTTATTTTTAAATTACACTACTAACAATGTTCTTATAATTCAAATATATGTTGATGATATCATTTTTGGAGGAACTAACCTTGATCTTAGCTAAGAATTTGGTGATCTTATGCAGAGTGAATTCGAGATGAGTATGATGGGTGAGCTCACTTTCTTCCTCATCTTTCAAATCAAGCAAACTAAAGATGGGAACTTCATCAACCAAGGCAAGTACAAAAGTGAGTTACTCAAGCACTTTGGGATATAGAACACCAAGCCGATGGAGACACCCATGTCAAACACTGCCAAACTTGATAAAGATGAAGAAGGTGAGAAGGTAGATGAGAAGCTCTATAGAGGTATGATTGAAAGTTTATTTTACTTGACTGCCTATGGACCTGATATAATGTTTGGTGTTGGCTTATGTGCTTGCTTTCAATCAAATCCTAAGAAATCACATCTTATAGTTGTTTAGAGTTTTTTAAGGTACTTAGCCAAAATCCAAAATTTTCGACTATGGTATCCCAAGTCAAGGGACTTTACTCTTACAACTTATAGTGATGCAGATTATGCATGATGCTTGACTGATAGGAAGTGCACAAGTGACACTTGTTTTCTCCTAGAAACCCCTTTCCATTTCGTGCCTTGTTTGAGCCACGCCCACAAAGACAAGAGGTCATTAATCAAGTAGCTGAGTTGTTGTATGACCACCACCTCTCCACCTTGAGTGTTGAATGTTCATGCTATAACAATTCCATCACAAGCATGAAAGCCGTTCATGAATTCTATACAAATTTGCATTGGAATTATGACACTCTCGTACCCCCACCTAATACTCAAGTGTCCTCAATTCCATGATCATCAGGAAGAAATTCCAAGTCTCTGAGGATACCCTGAACATATTCTTTTTGGGTACTAAAGTGACTGACACCTGGCACAAGGACTATCCTGAGTATTTTAACCTAGTCGAGCCTAAGGACTTCTACAAGAAATATGATCTTACTCTCTATGATATTCATAAATTCTTGTAGAAGCCTCAATTCCCATATAGGAAGAATTACACCTTCCCTCCTCTTCCTTAGACCTCAAGAACCACATACTTTCCCTCGTTGTTAACTGCAATATTCATCCCAAGAAAAATCAGACTGAAATCGTAGAAAACACTGCGATAATTATGTACTGTCTCTTGAAGAACATAGGATTCAAGTGGGCAAGATTTACTCAAGCAAGACCACCCATGACACCCACCCACCCTACCCAACCCTGATATGTGGTCTTTTCCAGCTTGCCACTAGCAAATCTATTTTCCATGACCTGCATTACAAACCTTCCTAGAAAGGAGTATGTATTAGTGAGACCACTCTTCAAACGTTCATGCCTATCCCATCCTCTACCAAACATAGTGTCTCTACCTCTACCTCTATCCGAGCACCTCCACCACCTCAACCTACTTGACCTGCCCACAGTGTCATTCCATGTATCCAATGAAACCCTTATGGGCAACATGATGCATCAACAAGCGTACAACCTATAGGTTCAGAAGCACATGCATCAGGATCTCTATGCCATCATGTCCAACATAAACATATCATGTACACACCCTTATCCTGCCAACCAGCCCTATCCAGGAAGTGACTATGCTTCCTATGTATATGATCACATTTACCCAACCCCTCCACCTACTTTTTCTACTTCTACACCCTCTGCTTCTGGTGGATCTGCCCCAGGAGAGCTGCCTCTAAAAGTTGGCCCCTTGGTCACTCTACTTGCTAGTCTTGGTTCTTTTGCTCCTACCTTTCCAAAGGACAATGATATCCATGTTGTTGGCATGTCTTGGGATGAGCAGAATGCTCGTTGGCTCATTTGAGGTTTTGGTTCTATCACTGATGAGGAGATGCCAGACCAGGATGATGAGGAGGTTGCTACTGATGAGGAGGATGATGAGGATCATGGTGATACTTCTGATGATGGCTATGCTGGTGACTCTGGTGATGAGGATGTTTCTTTCTCTCCTACACCTTCAGATAGAGATGATGACTATGAGCCAAAAGCCTCAGATGCTGATGTTGATGATGCTATTCTTGATGTGGACATATATGACCTAGATGTTTAGTTTTTCTAGTTTTTAGTCGAGATGCTGATCATATATATCTTTCTAGGCTATTTTGTATTAAAAACATATGGGCACATCGTCTTAGTTGTAATATTTTATCATCATGTTTTCATCATTTTGGCATTTAGGTGTTTCTTAGGACATGCTCTCTGTGTTGTAATCTTAATCTTTTGTACACTTATTCTTTGTTTACTATATCTCATGAGTTGGTGCCATGTTTACCATATTTTTTATTATGACTTCGATTATTTGTTTCTCTCGTCTCTGTTTGATGTATGATTTGAGATTGCATGTTGTGGATGTATGTTTGGTTGTGCTTGGAGAAGACATGTTTCGGTGCTCTTCTACCCCCTTCCTTTTTGATAATGTCAAAAGGGGGAGAGAAGTTCAATGTTTTGAAGCTCAACCATATTGCTTTTATTGCCTTATGTGATCCTTTTCTTATTCATTATATGCTTTATCATGTGACTTGCTAAAGGACCATATATTATACATGTTATATTGTTTTGTGTAGAAAGACTAACTATGTAGGTAAAAGTAAGCATAGATTGAGGGGGAGCAATTCTCATTGTTCAAATCAAGAATCCCCTTGCAATTCACAAGGAAAGGGTGTAATGTTACATATCCTTAAAATATGATTGAGGAATGGTTTGTCATTGTCAAAAAGGGGGAGAATGTTGACTTGATAGTTATACACTGCCCATTGATAATGACTTAACCATTCCATTCCGATGTATCTAATATGTTTGTTCAAGATTTATTTTAGGCTTTAGGTACATGAAAAGGATCAATTTACACAAGCCCTAGCTTGTTCAAGTACAAATCAAAAGCAATGCAAGTGTGCTTTTTGGGAAATCGCTTCAAAAAACCTTAGATGATTTTTCTAGTCACTTGTATTGATGACATGACTTGTAACTAAGATGAGAAAAAACTAGGGACACTTAATTCCAATGTTTGATCACTCAAATGTCAATTTAGAAAATTTGTCACATCTTGTTTATCAGTCAAGTTGGAAACTGGACCAATCCAGTGATGGATTTTCTAGAGAGACCAATCGGTAGAGTTGCACACTCACAGAACTCGACCGACTGACTCACTGAGCAAAACTGATTTTAGCTCATTAGTCAAGTTTCCTAGAACAAACTCGACCGATAGTTTGAAAATTGGCTTTGTCTCTTAGTGGATCAGTCGAGCTATCTTTATTGAAACTCGATCAAATGTACTGTACTGAAAACATAGAAAAAGTAATTATAACCCTTATGTTGTTTTGAGCAAGAATAGATCTATTAGAACTTGGAAAATGGCTATATTTCTCCCTTAAGTGATCCCACACTCAAGGGAACACCCCCAACTATAAATAGGACCCATTGGAGTTCATTCCAAGTTTGCTCATTCATGCTTTTCTATGTCCTTGCTATTGTTGAGTGTGTTGCAGCTCCTTGAGCCCCTTTCTCTTTCTCATTTACATAGCATTTTTTATTTATGAGTGAGTTAGGCCAATTGTAAGAGAGCTACCATCATGTTCTTATAAAGCTCTCATTCCATTCCATCTTCCCTACCCCATTTCTCATATATGAAAAGGTTGAAGCAAGCTACTCTGAGTGAAGGTGAAGTTGTTGCAGTTCTTATTCAATATTGAAGAAGAGGTGAAGATCTTTTCCAAGTGAAGGAGAAGGCAAAGGCTGAAGATCCAAGAAGATTGGGTAAATTCCTTAAAGGCTAAAGACTTGTGCAAGAGTAGGTAAGTCCTTGGAAGAAGGCGGAAGACTCTTTGCAAAGTGGGTACCCTTGCACCCCAGTTTCCCTAAAAATTTCTATCCTAGAAACCTAGACTTGATATCCTAGTTGAATTCCACCTAAACCCTAATCCAAACGAGCTTTGCAAGGTTGAATAGGGGTTGATTGGGAGTAGTTTCCCTATAAACACCCTACTTCATCTATGTCCAATTAGTAGTTTAGGGAAATTATCTACCATCTAACATATAATTTGCTTTGATAATATGAATGAATGAGTAGTGTTTTCATGTTATGACCTCAACCTATGTGATAGTCACATTACCCCAAACAGTTCACACTTCTGTTAGTTGATCTAAACTCAGATTACTCTCTTTTTAAACTAGTGTTAGCTTTGTTAGTCTTCCTCTTGCTTAATTAGCCATTTTCTTATTCACTGTTTCTAGGCCTTGTGAGTGTGGTCAATGTTACTTTATGTTTGCTTGTGCTAGTCTTAGCTAGTTAATTGATAATCTAGTCTCTTAGTTCTCTTTTTGATTAAATGCTAGTGTAGTGCCTTTCTGGCCTAGTCTAGATAGTTTCCCTCTCTAATTTGTCAAGTAGAATTATTTTGTTAGTTTATTACTAGTGTTAACTCGATTTTTCTTGCTCTAGTGTAATTTATTTATTAGCTTTCCTTTATTTATGAATTACACCTAACTTTGTATTGTTAAGGTGGGTTTTTCCTTTTGACTATCCTTAATTGCTTTCCTAACCAACTTAATTTAACACCAAAACCCAATATAAACCTTTCAACCATAGAATCCACATTAGGAACCTAGCCTAAAATGAACTAAGATAGTGTCCACATCTCCCTGTGGATCAATCCCATATTTTCCACCTTCTATGCTATGATACAAACCCATGCACTTGTGGGCAAGTTTTTAAGTATTTGAGTGTGTCTATTAGGGTTAAAATTTTTTTATAGAACACTTGTTCATGCATACACGCACGAGCCAATAAAGCTTTCTAACATTGAAATAGATGTATATTGACTAGATAGGCTCAATGATGTCTAAATACATGTATTTCACTTCTTTCCCCTCAAGTTTCACAAGCCAATTGTGATCAAAGAACTAAGCCTAAAAACTTCAATTATAGGCCATATAATACACAATCAATTGATAAGGTTCTCATATAGGTTTAGGTAAATATTTTCAGAATGGTGACGATCAAAGATGAATAGGAGTGTTGTTTTACCTTAATGCATTCAATCTCACATTTCAAACCACTCTAGGTGACCCACATGGCTGTAAAGGGTGAATTGAGATAGATTTGATAGCTCAATGGAACACAAATAGAATAAGGGGTTAAAAGTAAGATATTGGAGTGTTATTACATAGGAACACTCTTCTTTTCTTTAATTTGATGCTATTACATAGGAGAACCTTTTATTTTCTTTTTGGATTTTCTTTTTTATAGCCTTGGAGTAGGTAGAGAGAATGGCATCAAGAGTGAAGAGGAGGGGATATAGATATGGCCACCCCAAACTTTTGGAGGGTCGCTAAGTGTTATGTGCTCACCTTGGAAACCCTTCATGAGGAAAAGAGGTAAGAAGTTGTAAAGAAAAATGAGTCAAAAGAGGAGTTACTAGTGTGGTTTCTACATGATATCTCCAGCATGAGGAATACACCAACATTATTCATCAATCAATGGACCACATGAATGGTAAATCTAAAAAAACATTTCTATCATGAGATCTAACAAATCTTAAGCATTTAGGGCTTCCTTATATCACAATTCAACCAAACATTTTAGAATCATGAAAGAGGTGATTCACATGTAGAAAATAAAAAGTTGAGACCATTTAGCAGTAGACATGAAAATATGAAATTCATTTGTCAGAGGTCAAAATGTCTAATTCAAAAAGTAGAGATTGGGTTAAAACACACTTTTAGGCAAGGAGTTCCAATTTTAGCAAAATATGGCCAAAATGGTGCAAAATTTCCCTGTATCACATTTGAACCCACACTAGAAATAATAAATGGAAAACATAATAATTTTAACTTAAACACATAAGAAATTACAAAAACCTATACAAAATTTAATTCATGGCATAGAATGGTATAAAGAGTACATTCTTTGAAAATTTATGCAAAAATGCAATAAAATGAAGTGTATACATGCATATATGCAAAGCAAGAAGAAATCAAATCTAGATAGGAATTATACCAAAAGTCATCACAAAACATGGTGGAACAGGTAAAATGGGCATATCAAAATGAAATTGAGACGAAGGGCATTCACCGCCCTACCGTCCCAAACTTTTGAATCATGTTGTCCTCAACATGACACTAAAGTGTATGAGTGATAGGGTAGAGGTTAGTGTTGATGTCTATAATGGTGGTCCTCCTTATGGTGGAGTATATTGGCAGTAATATAATCTTATAGAGGTGGGTAGTTCTCAAGGTATCCAGATAGTAATCCCCAAAAATCCTCTCCCCACTGGGGGGTTTGTATGAACTTGTGCATGTTGATATCAGTACATGTGGTTGATAAGTGATGTATCTATTATTGATCCAGCCGCACAACCTATTGTGTCTTCTAAATACCCTCCAGTTGCATTTTTATGGTAGAAATGTCATATGCATTCATCGTAGACTATTGCACATTAAAATCATCCTCTCTGTCTAGTGTCATGAGTCTTCTCAAGAATGTGTTACTGCTCTGTGATGTCAATCTCTCCCTCTCCCTTAGGAAGATTAAGTGAAAGTACACTGAAACCCTCTCTAGGATGATCCTCTTCCCATTGTGCAATTTGTTGCCTGAAAAGTTCTGTTGGTCATACCTCACTAATCAGAACACTAGTGTGATAAGGAACTCTTTGGTGAATCCAGGATCCCCATGGTTTGTATTGTAGATAATCTTTTCATCATGTAGGAAGATCATCTAGGACCATGCATAATAGTTCAAGTCAACAAACTTGGCCCCTTCTACCTTTGTAAGACTCTCTAGATTGCAACCTAGGGCTAGATCAGTAGTAATAACTATCCCCCATTCTAAAAGGTTCTTTTCTCTTGAAGGGGATCCTTTCAGATGATCAACAATGATATACCCTAGTTTGACATAAATATCATTTTTCATCATGGTTGTTACAAACAAATATTTGTGGGAGCAACACATTTGATTATCATATCGGTCAAAGATAGAATTAGTTAAGACTTTTTGAATGTACCTCATGATGGGATTATGAAACCACTAGTCTTGGAGTTTTCCTCTGCAAAGTTTCATGGCCATTGAGGTCTTTCCACATTATTGGATAGTTGAATCATCAACCTTTATAAAATTTCCCTTCATCATGGGATTATGAAACCACTAGTCTTGGACTTTTCTACTGTAAAGTTTCTTGGCCATTGATGTCTTTCCACATTATTGGATAATTGAATCATCCACCTTTATCAAATTTCCTTTCATCAAATTGCTTTTCTATTTTTGGTGTTAGGACAAAAAATCTTGTTGAGATGGGAGGTTGTCAACACATGTGTAGAGACATAAAGTATGAACCAGATGACATCCTCACCTCAAAATACCTTATCCAATGATCCTATGAACTCGTAAGTTATCTCAATCTATCTCTCTTGCACCTTAGTCAGAACCTGTACAAACCTGTTGGTTCTATATACATCTTGAATACACAGTGAATCACTATGACTTGCATACTAGACATGCATCCATACCTCATAGATTTCAACCTCCTTGTTGTGCACTCAGGGTGGAGAGGCTTAAGAAAGATCTTTATCTTTGTTCTTCTTCCAACTTTATATCCTTTGGGCTTTTTTTCTAAAATCTCTGTCCTCTCTACTTTAAACCTTAACAACATATCCACTGGCTCATCTTCCACCTCCTCACTTTCTATGCCCTCTCCTTCTTATTCTTGGTAATCATGTGAAACTACACTTATGTCCAAGTTTAAGGGTGCCATTTCAATTGGTGCATCCTATTCTTATTCTTGAATCAATAACCTCCTTTATGTGGGTTTTTTTGTAGTATGTGGATGTGGCAAGGAATTAGACTGCATCACTGAGTAGGTCACGGAGGGAGGCATAAAGACTAGGTGGCAACAACCTTATTACTCCTTTTTCTATCTACCCAAAGCATCAACATCAATGGAATTAACAACATCATCCATCTCATGATCCAATGGAACTTCCTCCTCTTCATGTTGGTTGAGGGTGGGATACGTGGTGTGGAGACTTGAAGATGAATGGAGATAGGAGCAACTAACTGACACAAAATGTGGTAGAGATACCAAAATTGAGTTGTATGGTGATGGAGTAAGTCTGTGAGATAGTGGGGTGATGCTCAATGCTCTCTTTGTGAAAGTTTTGGTGTCAATGATGGCTTGAACACCACTTTGGACCCCCTTCTTCACCCTCTTCCTATGTTCCTTCATTTTGTAAGGATTTTTTATGAAGAAATGGATGTGGAGTTGGAATTTCATACTTCTAGAGTTTTGGGGTGGAATGGAGTAGGAGATGGTGATTTGAGAGTGGAATTTGATGGGAATGGAGTGTTAGAGGTAGGAGATGGTGATTTGAGGGTGGAATTCGATGGGAATGGAGTGTTAGAGGTAGGAGAAGATACTTTGGACCTCAAGCAACCTTCAATGGAGATTCGATTGGAGACTTTGAGGATTTGGGGGAGCTAGGTTATTCCCTAGGTTGCCTCAGTTGTGAAACATCTATGCTTCAAGATTTAGAATGAGATATGGTCGTAATGATTAAAAAAAATCAATGACTTAAGTTGTGGGGTCAGGCAAAAATGACCATTCTAACCAGAACGAGCGTGTTGGAGAAATGTTAGAACGGTCATTTTGGCCAGCATGGCCATGGTGGTTGGTCCCAATACTCTTGAATTTGTCCTGTAGCTTTAATAAAACCAACATGACCAATATGTGTCATCACAGACATGTTTGCCACTTTTAGTTCAATTTTCTTCATTTCTTCTTAATTATTGCAAACAATTCATATCTCATTCAATTCCTTTGATTCACCAAAACATATTATATAATCTTTGCTAATTTGATCACTCTTGCTACAATCACACTTCAAGACTCAAACAAAAAACATTTAATTCATGTGTGTATCTTTCTTAAAATGTGAAAAAATAACCAATAAGTATAAAAAAATAAGGATTGGGTGAAAAATTCCCCAAACATAGGTGGGTTGAATCCCACTATCTCTATATTTTATACCTTCATTTGGGATTTGTAGTTCCTTAAATCAATCAACCATTAGGAGACCTTGTGAGTCCATTATTGAAGAAGATGTCTCTCTCATTTCCATTCATCAATTGTTCCAAATCACATTGATCACATAAGTTATTAAGAGGATATCCATCAGGGTTCCCATATTTTGAGTGATCAATTTAATCTTTAAGTGAGAGTCCTAAATATCCTCATCCCATTTTTTCTTGGAGGGGGACTTGAACATATTTATCTTTATCATCATGTCTATGAAGAAGACTATCATCTTGAGACTACACATATGTATTTCAACATTGACTGTAGATAAGAATGTTCTTCCCAAGATGATGGGAATCTTCCCATCCTCTGGTTCCATCTCAAGAACAATAAAATCCTTCAAGAACACTGATTCCCTTTCTTTCACTATCATCATTAAGACAATATCCAACCTTCCTCTAGGCAATGTGATTGAACAACCCCCCAATTGGAGAGTACAATTGGCTAGTTTCCGCTTCCCTAACCCCAACTCCACATAGATATATATGGCATCAAATTCACACTGGATCCCAAGTCAAGGAGGGGTGGGTCTATTATATAACCCCTTATGTAGCTAGGTATGGTTGGGGATCATGGCTCTTTGAGAAATTTGGCATAAGATGGAATCCACTTGATAGAATCCAATAAAGTATATTCCCCTTCATATGTAGAAAGGTCTATAGGATGTCAACATTATGTTTCTACATCCTTGTTGATGATGGGTGATCATCCAATGCCTCAGAAAATAGGGTTCACTTGCACTTGATTTACTTGTATCAACATAATTATCTTGAGATATGACATGAGGAAGGTGGAACACTCATGATTGTAGAAGCTACAAATGAAGTATAGGGTGGAACATACATTATAGCAAAATCTCTATAAGGTATCATGAGATCATCATCAATTATCCCAATCATAGTATCACCAATTTCTTTCTTCATCCTAGTTTCAACAACATTCTCTTGGTTTACATGATCATTGCACTCATGGTCTACTCAACAACTCTTCCACTCCTTAGAAATGTCACAACATTAACTTACTCATGGTCAAGAGGGGGAGCTTGTTGTTGCTATGGAGGAGGTGGAAATGGCCCTTAGTGTTGGAAACGAGGAGAGGAGTGTTGATGGTGGTAAGTGTATTGGTAGGGTGGTTGTTGTGATGGAGGCATATAAGGTTTAGGAGGCTCTTGTAATTGATATAAGAGCTACATTTGCATTGGAGATGAACTATAGGATTTTTGAGAAACATCCATTGACACACTTGCATCATTAGAGTTCACCATGGCTAGGGAAGAAAGTTTATCTTCCGATTGGAGGGAAAGTATTGAGGAGAGCTACTCTACTCTTTGCCCAAATGTTGTCACATTCTTTTGAAACTCATTAAAAATGTCATCTATAGAGAATTTCATCTACAAATCTTTAACTATACCATTGAACTTGTTGTTCTTGATTGATTTGAGAATGAAGAACCTTCACTTCTTCACCAAAGAACTCAATAGAATTAACCAAGTGACTAGGAGTACTACCCAATTTATTCTTGATGAGATTCATCATTTCAGTGGGGATCTTTGTCATTTGTGGGATTCAATCAATATGAGCTGAATGTTTCATACTAATGGCACAATCACAATCATTAACAATGCTAGAAGCTTGGTGACTTGAATTTTCCACGAAGTGCTTGTATAAGGGCCATGTATCCTTAGAGTTTTAGCCATGAGACCACCTTCAAAAGAAGAATTCACTAGATTGTGACTCAATTGAGAGAGATCAGAGTAAAAAAATTGAACAAGTTGCCACAAAGGAATTTCACTATGGGGGCACTCTCTCAACATCTTATAGAATCTTTCCCAAGCATCTTAGAACTTAACTATTATCCATTTTGAAGAACTTTAATATAGCACAATGTATTTGTGTCAATCTTTACAATAGAATAAAATCTCTTCAAGAAAACATTCTTCATATTTTCCAAACACATGATTTCCATTTTTGATTCATACCAATCTTTGTCCTTGTCTAATAGCGAGAATGGGAACAATGCAAGCTAGATGGGATCATTTGTAGATGCAATAATTATGAAAGTAAAGCATGTCTCCAGGAAAGAGTCCACATTCTTGTATGGGATCTCATTTTCAAGCTCATAAAAAGTCAAAAGAAGCCCAAGAAGACCAGGTGGAATAGTGAATTTCTGCCATATAATTTGATCGAATCTATTTGCAATTAGGAATTTGTAGTTCATGGTTGTAAAATAGTCATGTAGTGGATTGTGTATAGGTGAATGAGGTGGAGGCTTCTAGTGTGCACCTTGGTCTCCCATCTCTTCATCTATGGGTTGAGTTTTACTTGCACAAGGCACTACCAATAAAAAGAAGACAAGTTAGAAAACCTATATGCAAGAGTAACACAGAGAATAATGAATAGCAATGGTGAGGTAAGTAGAAAAAATCTAAGCTAAATGAACTAGCTAGGTTGAGAACCTTTCTCCCTAGTAACATCGCCAGAAAGCTTGACTTGCTCGCAAGGGTATGTGCAAACAAGTGGGATAGAAAAATTTTAACCCAAATAAACACACTCAAACACTTAAACACTTACCTACAACTGCATGGGTTTGTAACATAGAATAGAAGGTGTCAAGTTAGGGGTTTATCCTTTGGTATAGAGGGTGAATTAGATCTTAGTTTGTTCTGGGATAGGTTCCTAATGAGGAGTCTCGGATTGAAGGGTTTAGCTTGCATTTTGGTTGCTAAACTAAATTGGTCAAGCAAGAAATTATGGTAAGGAAAAAAGCAAAACCTACCTTAACCCTATACAATAATCTATTTAACAAGGCAAGCAAAGATAAACAGTGAATTACACTTGAGAATAAAGAACAAGTTAACATTTAAGTCTGGCTAGCAAATAAATTCTAATTCTCAAAGAGAAGGTAATTACATAACTAGGCAAAAAGGAACTACACTAACAATTTAGACAAAATACAACTAGAAGATTATATTGGCAATTAATCAACACAAGCAATCACAAAGGAACACTGACTACAATAGCATCACATTGATACCATGAATAAGGCAAATATCTAATTAAGCAAGAAAATAAACTAACTGAGTTAAGATTAGATAGGTAAGAGAGAAATTAGGTTTTGATAAATTGTGGGATTTTTTCGTAATGTGACTATTACCGAGGTTGGGGATCATTACATGGGAACAATGCTCATTCATTTAGATTATAAAACGAAACAATCAAGCTATATGATATAAATTTCCTAAATAACTAAATGGCCATGGACGGAATAGGGTGTATATAGGGGAACTAGTCCCTATCACCCCCTATCCAACCTTATGAGGCTTATTTGATAAGGGTTGAGGTGGAATTCAATTATGATAGAACAAGTCCAGGTGTCTATAATATAAGCTCTTAGGTAAATTGGGGGACAAGGGTAGTAATGGAGGGTGGAAATGAGTGTATTTCACCTCAGATCACCTACCATCTAGCCTTTAGTTGGATCCAAGTCAATTATACTAAGTGCTTTTAAACTAGCTACTTAGAACTCACACTTAGGAGTAGGAGTGTGGATATATATATGTGGGAACATGGGTATCTACTATTTGGGCCTATGAGTGATCCCAAAATAGCCAAGTATAGGCCATTTCCTCTAGAACCTAGGTGGTTTCAAGCACAAATCAAAAAATAATATCTGGGAAATGATATAGAAGTAGAACATAGTCGTTTTCAAACGAATTAATAAAGTTTCAATATTACTTTCCTCCAACATGGTACCAAAGTCATATTTTTGACCGCAAATATCCCACCTAGGGGATTAGATACTAATAATAAAAGAAAAGGAGAAAGAAGGAGAAGAAGTAGAGGAGTAGATAGCCATAGAAACTTGATGAAGACTACTCATTTTTCATCTCCATTTGCACGTGCATGTCCTCCTTCCTCCTTGATGGATGGCTAGCATGGAATGGTAATGGAAGTGGCCAAAACACTAGAAATCTAGGGTTTTGAGGTGTAAGATGATGGAAATGAGGTGGGAGTAGGTGGTATAGAGTAGGTGGACTAATCAATGCTAGGATGGGTAGAAACAAGTACTAACCCTAGCTCCCATCTTCCACCAAGGTATATGTTGTGGCTTGGGAAGCATAGGGTTAAGTACGGGTAGAATAGGAAAATAGTGGAAAAAGTGAAACATTCTAGCTGCCCAACACAATTGTTTTGGCATCATGGCCATGGTAGATGTTATGATTATGGTCATGGTGGAGTGGAACATGAAAGGTGGAAGATGGTAATATTGTACTGGAATTTTGGAGTTCGGATGCTTGAGTGTCATGACCATGGTGCTAGTAGTCTAGGAAAATTAGTTGAAAAAGATACACATGGTAGCTGGTCACTAGGGTCGTGGTCAATGGGATGATGATGGTCATGGTGGAGTGGAATAGGTGGTAGAAAGATAAAAAAATAGCAATGGAATTTTGGAGTTGGAATGTTTGATTGAAACGACCATGGTTGGCACCACGACTATGGCTGGTAGATGCTAGAAAAACTGTGGTGGTCACCACAATCATTTTGTAGGAAAGGAGACTTGATCATTTCTTTGATTCTAGTCATCATGGATGTTTCTTACTATGACTATTTTCTAGCATGTTCGGGGTGGATCTTGCACACCACAACCGTTTTTCTTTCCACAGACATGGTTGTTGACTCGTTTTAGCTTTTTTGAATCCTTGGATTTCTACTATGATTTTGAGCTCTATACTATGGAAATGGGCCATATCGTACGACTCATTTGGAGGTTTTAGCTATGCATTTCAGGTCTTGTTGTTCTTTTCTTTGGATCAATATTTGACCACTTGTGGTAGCACTAGTATAGATTTGATGTTTAATGTCACTTTCAATGATGTTGGTTCTTTAGAAAAATTGAAACCAATCTACCAACAACTTTGGTTCTTCATGCCAACCATCACCATATGTGAAGTCCCGCTGATTGAGAATAGACACAAGTACTACTTTCACTTTAACATTAGTTTCTTTTCATAGAAACCAATGTCTAAAATTGCCTGTGAAATACAATTTTTTAGGGAAAAAATTTGCCTCCAAAATTTTCTATCCAACGTCATTTTTGTATATAACCAACGACAAAGTGTTCATTCCATGTCCTCATGGAAAAAAAATTTCTCCCATTAGTCATAAGGTTTACCAAAAAACTGATGACTAAGTCTCATTGGTGAGAGACAATTTTTTTGGAGATGAGTCTATATCGTCGATTTTTTAGAATATGCCTAATGATAAATCAATTAGTTTTTACTGATTGATGATAAGTATGCCTAATGATAAATCAATTAGTTCTTAATGATACATTGTTTCAAAATGCTTCTTAAATTATATGAGGTCAAAAGACTTCTAAAATTGAATGATGAAATGTACCTAGGGTTTTAATTTTGAATTGGAGAAACTATTTGGGTGCATTGTTCAATATGGGTATAAGTGCTTGTATATTTGGGTGCATTGATCAATTTGAATGTTTTATGGAAACATAATTAATGTGTTTAACTATGTTGGATATCAATAAATATGTGATGTTTCTAAGATCTAACATGTCTTGATGAACCTTAACCTTGCTTTTCCTATTATCTGTTACCTAGAAACCTATCTGAGATTTACTCATTAGGAGTAAATCTTGGATAGTCCTCAGTTTGGGACTGTTGTTGAACACTTAATCTCACTTAAGATGTAAGTGTATAATGTATATTTGGTTTTCAAGATGTTTCTTTAGCACAATTCCACATTTAATTTCTGAGTACACATGTTGGTGGACATTTTCCCATCTACATCGGTGTACTTGGAGAACTGTGGGAAAATGATGACGATTTTTTTTCTTCTAAAAACCGAATGCACATTTTATACTTACTAGTGATATTAGTAGTTCAAAAATGGGATAGGTGGTACACACATTCAAAACTAAACCCTAAACTATAATCTGTAAATCATAAACCCTAATCTTTGTATCCTAAACCCTAATATAAAACCCTTCTTCCTAAATATAAAACAATTAATCCTAATCTATAGGAAATCCTTAACCTAATCTATAAACCCTAAACCCTAATACTTTTTTTTCTCTTTAATCATAGAATGGATAGATCATGGATGTCCATTACAAATCGCTGCACCCCAGAGTTTATTACTGGTCTTGATCAGTTCATAAGATTTGTGGACGAACATTGGTAACAACCTAGAGATTGGTTCTATTATCCATGTAGGCATCATGGTAACAAACTTGAAAGTCAACTCTGGTGACAAAATCAAAAGTCTAGTCATGTGCAACGGAATTGTGTAGGGCTATACAAAATGGTTCTTACATGGAGAAATTCCAAACTTGAGATAAGTAAATGTCGATAGAAGTACTAGTGTTGAAGAAGAAATTGTCGCCGATGATGTACATGTGAACGAATTGATTCTGATAGACATGGTTGATGCGATGCTAGATAGTTGTGGGGTAGAACCATCGATCCACCTTCCTTATTTAGGAATATTGTGCATGATGCTGAGAGACTATTATACATAGGTTGTACTAAGTTTATGAAGTTGAGTGTTGTGTTGGGATTGTATAATCTGAAGGTTGACAATAGATGGAGTGACAAAAGCTTCATGTTATTTTTGTCTTTTTTGGAAGAAATTTTTCCTAAAGGCAAAAACCTTCCAATCTCAACATACAAATAAAATAAATTGTTATGCCCTATGGGAATAAAGACTAAGAAGATACATGCATGCCTGAATGATTGTGTGTTATTTCAAAAGGACTATGTTCATATGAAATATTGTCCAAAATATGGGGCGTCAAGGTATAAAATGACAACTTTATGGAAGTTCAAAGTTGGATCTCCTGCCAAGGTGATGTGGTATCTATATATAATAGCACAGTTTCAATGCTTGTTTTCCAATCCGATGGATGCAGAGAATTTAAGGTGGCATGCAGAGGTTAAGAAAAATAATGATGGGATCCTATGCGACTGATTCCCCATAGTAGAAGAAGATTGATTTATTGTACCTTGAAATCGGTGAAGAAGTCAGGACTCAAAGACATGGGATTTTTACCAATGGGATGAATCCATATGACACATTGAGCATCCAACATAGCACATGTCCTATTATGCTTGTTATATACAATCTTCCTCTGTGGTTGTGTATGAAAAATAAGTACGGTATGCTGTTGTTGTTGATATCAGGCCCTAAAGAACATGGAAATGATATCGACATTTATGTGGTTGTGTAAGAAAGATAAGTACATTATTTCGTTAAAGGGACTTTAGGAGCACGAGTGAAAGTAATCATTCATGAACTATGGGAACAAGCTCATTTGTATATATTACTCAACATCGATGAAGTGAGTGTTTATATCACTGAACATACCAATTTCATCAAGAAACAATGTCATCGAGTCAATTTAATGTGTCATGCTAGAGAGCATAACAAGACATTTATCAGATGGTTTGAAGATAAAGTATTACGTCAACTATCTCAAACACCAAATAATGTTGCTGAAAATATAAATTGCCTCACCTTCAAACCAAAAATGAATGTTATGTCTTATTAAGGGTTTGACATAAATGGGTTCTCATATTACACAAAGCGTCAAGATGATAAGAGCATCGTCCAAAATAGTGGGGTCACCCTCCAAACGTCTTCATTATTTTTTCTAGTGTGAAGGATAAGAGTCCATGTGAAGCCAACATGTCATATTACGATGTCATTGAAGACATATGGAAGTTTGACTTCGTAGATTTCAAAATTCCAATATTTAAGTGTAATTGGGTTGACAACACCAAAGGAGTTGTAGTGGATGAATTGGGTTTCACATTATTGAATTTTGAAAAGATTGGCAAGAAGGGTGAATCATTCATAATGGCATCACAGGCGAACCAAGTATTTTATATCAATGATCCTACAAATGAAAAATGGTCAGTTGTTCTTCATGGTAAATGACAATTCATTGAAGATCCTATAGATGAAGGAGAGTACTATGACAAGTATGATGACTCCAGTCCTTTCTCAGTTAGCTTGCCAACACCAAATATTGAAATTGACGCTGACTTATATGTACCTGGAGATCACACTGAGGGAATGTTAATTGATAAAAGATCTCAATATTAGAGGCATGCTTTTATTTTTTTAAATGTTAGAGGTTCATTTTACAACCTTATATTTCATTGTTTGAATATTTTTATATGACATTTTTTCAGATAGTTTCTAACCATGAATATGATGACCGTGATGATGATTACTATGAGGATAAGAAGCATCACAATGTGCACTTCAACTCTGGTGTAAGTTGTGCATTTTACAATATGTCTATCTTGTTGTATTGTTTTACTCGCTTTATGACCTATATGTGCTTTTTGTCAATTTTAGGTTGAGGATGTACGTCCTAAGGATCTTATTCAGCTTGATGAACAACATAAAAAACCTCAAAAATAAGGGGCATCACCATGATGAACAAGTTGATACAACAGAGGGGTAACTGACCAAAGTTGGTCGTTGAGTTTGATCATGCAGGAAATCCTATTGGAAAGAACCAAATCTCTTTTGTTTCACATGTAGGGGTTCTTACTCATAGCCATTATAGTATAGCAGTATTCTTGGCACAAAATTGATAAAAGCAAGAAATACTTCAAATGGAAAGAACTATGTGTGAGATATTATCATTTGTAATTCTATTTTTAAAACTATTTACAACTCTATTTTTTAGAATATTCCATTAAGTATATGAACTTTTACAGAGCAGATATGACCTGGATGAAAAGCTACATCACAAAAAGGTGATGCAACACTGTGGGAGGGTACTGAGGAATTATACAACAACTCTAACAAGAATATACATACGAGAGGCTAAGAAGCGGAAGAATTCAACCACTGAGCAATGGATCTATATTGACCTGGAGATGTGGGAGGTGTTTGTTTCTATCAAAAACACCAATGAATTCAAGGCATTAAGGCTCACTCCCCATTTTGAATACATTCTTATGAATTAATTGTTTTACCTTGACATAGTAGGTTATGTTTTACTTACCAATTACTATTGATGATTGTTACTAACCAGGTTGCAAGCATTGTTCAAAGAGAAATACGTGCAAAGAATGTGCATAAACACACGATGGGTGAAGGTGGCTATGCCATTCTTTGCCAAAAGCTACTACAAGTGTCTTATTATCACCAACCTACTTATGGGTCCATAGAGTCCTCCACTACTACTACTAAACCTCTACTTTGCCATGATATATGGATACCTGGGAGGCAATCCAAATCTACAGAAATAACCAACCCCACAACTACTGAGGCAACTGCAAAAATGGTAAAATTCAACTCTCATAGAAATTAGTATTGATGATTGTTATGATTTAATTACCGATTACTATTGATAATGATTAGTGGGAGCTCCATGAGCAAAGGAAACCAGGGAAGTTCATCCCTGAGGGCACAAGGGATGATTTGATAGTTTCTCTAGGTAACCAGAGCATCCTAGACGTGTTAGGGCTGCAGGCGTTGGTGTGGGTATAAGATTATTCTTTGGGCCATCAGAGCACAAATCTATCCAGAAAGGGGGATTCTCAAAATAGGAGGTAAAAAAGTTAATTGCAACGGGAATTCAGGAAGAAATGAGCCATGGGGAGTCTTCTTAGTCAGCTAGTGAGACATTACCAACTATGTCTCCCCACTTTTCATATGAGGTGGACCCCCTGCAATAGAGGTAGTTGGGAGTAATCCTATGGACCCAACACCTAGCACAACTGTTTTAAGTATTTTTATGACATAGTAGTCTTTTCAAGATGATATATTTAGGTATATATAACACTCTATGCAAATTTGTAGGGGTTGAGGCCATGCTGTCTAAAATTTCAAGAACATGTCATTGTCATGGGCCAGAATAACTCACCCCTTGCAAGTGCCATGCTTCATGCTGCTCCATTACCTACTGATGTGGTTCACATGTGCCCCAATCATGTATATGAAGATTGGAAGAAGTACCCACTGCCATATGACCACTCCAACACTGAGATGACAGGTGAAGCAGAAGGTGGTATCACCCAAAGCGGGAGTTATCCATACTAATTATGATGTATGGTAAACTTACATTATGTTTGTATATGTATATATATGAAAATTAATATGAAATTATATATATGAAGTACATAGGGCCTAAGAAACCCCTTAGTTCTTGTCCTCCTCCACCTCGACCTCCTCCTCAATTACTTGTTTGGCTTACACATGACCTATTCGACTCGATAGGTCCTCAATGCAGGGGAATGCCACTATTTATAGGCGAACATGAAGAAGATTCGTGTATGATAGTTTTTATTAATGAAGACGTTGTAGGTCAACATTATGATACTAGTATATTTCTTCAAGATGTTTGCAGTTGTTTCATTATTCTTGGTTGAATACTTCTATGGTAGAACTTTGGATATGGTGAGATCTTATATAGCTATATACCTCATTTTATATATGGTAATATGTTTTCTTATATATTAATGCATACATGATATATGTTTTGAAACCACTTGCATAGGGTCTGTACAAAGGTTTCAATGACCCGTGTGGGATTTCTAGTTCCATCCTTGATTAGCCGTGTAATTAAAGACCATGCATCTATTACCCTATACTACTATACCACATTTAAATATTTTGCTAAAAAGAAAAAGAGAATGATATTAGCTCCATACAATGTTGGGTAAGTTTACTTACTTTTCTTATAAGTTTGACTTAAGAAATTACATTTCATTGTGGATTTTGAATTATTTTTTTTCCTTCTTATCACTTAGGTATAACCATTGGGTCTTATTGGTTGTTGTCCTTTCTACTCTAATTGTTTATTATCTAGATAGTAAGGGTGCAAAAAAAAAGATGATGGGGGACACGATTTGTAAAAGACATTATTCATGTGAGTAAATTTTTATATTTATATCTGTCAACATATATATTACATGACTATTTACTAATGTCAATTCAATGTGCTACATTAACATATAGGGATATAAGACAATTCAAAAAAGTTGGAGGAAAGGTGGACACAGAAAAGAAAGTGATATTTTGAGAGAATGTTGAGGAAGTTTTCTGACTCTAATCATATTTAGGACAACTGTGCTTACTTTTATTTATTGATATTTTGTATGTTGAAATTTATAGTGTTATGTACAAGACAACGGTTGGGAATGTGCATACTACATGATGTAGTATGTGGACATGATTGTCAGATATGCGACAGTAGACATCGATGAGATACATACTGTAATCCACACACACACACACACACACACACACACACACACACACATATATATATATATATATATATATATATATAGTCTTGATCATCATAAGTATATAGTCTCAGTAGCTAATATGAACATATCAAACTTATTAGTTATATATGTCATTGTCATTGTAGGTGTTTAAAATGAAAGACTTTGATACACTATAAAAGCTAGTAGACGTACACTTGCCCTATATGAGAGAATAACTAGATGAGACACGAGGTCAATGGGCAGAAGCCTTCAAAAGGAAAGTGAACTTTGAATTTGATTGGGATGAAGAAGAATGATTTTTCTAAAGTTTGATGTCATAAATTCTATTTTAGATGTGGTCCTTATGACTTCTTGCAACTCTAAATTTGATGCATGCATATGTGAATGATGATCTATATACATGTGTGTGAATGTGAAGATGAATGAATGAATGTTTCTACATGTCATGAGAATGAGAAATTAGTATATATGTAAACAAAGTAATATGTGTGTGAATCAATATGAATATGAATGCATTATGATTGAACATGTGATGAAATGGAATTGGAGAATGAATAAAATTATGTGCATATTATTTTTGTTATTTCTGGTTTGGTGGCCTGTTGTTAAGATGAACTCATAGGATGTTGTTAACCTGTAGTTTAGTACTAAACTGCAGGTTCTACATCCTGATGACCAGCCAAACAACAGATCTACATGCCTGCTATTTAAAAAAAACTTAGTCATCGGTTGCATAAAAAAATTGACACTATAGGCCTAAGTCATTAGTTTTATTAAAATAGCTGGCATTAAGGGAAAAACCAAAATGGTCATTCTGGACAGCACAATGTCACTTGGTAGCATGTCATCGTCATTGATTTATTAGACATAACTATCACTATACATCAAAATTGTTGGTCATTTGGGTTGCAACCAACATTGTACATCATGATAGGTGTCGGTTTATACCGAACCAATGAGGTAAGGTCCTTTACCAGTTACAAATGTGACCTGGTATGGCCCTTTTGATGTCAGTTTTAGGCACACAACTGACACCTAAGACTCCTATCTGTGTCCATTTCTTTTATCCACACAATCGAGGTTGGATCTCTACTGTCAGTTTTTCTATACCCGAAGAACCGACGTCTTAGGCCTGTTGTTGTAGTGTCACCCACTTAGATGTCAATTTTTAACCGACATTATAGAGTTGTTTTAACTGACACCAGAGATAGTTTCTATACTAGTGTAGGTCGAGTGATGATCTAGGACACATCCAAGGGTGTAGAAATCATAGCATACTATTCTCTCTCCCTTCCATTCACTGCATGGTTCAAGTACCTGAAAAGTACACAAAGAATAACCATTAGTGCATTTTAAAGTAATACACTTATTGAGGGAAATAATATGCATCCTAACATGTTTAGATGTAATTGACGAGTAAAATGACATAAGATACATCCCTAAATGAGGGATGCATCAACTACCTACCATATTGTGTAATTAGAGGATGAGGTGGCTTGAAATAAGAGTAAAACATAATCATAGTGATTATGCAAAAAAAATAAATTGCTACAACTTTGTGGAAAAAACAATTTGCTACACCTAAATTATGTCCATGATATGTTTTGTAATGGCTACAAAAATAGGGTGGAATTATGTATACATGATAGCTATATCTTAGGTACTAGCATGAAGGTGGAATCTGGTCTCTTGATGTTAAGTCCAAAGTTTCCTTTGTTTGTAAAGCAGATAATACATCTTCAATTGTGATGATTCTTTTTATTATTTTTCTCTCTTTTTCATCATTTTATTTTTTTACCATTTTTTATGTGCTTCTTTTAGAAAGACAATGAATGTATCATATGACCTTCCTAAAGGTGAGGGAGTCAGGATAATATTTTCTTTTTTTATTAAATTGTGGTTCATAGTCAAAATAACCTTATGAGAAATTTATGAAAATGCAATCTACATGGAAATTATATGCAATTCTAAATGGACTGGGTTTATGCAAGAATAAAATGCAACATGTATATTTTTTATAATGTTGATGAGAATACAAACTATATGAATCCTATCATGGTATGCAATGCACAAAGGAACTATATAAAAGCTATCACGGTATGCAATGGACAAAGAAAAATGATTTTGATTAACATGTTCATCTTATGGTGGTGATGAATGAAAAGAATGATGGATGAGATCATGTGACTAGGAGTCATTATCTTCCTAAACCTTAATAAATATCTCTCATGTAAACATGTGAATCTGCCCAATTCTAAAGTCTATTTTGAAAGTTATTGCACATATCATAGTACTATTGGTAAGTTATTTCTGTAGAGGATAGATGATCTATTCGATCAGTTGCGTGGTGCTACAGTGTTTTCAAAGATCGATCTACGGTCCGGATATCATCAGTTGAGGATTAAAGTGGATGACATACCAAAGTCAGCTTTTAGGACAAGGTATGGTCACTTCGAGTTCGTGGTTATGCCGTTTGGGCTAACCAATGCACCTGCTGCTTTCATGGATTTGATGAACAAAGTGTTCCATCCGTTCCTAGATCAGTTTGTTGTAGTCTTTATAGATGACATCTTAATCTATAGTCAGGACAAGAAAGAGCATGAGCGACATCTTTGACTAGCGTTGACTCTTCTTTGCCAACATCAGTTGTACACCAAGTTCAGTAAGTGTGAGTTCTGGTTGGAAGAAGTGACTTTCTTGGGTCACGTGATATCTGCAGAAGGAGTTAAAGTGGACCTGAGGAAGGTGGAGTCTGTTGCAGAGTGGGAGCAGCCGAAGACACCGACAAAAGTTCATAGTTTCTTGGGTTTGGCAGGATACTGTCGGAGGTTTATCAAGGACTTCAGTGCAATTGTGTTGCCAATGACGAAGTTGACTAGGAAGGATGTACCTTTTGTCTGGGATGATCGTTGTCAGCAAGCTTTCTAAAGTTTGAAGGGAAAGTTGACTAGTGCCCTAGTATTAGTGTTGCCAGAGCCTGGAAAGGGCTATGTTGTTTTCTGCGATGCTTCCAAGAAAGGTTTAGGTTGTGTGCTGATGTAGGACGATCATGTGATTTCTTTTGCTTCGCGACAGCTTAAGAAACACGAGGAGAACTACCCGACTCATGACTTGGAGTTGGCAGTAGTGGTTCATGCGTTAAAGATTTGGAGACACTATCTGTATGGGGAGGTGTGTCAAATCTTTACGGATCATAAGAATCTGAAGTACATCTTTTCACAGCATGAGTTAAACATGCGACAACATCGATGGATGGAGTTAATCAATGATTATGACTGCACCATCAAGTATCATCATGGTAAGGCGAATGTGGTAGCTGATGCGCTTAGCCGAAAGTCTTCCGCTCTTTCTTCAAAGAAGGTACAGTTGAGTTCCCTAGTATGCCATAGACGGGATATGCTTGTTTCCTTGCGGCAAATGAATGTGCAGATGGAAGTTTCCTTGCTAACTGGACTTTTAGCATAGATGCAAGTCAAGCCTACACTGAGACAACAGATCAAAGATGCACAGCAAGCGGATGACACAGTACAGTTGATCAGATCAGAGTTCGGTAGCGAAAATAGTGATGGGTTTCATGAGTCCGAGGATGGACTAGTTTTCTATCATAATAGGATGGTGGTCCCTGATGCTGATGATCTGAGGAAGTTAGTGCTCGAGGAAGCACACACATCGATGTATGCTATGCATCCAGGAGTCACCAAGATGTATCATAGTCTGAAGGACTTGTATTGGTGGCCCAGTTTGAAGAAGGATGTAGTGGAGTTTGTGGCTAGATGTGCGGTATGTTAGCAAGTTAAGGCTGAACATCAAAAGACGGTAGGTACATTGCAACCCCTGTTGATACCACAGTGGAAATGGGATCACATAACTATGGATTTCGTAGTTGGTCTGCCAAGGACAACTAGGAATCATGATTCCATTTGGGTGATAGTAGACAGATTGATGAAGTCTGCCCACTTCATACCAGTAAAGACAACATATGCAGTCGAGAAGCTTGCTCGAGTATATGTGGATGAGATAGTGCGGTTGCACGGTGTGCCAGTAATGATAGTTTCTGACAGAGGCCCACAATTTACGAGTCATTTTTGGGAACAGTTGCACAAAGCGTTGGGAACGCAGTTGAGGTTCAGTACTACTTTTCACCCACAGACAGATGGACAGTCTGAGAGAACTGTTCAGACTTTGGAGGATCTCCTTCGAGCATGCATTTTGCAGTTCCTAGATAGTTGGGACATACATCTCAGTTTGATAGAATTTTCCTACAACAACAGTTATCAGTGGAGCATAGACATGGCTCCTTACGAGGCCTTATATGGCAGGAAGTGCAGATCTCCGTTATGTTGGTATGAGTCTAGTGAATATCAGCTTTTGGGTCCTGAGTTAGTACAACAGACAATAGAGAAAATCAGAGTGATACAACAACAGTTGAAAGCGGCACAGGACAGGAAGAAGTCTTACATAGATAATCGCCGATGACCTTTGGAGTTCCAGGTAGGAGACACAGTGTATCTTAAAGTCTCACCATGGAAAGGTGTGCTAAGGTTTGGCTGAAAGGGTAAGCTCACACCCAGATATATGGGACCATACCCGGTCATAGCACGAGTTGGCAAGGTAGCTTATGAGTTAGAGCTGCCACCAGAATTTCACAGGTTACATCCAATGTTCCATGTCAGTATGCTGAAGAAAAGTCATCCGGATACAAGGACAATGATACAGTCAGACGAGGTTGAGCTTGATGAATATGTTGTTGGATCCTGGATGGGTGACTTAGATGCTCTAGAGGGGGGGTGAATAGAGCTGAAAGCACTTAAACAAAATTCATTAAACCTTCAAATTATATGACAAGATAAGGTTGCTAAATAGGTAATTTGAGTGCAACTAAATCATGCATAGCAAGGATAAGAGAGATTGAACATGCACCAATTAGACAAGCTATTTAGAGTGGTTCCACACTTCAAACTAGAAGTGTGTCAGTCCACTTGCCTAGAGAGGTCAACCTCTAGGACTTCCAACAATTGCATTCTTATATTCATTAATAAGACATACAATACATGACCAACAAAGGACTTACCTATCCAATACAAAGAGTCTTCAACCTTACCAAGGACTTACCCACTTTGCAAGAGTCTTCGACCTTCTCCAAGGACTTACCCACTCTAGCACAAGTCTTCGGCCTTGTAGGAATTACCCACTCTTCTTGGATCTTCCGCCTTTGACTTTACCTTCACTCGGAGAAGCTTTCCACCAAGGTCTTACCCACTTGAGCTTGAGTCTTCTGCCTTCTCCAAGGACTTACCCACTCTAGCTCCAAGTCTTCTGCCTTGATCTTCACCAAGGGACTCCTTCCCTTGTTCTTCTTCACCTCTCTTGGATAAGAGAGAGAACCTTCATCTTCAAGATAGGAATGATAGAAGGGAGGTGGTGGAAGTGAGAGCCTTACAAGATATACATATATGACTAGCTCTCTTACAGATTTCCTACTCACTCTAATGGATGTAGCAAGTGATTAAGCTTAGAGAGAGAGAGGAGGCTGTAGGATCACTCAACTATAGAATAGGAACCTTCATAGTGAATGCTCAACCTTGGAATGAAGCCCAAGGGGTCCTATTTATAGCTGGGGATGCCTCTTAGCCTTTGGGAACACTTGAGAACGAAAACTAGCCGTTTTGTGGCTTGCAACAGATCTATTTTCACTTGTTGCAACTCCACAACGGCTAGAATCACTTTTCTGCACTTTTTCGTACAGTCTGATCGGTCGAGTTTATATAAAGGTAACTCGGCCGAACCACTAAAAGACAAGGCTGAAAGCTAGACTGTCGGCCGAGTTCCTTTGGAGAAACCCGGCCGATCGGTCGACTTTCATCTTGGACCGATCAGTGGATCGGCCGAGTTTCCTAGCTAGAAACTCGACCGAACGGGAATCGGCTGAGTTTGTAACTCGGTCGATTGCAACAAAAATTCCAGAATATATGGATCGGCCGAGTTTGGAATTCGGCCGACAAAATCCCTGTTATGGGTATTTTGGAATTTTCGTTTAACCGTACAAATGATGGATTTTTGTGTCCCAATATGTTTTCTAAGCTTAATTACAAGTCATACAATCATTACAAGTGATTACAAAGCAATTCTAAGGTCATTTACATAGAGATCCCAAATTGCACACTTGTAGCTATTTTGACTTGTCTTTTCTCCAATTTGATATGCGCAAGTTAGGGCATTTGGAGTGTGTCTAAACCTAATCTGAAATCACTCAATGTAGAAGCATTAGACACCAATATGTGGAATGGTTAGTCATCATCAAAACAAGGGTTTAGTCAATTTAGACATGAGTCAACATTGACCTAATTGACCTTGAGTCAACATTCTCCCCCTTTTTGAAGATGACAAACCATTCCATAAATGTATTGAAAGCTTGTACGTAAAATCATACCTTCGGAGAAACCTAGGAGTTCCAATAGGATTGAGCTCATATGCTCCCCCTCAAATGATGCACATGGAGTTCTCATACTCCCCCTCAATTGATGCTATTTCTCCTGCATGGTTAGCTTTTATAACATTTATAGAAACTATGTCTTCTACTCATATATGTTCTACACATATATGTCTTCTCCCATTTACCTTCTCCCCTTTACATGGACACACTTCTTTGCTTCATGTAAGACATGCCTTCTCCCAGTTGTCAAAAGAAGACATATCTTTCTCCCCCTTTGTCATTTCAAAAAGGTGGGGGTGTGAAGAAACTAAGAAACACCACTTGTTAAGAGAAAGAAGATAACAAAAGTATATAAGGAGAGTAGAAGAGCACAGATAGGGACTTGTCCAAGCATAGAAAGAAAAGCAAGTTAAAACATATACTTGAACATCCCAAAAATAATGTAAGATAAAGTGCTGTAGAAAAATAATAAATCACAATTTTGACCCTCAAGATGATGGAATTTGACCAAAAACCATCGGAGCTCATGGAAAAGCGATGAGTCTTGCTCAGAAGGGTGTTTCTGCATAAAAAGCACTATACTTGCAGCAAAAACTGAAACTGGAGCAAAATATGCATAAAAATCCAAAAAATACTCCAATTTCTACATATCATGTAGATCTATGAACCCTGCATCACAATGTTATGCAAGCAACTCAAGATAGTAGATAAGCAATTTATAGAACAATCTTGAGCATGTATAAGATAAGATACAAACATAACATATAGATGATCAAGTATACCACTTATTGATAGGGTTAGAACTACATGTATGCGAACTACTAGTAGATGATATCACAAGTTAGGACTACTAGTAGGATCTAGATCATAGCAAAGAGATTAGCAACATAAAGCAAGCTATGATTAGATTTAGAGATATATCCAAACAAAGAGATATGCAAATATAGAAGCATGAGAGGATATAACTCACTAGATATGCATTCTTACCATAAGATGATTACCCCTAAGAACCTCAAAGTTGTATCAACAATAAGATATACACCTATATAGATGTAGCAAGTTAGAGCACAACGAAAGCAATTTAAGACACAACCAAGAGATCCAAAGAGATCATCATCAAAACCTGTAAAACAACTCAAAGCAAGTAATTGCAAGATATAGATATACCAATTTAGAGCAATTAGAGAGATAGAGTTGTAAGCAAGATAGGCAATTTAGAACATGGAAATATGCATATATAAAGATACCAAAGGAGTGCCAAAGAATAAGGCTATTGGCTGAGAAAATCTAGTTGAGAGGGAAATTCTCACTCAAAAAGACAAATGTATATTCTGTGCACAGTGTAATCGGTCGAGTTCTGTGTATTGGCAACTCGGCCGATCGCAGCTGTTGGCAACACCCATTGGTGCCTATCGGTCGAGTTTTAGACAGGACAAAACTCGGCCGACAAAACTGCTGTAGAAAAAGCACATATTTTTCATAAAACATATCTAGAGGCATGCTAAAAATACAAACCATATCCAAACATGTCTAAGCAATTTAGTAATGCACTATAGAAGCATTAGGAACAATTTTTGAGCAAGAGTGTGAAGAGAAACGCAAAATGCCACTTTTGACTCAAAAACCATATGTATAGTGCACACTAACTTGACAAAAACAAGTTAGAAAAGGTTATAAGCAATAAAACAATACCTTTGTGCTTACCATTGCTTTTCTACTTGGTGTCACCCTCTGCACATCTCACCTTTCTTCTTTCATGTGGATTGAGAAGTCAATTTGCAATTCAATGGCTCATGTCAAGCCATTTGCAAGTACCTACAAGAAGAAAGATGAAATGGTCCCCAATCATATTTTTGGGTCCGGAGGGGTTAGCTTAGCAACCCAAGTCCTATTGCTCTTGGGTGCTTTCCTAAAAGGACAACAAGTAGAATAATGACCAATTTCATTGCAATAATTACATGTGCCCATAGTCTTGGAACTAGAGGATTCTCCATGGAATATTGGAGGTCCTTTATCTTTGTTGTTCCCTTGACTACTATCATACCCTAAACCATGTCTACCAATTTGTTTAGTAGTATGGTCTAGGATTTGATTAAGACTCTTTTTACCAACTAAGAATCTTTGCAAAGAAGATCTCAAACTATCATTATCATGCTTAAGAGAAGCAATAGTAGAAGACAATTGATTAATGTTTTCTCTAGCATGCAAAAGATTTCCTAAGCAAACATCTTTAGTCATATAAGAATCTTTATCACAAGATAGAGCATCAAAAACTTTCTCTCTATAAGAAAAGATAGTATGAGCGTCAAGAGCAATTACACTACTATGCAAGGAAGCAAGTTCATATACAAGACAAGTCATCATTGACGGATAAACTTTATCTACACATCTTATTCCTTGCAAAGTAATCTCTTGACTCTCATAAGCACATTTAAGATCATAAGAAACAATAGAGAGAGAAACAATAGTAGAATCAAGCTCTATAAATGAAATAGTCATAGAAGGTTGAGATTCTAAAAACATAATCTTATCAACCAAGCTAGAATTAGCAAATTTAAGAGCATTTAGTTGAATAAGATAAGCATTTGTTTGAATCTCAACACTTGAATTTACCTCATTTAAATCTTTAGTTGAGCTTGTCATGAGGGCGCAATGGCATCTTCCATCTTCAAATTCACTAGATCTTCCACAAGTGCTTTCATTTGTTGATGGAGCCTTTGTGATCCCTTTTTCACTCTTGTTTCCTTCTATTGCTCTCTTTGAAGGTTGACCATCTTCATAATCACCCATATTCTCCTACTTGTGGAAGTATGCTTGGAGAAGACCCGCTCTGATACCACTTGTTGGATCCTAGATGGGTGACTTAGATGCTCTAGAGGGGGGGTGAATAGAGCTGAAAGCACTTAAACAAAATTCATTAAACCTTCAAATTATATGACAAGATAAGGTTGCTAAATAGGTAATTTGAGTGCAACTAAATCATGCATAGCAAGGATAAGAGAGATTGAACATGCACCAATTAGACAAGCTATTTAGAGTGGTTCCACACTTCAAACTAGAAGTGTGTCAGTCCACTTGCCTAGAGAGGTCAACCTCTAGGACTTCCAACAATTGCATTCTTATATTCATTAATAAGACATACAATACATGACCAACAAAGGACTTACCTATCCAATACAAAGAGTCTTCAACCTTACCAAGGACTTACCCACTTTGCAAGAGTCTTCGGCCTTCTCCAAGGACTTACCCACTCTTGCACAAGTCTTCGGCCTTGTAGGAATTACCCACTCTTCTTAGATATTCCGCCTTTGACTTCACCTTCACTCGGAGAAGCTTTCCACCAAGGTCTTACCCACTTGAGCTTGAGTCTTCTGCCTTCTCCAAGGACTTACCCACTCTAGCTCCAAGTCTTCTGCCTTGATCTTCACCAAGGGACTCCTTCCCTTGTTCTTCTTCACCTCTCTTGGACAAGAGAGAGAACCTTCATCTTCAAGATAGGAATGATAGAAGGGAGGTGGTGGAAGTGAGAGCTTCACAAGATATACATATATGACTAGCTCTCTTACAGATTTCATACTCACTCTAATGGATGTAGCAAGTGATTAAGCTTAGAGAGAGAGAGGAGGCTGTAGGATCACTCAACTATAGAATAGGAACCTTCATAGTGAATGCTCAACCTTGGAATGAAGCCCAAGGGGTCCTATTTATAGCTGGGGATGCCTCTTAGCCTTTGAGAACACTTGAGAATGAAAACTAGCCATTTTGTGGCTTGCAACGGATCTATTTTCACTTGTTGCAACTCCACAACGGCTAGAATCACTTTTCTGCACTTTTTCGTACAGTCTGATCGGTCGAGTTTATATAAAGGTAACTCGGCCGAACCACTAAAAGACAAGGCTGAAAGCTAGACTGTCGGCCGAGTTCCTTTGGAGAAACTCGGCCGATCGGTCGACTTTCATCTTGGACCGATCAGTGGATCGGCTAAGTTTCCTAGCTAGAAACTCGACCGAACGGGAATCGGATGAGTTTGTAACTCGACCGATTGCAACAAAAATTCCAGAATATATGGATCGGCCGAGTTTGGAATTCCGCCGACAAAATCCCTGTTATGGGTATTTTGGAATTTTCATTTAACCATACAAATGATGGATTTTTGTGTCCCAATAATTTTTCTAAGCTTAATTACAAGTCATACAATCATTACAAGTGATTACAAAGCAATTCTAAGGTCATTTACATAGAGATCCCAAATTGCACACTTGTAGCTATTTTGACTTGTCTTTTCTCCAATTTGATATGCGCAAGTTAGGGCATTTGGAGTGTGTCTAAACCTAATCTGAAATCACTCAATGTAGAAGCATTAGACACCAATATGTGGAATGGTTAGTCATCATCAAAACAAGGGTTTAGTCAATTTAGACATGAGTCAACATTGACCTAATTGACCTTGAGTCAACATATGTGACCTATGAGGAAGGTCCTGTGATGATCCTTGACAGAAGAGTTAAGAAGCTGAAAAGGAAGGACCTGGTTCTTGTGAAGGTTCTTTGGCATCATCGTGGCATTGAGGAAGCCACGTGGGAGCTTGAGGAAGAGATGAGGAGCAAGTATCCCTTGCTTTTCTCTTCAGATTTCGGGGAGGAAATCCCTTTGTAGAGGGTTAGTTTTTAAGGACCCTGACCTCCGTTTACGGTTTACCCTGTTTGCTCTGCTTAACCCTGATACCTTGCTGCTTACTAATCACCTCTAGTGGTGATTAGGGTTTGTTTGTGCTTTGTTGAGAGTTGGAGGTGCTACTTGCAATTAACCCAAGTCTAGGGTTTGTAGGCAAGTTTGACATCTTGTGAGGTGTTCCTCCCTCTCCTTGCTACCTCTAGTGGTGAGGGGAAGGTTTGGGCTCATTGCTTGAGTTCCTTTGGGCTTGGTTGAGCTTGTTGGGCCTTGTGATGCCTTGCTTTTGCTTGGTTGAACCTTGTGTCGGGCATGAGGGTTCTTGTGTCGCCTAGGGTTGTATCACCCAGGGCTGTGTCACCCATGGTGGTGGTGTATCGTCCAAGTGTGTCGCCCATGGACTTTTGACCATATTTGACCTCGTTTGTGTCACCACTAGTGGACACTTGGTGCTTGATGCTTGCATGTGGAAATGACCTTGGACATGTGTTTTAGACATACTAGAGTGGTGGTCTTTGCACATGGACAAGTGTCCCTAGGTGGGTGACACCTTGCTTTGCTTTGCTTTGGTTTCTCCTCCATCCCCTTCTATATACGTGTTTCCCTTCTCTTGCTAAGGATCCCTTTAGTTCCTTAGACTCCTTGGTGCACAACACACTCTCTTCTCTTGCAAGCTTGGTGGCCGATCCTCCTTGGAATCTCCTTCTTCCTTGGTGGTGCTTGGAGCTAGGAGCTTGGAGCTTGCATAAGGCGGGTTACATAACTCCTAACCCTAACTACACTACCATCTCCTATGTTCTTGTTCTTGTTGTTTATGATCGACTATGTTGTTGTTAGTTGGTTTCTTGCTTAGTTGCACCTTGTTGTCCGAACCTATGATCTAGGGTTTCTTGGTGAGCAATACTCCTTTCTCTCCTTGGTCTTGAGGAGTGAGCTTGAGTTCTAGTAACATGGGCAATACTCCTCTCTCTTTTGAGTTGAGAGGTGAGCTTGTGTTCTAGTAGCTTGAGCAACACCCTCCTCTCACCATGGACTTGAAGGATGAGCTTTGTGGTGGTTGTTTCTTGTGTTGCCCGATATCTTTTCTTTGGTATGACCTTGGACGATATGTTATGTTTGTGTTGGATGATACACCTTGGTCCTTAAACCTATGTGTGACGGGCGTCACTCTATGCTGCATGTTCTGCCCGATACCCTTACCCCCTGTTATTCCCTGACGTTTTGATGGCGTTGCTAGTTAGTTGTGGTGGCGGGCGTCACACTAGTCCCGTGTGTGTCAGCCGACAGCCCTATACCTGACGGGCGTTGCGCGACACCCTGTCGCCCGATACACCTAGTTGCACGGCAGGCCCTGTGGCCGTTATCCCTGATACATGACGCAACATGGTATGACACTGATGTGCACGGCATGTGTTACACGTTACACTTGAGTGCATGGGATGGTCTGGTTTCTTTGTTGCCCGATACTACCTCTAGTGAAAGTAGTGGATGCTTTTAGTGAGGGTCCTGCCCCTTATAGAAACTGATATGTTGTTCTTGTATCACGTTTAGTCACGATGGTGGCCCTTGATATGCTTAAAGGTAATCATTATGGTAAAACGCATCTATGTAACCTACATATCTTTACATATGCTTATGATCATCTTGATATTATGTATAATGATGAGGAAATGATAAGCATGTTGAATGCCTTGCTTAATGATGTAACCTATGCTCATGATCACAAGTTGAGGCATGATTGATAAAGCATATAATCATTAATGTCACCTTATATTGATAGCATGGTATTTCTAATAAGCCTATAATTATGGTGTATACTAACCATGCAGGTGATGCATAGCCAAGTAAAAGGCTATAAGGTATATATGATGAGTAACATTGCTTTGATAGCTACTCTTGATGATGAGGTATTATATATGATGTGTTTGGTCTGAGGACCTAAGTTTGACTAAAGTGCTTGGGATTGCTATTCCATGTTGATGATGTAAACCTTGAGAGGCAGTGGCACTATGTGATGAGGGATTGAGATCCCATAGCAATGTGGTGATCCTTGAGATGGATCTGGATGATTGGCAGGAGGCCAAGTGATAACATGTAAAGTTGGATCCTTGTGATGGATCAGGATGATGTTGATTACAATAAAAGCATAATGTTGAGTTTTATGTTGTTTATTTCTGTTATAATTTACATGTTATATAACTTGGGTGAATCCTGCAATCCATATAAAAGATACTAATTAATCACAATGGAATATATCATGTAGTTGCCCTGGCCATAGATCCATCATCGTCAGAAGTTGGTGATGGTGAAACGGGTTCTCCTGTGGGTTAACCCGGAGCGCATATTGTTGAATATGCGAGGTTTCTCGTAGCCTAAAATAGTGAGGATTTGAGTGCAGCTACGGTTGCAGACTCGGGATGTGTATAGGAGCATGGTGAATAGGCCCATGGCTCAGGATATGTGATATGGGAGCATGAATGCATTCATGGCTCAGAGCATGGTGAACAGGCCCGTGGCTTAGATATACTAGCGCTGAGACTTGTACCGAGGCGGGCTAGCGGATGGGTAGCCTATGAAGCTGACCCTGTGGTTGAGGCCACTTAAGCACGAGACTGTGGTTCTGCTTGTGTTGTACTCGTACACTGACTACGAGGTGGGAGGTCATGGAGTCCTTCTCTTCCATTTGACCTTGTATGACACTGACTTTGGGTTTCGCAACCGAAGGTTGGATTTGAGCGGTACGGATCACTTCCTCAGGGCATAATAATACGTAATCCAGCCGTATAGTATTTATTTCTTAAGGCAAAACACGGAACATTGGTTGAGGCCTTGCTTGTGCAGTTAATCTTGTTATACATGCAGTTACTTATATGTTCCTCATGTTATGTGATAAGATCTTATAATCTTATCTTATTAATCATGTTCCATAAAGAGATAATTGATGATATGTCCTCCTTACAGTCTGGTAAGCTTGATGGTACAAATAGCCCTGTTGTATAGACTATTATTATTCTACGCTTTACTGTTTATCTTCTGCTGTTGCTTTATCCTCTTAGTTTTATAGTTTTGACGGGGAGTATGTTTCTTGCTGGGACAATGTTCAATTGTCTCACCCCGTTGGTTTTCAGATGTTCGAGCTAGACGTGGTGGTGGTCACAGAGTTGCGGCCGAGCAGCAGACGAGCAGTAGAAGGCAAGAAGTGGACATGCTGCTGTTTTGGTCGTTTTGTAGTAGAGTCTTAGAGTCATCCCTGTACTCTCAGGTCCTTGGAGGTGTTTTGATGGTGTTTCATGATGTATAGCTATTGATGGTTTGTATATCCTGCTGCTGGCCAGATGTGGGCCGTTATGTGTATATATAACAGGTGATGAGCTCATGTGGTGGTTAGACAACTGATCTCCTAAGTTGTGGACACGTATCCAGAGCCTTGTAAAGGTTTATGTAACATGTTTTCTTGCAGGTCGAGGACTTGAATGTAATAGTCCCACAGTTATTCCGCTTTCTGCAATCAGTTTTAATTAACCCGTGTTTTTGGGAATCTGTGGTTATGGTGATTTCTGCACATTTTCGCATAACACCTCGCTGTCTGTGTGATAGTGGGATGTGTTGCGTCAATGATATTCTCGCCACTTGATAAGCGATCTTGAGAAATGCATGCACATGCACATGTACATGTGAATTGATATATGATATTGAGATCACATTATCTTAGGCAGTCTAGTTTTGGCTCAAGAAACATGGACTGAACATTGAGTGGAAGATGAGTCCATGCCTCGAGTTCATTTTAGATATTAGAGACAAAGGAATTATACAATCATTGCAACACCTTAAACAAACTATAGGTTGAAGGTGTTCTCCAACTTTCCATTCACTTAGGTAGAAGTAATGCAAGACTAGGCTCCACTCTTTGCTTGTGATGTCATCAGTTAATTATGGACATTCATTGCCAACGTGATATGGGACCTATAGGGTCACACACAAAGGAATTCATCTATAAGAGGAGTTAATCTTGAATGATTATTGGATTGATTATGAAAGTGTTTAGGTATTCAATTCACACTAGAGATCGACTGATAGGTTTCCTGGTCTGCCAAACGACCATCTCACTAAGTGAGACAATCATTTGGGCATTCCATACGAGCATCTCAAGAGTTGAGATGATCATTTGGGTTCTCTGGCTGATCAGAGTTTGAATTTGCTAAGTTCTACCCTTGAATAGATCGGTTCAATGTGATTGAACCGACCGACTCATCTCAGAATCACCATACGAATGTCTGGGTGAGTGATACGGGCATCTCGCTTGTGTGAGATGTTTCAATTGAGTTGAAAAAATATTCTTGATGTTTCCCAAATCGTTTCGATTCCACATTACCTTTGGTTCAAGGAATTAATATGTGATATTAATTGGAATTAAAATTGCCAAATTTGTGCGCAATTAGGAAACTGTCAGACGACCGTCTGGCAGTACGTGATGACCATCTCATGCACCAAACGACCATCTCAGTGTGCTCGGTGACCATTTTGGCTGTTGTAGGTTATGACAATTCAAGATCTTCCTATCCCTTCCACTCCCACACAATCTCATATAGACTGGGAACCATATTCCAAACCCCTCCTATAAATAGAGAGATACTGGGAGCTTCCCAGAATACAACACAGACAACTGAGAATCAATTTTTCTAAAAATTGTTGTCCTCTCTGATTGTGGTAACCTAGAGAGAACAAGAAAATCCTACCTGAATAAGGAGGGATAGTTATGGGAGACAACAACTGAGATTTGTCATTGTGGGAGAGAAAGTTGGTGACTAGTATACCAATGGGAGAGATAATTCCTTCCTATCTGTTCTAGTTGAATGACAATACTTCTATTTGGTCCATATGGACTACTCTAGAGGAAGGATACCTTTGTATGCTTCTTGGAGAGCAACGTCAGCCTGCTGCCTGTGGAGAGACCACATGAGCACTGTAGAAGTTGTTCATGTTCATTTATCATGGTGAAGACTAGGAGGTGCATGGCCACCGTCTAAAGGAAACTGGAAACAGTCTCATAGAAGCAAGTTGTTGTCATTGGACTTGCTCCAAGACCATGTATAACTCGTTAAACCATCCACCTATTTCATAGTAGTTGATGCGATCTTGCGGGTATGGGAATACAAATAGATAAATTTTTTGTTTTCACTGCTATATTAGGTTCATGTATTTCCCAACAGTGGTATCAGAGTCACATCAATTTACTATGTTTTAGGATAATCGATATGGTTAGATTTTTGGTTTAATCATTTATTTATTGCAATCAATGTGAATATTTAAACTTTATCATATGTGTATCCCATCAAAGACCATATTATCCCAACTAATATGTAATAATGATATGATATATATGCAATTTACACTCATGACCCTAAAAGCGGTTTTGATGGTGGGCGTGTAGCATGGTTATGGCCTAAACTCTATATCTATATGTGGTTGGATGGTTTGGTTCTTGTTTATCTCAGTCTATGTACCGAGACTCTACCTCCCTCTTCCTAATGTAAAGTTATTGTTTTCCTACCTTTGTTCCCTTCAAATGTAAATCAAGGCTTCTATTATTCAATGTAATAAACTAGCAATAGGAAAGTTTCTTTTCTTGAAACAATGAGGAAAATGATCATTTCTGGATGAGATGACCAGTTCATGAGATGAGCCGATCATATGGAGGTTAGAATGATGGAACTAGATGACCACTTGATAGGCCCAACCGTCCATCTAGAAGGAGCCTAGACATCAGCTGGACAGGAGGCCAACCGACTGTCCTAGTAGTACCAACCGACCATTTGGAAGGAGTCCAAGAATCAGTTGGATAGGAGGACCAACCAACCTACCAAGAGGCAAGACGACTGGTTCAAGGGTTGAATCAATCTACCCAGATTGGCAAGAACAAGTCTACACCAATAGCATGTTCATACATGTCTTGCGATGATTGACCTAGGTGGTAGTAATTCCTTGTGGCTCCAAGGAATTGCAAGTAGACATGGCCATAACCAGTGCCTTTTTTGTTTATATTGCATGTTTACATTGTGGAATATAGCATGTATATGATACTTACTATATATGTGGTGATTGGATACAATATATGTGCTTATATATAAACACACACACACACACACACACACACACACACACACACACACATATATATATATATATATATATATATATATATTCCTTCAAATCAAATATTAAGTCTAAGATGCTTTCCAATAGCAATACACATGAAAAACTTGCTCGACAAAGCATATTTTATGCCAAAGAGTGGTGTACCATCTACCTCATGGAAGTGTGATGTGGTAACATAGGTTCCGCCAAAGTGGGGTGCATAATTTTTGTATTGTTTATTGGGTCAGGCTTAACTTGTGATTCTCATAGCGTCTGGGTCCAGAAGTATGCAGATGATTATGGTAAGGAGTTTGTGCATATTATCTATCCAAGAGTTTTATATGACGCAATTGGCAAGTTTCCCTACCTAAATAGTTAGGTTGTGGGCAATATGCCAAACTTGACTCATGACTTGATGAAATATGGATCTTAGCTCATTAGAAAATTGTTCACTGCAATTTTCCATATTGATACTTGAAGGGTATCAATTTGGACAAAATAATGAGAATGATAATGAGTTAAAGACCTAATTATTGTCATGCAAATTTAATCAAATCAAAAATGATTTTTTCACAAAATTGTAAATTCTCTTGTAGAATCAATTGGAAATAAACAACAATTTTTTCTCTACGATGGGTTCTTGAGAAGAAAAAACTTAATGGGAACAACTTCCACGATTGGTTTAGGATGTTGAGAATTGTTCTCACAAAGGAGCGCAATTTCTATGCCTGGAGACACCAAAACCAGATGAACCACCTCAAAATGCACCAAAGGCTGACAATGACGCTTACAAGAAGCATACTAAAGATGTTGTGGATGTCAAGTGTTGATGCAATGTGCCATGAACTATGAGTTGTAGAGACAACATGAGAACATGGATGTGATTGAGATGGTCACACATCACAAGAACATGTTCCAAGACCTGGAAAGACAAGAGAGATACAATGTCTCTAAGGAGTTGTTCAAATGTAACATGGTAGAAGGATACCAAGTAGGTCCTCATGTGCTCAAGCTCATTGGGTATGTGGAGATCCTTGATAGAATGGGATTACCATTGGGTCAAGAGTTGGCCATTGGCATGATTATATAGTCTCTGCTAGAGTCATATAGTTAGTTTGTCATGAACTACAACACGAACGACTTTAACAAAATGTTGACAGAGTTGTTGGGTATGTTGAGAATAGTTGAGGGATAGATGAAGAAAGACAAACCCAAGTATTTTATGAGGATAAATAAGACAAAGGGGAAGTCCAAAGGCAAAGGCAAAGGCAAAGCTAAGAAGGTTTCTATATCTAGCTAAAAGCCCTAGTCTTCAGATCTCAAAGCAAATGGAGGGGTAAATAAAATAAGAGGCAAATGTCACCATTATCAACAACCTAGACATTGGAAAAGGAATTGCTCACTCTAGTTAGAGGAACTAAAGAAGAAGAAGGATGGTATTGAGGCCTCCACTTCAGGTATCAATGTTATAGGATAAATTTTATTACTTCTTAGTTTTGATATATGATACCAAACAGAGATCTGACATACTAATGTGCATGATTAGACAAGAAGTAAAGGCCTTCATGGAAGGACAATGATGGACAAGGTGAAGCAAGATTTGTGGAAGCTTTGGTTTACATTTAAATCTTATCTTAGACCAATGAGCATGTAATAGAGTTAGTAGAACTACTATTTCATTATGTCGTAAGAAACAATTTACTTTACAACATCTTGTATGACACAAATGATATATAAATAAAGTATGAGATTATTGTTTCTGTTTCAAAAGATATGATCTTGAATGGAAATGCCGATACATCTAACAATCTTTGTACAAAATACTTTGAGATGAATGCTTATAACATTAAATACCTTAGGATTATAATTGATAACTCAAGATTATCATTAGCAAATAGTCACCTTGGATGTTCATATGTGAAGTGCATGTCTAGAATACATATTGACATTAATCTAGATTCATTTGGTTACTGAACCTAAGGAAATATGCAATTATTGGTTGTAAATTACGTGACATGACATTCTTCATTGAATGTAGTGGGAGGATACATTTTTTGCTAGACCTCATAGATATAATGCATGAAGATCTTATGGAATGAATGCTATAGATGATTACTCATACCTCATTTCTATTACTGGTAATATGATGATATGTAGTAAAAAGAAATATAAATCTCTTGAATTGTTCAAGGAGATTATATATGAAGTATGACTTTGATGAAAGTATTTAGAAACTTTGATGAGATCGAATGTTGAAACACTTTGCATCAATAACTTGAGAACCTTCAAAAAAAGGATTGTGATAATGTATCACAAGTCAAATCCATTTGAGCATGATGATTTCTTAGAGGAATAAATTATACCATGATGAGTCATGATATAGTTATCACTTAAATCAAATCTTCTTATATCCTCATAAATATGAAGCTATCACTAAATGAAATTCCATCTAATTGGTTTATAAGACATCATATATGATATGGTCTAGGAATGTCCCAATCTGTCTAAAGGATTGATACCTACATTGAGAATATAGTTTATCGAAGAAGGTTTATCTACAAACCATTAATTGTTGAATGTTACTATTAATCCCAATCCAATAACAAAAGTGTTTTGTTGATATGATAACTGAGTTCCTAAAGAATCAGTGGGAGTAAAAGTAGAACTCAAAATGTGTGAGGTAAACAAAGAGGTATAATGAGAACTAAGAGAATCACAAGTTGTTGTGGAATCTCAAGTTTGTCATATAACACAGAATAAAATAGTTCTAGTAGAACATATCTAAGATTGGAGGATTGTGAATCCAACAATTCATATAGGTTGGTTATAACATGATGAGCCAACTAGTCAACTAGAAGCTATTGAATACCATAATCTGAGAAATGGCTCAAGGCCATTATGGGATCCATGTAAGCTAACAAGGTAGAACCTTGACAACACTACCTTAAGGGGTAATAACTATGAGGTGTAACTGGGTCTTATGGAAAAGACCTACATGGATAACATAAAAGGACAAATTGGTTGAGTATGTTTTTCAAATTAGTTCAAATTGTTGAACATCATAGAAATTCCTTGACCAATTGTCATGCTTGTTGTTGTAGTTAAAATAAACTGAGAGATTTAGCATATGAAGATAAAACCAGATTACTTAAATGGAATACATCATAGGATGTTTATGTGACACAACCTAAAAGGTTTTAAAACTTCAAGAGTGCAAATTAAGTCTATAAACTACAAAGTTCAATCTGGAACTGAAATAAGCATCTCATAGATGGGATCTTTTGACTTGACAAGATAGGTAAAGAGTTTGACTTGAATCAAGATAAAAGATGAAATATGCAATTATAAAAGATTTAGTGGGAGCATATATCAATATTCCACATATGATGAGGAATTACATCTTAATATTGTGGATACTAAGAACTGGCATGAAAACTCCTTCAATAATGAAGGATAAGATGAAACATCTTATGAGATAAGGAACAAGACCTATGAGATAGTTCTTGAATGTTTCATAATGGAAGTTTGAACACATACAATAGTAATATGTTGAAAGAGTTCAACATAAAAAAGGATTCAATGAGAGATAATTCCAATTTGTCTCTCATGAACCATAAGTTCCAATTCTTGCGAAGAATGTAAAAATAACATGATCAATATGCCATAGGCTGTAGTAATGGATCTATTATGGATGTTATTATCCCATATAATATTGTATGTATTGGACTTGACAAGATGATAGTAAATTCCAATTAGTATTATTGGGATATCATTAAAGTTATCCATTAATACTTGAGAAGTACCTAAGGATAGATTGCTAGTCAATAAAAGGAAGAATTGGATATAAAGGGTTACATCAATGCAAGCTTCCATAATGACAAAGTGATTGAATTAAAATATGTTTGATTTAAAAGGGGAAATGTTGTCATTTGGAAGGGTTCTGAACTAATAGCCATTAATTCTATTCTACAATAGAAGTCGAGTATGCTTGTGTTGTGAACATAGAGTGATACTATATGGATAAAGAAGTTCATGTGACAAACTTATGGATGTTCTAACCATTGATGACTCAGTATAAGTACTGTGACAACAATGGAGCTAAGTGTTAGGCAAGGAATATCATATACCATATTACAACAATTTCATCCCAAAGCAAAGAGATGAGAAACATGAAATATACTGAATAATAGCAAAATGTTGCTAACTAGATGGATCAAACACTTGTGTAGCAGAAGCATGTTAAACTTGTTTGGATCACTAAGAATGAGATTCATGGGTAATTGTATCTATGTGCAAGTGGGAGTCTGTTGGTAAGGTATGCCCAAGGAGAAAATCATGTGATGATTGACATGGCATATAACTGGGAAGATTTGATTAATGCTCATAAAGGCAAGCTTCCAATTCATTCTATTTCACTTAGTTATGAGATAATGAGGAAACATTATGAATGTCTAAAGAATGACAATACTCAATGATGTATGTCTTCAAGTATTAGCCTTGGAGGACGAGGTCATACGAATGTTAAGAGTGTGTACATTCTTGTTATGTCCATAGTCAGTTGTTACTGTGGATGGTAGATAGACACTAGTAACACATAAGACTATAGTGTGGGTTGGTTGATGACATAATATTGTTAGTCATGATATGGAAATATCAAACCAAGCACATAGATACATGTTAGAAACAATGTATCAGACATACCCACCTTGAGAGTGACACATGAAAACCATCATATGGTAACTCATAGTCAACTCTCATAGTGGAGGTGGTGATTGTGATTCTTAGACATGAAATCACTGCGCTTGTCACATGTCATTGGGTACACTTTGACACCATCAAACACAGTCCTGAAACATGGATTGTTATAACGGTGATGATTGGGTGACTTTGACACATGGGGATAGACTGTGAATGATAGATATGGGATTTGTCCCTCCTACTGGAGTATGATATCCTGGCCACTTGATAAGTGAGACTGACAAACGCATGCACATACACATGTGAATCAATATATCATATTGAGGTCACATTATCTTAGATGTTGTGATCTTGATTCAAGAAACATGGATTGAATGTTTAGAGTATGATGAGTCCATGCCTCGAGTTCATTCTGGATATCAGTGACAAAGGAATTATACAATCACTGCAACACCTTACATAGATTGTAGGTTGAAGTTGTTCTCCAACTTTCCATTCACTTAGGTAGCACTGATGTGTGACTAGGCACCACTCTTTTCTTGTGATGTCATAAGTTAGTTATGGACATTCACTGCCAATGTGATATGGGACCTATAGGGTCACACATAAAGGAACTCATCTAGTGGAGGAGTTTATTTTGAATGATGATTGGATTGATTACTAAAGTGTTTAGGTATTCAATTCACACAAAAAATCGAATGATTGACTGACTAGTCTGCCAAATGACCATCTCACTAAGTGAAAACCATTTGGGCAAGACATATGGGTGTCTCAAGTGTTGAGACATCCTTTTGGGTTGTCAGGCTGATCAAAGTTCGAATTGGCTAAGTTCTGCCCTTGGACCAACTAGTTCAATGTGATTGAACCCAACAACTCATCTTAGGCTATCCAGAGGGCCATCTAGGTGAGTTAGATGGGTGTCTCACTTGTGTGAGATGGGTTGGTTGGTCCGAACAAATATTCTGAATGTTTCCCAAATAGTTTTTTTTTGAAACAAGCTCGATATCATTAACAACAAGCCATACGACATCTACAAGATAAAGATCGCACATCGAAGTACCAAACAAACACTCCTTTAGAGGACCGACATAACACATGACTCAGATTGGGATGCGATAGGTAAATTTCAGCACCAACCAACTCTCGTAGTGGCTGTCTAGAATAGCTATCTGGGAAGGAAGCCATCAATCTCCAAGAGTCCCTGAGCATGACGGTGGAGGATTTAGAAGCACAAACAACATGGATCACCATCTCATCTATGCAGGAGATCACCACAACAAAAGAGAGCATGAACGACACAACAAAAATAAAAAACACCAAACAACAGAGCATGACTAAACTACAGCTAAAAGAAAAGACCCACAAAAGAGACAAGGCAGGCCAAGAAACGAAACAGACCCCCAAACACTCACACAAGCAAAAAAACAAACACCATGGGTGCACCACCCAGGTGATGCCGGGAAGGAGGCCAAAATCTGCATAGGTGTTGGCACTGAGGAAGGAGGGCTCATACAGGTGAATGGTGGGGGGTAGAGGGTGACGGGAACCCCACAACTTCCTCCAGCCACCACTGCGGCCCCTTCTAAAATCAAGCTGTGGCTTGAGGTGGACAAGGACAGGTAGGGGGCTGAGGCACCTACACGACACACAAACCCTGCTTGACTCCTTCCGCATCCCACACGCCATGGGGGCGTCCGAGCTCGCCAGTCACCCACGGGGTACCCAAGGACCAAACCTGCAAACAGGGAAGAAGGAGCAGAAGGGGAGGTTCAGCCGTCAGGGAGTCGCAGCCCAGGAACCGCCACCTCTTAGTACCGCTCACCAGAAAAGGCGACCGCGCACAGGAGGTGACACCACAGGAGGGGCCCTACGCACGCACAGACTGCTAGGTGACGTGGGACGGAGAAGCGCCAGCAGGACGTGTATCAGATCCCACGAGAAGAGCTTGCCAACAAGACGAACGAGGGAGGCGAGGAAGAAAGCCCAGGGGGAGAAGGAAATAACCAGCCAACAACTAATCACCTCCCCCTCCCCCGAGCACAAACCTGTCGTCGAGGGAAACCTAAATTGCCAGAGCTCTATAGCGGCACGCTGTCATACAAAACCATGAACCCTTTCCCAAATAGTTTTGATTACACATTACTTGTGGTGCTAGGAATTGATATGCGATATTAATTGGAATCGAAATTGCCAAATTTGTGTGCAATTGTGAAACTTTTAGATAGCCATCTGGTAGTATGAGACACCGTCTTGTGCACCGAATGACCATCTAGGTGTGCCATAGGACCATTTCGGCTATGGCAGGTTGTGAAAGTTCAAGATCTTTCAGTCTTTTCGACTCCCACATAATCCCGTATAGACTGGGAACCCTAGCACAAACCGCACATATAAATAGAGCGGTATTGGGGGCTTCCCAAAATACGACAGAGATAATTGAGAATCAATTCCTCTGAAAATTGTTGTCCTCTCTAGTTAGTAATAAAGAGAGCCCAAGCAAGTCCTAGATGACTAGGAAGGGATAGCTACATGAGAGAACAACTAAGAGTTTTCATTGTGGGAGAGCAAGTTGGTGACTAGTAAGCCAACGGGAGGGATAACTCCTTCATGTCTGTTCTAGTAGCACGATATGAGTTATAGTTGGTCCGTGTGGAATACTATAGAGGTAGGAGTTCTTTGTCTGCTGCTAGGAGAGCAACATTAGCCTACAGTCTGTGGTGAGACCACAGGAGCACTGTAGAAGCTGTTTGTGTTTGTTGATCATGGTGAAGACTAGGAGCTGCATAGCCGCCATCCAAGGGAAACTAGAAATAGTTGCATAGAAGTGAGTTGTTGTCACAAAACTTTCTCTAGGATCAGGTATAACTCATTAAACCCTCCTTCCTATTTCATATAGTTGACGTGATAGATAATTTTTTTATTTCCTCTGATATACTTTGTACCTGCATTTCCCAACAAGTACATCTTTGTTGGTATGGACTCTAACATGTTCATCATTTCAAAAACCATAGGGTTAAATTAGGTGTTTTGTTTATTCTAGATGTCTTCAAGTTTTCTAGTTCAAGTCAATTCTAGGTATTGTGTACTCGTAGATAAACAATTAAATCTTATAAGGTAAACCTAAAAGTATAAACCAAGAATTAGGACCATGCACTAAGATTGATTTGCAAACAATTGTTTTCATGATTTACATCCACAATTCAATTTATATGGATGTAGATCCTAAGAAAAGGAAAAAATTAGTGATCTAAAAGAGACTCAAATAAAGATACATCGATAAGTATTCAAAATAGGGAAAATGATTTGCTTCACTCCCACAAGCTTGGTTTTGACACTATTCTGAATGTCAAGAACCAATAGTAAAAAATGGAATGTGTGTACTAGAGGATCGTTGATGCAACAATGGCTGGAAGAAATTTAATGGTGAAAAATCTTAGGGAGAGAATGTGCTAATGAAGTCAAGGTCATAGGATGATAATTGTGGTTGGGTGGAGGATATTTCCAAACACCCCCTTTCTCTATAAATGATCATATAGTATCTGGGAATAATTATCCCAAATTATCATTGCTCCTGATTCCTAAGGATCAATTGCTCATTATTAAACATTACCTACTGATGAAGGAAACTCTATTCTTGATTTTGGAAGATTTTCTCCTAGAATCTTCTAAATTGGGCCATGTATGCTTGTTGTTGTTTTTGGAACTACTGGATCAATGTGACCATATGGTATATTCCATCAAGCAAGTAAAAATCCTATGTGCCCACATGTGCTGTCGTTGCAGATGTTAAGCCTTGGATGAATGGGACATAATGAGGGTGTGGTATCTTGATGCAATAGGTTATGCTTCCTCAATATAATATTCTTCCTCAGACTCCTCCCCGTCTTCCTTTTCCCCATTGTCTTTCTTTTCATCTGAAGTGGACCAACAAAGATGTTTCGTGTTAATTGTTGACCTAAGTGTAACAAATTGTCTATATTTTGATGATGACTTAACCATTCCATTCTTATGTATATAATATGTCTATTTGAGATTGATTTCGTGCATTAGGCAACAAAAAAGGAACAATTCAATCAAGCCCTATCTTGATCTAGTTCAAGTCAAAAGGAATGCAAATGCACTCTTGTGGAAAATGCCCAAAAACCTTAGGACAATTTTGTAATCTTTTGTATTGATGCTATGACTTGTAACTAAAGTGAGAAAAAAATATAAGAACTTAATTCAAACATTCAATCACTCTTTTGAAAATTTATTAAATTCATTATAGAGTGCTTGCTTGGTCGAGTTTCATCCTTGATAAACTCGGCCGATGTCATTGATGAATTTTGGAAAAGTCTAGGTTTGTATGAGTTTACCTTAGAATAAACTCAACTGACACCCTACACAAGAAAATTGATTTTAAGCAATCAGTCCAGTTTCATCTGGGATAAACTCAGTCGACAACTACAATTAGCTTGTCACATAGTGCTACCGATCGAGTTACCTTTATGGAAACTGGACCGACTACACTATATAGAATGTACAGAAAAAGTGATTCTAGCTGTTGGAGTGTTGTAAGCCTAAAAATACATTTGTTGTAACACCCCAAATGACTACAAATCATTCCTAAGTGCTTCTAATGTCTAGTGGACACCCCCAACTATAAATAGTATCCCTTACAGTTCATTCCAAGTTTTCTCCTTAATGATATTCAACCTCCTAGCTATTGTTGACTATATTTTGTCCACTAGAGACCCTTTTTCTCTTTTTTACAAATTTAAACGTCCATATGAGTTAGATAGGCTATGTGTGAGGGAGATACTCCATTGTTCTCTTGTTAATCTCTCAAAGCTTCCCTTTCCTAACCACTTTCTTAAAGTAAAGTTGGTGAAAAGCTTCTTAGAGGTGAAGGAGAAGGTGAAAAGATTCTCCAAGTTGAAGGAGAAGGTGAAGGAAGAAGATCCTTGAGGCGAGTGGGTATTTCCTTCAAGGTGGAAGACTCTTTGCAAGAAGGGGATCTCCTTGGGGAAGGCATCCAACTGCTTGCAAGAGTGGGTAAGCCCTTCTACAAGTTGAAGACTCTACCTCAATGATAGCGTAACGACCGACAATCAAATCGTTACTAATTAAGCAGAATTAAACATAAACAACAGATTAACAAAAATCACTAAAAATGAAAACCATTTTTCAAAGAGATCCATTCCAAGGAAAACTCTTACTGAAAGGTCCAAAACCTTATATACATCATTATTCACATTGTACATATCTGGTAAATCTCATCTCGAGAATAACATATAACAGTTGCTTTACCAAACTATACATGAGCAACATAAAACCTTGAGGCGTGTAAGACAAAATCTCTTATTGATCAAAAAACTAGTACGAACCAACTCCAACGACCTAAGAGTACACAGACGACACATAGGACTCATATCTACAAGACATGACAAATAGTACACTCAACATGAGATGTCATTGCTGCCTCAGCTGTTGTTCTTCCTCTGCAGAAAGGTATTTACCTCCTTGTGCACGTCCACCTAAAACATTTGGGTCCCACGGGGGTGAGACAATTGTAATTGTCCCAGTGAGAGATATAACTCTCTGCCGACCATATTATTATCACAGATTAAGCATTTATAAACTGATCAGAGGTTCTCATTATATTAACAGGCAATATTAATTACTATATAAACAGAATGAAGTAATATCCTTTCTTAAGGAGAACATTGCATCTACCCATGGTAGAATTAATAATCAACTATATGCTTTGCAAGGAATGTAAAGAAACATAAATCACATCTATCCACTATGGATGCATAAAAGAAATGTAACATCATCCAAATGAAATCCGTATTTAAGAAAACATGCTAGGCGGATGATTACATTTTACAATCACACTTATGCCCTGAGGAGATGAGATATACTGCTCATCTCCAACCGACCACTGCGAAGTCAAAATCGGTACCATACAAGATCAATGGAAGAGCCAGATACCATGACCTCATACCGTCTCGGTCAGTGCGAGAAAACGAGCATGACTATGTCAACTGCTAAATAGCTTTCCAAGGTATACTGGAAACTTCACTATAGAGTAGCAGGGTCAGCTGCACTCTCGTCAGGATTGAGAGATCTCGTGTTTATCTACCATCAACCTGAGGAAGGGTCGATTAGATTTCGTGTTTATCTACATCGAATCCCAACCAATAATGAAGGATTGATAGATTTCATGTTTACCTACCATCAATCCCCCATTCGGGGCGTACGTATATTTTCACCCATCACCCCCACATATTAAAAAATATGCGATCTCCATGAGATCTCGTAGGAAAACCTATTTCACTATTCAACAATTTACTGACGATGATGGATCTACGGTCAGGTCCCTACATGATAAGATTCAACTTGATTAATTACGTACATTGCCATATTCTTTTAGCATCAGTCAAGTTTTCAAACATGAATTATTATGACAAAAGTTACAAAGAACAAGCATAATACATCTATCAAGTACTTTCAAATCCTTAAAACACATATAACATTTAGGATCTCAATCCCTTATCTCATTACTGGGAAATTCTCATCCCTTAACATCATCATCATCATGATTACATATCTAGTTATTCAAACCCTTTGTTCATCACAGATCACTGTTACCAATTATCAGGTAACTAATACCTCTAGGTCCTCAGACCAAGGTATACGTGGTACTTGTTATACAAGCATCTCACATGGCTCACAAGGCCCATTAAGTATCTTGTCACCTCTCACTAGGTAACAACTTATTTACATGGCTCATAAGGCCATTACACATCTTGTCACCTCTCACTAGGCAACAACTTATTCACATGGCTCACAAGGCCATTACACATCTTGTCACCTCTCACTAGGCAAAAACTTATTCACATGGCTCACAAGGCCATTACACATCTTGTCACCTCTCACTAGGCAACAACTTATTCACATGGCTCACAAGGCCATTACACATCTTGTCACCTCTCACTAGGCAACAACTTATTCACATGGCTCACAAGGCCATTACACATCTTGTCACCTCTCACTAGGCAACAACTTATTCACATGGCTCACAAGGCCATTACACATCTTGTCACCTCTCACTAGGCAACAACTTATTCACATGGCTCACAAGGCCATTACACATCTCGTCACCTCTCACTAGGCAACAACTTATTCGCATGGCTCGCAAGGCCATGCAATAAAAGAGTTACAACCTTCCCATCATTAGGGTTAGGGTTTCCCATTCTTATTGATTAGGGTTTCTCTTACATATCATCAACCTTCATTAGGGTTAGGGTTTTCCATTATTAACCATTTAGGTTTTCAAGATCATATTATCAATGATCAAACCCTAATTCATTGCTCCACACATCTAGGAGCAAACATTGATATTATAAGTATTCAATCATACTTATTCATTCTCATCATTTATCATTAAATTAATCATCAACACAAGGTATGAGTTCCTTTCTCATCCTTACTAGGGTATGATTACATCATGCTTTATTAACTTGGCTTAACCCTTTCTCAAGGTATGTTAGCCCACACTTATCAAAGTGCATTAATCACATTCCATCTCAATGTAATAATTTACATGACACACTTCATGTGTTACTCATCCAAGTATATTGGATTTGAGGTGCATTAATGTGTATCAACCTTGGAGTGCTGGATGTGATATCTATCATGTCTTGATGTATCACTTCCCTCATCACTTTTATCTTACTTAAGTTCATAAACTTATCTTGTATTAGGGTATGTCCCATCCTAATACTTTATACACTAGCTCATCACATTTATCATGCAATGTATTGGTCATAAGTCACACAATTGAATTATTCAACCCTAATTAATGATATGGAATCATCTCGGGTTAAGGCATTATTGGTATAAGGTTGTCCATTAACAACCACTCTGGGTGCTTCACCTATCAAGGTATTATCCACACCATTACTTGGTTCTACACAAATCATTCCTAAGAGTGTCTTATTGTCACCTTTTCAAAGTATATAGGGTTAAATCATATGCATGTGTTCGCTATATTGTGTTGTAGGTGTCTAGATACCACTGTATCGGGTTGGATGTGTATGAACACTCACCATATCGGGTTAGGATTTGCATTTGTCTCCATATCGGGCATGAGGTACCTTCTTGACCTCATATCGAGCACAAGGTATATGTATGTGTCGTCCATGAGACTTATGAAGTATCAACCCATCACCATATCGAGCTAGTCACCATCTAGGGTTAGCCATGATGGGTTAGGGTTACCATATTGTTTAGGGTTGTATATTGTGCAACCATGTCATACAAGGTCATGTCGGCCTCATGATACTAAGTATCAATGATGTATCATATGATCATATCATGCAATAGCACTTGTTACTCTTCACTTATATCGGGTTACCCAATTTAGGGTTTCTTGTCAACTTACAAGTATACAATTGACCTTGTATCATGCATGGAGTCTATAATAGACTTCCTATCGTGCAAGAGGTGTATAATACACCCCCATATTTTTCAATAAGGTTTGCAAACCTATTCATATCATTTTAGTGAAATAGGTGCATCATCATATCGGGTTAGAGGTGCTTGCTTATGTGCATGCACCCGATATCACTTTTATATGGTGATATCACAATCTTCAAGCTCTAGACCTTTATTATAACTATTATAGATCAAGTCAACAGGTCTAAGAAACTAATAGAACTCATAATTTCATCAACTATTTCAGGAAATTTTGGAATTAAAAGTAGATCATTAAATACAACAATTTAGGTGATGAATAATAACATGATTGAGTTCAAGTTATATAACCCGCCTTAAGAACCACTTCAAAGCTTCAAGGTCCAAAGATCCATGTTCCTAAGGTTTAAGATGACTTTATTAAAGGTCCAAGGCTCGTTCATAACTCATTCATATACAAGGAATCACCACGGATAAGCAATTGGTGAAGAAGAAATGAAAGGTAGGTCAAGACCCTAATTTGATGCTTCAATTCAAGCTTGAAGACAACTATATCTTACCTTAGGGTTAAGTTTTGAGTTCCTTAGCTCCTTGGCCGACACCCTACAACTCTTGGGTGATATGGACTTCCTCTTGGCCGATAAAACTTTGCTTGTGTCCGATACCCCCTCACTTGTGGCCAAAATCTCTTCAATTGGCCGATATCAACTTGCTATGGGCAATATCAACATGGCATGGCCGATATACCATCAATGGACAATACCCAAGGCCTATGCATGATACCCTTGTGATCTTGCACGACATACCACCCCTCTTGCACGATATGACACTCACTTGCATGATATGGGACTCACTTGGAGTCAAAACACTTCACTCTATGGCCGATATAACCCTATATGGCCGATATCACCTAATTGGGTGATATGCTCTTGCCATGGGCGATATCTCAAGGCCCATTCACGATAACACATCATCCCTTTATGATATGGGAGCTCTATGCACGATTCCATAGGGTAGGAGGGTGGCAAGGGTCGCAAAATTGGACCAAGGGGTGAAACTAGGGGTATATATATTTGCTGATCACGAAGAAAGGAAAAAATGAGGTGTCAACATTTTGAGATAGTAGGTGCCACGTGTCATGCATGGGTGACATGTGTCCATGCATGGATCAACATTTATATTGACACTCATATATAAGCTTTTCAACTTGATACAACTCAAGTTAAGCTTCCAAATTCAACCCTTTTTCTTGGTCATTTCATCACCAAGATTAGCATCATTCATAATGGAATAAAACATGGTGTATCATTCATTATATCTCCTCTAAATGATACATAGAGGAAGTAGGTACACTCTAGAGGTGGTAATTTTCATATCAACCCCACATTTTGGGTAAATTACAATTTGTACCAAAATTGGTGCATAAGGTACCAACATTATTCAAACAAGTTCAAACTTGGAATTTAGGCTTTCCACAAGCCACCACTTAGAATCATTCTCTCTATTATGATGCTAAAACACATAAGGCATGTTCAACATGTGACATTTTGCATTATAGCCCCTCAATTTGGGTAAAGTGCACTTTGGTCCAAAACAAAGGAAAATTGCTCAAACAACATTCAATCGAGACCAAACTTGAAACATGAGTGTGTCACATGATAACAAAGAACCTTAGAGGATTATATTAAATTACAAATCAACTTAATTAGCCAAAAAAACTAGGGTTACCTCATAACCCATGTCAGGGTCGTTACAAGTTATAAACCCCTAACAAGGATTTCGTCCCCGAAATCTCAGATAAAAGAAGACATATATTATTCATTCGTTATATCATCAAGTCTCCACATAACATCTCATTGTTATGGAGACACCATAGAACTTTGATCAATACAAAGTTCTTTTACACAAAAATCCCATGGAATCAAACACATAGGATACATGCTTCACTGTCTTTTCATTATCAACTGTGTAGTTAATTCTGGGTCAGGTAACACTTTTCTCACTCAGATAGAGGTTGTTTGTTAATATCATTTGACAAACTTTTATTGTAATATTTTTACAATTATTCCTTCAAGTAAATCATTCTCATCAAAGTTATGTTTATGCAGAGCATAAACCCCTAACATATGATGTCCATACTATTTCATGTAACTAGACTGATTTCACAGTTGGCCATCCCAGGCAACCAACATAAATCATCTAATTAGGAGTTATGCTTTTACTTTCTCATACCACCTGAAACTTCTTAGATACCAGGATTACTTACTTTGATATCTATCACATGTGTTAAAAACTCATCATATCCTCATCTTTCTTTCATCTTGGGACATTACTTGTTACACATATCTTTATCTTGGGACCAAAGTCCAAGACAAACTGATACTTTTCTAAGTATCCACCAATGGATTATTTCTTATCCATGCACATCAAGTGTCATAATACTCACTTGATTGCCATGTCCCTGAAAGGAAAGAACACAAAGAAACATATTCCTTTTATCACCCCATCATCATCCAAGGTTGTTTATCAAAGGGAAGAGATTATCATCTCCTATGATTATTGCATGATCTTTCAACTATTCATCAGTCATTTTGTGATTTTATCACATTTCCCATTTCCACATCATGGGAAAAGATCTTTACTATTCACACATGCTTTTTAGGACAATCAATAGGGAAGTCCATAACAGCAATCCTTTTTAGGATTATCAGGTAACATCAAAAGAATGCATATCAAAATGAAAAAGCTCTATCTGATTGTTACCCTCCGCGGTCATCCACATCTTTAGGTTGACTCAACCCATAGATTCTAGCTATTTCATGTTGTTACTTTTGGCTTTTTAGAACCACTAGGCAAAATTCTCTGGAATTGTAATGACATTTCCTTAATTCTCAGCTTATTGCCCCTTCTTGGGCACTGTCATCACAGATATACTATCTGTCTAAACTTATGGAAGAGTCTACTTTCTCGCCATATGTTAATCTTTCCCACATTTTCCACTGTTCCAACATGACTATGTCGTTCAGGAACCCTTTCAAAGCCCAAAGATTCTGCATCAAGGACTGGTAACCTAGGTTGTAATGCTATTATCCAGTCTACTATATGCATCACTGTTATCCTAACCTGCCCAACAAGAGCATAAGCATAGGATTCTCTATCCTAATCATATCATGATGGGAATTCTCAGGCATTCATTCTTCTCTTTCCTGATCCCTTGCACCCTTTCCTGGTGCAACAACATTGCCCTCAACAATGTATTCCTCATATTCCCCAGTCATTTATAAACTTCACCCTTTCTACTGCACAAGCAGAAGTCATTATAGGGTATACTGGAGTACACACACAAACTCAACACCTTAGTCCTATGTCTTTGTAGACTCAACAAACCTTAAGCTCTGATACCAAAACTGTAACGACCGATAATCAAATCGTTACTACTTAAGCGGAATTAAGCATAAACAACATATTAACAAAAATCACTAAAAATTAAAACCATTTTTCAAAGAGATCCATTCCAAGGAAAACTCTTACTAAAAGGTCCAAAACCTTATATACATCATTATTCACATTGTACATATCTGGTACATCTCATCTTGAGAATAACATATAACAGTTGCTTTACCAAACTATACATGAGCAACATAAAACCTCGAGGCGTGTAAGCCAAAATCTCTTATTGATCATAAAACCAATACGAACCAACTCCAAGGACCTGAGAGTACAGAGACGACACATAGGACTCATATCTACAAGAGATGACAGACAATACACTCAACCTGAGCTGTCATTGCTGCCTCAACTGTTGTTCTCTCTCTACAGAAAGGTCTTCACCTCCTCGTGCACGTCCACCTAAAAATTTTGGGTCCCATAGGGGTGAGACAATTGTAATTGTCCCAGCGAGAGATATAACTCTCCTCCGACCATATTATTATCACAGATTAAGCATTTATAAACTGAGCAGAGGTTCTCATTATATTAACAGGCAAGATTAATTATCGTATAAACAAAATGAAGTAATCTCCTTTCTTAAGGAGAGCATTGCATCTACCCATGGTAGAATTAATAATCAACTATCTGCTTTGCAAGGAATGTAAAGAAACATAAATCACATCTATCCACTATGGATGCATAAAAGAAATGTAACGTCAGCCAAATGATTTCCGTATTTAAGCAAACATGCTAGGCGGCTGATTACATTTTACAATCACACTTATGCCATGAGGAGATGAGGTATACCACTCATCTCCAACCGACCACTGCGAAGTCAAAATCGGTACCATACAAGATCAATGGAAGAGCTGACTACCATGACCTCATACCGTCTCAGTCAGTGTGAGAAAACGAGCAGGACTATGTCAACTACTAAATAGCTTTCCATGGTATACTGGAAACTTCGCTATAGAGTAGTAGGGTCAGCTGCACTCTCATCAGGATTGAGAGATCTCGTGTTTATCTACCATCAACCTGAGGAAGGGACGATTAGATTTTGTGTTTATCTACATCGAATCCCAACCAATAATGAAGTATTGAGAGATTTCATGTTTAGCTACCATCAATCCCCCATTCGGGGCGTACATATATTTTCACCCATCACCCTCACATATTCAAAAATATGCTGTCTCCGGGAGATCCCATAGGAAAACCTGTTTCACCATTCATCAATTTACTGACACTGATGGATCTATGGTCAGGGCTCTACATGATAAGATTCCACTTGATTAATTAAGTGCATTGCCATATTCTTTTAGAATCAGTCAAGTTTTCAAACATGAATTATTATGACAAAAGTTACAAAGAACAAGTGTAATACATCTATCCAGTACTTTCAAATCCTTAAAACACATATAACATTTAGGATCTCAATCCCTTATCTCATTACTGGGAATACTCATCCCTTAACATTATTATCATCATGATTACATATCTGGGTATTCAAACCCTTAGTTCATCACAGATCACTGTTACCACTTATCAGGTAACTGATACCTCTAGGTCCTCAGACCAAGGTATACATGGTACTTGTTATACAAGCATCTCACATGGCTCAAAAGGCCCATTAAGTATCTTGTCACCTCTCACTAGGAAAAAACTTATTCACATGGCTCACAAGGCCATTACACATCTTGTCACCTCTCACTAGGCAACAAATTATTCACATCACTCACAAGGCCATTACACATCTTGTCACCTCTCACTAGGCAACAACTTATTCACATGGCTCACAAGGCCATTACACATCTTGTCACCTCTCACTAGGCAACAACTTATTCACATGGCTCACAAGGCCATTACACATCTTTTCACCTCTCACTAGGTAACAACTTATTCACATGGCTCACAATGCCATTACACATCTTGTCACCTCTCACTAGGCAACAACTTATTCACATGGCTCACAAGGCCATTCCACATCTTGTCACCTCTCACTAGGCAACAACTTATTCACATGGCTCACAAGGCCATTCCACATCTGGTCACCTCTCACTAGGCAACAACTTATTCACATGGCTCACAAGGCCATTACAGATCTCGTCACCTCTCACTAGGCAACAACTTATTCACATGGCTCGCACGGCCATGCAATAAAAGAGTTACAACCTTCCAATCATTAGGGTTAGGGTTTCCCATTCTTATTGATTAGGGTTTCTCTTACATATCATCACCCTTCATCAGGGTTAGGGTTTTCCATTATTAACCATTTAGGTTTTCAAGATCATATTATCAATGATCAAACCCTAATTAATTGGTCCACACATCTAGGAGCAAACATTGATATCATAAGTATTCAATCATACTTATTCATCCTCATCATTTATCATTAAATTAATCATCAACACAAGGTATGAGTTCCTTTCTCATCCTTACCAGGGTATGATTACATCATGCTTTATTAACTTGGCTTAACCCTTTCTCAAGGTATGTTAGCCCACACTTATCAAAGTGCATTAATCACATTCCATCTCAATGTAATAATTTACATGACATACTTCATGTGTTACTCATCCAAGTATATTGGATTTGAGGTGCATTAAGGTGTATCAACCTTGGAGTGTTGGATGTGATATCTATCATGTCTTGATGTATCACTTCCCTCATCACTTTTATCTTACATAAGTTCATAAACTTATCTTGTATTAGGGTATGTCCCATCCTAATACTTTATACACTAGATCATCACATTTATCATGTAATGTATTGGTCATAAGTCACAAAATTGAATTATTCAACCCTCATTAATGATATGGACTCATCTCGGGTTAAGGCATTATTGGTACAAGGTTGTCCATTAACAACCACTCTGGGTGCTTCACCTATCAAGGTATTAGCCACACCATTACTTGGTGCCACACAAATCATTCCTAAGAGTGTCTTACTCTCACCTTTACAAAGTATATCGGGTTAAATAATATGCATGTGTTCACTATATTGGGTTGTAGGTGTCTAGATACCACTGTATCGGGTTGGAGGTGTATGAACACTCATCATATCGGGTTAGGATTTGCATTTGTCTCCATATCGGGCATGAGGTACCTTCTTGACCTCATATTGAGCACAAGGTATATGTATGCGTCGTCCATGAGACTTATGAGGTATCAACTCATCACCATATTGGGCTAGAAGTGCATTCAATCATCCTATCGGGCTAGTCACCATCTAGGGTTAGCCATGACAGGTTAGGGTTACCATATTGTTTAGGGTTGTGTATCGTGCAACCCTGTCGTGCAACCATTTCATACAAGGTCATGTAGGCCTCATGATACTAAGTATCAATGATGTATCATATGATCATATCATGCAATAGCACTTGTTACTCTTCACTTATATCGGGTTACCCAATTTAGGGTTTCTTGTCAACTTACAAGTATACAATTGACCTTGTATCGTGCATGGAGTCTATAACAGACTTCCTATCATGCAAGAGGTGTATAATACACCCCATATCGTTCAATAAGGTTTGCAAACCTATTCATATCATTTTAGTGAAATAGGTGCATCATCATATCAGGTTAGAGGTGCTTGCTTATGTGCATGCACCCGATATCACTTTTATAAGGTGATATCACACTCTTCAAGCTCTAGAACTTTATCATAACTATTATAGTTCAAGCCAACAGGTCTAAGAAACTACTAGAACTCATAATTGTATCAACTATTTCAGGAAATTTTGGAATTAAAAGTAGATCATTAAATACAACAATTTAGGTGATGAATAATAACATGATTGAGTTCAAGTTATATAACCCGCCTTAAGAACCCCTTCAAAGCTTAAAGGTCCAAAGATCCATGTTACTAAGGTTGAACATGAATTTATCAAAGGTCCAAGACTCTTTCACAACTCCTTCATATACAAGGAATCACCATGGATAAGCAATTGGTGAAGAAGAAATGAAAGGTAGATCATAACCCTAATTCCATGCTTCAATTCAAGCTTGAAGACAACTATATCTTACCTTAGGGTTAAGTTTTGAGTTCCTTAGCTCCTTGGCCGACACCCTACCACTCTTGGGAGATATGGACTTCCTCTTGGCCGACACAACTTTGCTTGTGTCTGATACCCCCTCACTTGTGGCCAAAATCTCTTCAATTGGCTGATATCAACTTGCTATGGGCAATATCAACATGGCATGGCCGATATACCTGCTATGGCCAATACCCAAGGCCTATGAATGATACCCTTGTGATATTGCATGACATACCACCCCTCTTGCACGATATGATACTCACTTGCACGATATGGCACTCACTTGGAGTCAAAACACTTCACTCTATGGCCGATATCACCCAATATGGCCGATATCACCTACTTGGGTGATATGCTCTTGCCATGGGTGATATCTCAAGGCCCATGCACGATACCACAGCATACCTTCACGATATGGGAGCTCTATGCACGATACCATAGGGTAGGAGGGTGGTAAGCGTCACAAAATTGGACCAAGGGGTGAAACTAGGGGTATATATACTTGTTGATCATGAAGAAAGGCAAAAATGAGGTGTCAACATTTTGAGCTAGTAGTGCCACGTGTCATGCATGGGTGACACGTGTCCATGCATGCATCAACATTTATCTTGACATTAAAAAAGGTTTAGGATCATCTAAAGATGCAAATTCGTCCATTGGTTATCCATTTGGATAAGTCATCTAGGTTTAATCACTATTTTCAGTCAAGCCGATACACTTTTTCTAAGGAAACTTGTTGTCCGTCACACCTCACCTCCTTGAGGTTATTTGCACGATATGGACTTTTCCAAGAGTTCAAAAAACGATATGGGACACCTCCTTGGGCTCCATGGCCGATAGGTACTCATATATAAGCTTTTCAACTTGATACAACTCAAGTTAAGCTTCCAAATTCACCCCTTTTTCTTGGTCATTTCATCACCAAGATTAGCATCATTCATAATGGAATAAAACATGGTGTATCATTCATTATCTCTCCTCTAAATGATACATAGAGGAATTATGTACATTCTAGAGGTGGTAATTTTCATATCAACTCCACATTTTGGGTAAATTACAATTTGTACCAAAATTGGTGCATAAGGTACCAACATTATTCAAACAAGTTCAAACTTGGAATTTAGGATTTCCACAAGCCACCACTTAGCATCATTCTCTCTATTATGATGCTAAAACACATAAGGCATGTTCAACATGTGACATTTTGCATTATATCCCTTCAATTTGGGTAAATTTCACTTTGGTCCAAAATAAAGTAAAATTGATCAAACAACATTCAATCGGGACCAAACTTGAAACATGAGTGTGTCACATGATAACAAAGCACCTTAGAGGATTATATTAAAGTTCTAATCAACTTAACTATCCAAAAAAAATAGTGTTACCTCATAACCCAGGTCAGGGTCGTTACAAGTTATAAACCCCTAACAAGGATTTCGTCCCTGAAATCTCAAATAAAAGGAGACATATATTATTCATTCGTTATATCATCAAGTCTCCACATAACATCTCATTGTTATGGAGACACCATAGAACTTTGATCAATACAAAGTTCTTTTACACAAAAATCCCATGGAATCAAACACATAGGATACATGCTTCACTGTCTTTTCATTATCGAATGTGTAGTTAATTCTGGGCCAAGTAACACTTTTCTCACTCAGATAGAGGTTGTTTGTTAATCTCATTTGACAAACTTTTATTGTAATATTTTTACAATTATTCCTTCAAGTAAATCATTCTCATCAATGTTATGTTTATGTAGAGCATAAACCCCTAACATATGATGTCCATACTATTTCATGTAACTAGACTGATTTCACAGTTGGCCATCCCAGGCAACCAACATAAATCATCTGATTAGGAGTTATGCTTTTACTTTCTCATACCACCTGACACTTCTTAGATACCAGGATTCCTTACTTTGATATGTATCACATGTGTTAAAAACTCATCACATCCTCATCTTTCTTTCATCTTGGGACATTACTTGTTACACATATCTTTATCTTGGGACCAAAGTCCAAGACAAACTGATACTTTTCTAAGTATCCACCAATGGATTATTTCTTATCCATGCACATCAAGTGTCATAATACTCACTTGATTGCCATGTCCCTGAAAGGAAAGAACAGAAAGAAACATATTCCTTTTATCACCCCATCATCATCCAAGGTTGTTTATCAAAGGGAAGAGATTATCATCTCCTATGATTATTGCATGATCTTTCAACTATTCATCAGTCATTTTGTGATTTTATCACATTTCCCATTTCCACATCATGGGAAAAGATCTTTACTATTCACACATGCTTTATCTGACAGGGATCATCTCCCTTGTTTTCATTCTCTTATCATGAGGATTATACTTTTCATTTCCTCATACATACAGATTGATCTGAGATCATCTCAGATTCCACTTTATTGCACTTAGGATGTGATATACATGTCCATACCATATTTCCAGTTTCATTATACTCACTAGATTGTCTCAGAATGACTACTTGATCAGAGTAATCATAAAGATAACAATCTAAGAGTTCCATACTCACCTTATCTCCAATAATTATATACCTGGCCAGGGTATACAAGTATTAAGATTAAGTAGTATCCACTTTGTTTACTATCATATTCCTTACTTTTTGTATAATAACCAACACATGATTTAACATTCCTGGATTTTCTCCAGGCATCTCTTCTATACCTCATCCTTTTTCACACAGATAAGAGCAATTATAGAGCATTTAAAAGAATATTGAATAGAATATAAAATCTAGTTCTCATCATTTCTTCCCTATGTCCCCATAGGACAATCAATAGGAAAGTCCATAACAGCAATCCTTTTTAGGATTATCAGGTAACATCAAAAGAATGCATATCAAAATGAAAAAGCTCTATCTGATTGTTACCCCTCGTGGTCATCCACAGCTTTAGGTTGACTCAACCCATAGAGTCTAGCTATTTGATGTTGTTACTTTTGGCTTGTTAGAACCACTAGGAAAACGTATCTGAAATTGTAATGACATTTCCTTAATTCTCAGATTATTGCCCCTTCTTGGGCACTGCCATCACAGATATACTATCTGTCTAAACTGATGGAAGAGTCTACTTTCTTGCCATATGTTAATCTTTCCCACATTTTCCACTATTCCAACATGACTATGTCGTTCAGGAACCCTTTCAAAGCCCAACGTTTTTGCATCAAGGACTGGTAACCTAGGTTGTAATGCTATTATCTAGTCTACTATATGCATCACTGTTATCTTAACCTGCCCAACAAGAGCATAAGCATAGGATTCTCTATCCTAATCGTATCATGATGGGAATTCTCAGGCATTCATTCTTCTCTTGCATGATCCCTTGCACCCTTTCTTGGTGCAACAACATTGCCCTCAACAATGTATTCCTCGTGTTCCCCAGTGATTTATAAACTTCACCCTTTCTACTGCACAAGAAGAAGTCATTATAGGGTATACTGGAGTACACTAACACAGACTCAACACCTTAGTCCTATGTCTTTGTAGACTCAATGAACCTTAAGCTCTGATACAAAAACTATAACAACCGACAATCAAATCGTTACTAATTAAGCAGAATTAAACATAAACAACAGATTAAAAAAAATCACTAAAAATTAAAACCATTTTTTAAAGAGATCCATTCCAAGGAAAACTCTTACTAAAAGTTCCAAAACCTTATATACATCATTATTCACATTGTACATGTCTGGTACATCTCATCTCAAGAATAACATATAACATTTGCTTTACCAAACTATACATGAGCAACATAAAACCTCGAGGCGTGTAAGCCAAAATCTCTTATTGATCATAAAACCAGTATGAACCAACTCCAAGGACCTGAGAGTACAGAGACGACACATAGGACTCATATCTACAAGACATGACAGACAGTACACTCAACCTGAGCTGTCATTGCTGCCTCAACTGTTGTTCTTCCTATGTAGAAAGGTCTTCACCTCCTCGTGCACGTCCACCTAAAAAATTTGGGTCCCACGGGGGTGAGACAATTGTAATTGTCCCAGCGAGAGATATAACTCTCCACCGACCATATTATTATCACAGATTAAGCATTTATAAACTGAGCAGAGGTTCTCATTATATTAACAGTCAAGATTAATTACCGTATAAACAAAATGAAGTAATCTCCTTTCTTAAGGAGAGCATTGCATCTAGCCATGGTAGAATCAATAATCAACTATCTGCTTTGCAAGGAATGTAAAGAAACATAAATCACATCTATCCACTATGGATGCATAAAAGAAATGTAACATCAGCCAAATAATTTCCGTATTTAAGCAAACATGCTAGGCGGCTGATTACATTTTACAATCACACTTATGCCCTGAGGAGATGAGGTATACAGCTTATCTCCAACCGACCACTGCGAAGTCAAAATCGGTACCATACAAGATCAATGGAAGAGCCGGCTACCATGAACTCATACCGCCTCGGTCAGTGCGAGAAAATGAGCATGACTATGTCAACTACTAAATAGCTTTCCAAGGTATACTGGAAACTTCTCTATAGAGTAGCAGGGTCAGATGCACTCTCGTCAGGATTGAGAGATCTCGTGTTTATCTACCATCAACCTGAGGAAGGGATGATTAGATTTTGTGTTTATCTACATCGAATCCCAACCAATAATGAAGTATTGATAGATTTCATGTTTAGATACCATCAATCCCCCATTTGGGGCGTACATATATTTTCACCCATCACCCTCACATATTCAAAAATATGCTATCTCCGGGAGATCCCATAGGAAAACCTGTTTCACCATTCATCAATTTACTGACACTGATGGATCTATGGTCAGGGCTCTACATGATAAGATTCCACTTGATTAATTAAGTGAATTGCCATATTCTTTTAGCATCAGTCAAGTTTTCAAACATGAATTATTATGACAAAAGTTACAAAGAACAAGCGTAATACATCTATCAAGTACCTTAAAATCCATAAAAAACATATAACATTTAGGATCTCAATCCCTTATCTCATTACTGGGAATTCTCATCCCTTAACATTATCATCATCATGATTACATATATGGGTATTCAAACCCTTAGTTCATCACAGATCACTGTTACCACTTATCAGGTAAGTAATACCTCTAGGTCCTCAGACCAAGGTATACATGCTACTTGTTATACAAGCATCTCACATGGCTCACAAGGCCCATTAAGTATCTTTTTACCTCTCACTAGGCAACAACTTATTCACATGGCTCACAAGGTCATTACACATATTGTCACCTCTCACTAGGAAACAACTTATTCACATGGCTCACAAGGACATTACACATCTTATCACCTCTCGCTAGGCAACAACTTATTCACATGGCTCATAAGGCTATCACACATCTTGTCACCTCTCACTAGGCAAAAACTTATTCACATGGCTCACAAGGCCATTACACATCTTGTCACCTCTCACTAGGAAACAACTTATTTACATGGCTCACAAGGCCATTACACATCTTGTCACCTCTCACTAGGCAACAACTTATTCACATGGTTCACAAGACCATTACACATCTCGTCACCTCTCACTAGGCAACAACTTATTCACATGGCTCGCAAGGCCATGCAATAAAAGAGTTACAACCTTCCCATCATTAGGGTTAGGGTTTCCCATTCTTATTGATTAGGGTTTCTCTTACATATCATCACCCTTCATTAGGGTTAGGGTTTTCCATTATTAACCATTTAGGTTTTCAAGATCATATTATCAATGACCAAACCCTAATTCATTGCTCCACACATCTAGGAGCAAACATTGATATCATAAGTATTCAATCATACTTATTCATTCTCATCATTTATCATTAATTAATCATCAACACAAGTTATGAGTTCCTTTCTCATCCTTACCAGGGTATGATTACATCATGCTTTATTAACTTGGCTTAACCCTTTCTCAAGGTATGTTAGCCCACACTTATCAAAGTGCATTAATCACATTCCATCTCAATGTAACAATTTAGATGACACACTTCACGTGTTACTCATCCAAATATATTGGATTTGAGGTGCATTAAGGTGTATCAACCTTGGAGTGCTTAATGTGATATCTATCATCATGTCTTGATGTATCACTTCCCTCATCACTTTTATCTTACTTAAGTTCATCAACTTATCTTGTATTTGGGTATGTCCCATCGTAATACTTTATACACTAGATCATCACATTTATCATGTAATGTATTGGTCATAAGTCACACAATTGAATTATTCAACCCTCATTAATGATATGGACTCATCTCGGGTTAAGGCATTATTGGTATAAGGTTGTCCATTAACAACCACTTTGGGTGCTTCACCTATCAAGGTATTAGCCACACCATTACTTGGTGCTACACAAATCACTCCTAAGAGTGTCTTACTCTCATCTTTACAAAGTATATAGGGTTAAATCATATGCATGTGTTCATTATATCGGGTTGTAGGTGTCTAGATACCACTGTATCGGGTTGGAGGTGTATGAACACTCACCATATCGGGTTAGGATTTGCATTTGTCTCCATATCGAGCATGAGGTACCTTCTGGACCTCATATAGAGCACGAGGTATATGTATGTGTTGTCCATGAGATTTATGAGGTATCAACGCATCACCATATCCGGCTAGAAGTACATTCAATCATCCTATTGGGCTAGTCACCAAATAGGGTTAGCCATGACAGGTTAGGGTTACCATATTGTTTAGGGTTGTGTATCTTGCAACCCTGTCATGAAACCATGTCATACAAGGTCATGTAGGCCTCATGATACTAAGTATCAATGATGTATCATATGATCATATCATGCAATAGCACTTGTTACTCTTCACTTATATCGGGTTACCCAATTTAGGGTTTCTTGTCAACTTACAAGTATACAATTGACCTTGTATCTTGCATGGAGTCTATAATAGATTTCCTATCGTGAAAGAGGTGTATACGACACCCCCATATCGTTCAATAAGGTTTACAAACCTATTCATATCATTTTAGTGAAATAGGTGCATCATCAGATCGGGTTAGAGGTGCTTGCTTATGTGCATGCACCCAATATCACTTTTATAAGGTGATATCACAATCTTCAAGCTCTAGACCTTTATTCTAACTATTATAGTTCAAGTCAACAGGTCTAAGAAACTACTAGAACTCATAATTTCATCAACTATTTCAGGAAATTTTGGAATTAAAAGTAGATCATTAAATATAACAATTTAGGTGATGAATAAAAACATGATTGAGTTCAAGTTATATAACCCACCCTAAGAACCACTTCAAAGCTTCAAGGTCCAAAGATCCATGTTCCTAAGGGTGAAGATGACTTTATTAAAGGTACAAGTCTCGTTCACAACTCCTTCATATACAAGGAATCACCATGGATAAGCAATTGGTGAAGAAGAAAAGAAAGGTAGATGATAAACCTAATTCCATGCTTCAATTCAAGCTTGAAGACAACTATATATTACCTTAGGGTTAAGTTTTGAGTTCCTTAGCTCCTAGGCCGACACCCTACCACTCTTGGGAGATATGTACTTCGTCTTGGCCGACACAACTTTGCTTTTGGCCGATACCCCCTCACTTGTGGCCAAAATCTCTTCAATTGGCCGATATCAACTTGCTATGGGCAATATCAACATGGCATGGCCGATATACCTTCTATTGTCGATACCAAAGGCCTATGAACGATACCCTTGTTCTCTTGCACGACATGCCACCCCTCCTGAACGATATGATACTCACTTGCATGATATGACACTCACTTGGGAGTCAAAACACTTCACTCTATGGCCGATATCACCCTATATGGTCGATATCACCTACTTGGGCGATATGCTCTTGCCATGGGTGATATCCCAAGGCCCATGCACGATAACACAACATCCCTTCACGATATGGGATCTCTATGCACGATACCATAGGGTAGGAGGGTGGTAAGGGTCGCAAAAGTGGACCAAGGGGTGAAACTAGGGGTATATATACTTGTTGATCATGAAGAAAGGCAAAAATGAGGTGTCAACATTTTGAGCTAGTAGGTTCCACGTGTCATGCATGGGTGACATGTGTCCATCCATGCATCAACATTTATCTTGACATGAAAAAAGGTTGAGGATCATTTAAAGATGCAAATTCGTCCATTTCTTATCCATTTGGATAATTCATCTAGGTTTAATCACTATTTTAAGTCAAGCCGATACACTTTTTCTAAGGAAACTTGTTGGCCGTCACACCTCACCTCCTTGAGGTGCTTTGCACGATATGGACTTTTACAAGAGTTCACAAAACGATATGGGACACCTCCTTGGGCTCCATGGCTAATAGGCACTCATATATAAGCTTTTCAACTTGATACAATTCAAGTTAAGCTTCCAAATTCAACCCTTTTTCTTGGTCATTTCATCACCAAGATTACCATCATTCATAATGGAATCAAACATGGTTTATCATTAATTATCTCTCCTATAAATGATACATAGAGGAAGTAGGTACACTCTAGAGGTGGTAATTTTCATATCAACCCCACATTGTTTGTAAATTACAATTTGTACTAAAATTGGTGCATAAGGTACCAACATTATTCAAACAAGTTCAAACTTGGAATTTAGGCTTTCCACAAGCCACCACTTAGCATCATTCTATCTATTATGATGCTAAAACACATGAGGCATGTTCAACATGTGACATTTTGCATTATAGCCCCTCAATTTGGGTAAATTGCACTTTGGTCCAAAACCAAGGAAAATTGCTCAAACAACATTCAATCGGGACCAAACTTGAAACATGAGTGTGTCACATGATAACAAAGCACCTTAGAGGATTATATTAAAGTTCTAATCAACTTAATTAGCCAAAACAAATAGGGTTACCTCATAACCCAGGTCAGGGTCGTTACAGATAGGTAAGACATTTTAAGGTTTATTGGCTCCTTTTGGTCCATAAAAAGGAAGGCTAGGTATCTTTTCCCTATAAAAGGAAGGTCTAAATGTATGTCTTGTAATGGAATATAAGTATTTAATGGTTGAAAAATTCTAGAGCTTGACCTCTCTAAGTAGTAGACTGGATTTCTCCTAGTTTGGAGATTGGACCCACTTTACATAGCTTGTTCTTGATTTCATTCAATATCTCTCACTCTTGCTATGCATGTTTAGATTGCACATCAAACTCCATATTTTCAATAGTTCCAATTGAAGTAACTTGAAGGTCTAAAAATTTTTTTGTGAGTGTTTTTGGCTCTATTCACCCCACCTCTTGAGCCCTTTGATCCAATAAGTGGTATCAGAGCTCCGATATTCTCCGATAAGATCTTCCATGAGACGAAAAAATAGGAGACAACCTCTTCGGTTCTCTAAACTTAGAGGGTGGATTCTCCATGAGTTATCCACTCTTTAAAGACACAAACTTCTTTTATTGGAAGCAACAGATGCATTTCTACTTGCAAGGGATGAGCTACGTCATGTGGAAAGTAGTCATCCTCCCCTACAAGGAGTCGGTCAGAGAAATTGCCACTTGGGATGAAGCTACACTAAAGAAGGCACAACTAGATGCAAAGCCAATAAGCATCATCTATGCTTCCCTCACTCTTCTTGGGATACAACCCATGAGATATAGAACAAGTTGTGCATCACCTATGAAGGGACCGATCAAGTCAAGGAGTCCAAGATCTACATGCTAAAGAGTCTCCTTGAGAACTTCAAGATGGGTAAGAAGGAGAGAGTGGCTGAGATGTACACAAGGCTCAATACCATCATCAATGGAATTTCTTCCTTGGGCCACCCCATGAATAGAGGGACCATCAACTCCAAGATTCTAAGGCCTCTCCCCAAGAGATTGGAATCTAAGGTGACTTCTATTGAAAAATTTAGAAGACTTGGTGACATTTCCATCGAAGAGACACTACTATAAAAATAGCCTTTGGCGTCGGTTGTTTAACCCCCTTTGGCGACGGTTCTCAAGCGACGCCTATGTGGGCGCCGCTAAAGGTCGAACTCTTTGGCGTCAGTTTTCTAACCGACGCTTATATGACATATAGGTGTCAGTTATATATAGTTGGTCGACGTCTATAAGGTTCGCGCCACAAAAAAGAGCACCACCTAGGACACTTTCTGCATCGGTTAACAACTTAACAACCGACGCCATACACCCAGACGACACGGCGAAGCACGGCTGTGCTTCGCTGCACGACCGTGTTTAGTACTATAGGCGTCAGTTTTATACTAATAAGGGACACCTTTTCCACCACGGCCGTGCTTTCCTGCACGGTCGGGTTGTTTGTCCTATTAGGCGTCGGTTTTTATCCAATAACCGATGATGTAGGCCTTTGATGACGGTGTTCTATATATAACCGACGCCTATACTTTAATTTTTTTTTCTTATTAGTTTGTAGGCCTTCTGTGGCTGGTCAGCAGGATGAGAACCTGCAATTTAGTTTTCTAAACTGCAGGTTTACGACATCCATTGATATCAGCCTACAAACAGGCCACAAACCTGCAAAATCAACAAATATTTTTTCACACAAGTAGATACATTCAGACATCAATTCAATTCTCACATTCACACATGTAGAAACATTCAAATACATGTAGAAACATTCAGACATGTATAAACATTCAGAAATATTCATTTACAAAATATCATTTAGCATCGCTATCAGCATCCCAATTATATCTTACAATCGCCACTGCTTGTATGGCTTTTGCCCATTCTTCTCTTATTTCATTTAATGCTTCCATCGTATATGGAGCATGTACATTTTTAAGCATTTACCTATAGTGTGGTCAGTTTTAAACACCTGCAAAGAGAATGATGTATATATAAGTAATAATATAAAAATAAGATTGATATATTTCATACTAACTAATGAGACTATATATAATACCTCATGTATGGTATTAATATCCAATGCGGCATGTCGGATAATCATCTGCATAAATCACATCACATAGTATGCGCATGCCCATCCATTGTCTTGTTAGCGCACTATAAATTGAAACATACAAAAATTTAAAAAATACAACTAAGCACAATTCACATAAATAATATATACATTGGAGTCGGGAACTTACTTTTACGTTCTCCCAAATTATTGGCTGGTTCTGTCTCCTTGGGACATTTCCTCCAGCATTTTTGAATGCACCTAAACCCCTACATGTTAATGTAACACAGTAAATTGCATAATTAAATAGTAATGTAATAATAAATGTTAACGGATATAAAAATGAAATATTTCTCACCAGAATAATGGCATTCTCAATATGTGTCCAATTTTAGTGTTCAATGTACTTCCCGTAGGATCTAGATAATAAACAGTGAACGTCCCGGGGACAATAACTAGTAACTCCCAATGTCTACCGCTAGAGGTAAAAAAGTTAAAAATTAATAACTCAAAATGCACAATAAAAATAGAATTTTCTTAAGTCCAAATTATAAATAAAGTAAACTTACTTGACATTGAATGGAGCTATTATTATCGTCTTCTTTTGCTGACCAAAAATTCTAAAAGCATCTATACAATATTGTTGAACACTATCAGGGTCTTTAGCTACCATACTAATCAATGATGGAATTAAAAACCCTAACATGATCAAATGCAAATTGTTTGCATTGATCTTCGACTAAGTAGCTGCAAAACATGTATTACGTATGCATTAATATATAAGAAACCAGATCACCGGATCTTACAGAAGTTATATGGATGTATAAACAAGATCTCACCTTATCCATGTCTCTATCATTGATGTATTCAGTCAATCATACATAAACAACTCAATAATATCTTGTATAAATAAAGAGCTATCGTATGATTGACCTGCATAATCTGCTTCTAAAGAAACAATTATAGGGCAATGTATATTATGTGCCCGTAGCCAACATGCCATTCCCCTACAAGCAGGACCTAACGGGTATTTTAGGTCAGTTGGAACCCAACTTGGTAATGTAGGAAGTGGAGGTGGAGGCCTAGGTGCTCTGGGTGTCTTCTTTTTAACATGTATATATAATTTCAGATCAGTTGACCTCATATATACACATTAACAATCTAAAGTAATGTAAATTTGTCTTACAATTTCAGTAGTGTAGACGACATCTGCTTTGGGCCACAATATCACCCCGCCTTCTGCCTCAGCAAGTGTATCAATATCCGGGTGGGGATATGGCAATGTAGATTCCCTCCAATCGGGTAACACACGTATCGGGCTCACACGAACGTAGCCCTGTGGCATTGGAGTCATGTCAAACATTGCCCCAGGAAGGGACGGGTAAGCCTGCTCCTTTGCAACAACATAGTCTTGCATTCTTAAGCGGCATGGCTTCAATGCCTACAAATTTACATAAAGAATATTATACATATATACATATCATCTTGAAAACATATCATCTTGAAAAGACTAGCTACAGTGTCATAAATAATACTTACAGCAGACGTGCTAGGCGATGGGTCTCCAGGATTACTCGCAGTCTGTGCATCAGGAGAAGAGTGGGTCGCCATAGGCTGATTGGAAGCTTGAGATGTCTGCCACCGCACTATTTCTTCCTTGAACTTCTCAACAACTATATCATTGACGTTCTTGGCAACTATATCCTCGACTCTCTTATTCTCCTATACATGGATAAAAGAAACATTAGCTTCTTATTATTGAATTCCCTTTTGCAGTAACATTCTAAAAAAAGAATAGGTTACCTCTTCTTGTGAAAGTCCCGCTCGGGGTTTGCGCTGGGATGGACCAAAGAATGCTTTGATGCCCACACCAGTGTCTGCACCCCTAAGACGTCCAGGATGCTCTGGGTTACCCAGAGCAACTGTCAATTCATCCCTTGTGCCCTGAGGGATGAACGTTCCTTGTTTCATCTTCTCGTGCAGCTCCTGCTAATCACCATCAACAGAAATTGGTAAGTTAACACCACAAATAATCAATATTCAAATGATTGCTCTAAGAGTTGTATTTTACCATTTTCGCAGCCGCCTCAGCAGTTACGGGCTTCTTTATTTCACCCTTCTTGTTTTGCCTCCCAGCTATCCAGATATCATGGCGAGGCATGGGTGTGGCAGACTCCTGAGTAGGAGAAGACTCCTGAGTAGCCGCAGACTCTGCCTGTAGTCTTTGACGAATGCTTGCATAGCCCTTTGGACCCATAGTGTGGTCATGTACATTCAGTGCAGGCCTTGCTTTTTGCGCGTCACTGAGGGCCTAGTTAGTATGCACATTAATGATTTAGTTAGTAGCACTAAATGTTAATATTGAATAGGTGAATACAACATATATTAATTAAATTGGGAGTGACGCCTTATACCTTGAATTCTTCAGATTTTCTTGAAGCAACAAAATTGTCCCAATCTTCTTTGTCCAAGAAGTTTCACTGCTCAAGGGCTGACTTCTTCTTCTTATCACCATCTTTTATGTATTCTCTGTTCAGATTTGTCCTATAGTTCCTAAGCATCTTTCCAGCGCGTTGCATCACGCTTTTACGATGCAGCATCTCATCCAATGCAAATAGATTCTGTAAAATAGAATTCTTATTAACTAGTATCCAAAAATAGAATTGCAAATAATATAATTTGTAATCTACAAAATAGAATTGCAAATAATAATAACTCACGCATAAATCCTTCCATATCAAGTCTTTCTTCCCCTGAGGAACTTTATGCCAATTATCATACTTAACACCACAATGGCTTCGAGTGACACACCCAAGATAGTTTACAAAATTATTGCGGTTCACTCCAATTGCATTTCCTCCATTATCGAACTCCACAACCAATTTGGATCCACTACCACTGAGCGCTATTAACTTCTTCAACAGAGTGATGCCCCTTTTCTTGTTAAGTGTTTGGTGCTGCGCATCAAGTTGCTCTAGTGCTTCAGTGGGTACATGTGCATCATCAACCTAAAATTTGACAAAAATAAACCCACTGAATTAGCGCAATATAGAAATATGGGATATATGACATAACTAGAAGATAATGAATTTTATAGAAATACAGGATATGTTTTTAGAACTTAAATTGGTATCCTCGCCATGCTCATCATGGACAACATGCTCATCATGGACTTCATGCTCATCATGGATATCATGCTCATCATGGTCAGCCATCTGAAAATGTCATTAAAAGGCAAACATTTAGCATTTGTATTAACTAGAAAAAGGCAAACATTTAGCATTTGTATTAACCAGAAAAAGGAAAACATTTAGCATTTGTATTAACTAGAAAAAGGCAAACATTTAGCATTTGTATTAACCAGAAAAAGGCAAACATTTAGCATTTGTATTAACTAGCATTTGTAAAAAAATATAAACATACATGTCTGTAAAATTGTGATCTTTTATCAATTAACAATCCTTCATTGTGATCTCCGCACACATATAAGTCATCATTAGCTTCAATATTTTGTGGAGTTGGCAACCCAACTGAGAATGGACTGGAGTCATCATACTTATCATAATACTCTTCTTCATCTATAGGATCTTCAATGAACTATCTTTTACCATGAAGAACAACTGACCATTTATCATTTGTAGGATCATCGATATAGAATATTTGTTTTGCCTGTGATGCCAATATGAATGGTTCACCCTTCTCGCCAATCTTTTCAAAGTTCACCAAAGTGAAACCCAATTCATCCACTATAACTCCTTTGGTGTTATCAACCCAATTACACTTAAAGAGCGGAATTCTAAAATATATGTAGTCAAACTCCCATATGTCTTCAATGAAACCGTAATATGACATTTTAGCTTCATGTGGACTCTTATCCTTTGCAATTGCAAAATACATAGTCGACGCTTGAAGAGTGACCCCACTGTTTTGGACGACACTCTTATCATCTTGGCACTTTGTGTAATATGTGAACCCATTAATGTCAAACCCTTCATAAGACATAACATTCGGTTTTGGTTTAAAGGCGAGGCATTTGATAGTTTCTGTAATATCATTTGGTGTTTGAGATAGTTGATGTAAGACTTTATCTTCAAACCACTTAGTAAAAGTCTTATTATGCTCTCTAGCAAGCCACATTGAACTTGCTCGAGGATGTTGTCTCTTGATGAAATTGGTATGTTCCTCGATATAAACACTCACTTTGTCCATGTTGTATAAAATATACAAGTGAGCTTATTCCAACTGCTCACGCCTGATTACTTTCACCCGTGATCCCAAAATTCCTTTGCCCTCCTCAATATTCTTGTCATTAACAGGAGTGTTATTACCACTCAAAAAGTCATTGCAAAAATCCATAACCTCTCTCACCACATAACCTTCAATAATACTCCCTTCAGGCCGATAACGGTTTTGAACATCACCTTTAAAAACGCTCATGTATCGTTCAAAGGGATACATCCAATGCAAGAAAACTGGTCCCAACATTTTAACTTCCCTAGTCAAGTGGACAACAAGATGTACCATGATATCAAAGAATGAAGGAGGGAAATACATCTCAAGATGACATAGGGTAACAACCACTTCTCTTTGCAAATTATCGAGAGTATCAGGGTCAATAACTTTGCTGCATAGACTGTTGAAAAAGAAACAAAGTCTGGTGATTGCAAACCTTACATGCTTCGGCAATATAGATCGAATTGCCATGGGCAATATTTGTTTCATTAGAGTGTGACAATCATGAGATTTAAGACCTATCAACTTCAGATCTTTCATTGATACCAATCTACGGATGTTGGATGAGTAACCATGTGGCACCTTAACATTTACCAAGCATTCACAAAAAGCTTTCTTCTCCTTTCTAGACAACGTGTAACAAGCGGGAGGTAAGTATGTTCTTTTATTACCCATTTCACGTAATTCTGTTAATTCTGACCTTATTCCCATTTCACGTAGGTCCAGTCTGGATTTTATCCCATCTTTAGTCTTACCTGGTATATTTAACAAAGTACCAATGATGCTATCACAGACATTTTTCTCAACGTGCATTACATCGATACAATGCCTGACTGTCAAAGAACTCCAATAAGGAAGATCCCAAAATATTGACTTCTTCTTGAATGAAGAATTGTCACTCCGTGTGGCCATACTACATTGAGATTTCTTACCAAATTCATTGACAATGTCTTTTACTCTTTCATAAACAACATCCCCTGGTATAGGTTCAGGTGCACTCCGTTCATCATTCCATCCATTGAATGCTTTGCGCTTCCTACGATACAGATGGAATTTTGAAAGAAACCCTCGATGACCAAGATATACAGTCTTTCCTCCATGTTTTAGTCTTATTGAATCAATGTTTTCTTCACATATAGGACACACTTTAGCTCCTTTGACACTATATCCAGACAAATTCCCATATGCTGGAAAGTCATTAATAGTGCAAAACAACATAGCGTGCAAACAAAATGTCTCTCTTCCTGAAGCATCATAGGTCATCACACCTTCAGCCCAAAGTTTCTTTAAGTCATCAATCAGAGGTTCAAGATAAACATCGATATCATTTCGGGGTTGTTTAGGGCCCGATATCAACAACGACAGCATAACATATTTATTTTTCATACACATCCAGGGAGGAAGATTGTATATAACAAGCATGATTGGCCAAGTGCTATGTTGGCTGCTCAATGTCCCGTACGGATTCATCCCATCTATACAAAGCCCAAGTCTTAGATTCCTATCTTCTTCACCAAATTTGGGGTACAATAGATCAATCTTCTTCCACTGTGGGGAATCATATGCATGTCGTAGGATCCCATCATTATTTTTCTTAACATCTGCATGCCACCTCAAATTCTTCACATCTTTCAGATTTGCAAACAAGCGTTGAAACCGTGATATTATAGGTAGATACCACAACACCTTGGCAGGAGAACCAGTTTTGGACTCCCCCGAAGTCATCAATTTATACCGTGATGCACCACATTTTGGACAATCTTTCAAATCTACATAGTCCTTTTGAAATAATACACAATCATTCGGGCATGCATGTATCTTCTTGGCCTCCATTCCCATTGGGCACAACATTTTCTTTACCCGGTATGTTGAGATTGGCAGCTCGTTTCCTTCAGGAAGCATTTTTTTCAACAAAGTCAACAATTCAGTGAAGCTTTTGTCGCTCCATCTATTGTTAGCTTTCAACTTATACAATTTCAACATAGCGCTAAGCTTCGTAAACTTAGCACAGCCTGTGTATAACAATATCTCAGCATCATGCATAATGTTTCTAAAGATAGGAGGTGGATCGGTGTGCTCTACCCTACAACTATCTAGCATCGCATCAACGATGTCTACTGGAACTGGTTCGTTCACATCTACGTCATCGGAGCCAATTTCTTCTTCCACCCAAGCATTGCTATCGACATCTACTGGTTTCGAGTTTGAAATCTCTCCATGCCAGTGCCATTCTGTATAGCCTTGTACAATCCCGTTGCACATGACATGACTTTTGATTTCCTCATCAGTGTTGACTTTCAAATTGTTACCGCAATGCCTACATGGACAGTAGAACCTATCTATAGGTTTTTTCCTATGTTCCTCGGCAAATCTAATAAACTGATCAAGACCAGATATAAACTCTGGGGTGCAGCGATTGCGAATGGACATCCATGATCTATCCATTCTATGATCAAAGAGAAAACAAGTATATATTAGGACAAGATTAGGGTATACACTTACATCCTATCCATGATTTACTCCTATTATCTACAATGAAGTCAGACTCCATACAAATAGTATATAATTTAGTGATTGTTCATTCTAATTTATACCAATGTACACGTAATATAAAGAACAATGATTGTTCACTTTCTAGGCCAACAAACACATGTGATGTCATTCTTATATATAATAAATGTGTACCACCTATCCCATCCTTGAACACCTAATCTCACTAGTAAGTGTATAATGTGTATTGGGTTTTCAAGAAAATTTCGGCAACATTTCCCCGCTGTTCTCTAAGTACATATGTACTTAGAGAACAAACGGGGAAATGCTACTGAAATTTTCTCGAAAACCCAATACACATTATACACTTACATCCTAAGTGAGATTAGGTGTTCAAGAACAGTCCCAAACCGGGGACTATCCAAGATTTACTCCTAATGAGTAAATCTTGGATGAGTTTCTAGGCCAACAAACACAATAATAGATATGTACATGTTAGGGTTTCATCACAATTAATGTTAGGGTTTCATCACAATTGATGTTAGTGTTTCATCAATGTTAGGTTTAATCAAATCAAATTTGGATGCTAGAATTGACAAGTTTAAATCTTATTTCAACATGCATCAAAATTTATTGAATTAAGTCAAACATTAGGATTAGAAGCACAAATATATGCAAGAAAAAAATTTGTTCATATCCTAGGATTTACATAAAGCATTACATAAAAATTTGTTCATATCCTTACCAACAGCAAGCACGACCGTGGCTGTGTTGGCCTACCACGGCCGTGCTGTCCAACACGGCCGTGGTAGGCCAACACAGCCATGGTCGTGCTTGCATGTTGGTAAATAGCTAGGGAGAAGGAAGCAAAGAGGTAGCGCTGCCTGGAGCTAGCGTGGAAAGCACGGCGGCGAGCGGCGGCAACATTGGCGGCGAGCAGGCGAAGAAGCAGAGGGGCGGGCGACGAGCAGAAGCAACTGACGGCCGGAGAAGCAGCAGGCACCGGCCGGAGAAGCAGTAGGAGAAGAAGCAGCAGCGGCGGGCGGCGGGCAGCGGTGTCGGCGAGCAGAAGAACACCAGAGCAGCGGTGGCGAGCAGCAGCAATCGACGACGGGCGATTTTGGGAGAACAGCGGTGAGCAGCAGCACAAAAGAGAAGTCATGATGAAACAGTAAGAAAGGGGGAAGAGCCGGGTGTGATCGGGTCTATTAAGTTGGTCATCAACGTCAGTTATCTACAAAACCGACGCCTATTATGCTTTAGCATTGGTTATTAGTAAAACACCGACGCCCAACTAGACAACCTTTACCCTAAATTATTTGGCAGGAACCATTATCAGTGTTGGTTATCGAAGGATAACCGACACTGAAAGTGGGACTTTTCGTGCAAATTTTCATTTTCAATAGGCGTAGGTGAATAGTTAAAAAACCGACACTGTAGATGACCTAAAATGTTTTTGCTCAAAAATTGGATTTCGCGGGCGATTTTAGGCGTCGGTCTGTTATAACCAGCTGACGCTGAATACTAAGCGATACCCGTGTCTGGCTGGTCTTCGAATATAGACGTCGGTTTGCATAAATAACCAACGTTTAATATTATAGGCGTCGATTTTCCTTAATAACTGACGCCCAGAAAAGCGACACTGAATGCTATTTCTGTAGTAGTGAGATCATTGTCAATCTTCAAGCTCATGAGCCAAGCAAGAGGATGATGAGAACCAAGAAGAGAAGGAGTCAAAGAAGATCAAAGACAGTGCATTCAAATCTTAAGTGAAGGAAATTGTTCTCCAAGGACAACTTGCTTGCCAGTGCTCTCCTCCTTCCTCAAGTGAAGATGAAGCCCTGAGTGATCATGAAGTGAACTACTCAAAGGGGAAGCACTTCAAAGGAAATCCCTCCTCCTCTACTCGTAGGTGGTATGAATGTGGCCAAAAATGAAATTACAAAAATGATTGCCCCAAGGTAAGGAAGTCCTACCACAAAAGTAGCTCCAAGAAGAAGGAGGATGACAAGAAGGATGGAAAATACAAAAGGAAGGACAAGAAGGAAAGAATAAGAAAAGATGCACCCCATTCTGCATGGGAAGAGTCTTCTTCTAGTGATCCAAGCTCCAATGAGGGAGAATGTAACCTTGCTCTCATGACCTCAACTAGTGAAGATATTGGTGAGTAAGTGAGGTAATTTTAAATGAAATATATAAAGAAGTCCTCATGGAATAATTCTTCCCCCTCTTCTTATTGTGAATGCAATTCAAGAATAAGAGGTTAGGGTTAGGAAAAATTATTGATGATTTCTGTGGTAAGATTGAGCCTCTTGAAGAAAATGAAAAAGTTCATCTTCATAGTATTATTATTTACAAGACCAATTTCTTGATCTGGAGCTCTAATACATTGGAGTTAAAGTAGAGAATGGTGTCCATCTTAAGATCATTAAGAGACTCAAAGATTAAATTCAAAGTATCATCAATGAACTTGTTTTCATTAGAAAAATGATAAGTATGTTACCAAAATGCAATGATCTTAGACATGCTTGTGATGCTCTTAAAGGTGAAAATAGGATCTATATTGATGAGCTTATCATGGTTAGAACTAAAAATATTGGATTGCTTGCTCAAATTAATGATCTTTCTTCTAGATATTTATTGCCTAGTAATGAAGTATCTAGCATTATTCTTGAGAGATATTCTTATCATAATAAAGCCATATCTCTAGAGACCAACTTGCTTCATGCTCAAGATGATCTTGCTAGTTTATCTTCTACTATAATTACTATTAGAGATGATAATCACAACCTTAGATCTTCCTTGTAGAAATTCCTCAAAGGGAAAAAGTCCCTCAATGAAGTTCTAGATCTCTCTACCAAATATAGTGGTAAAAGTGAGTTGGGATATGAAGGAGATCCAAAGAGAAAGAGAAAGGACAAGGGTAAGTAAAAGATCAAGGGACCTCCTATCTTCCATGGGGAGTCATCTGATTCTAAGAATCCTATGATTTGTGCACTCTACAAGAGTGGTGATCATTATTCTACTTATTTTCCTCAAAAGGAAAAGGGGACCAACCCAAAAATGAAATGGGTTCCCAAGCTAACTCTAGATCCCAAAGTTTGAGTTTGGGCACTGGCATCTTCCTTTCTTGTAGGTAAAAGGAAAATAGATTTTTGATAGTGTTTTTTTAAGCACATGACTAGTGAGATAATCCACTTGAACAACTTCAAAAATATGAAAGGAGGACCAATGACCTCTAGTGACAACAACAAAGGTGATGAATGGGTGAGGGTGATGTAGGTGATTCACTATGCATCAAGAATGTTCTTCTTATGGATGTCCTACATCACAATTTAATAATTGTTAGCCAATTATGTGATAATTGTTATCTTGTTATTTTTACCTCACTTGAATGCTTACTTCTAGATTTCCTCTTATACAATGTTATATATAAGGGAACAAGAAATGGAAATCTTTATGTTATTGTTCTTGCTTTAATTAAGCATTTTCTTGGTATTAGCCTTTTTGTTAACTTGAATGATATATCTTTGTGGCACCTTAGGCTTGGTGATGTATATATGCATCGATTGAAGAAGTTGAGAAAAAAGGAATTAGTAAAGGGACTTCTAAAATTGATCTTTGAAAAGGATGAGGAATGCCAAACTTGTACACAAGGAAATCAAACCAAATCCTCTTTAAAATCCAAAGGAGTCCTTAGTACCAAGAGAGCTCTTCAACTTCTTCATATTGATCTATTTTGACCTTTGAGAGCTCAATCGCTTCATGGTAGGAAGTATTGCCTTGTGTTTGTCGATGATTTCTCTCATTATACTTGGACTTTCTTCTTAGTTTCAAAAAGTGATACTCTAAATGTTTTCTCTACTTTTTGCAAACAAGTTGAAAATGAAGCTTGCCATATTGTCTCTATCCACAGTAACCATGGGGGATAATTTTATTTTGGAAAATATGGGTAAATATATTCCAAACACAAAGAATTGGGGAAAAGTTACAAAGTGCAACAAACATGCAATTTACAGAGCATTAAATGAAAACATTTAACCAACAAAGGCAACAAGCTTGACAAATAGAATAAATTCCAATTTCTAATCGTGTTGGAAGGGATGTTTTTTATCTTTGCTTTATACAGACTATAAAGAGTCATGATGTTTGCTTCAATGGTAGAAAAGAGGTCCACATAGTCCACCTCTTTACCCCCATGTTTTCTACTATTGCGATCAGACCAGAGGGTACAGACACACGCATTGAGAACCCAAAGTTTCAAGATAGCTTGATATTTCCTGACCTTACCAATATCACATAGACATAGGACTAATGAATATGAGCACCTAATATTCAAATTGAGTTGAGATTGGCCCCAAAGGTATCTCCAGAATGAGCAGGTACTAAAAAGGTGTTCAACTATTTCATTATCATTTTTACATATGCAACTTCGAGTGTCCACATTAGGGGACCATATACTAATTTTCTCCATGGTAGGTAGAATATATTTGATCGCTCTGTATGTAGCTAGGCTCCACTTTGGATGATGATGAGGAAGCCTAGATTCTTGAAAGCATCATATTCATATTGTTTTTGTTGACAAAGGTCCCATAGGCCCAAATCATCAAGGTTAATGAAGTTAGGCCATACAATGTCCATTCTCCTCCAAGATGTTGAGTAGCCATTGATATATCTTGGTGTGATACTGAGGTCAAAACCGTATCTTAACCTAATCTAAGAGCTCCAGATGGACTCACGAAAAAGTATCTTTCTTACTCTTCTCATGGTGTGATAATCAACTAGATTAGCCAATAGCTTCAGGTCAAGGACACCTTCAGTCTTAGGAAAAGCAAGATGAGACCAACTGACTGAATGAATCAGGTAGCACCAAAGGAAATCACTGAGCATGATTTCCATGTGATGTAGGATAGAATGTGGAACCTCGCATTGCCGTAACCAATAGTGTTACAACCCCAATTTTTACATATGTTTTCATAATTGAAATGTAATGATTTTATGAATATGTACTTAATTGAAAAGGGTGTATGCTTTGCTTCAAAAGATGGATTTATTTGCAATTATTCCTTTGATAGGAATTTCATGATTCTTATTATTATGTTAATCCAATAATGGATAAAAGAGAAGAAAAGAAGAAAAGTTCAAATAGTAGAAAAAGATACAAGATAATGGATATTAAGCAAAATAATTATGAGAAATACATGAAAATCTCTAGAAAGTGGCATTAATGGCCACAATTGAATAAATTTCATTTATATGTGATTTCTAATAAAAGAAATAGGAAAAGAGGAAAGGAAGTGAAAGATAGTGAGAAATCCTTACAAAAGAATATTTTAATTAAGAAATAAGAAAGATAATGGGAAATAATGGATGTAGATGATCTAGAAGGTAATAAGTATCCTTAAAAAGGAATTTCGAAATCTTATGATTTCTTGGGATCCAAGGAGTCTTAATGAATAAGAACGAAGAAAAAATACAAATAATAAAAAATAAGAGGATAATGTGATACATAATTAATGAATTTTTGATATTATCAAAAAGAGGTATTATTTGCTTTAAGAAAGAAGAATTTCATGGCCAATAGATTAAAAGCTAAGCATAAGAAGATGAAAGAAATAAATTTCGAATTCTTTAATAACCAAGGATCATGGATAATCAAGGAATTATTAAAAAGAGAGATATTATACTTGATTAAGGAAAATAAGTTTCCTTTTGGAAAGGGCCTTGTTTCTTTGTGGGCAAGCATGCTACGGCATGGCTACCCTCCCCTATATATGGGTTGGACCATTAGCCTCGAGCCTAGGAGGATCTTGTGCATTCTTCTTCTCTGTTTTTGTGCAAACCCTAACCAAGAGGGTATAGTACTATCCCTGGAGCAATGAGGGGTTATGATGTGGTCTTGATGGAGGTAGGAAGCTCCTACGACAACCCAAGAAGGATCAACTACCGTACCCCCGCTCTCATCTTCACGCTGCTCCTACCGGAGGACTGCAAACCTGCAGCGATCGTGATAGCAATCGCAGGCTTGACTCATTTGGGAATGACCATCTTCGCCGCAACCTAGAGGCGCCCTACGTGTGCAAGGGTGCAGCGGAGCTAGGGCGGCAACTAGCGGTGACCCTCAAACCCTAGGGAGAAGGGGGTTGACCCGCGAGCTGCTGTAGTTGGCAGTCAAGTAGGGTTTCACAAGGAAGAAGATGAGCCAGGAGGCTTTTTACAAATTCCCCCTCCCTACTATGAAGGGTCGGCGACATACATGAGGACAATAGTATAACTTGATTATGTTCTCGGTTGGACGACGTGTTGCATGGGATTGTCGACGTGTCAGCATCCCATTTGTCCAAGTAAGTGAATTTTTGCAAAATTCATATCTAATTAATGGTAGCTCGGATTGTTACGTATAATATATCAATTTTTCTCAAAATAATGCGAGTAATCCATTAAAAATAGATTTAGAAGCTAATTCCTCTTACAATTTGAAAAGTAGTGGAAGTTATCAACATTAGTGCATTAATGATTAAGAAACCTAAATTTAAGATGATTAATGTATTGGGAAGGGTTATATGGATGATTAAAGTGCATATTAACTAGTTGATTATAAAAGTCACATTAAGATCTACAAGGATGAACTTTACATGTAATTGGATTAACTTAGGGTTCCAGGTGCATAAATAAGCTTTGATGGGCCCTGAAACCCTAATGTTAGTAATTAAGATTCTTAATGGATTTAATTGATCAAATTCATGTATAAAGCTGAGATATGATGGTTCTAAGCTATTTTGAGTATAAAAGTTTCTAATTGTGGATAATTACCATTAATATGGTAATTAGGGTTTTCTACTGGATAAATGTGGAATTAGGGATAAATAGAGTCCCTTTATGAATTGAACTATAAATATGAGTTGTCAATTTGAAAAACAAAGATGATAATTGTGCCTATGATGTTGAAATTAAGGTTTGTGAACTAAAAATGCATTAAATGTAATAAATTCTATGGAGGATAAAACCCTAATTAAATCCTAAATTTGGCCTAGAAATCCTAAGGTGGAATCAAAGTCAATCTTAAGGATGTTTTGAATAAATCATTGAAACTTGGATGTTATGCATTAATTTTAGGATATTGTTGATTACTTGATTGATTGTTCTTGAATATTCTTTCTTGGACATCAAGTTACTCTGGATCATGTATGTGGTTACACTTATGGCTAAACGCTTTAGTTTCATGGTGATTCCCAAATGTTTTATCGGTTTCCTAAAAATAACTAATTGGATGACTTTTATTTCATGCAACTATAAAGTGACTAGGATTATCACTAAAAATATATATACATGACTAGCTCAGATCCTGGTCCTCCTCTGTGGCCTTGCTAATGATGAAAAGGGTAACCTAGTATAGGGCCTACTTGTTAAGTAGGACATCAGGTTATCATGAGTTAGGAATTGGTCTACCCACGTGTAGTGCCATGCGACTCTTTAGCACACCATGAGTTAAGGAGTGGGCTACCTATGGGTAGTGCCATGTGACTCAACCTTAGAAATTGATTCACCTGTTAGGTAGGATCATGAGGGGTTTAATGGGGATCTACCATAAGGAAGGTAGCATCCAGATTCACTGCAGGGATAGTGCAGAGGCTAGGGTATGTATGGATTGAGTAGTTATGTTTAAAATGTAAAGTTTTCTTGCTAAATCATAATTTCTTGCAATATGTTGTTACAGTTAATTGCGTGATTATTGTTTCCCCCACATACTGGCATATTCATTTATGCTAACCGACGTTTTGTTTGTCAACATTTTAGGTACAAATTGAAAAGGACAAACAATAAAGTGGCATATTGTGAAATTAAGAAATAAAGTGCAAGAATGATTTGTTAAAATAGAGTCCAGATGTGGATAGAAGTTATATATCCAAGTTTTTGAAAAAGGTATGCAAAGTTTTATTTTATTCCATCTTTCAGTATTGTCATGGTAGAATTTAGTAATTATTAATGATTATTTGTCGAACCATTGATTCGAGAAATTAGGATAACGGTTCTGACCTCTTCGTCTCCCTTAATTGGGGGTTACCGGGAGGCGGGGTCATTACATTTGGTATTAGAGCATTGGTTCCTCATTTAATCTTTAGTAATTATTAAATTTTACAAATTCCATAGAATAGAGGGAGTTATTAGAGGATTTTACGAAAGACAGAGGTGTCTAGAAAAGGATCACGTCTGGGGGTTGGCAATATTTTCCTCCGCACTACTAGTCAGAATATGAGGACTCCCAAATCTATGTGACTGGATGGCCAATGTCTTAGGATCTGACTCGAAATGAGATACCTTTCAAACTCTCTCATCTATTTTCGTCCCTTCTCAACCCTAATTCTGTTAAGATTCTAAGGTTTAGGGTTTTTCTCTCTCTTCTTCACCCTCTTGAGGCCAGGGTATGTATAATAAGGTTAAGGAATCCTCCACCAAATTAATAAAAAGCATGTAAATAAGATGTCATGGACATAAGCTTAATTGTTTAAGCGTAACCAAAGAATAGTTGCATGCTTAGGTCATATGACAGGTGTTGTGATGCCCTCAAGAGAGACCTGAGGTTAGACCTCCTTGTCAGGAGGATGAGTGGGGAGTTGGTCTGGGAGGCATAGACCTCCAGGAAGAGGTAGAGATCTGGCGCATCCTCTGAGGATGACCCTAAGTGGTGGATAGAGAGAGATGACATGATTAGTTAGATATCATGGTCGACCATGTGTGTGGGTTGACATGATTTTGGTTTTGGATATCTATGAGAAGTATAAGCTATGTGAGGTTGGTTGACCTAGTGTCTTTTGCGCAACCCAACCTTAGTAGGGTTGTGCATGTTAGGGTGAAGGATGACTCCTTCATTGATGAGGTTAGTGTTGGCCATATAGAAACCCTATGGGGTTATATGAGCATGGTAGAGTATGCACCTAGAGTACGTGAGTAGTATGGTAGTAGGTCAAAACCCAGGCTGAAGGGCATGATGGGTAGCATATGGGATAAGCATAAAGAGCTATGGATAGTCTTAAGTGAATGTGGGTTTCACCCATGTAGGGGTATTCTTGTGAGCTTGATCCACCTTCATAAAGAGAGGATCTATAGTAGTAAGGTTGTTTGTAGGTTTAGCTCTAGAGAGAGAGAGAGAAAGACCCAATCAAGAAGGTTGGAAGCTTAGACTCTGAGATATGAGGAACAATGGGGAGTTGCGGATGATGCAACCTAAGTGGATGGTTGTGGTTGCCTCATGCATGATCCCTGGAGGATGATGGTATCTTGGTTGTCTTTAGAGGAACCAAACCCTAGAGAGGGGATGAGTCCATTGGTACCTATGTGCCTTTGGTATAGGTGTTTACCTTCTAGTGTTAGGAAGAAGAGTTCCTTAGACCCCGAAAAGGTTTAGTGACAAGTTGTGAGGCCTTATATCTAGTTGTTTGTCCTTGAGGAGGGCTCAAATCTGAGGTGTCGTTCAAGTGGAAGGGTAATAGGACGTGCATGACGTTCCTCATACATGTTTGGTTCATGGTTAAAATGTTGAGCATGCAGTTGGACAACTCCTGCAGAAAAGAGAACCTAGGGTTCCTAGATATAAGAGGGGAAGTAGTAGTGCCTGGTGCACCTGATGCTCATGACGAGACTTGAGGTTCCATAGATTGACCATGGAACTCCTCATGATTAGAGGAATGGGAAACCCCTTAAGCTTAAGGTATTTTTGATGGACCCCTCACATCTAAGTTGGTGGCATGGGCATGTATATTTTTGGTCCAATGTTGAGGATTGAGAACAAGTAGGACCTATTATGGAGACCTAGCATGGTTTAGTAGGTAGTCTGCTTGTTAGCTACGTGCCTTAGTAGCTATCTAGGGCTAAACATGCTCATGTGGATGTAAACCCTAAATGTAGGGACGTTTGCAACCTTTGTGCTATCAAAAGATAGTTTCCTTCCATTCTAGGAGAGGGACCCTTCTGTAGGGTATGTACTAGCTTTTTTTGGGTTTGAGGTAACCTAAAGAGGTCTCATAGGATCTTAAGAAGCTAAGTGAAAAGTACATAGTATGAGAATGAACGTGTAGACCCATAGATAGCCATCTCTTAGTGTGTGTGGATGTGTTACCATGGAGGTAACCGGTATGGGGCCTAACCAAGGTAGGTAGGTCACCATGACCCCTATGAAAGGATGAAAGTCAGCCCATGAATGCTAAGAGAGATGATGAAGACTTGGGTAAGGTTTCAAATTAGATATGTGCTATGTTTAGAGTCCTAAGTCTATTCTAGGGTCAGGTAGGTATAAGACCGATGGAAGTAGGAGTTGCCTAATTCCCTAGTTGCACATGACCATAGGGTCGGGAGGTAACATCTATCATTGTCTGAGGGCCATGGGTTAGGAGATTGATCACCTTCATGAACTCATGGGGCCCAAAGGGCAGATGAGGAGGGCACTCTATGGATGCATAAGGGAAGAAGGAATAACCCCAAAAGTGTTGTTACCCTACAAACCTAGAGGAGATGACCAAGGATTGTGTGGTGACCCAAGTGGATTTGAGATTAGTTTTCCATGGAAGTAGCTTTGATATCGAGATGATCGTGATGTAGAGACAGATGTTGCACGTTTCAATTTAGATTTAAAGGTGTACTGGAAATGTGGGATGTACCATATCTACTCTTATAACAAGAAGAACTTTGTGTTTGGACGACCGCCAAATGCTTATTTCCTCTTGTTATGGGAGTGAGAGATAGGATAATACGCATACCATACACCAAGGATAAATATGATGTGAGTGGAAACGTTTCTATGAGGTATGAAGATAGAGGTAATAACATACCCTTATGGAGTTTATGATATGTGGATGGTTTACAAACATCAAGAGAACTAAGGTAGTCATCTTATGAGGTTGTTTTTATCATGAGCCATGTGGAATATATGAGGTTGAGTTTGATAACCAAGAGGACGAGCTCAGAGTTTTCTTGATGAAGATAGACTTATAGTTCGATATGAGATAGTAAGTGGAATATAGGGAGGTGTATGTCTCCAACATTACATAACACATAAGGATGTGAAGTGGTAATGGATTCTCTTGTTGAGAGGCAGCTATCTAGTTTTACTAGTGGACATGCTGGAAGAGGGGGTTAAGTGAACCCTATGTTTGTGAGATATGTTTGTATAACACTCGGATGTAACGAGATCTATTGATCAAGTTAGTGGTTGTTTGGTTAGCTAGACTAGGCCTTGATGCAATAAAAGGATGATTGAAGAACCTTAGATGTACTTCTCTAGAAAAGAAGGTGATGAAACCCCAACTAGAGTGGTTTAGGGTTTCCGAGGAATCAATCTTGAGGAATCATGACATACAAAGATCATGATTTTAAGATCACCATACACCATGGTATTACTAAGATGATAGGTGGTAGTAGTAATTTGATGCCTAGGATGAAAAGTGTACAAAGATGCATGTGGCTTGTCACCATGCAAGCCAGGAGGTGAAGGACAAACACCTCTAACCCAATGAGTTGACATAGAGGATAAAGAGTCCCCGAGAGGAAATGGGAGTTCATCACTAAGGATGTTTTGGTAAGTCTCCCATGGACCAAGGAAGGTCAATATGCAATATGGGTTATGATAGATCACCTTACCTAGATGACATAATCTAAGAAAAGAGAGAGTACTGTCAAGGGACAGATCCGGTTGAACTACATGTAAGAGAGATGGTTCAACTACACCATGATGAAAGTTCAAAGATTCTTTTGTATGACCTAAAAGTTTTACTTCCATGCGGTGGAAGTAGGTACATGAAGAACTCGATGTTAGTATAGTTTATCACCCCTGACTAATGGTTAGTATGATCCAGACTAGAGGGTCTGATGAGAGCATGTGTGCTCATTCAGGGTGAAACCCGGAGACAGTTCTTGTCCTATGTAAGATGTGATGATAACCACCATAGCCAATATAAGGATGTAAAGAAGCTTTGTAAGGGAGGTTGTGTTGGTCACCACTTCATTAAGATGATGTTGGTGAAGGAACCTCACGAAGGTCAGAAAAAGACCACAGTGTGTGCAGATGAAGTCACTTTGATCGTGTGATGGCTGAAAGAGAGCCTGGGGCGACATGAGTCGTGAGTTGATGCAAAGTAGACTGACATGCAGTTCACTTTGGGAGAATATGTCATATAAAAATCCGACCCCTTTGAGCTATTGATGAAAAAGATGAGTCCCCGATACATAGGTCCATTTGAGATGGATTGGTGGAGTTACTTATGTTTGACCTTACCCCTTAGGATAATGTGATGAGTGATGAGTTCCATGTGTCCAATTTAGAGCACTATGTGAGGTACCCGAGTCATGTGCTGAGCAATGAACCGAGTGAGCCCCAAGGGAGGCTAAAGTGTCCTGAGTCACATGTGAGGATTATAGATGCCAAGGTGAAAGAACCAAGAGAAAAGAATATGTGATGATAAACGTTCTTTGGAAGCACCATGGATAGGGTAAAGCCACATAGGGGCCAATGATGGACATGGAAAAGTCTTCCTGATTTGTTTGTATGCTTGATGGAATTTTGAGGACCAAATTCTTATAAGAGGGGAAGGATGTTACAACCCCAATTTTTACATATGTTTTCATAATTGAAATGTAATGATTTTATGAATATGTACTTAATTGAAAAGGGTGTATGCTTTGCTTCAAAGGATGGATTTATTTGCAATTATTCCTTTGATAGGAATTTTGTGATTCATATTATTATGTTAATCCAATAATGGATAAAAGAGAAGAAAAGAAGAAAAGTCCAAATAGTAGAAAAAGATACAAGATAATGGATATTAAGCAAAATAATTATGGAGAAATACATGGAAATCTCTAGAAAGTGGCATTAATGGCCACAATTGAATAAATTTCGTTTATATGTGATTTCTAATAAAAGAAATAGGAAAAGAGGAAAGGAAATGAAAGATAGTGAGAAGTCCTTGCAAAAGAATATTTTAATAAAGAAATAATAAAGATAATGGGAAATATGTGATGTAGATGCATCTAGAAGGATAATAAGTATCCTTAAAAAGGAATTTCAAAATCTTATGATTTCTTTGGATCCAAGGAGTCCCAACGAATAAGAAGAAAGAGAAAATACAATAATAAAAAATAAGAGGATAATGTGATACATAATTAATGGTTTTTTGATATTATCAAAAAGAGGTATTATTTTCTTTAAGAAAGAAGAATTTCGGGGCCAATAGATTAAAAGCCAAGCACAAGAAGAAGAAAGAAATAAATTTCGAATTCCTTAATAACCAAGGATCATGGGTAATAAAGGAATTATTAAAAAGAGAGATATTATACTTGATTAAGGAAAATAGGTTTACTTTTGGAAAGGGCCTTATTTCTTCATGGGAAAGCATGCTAGTTCATGGCTACCCTCCCCTATATATGGGTTGGTCCACTAGCCTCGAGCCTAGGAGGATCTCGTGCATTCTTCTTCTCTATTTACATGCAAACCCTAACCAATAGGGTATAGTACTAGCCCTGGAGCAATGGGGGGTTATGATGTGGTCTTGATGGAGGCAGGAAGCTCCCACGACAACCCAAGAAGGATCAGCTACCGTACCCCCGCTCTCATCTTCACGCAACACCTGTTGGAGGTCTGCAAACCTACAGCGATTGCGGTAGCAATCACGGGCTTGACTCGCTTGGGAACAACCATCTTGGCTGCGACCTAGAGGTACCCCACATGCGCAAGGGTGCAGCAAAGCTAGGGTGACAACTAGCGGTGGACCTCAAACCCTAGGGAGGAGGGGGTGGACCCGTGAGCTACTGTAGTCGGCGGCCAAGTAGGGTTTCACGAGGAAGAAGATGAGCCAGGAGGCTTTTTACAAATTTGCCCCTCCCTACTATGAAGGGCTGACAACTTACGTGAGGACAATAGCATAACTTGGTTATGTTCTTGGCTGGGCAACATGTTGCATGGGATTGCTGACGTGTCAGCATCCCATTGGTCCAAGTAAGTGAATTTTTGCAAAATTCATATCTAATTATTGGTAGCTCAGATTGGTACGTATAATATATCAAATTTTCTCAGAAAAATGTGTGGAATCCATTAAAAATAGATTTAGAAGCTAATTCCTATTACAATTCGAAAAGTAGTGGAAGTTATCAACTTTAGTGCATTAATGATTAAGAAACCCTAGTTTAAGATTATTAATGTATTGAGAAGGGTTATATGGATGATTAAAGTTGATATTAACATGTTGATTATCAAAAGACACATTAAGATTTAAAAGGATGAACTTTACATGTAATTGGATTAATTTAGGGTTCCAGGTGCATAAGTAAGCTTGGATGGGCCTTGAAACCCTAATGTTAGTAATTAAGATTCTTAATGGCTTTAATTGATCAAATTCATGTATAAAGCTGAGATATGATGGTTCTAAGATATTTTGAGTATAAAAGTTTCTAATTGTGGATAAATACCCTTAATATGGTAATTAGGGTTTTCTAATGGACAAATGTGGAATTAGGGATAAATAGAGTTCCTTTATGAATTGAACTATAAATATGAGTTATCAATTTGAAAAACAAAGATGATAATTGTGCCTATGATGTTGAAATTAGGGTTTGTGAACTAAAAAGGCATTAAAAGTAATAAATGCTATGGAGGCTAAAACCCTAATAAAACCCTATAGTTGGCCTAGAAATCCTAAGGTGGAATCCAAGTCAATCTTGAGGATGTTTTGAATAAAACTATGACACTTGGATGTTATGCATTAATTTCAGGATATTGTTGATTGCTTGATTGATTATTCTTGAATATTCTTGCTTGGACATCAAGTTACTCTAGATCAGGTATGTGGTTACACTTATGGTTAAACACTTTAGTTTCAAAGTGATTCCCGAATGATTTATCGGTTTCCTAAAAATAAATACTTGGATGACTTTTATTTCATGCAACTATAAAGTGACTAGGATTATCACTAAAAATATATATATACATGGCTGGCTTCGATCCTGGTCCTCCTCTGTGGCTTTGCTAATGATGAAAAGGGTAACCTAGTACATGGCCTACTTGTTAAGTAGGACATCAGGTTATCATGAGTTAGGAATTGGGATACCCACGTATAGTGCCATGCAACTCTTTAGCACACCATGAGTTAAGGAGTGGGCTACCTATGGGTAGTGCCATGCAACTCAACCCTTGAACTTGATTCACCTATTAAGTAGGATCATGAGGGGTTTAATGGAGATCTACCATAAGGAAGGTAGCATCCAGGTCCACTGCAGGGACAACGTAGAGGCTAGGGTATGTATTGATTGAGTAGTTATGTTTAAAATGTAAAGTTTGCTTGCTAAATCGTAATTTCTTGCAATATGTTGTTATAGTTAATTGCACGATTATTGTTTCCCCCACATACCATCATATTCATTTATGCTGACTGACGTTTTATTTGTCGGAATTTTAGATACAAATTGAAAAGGACAAACAGTAAAGTGACATATTATGAAATTAAGAAATAAAGTGCAAGGAGGATTAGTTAGAATAGTGTCCAGATGTGGATAAAAGTTAGATATCCAAGTTTTTGAAAAAGGTATGCAAAGTTTTATTTTATTCCAGCTTTCAGTATAGTCATGGTAGAATTTAGTAATTATTACTGATTATTTGTCAAACCATTGATTCGGGAAACTGGGATAACGACTCTGACCTCTTGGTCTCCCTTAATTGGGGGTTATCAGGAGGCAGGGTTGTTACAAATAGTTTATCAGTAACATAGTGTAGTGCTTGATGTGGATGATTCAGCTTGCCATGGAAATTTTTGAACCTAGCTATCTGCTGGTCATGTCCTTAAGCTTGTCTAGACATTCATGAAAATGTCTACATCTAAAGTTGCCCCTTGCCACGGGGAATCCCAGATATTTGGTTGCCCAATGACCACATTGGATGCCTAGAGTGTCCACCAACTCAGATTTATGCTTGTATGACTTAGATAGGGAGATATGCGTCTTGTTGGGGTTCTGTTTCATTCCTGGTATCTTTTCGAAAGGAAGTAGGAGGTTTTTCAATTTATTGAGGATGTTCTTCCTACCTTCAATGAAGATGAGCACATCATCAACATATAAAAGGTGTGATAGGACTTTAGTTCACCTTACCTAGTAGGATTTTATTTGCCTTGAAGACATATACTTGTCAATCATCCTACTAAGACCCTCCATGGCAATGACAAAGAGCAATGGTGATAAAGGATCAACCTGACTTAGACAATTTGTATTCTTGAAGAACCCAACAACACTCCCATTAATTTGATTTGAGAAAGAAGGTGTAGTGACACATTGTTTTACTAGACGTATCCAAGTGTTATAGAAGCCCATACCTCTCAAGTAGCACCAAAGATAATTCCATCCAACTGAATCGAAGGTTTTGGTAATGTCAAGGTTTACACAGGAAGATGGAAAGCTATGTTAAGTGTTGAAATTTAAGGTGAATTCAACAGCTAATAGCGAGCAGTCCTTAATACTTCTACCATGTACAAAGGCACCTTGGTTGATGGATATGATATTGGGAATGATAGTACCCAGTCTTATGGTCATAATTTTAGTAATTACTTTATAAAGCATTGAGCAGCAATAAATAGAGCGATAATGTACAGGAGTAGAGACAATATCCTTCTTCAGAATTAGTGCCAGAAAGACATGGTTGATTTTCCTGACCATGTTGCCACCTACAAAGAACCAAAAAATTGCATGCAATAGATCATCTTTAATTAACTCCCAATTGCTTCTATAGAATAAGCCATTGAAGCCATCTGGACTAGGGCTTTTATTTGGCCCTATACTCCAAACAACATCTTTAAGTTCCTACATATTAGACTGTTTGCAAAGATAATCATTATCTTCATTAGTCACTTGTTGGAGCCAATCAAGGTCAAAATTATTGGTGTCACAATCCTCTTGATTTTGGTTTTACAAACCTTCAAAGAAACTGACAGATTCTTATGTAATGCTTTCTTCATCCTGAACATGGGAGAGAATTTGAAAATGATATGTTTGAAATTTTTTGTGAGGAATTTGGTTACATTCATAATTTTTCTTCCCCTTATACACCTCTACAAAATGGGGTGGTAGAGAGAAATAATAGGTCACTATAGGAAATGGCTAGGACCATGCTTCTAGAGTATGATACTCCAAAGAAATTTTGGTTCAAAGTTGTTAGCACCTCATGCTTTTTGCAAAACTAGATTTTCACTCATCCATCTTTAATGAAAACCCCCTATTAGTTATGGCATGGTAGAAATCACTCCATAGATTTCTTTCATGTTTTGGTTGTCCTTGGTTTGTTTTAAACACCAATGATTCTCTCGACAAGTTTGATGCAAAATTGTACAAGGCTTTCTTTCTCGGTTATAGCACTACTAGCAAGGCTTATAGAGTGTTTAACATTGAATTGTCTAAAGTAGAAGAATCTATCAATATTAAATTTGTTGAGACTTACCCCTCTATTTCCAAGAATATTGTTAATGATGATGCTGTAGATGAGGTGATTCCTTTCTTGAAATAGCTCAACATTGTTGACAATGAAAAAGAGGTGGTCGTAGATGATGAAGAGAAAAATGAAGAAGAGAAGGATCCAACTCCCTGATTTGCAAAACATCATCCAAAAGTGCTCATCATAGGCAATCCTTTTGAAAGGGTGAAGACGCGGGCTGCATTCAATAAAGAACAAGCCGAAAACGCCTTCATTTCACAACTTGAGACAAATAATGTCAAAGAAGCTCTCAAGGATGATGAATGGATCCTAGCTATGCAAGAGGAGTTAGAGCAGTTTGAAGAGAACAAAGTGTGGACCTTAGTGCCAAGACTAAATAATGGTAAGATCATTGGCACCAAGTGGGTCCACTGCAACAATCTAGATGAAAGTGGCATAGTGGTAAGAAACAAAGCAAGGTTAGCTTCTCAAGGCTACAACCAATAGGAAGGTATTGATTTTTATGAAACATATGCATCTGTTGCTAGGCTTGAATCTATTAGGATGTTACTTGCATTTTCCAGCTATAAGAATTTCTTTCTTTACCAAATGGATGTTAAAAGTGTGTTTTTCAATGGTACAATAGAGAAGAAAATGTGTGTGGCTCAACCTCCTAACTTCGAACATGATAAGCTTCCTAACCATGTTTATTTGTTGCAAAAATCTCTCTATGGACTCAAACTAGCCCCTAGAGCTTGTTATGGGAAATTAAACAACTTTTTGCTAGACAATGGCTATATCATAGGCAAAGTTGATTCCACCCTTTTTCTTAAACACACTTCTAGCAACTTTTTAATCATTTAAATTTATGTTGATGATATCATTTTTTGTAGAACTAACCTTGATCTTTGCAAGGAGTTTAGTTCTCTTATGTAGAGGGAGTTCAAGATGAGTATGATGGGGGATCTTACTTTCTTCCTTGGATTTCAAATCAAACTAACAAAGGAAGGAAACTTCACTACCAAGGAAAGTATACAACTGGACTTTTTAAATGCTTTGGGATTGAGAACACCAAGTTGATGGACACCCCCATGTCAAACACTGCCAAACTTGATAGAGATGAGGAAGATGAGAAAGTGAATGAGAAGCTCTATAGAGGTATGATTGGTAGATTACTTTACTTAACTGCCTCTAGGTCTGATATAATGTTTGGTGTTGGCTTGTGTGCTTGATTCCCATCAAGCCCTAGAAATCCCATCTCATAGTGGTTAAGACGATTTTTAGGTATCTAACCAAAACTCAAAATTGTGTACTATGGTATCCCAAGTCAAGGGACTTTACTCTTACTTCCTACATTGATGTGGATTATGTAGGGTGCTTAATTGATAAAAAGTGCACAAGTGGCACTTGCTTCTTCCTAGGACCATGTTTGTTTTCTTGGTTATCAAAGAAACAAAGCGCAGTGACTCTTTCAACTACCGAGGCTGAATACATTGCAACTGGGATTTGTTGTGCCCAAGTCCTATGGATGAAGAAAATGCTCCATGACTTTAACACTAAGTTTGATGTTTCTCCTATCTTCTATGATAATACTAGTTCAATCAATCTCTCTTATAATCCTATATTACATAGTGGAGCCAAACATATAGAGGCATACCATCACTTCCTTCATGACCACATTGCCAAAAACGATATTTATATCACACATGTGGACACAGAGAATCAACTTGCAGACACTTTTACAAAACCTCTAGATAGATAGCAATTTAGCTTATTATATCAAAACTAATTTTTAAAGCTCTTGATGATATTGACATCCCTTCTAGGTAGATGTTCTCATACCTATATGTTCTTGCTCATATATTGCTCATGTCTTACTTAATAGTGCTATATTTATCTTGTTTTCATGCCTTGTTTTTAGCTATTTTTCACAAATGCATGTTTTACCACAATAGTTGCCAATGATGAGTAGAATGTACCTCAATATGTTCACAATACATGCTAGACTAGAAAAATAAATTTATATATCACTGTAATGGCTTAGAATTCAATTTTCTATCTTTTGAACTGCCTGTTCGATTGGTGGAGTTTGATATGGGAGAAACTACATCAATCACAAGATGAGGACTAAACTAAACTGTAGTGTCAGTCGAGTTTAGGGTGGTGGGATGGAACCCGGATGTGTGGGATGTCTAGCCTATCTATTCCATGGATCAGATGATTAACCTCAGTCGTATCAACCAGGGGGGTTTTCACTGCATCATCTCGGCAATGTATGGGCTATATTCTGAGATGGAAAGGAGGAGGCTATGGGAAGTGTTGGTACAAACGACACAAAACGACATTCCAAAATTGGTAATTGGCGACTTTAACCACGTCAGGAGAGCTGGGGAGAAGAAAGGGGGGCTCCCTATACCAACCTCTATTCTCAGAAGGTTTAATGAATCTTTAGATGCTGCCAACCTGATAGAAGTGAATATGAGGGGTGGTATTACTACATGGAGCAATAATAGAGTGCCTGTGAGACGCATAGCCAGTAATATTGATAGGGGACTGGTTAATGCTACTTGGCTGGATGTGTTTCGTGAGGCTTCTATTGAGTTAGGGGGTCACCCTAATAGCGACCACGCTTGGCTTAGAATGTAGTTGATGATCAAAGAAAAGGAAGCTAGACCTTTCAGATTCCTTAACCATTGGCTGACGTGGCCAAGTTTTGAGGGAGTCATTAAGGAGGCTTGGAATAGATGAATCGTGGGCAATCCTCTATTCATTGTGATGGAAAAGTTCAAGGGTGCTAAAAGTATGTTGAAGAGGTGGTCTAGAGAGCTTATTGACCTTCCACATCTCATTGTCGAGGCTTATAACCATTTTGATATGGAGGCTAATGCTCTGAGGTTAGATCCCCTTGATGAGGGTAAAATTGCTGAGAAAAGAGTTTGTGCTAGTAGACTCCTACAACTTGAGAAGGCTGAGGAGGTGTCTTTGTGGAAAAAGAGAAGAATGAAATGGATCAAGGACGGTGATAGAAAACAAAGGTTTACCATGCGGCCTTGAAAAGGAACAACATGAGGGATGAGATACACAATCTCATTGATGATAATGGTGAGATCATAGAAGGTACTAAGAAGGTTGCTGAGAAAGCCGTTCAGTTCTTTTCGGAGATGTATAATCAGCCCTTTACTGTGAACCTTAGGGAGTTCATTCTTCCTGATAGGCGAGTCACTGAGGAGATGAATGCTAAATTGGTGGCTACCCCTTCTGAAGATGAGATCAAAAGAGCGTTGTTTTCCATTAATGCCTCTAAAGCTCCAGGACCCGATGGTTTCAATGCCAAGTTCTTTCACTGGGCTTGGCCGATCATCAAGGAGGACATGTGTAATGCTATGAGATCGATGGTGGTGGGTGGTAGAGTGGTTCATCAGGTGAACCACACTTTCATCAGGCACATTCCTAAGAAAAACACGGTGGCCAATATGAATGACTTTAGGCCTATTGCCTGCTGCTTTGTTCTTTATAAAGTGTATGCTAAGATCCTTGCAGGTAGACTGAAGATGATCCTACCCAGTATCATATCTGATAACCAACTCACATTTATTAGAAGTTGTAGTATCTCTGATGGCACCCAACTTTCAACTGAATTCCTTGTTGAATTTGGGGACAAACACAAAACAAGGAAAGCTTGTATCAAGCTTGATATCAAGAAGGCTTATGATCTTGTGAGATGGGATTCCTTATGGAGAATTATGGCTAATATGGGGTTCAGCAACAGATGGATACAACGGTTGAAACAGTGTGTCGAAAGAACTTCTTTTTCGGTGTTGGTTAATGGTAGTCCCAAAGGACTTTTCAGGGCTTGCAGTGGTCTTAGGCAAGGCGACCCCATCTCCCCTCTCTTGTTCACTATTATCATGGAGGGGCTCACTACAATGATAAAGAAGGTAGAGGAGACAAACATGTTGAAAGTCTTTAAAGTTAAGGGGATTCCTGTGCGATCCCATCTAATCTTCACTGATGATGTGATGTTTTTCCTCTCGGGGCACGCTAAGCACCTTAGAAGGATGAGAAGGATTCTAAATGAGTTTGGTGACCTCACAGGTCTATACATCAACACTATTAAGTCGAATGTCTTCCTCTCCAAATCTTATGATGGAAGGAGGGGTAGACTTAAGGAGGCTGCAAGGATTGATATTGGGCTGTTCCCAACCAAATACCTTGGCATTCCTCTATCGAGGGGCAAGGGGAAGAGAAGTGACTTTGCTAGTTGCCTTGACGATCTTAGAAGAACTATTGAGAATTGGTCTGGTGTTAATATATCCATGGCGGATAGGGCCATCTTGATCAGATCTGTCCTACAGATTAAAATACATTATTGGTGTCGACAGGTTACTCTCCCGCCATCTAATCTGATGTAGATGTGCTCTTTGGTGTCTGGGTTCCTTTGGAGGGGCATGAATCATGCCATATCTTGGGGAACTATTGCTAGATCCTTCCAGTGCGGTGGTTTGGGGATTACTGACCCTTCAGCTCTGGCCACTGCTGCGATAGCTCGGAACCTTGTCTCCTTTCTACGGAGAAGGGTCTCCCCTTGGGTGAAGTGGATGCATTCTCACTATGGCGTGACACCACAACAACCTGACGATCAGCAGAGGAGCTGTGGTTCCAAAAATTGTTCTGTCTTGGTTGCGCATTGGGTGCATGTGAGGACTGATTACTACTTTGACAGAGGCGACTGGCTGCTCGTTAACAATACTAAACCTTGGGAGATCAACTACCACCAACCACATGTCCATTGGAATATGCTCCTTTGGGGGAAACCGCACACCCCCAAGTGGAGTTTCTATCTGTACAAAAGCTTGATGAAGAAGCTACCCATGGCTGATAGACTTAGAAAATGGGGCCTTGATATGAACCCCATATGCAGCATGTGCAAAAGGTTTGAGGAAAGCCATGAACATTTGTTTTTTGAATGTGAGAACTCCAAATACTACTGGGGCCGAGCTAGTATTAAATGTGGCTGGGGCGGCCGGCCTCCTTATAGCCTGGATGAAGCTATTACTAGGATTTTGAAGGTTTCAAAAAAGCGAAAGAAGATGTCTGGCCTTGGTGGTAATATCTGTTGTCTTCTGGTCTTCTCACTATGGAATGAGAGGAATATGAGGACTCACGAAAAGAATAGCACTGATTCCCTCACCTTTTTTGATAACTTTGTAAATAGCTTGAGGGGTTTTTATAGAGCCTTCCCTAAGGCTTTGAGGGGAGTGGAGACTTTGGCCCTTAGAAATTGGGGCTTAGTCTAATGTTGTGTAGTATATGGGATTTTGTGTGACCCTATACTTTTGGTTGGAATACTATTTTACCTTATCCAAAAAAAAATAGTCTATGTTCCATTAAATGTTTGTGTGGTGTAAGACAAACATGTATATAATAACAAGATTTAATCTTTAATGTATCATTTAGTACATATGTGAGGTGGTGTTATCTACTTTATTTGTGCTTTATTTTCTTCAATGAAACAACATTTTAGAGGTTATAAGATATGCATGTTTCAAATAATAACCATTTTTGACATATTGTAATTTAATATCATTTTAATGTAGCAATCTCTATCTCTTGGTAACAATGTATTTGTTCACACGCCAATGTTAGGATATTGCCATTTGTATATGCATTCAATACAACATAAACTCTTTACATTATGTTGTAGAAGATTACTTAAAATCATTTTGGATATTTAAAAGCCATTCTTAAGCATCTTGATATTTCATTAAAACATATAAATGTATTAGCTAGGCCATTATTGTTAATATTAGCACAAATTTTTAGAAGACATGTAAATTACTGCTTCACCCTTACCCTCCCCATTTAACCTGTGGGTAAGAGAGTAAGGATAAGGGGAGGGTATGCATATTGGTGGAGTGGGGAATTACCCATATCCGTGTTGCCACTCTGCTTTTTGGATATGATGAGGTTTCTCAACCTACCTTTGAGCAAGCCAATGCACTACATGCATGTGGTATGTCTTGGGAAACACAACATGCCAAGTGACCTACCACTCTCTCCTTTGGCCCTTCTGAGGATGAGGAGATGGAAGATCCGGATGGATGAGGATGATGCTAAGGATGCTGATGTTGAGGTTGATGGTGATGATGATGAGGATGATGATGGTGATGATGGCTCTAGTGATGGAGATGATGGTGAGGCTACACCTACTACCCCAGATGTGCCTTCAGATGGAGATGAGGACAATCATCCAGAGGATAAAGATGATGATGAGATTGTTGACCTAGATAGCCTACATGTTTAGTTCTTAGCCTATTGGTACTCATATATATATATATATATATATATATATATATATATATATATATATATATATATATATGAGGAATGAACATAACACACAAAGATCGACACATTTTGTGGCATCCAACTCAAAAAAACAAAATTAACTTAAGCGAAAGTGAATTATTTGCAGCAGATTACTGAAAATCACTAAAAATTAAAACTTTTTGCAAAGAGATCCACACATAGGAAATCTTTTTCATCAAGAACCATTGTATATCATTTACATTCTGGTTCAAACGTACATAATCTGTGCCATCTCTTTTCAGAGACTACATCATCAGCTGCCTTATAAACATCATATACAGACAACATACGAATCTCGAGGCATCAAGCCAAAACCTCAGATTGATTCATTAAAACACTGACTAGAAACTCCGAGGACCTGAGAGTACAGAGACGACACATAGGTCTTTCTAACTACATAACTTGACAGACATTATCTCCACCTGAGATCTCACTATTGTCCCTATTGTTACTGCTTCTATTCGTTCCCTGCAATAGGATTTCTACTTCTTTGTCTGCGTCCACCTAAAAAGTTGGATCACACGGGGGTGAGACAATTGTAAATTGCCCCAGCGGGAGATATAACTCTCTGCCAAAACATTGTTATAGCATTTTATTAAAATAAACTGAGCAGAAGGATTTATATATAATCAAAAGGAGGTAAATCACTGTATGAACATAGTGAAGTAATCTCCTTTTCCAAGGAGAACATTGCATCTACTCATGGTAGACTCATAGTTCATTCATCTACTTGTAATGAATACAAACATATATGAATAACATCAATGAACTACAGATATATAATAGAAATGTAACATCAGCCAATGAATTTCCGTATTCAATCCTTAAGAAAACATGCTATATGACTGATTTGATTTTACAAACACACTTATGCCCTGAGGAGATGAGGTATACCACTCATACTCCAACCGACCACTACGAAGTCGAAATCGGTACCATACATAGGTCTATGGAAGAGACGGATTCCCATGACCTCTCACATCCCGGTCAGTGCGGGACAACAAGAAGGACTGTGTTAACTACTCAAGATAGCTTTCCAGGGTATACTGGAACTTCTCTATAGAGTTACAATGTCAACTGCACTCTCATCGGCCATCGAGAGATTTGTTGTTTATCTTCATCGACCCGACATAAGTATTATGGGGAGATGCGTACGTCGTCTATCCCAATCATCAGGAGATTAGTGATAAATTCATCCCGACACATGAAGGATTGAGAGGTTTGTTGTTTACCTTCCCTCAATCTCTTCTTCAGACGTAAGGATATTTTCCGCCCATTTACCCCCACATATTCAAAATATGCATTCTGGGTTTTTCTACGAAGCACTCGTTTCACCATCACCTGTTCCTAACGATGATGGATCTATGGTCAGGGCTTCTACATGAAAAGATTTCACTTGATTAATTAAGTACATTCTCATATTCTTTTAGCATCAGCCAAGTTCAGAAACAAGACTTATTACAACAATGCTATAAAGAAACATGTGCTACTTTCATCAGATGCTTATCAGTCTTTCAGAGACCTTGGGAACTCAGTCCCTCATTTCAAAAGTGGGAATTCTCATCCCTTCAAATTCTCATCACCATAATCATATGGTTTTGGGTATTCAAACCCTTAACTCATCATTAAGCATCATTGCCATCTATTAGGTAACTATCACCTTCAGGTCATCTGACCAAGGCATTCATGATACTTGTTAGATACTTATCTAGGAACTCTCGCGTGACTCTCCAGAGGCCACTAGGGTCCGTGCGCGCGACTCTCCCGCTCGGGGGAGGTGGTCGCTACTGGCACGTAGCCACCCTCTCCCCGTGGGCGTTCGTCGGACGACTATCCTCTTCGCAGATCATGCGGCACTGGGACTGCGGCTGGCTGGCTCTCCTCTCTGTCGCCTTCGTCTTCCCCCTTTTTGATCGTCGGGTCGGGACTCCGTGCCTTTAGATCGGGGCTTCAAGGTGGTGGGGCGGCAGTTTTCCTGGGTGGTGGCTTCGTCTCTAGCGAAGCTGGTCGCTTGGTGGAGACAACGAGGTGGCTGCCATGAAGCCTTTGGCGTAGATCTGCTGGGGGCGGGCATTTCTCGCTTTGCTGCTTTCGCTCTATTTTTCAGTTCAGTCTGTGGCGGCTCCCTGCCTTTCGTTTTGGTCCCGGGTCTAGGTAGTTTCTTGCCTTCTTTTCTCACCGTGTTCCTTCGGCATTTGTCTCTCCCTTCGAGGTTTGAGTGTCTCTCCTTTCGTGAGAGTGACGAGATCCCTGGTTGGTCTCATTTTTGCCTCAGGTTCTTTGTTGCTCGAGCCGTTCCATGGATGATAGAGACAACAATCGGATGGAATCTCGACGGGTTCATGCTTCATGCCACTTCCTTATGCTCAAGTTGAAGGCATCTCTCACAATAGCTGCTTTGGTTAGCCACGAAGAAGAGAGTTCTATGCAGAAGCGTTTCAATCTCGTTCCAATATGAGTGGTAGTGGTGTTAGATCTATGTTCTTGACTGATCTAAGTTTCTTCTGGTTGTACTTCTCTACTTGTAGATGTCATATGGCTTGAGTAATGAATGGATCTATTTGCTGTAAAAAAAATGATACTTGTTACACAAGCATCACAAATGGCACTTAAGGCCACAAAATATCTTGTCACCTCTTTATAGGCTACAACTTACTCATATGATTCATAAAATACATGCACATTGTCACTTTTATGACGAAACAACAATATCAAGGCACAAAATGCCAATCAACATTTATTATATACATGTCACAACTCAAAATTGGCTATATTCATCATCTCATAACATCTGCTTGGTTATTAGACATGATGACAACCATACAAGATATTCATCACATCATGTGATACAATAGTAATACCATTATTCCTTTCCCAGGAATTAGGGTTTACTATCAGATAGGGCTTTTCATTCCCTTTACCCAAATTAGGCTTAGGGTTCCCCATTTCTCATTAATTAGGGTTTCATGATTACATTAACTATTCAATCCTCAATTCATTATTCCATGCCTCTGGGGCATTCAAAGATATCATAAATGATTATTCAAGATCATTAGTCTCATCATATAACATTAATGATCATCAATTCAAGGTATGAGTTCATTTCTCATCCTCATCATGGTATGACTACATCATACTCATTAATTAGACTTAGCCCAATTCTCAAGTTACATAAATTAACACTCATCAAAGTGCAACAACTCATTACATTTGATTGTAATAGTTGCATAACACACTTCATATGTTTCTTACCCAATTATATTGGATTTGGAGTATATCAAGGTATATAAACCCTGAAGCGCTGAATGTGATAACTATCATATCTTGATGTATCACTTTCTCATCATTTCATACCCTCTTGAGTGAACCAACTTATCTTGTATTAAGGTATTTCCCTCTTAATACATTCCATCATTAAACTCTCACCTTTAGCATATAATACATAAACCACACATTATAATTGTCCAACTATTTTTAATGATATGGACTTGTCTAATGCTAAAGACATTGCTTACAGTAAGGTTGCTTATAATCAACCACATGAAATGTTTCACCTTTATAAGATCATTCCCTTCTATCTCATCACTAGGGTTTCTTTATACCCTTACTTAAAATTAGGATTATGATTCACTGTCATATTTCCCATGATTAGGGCTTTATGTATTATGACTTCACATTAGAGTCTCATATACCTTCACCCTTCTTAGGGCCTCTCATCATAACATAGTCTTAGAACATCATCTGGTGTTTAATGCTTAGTCAGGGTTTCTCATGGAATCACCCTCAACTAGGGTTTCACATGGAATCACCCTCAACTAGGGTTTCACATGGAATCACCCTCAACTAAGGTTTCACATGGAATCACCCTAAACTAGGGTTACACATGGAATCACCCTCACTTAGGGTTTCACATGGAATCATCCTTAATTAGGATTTCCACTATAGTCGCCCACAATTTGGGTCTACTATTCATCTCCATTAGGATTTCATTCAATTATCCATAATTAGAGATTCACTATTCATCCCAATAAGGGTTTTACATTTCATTTCCCTAAATTAGAGTTTCACATATCATTACCCTAGGTTAGGGTTGCATCCTCACCCTGGATTAGGGTTTTATTTAGAATTGCACTCAATTAGGGTTAAAATTCAATAACCCTTTCAATTAGGGTTTATGTTCATGATTATGGTTTCATGATATCTTTACTTAAGGATCATACCATTAATCACCACATGAATCATATTCATGTATGAATATGATGCAATCATATTCTCAACTTGATTAGGTCATATCTACCCTTCAATCAAGTACATACAACTATGATTATCATATTGTACCAAGTCATTGATCCTATAAGCAATTAGGGTTCATCCCTTAATTGGAACTAATCACTTAGGTACTATTAGGGTTTCAACCTTTGTACCTTCATTGATTATCATTACTAATCATCATTGGATCAATGGATCATTCATCATCTTAATTCTCAAGAGATTCAATCACATTTGACCTCCATTACATAAGGTATCCAATTGAATTCACCAATTGAATCTTCAATTACAATAGGTGTCCAAGTGGATTAACTAATTGAATCCTCAATAAACTTTGACTACTTGAGCCCCAAACGGTCTTGGTCTTTCAAAGTTCAAATGGTTTGAAACCATTTGGCAAAGGTGGTGCTTGAGACCGTTTGCTAAATCATGTACTTGAAATCGTTTCCTAAAGCAACTTTTTGAAACCGCATGGGCTCAACTGGTTTGGGATCGTTTGGTCCCAAAACGTTTTGAGACCATTTGGCCCCAAACGGTCTTGAGACCATTTGGACTCAAACGGTCTTGAGACCATTTGGACTCAAACGGTCTTGAGACCATTTGGTCCAAACCTCCTCAAAACTGCATGGACCAAATATGGTCTCAACCAATCAAATTGGATTAGGGTTTCCAATGTTGATTCCTTCAATCGTTGAATTCATGGAACCAATCATCAATTGGACCTATCCTCATATTTCAATTGAGTTAAATAGGTCAACCTTCAACTGATTTGACCCTCAATTGACCCTCAATTGGTCATCAATTAGGGTTTGAATCAATTGGATTAGGGTTTGGAATCGATGATCCTTCAACACTAATCAATGTAAGATCAATTACTTTGAAACCATTGAACCATCATCCAAATTGAACATGACCTGACCCCAAACGGTCTTGAGGTCGTTTGGATGACCTCCAAACGGTCTTGAGACTGTTTTCCCATGTCAACATCAAATTCCAAGTCAACCAATTAAGGTTTGGATCATTGGATTGATCACCAAATCAGCAATTGATTACACTCCAACTTAGTATCTTTGGATCTTCAATTGCTAACCATACTCAACCCTAGACCTCCAAACGGTCTTGGGTGACCCCCAAACGGTCTTGAGACCATTTGGGTAATCCCGAAATGGTTTTGAAACCGTTTGGGTCAACCAACCCAAGTTTCAAACTCAATCAACTTAGAAATCAACACTTAACCCGATTAGGGTTTTGGTGATTGATTGACCTTCAACTCATGAACCAATTGGAACTAACCAATCATAATTGGTGGGTCATTAACCAAGATCATTTTCAAAAGATCTACAAATGGTCAACCCTGGTCAACTCCACCAAACGGTCTGAAACCGTTTGGTCTCATGCGGTTTGGTGAAACTATTTGCTTCTAAACGGTTTGAAACCGTTTGCTCCCAAACGGTTTGGGAAACCGTTTGAGCAACTCAATCAAGACCGTTTGCCTTGGATATTTGTAGAGGTGTGTGATTATCATATTCAACCTCTAAACTCACGAAACTTGCAGTGGTTTCCATGGTAATTGCATCCATCAACCAAATCAATTATTGTAAATGTAGAAATGATCATTATTTGATAAGGAATTGAATGCAATAACAAAATCAAGGGTTCAAGTTATAAAACCCGCCTCCAATTGAGATCCAAATATCCAAGCTCACAGAAACAATGGTGGATGCAACTCCTTTCACCATTCCAAGGCTCTTCCTCAAGGTTTGAGTGAAAAGGAATGGTTAGAATTGAAGAGGAGATCGAAATAGGAAGAAATCCATAATTTATTTTTGATTTCCACCATGGAAACAAGGTGAAATGGATCAAAAACCTTTCCAACATGTTGGGGGTCATCCTCCAAATCCTCACAAGCTCCCTTGTTCGTTTCCCAAGCAAGGAGAAGAAGTAGGGTCGAAAAAGCCTTTCATTTGGCTTGTAAAAGGTCCTTTTATAAAAATTCAATGAGAGAGAATATGCTTTGTAAAAATCCATTTAATCCCAAAAATAAGGCCGCCTCTCCCACCTAAACTTCCTTATGGATGAGGCTATCTTGTTTTACTCTTATTCCTCTCAATTATCCATGATTTAATGAAAAACAAATCAAGCACCTCAAATCATATTATATTAATATCCATATGTGAGTGGATATTTCTTTTTCTTATAAAATTGTGTGTGAGTTATCCACTCCCTTGGATATTTTCGTGGTCCTTGCAAGGCTCAAGGATTTCCAAACACATCTTAATCCAACCATTTTTATTTTGGTTGAAGGCCCTTTAATTAATACATTTATTTTTGCCCTAAATCAAATTAGGGTTTCAATTAGGCATTAATCTTGATTATTTTAATATCAAGATTTCTCTCTCCTCCAACTTAATTCAAATGAGGTGCCCCTCTCATTTTATTTGCTCTACATGGTGCCAAGAAACATTAGGGACCTTATTGAAGTGGTAAATTACACATTTCACCCTAGGTTTTGGGTAATTTGCACATTACACCAAAACTAGGTTTTCATGCACATACATTGCTTTATCAGCTCTTTCTTGGTATTCAGGCTTCCATAAGCCATACATCAGAGTCATTTTCACTCTCATGATGCCTCAACACATGAGGAACATATTATCATGCACAATTTGCACTTAAACCCCTCAACTTGGGTAATTTACACTTTAGTCCAAAATAAGCAAACATTGCTTGAACACTATTCAAATAGGACTAGAATTGCAACATAAGTTCCTCTTGAGGCCTAATTACTTTTCACAAGATGATATTAAGCATTTAATCATCTTTCTTAATCAAAACACCTAGGGTTAAAGTATAACCTAGGTCAGGGATGTTACAAATTATAAACCCCTAACAAAGATTTCATCCTCAAAATCCAGATAAAGGAAGACAAATATTATTTCATTCATCATACTATCTAGTCTTCACATAGCATCTCCTTATTATGGAGACACCATAAAACTTTGATCAGCACAAAGTATTTCCATACATGATTCTCATAGAATCAACATACAAGGCACATGCTCCACTGTCCCTCATCATTGACTGTGGAGTCAACTTTGTGTCAAATAACACTTTTCTTGTTTAGAGAAGCATCATACATCCTTTATTAATATCATGTTTATGCAGAGCATAAACCCCTAACATATGATGTTCATATTATTTTATATAATCAAACTAATTTCATAGTTGACCACTCCAGGTAGCCAACCTAAACCATCTGATATATCTTAGATACCAGAATCTTTCACCTTGGTATCTATCACATGTGTTGAAAACACATCACATATTTCTCTTCCTTTCATCATGGAACATTAATTATTACATATGTCCTCATCTTGGAATTAAAGTCCAAGATAAACTGATACTTTTCTAAGTATCCATCACATGAACATATTTATCTTATGCACATCAAGTGTCCTAAGACCCACTTGATTGCCATGTCTCTAAAAGGAAAGAAATCAAGGACTCATATTCCTCTTATTAATTCATGTATTTTCAACTATTCATGAATCATTTATTCTTTGTCTCATCCTAAGTTCCTTGCCTTTTAGCATTGGAATTTGTAAGGATGATTGCATGTCATTATCCCTTTCTTTATTATTATCTAACATGTTTATGATCATCTCATGATCTCATCACATTTCCCATTTCCTCATTATGGGAAAGATCTTTATTATGCTGGCAGCATTATTGAACATGGTTCATCTCCCTTATTCTTATTCTTATCTTATGAGGAGTACACTTTTAGTTCCTCCTATAACATGCTCATATGATATTATCTCAGACTTCTCTTTCTTATACATAGGATTTGACACATTTATTCATTCCATATTCCTGATTTCATGATACTCATTAGATTGTCTCAGAATGACTACTTGATTAGAGTAATAAAAAAGATAACAATCTAAGAGTTTCCATACCCACTTTATCATCAATAGTTGTATACCTGGCCATGGTATATAAATACTGAGATTAAGTGGTATGCACTTTGTATACTATCATATTCCTTCCATATTATTACAAGCATAAGATTTAACATTCCTGGAGTTCATCCATGTATCTCTTCTGTACCTCATATTTTCTTTGAGAGGTAAGAATAACATAAAACATTTGTAATGTTTTACTATACAAAACATAAGTCCTCATAGGACTAATCAAGGAAAGTTCAATCAATTCCTTTCTCAGTTAATCTAGGAATTCATAAAATGACATATTTGAATGACATTATCTTGTCTATCCTGTCATGATTCGTGGATTGTTCACTGCCTCAGGCTAACTCTGCCTCAAAGATTGATTCAACAGGCTAAGGTTGAGCACAAACTCAATTTAAGTCCAAAAATTCATCATTTCCTTTTGCTTCAACCTGTTGATGCTAATTAAAAATATTGTTGATATCTAAAACATCATCATTGGGGTTGGTAATCTAGATTACACTATCAATGCTTGATCCACTATATACATTATTGTTGACCTAAATTCTGCAACAGTAATACTTAAAGAAGGATTTTCTTATCATAGATGGATCAACTAGGGGATTCTCAAGCAATTATCTCTCTCTTGCCTGCTCCCATGCACCCTTTCCTGGTGCAACATTGCTGCTCTCAACATCAACCTCCTCATGTGACCCAGTCATCTTTAAGTTCTTCTTCTCTTATACGAGCAGAAGACACTATCAGACACACTGGATGACACCAGAACATACTCTACAACCTTAGTCCTATGTCTTTGTAGACTCAGCGAACCTAGAGCTCTGATACCACTAATTTGTGGCATCCAACTCACAAAAACAAAATTAATTTAAGCGGAAGTGAATTATTTGCAGCGGATTACTGAAAATCACTAAAAATTAAAGCTTTTTGCAAAGAGATCCACACATAGGAAATCTTTTCCATCAAAAACCATTGTATATCATTTACATTCTGGTTCAAACGTACACAACTTGTACCATCTCTTTTCAGAGACTACATCATCAAATGCCTTATAAACATCACATACAGACAACATATGAATCTCGAGGCATCAAGCGAAAACCTCAGATTGATTCATTAAAACACTAACTAGAAACTCCGAGGACCTGAGAGTACAGAGACGACACATAGGACTTTCTAACTACATAACTTGACAGACAGTATCTCCACCTGAGATCTCACTGTTGTCCCTACTGTTACTGCTGTTGTTCATTCCCTGCAATAGGATTTCTTCTTCTTTGTCCGCGTCCACCTAAAAAGTTGGATCCCACGGGGGTGAGACAATTATAAATTGCCCCAGCGGGAGATATAACTCTCCGCCAAAACATTGTTATAGCAGTTTATTAAAATAAACTGAGCAGAAGGATATAATCAACAACAGGTAAATCACTGTATGAATAGAGTGAAGTAATCTCCTTTTCCAAGGAGAACATTACATCTACTCATGGTAGACTCATAATTCATTCATCTACTTGTAATGAATACAAATAGATATGAATAACATCAATGAAATACAGATATATAGCAGAAATGTAACATCAGGCAATGAATTTCCATATTCAATCCTTAAGAAAACATGCTATACGGCTGATTTCATTTTACAAACACACTTATGCCCTAAGGAGATGAGGTATACCGCTCATACTCCAACCGACCACTACAAAGTCGAAATCGATACCATACATAGGTCTATGGAAGAGCTATATTCCCATGACCTCTCACATCCCGATCAGTGCGGGACAACAAGAAGGACTATGCTAACTGCTCAAGATAGCTTTCCAGGTTATACTGGAACTTTTCTATAGAGTTACAAAGTCAACTGCACTCTTATCAGCCATTGAGAGATTTGTTGTTTATCTTCATTGACCCGACATAAGTATTATGGGGAGATGTGTATGGCATCTATCCCAATCATCGGGAGATTAGTGATACATTCATCCCGACACATGAAGGATTGAGAGGTTTGTTGTTTACCTTCCCTCAATCTATTCACCGGACATAAGGATATTTTTTGCCCATTTACCCCCACATATTCAAAATATGCGTTCCGGGTTTTGCCACGGAGCACCCATTTCACCATCACCTATTCCTGATGATGGTGGATCTATGGTCAGGGCTTCTACATGAAAAGATTTCACTTGATTAATTAAGTACATTCTCATATTCTTTTATCATCAACCAAGTTCACAAACAAGACTTATTACAACAATGCTATAAAGAGACATGTACTACTTTCATTAGATGCTTATCAGTCTTTCAGAGACCTTGGGAACTCAGTCCCTCATTTCAAAACTAGGAATTCTCATCCCTTCACATTCTCATCACCATAATCATATGGTTCTGGGTATTCAAACCCTTAACTCATCATTAAGCATCATTACCATCTATTAGGTAACTATCACCTTTAGGTCATCTAACCAAGGCATTCATGATACTTGTTACACAAGCATCACATATGGCACTTTAGGCCACAAAATATCTTGTCACCTCTTTCTAGGCAACAACTTACTCATATGATTCATAAAATCCATGCACATTGTCACTTTTATGAATCAACAACAACATCAAGGCACAAAAGGCCAATCAACATTTATTATATAAATGTCACAACTCAAACCTGGCTATATTCATCATCTCATAACATCTGCTTGGTTATTAGACATGATGATAGCCATACAAGATATTCATCACATCATGTGATACAATAGTAATACCATTATTCCTTTCCCAGGAATTAGGGTTTACTATTAGATAGGGCTTTTCATTCCCTTTACCCAAATTAGGGTTATGGTTCCCCATTTCGCATTAATTAGGGTTTCATGATTACAATAACTGTTCAATCCTCAATTCATTATTCCATGCCTCTGGGGCATTCAAAGATATCATAAATGATTATTCAAGATCATTAGTCTCATCATATAGCATTAATGATCATCAATTCAAGGTATGCGTTCATTTCTCATCCTCATCATGGTATGGCTACATCATACTCATTAATTAGATTTAGCCCCATTCTCAAGGTACATTAATTAACACTCATCAAAGTGCAACAACTCATTACATTTCATTGTAATAGTTGCATAACACACTTCATATGTTTCTTACCCAATTATATTGGATTTGGAGTATATCAAGGTATATAAACCCTAAATAGCTGAATGTGATAACTATCATATCTTGATGTATCACTTTCTCATCATTTCAGACCCTCTTGAGTTAACCAACTTATCTTGTATTAAGGTATTTCCCTCTTAATACATTCCATCATTAAACTCTCACCTTTAGCATATAATACATAAACGACACATTAGAATTGTCCAACTATCTTTAATGATATGGACTTGTCTAATGCTAAAGACATTTCTTACAGTAAGGATGCTTATAATCAACCACATGAAATGTTTCACCTTTAGAAGGTCATTCCCTTCTATCTCATCATTAGGGTTTCTTTATACCCTTACTTAAAATTAGGATTATGATTCATTGTCATATTGACCATGATTAGGGCTTTATATATTATGATTCACATTAGAGTCTCATATACCTTCACCCTTCTTAGGGTCTCTCATCATAACATAGAATTAGAACATCATGTGGTGTTTAATGTTTAGTCAGGGTTTCTCATGGAATCACCCTCAACTAGGGTTTCACATGGAATCACCCTCAACTAGGGTTTCACATGGAATCACCCTCAACTAGGGTTCACATGGAATCACCCTCAACTAGGGTTTCACATGGAATCATCATTAATTAGGATTTCCACTATAGTCACCCACAATTTGGGTCTACTATTCATTTCCAATAGGATTTCATCCAATTATTCATAATTAGAGATTCACTATTCATCCCAATTATGGTTTTACATTTCATTTCCCTAAATTAGAGTTTCACATATCATTACCCTAGGTTAAGGATGCATCGTCACCCTGGATTAGGGTTTCACTTAGAATTGCATTCAATTAGGGCTAAAATTCAATAACCCTTTCAATTAGGGTTTATGTTCATGATTAGGGTTTCATGATCTATTTACTTAAGGATCATACCCTTAATCACCACACGAATCATATTCATGTATGAATATGATGCAATCATCTTCTCAACTTGATTAGGTGATATCTACCCTTCAGTCAAGTACATACAACTATGATTATCATAGTGTACCAGTTCATTGATCCTATAAGCAATTAGGGTTCATCCCTTAATTGTCACTAATCACTTAGGTACTATTAGGGTTTCAACCTTTGTACCTTCATTGAGTATCATTACTAATCATCATTGGATCAATGCATCATTCATCATCTTAATTCTCAAGAGATTCAATCACATTGGACCTCCATTACATAAGGTATCCAATTGAATTGACCAATTGAATCTTCAATTACAATAGGTGTCCAAGTGGATTAACCAATTGAATCCTAAATCAACTTTGACTACTTGAGCCCCAAATGGTCTTGGTATTTCAATGTTCAAATGGTTTGAAACTATTTGGCAAAGGTGGTGCTTGAGACCGTTTGCTAATGCAAGTACTTGAAACCATTTGCTAAAGCAACTTTTTGAAACCACATGGGCTCAACCGGTTTGGGATCGTTTGGTCCCAAATGGTCTTGAGACCATTTGGTCCCAAACGATTTTGAGACCGTTTGGTCCAAACCACCTCAAAACCGCATGGACCAAATATGGTCTCAACCAATCAAATTGGATTAGGGTTTCCAATGTTGATTCCTTCAATCGTTGAATTCATGGAACCAATCATCAATTGGACCTATCCTCATATTTCAGTTGAGTTAAAAAGGTCAACCTTCAACTTATTTGACCCTCAATTGACCCTCAACTGGTCATCAATTAGGGTTTGAATCAGTTGGATTAGGGTTTGTAATCGATGATCCTTCAACACTAATCAATGTAAGATCAATTACTTTGAAACCATTGAACCATCATCCAAATTGAACATGACCTGACCCCAAACGGTCTTGAGGTCGTTTGGATGACCTCCAAACGGTCTTGAGACCATTTTACCATGTCAACATCAAAATACAAGTCAACCAATTAAGGTTTGGATCATTGCATTGATCACCAAATCAGCAATTGATTACACTCCAACTTAGCATCTTTGGATCTTCAATTGCTAACCATACTTAACCCTAGACCTCCAAACGGTCTTAGGTGACCCCCAAACGGTCTTGAGACCGTTTGGGTGATCCCCAAACAGTTTTGAAACCGTTTGGGTCAACCAACCCATGTTTCAAACTCAATCAACTTAGAAATCAGCACTTAACCCGATTAGGGTTTTGGTGATTGATTGACCTTCAACTCATGAACCAATTGGAACTAGCCAATCATAATTGGTGGGTCATTAACCTAGATCATTTTCAACAGATCTAAAAATGGTCAACTCTGGTCAACTACACCAAACGGTCTGAAACCGTTTGGTCTCATGCGGTTCGGTGAAACCGTTTGCTTCTAAACGGTTTGAAACCGTTTGCTCCCAAACGGTTTGGGAAACCGTTTGAGCAACTCAATCAAGACCGTTCTCCTTGGATATTTGGAGAGGTGTGTGCTTATCATCTTCAAACTTTAAACTCATGAAACCTGCTATGGTTTCCATGGTAATTGCATCCATCAACCAAATCAATTATTGTAAATGTAGAAATGATCATTATTTGATAAGGAATTGAATGCAATAACAAAATCAAGGGTTCAAGTTATAAAACCCGCCTCCAATTGAGCTCCAAAGCTCTAAACTCACGGTAACAATGGTGGATGCAACTCCTTTCACCATTCCAAGGCTCGTCCTCAAGGTTTGAGTGAAAAGGAATGGTTAGAATTGAAGAGGAGATCGAAATAGGAAGAAATCCATAATTTATTTTCGATTTCCACCATGGAAACAAGGTGAAATGGATAAAAAAACCTTACCAACAGGTTCAAGGTCATCCTTCTGATCCTCCCAAGCTCCCTTGGTCGTTTCCCAAGCAAGGAGAAGAAGTGCGGTCAAAAAAGCCTTTCATTTGGCTTGTAAAAGGTCCTTTTATAAAAATTCAATGAGAGAGAATATGCTTTGTAAAAATCCATTTAATCCCAAAAATATGGCCACCTCTCCCCCCTCAACTTCCTTAGGGACGAGGCTATCTTGTTTTCCTCTTATTCCTCTCAATTATCCATGATTTAAAGAAAAGCAAATCAAGCACCTCAAATCATATTATATTAATATCCATATGTGAGTGGATATTTCTTTTTCTTATAAAATTGTGTGTGAGTTATCTACTCCCTTGGATATTTTCGTGGTCCTTGCAAGTATCAAGGATGTCCACACACATCTGAATCCAACCATTTTAATTTTGGTTGAAGACCCTTTAATTAATACATTTATTTTTTCCCTAAATCGAATTAGGGTTTCAATTAGGCATTAATCTTGATTATTTTAATATCAAGATTTCTCTCTCCTCCAACTTAATTCAAATGAGGCGCCCCTCTCATTTTCTTTGCTCTACATGGTGACAAGAAACATTAGTGACCTTATTGAAGTGGTAAATTACATATTTCACCCTAGGTTTTGGGTAATTTGCACATTACACCAAAACTAGGTTTTCATGCACATACATTGCTTTATGAGCTCTTTCTTGGAATTCAGGCTTCCATAAGACATACCTCAGCATCATTTTCACTCTCATGATGCTTCAACACATGAGGAACATATTATCATGAAAAATTTTCACTTAAACCCCTCAACTTGGGTAATTTGCACTTTAGTCCAAAACAAGCAAACATTGCTTCAACACTATTCAAACAGGACTAGAATTGCAACATAAGTTCCTCTTGAGGCCTAATTACTTTTCAAAAGATGAGACTAAGCATTTAATCATATTTCTTAATAAAAACACCTAGGGTTAAAGTATAACCCAGGTCAGGGATGTTACAAATTTCTCATTCCCCTTCCCTTGCAAGGTTTCAGAGAATGAAGTATTTGTCATAAATCAATGAAGAAAGTGGGTGAAGGGATGGTTGATATTGTTATGGAGGATTCGTGTAAGTCAATATTGGCATATTTTTTAAGATGTTCCATCTTACTCTATGGTAGACTATATTCAAAACTACATGGACAAAGTGTTTGACCTTCATTCAACAACCCCAAAGATTGTGTTGAATTCAGTCAAGGAGAGGAGGTGGGTTATGTTCACAACTAGAAATTCACCCACCCCTCTCTCCATTCTCATTTATGAGGTTTGAGGTAGAATGCCTCCAATGAGGGTAATAACTCTAGAAAATATAAGGGCCAACCTCAAAATAATAGGTTGTCTTCATCCATACTTGGCTCCTCTCACACCTAAAAATAGATTTTAGGTGAAGCCTATAGTGGCAATGAATATAAGATCATTGTAACATTTTCCCTCCATGACATGTAGTTCAGCTAGGAGTAGCACTTCCTCTAGTTTTCAGAGATATAGACAAAACAAGAGCCTTTGTGTGATTTGGTGGCACTAACATGGTTGAGGAACAACCTTCTATTTGTCAAGGGTGCATGAACATGGTAAGAATAGGCACAAGAGAGAAGGAGGTCGAAGTAGATCAACCATCTAGATGGAAAGGAAGCAATATTGGACATTTCCCTAGGAGAGGTGCTTAAAGAAAATGATCTTAGTGTGGAGAAATAGATGCAACAACCTCTCCTTTTATATTTGGGATATATCTAGGTATGAGAATCACATTGAGTCACCCTGAGTGTTGGAAATCTCATACCCAAACCCATACTTCTAACTAGGTGTGCACTAGCATTTAGGTATGGGCAATGCTTGAAGAACTTTTCCCACACAACTAAGTTCCATGTTAGGTTTGGGCCGACCCAGATAACTCAGTGAATGAAGATATTTCCAACATATACATAGTAATTATTGTTAATATAGTCTCAGAGATGTGTATTAATAGGTACATGCAATATATACATACCATCCTTGACACTAACACACTTACAACTTGATATATAAAATCATCAGATGTATAAAAATCACAATCATCCCATTTGTTATAATTCATCCAACCACAAATGGGATTCTTCCAATTAAAATTGATGATAAAATACACATTTGTATTTTAGTCAATAGTCTGCCAAAGTCGTGATTTAGGTGATTTGTGAAACTCGTCTACTATAAGTAGTATACATCCAATCTCTAAGATTATATTACATTGTAAATTATTGCAAACATATTAAATATAAAATTAGTGCACATAACTTAGATTTATTCCGCTTTGTTTCTCTGTTAGTCTTCCTAATATAACCAAACATTTTTAGCTCATATGCAATTTTAAGAGTTCTTTTTTAAAATTTATCTTACAAAAGATACATACTATAGACAGACATGTGTTTATGTATACGCGTATATGTGGTCAATATATATTTCTAGGTTTTTGTGTATGGATTCACCTTAGACTCAAATCAACCCACATAAAACATCAGGAGTGTATTTTAGACATGGACCACTTATGCATATTATAAGGATTTCACCTCAATGAGGTTATGCGGGTTGGCACATGAGATAGATCAAGTCGGGACAGTCCAATTCTCATCCCTTGATATAGCTTGATGTGGTAAAGTGAGTTCCATTGACTTGAAAGTCGACGATACCAACTTGATGCCTAATTAATAACCCCAGTTGGTGGAATAGTTGATACATAAGTATATTGGTCAATGATGATATTGAACTATGAATTATAGTGGCAGTGCCACTGAATTTTAGTCAGTGCCATGAATTTTGAAGATCAAGGATACAAACCAAATGACATAGTTGTCAAATTCACACCCTTGTTACCATGATGATGATTCCACTAATTGTTCTCTTTTATAGGAGTCGATGTTACTGATGTCATAGTATTTTCTATCGATTCCATCATCAATATTGCCTATATGTCATTTACCATTGACACAACGCTACCAACTAGATGGTCGGTACCACCAAGCTCACTTTGGATCCTTACTATATGATTTTTCCTTTGACTTAGTACTACCAAGTTGAAGGTCAGTGACATTAAGACTATTTTGGATTCTAGTTCTAGAATTAACTGTGATGATCAATGCTACTGACTTTTGGATCAGTGGCATCAACTTGGATGGTTGCGTCTATAATATTCTTTTTCAAGAATGTCAGTGCCAATGACACATGAGTCGGTTGAATCAAGTCTATCGATAAGATGACAATGCAGGTAATGGATCATCTCATTTCAACCAACAAGAGGTTTGTAGAATCAAGTATGCATCTAACTTCATTACAGAATTCTTTCTTAAACTCAAGGACATTGGACATGGGGATCCATACCACTAACTCTATGACTAAGAAACCTATGAACTACCATGTGATGCCAGGTGTCACCAAGTTAGGTGTCAGTGGAATCAACTCTATTGAATCCCTACACACTAAAAAATGATTCAAATACACCTCTTATTTTGCATTGAAACTAAATTAAGAGAAATTATGAAATAAAAAAAAAAAAGAATTGGTGTCCCATTTTGTAGCTCGTGCCACTACAAAGGCATTCTTTAGATTGTCATAGTATGTAAAACATTTTGCATCATAAATGATATAATGATATTTACTCTCCACAACATGTCAAGGTGGTGGGCCAACAACGGATGTGATGTGCATCTAAAAAAAGGAACCTATTGTAAATACTAGAAATAAAAATACAAATGTAGGTTGCCTCCCACAAGCACCCTTGGTTAATGTCATACGCTCAACACAATCAAAACCAAGTTGCAACATCAACTAGAGGTTCCTCTTGTACTCAAATAACTTCAACCCCAAAGTGGTGTTTAGATCTATGACAATTTGTCTTGAAAACATTTGAGCCATAACACACATCAACTTCCCCATGTGGGTAAACTTTAACTAAATCAAAGGGTCTACCTCCACCTAGACCTCAATTTTTGGGGGTGTAATTTCATTCTAGAATTGAAAAATTACACATGCTGCCCCAAATGAAATTTTTTATATAGGATGTGTTCATTATCGATCATTTTTGTCCACTCATCATATATCGTCAAAATACCATAAGCATCAAGGTAGATCTTATCCAATTTATTCAATTGTAGTCTCCAGCTGGCTCCTAAAGGGGTGATATTAAAGTTCATGTTTCTAACTAACCACATTGCCCTCTGTTCTAAATCAACTAAAAGATGTAAAGACCTACTATAAATTAGATAGTGAGGTACACAATTGGAGTTTTAAAGGCTGTGTGATATGCCCAAAGGGCATCATTGAGCTACATTTTCCGATTAGTACAGATGTTAAAGTTTGTTTTTTGCAAAAATCTACTTGACTTACCAATTTCGTACCTCAAGTTGGCCTTGGGTTTATGGATGGTACCGGATGCTTATTATTTGGTTCACTCCATATTTATTCATCAATGTTGTGATTTGACTATTCACACTAGTACATATACCACTTTTAATGTCAGTTAAAATGGGCTTTTAACATTGGTTTTCTAGTGACACCCAAAAGGTGTCACTAGAGGTAGAATCATACGACGTTGGTTCTAGAACCGACGATATAGATCCATCCCTGATTGCAACCAAAAATGAAACGACACCATTAGGACCATATGCGTCAGTTATGTATTAGAAAACTGACGCCTATCACCATAGCACAAAAAAAAATCTGGTATAGTCATCGATTGTGTATTACATAACCGACACTTATCTCCATGTTCGAATAAAAAAAATTGGCCTCGGGTTAGAGCATACTTATCAATTTCCTATACTTAACCGACGTCATTGACATTGCATCGATTATGTATTAGAAAACCGACGCCTATCAGCATAGCACAAAATAAAAATCTAGTATAGTTGTTGATTTTGTATTATGTAATCGACGCTTATCTCCATGTTTGAACAAAAAAAATTGACCCTGGGTTAGAGCATACCTATCAGTTTCCTATACTTAATTGACGCCATTGACATTGGATGACTATTTTTTTTAAATGATCGATGACTATGTATTGATTTTTTTTATTATCAGTTTGCAAGCCTATTGTCCAACTGGTGAATAGGATGCAGAACCTACAGTTTAGTTTTGAACTGTATGTTTACAACATCCATTGATTTCAGCTAAACAGTAGGCCACAAACCTGCAATAATACAAGATGATCAAGATTATATACATCATGTGATTCACACACATATAGAAACACAATTAATTCATTCACATGATTCACACACATGTAGAAACCTACAGTTCCATTCATTCAACCATTTTCACATTCATACACATGTAGAAACATGTAGTTCCATTCATTTAACCATTTTTACATTCACACACATGTACAAACATGTAGATCCATTCATTCAACTATTTTCACATTCACACACATGTAGAAGCACATTCATTCATTCATCTTCACATTCACACACATGTATATAGATCAAATTTCAATAATACAATTAAAAAAAAGTGATTCACACATGTACATATAAGCTTCTTTCAAAGTTTAGCAATGTCATAAAATAATTAAATAATTATGAAAAAAAAGTTTAAAAATGTCATTCTTTATCATCATCACTACCCTAATTATAATAAAAAATTGCCTCCCTTTCAAAGGCTTTTGCCCATTGTTCTCTTATGTCATCTAATTGTTCAATCGTATAGGGATCACATACATCTAATAACTTTTGCCCTGTAGTGAAGTCACTAGTTTTACACACCTATAAAGAGGCTTACGTATATATATAAGTAATCAGTTTGATTTTCATATTATCTAATGAGACTATACTATATATGATGATCAAGAATATATAATACCTATTGTATGTTTTCGATTTCTTCTGCTGTATATCTGACAATTAGGTCTATATACCGCATCATGTAGTATGCTCATACCCATCCATTGTCTTGTACAACACACTCTAAATTTCATCATACAAAATGTTAATAAATAAAAATAAGCATAGTTCACATAAATAATATATGCATTGGAGTCAGGAAACTACTTTCACATTCTCCCAGACTAATGATTACTTTTGCTTGCCCATGTTTCCTCCAACTTTTTTGAAACTTTTGAAGCCTTACACTTTAATGTAACACATTCAATTTCATAACTAAATATTAATGTTATAATAGATGTTAATGAATATAAATATAAAAAATTTCTCACGTGAATAATGGCCTTTTCATTGTGTGTCCCAAACTATCTAATTTCTTCCCCTCAGGGTCTAGATAATAACCAGTCAATGTCTTGGGAACAACAACTAGTAACTCCCAATGATTACCACTAGAGATAAGAAAGTTAAAAATATATAACTCAACATCCAAAATAAATATAATTTTCTTAAGTCCAAATATAAGTAATGTAAACTTACTCAACATTGAATGGAGCTATTATCATGCTCTTCTTTGCTTTACCAAAATATTTAAAAGTGATAAAGCAATATAAGGTAACTGATGAAGGGTCTTTATGTACACGACTAATCAAGGATGGAATTAGAAATCCCACATGGGTAAATGAAAAATCTATACAAACCCTATTCAAGTGGTTGCAAAACATAAATTACGTATGCATTAATATATAAGAAAATAGATCACCATATATAAAACAAGGTATATAGATATATAAACAAGATCTCACCATATACATAGTTATACCATAGATGTATTCAGCCAAACATAAGTAAACAAACCCAAAATATCTTGTATAAATTCATTATTATCGTATGCTTGGCATGCAACCTCCTCCTTAATAGAAATAATCATAGGACAATTTCGGGGATGCTCGCCTATCCATATTGCCATACCCCTGCATTGAGGACCTAACGAGTCGTATAGCTCCATTGCAAGTCAACCAGGTTCTTCAGGAAGAGGTGGAGGTGGAGGACGACGAGCTGTAGAGGGTTTCTTCCCTTTGTTCTTTATATATAGTTCCATATCAATTGTCATGTATATACATATATACTTTCTTATCATAATGTAAATTTACCATACATAATCAGTATAGATGACGTCCATTTCGGGCCACAAGATCACTCCGCCTTCTTCTTCACCAAGTATGTCAACATCTGGGTGGACATATGGCAATGAATGCTACTTCCAAGTAGCAAACACAAGCCTCGGGCTCACACGAACCGCACCATCGGGTACTGGAGTGCCATGAATAGTGTGCCTTGGAAAGCGTGGGTAAGCATCACCCTCTGCAATGATAAATTCTTTCAATTTTAGATGACATGGCTTCAAACCCTACAAATTTATATGGAGTATGTTATATACATAAATAAACATATCATCTTGAAAAGACTAGCTACTATGTCACTAAAATACTTGCAGCGGAGGTTCTAGGTGGTGGGTCTATAGGATTACTCCCAACTACCTCTCTAGGATCACTCCCAACCACCTCTATCATAGGGGAAGAGCACCACACCACATGTACTATCGGAGTGGCTGAATGAGATGTCTGCCACTTGCTCAATGCTTCCTAGACTCTCTTATCAACTATCTCATCTAGCTATACATGGACAAAAGAAACTCTTCTTGATTCATGAATTCCCTTTCCAATAACATTCTAAAAAAAGAGTAGGTTACCTCAGCTTTTGAAATCCCCCCTTTTTGGACATGTTTGTGCTATGATGGCCCAAAAAACGCTCTTAGGCCCACTCCAAGCCATGCAGCCCTAACACATCCAGGATGATGTGGGTTATCGAGAGCAACTGTCAATTCATCCCTTGTGCCCTCAGGGATGAATAAGTCTTTCTTCATCTACTTGTGAAGCTCCCACTAATCATAATCAATAGAAATTGGTAAGTCAACATACCTGCTAATCATCATCAGTAGAAATTGGTAAGTCCACATAAAAATCATCAATACTAATTGCTTTTAGAGTTGAAATTTACCATTTTTGCAGCCACCTCAACAGTTGTGGGGTTGGCTATATCTCCTTTTTTGTTTTGCCTCCCAACTATCCAAATATCATGGCGATGTAGAGGTGCGAGAGTAATAGTAGAAGACTCACCAGCGTCAGTATTAGGAGCAGTATGCTGCTGAACGGAAGACGTCTATAGTTTTTGGTGAAGATCTGCATAGCCACCTGGACCCATCGTGTGGTCATGCACATTCAGTGCTTGTCTTTCTCTTTGAGCACCCTTCATAGCCTTGTTAGTAATCACATTCAATTGGTTAGTAACGATCAAGGTCAATAATGAATAGGTGAATTCATTAGAATGTATATTAATTAAATTGGGAGTAATGCTTAATACCTTGAATTCATCAATACTTCTCCTAGAATCAAAAGCATTCCACTCAGTCGGGTCCAGGTAATTCCATTTCTCAAGGGCCGACTTCTTCCTCTTATAAAAATCTCTTATGTATTGTCCATTGAGAGTTGTCCTATAGTTCATTAGGACCCTCCCATAGCATTGCATCACCTTTTTATGATGTTGGCTTTCATCCAGTTCAAATATACTTTGCAAATTTTTATATATTTAATTGAGTATTCTAAAAAATAGAATTGTAAATAACTTTAAAAATAGAATTGCAAATGATAATATCTCACACATAGTTCTTTCCATACTAAGTCTTTCTTCACTTTAGAAACTGTATTCCAAGATTCTACAATTACACTACAATGGCTGCTAGTAAGAACCCCAAGATATGAAACAAATAGGTTATGGTTGACCCCAACTGGATTTCCTGCAAGTTTAAAATCCACAACCAATTTTGGTCCATTTCCCCTTTGTTGTTGTAACTTGTTCATCATAGTGATGCCCTTGATTGTTTCAATTTTTTTTGTTGTTCATCAAGTGCCACAAGGTTTTCAGGAGGTACATCATCAACCTAAAAATTGACAAAAAAAACACATATATTTTATAACTTGTAAATGGACATATATATAGCTAGATATAGGATATATTGTAAAACTTAAATTGTGAGGCGGCACCTCACCCTCATGGTAATCATCATCATGATCATCATACTCATGGTCAACCATCTGAAAGTGTCATAGAAAAAAAAATCAAACATTTAACATTTAATATATACCATACAAAAAATTAACATTTAACATTTAAAAAATAAAATCATGCCTCTAATATTGAGATCTTTTATCAATTAACATTCCTTCAGTGTGATCTCCATGCACATATAAGTCATTGTTAGCTTAAATATTTAGTGTTGGCAACCCAACTAAGAATGGACTTGATTCATCATACTTATCATAGTAGTCTTCTTCATCTATAGGATCTTCAATGAACTATCTTTTAGAATGAAGAAAAACTGACAATTTTTCATTTGCAGGATCATCGATATAAAATACTTGTTTCACCTGTGATGCTAATATGAATGGTTCTCCCTTCTTGTCAATCTTTTCAAAATTCACTAATGTGAAATCCAATTCATCCACTATAATTCCTTTCGTGTTATCAACCCAATTACACTTAATTAACGAGAAGAATTCTGAAATCTACGTAGTCAAACTCCCATATGTCTTCAATGACACCGTAATATGACATTTTAGCATCACGTGGGCACTTACCTTTCACACTAGAAAAAAAACAATGAAGACGCTTGAAGGGTGACCCCATTGTTTTGGATGACACTCTTATCATCTTGACGCTTTCTGTAATATGATAACCCATTTATGTCAAACCCTTCATAAGACATAACATTCATTTTTGGTTTAAAGGTGAGGCATTTGATATTTTTAGCAATATTATTTGGTGTTTGAGATAGTTGATGTAAGACTTTATCTTCAAACCACTTAATAAATGTCTTAGTATGCTCTCTAGCAAGCCACATTGAATTGGCTCCAGGATATTATTTCTTGATGAAATTGGTATGTTCCGTGATATAAACACTCACTTTGTCGATGTGGTGTAAAATATACAAGTGAACTTGTTCCAACAGCTCATAGCTTATTACTTTCATCCATGATCCTAAAATCCCTTTTTCAGAATAGTCCTTAATATTTTTTTCATTTACAGGATCATCATTACCACTCAGAAAGTCATTGCAAAAATCCATAACCTCTCTCTTCACATAACCCTCAATAATACTCTCTTCACGCCGATAATGGTTTTGAACATCACCTTTAAAAATGCTCATGTATCATTCAAAATGATATATCCAATGCAAAAAATTTGGTCCCAACATTTTCACTTCCCTAGTCAAGTGGAGAACAAGATGTACCATGATATCAAAGAATGAAGGAGGAAAATACATCTCAAGATGACATAGGGTAAAAACCACTTCTCTTTGCAACTTATTGAGATTCTCAGGATCAATAACTTTTCTACATAGACTATTGAGGAAGAAACAAAGTCTAGTGATTGCAAACCTTACATGCTTCGACAGTATAGATTGAATGGCCACAGGAAATATTTGTTGCATTAGAGTGTGACTATCATGAGATTTAAGACCTATCAACTTCAGATATTTCATTGATACCAATCAACAAATGTTGGAAGAGTAACCCTGTGGTACCTTAACATTAACCAAGCACTCACAAAAAGCTTTCTTCTCCTTTCTAGACAACGTATAACAAGCAGGAGGTAAATCTGTTCTCTGATCATTACTAACTACTTCTTTTAATTCTATCCTTTTTCCATTTCATGTAGGTCCATTCTGGATTTGATCCCATCTTTAGTCTTACCTAGTATATTCAACATAGTACCAATGACATTATCACAAATATTTTTCTCAACATGCATGACATCGATACAATGCCTAACTACCAAAGAACTCCAATAAGGAAGATACCAAAATATTGACTTCTTCTTGAATAAAGATTTGTAACTTTGTGTGGGCATGGTACATTGTGATCTCTTACCAAATTCATTGACAAAGTCTTTCACACTATCGTAAACAACCTCCCCTAGTATAGGTTTAAGCGCACTCCATTCCTCATTCCATCCATTGAACACTTTGCACAACCGTCGGTACGGATGGAATTTTGGAAGAAACCTTCTATGACCAAGATATACAGTCTTGCCGCCATGTTCTAGACGTATTGAATCAGTGTTCTTTTAACATACAGGACATGCATTAGATCCTTTTACAATGTATCCAGACAAATTCCCATATGCCAGAAAGTCATTAATAGTGCAAAACAACATAGCATGCAAATGAAATGTTTCCCTACGTGAAAGCATCATAGGTCATCACACCTTCACCCCAGAATTTCTTTAAGTCATCAATCAGAGGTTCAAGATAAACATCGATATCATTTCCAGGTTGTTTAGGGCCCTATATCAACAACGATAACATAACATACTTATTTTTCATACACAACCAGGGAGGAAGATTGTATATAATAAGCATAACAGGACAAGTGCTATGTTGGTTGCTCAATGTCCCGTATGGATTCATCCCATCAGTACAAAGCCCAAGTCCTAGATTCCTGACTTCTTTACCAAATTTAGGGTACAATAAATCAATCTTCTTCCATTGTGGGGAATCAGACGCATGTCGTAGGAACCCATCATTATTTTTCTTAACCTCTGCATGCCACCTCAAATTCTTTGCATCCATGGGATTAGTAAACAAGCATTGAAATTGTGTCATAATAGGTAGATACCACATCACCTTGGTAGGAGAACCAGTTTCGGACTTCCTCAAAGTCATCATTTTATACCTTGGCACCCCACGTTTCGGACAATCTTTCAAATCCACATAGTCCTTTTAAAATAATACACAAACATTCAGGCATGCGTGTATCTTCTTAGCCTCCATTCCCATTGGGCACAATAATTTCTTTAACTCGTATGTTGAGATTGGAAGATCATTTCCTTCAGGAAGAATTTATTTCAACAAAGACAACAATGATGTGAATCTTTTGTCACTCCATCTATTGTTAGCCTTTAGCTTATACAATCTCAACACAATGCTAAGTTTCATAAACTTAGTACAACCTATGTATAACGGTCTCTCAGCTTCATGCAAAATGTTCCTAAACATTGGAGGTGGATCGGTGTTCTCTACCCCACAATTATCTAGCATCTCATAAACAATGTCTATTGGAACCGGTTCATTCACATCTACATCATCGGAGGCAATTTCGTCTTCCACACAAGCACTGCTATTGACGTCTACTGATTTCATGTTTGAAATCTCTCCATGCCAGTACCATTTTGTACAACCTTGTACAATCCTGTTGCACATGACATGACTTTTGATTTCATCACCCGTGTTGACTTTCAAGTTGTTACCACAATGCCTACATGGACAATATAACCTATCTCTAGGTTGTTTCCTATGATCCTTCACAAATCTAGTAAACTGATCAAGACCAACAATAAACTCTGGGGTGCAATGATTTGGAATGGACATCCATGATCTATCCATTCTAAAATCAAAGAGAAAACAAGTATATATTAGGGTTTAGGGATTACATATTAAGTTAAGGATTTATAGATCGAATATTATTAGGGTTTTATTGTTTTATATTTAGGGATAAAGATTTAAAGATTAGGTTTTAGCATTAAAATATTAGGGTTTAGGATTAAAATATTAGATTCTAGGGTCTTATATATATAATAAATGTGTACCACCTATCCCATTCTTGAACACCTAATCTCAGTAGTAAGTGTATAATGTGTTTTGGGTTTTCAAGAAAATTTCGGCAGCATTTCCCCACTATTCTCCAAGTACATCAATGTTCATGGGCAAATGCTCACCAACATATGTACTTAGAGAACAAATGGGAAAGTGTTGATGAAACATCATGAAAACCAAATATACATTATACACTTACATCCTAAGTGAGATTAAGTGTTCAATAACAATCCAAACCGAGGACTATCCAAGATTTACTCCTAATGAGTAAATCTCAGACGGGTTTCTAGGCCAACGGATAATAGGGAAAACAAAGTTGAAGTTTATCATCACATGTTAGATCTTAGAAGCATCCAATATTTATTGATATCCAACATAAATAAACACACCAATTATTTATCAATAAAACATTCAATTTGATCAATGACCCCAAACATACAAACACTTATTATCCAAATTTAACAATGGACCCAAATAGTTTCTTCAATTGAAAATTAAAACCCTAGTTACATTTCATCATTCAATTTTAGAAGTATTTTGACCTCATATAATTAAGAATCATTTTGAATTAATGTATCATTAAGAACTAACTAATTTATCATTACACATATTTATCATCAATCAAATGTGAATAATATATTGCAAATATCATTGATAGAGAGAGGGAAGACAATCAACTTGAGCAGTAGAGCAACAGAGCTGAGAAGAGAGCTCCTCTTCTGGGGGAGAGCAGAGTCAATATTGGTCTTGGGTGGCGATTGGCGAACTCAGAAGGTGGGGATTGATAGAGCAGTGGCAGAGGAGGCAGAGTGGCATCCAACTCAGTAGCTGGTCGATAGAGCGGCAGCGGAGGAGGCAGAGCAGTGGCGGCAAAATCCAACTTTGCAGCTAGAGTTAGGCAAACAACAGTGACCAACTGAGCAGCTAGAGCGGTGGCGGCAGCGGCTCTGACATCTTCCCAAGCTCTAGCGTGCTCTCAAGCAAGTAAAGGGGAGCAACAGTAGTGGTCGGTGAGCAATGAAGCGGCGGTGGTGGAGGGGAAATTGCTAGAGACACCTAGCTCAATCATGATGAAATAGAGAAGAGGAAGATTCTGTTTCATGTGGGTGTTATAAGTTCACTTTGGTCATCAGTTGTTTGAAAAAATTGATGCCTAAGACCAATATGCATCGGTCACATGTGAAAAACTGACAACTAAGTGCAATTTTAAACAAAAAAATTTGCACCCGGTTGGGGTTTTAATCATCAATTTCTAGGTATAGAACTGACGTCCATTAACAAATCACAACAAAAACTTTTGTTACCTTAGTTTTCAGTTGCCTAACCAAAACTGGCACCAAAGAAGCATATTGGGGGGGAAATATTTTTGCGGGGATAAATGCACAAAACACCTAGTCGTCAGTTCTTTGTGAAAAACTGATGACTAATAAGGGAATACATTTTGTTTCATGAAGGGTTATTAGTCTTCAATTGCTGACAAAGGATCGACAAATAGGTGTTTTCATGGGACCATGGTGCAAAACCTTTGTTGTCAATTTTCGCACAATCGACGCCATATTGAGAATTTTGTAGGCAAAATTTTTTCCTTGAAAAAATGTATTTCACAGGTAATTTTAATCATTGGTTTTTTTGGCAAACAAACCAACATTACAGTAAAATCGGTACCCTTATCTTTTGTAAATCGGTCAGACTTCACATATTGGTGACAATTGTAGTGTTTTGTCGACGTCATTGTCTTATGGCATTTATTATTGATGTGTAACCGACACCATCAAATGTTATGCTATATATCATTTTTGTACTAGTGTCATCAAGTGAGAACCTCCATGACTGATGATTGATCTAGGAACCCCAACCATGCAAAATATATGTTCCCTAACATATTTGTACACAATTTCTGTATAAGTGGTTTGAGTTGGAATTTTTTCCACCTTCCTGAATTCATATTTAATGGAAAGCAATGTATAAATACATAAATATTAGGGCACAGATGGGCCCATGAATCAATGCCACAAACATCAAAACTTTGACTTCTTGAAGAATGGTTGTGGGCATCTCTTTCTTGTTTGAGATTGTGTCAGTCTGTTGACATGCATCACACCTCTAAGCATAATTGTATGCTCCCCTGAACAATGTAGGCTAAAAAATCCACATTCTAATCCGAGAAATTGAAAGGTCCCTTCCAGTGGGTAGATAATGATGGTGAACCAAGATTGTCTCTACCTTACACCCATATTCACATCTCCTAATTATTCCATCCCTATAAATATCAGATAGAAGGAGATCATTTCAAATAAAATACATCCACGAATGGAAGAAATATGTCCTTTGATTTTATTTCCAATCATCCATCACAACCACACAAGAAAGATAGTTCACTATCTTGGGTTCATTTAAAATTTAACCCATTTCAATCTTTCCATTTCTTCCATGTCTTTTTGGCCTATTTTCTAAATTTTCCTATCTTTTCTAACCTCTTTATCCTCAATGTTGAAATTGAGCAATACTTAATGATGTGAATTATATTTGACCCACATTCATTACAATGAATGGGTTTCTGTACAATTATCTCAACTAGTGTGTTAAATTAGAGTCTAATAATGTAAATGACCTTTTGTGAGAGATAATTAGTAGATTATATTAATTTCGAGTCTTTATGGCTTTTTGGGACAAGTAATGAGTAATAATGTGTAATTGAGTTAATTAATGAGAGAATAATCCTCTTTTATTTTCTCTCTTCCTCTAAATGTTAATAAAGCATAAAAAGGATAATATGAGGTGTGAAATGACTCTTGAATTAGTGTATAATGTCCATTTCGAATTTCACTCAAGGATTTCATTAGAACAATCTTTTCATATTACTTCACCCTTTAAATGCATTTTTTTTAAAGGGAACGAGAAGCCCTATGATTGGGGCTCCCCATAGTCTATTAACTTGCTAAATCAAGGTTTACAAGAAGAATAAAGTTCAAAGGAAAAGACTGAGTAAAACAAAAGCTATCTACCTGGCCCCTACGTGTAGAGTTGGCCACCTCGTGGGCAACCCTATTACACCTACGACTGACATGACTTGAGCTACAAAAAGAGAACTGAATTTGTAAGGAAATAATGTCTTCGACAATGGTTCCTAGATAGTCCCTTCGCATATTCTTTCTGGTGCATGCATGGACAACCTCCAAGGAGTATGTCTCTACCTCCACTCGGTCATGACCCTCCTTCCTTGCCCATAGTAACACTAACACTGCTCACACTGCTAGAGCTTCAGTGATGGTGACGTCCTCCCCCGAGTTTAATTTCTCCCCCATAACTCCCACCATCCTACCCATGTTGCTCTATCTTCCATCCCAATCCCTACCCTCCCATCCTCCCCTACTGAGCCATCAACATTCAATTTTATCCTATTCCCTACTGGCTTCTTCCAAAAGCTCACCCCCCTCTCCCCTCTGCTAGATGTTTTCATCCCCGTCACGCCTCCTCTGGGCACCGTCACCCCTATCTCTCCCCTATTGGTATTCATTTCCCCCATCTCCCCTCATCTAGACGTCATCTCCCCCTGCTCGCTACTGCTGGACGTTGCTGCCCTGGACGACGCCTCCTCCCTTTCGGCTATGACGCTTGCCACCACACCTCACCATCGTCAACACACCCCAGAAAAGGTAACCACTATGGACATCACTGCTCTGGAACGTCCTCATGCACCTAGCCCTCCAAACCATCGACATGATAGAAACTATGATTTCGGTCTCTTACATGGATGTCCTATCTAACGCTGCACCCATAGATGAGCTAATGTCCCCGTCCTTAGTTTCTTCCACCCCAGCTTGCAGCTCTCTCAATGTCTGGTCCCATACTTCAACGACATTTGGACAACAAAAGAGCATATGGGGTATAGACTCTTTCTCTGTCCCACATAACATACATGTGTCGTCATCCAAGCAATGTCGATCAAAGAGCCATCCTCTAGTCACTGGGCACCCCATACATATCCTCCAAAGGAAGTGGTCTATTTTCGGGCTCAAACCAGCATGCCATATTCTTTTTCACAGCGTGTCTCTTTGTCTGGAAGTACAGTTCCTAGATTCCTATTTTCCTAGCAATCCCAACCAGTAAGCAGAACGGACTGAGTACTCCCCATCTTTTGAGGGCCACCACATCCACGTGTCCATGGGCCTCCTCAAACTAAGATGTATGGCACATATGCTCTTTGCATGGCTGTCCGAGAAACATTCTTGAACTCTAACCTCATCCCGTTGAGAACCATCCTCTGTCATGAGCTCACCGACTGTGTTGTAATTTGGGCCATCCTCCCATCTGTAACTACTACTACAGAAATGGCTTATAACGTCACTTTTAATGGTGTCAGTTGTATTAATAAACCGACACCTAACATATATAGCGTCGGTGTATAAAATAAGCCAACATCAATCTGTGAAGGGTGACCAGACACGGGTATCGCTTTTATTTAGTGTCGGTTCCTTAATAAGAAACCGACGCCTAAAAGTAACTGCCAAAACCAAAATTTCCAGCAAAAAAAATTACCTCCAAAAATTAACATACATCGTCGATTTTTAAAACCGTAACCGATGACTAAAGGTTTTCTATGAGATAGAAATTTTCTCGCTTTTTATCGTCGGTTTTGTGACAATAACTGACACCATTGTGTTTACACGCAAATAACCGCGAAAATTTTCACCTCCCTTCAGTGTCAGTGTTTTGTTGCAAACCGACACTTAAAGTTTTTATTGTCGATTTGTGTTAGCAACCGACACTATAGTTAACTTAACAGTGCGAGGCAGAGACTCTTCCCCCTTCTGTTTCATTCATTTCCGCTGATCAAGGTTTTGCTCCGACGATGTCTCTGCTCTGACGATTATGGACGCTGCTGCTCTGCATCCGCCTCTGCCGACGTTTGCTGGCCGCGCTTTGGTTGCCGACACCTCTGCCACTCGCTGCCGGTGATCTGCCGCTGCACATCTTCTACCTCCACCACCTCTGCTTCCGCCAGCCCCTACCGGCGACCACAGCTCTCCACCCGACCACAGCTAGCTCTCTGCCCGGTGACCTTCTGCCCGACGCCGGCGACCAGCTCTCCGCCCAGAGCCCTTCTGCTCGACGACCAGCCCTCTGCCCACTTCCTGCATCTGTCCCTCTTCTCACAGGGACGCCCATTATCAGGTTTTCCCCTGACCTTCCCCCCTATTCTTGCTTTTCCTGTATCACAGGCACACCCATTAATCATGTGGCTCTCCAGTTTGCAAACCTTTTTCTGATTCACATTAATATTAAATGCGTAGATTGTGAATAAAATATACTTAAAGCTCTATTATTCTTCTTGTTGCAAAGGTATAGTTAGTGCACAAATATTAGATAATATTCAAGAAAACCCTAGTTTGATTTGCATGTTTTTAATCATGTTAATTATGATTCTTTTATTTATTCTGATGTCAGTATATAATTATGCGATCCCAACATCTTAAATTGAATTAGATAATCATGTACGTACTTGCGGAAATAGGGTTATTAAACCAATAGTTATAACATAGTATGATCTTAATCTGATATGGATGTTAATAATAACGTAGTATGTTAAATATGATGATTAGGGCTATATATAATGTCTAGTAAAGATTCCTAGACTTATTAGGGTAATTTTTTTAAGGTTAGTCTGTCTACTAGAGATTGCATGTTTGAAACTATTGATTTCTTGATTTATTATTTAATAATGCTCTATAGATTAGGATTAACCATGTTGCCTATAGTTTATACACATTTATTATATATAGGAATGACAACACATGAATTTGTTGGCCTAGAAACCCATCAAAGATTTACTCATTAGGAGCAAATCTTGGATAGTCCCCAGTTTGGGACTGTTCTTGAACACCTAATCTCACTTAGGATGTAAGTGTATAATGTGTATTGTATTTTCAAGAAATTTTCGGTAGCATTTCCCCGTTTTTTCTCTAAGTACATATGTACTTAGAGAACAGTGGGGAAATGTTGCCGAAATTTTCTTGAAAACCCAATACACATTATACACTTACTAGAGAGATTAGGTGTTCAAGAATGGGATAGGTGGTACACATTTATTATAAGAATGACATCACATGGGATGTCCATTCATAATCGCTGCACCCCTGTGAATGTGTACTTTACAATGTGAACTTTAAAATTAGTGTTACTTTACAATGTGAAATTTATAATTTGAAGGTGAACTTTCAGATGGCTGATCAGGACCGTGCTGATGATCGCCATGAGGGTGAGGACGTGCTTGCACCGCCTGACAATGTAAGTTTTAAGAATATATCCCTGAGGTTTCTATCTATATGTTCATTTATAATTATATTATGTAAGTGTGTTTTTTATCAAATTTTAGGTTGGTGATGTACCCCCTGAAGAAATTACAGCACTTGATGAGCAGCAAAAGAAAATCAAGAAAGTGAGGGGCATCACAATGATGAACAAGTTAATACAACAAAGGGGGAATGGACCCAAATTGGTTGTGGATTTCGATCAGGTAGGAAATCCATATGGAGTGAACTGTAACTCATTTGTTTCATAGCTTGGGGTTCTTACTCGCAGCCATTGCAGTTTTATCCTAGAATCATGAAATAGAGTTCCTAAGGAGAAGAAAGACCAGATATGGAAGGAACTATGTGTGAATTATCATTATTTGTAATTCTATTTATGTAGATTACCAATTATTAGGATACTAGTTAATAGCAATTCTATTTAATTTGCAGAGCATATTTGATCTGGATGAAAAGTTGCATCGTAAATGTGTGATGCAACGTTGTGGGAGGGTCCTAAGGAACTATAGGACCAATCTCACCCGAGATTACATACGCGATGCTGAGAATAGGTTCTTGATAGATTCCAATTCTAGACATTGATCAGTATTTCGCTAACTTTACACTAATAATTTTTGTTTGTATTCTCTTTAAAAAATAAATATAGGAAGAAGGAAGCCACACAACAATGGAACTACTTGGACCCCAGAGAATGGGATGAGTTTGTTACCCAAAGAAAAATAGATGAATTCAAGGTATTAAGCACCACCACTCCTAATTTAATTAATATACATTTTTATGTATTCACCTATTCAAGATTAACCTTTAGTGTTACTAACCAAATCAATGTGCTAACTAACTAGGCTAAGAGCGATGCTCAACGAGCAAGGCGTGCACTGAATGTGCACAACCACACAATGGGTCTAAGAGGATATGCATGCGTTCGCCAAAGACTACAGACTGAGTCTACTCAGCCTACTGCTACTCAGGAGACTGCAGAGTTCTCTACTGCTGCTCCCGCACCTCTGCCTTGTCATGTTATGTGGATAGCTGGGAGGCAAAACAAGAAGGGAGAAATAACGAAGCCTGCAACCACTGAGGCGGCTACAAAAATGGTAAAAATAAAACTCTTAGAGCAATCTATCGATATTGATTATTGTTATGTTTACTTATGAATTTTTTTTGATGGTCCTTAGCGGGAGCTGCACGAGCAGAGGAAGGAAGGCAAGTTCATCCCTCAGGGCACAAGGGATGAACTGATAGTTGTTCTGGGTAACCCAGAGCATCTTGGACGTGTAAGGAGTACAGGCATTGGTGTGGGCATCAAAGCATTCTTTGGGCCATCCCAACGTAAACATGTCCCAAAAGTGGGACTTTCACAAGCTGAGGTAACTTATTCTTATTTTAGAATGTTATTGCGAAATGGAATTCAATAATCAGAAACTAGCATTTCTTTTATCCATGTATAGGTAGATTCCTTAATTGAAAAAAGACTCCAGGAAGCATTTCACAAGTGGCAGGTGTCTCAGACTGCCACTCAGACAGTACCTGTGGTGAACCTCTCTTCTCCTACTCCTCGTACTATAGAGGTTGGGAGTAATCCTATAGACCCACCTAGCACATCCTCTGTAAGTATTTTATGGCATATATAATAGCTAGTCTGTTCAAGATGATATGTTTGTGTATATATGCATATAACATTCTTTACGTAAATTTGTAGGGGTTGAAGCCATGCCGACTACAAAGTGAAGGATATATCGTTGCAGACACATCGGCTTACCCACCCCTTAAAGGGTGCATGTTTCATGGGAGTCCAGTACCAGATGGCATGGTACATGTGAGCCCCATACGTATACTCGTTGGTTGGACAACTCTTGCACTGCCTCATGCACACCCAGATGCTGAAACACTTGGTGAGGCAGTAGGCGGAGTGATACTGTGGCCCGAAGCGGATGTCCTCTATACTGATATTGTATGATAAATTTCCATTACTTTACTTTGTTAGTGTGTATATATATATGAGTCAATTGATATGGAAATTATATATACAGGTCAAAAAGACGATACCTATTACATCTCGGCCTCCACCTCCTCGACTACCAAGTTGGCTTCCAGGGGACCTACACGCCTCGATAGGTCCTAATTGTAGGAGTGTGGAAGTATGGATCGGCAAACATAATCCAAATTTCCCTATAAATGTTACTATTCCGGAGAATATTGTAGGTAAATCATACGATAACAATCTATTTATACAAGTTTAGCATACATATTAATGCATACGTAATAGAAGTTCTGGATGCATATTAATGCAGGTCAAACATTCAGAAACAACATATTTATACAAGATATTTTGGAGTTGTTTAAGTATGAATGGCTGAACACATCTATGATAGAGCTATGGATATGGTGAGATTAATGCATATGGAAATATGGTTTATACATCCATATACGTTGTTTTATATACTGCAATTTGGTTTCTTATATATTAATGCATATGTAATACATGTTTTGCAGCCACTTATACAAGACATGTAAAGATTTTGGGTTTTCCCATGTGGGATTTTTGGTTCCATCTTTGATTAGTCTTGTAGATACATACACTGGTTCAGTTACTTCATATTGCTATGATGCTTTTGAATATTTTGGTAAAAATAATAAGACGATGATAATAGCTCCATTCAATGTCGAGTAAGTTTACTTTGCTTGTAATTTGGACTTAAGCAAATTACATTTTTATTGCAGATATTGAGTTATTAATTTTCTACTTTCTTACATGTAGTTCTAAGCATTGGGAGTTATTAGTTATTGTCCCCAAGACATTCATCGTCTATTATCTAGATCCTGCGGGGAGTGAGTTGGATGTATATGGACATGCAATTAAAAGGCCATTATTCTCGTGAGAAATATTTTATGTTTTTATATCTGTTAACATCTGTTACTGCATTACTATTTAATTATGCAATTTAATGTGTTACATTAACATATATAGGGCTTTACAAGAGTACAAAAAAGTTGGAGGAAAGGTCACTAGGAAAAAAATCTGACACTCATTTGGAAGAATGTGAAAGTAATTTCCTGACTCCAATGTATATATTATTTATGTGAAGTGTGCTTATTTGTATTTTTGAATATTTTGTATGTTTCAATTTATAGTGTGCTACACAAGACAATGGTTGGGCATGTGCCTACTACGTGATGCGATTTATGGACCTAATCATCAAACATGTTGTATTGGAAATCGATAACATACAACAGGTATTATACATAGTCTTGTTAGATAATATGAAATATATTAATCTTATTATATATTAATATAATTATGTATGTACGCCATTCTCTTTGTAGGTCTTTAAAACTGAGGACTTCAACACAGGTGCAAAGCATTTCTATGTACATGCTCCCTATATGAGAGATGAATTAGATGTCGTAAGAGAAGATTGGACAAAACCCTGCAAAGAGTGGGAATTTTTCAATATGATTTTGATGACGATGATGACAATGATGATGATGAATAAAGAATAAATATGTTCTCATAATTAATTTTGTGTGAATGTGAATGAATTTTTATGAATTGTCATATGTGTGTGAAAATCATCAATACACGAATGTTTCTACATGTGTCTGAATGTGAAAAGAGATGAAATAAATGGAACTGCAGGTTGCTACTTGTTTCTACATGTGTGTGATGAAAAAATAATATGAATTAAATTTTCTTTTACATGAGTGTGAATCACATATATAATAATTTTTCCATAATGTTAATTTTGTAGGTTTGTGGCCTGTTGTTGGTTGATATCAATGGATGTCATAAAACCTGCAGTTCATAACTGAACTGCAGGTTTCTCATCCTACGACCAGCCACAGCAGGTCTGCAGACTGACAGCAAAAAAAAAATCAAATCATAGTAGTCGGTTATTTGTATAAAACCGACGACATAAGGTTACAGTGTCGGTTTCCATACTAGTACTGACGTCGATTTCCCTAATGACGCCAGACACCATGGCCGTGCTGGCCAGCATGGCTATGGAAATACGTGTCAGATATTTGTAGAAAACCGATGATATAGCCATTTAAGCGGGTGATTCAGTGTCGGTTACGAAGAGGATAATTGACGCCTATACCCCCTGCTGGCGCATTTTCGACGTGTTTTCGGTGGCGCGTGAAGGGTTGTGGTGTCGGTTTGAGAATCGACGTGTAAAGGTTGGGCTTTTAGCGGTGCCCACATAGGTGTCGCTTAGAAATCGACACTAAAGGGCCTTAAATAATCGACACTAAAGGCCGATTATGTACTAGTGAACATGCAAGTGTGTCATCCTCCCTAGGAAACCAGTTGTCGTTCCAAATATTCACATCAGCCCCGTCTCCCACTCTCCATTGTACCCCTTCCTTTAGGAGGGCCTTCACCCCCTAGAGACTCCTCCATGTGTAGTTGGGGTCATGACCCCGTCTGGCTTCCCAAATGGACGTCCTTGGGAAATATCTGGCTTTAAGAACTCTAAACACAAGTGCTTCTGGGTTGTTGACCATCCTCCAAAGTTGTCTCGCTAAGAGGGCTTGATTTAAGGTCTGAAAATCCCTAAAACCAAGCCCCCTGCCGCTTTGGTCTGCACATTCTATCCCAGCTCATCCATGAAAGTTTCCTCTCTTTGTCCTTTGCTCCCCACTAGAATCTAGTCTCCATCCTCTGGATCTCAGCTATGGTACCCACCGGAAACTGGAAAAATCTCATGATGTATGTGGGAATGGCCTGAGCAACCGCTTTGATAAGAACCTCCCTTCCTGCTTTAGACAGCAGCTTTTCCGACCATCCCTAAAGCTTTCTCCAAATCCTTTCTCTAATGAAGTTGAACACCTATTTTTTAGACCTTCCCATGGCTGTCGGGAGGACTAAGTAACTGGCGTGTCTATCCACCTATCTCACACCTAAGAGATTCCTCAAGTCCTCTCGTTTGTCCGCCTCTATCCCTTTACTGAAAACAACCTCTGTCTTAGAAAATTTAATCTTTTGACCCGATGCCTGTTCATATTGGCTGATGATCTCAGTTATCTTTAGGTATTCTATAGTGGTTGCTATAGCAAAAAGAATACTATCGTCTGCAAAGAAAATATGTGAGATACAAGGCGCACCCCTACTCGGCTTTATATCATGTAGGAGGGTGTCTCGGGTAGCAGTGGAAAGTAAGGTTGAAAAAGCTTCAGCACACAAAATGAAAAGGTAGGGGGAGAGAGGGTCACCCTAGAAAAGTCCATGTGATGGCTTTGTGCTTTTGGTCCTATCTCCATTACTGGCGAAATTGTGTTGGACGGACGTAATACATTCTTGGACTTTACTTCTCCATTTCAACCAAAAACCCCATCTTTTCCATCACAACATTTAGAAAACTCCACTCCACCCTATTGTACACTTTGGACATGTCCAACTTCAAAGCGAGGCTGCCTTTTACCTTCCCCTTATCTCTCTTCATAGAGTGGAACACTTCATAAGCTATGAAGGCATTGCCGTTATCATTCTCCCTGGGACAAAGGCACTTTGATTTTCAGAAACAATGTTGTTCATAAGGGGCTTTAGTCAGTTCATCAACACCTTAGAGGCAATCTTGTACACCACATTAGATAGGCTAATAGGTCTGAATTCTCTTACTATTTTAGGCTTCTCTGTCTAAACAATAAGCACAACAAGTGTGTCATTTACAACCCCTATGCTTCTTTCTCCTTTCCACCGTCCTTTGATGTAGCTCGCCACATCCTTTCCCACAATCCCCCAATAGTTTTGGTAGAACATAGCCTTCATGCCATCTAGACCCGGAGCTTTGTTTGGGTGCATCTGTTTCAGCGCTGTCCATATCTCCTTATCACTGATATCTCTTTCCAGCTCCACCCTCTATGACTCTATGATCATCTCCCGCAGCCCCTTTGTTGCCTCCGAAAATCCCGTAGGGTTACTAGTATGAAACAACTGTGTAAAGTATCTCAGAATGATTGCCATGATTTCACCCTCCTGTGATATCAAGACTCCTTTCTCATCCCCTAAGTAGTCAATCTGGTTCCTCTGCCTCCTGTTTGTAGCTTTTTGGTGGAAATACACAACATCATCATCTCCCTCTTTCAGTTCCTTTACATGTGCCCAGGAAACCCAGTGCTCCTCATTCTTCTGTAGCCAGTATTGAAGCTCCTTTGGTTTTTCCTCCACCCTATCAAGGTTTATTTGGTCTAGAGGGAGAGATTGCAACCCCTTTAGTTCATTTTCCAAATCTTTAACTTTCTTTCTCCTTTTCCCAAACTTTTTCGCAGCCCACTCTTTTAGTTTTTCTTTGCATTTCAAGAGCTTTGTGTTCAACTCGCTTCCGTCAGAAGAATCCCAAGCCTCCTAAATGGTTTTAGTACAACTCTCTTCACCCACCCACATTGGCTCAAACATGAAGTGCCCTTCCTTTTTCTTTCAATTGTTGTCCCTAACGTCCACCTTCAAGATGATAGGTGCATGATCAGACTCATAGATGGGAAGGTGGAACACCTTGCAATAGCTGAAGATATTCCTCCATTCAAGCTCAGGGAGGAATCTGTCGAGTCTCTCTTGAACCAGAGTTCTTTCAGTCAGCCCCCATTTCAAAGTGAAAATGTTTCCTTTAAAACCAACATCTAGCCGCTCGCAATCATCTATGGCATCACGGAAATTATGCATAAACTTTTCCTCTTTAGGGGGTCCCCCTTTCTTCTCATAATTTGACACGATCTCATTGAAGTCACCGAAAAAGATGACCAGATCCTCTACCTCCTCTTTAATCTTCCTCATCAGCTCCCAAGTTTTTACTTTGCTTGCCTGGTCCGCCCACCCATAAATCCCAACCGCTCTCCCCTTTTTGTTATTGATGTCATCCATGACCAAGGCTGTCACATGCCTATGAGAGTAGCTAAGAATCTCCACCTTTGCCTCCTTCCACCAAAATCCTAGACCACCTACCCTCCCCTCACTTGATATGCACAAACCATCAGTAAAACCACAACTCCTTTTGACATCTTCTAACTTTCTATCTGCAATCATAGTTTCCATGATGAAATCTATGTTCGGGTGCTCTCTCCATACCCAAGACTGGAGAGCCTTACACGTGTTAGGGTCGCCCAACCCCTGATAGTTCTAGTTGAATATTTTCATTGTCCTTCACGGGATTGGACTCTACCAATATCCATTACTTGAGTCATGACTACCCCAATTCTTCCTACTACATCATCATTATTCCTCCTCGATCTTTTCTCTCTCACTGCTTGCGATGGTAGTTCATCAAGGTCCATGTCACAGACCTCTACACCTCTCACCCTCTTTCCTGTTGTTTTCTCCCACACCACCTCCACTTCTGGGATGCCCAGTCTTGCCCCCCTACTCATCTTGTAGACCCATGGTTGATGTTTCTTTTTCCCCTTGTTCGGTTTGTTTCCCAGTTTCACCTTTGACCCGGCTTCTTTCTTTCTTTGTGCCCTAGTAATGACTGTATTTGCTCCTTTACTTTGGGTTGTGTTGTCTTCCTCATAGTGATTTGATCTTTGCTATTTTGTACTCTCATGAACAAGGTCCTCTTCTTCCACAGGTTGGGTCTGGCAATCAGTTCCCTTTGTGTGGACGTCACCCACATCTTTTTCCTTACAACTCTGCTCACCCTGTAAGAATGATGACACATTGTTTCCCTCCTCAAGACACTACTGGCTGTGTCACGGGTGTCCTCCATGGCTGAAGACATTGTCATCCTCCATCTTTGGTGGCTCCTCATCTAGATCTATCTCATTGATGTGCTCTCGTCCCTTAAACGCTAACAATTCCTCCTTTGAGTAGTGTAAAACTGCCCTCCCCCACATCGTCCCCCCTGTTGCCTCTCGAATGATCTGCTGTGATACCTTCGAGACACCCTCCTCCTCCGACGCATCTCCTCTCACTTCACCCATTCTAATTGCTTCCAACGTCTCCCCCACCTGCGTCTTCAGGCCCACCTTCCTCTTGCCCAGAGAAACGTCCCTCCTCCTACCTTCCTTGCCCCCCCTCTTTGTTGTCGTTCCTTCCCCCATCATCCCCTCAGTGTCATATAGGTGAGAGGCCCATCTCCCTATACCTTCATCACCCCCAACCCTACCCCGATCCCCCATAATTCCCTCCCCTCCACCGTCCTTCTTTTTCCCATCACAAACATCACCCCCCTTGTGTCGTCCACCCTCTCCTCCTAACCCCCACTGACACTGCTGTTATCCCCCTCCTCCTCCATCCTGCTTGACTCTCCTAAACCCCCATTCGCGTTGAATGCTAGCTTCCTACGAGACACTCCTCTACCATCTCCTCTATCATTTTCATTTCGATGTTGCTTCTGTGGGGACACCCTCATCCAGTCACCCCATAGATGTTGCTGCTCCCCTCCCTCTTCAAAGTTATGATAATCACGATCAAAACATCCCAACATGCCAAAATTGAAGCACAACATCGCCAGGAATTCGTATTTTATCTCAACGTCTACGACAGTCCCACTCTTAACCCTAAGGCACATAGTCCTCCTTAAGGTTCACAAAACATCCAGAAACACACATACATGGATTGAGGAGTCCCAACCCATCCCGTCTCTATCTGTCGCAATAACTTTGCCAATGCATCCAACAGTCTCACAAACTGTCTTCTCCGCCCTATATCCCATAGGTAAGCCATAGAGGTGCACCCAAAAAGGCATTCGATTGATGATCAGGTGTCCCAGTTGCTCCTCCTTGTCAACCTCCTTGAATAGTAGTAAGCGTCCGTCGAAATTCCATGAGGCATCATCAACAACTCGTTTCTTGTCCCTCCAATGTGAGAATTGCATCACGAAGGCGTCACCCTCAAGCTTCTTAAAATCTACCATCTCACGCAGACTCCATGCTTGAGATAAGGTTCTTTCCATGGCCTTGAAGTTGAAATTCCAATAAGTGTGCAGACGTCCCACCAACGCCAGTTCTGTATGGTCCTCCTCCTAGTCATTGTTGCCTATTGGATTGACGTCAATAGGTTCCTCTTTGTCATCCATCAACTGTAGCCCTACACAACGATCCACCAGCTCCTTCACCATGCAGACGGGACCCAAAGCACAACCGCATGCTTGAACCTATAAGGGAAAATCCTAATATAAGGGGGTGGACATCCACTGCTTGTAAAACCTTAATCTCCAGAGCGAGAGGGTGCAAGGGGATGAGTAGGTCCAAATTTTGTTTCACCCTTTAAATGCATTATTATACACATTAATGGCCAATATAGTGGTTAAGGGTCATATCTCGTGCAAAACAAAAATATAAATGCATAGAACTAATCTAGGGGTTAATATTAGCCTATGGTCCAAATTTGAGGTCATTTGACCCATTTTGACCCTCCAAATTGATTTTATAAGAATTGATTATAGTATGACTATGGTTTTAATTTGATTTACATTCAATGTAATTAATTCACTATAGTTTGAGATCTTATTTCTTGTCACATGTTACCTCGCCTATCAAGCATGCCATCCGATAGACACAATCTGATCATTTGAGATCTAAACATATCCAACGACTGGGAACTTATCCCTAACCTCACGAAAGGTATCCATTTCACATGCTTTAATTTCCCAAACCCTTCCTCTATCATCTATGATCTGTTTCACAAGTTTTCTTTGCCTTCTGTTTTGTCTCATCGTCATAAATTCAATGAGCCTTGACTCACCTTCTCCCTCACCTTGAGCATGAAATGCCCATTTAGGGCTTTCTCCTCATCTCCAGTGAGGAGTTATAGAGGAGCCTATAACACCCATCTCGCCTATATAAGGCCGAGTAGAGAATGCTCAGGCCACAAGAAAGCCTCCTCCTCTTCCAATTTTCCCTCAACCAACTTGAATGCCCTTGACCTACTCACCTTTCATCTTCAGTGATGTTGGTCTCACCCCAGTGTTCCTCACCCCATCCACCCAAATTAGTAGCCGTGTAAGCTTCCTTGGCCTCTATTCTTCAGTTTCCTTTCATCTTGTTGCCTCAATGTGCCCACAAACACCGTATCCTATAACCCCATTTTCATACCTTCATCGACGCTTGTTGTTAGGCCTGTTTTGAGCTCCTCCACTTGCGGCAACACCTTCCCCGACCTTGCCTTGCCTCCTCGAATGTTTTGGTGACCTTAGTTTAGGCTTAGTGCCTTATTTCCAGTAGGTTCGATGATGGCTTTCTTTCCCCTCTTTCCTCCCATCTCTGTGGGATTTCTCAAGATCTAGGGTATCAGGTGGTTTTCCTTTTGTCTCGTTGACACCATCTTGGTCTAGAAAAGTTGCAGACGACCCCAACACCAGGTGTGAGCCTTCCCATCACACACTCTAGCTGAAGCTTGAAGCTCTAGGCTTCTACTCAAGCCATAGCTCAAAGAAGAAGAAGCCAGACTGGGTAATGACCTTGGAAGCCCCACAATGTAAATCGAGTTATTTTTATTACATGTGAACTTTCATAATTTTGTGCATGCCTTTGTTCATCAATCGCGAGTCATTTGCTATGACCGAATGTCACTTTTTCCCCTGGTTGTGTACTCCAATAATAAATTAGGCATGGTCATTTTGGTCTTTCAGCGCATGATCTTACCCTTTTAATCATTGAAACTTTGGAGCGAGTCTCCCTACTGAGTTGGCCAACAACAATTGGTCCAGCTCAGTGTCATCCCACCTCCTAGATGAGCCTCTGGGTCAGATTTATACTCGTGGCTTTTTCCTTATTTTATGATTGGCCAATTTTAAACAATTCGTAGTAAATCGATGCATTATCAGAAAAATACAAATAAATAGTAATTGGAAAGGATTTTTCACAAGGAATTAGATTTTAGGGTTTTCAAGTCTTGTTTACATCTTTGTTTGGATGTTTAATTTAAACACCATTTTAATTATATAAAAATCCTTAAAATATGTAACTCATTCATTTTAACTCCAAATTTAAGAAATAAATATATTTTCTTAATTAGGAGAATCCAAGTAATCGATTGGTCCAAGTTTTGAGTCCTAAATCGATGGTTCTCATAGAAAGTCCAAAAATTAGGGTTTCTCACATAGTATGCTTTATAAACCCTAATACATATGTATAAATTTGTAACTAGGACAAAGTTGTCTTGGATACAAGTTAGTTTGATGAAAGTGATGACTAGGAATCTACATTGAGGTATGTGCAACCCTAGTTATGTATGTGCATTCTAAACCCTAAGTTGGGCATATTTTATCCACCCTAAATTCCCAATGAGGCATGAGCCTATACACTAGTTTCAACATTTCTTGTTTATTCCACTTTAATTATTCTAGGGTCTTGGACCCCACTTGCAAAGTTTTCAATTTCTTAAATCTGCCATTAAGTTATTCCAGCATGATGATGTGAATGACTAATTAACTAATGTAGTGTACATGATTACAACCACCCATTGTGGGCATGTGTTATTTCACCCAGGGGAATGTGATAATTCTCCCCATTCTATATATATTGGGGTGCTTGGGAATGTGTTAATTCTCCCTCACCTATAGGTTGAGGTTAGTTAGGTGCCTCAACCCTATATTAGATTAATGTAGTCATATTAAATCATGCATGCAACGTTATTACTACTTGACTTGGCAAAATTTTCAATTATGTACTGGCCTCATACTTTTGAAATCTCTTAGTTGAGTAAATTTTTTATTTTGCCATGTTTTAAATTGTTAAATGTCCTTATTTATTTAATTGACACATATCTTTTCTCTCCTATTGTTGGGTGATCCCAACCACTTAGGTTTAGGATCAGAGTGAGCAATAGGAGCATGGTGAACCAGCCTAAGACTAGGAAAAGGAGTTCATCCTTCCCTCATGGAATTATTTGCTAAGTTAATTTCTTGGAGACATATTGATGTAGTTTAGCTTCCCTCTACCTTAGATCCTTTATTTGTATAAAGTAGGTAAAACCTTATTGGGGAATTTATGTAATCTTTATTAAATTGAATATAGTCAAAGTTTTGACTTTCACTGCTATTCTTTGGTGTTTTGCTTACCATATTTAGCAGAGAGGTGGTTTTTTTTTGTGAACTAAGGGTGTCGTGCCTTTCATTACGATAAGGATAGTTCAGAGATTACAAAGCATAATCTCAGAAGAAGATGTATAAAACAAACAAAGAAGAAAACTATTTACAAAGTAAAGGCAAATCCTTCACATAGAACTCCCAAAAAACCTCCAGACTTCTGCAATAACCTCTAAAAGTTCTTCTATTTCTTTCTTGCCAAAGAAGGAAGATGACGAAGTAGGCAGAAATCTTCTTCTCTTTCCTCAATATAAGAAGGTCATCAAAACAAAAGGGCTCAAAGCTGCTATTTTGGTTCTTCTTCTATAACTTCCAAACAAAAGAGGAGAAGGAGTAAGAGAAGAAAAGATGGTAGGAGTCCTCCTCCTGTTTCACACACATGGGGCATCTAGAAGCCAGCTGCCATCTGATCTTTTTCAAAAAATTGCACGTAGTAATTCTGCCCAGAAAACATTTCCATAGCACAAATGACCATTTCCTCAGAATGTCAGACCAAATCCAAGATCCCTATTTGACTTTACAACCTTTCTTTCTCACTATCTCCCAGTAAGTTTTTAGATTCATATCCTTACCACCAAGGAACCGAATACTGTCATCCATGCAAGAAGGGGGCCTCTGAGTACTTAAAAACTCCTGAAGTTTCTGTACTCCCCTAAAACAAGGCAACAACCAATTTCCATTCATAATGCATACCTCAGCTTTGCAATTGAGGCCTTTCCCCATCCTAAAGATCAAATTTGAATCTAGGATATCAATAAGCTTCCTGCCACCCGAGATCCATGGATCTCTCCAAAAAGGAAACTTTCTACCATTGCCCAAACACATATCAATTTCTCCTAAAAGAATGTTTCTTTGTTCAAGAAATCTTCTCCAAAGCCAAGAAGAATTGACTCTGGCTTTAACCACCCATACAGATTCATGTTTAATATATCTGCCATGTAACCATCTAACCCATAAAGATTCTTTTTCAGCAGCAAGGCACCATAAATTCTTAAGCAAGCCAGCTCTAACCCAGTCATCAATCCGTCTTATACCAAGACCTCCCTCAGTTTTATGTCTATAGATAAGATCCCAAGATACAGTGTGCATATGATTCTTCTCTTCAAAATCTTTCCATAAAAAATCTCGCATCATCTTCTCCAGCTTCTTAATAACAGATTTGGGCAAGGGAAATGCAGAGGTCCAGAAGATGTTGTAAGCTGATAAAGTTGAAATAACCAACTCCAATCTCCCACCATGAGATAGTAAATTCCCTTTCCATGAATCAAGTTTAGAGATAAACTTATCAATGATCGGGCTACACATTTCTTTGGATAGTCTTCCAGTGAAGAGAGGAATACCAAGATACCTCACAGGGAGGTCAGAATAGGAAATATTCAAGATATTTGAAATATTTCCACAATCAGCTCTCCTACTCAAAAAAAGTTGACTCTTATCATTATTAAGTCTTAAACTCGAGGCTGAACAGAAAAATCCAAGGATTTTCTTCCAGCAGTGAGCATCTTCCTCATTAGCTTTAGAAAACAACAAAAGATCGTCTGCAAAGATGATGTGCAAAATACTAGCATGTCCAGCTTTAATAGGGGAGAAATTCCCAGCATTAACTTCAGCATTAATCATCGAAGTTAGACCCTGCATGGCAATAAAAAACAAATAGGGGGAGAGAGGGTCCCCTTATCTTACATCATTCGAAGCCAGAAACATATCTGAGGGTGAGCCATTTAGAAGAACTATGTAGGAAGCCGTATCAAATGATTCTTGGATCCAATTCAACCAGCACAGAGGAAAACCCATCTTGGATAAAAGAAAAGGGATATAATCTCTTCTTACAGAGTCATAGGCTTTTGTCAAATCCACCTTCACACACATGTTTTTCTGAGAACCAGTGAATGTACTAAGTACCTCATTAGAAAGAAAAATAGCATCCCCAATTTTTCTGCCTTGGATAAAGGCAATTTGATTAAGGTCAATGAGATCAGGGAGAACAGTCTTCATTCTTTTGGCTAAGATCTTCATGATAACTTTATAGATGGTGTTGCACAAAGAGATGGGTCTAAAATCCTTTAGACAATTAGCACCAGAGATCTTAGGGATGAGAGTAATAAGAGTATTGTTACATTCCCTTAATAATCTACCAGAACTAAAGAAGCTCAGTATGGATGAGATAACTTCCTCTCTTATGATATCCCACATATATTTATAGAAAAGGGAGTTGAAACCATCCGGACCAGGAGCTTTATCATCTTTCATGCTCATGAAGACCTCCTCATCTTCTTTCCTCATAACAACCATTCTTAATTTGCCAAATTAGTCTTTAGTAATTTTAGGAAGAGACCATTCATCTTTCCAGAGGACCAAGTCACTAGGAGAGCTATTAAAAAGCTTGACATAAAATTTCCTAATGTTCTCGCTGATAGTATCTCTATCATACACCATAACACCCTGGTCATTTTCCAAAACATTAATACTATTTCTAATCCTCCTATTTTCAAGGAGGCATAGAAGAATGCAGTGTTTCTATCCCCCGGCTTCAACCACTACACATGACTTTTTTTCTTAAAGAAACACTCCTCATCATTAAGCACTTTAACAGTGTTTTTACGGAGCAAGGATAATTGAATTTGCTTACTATTGTTTAGAGGGTCAGCATCAACCTCTCTCTGAAAGGCCAGCAGCTTAATCTAAAGTTCTCTTGCTTTAGAATAGAAATTTCCCACAACTTCCCTGTTCCATTTTCTCAAGGCAGTAGTCACAAAGTGAAGCTTTTGGTACAAATGATACATAGGAGTGCCAGAAGATTTGGTATCACGCCAAGCATGTGAAACAATGTTCTTATAAGACTCCTGCTTAACCCAAGAATTAATAAAACAAAAGGGGACATCACCTCTTTTCCCAGAGAAGAATCTAAGCATCAAAATTTTGTGGTCACTAACCACAACTGGAATAACCTCCCCCCAACAATGAGGGAACTCAGAGAGAAAATTGATATTCATGAAGATCCTATCAATTCTAGAAAAAGTACTCTTCCCACTCTTGCTATGACTATCCCAAGTGAAGAACAAACCTTTAGTTTCCGGCTCAAGAAGTTCAGTAGTAGCAATAGAGTTATTGAAGTCATGCATACTTCTATTAGAAGGGGGTTGTCTGCCCAGCTTCTCTCTTAATTATCTAACTGCATTGAAATCGCCAATGACAGACCACACCAAAGGATTTAAAATTTTGATGGAAGATAAGGAATCCCAGAGAATGCTTCTATCATCATCACGATTTGCTCCATAGATAGCAGACAACTGAAAACTCACCAAACCTTTGGTAACAACACAATGAATAACTTGTTCATTACAGAAGGACATCTTAACATCAATATCGTTGCCAACCCAAATAATTAGGATACATGTATAAAAGTTAAAGTTGGAGTTATCCAAGAAGAAGGCACCCGGCCAGATACTCTAAAAAAAACTAGCAATATCTTTGCCTTGTAATCTAGATTCCAATATAATATAAACACTGTCTTTATTCTTATTCATCTCGCTCTGAATGTGGGGAATTTTATTGGCCGCTCCCCTCACATTCCAAGATCGCATAGATAAAGAATCAACCATTAGGAAGAAGGGAAACAACCTGGGACACCTCCCCTACAGGTGCATCATCACTATCCTTCTCTTGAGAATCATCCACTCCACTGAAATTAGACAGGTGGATCTAGATCAGTAACCTCTTCTACAACATCACAAAAAACCTCCACTTCATTATCCTCAACTGGCGTAGCAACTTTAGGAATCCAATTCTTCATAGTTTTCTTCTTTGGTCCTCTGCCTTCAAACTTCCTGGGTTCTTTATAAAGAGCAGGTTCATGGCCAAAGAGACCACAGGTCGAGCACTTCACAAGATGCCATTCATATTTGAACTCAATAACATCAACTTGCCCATCATCACTCATGATTTAAAGATCCTTTGGAAAAGAGAAATCAGCTGGGACCACAACCTAGATCCTCGCGTATTCAAGCCTACGGAATTCATAAGTCTATTTGTTTGGCCTTAGAGGATGACCCAGGACATATCCTATATGATTCAACATCTCCACATCCCATAACTCAAGAGGGAGATTGTGTATCCTTAACCATATAGGGATTTCAAAGAGCTTAATCTTCTCCAGAGGCTCACCCCTCTCTCAATGTTTGATAATGAGTGGTTTCCCTGCAACAAACCAGGGTCCTCCGTCCACTACTGTGACTAGGTCCTCATCATTGGCAAACAAGACGATGAAGAAACCTCTGTCGCGGGATCTGATTTCTATAGAATCTTTGACTCTCCAGACTTGGGCAAGGTGGCGGACCAAAGATGGCCAATGAGGTTTAAGGCCCACAATGTATCTCGCAGTTGTCCGACTCCAATGATCTAGGTTCCGCTCAGCAATCGACTTAGGGTAGAGAAGTTTGCCATCAAGCATCTGGATCTCCATCTTACTAAGATTAACTGGGCCACCGACATTGTTTCTCTTGAATAGCCCTGACCAATCCATCGACTCCTTAGCAACTGAGATCACCCCATGAGCGCCATTTAACTTCGGTTGTGGTCTATCAAGGCCTAGATCTGGAGGGTCAGACGTCGTCATCGGCCCCTCCATCGCCCCCTCCCTCGCCTTCCCTTTCTCGATCGAGCTCATTGCACTCCCTCTAAAATTTGAGAGAGAGGTGGTTTCTCTTCTTTACAAAGGGTCATGAACCTTTTCTTCTAGTAACATCTTGTTAAGAAAATTTCCCTAAATCAAGATCTCAAATCCATTTTCCTCAAATATCTTTAGATGAGAGAGATGGTCAGCAACAACATTCTCAATCCCTTCCTTAGACCTCGATGTCAATTTCTTGCAAAAAAAAGATCCTTATAATGAGGATGTGTTTTGCATCCTTTTCTTCAAAAAAGTATTTAATTGATTTACTTTGGGTCCATACTATCACCTTGGTCCCTATCAAATATTGAGGAAACTTCTCAAAAGAAAATACAATGGCTATAATCTCTATGGTGGTAATATAATTCAACTGAGCATCATTAAGCATGCGGGAAACATGGTAAATCATGGACATTACACGATTTTTGCACTGGCACAAAACAAATCTAAATGCATAGTAGGATACATGACACATCAACTCAAATGGTTGAACCCCATCTAGAGCCACACATGTGGGCATTCACATAAAATTATTCTTTCGGAAAATTAAAGCATTTAAATGTCAACCCTGAAAAACCAATTCAATTTTTTTCTCAAGTAGATGATACAGTGACTTGGGAAATTTTAAAAATATATTTAATTAATCCTGAAAAACCAACATTGGTTGTCACATTTATACCCCCTTATTAGAAACTACCAATGTCAGAATCATCCATTAACAATCAAAGATTGAATAAATAATGTTTGCAGTCAACAATTGTACTACCTCTTTTTTCACTACCTCTTTTATTATTGGGTTGAGTATCCTTTTCAATTGCGCTACCACATGTTATCCTTCCTCAATGTGAAGTTGGTACTGACATAGGCTTTGAAAATCCCCTTGATACCTGCAATAGACTAGCCTAATGCAGCCCATGTTAACAAAAAACATTATCAACTAAACCTCATGATATGTTCTCAAGTAAGTAGAGATGATGAATGATAACTATTCATTCTTTGCCCAAAATACACACTTCATGTGTGGAGGCAATGGTTTAAACTCTAGATCTAGTTCCACTCAATAGATGGCTTTAAAGGTGGAGGAGGTGGCCCAATATATCTTTAGAGATGTGTGTAGTAGACCAAAATTGTATACAAGTATAAATCACAATCCTCCAATAAATTAACCTAGATCTCATCCTCTATCAAATTATTCAAGTATGCATCAATTTGTAGGCTAGGATAAGAATGATAAATTTCTACAACTAACTCCTTTGTAATAGAAGACAAAAAGAACGAATGACATGGCCCACTTGGGTGCCTAATAGTTTTGTCAAAGTAAAATATTTATACTTCTTCCATCACTTACACCTGTAAAGAACATTATAAGCTTGGTGTTAGGTTAGCCACATCTAGAAAAGGCATGCCATGAAGAAATGAAACTTCAATGTCAACATGTTGCATGGAATAACATCCTTCTACACACCTAAATATTTTTAGTTCCTCTACAGGTTTAAACTCCAACCTCTCATCTTTAATAGACAAACTAATCCATTCTCTTCCCATATCTAATGTGACATTTGCAGCATTATGAAATGGCATGTCCAAAAGAAACTCATATCCATAGTCTTGTTGCATCTTCGACAATACAAAATCAATTACAAAAATGAATATAGTCACCTTTCGAGGAACAATCTCACTACCAAAAGACCTAATAAAATATCTGTCAACCAACTGGGTTGTCATGTTAGGCTTATGAATTACATAAATAACCCTTAACTGCCAATACAATAGGGTTTTGTTGAAGCACATTAGATCTTGCTTATTTTATGGTAACTTCCATTGAATCAATATCCTAACTCCCTCACGAACTACTACCAAATCAAAATCTAAAATATACCTTTTCTTATTGATGGTATCTTTGACAAATTTATGATAGGTGAGAATATACTCAATAGCTTCCACTAGTGGAAGATTAGTGTGAAGGTAGTGAAATATGTCTTAGAATGTTCTAAATTGTTGGTTTTCTTTGACTTTCTTAAGGATGTTAGGAAAAGGAACATGTACCAAAATCATGTGTTGATCAGGTAGTATGTATGTTGACTTGGAATATTTTCCCCCTAATCTTACATCAGTAATATCTTCTACTTGCATTGTATCAAATAATTGTTTAGGAGACACAAACTCTTTCTCTCTTAAAGGATCTAGAGTACGTGTAGATGAATCTTGATGCTACTCAGCATCCTTTCCTGGTTCAATTCCTTCTCTTTGCAGTGTAATGACTTTGGCCTACTTTGTGTTCAGGAAAACTACTCTATTACCTGGAAACCCTTACTATGTTCACCTTTTTGAATCAGCTATATAGGCTACAACCTGAAATATATGTGTCTCAAGACAGCACATTTGGAATCCCTAATTCTTTTTTTAGAAACATTTATGTTTCATTATGGAGTCATGCCTGAATGCATGTCATAAGCAAATTACATCAAATGTCATGAAGTAAAAATGTCATACCAAACCCACAGGAGGAGTTTCATACATAGAAAATGATGTCGATCTATTTATATGTAACTTAGCCAACTTATCGACCTCTTTATTTTGTTGTGTTGTACATTTTCTGAATCTAAGCTACCACTGTTGATTGATAAGATATATGATGGAGTTCAACCAAGTATTTTCCCTTGAATATTGTGTATCATGGTTTATAATAACTAATAGATAGAGTTCACTATTTGATTGAATTAAGATGTTCATTTAAGGGAATGTAAGTAAGGTGCACAAATCATATCACATTTTCATACCATTTTTGTTGCACATTTCACTCAATTTAACCATAGTTCTACTCTCATTCATGCTAAAATGTTTGTTTCTTGTTGTTCTTACTCATGAAAAGGTTTGAATTGTAGGTACCCTATATTTCACTCATATTGAAGGAAAAATTCCAAAATCTGATCTATTTTGCATTTCCAAAGTTTCCTCAATTTTTAGAGTTCATTATTCAATAGACAGCAAGCCACCCAGTGTGTGGACCACTCCACATGACATGCGACTCTTAGACAACAATCTCCTTAGTCGAGCTGAGCTACTATGTCTGACTCCACTACACGATGTGGCTCAAAAGGATCAAAATTCACCAGGAAGTCTCCCTTACATCGTGTGTCATTTATGATCGTGTCCTGGTTGAAGTAGAAACTAACCTCACACTATGTGTTCAGTTACATACATGGTTTGTGAGGCATATTTTCTGTACATTTGTAGAAACAAACTCTCATTCATAATACATAACTAACTGCACCATGGGAAGCGGATAAGGTATCATTCAGAGTGCTTTGAGAGCATAGATGATCCTGGCGCAGAGGAGGGGTGATTTTGGAAAGAAAGCTAGGGTTTCTCGACAGAGAACCCAATCTCAACTTTCATCGTTGTTCTCCTATCATACCCCTAACCTATCTTAGTGCTTGATTGTGTTTTCTTTGCTTAATAAGATACTTTAACCTTTATCTAATCATATCATGCACCTTAATAACATGTGACAAGTTTATGTTTCCAATTTGTCCTATTTGGTTGATGTTTGAGCTAGTTATGCTAATTTTGGACCAACTTACAATTTACCCATGTTGAGGGTCTATTTTGCAATTTTTCACATGTAGGTTGTGCCTTTTGTTCCTTAGCATCATCATAGAAAATAATGCTTAGGGGAACCTTGCTTTGAGCCTTGAACACTGAGGTGGCATCATGAGATGATATTAGGGTTTGCATGGCTTTGCATGGATCCTTCAATTTGATGGATGTTTCGACCTTGTATGTTAGTTTTTGAGGTGTTGTGACTACAACTTTCTCTTAGTTGATGTTTGTTGTGACCTTGGTGCCCTAGCTTTGGTTTTGGTCGCTAGTGTTTACATTTGGTTGAGATGTTCTGTGACCTTGGTGGTGTTGCGACCTTGGTTGATTGTTTTGCTTTGACCATGATGAGGTGAGGACCTAACTGGTCACTAAACCATAGATTTTAATGAACCTCTTGCATGTGTGTTGCATGGCTGATCCTTCATGGGACAAGTTTCCTTATGGTTATTTCATACCTTGACACCTCATATCTTTACCTCCCTCCTACCCCTTGAGTATATATGCTCTCTCTTTCACATGTAAGTATCCCCTTTAGCTCTTTTTCTCTCTCATTGATTGAGTTTGGCCTTGAGCTTGATGCTGCTTGAGGAGGTGGTGGTCTTGGAGCTTGGTGGCCAATCATCTTTGCATGTGGTGATTTTGAGCATGATCATCTCCTTTGTGGTGATCCTTGGTGATCTTCCTTCTTCATAAGTTGTTATATTCTTTGATCTCATTTTTCTTGAGAATCATATGTTCTTTTCTTATTCTTGGCCATGAACTATGGTTCTTGCATGGTTTCTATCTTTAGGAACTTCTATCCATAGAGGTTGAGGCCATGGTTTGACCATGGTAGTACCTAAGTGAGATGAAGCTTTCTCCTTTCTTCTTTCTTCTTTATTATTCCTTGTTCGACCTAGGGTTTGTGATTTCTTCATCTTGAGCTCTCCTTTGACCTTGGTATGTTTTCTTCTTCTTGAGTTGACCTTGTGGCCGTGGAGTTGATCCTAGTTGCATCTTCTCTCTCTCTCTTGGAGCTCGTGGCTTTGGAGCTTGATCTTCATCTTAAGGTGGGTTATATAACTTTCCCCTATTCTAATATTGCCCCATTAACTTGCCTGCATGTTACTGTTCTATATCTAAAACATGATACTAAACTGCTAGATGTTGTTATCATGATCTAGGGTTTATTATTTTGAAGTATTCTTGCATAAAATTACTCTTTCTCATAAACCCTAATTCTTACACTTGAAACCCTAGTAATGGTGGATTAGTTGCTTTATACATGCATGTTCGATTGATGGTTTTATCACCATTCTTATGGTTCAATTATCATGTGTTGGAAAAAAAATTAGCTCTTATATAAATGTGTTGAATGTTTGTTATCATCCCCATAACATGGCTTCTTTGTTGATCTTGGTGATGGTCATTTTTTAGAGTTTTAATGTCCATTTTTGCATGGATTTTTTCCCTTGATGATGTTTAGTACCCTTGATGTTTATTATCTATTTTGGATCAAGGTGTTTCTCTATTTTGAGGTAGGTTATGTGGTGTTTGGAGTGGCTTGACCTCGTAGTCACTACACTCACTTTGGTGCTTGAGGTCACTACATGTTTGGTGGGCTGTTGCAGGAGCAACAAACCCTAACTCTAAGTGGATGGTCATTGCACATGTTTGAGCTTAGTATGGTTGCTAAGTGTTGTCATCTTGTGGTCGTAGCACATGCTTTTGTTTGGTTGGTCGCTCCACATACCTAGCTTGGTTGCAATAAGGTGTTAACCTCCTATGATCACTACCTATGGGGTTGAGACATGATGGTTGCTACATATGTGATGGTGTTGGTCACTACACTTTGATTTAGTCACTACATGTTGATGATTGAATGTCTTAGTGATCATTATTATAAAGCCTAACCATAATGTGGTCCAGGAATATGGAAAATGACGTACCTAGTGTTTAATAAAAAGTATTAAAATGGAAACCCTAATTGGCTGTATGAGAAACCCTAACCCTAATTATCAAGTGTATGATGTACTTATTGATATTACTTGAATGAATAACATGAGTTAATGTTTTCTCTCTCCTACTTGTGTAACCCTGACCTTGCAGGTGGAATGAATATGATAGCTAGTGATTGTTATGGTGTATTTGACATGATAGAAGGTGATGATCATGAGCCTTTATGAGGCATGATGAGATAACGATGATGTGTTGTTGGTCAGTTGTATATGTGCTAAATACCTAGCTTCATATGTTGGTCAGTTGTAGATTTGGTCAGTTATACATGTTCTTCATATTCCTTATAAAAGCATAAGATGTGTTGTTGCTCAGTTGTAGATGCCTAAAATGCTTAAACAAACTTAACTGCTTTAATTATATCATTTAGTTGAATCTTTTCATCCTAATAATAATGTTATCATCCTACTTTAATATATTTGTGTTAATAATAGTTGTTGGCGGAGAGTTATATTTCTCACTGGGACATTGGTGTCACCCCATGGGTTTCCAAATCTTTTAGGTGGTTGTGCATGATGAGGTAGAGATCGTGCAGTTGAAGCTAAGAAAAAAGAGAAGTATAAGTTGTTAAAGTTTGTATATTCTGCTAGTGTTTTGTAGTAGAGTCCTATGTGTTAGCCTTATACTCTCTGGTCCTTGGGGGTGTTTTGTAGATAGTGTACAATGATATGAGTTTTTGGTAGTATGCAATGGTTTTACAAATATGGCTTGTATATGTAAACATGTTATCATATGTTACAAGTTGTGGCAAGTTGGCCAAGTGAACAGTGACATGTATCATCTTGTGGCATGATATGTAATACACATGGCATAGTTTATGGACTCAGATGTAATATGTTCCCACGTTTGAGGTTACATGAAATCCATTTTAATTTACCCTATTTTATGGTAATCATGGATGTTAGTGTTAGTTCTGCACTTTGTTTTGAGTAAACTCAGTTTCATGTGGCATTGGGTTGTCACAGTTTAGATTGGTATTTGTGGTTTAGGTTTGCTGAGTCTATAGGGACATAGGACTAGGGCTCATGTCTATTCTAATGTCATCTAATGTATCTGATGGTAACTTTTTCTTATGTAGAAGAAGAAAAATAAGAAGAAGAGATATGTACAGAGAACACGAAGAACATGTAGAGAAGAGTGTTGTTGCACCAGGTGGTGGTGCCAGGAGGTAGGCAAGGGTTGATGGAGTGCTTGTAGTTCCCTAGTTTGACCCAACGGTCATGGAAAACCCCACTTTCTAATCCATGTTTGGACAATGTATGACCACGATGATGCATATGGTGGATAGGATGCTCGTACCCCAAGCTAGGGAACCTATTCCCAATGTGGAATCCCAGGGTTCTGGGAAGACCTTTATGAGGTTAAGGTGTGTGGGGGCATTGGAATATGTTAGTACAGTGGATCCAACAGATGCTGACATGTGGTTGACTGAGTTGGAAAAGGCCTTCAAGATCCGCAATATCTCTGAAGAGGATAAGGTAAAGCACACAGTTTACCTGTTGAAAGGGAGTGATGGCCATTGGTGGGCCATCAAAGAGGATAAAAGGACTGGTGTTGTGATTAGTTTGGAAGATTTTTAGTAGGAGTTTGTGAAATGATACTTCCCCAAGACATAATTAGATGAAAAGATCATGTGATTTGAGAAGATTCGGCATGGATATGTGACAAACAATGAGTATGAGGCAAAGTTCATGGAGCTTCTAAGGTTTTTCCCGCATATGGCTGTGATGGATAAGGAGAGAATATGACATTTTGAGAAGAGTTTGAGCTTATATTTTATGACTACAATGTCAACTTTAGATAACCATGAGTGGTTTGCAATGTTTGTGAAGTCCATGAGGCGGATAGAGCTATCTACCATAGAGAAACAAGAGATGAATGTCAAGAAGAGACATGCATAGTATCAAGGACAATCATCTGCAAGCTTCAAGAATCCTAGGTTCTCATCACCTCAGTCTCAACAAAAGTCAGCATTTCAGTCTCAATGGTCTCCAAGAAAGAGAAGAGGTCATACCTTTCTATTAGAAGGGGCTCACAGTGTTGCATCGGTGTCAGTGATAGGGCTTTGTAGGCCAATACAAGACCAAGACTTGCTATAAGTGTAACGAACTCAAATCTAGGTATCACATCTATTTTCCTTTTTCCTAAAGAGCTTAAATTTTATTTCTCTTAAACTTTGTTGAGTAGTAATTTTCGACCCTGATAATAATCTTGGGGTAGTTTTGAATTTGTATCACCACCCATTCACATAATCATTTGTGAGGGTGACATTGAGAAGTTTTGGAAATTTAATTCACATATTGTGGAAAATCGTACATAATGTTAAGTTTGAAACTAGATTTGATGGAATATCTCTTTTTTCACCCTAGAGAGAGAGTTTTAGTGAGGAGAACTATACAAAAACCATCCTTTTATAATAGAAAATGAATTATTCTTTTAATAGATGATTTAACATTCATTTGTTAGCAATAGTGCCTAGCCTGTTAATAATGGGCTTTTGAGGTCAGGATCATACTCTTTGATTGGTTTAATAGCCAGTCTAAAAAAAAACTTAAGAGTTCAAAGGAGGTTGAATGCACACTGGTTTATTTTGGAGAGACAATATAATTAGTTGGCTTTTATCATTGTAAATTAAGTTATGTCACACTGCTCTTACAGTGGATGTCGCATATTGGTCATTTTAAGTAACGCTAGCGCTGAGGGGCGACTGGGATATTCTGTCCGACGGTCCAAAATGCCGGAGACACTAAGCGTTGTCGTCAATAGTCTGAACGCAGGTGTTACCCAGTGTTACGGTTCCTTCGCCAATTACTCTCACACCGAGCCATAATTGCTCGTGGTCTTGCCAAAGAGGATCAAGGAATAATTAAATTGCATTAAAAAGAGATATTTAAACTTGATATTTTTCTCTTGAGTGTCACACTGACTGGACTTTGCTGCTAGCCGGTTATTAGCCTTTGATAATGCAACTTTAACGGGACCGGACCTTCATCTTCATCCCGATAAGCAGAGAACACACTGTCGTTTTGAACCAGGAGGACCCTTCTCCGATTGAGCTAACATCGAGCCTTAATTGCTCGTGTATTCACCATCATCTGTTTCGAGAGAGCGAGCTGACCCTTTAGAACCCAAGCGTGACCTATGTGGTGCCTTGAACGCCAAATGCCCTATTATAAATGAGTTGGGTTCTGACTTCCGCCGTCACCATCGTTGGCTGGCCGTCTGACTTGCTGCAACACTGATCTACCACGAGATCATCCATAACCGAGTATCGGTCCCTCATCTGGTGTTTTCTCTACCTAATTTCTTCTGTGTGCGACAGGATGTCCTCCTTGACTTGTGGCCGCCTCCAGCGAGTAGTAGGTTGTAGCGCCACCGTGGTCCTTCTTGGGTCAATTCAAGGTAACTACACCATCTCCGGCTGCTGACCTCTTATTTTCCGTCTTTTGTTCGCTCTAGCTTTACCCCAATCGATGGGTCGATGAGTTCCCCTATTTTCCTTCATGACGGTACCTCTTCCTGTCTTCAGACCTCATCGGCAGGTTGTTTTGAAGGGGACCTGGATCCTCGATTACCAGCTTCTAGCCCGACGCAAGGTCAGTGACAATCATTGCATGCAGTATGCGTCTTTCCGCCCACAATTTTAATCATGGTGATTCCGGTAGGCCCTTTCTCAACCTGTGCAAGTTCATGACCAGTCACCGTTAGGATAGATACTGTTTTAAGGCCTGGCGATGATGCCCAATCGCTCACAAATTCGTACAAATGGATTAGACTGCCTGGACGATTCATTCAGTTTGGCACTTTCACAACTGCCTTTTAACCAATTTCTGACGTGCTCTCATAGTCTCGTGTGTATCGTCGTTGGAAATACTTAAGCCTGTTTCAGTTCTGCTTCGTATACTGATGACCGAACCAAAATGGGATGACGTCGGCATATGCTTTTGAGGTTATCTATCCGCATTTGTTAGACAGTCGTGAAGTCCGAGTTTGTCCCAATTTTTCTGGAGGTCTTCTTCGCCTTCTGATCGGTACAGACTACAGAGGTCACGACATTGATCAAAATACCTTGAGTTTTGAATTGCCAGCATCGTCTGATCATGTTGACGCTTGGGGACCATGATCCACTTCTGGGCATAGCTCAACTCCTCCAGAATTTGCTCCTGCAGGGAACGTGAGGATCAGGCTACCTTTTGCTTTCATTTTGAATAAGCACGTCGATAATTGGGAAACGTGAGGGCAGTAGACACTATTTTCTGATTGCTTCATTGTGCATAGCTTCTAGTACTTGGTTTGACCGGGTCAATTTATATTGCGTCAGTACATATATATAGATGAGTGGTGTGGGTGTTGAGAAATTGGAGGATTTTCCGAATATTAGACTGCTAGACCAAACCCGAGATTTGGAGGGAGTGTTTTATGGGCTTTAATGGTGTATGAGAAACAATATTAACATAAATTATAATCTACGTGTAGGTGATGTTAATCTTGGTTCTGATTTAGGGGATATTTTGTTTGACTTAAACAAGACCAAAGGTATGTATTCCTCTCTATTTTTAACTGGGCAATTATATGACTAAATTTCCCATAATGAGGCATCTTTTGATATACTTGCTCTTGTTTCACTTTGACATATCCGATTCTCTTGGAATATTATTTACAGGTGGAATTGGGTCCAATGACCCCAATGTTATTGTTCTTGTCTTATGACGCAAATGTCTAATGAATGATATATTTTGCCACTATTTTATGCATGGTAGATAATTTGACTAGCTAACTATCGTAGACACTTATGCGTAACCATTAGGGTGTGCTTTTCTACCCGGGGTGTGCTTTTCTACCCTTATATATACATAGGCGTGCTTTTCTGCCTATGGGTGTGCTTTTCTACCCAAAATATATATTTAGGTCAATGACTCAGTGGTGTCTTGACCCTACTATAGTTAATTTAGTCCAATATATCTACATGCAAATATTTATTGTGATACTGATAATTAATGGTGGCAAGATCTGTTATTTATTGGAATATTCTTACTGTCTCATTCTTTTGGAAATTCTTTCTCTTGTTATTTCTCATTGAAACTTACCTAGATTTCATGCCCCCCCTTTTGATGGGAACATATTACTTTACTTGTTAATGCCCTAGTTAATTCTCTAATGTACATACTCAGCTTTTGCTGATTTATACTTTGTTTTCCTATTTCTGGGTGTTCCCTCCACCCAGGTGTAGGCGCTTTACAAGACAGAGACTCGGGATGATTATGAGCTTATTGGTGGACATAAGGACAACTTGGGATAGCCTTGTTACCCTCTGCATATGGGATTTTATGTACATAGATGCAACCTTTTCATTTACTGTACCACCCTTAGGGTGTGAAGATTATGTACATGAGAACATTTTGTAACCTTGTAAATAGTAATGTTTTCCGCTGCTTAATTATTTCACGGCTCATGTTTTTACCATTGAGTGGGCCCTCTATCAGGTCTCACTCGTTACAGAATGGTATCAGAGCCTAAGCAGTCGGTAACTAGACTATTTCAAGTTATCCTAGATTGTTCCATAGTAGGTAGATGACCCTTTAGGGGTTGTTGTCAAACCTAATTCTAAATCGTGATTACCAATTAGGGTTTTACCGTCAATCCAAATTGGTGTTATATATGTATACCAAATAGAGTATGTGGGTGTCCTAGTTTTGGGTAAACTCTTATCAATCCTACCCTCCATTTATAGGTATAACTTTCTATATGTAAAGGTTGACTCCCCAAGGAAGTAGCCTCTACCTCCCGCCTTTGGGAGCACAATTCATCTACTATAGGGAGTAGGTTGACTTGAACTCACATAACGGTAGGTCACCCTAGTACAAGTCATTAAACCTTTTTCTTTTGTTGATTTCTAGCATTGCCTATGATACACGTGTTATGTGGACTGAGCATGGATGGATAAAAACTTAGGATATTGATATGAGCTTTATATTTTGAGATGTTTTATGATAGTATGTGATGATATGAACTAGTTCTTTTAATTAATAGACTTGCCTTGCCAGTAAATGGAATCATCTCAACATAGTTTTGCTTGAGACTCGCCATCTAAGAGTAGGTTGCTATGGCGATATTTCATACTGAAGATTTGCTAATGTAAGATAAGGTTTCATGTAGCTATCCTTGGGATTTCATCCCTTACACACCCATAAGGTAGGAATAATTCTTATCCCCCTATTTCATAGAAATGAATGATCGCTTAGTTGGAATAGAATTAAAAAAATAAATAAATCTGCCATGTTATTTTTTTTCCCCGAGGACATATTGAGGCATACTAATGTTTGGAAGATATAGTGAATACTCTTTTCCATGACACTTTAGATGTACACTGACACCGAGGTTATGTGAGGTAGGTACATCTAAGTTTGCTCCTTAAAGAGTTTACCACTCTCTCATTGCCACTGTGTAATTAGCTTACCTGACGTGTGAGATGAGGAGTAGTTGGACTATCTAGTTCATCTAGGCTTGTACTGACGTCATGGATGTAAAAGGACTAGGGAAGTAGAGACCCTAATCTCTTCTTATTATGGTTATGCAACCTTACAAATATCTGATGTTTTGAGATGTAATGGTCTAAGTCACGATTATGGGAATGGTGGAATGATGGTGGTCATGTGTAGTTGGACCTACTAGAAGTTAACGGTGTGCTAGAAGAAACATGTATCCCCTATTCATCTAGAATTGAGATATTCTGGTTCTATGCCTTGATGATGTGTGTAGAGAAGCTTCTTGTGAAAATGAAGTGATGTTAGAGTGATAGTATTTGTGGTACATGGTAGAAAGTGGTCGACTTGGTTCTCGTATTGATTTTGGCGCCATTTTCGATTTCAATCGCAAGGTTTTAATCGTTCAACTTAATTTTTAGTATTAAATTATATTTTCAAAAAAAAAAAATTAGATTTCATCGATGGCTTTGGAACCAAGTCACCACGTCAAGGAAGTTGTAGGATTAGACATGCCTTCATGTAGAAATCTTGGAATTGCATGTTCAATCCCCCGACCCCAGGAATAAAGAGAAAAATATACTAGCTATAATCTAGTCGGCTACCTCTCTTGATTCTTTGTATGCTTAGATAGGTCCTTTCTAGGGGTAGGGCCTTTCGCACTTGGGTTTTAACTTAAGTTGATAAATAGTTGAAACTGATGGTTACTAATATACAGAACTGATTAGGGAAGGGATACCACATATTATACTAGTAGGATGGAAAAATCTCCTAATTCATGTAGATAGCCATAGCAAAATTGTTTCCCCCTTAATCTCAGTGTAAACTTCCTAGAGCAGTACATGATATGAGAAGATAATAAGAAGTGATGGATAAAGTAATGTAAATTCACGTCGTGTTCCGCATACAATTGTTATGTGACTATGTTATGCTAGGACCCCAATATTAGCTTTGTCTAGTGAATTAGAAATTTATAATTGGTTAGAAAATTACATCATAGTGTTTTGAGTTATAGCTTGGTGGATTTCGGGGACGAAATCCTCTTTAAGGGGTGGTGTTCTGTAACGAACTCAAATCTAGGTATCACATCTATTTTCCTTTTTCCTAAAGAGCTTAAATTTTATTTCTCTTAAACGTTGTTAAGTAGTAATTTTTGACCCTGATAATAATCTTGGGGTAGTTTTGAATTTGTATCACCACCCATTCACATAATCATTCGTGAGGGTGACATTGAGAAGTTTTGGAAATTTAATTCACATATTGTGGAAAATCGTACATAATGTTAAGTTTGAAACTAGATTTGATGAAATATCTCTTTTTTCACCCTAGAGAGAGAGTTTTAGTGAGGAGAACTATACAAAAACCATCCTTTTATAATAGAAAATGAATTATTCTTTTAATAGACGATTTAACATTCATTTGTTAGCAATAGTGCCTAGCCTGTTAATAATGGGCTTTTGAGGTCAGGATCATACTCTTTGATTGGTTTAATAGCCAGTCTAAAAAAAAACTTAAGAGTTCATAGGAGGTTGAATGCACACTGGTTTATTTTGGAGAGACAATATAATTAGTTAGCTTTTATCATTGTAAATTAAGTTATGTCACACTGCTCTTACAGTGGATGTCGCATATTGGTCATTTTAAGTAACGCTAGCGCTGAGGGGCGACTGGGATATTCTGTCCGACGGTCCAAAATGCCGGAGACACTAAGCGTTGTCATCAACAGTCTGAACGCGGGCGTTACCCAGTGTTACGGTTCCTTCGCCAATTACTCTCACACCGAGCCATAATTGCTCGTGGTCTTGCCAAAGAGGATCAAGGAATAATTAAATTGCATTAAAAAGAGATATTTAAACTTGATATTTTGCTCTTGAGTGTCACACTGACTGGACTTTGCTGCTAGCCGGTTATTAGCCTTTGATAATGCAACTTTAACGGGACCGGACCTTCATCTTCGTCCCGATAAGCAGAGAACACGCTGCCGTTTTGAACCAGGAGGACCCTTCTCTGATTGAGCTAACGTCGAGCCTTAATTGTTCGCGTATTCACCATCATCCGTTTCGAGAGAGCGAGCTGACCCTTTAGAACCCGAGTGTGACCTATGTGGTGCCTTGAACGCCAAATGCCCTATTATAAATGAGTTGGGTTCCGACTTCCGCCGTCACCATCGTTGTCTGGCCGTATGACTTGCTGCAACGCTGATCTACCACGAGATCATCCATAACCGAGTATCGGTCCCTCATCTGGTGTTTTCTCTACCCGATTTCTTCTGTGTGCAACAGGATGTCCTCCTTGACTTGTGGCCGCCTCCAGCGAGTAGTAGGTTGTAGCGCCACCGTGGTCCTTCTTGGGTCAATTCAAGGTAACTACACCATCTCCGGCTGCTGACCTCTTGTTTTCCGTCTTTTGTTCGCTCTAGCTTTACCCCAATCGATGGGTCGATGAGTTCCCTTGTTTTCCTTCATGACGGTACCTCTTCCTATCTTCAGACCTCATCGGCAGGTTGTTTTGAAGGGGACCTGGATCCTCGATTACCAGCTTCTAGCCCGACGCAAGGTCAATGACAATCATTGCATGCAGTATGCGTCTTTCCACCCACAATTTTAATCACGGTGATTCCGGTAGGCCCTTGCTCAACCTGTGCAAGTTTATGACCAGTCACCGTTAGGATAGATACTGTTTTAAGGCCTGGCGATGATGCCCAATAGCTCACATATTCGTACGAATGGATTAGACTGCCTGGACGATTCATTCAGTTTGGCACTTGCACAACTGCCTTTTAACCAATTTCTGACGTGCTCTCATAGTCTCGTGTGTATCGTCGTTGGAAATACTTAAGCCTGTTTCGGTTCTGCTTTGTATACTGATGACCGAACCGAACTGGGATGACGTCGCCATATGCTTTTGAGGTTATCTATCCGCATTTGTTAGACAGCCGTGAAGTCCGAGTTTGTCCCAGTTTTTCTAGAGGTCTTCTTCACCTTCTGATCGGTACAGACTACAGAGGTCACGACATTGATCAAAATACCTTGAGTTTTGAATTGCCGGCATCGTCTGATTGTGCTGACGCTTGGGGACCATGATCCACTTCTGGGCATAGCTCAACTCCTCCAGAATTTGCTCCTGCAGGGAACGCGAGGATCAGGCTACCTTTTGCTTTCATTTTGAATCGTTTTGAATAAGCACGTCGATAATTGGGAAACGTGAGGGCAGTAGACACTGTTTTCCGATTGCTTCATTGTGCATAGCTTCTAGTACTTGGTTTGACCAGGTCAATTTATATTGCGTCAGTACATATATATAGATGAGTGGTGTGGGTGTTGAGAAATTGGAGGATTTTCCGAATATTAGACTGCTAGACCAAACCCGAGATTTGGAGGGAGTGTTTTATGGGCTTTAATGGTGTATGAGAAACAATATTAACATAAATTATAATCTACGTGTAGGTGATGTTAATCTTGGTTCTGATTTAGGGGATATTTTGTTTGACTTAAACAAGACCAAAGGTATGTATTCCTCTCTATTTTTAACTGGGCAATTATATGACTAAATTTCCCATAATGAGGCATCTTTTGATATACTTGCTCTTGTTTCACTTTGACATATCCGATTCTCTTGGAATATTATTTACAGGTGGAATTGGGTCCAATGACCCCAATGTTATTGTTCTTGTCTTATGACGCAAATGTCTAATGAATGATATATTTTGCCACTATTTTATGCATGGTAGATAATTTGACTAGCTAACTATCGTAGACGCTTATGCGTAACCATTAGGGTGTGCTTTTCTACCCGGGGTGTGCTTTTCTACCCTTATATATACAGAGGCGTGCTTTTCTGCCTATGGGTGTGCTTTTCTACCCAAAATATATATTTAGGTCAATGACTCAATGGTGTCTTGACCCTACTATAGTTAATTTAGTCCAATATATCTACATGCAAATATTTATTGTGATACTGATAATTAATGGTGGCAAGATCTGTTATTTATTGGAATATTCTTACTGCCTCATTCTTTTGGAAATTCTTTCTCTTGTTATTTCTCATTGAAACTTACCTAGATTTCATGGCCCCCCTTTTGATGGGAACATCTTACTTTACTTGTTAATGCCCTAGTTAATTCTCTAATGTACATACTCAGCTTTTGCTGATTTATACTTTGTTTTCCTATTTCTAGGTGTTCCCTCCACCCAGGTGTAGGCGCTTTACAGAACAGAGACTCGGGATGATTATGAGCTTATTGGTGGACATAAGGACAACTTGGGATAGCCTTGTTACCCTCTGCATATGGGATTTTATGTACATAGATGCAACCTTTTCATTTACTGTACCACCCTTAGGGCGTGGAGATTATGTACATGAGAACATTTTATAACCTTGTAAATAGTAATGTTTTCCGCTGCTTAATTATTTCACGGCTCATGTTTTTACCATTGAGTGGGCCCTCTATCGGGTCTCACTCGTTACAATAAGTGTGGGTAGGTTGGGCATACAAATTGGTTTTTCCTTGTGAAGGATGAAGAGGTGATGCAACAGCCAAAACAGAGTCATTAAGGGTCACATCAACAATAGTTCAGTAGTGGTGGTGGTAGAGGACGTAGTCAGACGTCATAGATTGGTTCGTCTGGCCAAGCCAATAGAGGATGGGGGTGATAACAAGCAATGGCTTGATACCATAGTATGAGTAAGCCAGAACGAGTAATAAGACCTAGTCATTATTGGTCAGATGAAATTATTTCATTCTAATTTGTCTTCTTCCTTCTTTATATCTATTTTGGTTGACCCGGGTGCAACACACTCTTTTATTACTATAGAAGTGATAGCTAGTTGTTCTTTTCCTGTTAGTTGTAGATCAGATAGTCTCTTCTTATAAACTCCTTTGGTTGGTTTTGTTGAGTTGCGGGAGGTGTATCCATCCTATGTTCTATCTTTTTTAGGACACAACTTTGAAGTGGATTTAATACCACTTAACATGCATGGATTCAATTTGATCTTTAGAAAAAATATTTTGGAGAAGTATTGGGTGGTCATGGATTACAGTACCAAGGTGGTGACATTTTGTGACGGTGGTTTTTCATGGATCTTCCAAAGAGATAGGAAGATTCTCCCAATGTGTATGGTGTCATCTATGATAGTGAAGAGGATGATGAGGAAAGCATGTGAAACATTTTTGGCACATGTGGTGGATACCAAGGTGAGGAGTCCTAGAATCCAAGAAGTGCCATTTGTTTGTGAGTTTGAGGATGTGTTTCCCAATGAGTTCCCATGTGTTCCCTCACCTTGAGAGATTGATTTGGATATCAATCTGGTTCTTGGTACACAACTGATAGCACATACACCGTATAGAATGACAGCAACTGAGATGCAAGATAAAAAGAAGTAGTTGCATGAGTTACTTGATAAGGGATTTATTAGACCGATCATGTCCCCTTGGGGTGCTCTAGTGTTTCTTATTAAGAAGAAAAATGTATCCATGAGATTGTGCATGAATTACAGATAGTTGAAAAAGGTGACAATCAAGAACAAGTATCCTTTTTCATGGATAAATCATTTGTTTAACCAGTTGTGAGGTGCCATAATGTTCTTGAAGATAGATCTGAGGTTGGGATATCATCTATTATAGATCAAGGCAGATGACATACCCAAGTCAGGTTTTAGGTCTCGGTATGGTCACTATGACTTTGACGTTATGCCGTTTAGGCTAACCAATACACTGACAACATTCATGAACATGATGAACAGGGTGTTCAGGCCATATATTGACCAGTTTGTGGTGGTGTTCATTGATGATATCTTGATCTACTCCAGAGATAGCCAACATCATGAGCATCATCTACAGTAGGTGTTGACATTGTTGAGACATCACAAGTTGTACGCTAGGTTCAACAAGTGTGAGTTTTGTCTGAATGAGGTGTCTTTATATTGGACATGCCATATCTTATGAAGGTGTACATGTAGATCCCAAGAAGGTTCAATCTATGTTAGAGTGGGAGCAACCAAAGACGCTGAGAGGTTCACAGTTTCCTTGGGTTAGCATACCACTATAAGAGGTTTATCAAGAACTTCAACGCAGTGGTGTTACTCCTAACAAAGTTGATGAGGAAAGATGTGTCGTTTTTCTAGGATGACAAGTGTAGGCTTTGTTTTCATCTTTTGAAGGAAAAGCTGAATAGTGCACCAGTGTTAGTGTTTCTTGAGAAAGGGAAAGGTTATATAGTCTTTTGTGATGCATCAAAGAATGGTTTGGGTTGTGTGCCAATGGAAGATAAGAATGTGATTTCTTTTGCTTCATGACAACTTAAGAAACATGAAAAGAGCTACCTAACACATGATTTGGAGCTTGTAGGGGTGGTACATGCTTTGAAGATATGCAGGTACTACCTTTAGGGTGAGAAGTGTCAAATCTTCACCAACCACAAGAACCTACAGTACATCTTCTTGACGCATGAGTTGAACATGTGGCAAAGACGCTGGTAGGAGTTGATCAAGGATTATGATTGCACCATAGACTACCACCAAGGGAAGGAAAACATGGTAGGAAGTCTTCTTTGTCATCATCTATGGATAAGGCGTAGTTATTCTCTTTGGTGTTCCATAAGAGAGACATGTTGGTATCCTTACGTCAAATGAATGTAAAGTTGGAAATTTACTTATTAGCAGGCTTGTTGGGCCATTTACAAGTGAAGCCTAAATTAAGGTAGCAGACTAAAGATGTACAACGTGATGATATTGTGATTCAACAGATTCAAGTAGAGTTTAGCAGCAAGAAGCACGATGGCTTCCATGAGTCAGAGGATGGGATAGTGTGTTATCTTGGTAGAGTAGTGGTAACTGATGTTGATGATCTAAGGAAGTTGTTTATGGAAGAGTCTCACTCCTCGATGTACACCATGCATCCATGTAGCACCAAGATGTACCACAATTTGAAAGACGTATATTGGTGGCCTAGTTTGAAGTGCGACATAGCTGAGTTTGTGGCTAAGTGCACAATGTGTCAGCACATTAAGGTAGAGTATCAAAAACTTGTAGGAACTGTGCAATCGGTGTCTATACTACAGTGGAAATGGGATCATATTATGATGGATTTTGTGGTTGGACTTTGTAGGACATCCAAAGTCCATGATTCCATTTGGGTGATTGTTGACAGGATGAATAAGTCATTGAATTTCCTTCTCCTGAAAACAATGTATATAGCTAAGAAGTTGGCATAGGTTTATGTGGATGAGATAGTGTGTTTGCATGGTATCCCAACTACCATTGTGTCATAAATAGATCCTTAGTTTACCAAGAACTTTTGGAAGCATTTACACATAGCCATGGATATGTAGTTGAGGTTCAGCATGGTGTTCCACCCATAAATAGATAAATAGTTTGAGAGGACTATACAGACTTTAGAGGAACTATTGAGATCCAGTGACTTGTAGTGTCTAGACAGTCAGGATATACATCTCAGTTTGATAGAGCTTGCCTACAACAATAGAGGATCATTGATATGGCACCATACGAGGCTTTATATGGGATACGTTGTAGATATCCATTCTGTTGGTATGAGACTAGTAAATATCAACTTCTAGATCCTGAGCTTGTGAAACAAACCAAAAAGAAGATTAAGATGATATAACAACTAGAATAGGTAGAAGTTTTATGCTGATAATCATCGTAGGCACTTTGAGTCCAAGTGGGAGACAAGGTGTATCTCGAGGTCTCTCCTTGGGAAGGCATTATAAGGTTTGGGAAGAAGGGTAAGTTAGCTCCCAGGTTTGTGGGACCTTACCCTGTGGTGGAACATGTTGAGAATGTGGCTTACAAGTTGGAGTTGCCACCTAAGTTGTATAGGATGCATCTGGTGCTTCATGTTTTGACGTTGAGGAAGTGTCACCCTGACATAGAGTCGGTGATATAGCCAGTGGAGATTGATCTAGATGAGGATGTGTCATATGTGGAGAGTCCAATTTTTATCCTTAATAGGAGGGTGAAGAAGCTGAAGAAGAAGGATATCATTTTGGTTAAGGTTTTGTGGCATCACCGTGGCATGGAGGAATCCACGTGGGAGCTTGAGGAAGAGATGCATAGGAAGTATCTGTCTCATTTTGCATAGGATTTTGGGAGCAAAATCCTTGCTAGGGATTTATGGTTGTAAGAACCTTGACCTAAATTAGTGCTTGATTGTGTTTACTTTTCTTAATAAGATACTTTAACCTTAATCTAAACATATGATTCACCTTAATAACATTTTACATGTTTATGTTTTAATTTTGGTCTTGTTTGGTTGATGTTTGAGCTAGTTATGCTTGTTTTGGACATGTTGTAATTTATCCATGTTAAGGGTCTATTTTGCAATTTGTCACATGTAGGTTGTTCCTTTTGTGACTTAGCAATATGACTAGGGAGAATGATTCTTAGGGGAACTGTAACATCCCCGAATTCTAGCATCTCGAGACTTAGAAGGCCCGAGAGGACAAATATGAAAATGTTATGCAATTGTATCAAAGTGTGTTGCAGAAGCAATATGCACATACATGAACATACAACCATAACATACACTATAACATTTCTCAACAATAAACATGTATATTTACAACATGAATTGTTACAACTTACATTTACATATTGAAACGAGAAATTTTACAAGTTTGAACATGTATGCTAACTAGGATCTACACAATAGGTACAACCTGGACAATTGCTCACTTCCCTTTTTTATCCCACACTATCTCTGAACCTAAAACATATGTGAAACAACGAATCAACACATAAGATGTCGAGTACAGGGGTAGAAAGTTACATATATTTATAGTTTTCATAATTTGAAAAGATTTTCATAATGAAAGGAAGAAAATCATAGAAAACATTTCTTCATTAAGTGAAATATGCCAGTTTTATTCATTTTTCTAGATGAATTGCATTACTAAGGTGGACTGGTACCAAAACATATATATTGGGCACATCCCCGTGTACCGAGTACTATAGGGAAACTCCCCATACACTGTGTTCTCTACAGAGGTTTACTAGTCAACATTAATCCATTCCCTCATAAGGGGGATAATGAACACCTTAAATAACTACAAAACATCTACTCATAATTTATGTTTTCAAGAGACAAAACAATGAGTACTACATAGCAATACTACATCCAATATTTGCAAATAGAAGAGAGCATTCATACTTATCATGATTGCAAGCAAGAAAACCATAGTCATATACTTAAGTAAAACCCACATACCTATGTTCAGATATTTCTAATTTTCCTAGACCATCTGCATCATTGGTCATTACCAGATTAATAATAATTAACCATCATTTATAAAAGAACATCATTCGTCTTGATTATTTAAGTCCAAGCTAGGTTTTAGCCAAAGCTAGGTTCAAACTACTACTAAATGGTCCCTAATGTTTTTCTACTGATCTAGAGATGATTATTTAGGTCCGATACAAATTTCATATATTTCCGATGCTTGAACTGTTTTCTAGAATTAAAATGAGGTTAAAACATGTAATTTAGGCATTAATGAGAAAAGGCCTAACATAGATCAATAAAACCCAGATCATAGTTCACAAGTGGGTTTCCAATGTTACTAGGGTTCTACTATAATTTTCTAAGAATTAATATCACCTAGATACTATTTATTTCATTTAATGAATCTTAAAAAGGACCTTTTTACTCTAAATTAATTATCATCATTGAAAGTGGTTCAAGGCTCAAATCTATGGGTCTAGTAATATAGTGAATACTTTTCTAAGTCTAGAGGTATTTTTGTCGAATTGTTTGGCTAAGGGAGCTATATATTAGACATTTTCTAAGAAAGGGTCATTTTCTGGAAATACAAAATATTTACTTTCTGTGGCGGCTCCCACAGCCTGAGCTGGCGGGCTTGGATTGGACCATGCTGGCTGGCCAATCTCCCTTGGGCACACTCAGGGCTGGTGTGGTCCTGATCAGACTGGTTAGTTGTGTGATGGCTCATATCGGTTCATATATTAGACTGGAAGTTGGACCAATCCTCGTGCGACTCTACTGTCACGTCTTCCGCTCGTTGCCTAATCCTCGAGTGCCGCCGCGCCTAGCCATCTCCAGCCAAGAACACAAATGGCTTCATGGCATCTCTTTGTATCCTGGGAGAGTTGAACATCTACAGCATCTCATTGGTCCCTCCCAAGTAAGATGAAGTTTGGACTGGTGGATCACGCTGCCCCCTTTTGGCTTTCGATTCCTGATTCCACGCGTGCGCACTATCACTCCTAGGAGGAGTCCGACAAGGAATCAAACTGGTGTCAAGCTCTGAACTTGCCCATTCAGCTCTAAATCACCATCTTGACGAAGGTCGAGAGGTCGTCGGTCACCTATCAAGGTTGTTTTGTCCTTGGATATGTAGGGCAGTCAGATTTCCAGCCCCCATTATTGTTGCAGGAGAGGTGAAAGGGGGAAAGGGTCATTCTTCATTGAAAACCAAAGGAAAAGCACCTTGAAGTTTCAAAAGAGACTGGTGAACTCACCACCTTCATCCAGAAGAATAAAAGTAGCCTCAGGTGTGCTCCCCAATCTCAATGGACACCTCAGATTGGGTGGGCTCGGTGGTTGGGGAAGACACACATAATCTAAGAACTAGAACTTCTCTCAAGATTGTGGAGCCATGGTGGAGATTTTTCCACTATTACCCTGCCTCCTGCGCTCCCATCTTCACTCCTAGCCCATCGCATAGCCACCTACGAGTAATGATGGAAAGGGCAAAATAAGAGAGGGAAAGAACTGCCACATCTAGGCACAAGAGCACTCCATTTAGGGGTCTCTAAGATCGTATTTTTGGTGTGGTCTAAACCCTCACAACCGAATCTGAAGGGGGCACTCCTAGATGATGATTATCACCCAGCTTGATGTTGGACTCAGTCTCCTCTTCTGTTCCTTCTATTTTGTAGCTATAAGAAGATGTCATCGTCGTTAGATAATGATCCTTGGGTGGATCCAACAACATGACATATAAGCAGCGGGAATGTAGTTGTGCCAAAGTCCAGGCTGTGTGACACATCAATGTCATAGCCTTTGATATTTCTTTAATAATAACCATATGACTAAGGTTTTGGAAGGACATTAAAATCAAATGTCACTAAATTCAAACTCTTATATCTTCTAGTAGAAAGCTCTTGTTTACGTGAAACTTGAACAATAGGCCCCTCATAACCCAAGGCCTCACACTCCTAAGTTTGAGATGTAAATTGTAACAAATTCTTATCTAACTTAATTCCTCAATTAATGTCATAAATAAGTGTATAAACCTTATATAAAAATAAATTAATCTCAAATCTTTATCAAATAAATCTCAAAAGACTTTGTATGATCCTCATAACCTCAAGATTCATCAATTGACCCCTCAAGATCATTTAAACTACTCAATGGACCTCTTGGCCTCATAAGTACACAAATCATTTAACCAATTCCATTCATCTTATTTCAACACAATAAATGTTCTAATCATAAATTGGGTATCTGGTTCACTCTCTGAGTGAGAAGAGTCATTAATTGGATAACCAATTCCTTTATTTGGTATCAATCCCCTAAATGACACACATGGTCCTAAAATAATATATTGGTTATTAAAACCCTAAAACATGGGTTATCACATTCACCCCATCTTATGTGGAGTTTCGTCCTCAAAATTCAACTAGTCTCATTCTTAAGATGATATCAAGGAGTTGTATGCCTCGAGTCCACCACTTCTAAGTGCCAAGAGTATCATTATTCTAGATTCATCCCAAGTTGTCTTCTTAGGATATTTAATCATGTAGGGTGTGCCCACCCCACCTTATATAGGTTGAAGCATCATTTTTTTAAGGAATTGTAGCATCACTTAGTGTCTTAGTCATCACATGACATTATTATATTTTAGGATTTACATCCTCGTAGTCACTTTAGGATAAGGATTTTATTCATACATATGAATTTAAGATGGTATTATTCAAGGTTCAATCATTCACTCCACTAACACATGTAAGGTGATATCAAGCATCATTTACTAGAATGTTGGCACTTAACATCACTAGTGTGGCTTTATGATCAACATCATATCATAATTTCATCATGCGAGAGGGTCTTAGTTGACATGCTTGAATATTAGGGTTTCACCTGCCGGTGTAGTTAATTCTCAAACTATAAGCTTGGATTTAGAAGTATTAAGGTTAAGCACTATATTGTCATGCAATATATGATCCAAAGGGACCTTTGTGTCAAGATCATGCTTTCATAACTTATATATTTCATGTTTGACAAAAGGGGAATGAGAATATACTAGGCCGATCTTATCATGATTTCAATCTTGGATATTACATGTATGATATAGGAAGGGAATATTGAATTGGTCAAGCTTATAGGAGTGACTTCTCATATATAAATCATTTATATAGCTCAAGTGAGGTTTCCAGTATCATATATAGAGAAAGAGAAGAAGAAGAAGAAGTAGGATCAACATGTATGTGTATCTCATGCACAAGGTACTTGTTATAACCTCAATTTCTACAAAATAGAAAGTGTATTTCTATTTTAATGGATAAATGAAATCCTTTTCTTTGTTTTGGATTTTGTGTGAAATTGCCTTATTTGATTGATTGTGGGCTTTGCTGGCCATTAAGCCCAATTGAAAAGAAGAGAGAATTAAAAAGGAAAAGAAATAGATTAATAAAAGAGAAATATGAGAAATTGACAATTAAAAGAAGATAAAGGCAAACCCATATTCCCCAATATGGGAATCCATGCCTTTGGGTTTTCTTGAGGTCCAAGGGACCGAAAATAACAAGATAATTACAAAGGAAAGAAGAATATAAAATAATTTTGAATAATTTGATGAGTAACTTGGGAGAGAAGGAAACCTTCTCATACATTGCAAGTTGTTTCCCAAATTTCGTACAAATCTAGGAAATATTAAAAGAAACTTTCCCTTAAAATTTGAGCTATAAAGGAGTTACAGTTTGGGAGAAACTGATTTTGCAAGTTATCATAGATTTTGGGAATTAATTATGAATTAAAAAGAAATAGATATTTCTTTGTTTGAACGTGAGGGATGAGGTCTGTTGGATTCTAATCCAACGATGGACGCTCATCATCTAGTTCCACGCAATTTGGGACTCTACTGGTTGCAGGAAGATTTTCCATCCTGGATTTCTTGCAATCCAGTGGATGTGCAAGGTTATTTCCAGTCCCTTTGGACTTGGGAGACGAAACCGCAGGGGAAGGTCCCCGATTCGACTAGGATTGATCGAGATTTTGGGAAACGCCCAAATCACTCAAGCTTGCCTCGACCCTATATATAGGGGAGGGCGTACAAGGGCACCAACACCTAGTTTTCCTATCCCAATCACTGCGGGTTGTTGCGAGGAACGACCTCGTGCCCTCAATTGCTCCGACTACCTCGACTTTCACCCCTGTTTCAGCAGCATACGTCGCCGGAGTCCGGTGAGTGTGGGACGATCGTGGTGTGTCATCAGCGAGTGGTTGAAGGTATCTTTGAGTCCAAAGAAGGGAGGCGGAGCTCCCTAGATCGTAGGCGCAAGTAGAGAAGCACTACAGCTCAAAGTCAACCCCGCGATTGACCACCGTTGCTACAGCAACGAAGATGGGAGGTAGAAGAAGAGAAGAATCATCGATTGACCGATTTGCCCTTCGCCTTCTTCAGTAGTGACGAGGTTAGGATCGAACTTTGCTTTCTTTTAATCACACTTAGTAGGCACGCATATCTGTGGCCGTTAGATCCTCCGTGGATCTACGGCCCATGGATCGAGTGGCCCTGCATTTTTCTGAATTAGCTAATAAATTGATAAAAAGGAATTATCTTGGTAAAATCATATCTGGTGATAGAAAACTCGGATGCAAAAAGTCAATACATGAAAAATGATCACAAAAATATGAGGAATTTATTCAAAATAGTTTTAAAGCCTAAATATATCTCTTTTTGCAAAAATGCATATTTTGAATAGAAAAGGGATTAATTTGTGGTTAGAAACCCTAATTATTGATAAAAGATATATCTAGTCTTGCAATTAGGTTAATTTGAACATGTTCAACATGATTGATGATTAAGATAGTTTTTAACCTGTTTTGATGATAGAATTACAAAGTTTAGGGTTTTAACTCAATATGTGGTTAATATTTTAAGAAACCCTAAATTAGAGAAAAAGAAAAGAAAGGATTGACAAATCCAAAAATTAGGGTTTTTGTGGAAAAGAAGACAAGGAATTAGGGTTTGATGTATATTTTGATAAAAGTGAAATAAAATTTGTAAAAATTTAATGAAACCCTAATTCTCAAGAAACCCTAAAATTGGAATAGCAATCCTAAGGAATAAGATGAAATTGGATAAATATTGATACAAGGAAATTGGAATGTTTATTTCAGGATTTCTATGCACCTTGCTTTCTTATTTGGACTTTCTCTCTCTACATAAATTCTGTCTCCAAACCTGCGATTCAGGTATGTGGTTACGCTTATGACTACCCGAATTAGTTTTCCAGGATTTTGTCTATGTTTTCATCGCGACATGAACTAAACTGTTGGATGTTTTAATTCATGCAAATTCTAAAGTGAATATGACTATCACATAAGAGATATGCCTACTGGCTCAGATCCTAGTCCCCTCTGTAGCCTAATGGGTTGACCTAGTACATGGCTACCAATGGGGTAGGCCATCAGGTCATTGGATGACTTAGTATATGGCTACCAATGAGGTAGGTCCATCAAGTCACTTTGAGTCAGGAATTGGACTACCTAGGGTAGGGCCATATGACTCAACCCTAGATAATGGTCTACCTATTAGGTAGGATCATGCGGGGTTTAATAAGGATCTACCATGTGAGAGAGGTAGAATCAATGTCCACTGTAGGGACAGTACAGAGGAAGGGGATAGGAAAGGATTGAGTAGTATTGCTTAAAACATAATTTGAATGTTAAATGATGAATTGGTTGTTTATATTGTTAATATAGTTACACAACTTTTGTAATCCCCCACATACCAGCTTTATGCTGACCGTGTATTTGTTTGTCGGCGTTTTAGGTACAAACCCTAAAAGAACAAATAGTAAATTGTCATGTTGTGAAAATGAGAAGTAAAATGCAAGGAGGAGTAGATAGAGTAATTCAAGCTTTGGATAGATAGATGTCCAACATTTCTTTCAAAGGTAATTAAAGTTTTAATTTTGTACCCAAATCCAGTTAGTTAGTAGAATTTCATAATTATTGTTGATTATATGTTGAACCTTTGATCCTGTTATTTGATTAACGGCTCTGACCTTCAGGTCTCCCTTAGTTGGGGGTTACCGGGAGGCGGGGCCATTACAATTGGTATCAGAGCATAGGTTCTCCATCTAATCATTAATAATTATTGAATTTTACAAATTCCATAGAACTGAGGGAGTTATTAGAGGATTTTCCGAAAGACTGAGGTGACTAGAAAAGGATCACATCTGGGGGTTGCAAAATTTTCCTCCGCACCTCTAGTCGGAATATGAGGACTCCCAAATCGTGTGACTGCCTGGCCGATGTCTTAGGATAAAACTCGAAATAAGATACCTTTAGGACTCTCTCATCTTGTTCATCCCTTCTCAACTCAAATTCTTTTAAGGATTTTAAGGATTAGGGTTTTCTCTCTCTTCCTCACCCTCATGTGGTATGGGTTAAGGTTGATAAGGTCTATGGGATCCTCCACCAAATTAATAAATGATATGTAAATAAGATGTCATCGACATAAGTATAATTAGTTTAAAGATAAACTAAAAGTCTGTTTGTGTGCAGATGGCTCGTACCAAAGTTGTGGCTATCCCTTTCTCCATCAGTGGTGGTGGACCACCCCGTAAGGAGAATGAGTCTTCTGAGAAGAGGAAGTGGAACCATGGAGGAGAGAACTCCAAGAAGAGAAAGAGGCCTGAAGAAGTTGTGCACGAGGCCCCAAACCCTGAACCAATGCCCGGCACCAACCGAGAGCAAGGGGAAGGACCAAAATATGAGGAACACCAGGTGTATGAAGAGGAGGCCCAAATGGAAGATGACCAGTTTGGTTGTCCGGAACCAACCATGGTAGTTCACACTACATAATGGATGGAACAACAAAAATGACTGACTGAGGCTATCCATGCCCTAGCCTTGAGAGACATAGCTCGAGATGAGAATGGTGAGCCACTTCCTATTCATCCTCGATTGGGAGCCACCATCCTGGACTTCATCAAGCTAAACATCGATAAGTTCTGGGGAGAAGATAAGACTGAAGTGGTCGACAAGGCCGAAGCTTGGCTGCTCGCAGTCGAGAACGGGTTTCGCATGCTTGAGGTGCAGCCCAATAAGAAGGTTTTGTTTGCTACACACCTTTTGGAAGGTGCAGCCAAGATATGGTGGGAGAACCATATCACAGGAAGTGACCTAAGTGAGGAACCAATGGCGTGGACCGACTTCAAGACCGTCTTCACCGCCAGATTCATCCCCATCTCAGCCAAGAAGGAGAAGGAGCGAGAGTTCACCAACATGACACAAGGAAGCTCGTCAGTCACAGACTTTGGTCACAAGTTCTGCATCTTGGAATGTTTCAGATATCAGATGGATGAAGAGAGGAGGGTGGACCACTTCATAGAGAGATTACACCCCGCCATCAAGCCCCATGTGATGGCCAGTAAGCCAAAGACCTTCGCTAAAGCTTACAACACCGCCCTAGACATGGAAAGGACGGTGATCCTTGTACAGAATCAATCCAAGGGGTACTTGGGTTTCACTGAAGGAGCTCAAGGTCAGAAGAACAACCACAAGAAAGGTCACGGACGTCACCAAACCAAAGGAAGACATGGAGGGAAAGGGAAATCCCATCAAGAGAACAACCGACCTCGATGTCGCACCTGCGAGAGATGGCATACCGGTGAGTGCCGCTACAAGAAGAGGGTCTGCTACTGGTGTCAGCAAGAAGGACACCTCATCTCCAATTGCCCTCAGCCTGACCCAAGGGGACCTTTGGGGTCTCAACCGGTGGTAGCACAACCAGTAGCTGTAGCACCCCCAGTCAGAGCACCTCCAGCTGGAGAAAGGAGACAAGCTAGAGTATTCGCCATCGACAATGAAGAAGCTCAGGCAAATGCTAATAAGTTGATTGAGGGTAATAACCCATAGAGTTTTTCCTTTTGGTTCAGTAGACCATGTAATAGCTTTCTGATATATTATAACAATGTAGGCTTGCTGGAAGTCATGGGACAAAATGTAAAAGAACTCTTTGATTCTGGTTCTACTAATACTTTTTTTTCGAGAAATCTGGCAACTATGCTTGGTTTGGATATCAAGGATTTGGGTTATGTTTTGGATGTCACAACCCCGAGTGGTCATATTTATACCTCTCTTTTAAAAACCCCAGTCTTGCTAGTAAAGTATCTGAACCATGAGCTTCCCACTGACTTTATCCTTCTCGATATGAATGATTTTGATGTGATCATCGGTATGGATTGGCTTTCCACCTACAAAGCCCAGATTGACTATAGAGAGAAGAAGATTCTCATTAGGAAAATTGGCAATCCACACTTCACCATTCAAGGAAGGAAAGATGTGACAACCAGCCTTTATGTGTCCGCTATGAAAGCTGAACGGATGCTATACAAGGGTTGTTGAGCCTACCTAGCCATAGTTACTGCACCCGAGGTTAAGGAGCAATCCATAGAGGATATAGAGGTGGTTTGGGAGTATGCGGATGTGTTTCCAGATGATCTACTAGGAATTCCCCCTGAGAGGGAGGTAGACATCTCGATTGAGTTAGCTCCCGGGACTAACCCTATATCTAAGGCACCCTATAGAATGGCCCCAGTAGAGTTGCTTGAGTTGGAAACCCAGTTGCAAGAGTTATTGGATAAATGATTCATCCAACCCAATACATCACCATGGGGAGCACCAGTTCTCTTTGTGAAAAAGAAGGATGGGTCGCTTCGTATGTGTATCGATTATCAGATGATCAATCAGGCAACCATTAAGAACAAGTATCCTTTGCCTAGAATAGATGACCTATTTGACCAACTCAAATCAGGTCGAGTCTTTTCCAAAATCGATTTGAGATTAGGATACCACCAGGTGAGAGTGAGAAGTGAGGATATATCCAAAACGGCTTTCAGAACCCGTTATGGCCACTATGAGTTAGTGGTCATGCGTTTGGATTATCCAATGCACCTAGTGTCTTTATGAACCTCATGAACAGTGTGTTCCAACCTTTCCTTGACTCTTTTGTGATAGCGTTCATAGATGACATTCTGGTGTACTCAGATGACCTAGCCCAACATCGTGACCACTTGGGTAGAGTCCTTGATATCCTGAGAAAGCATAAGTTTTTTGGAAAGTTCTCAAAATGTGAGTTTTGGTTGGATCGAGTCATGTTTCTTGGACACGTCATCTCAGTAGGAACGATCACCGTAGACCCAGCCAAAGTATTGGTAGTTCGAGACTGGCCGGCACCAAAGAACCCCTCCGAGATTCGCAGCTTCTTGGGGTTGGCCGGATACTACCGTCGCTTCATCAAGGATTTCTCCAAGACTGCTCTACCGCTCACCATGTTGACCCATAAAGATGTGAAGTTCGTGTGGTCTGAAGTATGTGAAGCTCAATTCCAGGAATTGAAGGAGAAGTTGACTACCTCACCTATGTTGACTCTGCCTTCTGGAAATGAGGGTTTCATGATATTCACCGATGCTTCCAAGATGGGACTTGGCTGTGTGTTGGAATAATATCGGCATGTGGTTGCATATGCTTCCCGACAGCTCAAGCCGAATGAGGTGAATTACCCGACACATGACCTAGAGTTAGCTGCTATCATCCATGCCTTGAAGATATGGCGGCACTACCTGTACGGTGCTACCTTCGAGATCTTCATCGACCATAAGAGCTTGAAGTACTTGCTGACACAAAGAGACATGAACCTATGACAACGACGATGGATGGAATACATGAAGGATTATCACTTCATCATCGCCTACCATCCTGGTAAGGAGAATGTTGTAGCTGATGCTCTGAGTCTGAAGCAGCTTAAGTGTGCAGCTGTTCTGTCCAGTTAGTGGAAGAGTTTGGAAGAGCTTGTGGAATGGACTCCACAACTACTCGAGGACCGAGTTCGGTTGGCTAATATCCAGATTCAATCTGAGTTGTTGAGTGAAATCATAGCTGCACACTTGACCAGTGGAGAGCTAGACAAGATGAAAGGTTTAATGATGAAGCCCCAGACTCATCTATCCGTAGGAGTAGACGGAGGAATCAGGTTTGAGAATTGCATATGGGTTCCTGTGGATTCACCAATAAAGGAGTGTATTCTGCAAGAAGCCCATGGATCGAAATATACAGTACACCCAGGGACTACTAAGATGTACAAGGACCTACAATGGTTTTTCTAGTGGCCTGGAATGAAGAAAGACATTGCGTCATGGGTGGCCAGTTGTCTTACGTGCCAGATGGTGAAGGATGAACACCAATGACCCAGCAGGCTTTTACAGTTGATAGAGATTCTAGAATGGAAATGGGAGCAAATCACCATGGATTTTGGGGTGGGTCTGCCCCAGACCAAGAGAGGTCATGATGTGATATGGGTCGTGGTAGATCATCTTACCAAGTCAGCACACTTCCTCGCCCTAAAGACCACTACTAAGGTGACAGACCTAGCCGAGTTGTACATCAGAGAGATAGTACGTTTGCATGGTGTACCAGGATCGATTATCTCTGACAGAGACCCAAAGTTCACTTCCAAGTTATGGAAGCAAGTTCAAGAGGAGCTTGGTACCAGGTTAAAGTTTAGTACTGCTTATCACCCCCAAACGGATGGTCAGTCAGAAAGGACAATCCAGACGTTAGAAGATCTGTTGAGAGCTTGTGTGCTCGATTGGGGTGGCTCATGGGAGCAATACCTACCGTTAGCAGAGTTCGCCTACAACAACAGCTACCAAGCCAGTATCAGGATGCCTCCATATGAAGCTTTGTACGGAAGACTGTGTCGCTCCCCACTTCACTGGGATGATGTGGGTGAAAGGACCATGTTGAGGTCAGATGAGCTCCAAGTGTATCCAGATAAAGTGGATTTGATCAAGAAAAGGCTGAAGAGAGCCCAGGATTGACAGAAGTCATATGCTGATGCAAAGCAGACTGATGTGCATTTCACTGTGGGAGAGCATGTGTTTTTGAAAATCCGACCGCTCTGAGCTATAGCTAAGAACAGAGGAAAGTTGAGTCCCCGGTACGTGGGTCTGTTTGAGGTATTGGAACGGATTGGTGAAGCTACATACCGTTTGGCATTACCCCCTCAGTATGGCATGATGCATGATGTGTTTCACGTGTCTAACCTGAAGCAATATGTGCAAGATCCAAGCCATGTGCTGAGCATTGAACCTATTGAGCTTCAAGGGAAGTTGCTTATCCTGAGTCACCTTTGCGGATTCTAGATACCAAGGTGAAAGAGCTCAGATGCAAGAATATAGAGATGGTAAAGGTTCTTTGGAAGAACCATGGAGAGGATGAGGCCACATGGGAGCTAAAGGAAGACATGGAGAAAACATACCCTAAATTGTTTATTTGATTGTTTGAATTTTGAGGGCAAAATTCCTATAAGGAGGGGAGGATGTTATACCCTCAATTTCTTCAAAATATAAAGTGTATTTCTCTTTTAATGGATAAATGAAATCCTTTTCTTTGTTTTGGATTTCGTGTGAAATGGCCTTGTTTGATTGATTGTGGGCTTTGCTGGCCATTAAGCCCAATTGAAAAGAAGAGAGAATTAAAAAGGAAAAGAAATAGATTAATAAAAGAGAAATATGAGAAATTGACAATTAAAATAAGATAAAGGCAAACCCATATTCCCCAATTGGGAGTCCATGCCTTTGGGTTTTCTTGAGGTCCAAGGGACCCAAAATAACAAGATAATTACAAAGGAAAGAGGAATATAAATTAATTTTGAATAATTTGATGAGTACATTGGGAGAGAAGGAAACCTTATCATCCATTGCAAGTTGTTTCCCAAATTTCGTACAAAGCTAGGAAATATTAAAAGAAACTTTCCCTTCAAATTTGAGCTATAAAGGAGTTACAGTTTGGGAGAAACCGATTTTGCAAGTTATCATAGATTTTGAGAATTAATTTTGAATTAAAAAGAAATAGATATTTCTTTGTTTGAACGTGAGGGATGAGGTTCGTTGGATTCTAATCCAACGATGGACGCTCATCATCTAGTTCCACGCAATTTGGGACTCTGCTAGTTGCAGGAAGATTTTCCATCCCAGATTTCTTACAATCCATTGGGTGTGCAAGGTTATTTCCAGTCCCTTTGGACTTGGGAGACGAAACCGCAGGGGAAGGTCCCCGATTCGACAAGGATTGATCGAGATTTTGGGAAACGCCCAAATCACTCAAGCTTGCCTCGACCCTATATATAGGGGAGGGCGCACAAGGGCACCATCACCTAGTTTGCCTATCCCAATCACTATGGGTTGCTACGAGGAACGACCATGTGCCCTCAATTACTCCGACTACCTCGACTTTCACCCCTGTTTCAGCAGCATACGTCACCGGAGTCCGACGAGTGGGGGACGATCATGGTGTGTCGTCGGCGAGCGATTGAAGGTGTCTTTGAGTCTGAAGAAGGGAGGTGGAGCTCCCTGGATCGTCAGTGCAAGTAGAGAAGCACTACAACTCAAAGTCAACCCCGCGGTTGACCACCATTGCTACAACAACGAAGACGGGAGGTAGAAGAAGAGAAGAATCGTCGATTGACCGATTTTCCCTTCGCCTTCTTCAGTAGTAACGAGGTTAGGATTGACCTTTGCTTTCTTTTAATCACACTTAGTAGGCACGCGTATCTGTGGCCGTTAGATCCTCCATGGATCCGCGGCCCATGGATCGGGCGGCCCTGCATTTTTCTGAATTAGCTAATAAATCGATAAAAAGGAATTATCTTGGTAAAATCATGTCTAGTGATAGAAAACTCGGATGCAAAAAGTCAATACATAAAAAATGAGCAAAAAAATATGAGGAATTTATTAAAAATGGTTTGAAAGCCTAAATCTATCTCTTTTTGCAAAAATGTATATTTTGAATAGAAAAGGGATTAATTTGTGGTTAGAAACCCTAATTATTGATAAAAGATATATCTAGTCTTGCAATTAGGTTAATTTGAACATGTTCAACTTGATTGATGATTAAGATAGTTTTTAACCTATTTTTATGATAGAATTCCAAAGTGTAGGGTTTTAACTCAATATGTGGATTAATATGTTAAGAAACCCTAAATTAGAGAAAAAGAAAAGAAAGGATAGAGAAATCCGAAAATTAGGATTTTTGTGGAAAAGAAGACAAGGAATTAGGGTTTGATGTATATTTTGATAAAAGTGCAATAAAATTTGTAAAAAGGTTATGAAACCCTAATTCTCAAGAAACCCTAAAATTGGAATAGCAATCCTAAGGAATAAGATGAAATTGGATAAATATTGATACAAGGAAATTGGAATGTTTATTTTAGGATTTCTGTGCACCTTGCTTGATTATTTGGACTTTCTCTCTCTACATAAATTCTGTCTCCAAACCTGCGATTCAGGTATGTGGTTACGCTTATGACTACCCGAATTAGTTTTTCGGGATTCTGTCGATGTTTTCATCGCGACTTGAACTAAACTGTTGGATGTTTTAATTCATGCAAATTCTAAAGTGAATATGACTATCACATAAAAGATATGCCTACTAGCTCAGATCCTAGTCCCCTTTGTAGCGTAATGGGTTGACCTAGTACATGGCTACCAATGGGGTAGGCCATCAGGTCATTGGATGACTTAGTATATGGCTACCAATGAGGTAGGTCCATCAAGTCACTTTGAGTCAGGAATTGGACTACCTAGGGTAGGGCCATACAAGTCAACCCTAGATAATGGTCTACCTATTAGGTAGGATCATGCAGGGTTTAATAAGGATCTACCATGTGAGAGAGGTAGAATCAATGTCCACTGTAGGGATAGTACAGAGGAAGGGCATAGGAAAGGATTGAGTAGTATTGCTTAAAACATAATTTGAATGTTAAATGATGAATTGGTTGTTTATATTGTTAATATAGTTACACAACTTTTGTAATCCCCCACATACCAGCTTTATGCTGACCGCGTATTTGTTTGTCGGCGTTTTAGGTACAAACCTTAAAAGAACAAACAGTAAATTGTCATGTTGTGAAAATGAGAAGTAAAATGCAAGTTGGAGTAGATAGAGTAATTCAAGCTCTGGATAGATAGATGTCCAGCATTTCTTTCAAAGGTAATTAAAGTTTTAATTTTGTACCCAAATCCAGTTAGTTAGTAGAATTTCATAATTATTGTTGATTATATGTTGAACCTTTGATCCTGTTATTTGATTAACGGCTTTGACCTTCGGGTCTCCCTTAGTTGGGGGTTACCGGGAGGCGGGGTTGTTACAGTACTCTACTCTTAGAACCAGAGTTCCATATATTACCTCACTTGCAACTAATGATGAATTTCACCATCTTAAGTCACTCAAGCTGGGACCTAAATTAGTCAAATGATTGACTTTCTCATTATGAGTCACCTACTCATCATCATGTTTTTTACCCAACTCTCACATATAGGATTGAATCATGCAAGAGGACTCAACTCATTTACTTAGGAGTAACCCAGCTTAGGACACACCATATATCTCATATTTTTCATATATTGTAGGGTAGTTCCTATGACCCTCTCCTGGTGGGTCTCACTCTCTCTGGAGTTCACCACATATCTTGTCCTAACACTAGAGGTCCTCCTTTGTAGAAGATCTTCAGGCTCATGCATATTCAACCTTATCTTAACTTAGCTCATTTTAAGTTAGAAAAGAGTATGTACTTTCATCATCAGGACTAATCTTAGATTTTCCAAAATTTGATTCAGCTTGTATACAACTTAAATCTTTATAAGGAAACTTATACCATCAGAGATCAAACTTAGATTAGATTACACATGCTAACTTCATATATAAATCAATCATCTACTCTACTTGTTACATATTCAATAAGGCTCTAGACATCTAATTTAGATCTACTCTCTTCTAGACTGATGTCGCTCCCTTTCACTTAGGTTGCATGAACACTGACTACTCTACTGTGTGAGGGACACATTTTCATATTTACATATATATATAGTAAAATATTATACAATTTTTCTCCCAAAGGAAAGCGTCAGAGAAAACTGTCGAGGCTCGAGTTGATTAGAAAACAAAACCAAATCAGCAAAATTGAGTGTCCCACACACAGAAGATAGTCCAGTGTCATGTCACCTAGTAAAATGGTGAGAACAACATGTAGATTAGTGTAGCTACCCAATACATATGAGCTCTATATGGAAAGGGTTTCACATACTTGTCTAAACCCAGTTCTTGAACATCTAGGTTTTAACTTAACCTTATTCCTATAGAGCAACTTACTAAGTTTTTAGGATTTAAGTGAAATGTGAGATTTAGTTTTTATGTTTCATGGTGAGCAATTTCCAGTTATATCTATTGTTCATGCTCTAATACCAACTATAACATCCCCGGATTCTGCCATCTCGAGACTTAGAAGGCATGAGAGGACAAATATGAAAATTTTACACAATTGTATCAAAGTTCTTTGCAAAAGCAATATGCGCATACATGAACACCATAACATACACTATAACATTTCTCAACAATAAACATGTATATTTACAACATGAATTGTTACAACTTACATTTACATATTGAAACAAGAAATTTTACAAGTCTTAACATGTATGCTAACTAGGATCTACACAATAGGTACAACCTGGACAACTACTCACTTCCCTTCTTTTGTCCCACACTATCTCTAAACCTAAAACATATGTGAAACAACAAATCAACACACAAGGTGTTAAGTACATGGGTAGAAAGGTACATATATATGTGGTTTTCATAATCTGAAAAGATTTGCAGAATGAAAGGAAGAAAATCATAGAAAACATTTCTTCATTAAGCAAAATATGCCAATTTTATTCATTTTTCTAGATGAATTGCATTTACTAATGTGGACTAGTACCAAAACATATATATTGGGCCCATCCCTGTGTACCGAGTACTCTAGGGAAACTCCCCGTACATCGTGTGCTCTAGGGAGGTGTACTAGTCAACATTAATCCATTCCCTCGTAAGGGAGATAATGACCACCTTAAATAACTATAAAACATCTACTCATAATTTATGTTTTCAAGTGACAAAACAACGAGTACTACATAGCAATACTACATCCAATATTTGCAAATAGAAGAGAGCATACATACTTATCATGATTGCAAGCAAGAAAACCATAGTCACATACTTAAGTAAAACCCACGTACCTGTGTTTAGATATTTCTAATTTTCCTAGACCATCTGCATCGTTGGTCATCACCTGATTACTAATAATTAACAATTATTAATAAAAGAACATCATTAGTCATGATTATTTAGGTACAAGTGAGGGTTTAGCCAAACCTAGGTTCAAAATTCTCCTAAATGGTCCCTAATGTTTTTCTACTGATCTAGATATCATTATTTAGTTCTGATACAAATTTCCTATTTTTCTGATGCTTGAACTATTTTCTAGAGTTAATATGCGTTAAAACATGTAATTTAGGCATTAATGAGAAAAGGTCTAACACAGATCAATAAAACCCAGATCAGAGTTCACAAGTGGGTTTCCAGTGTTATTAGGGTTCTACTATAATTTTTTGAGAATTAATATCACCTAGATACTATTTATTTCATTTAATGAATCCTTAAAAGGAGCTTTTTACTCTAAATTAATCATCATCATTGAAAGTGGTTCAAGTCTATAATCTAGGGGTCCAGTAATATAGTGAATACTTTTCTAAGTCTAGAGGTATTTTTGGGGAATTGTTTGGCTAAGGGAGCTATCTATTAGACATTTTATAAGAATGGGTCATTTTCTAGAAATACAGAATATTTACCTTCTGTGGCGGCTCCCACACCCTGACCTGGAGGGCTTGGATTGGACCATGATGGTTGGCCAATCTCCCCTGGGCGCACTCTGGGATGGTGTGGTCCTGGTCAGACTAGTCAGTTGTGTGATGGGTCAGACCGGTTCGTATATTACGCTAGAAGCTGGAGCAATCCTCGTGTGACTCTGTGGTCACGCCTTCTGCTTACTGCTCGATCCTCGAGTGTCGCCGCACCTAGACATCTTCAGCCAAGAATGCAGATGACTTCAGGCCATCTCTTTGTATCTTGGGAGAGTTTAACATCTGCAACATCTCCTTGGTCCTCTGTGACGTCCCTCCCAAGCAAGACGAAGATCATACTGATGGATCACATTGTCCCCATTTCGCTTTTTGTTCTTGATTTCATGCGTGAGTGCCGTCACACTTGGGAGGAGTCCGGTGAGGAATCAAACTGATGTCAAGCTCCGACCTTTCCCATTCAGCTCTGAATCACCATCTTGAGAGAGGTCGAGAGGTCGTCGGTCACCTATCGAGGTGTCTTCATTATTGGATATGCAGGGTGGTCGGATTGCCAACCCCCATTGCTATTACAGGAGAGGTGAAAGGGGGTAAGGTTCATTCTTCATTGAAAACCAAAGGAAAAGCACCTTGAAGTTTTGAAAGAGACTGGTGAACTCACCACCTTCATCCAGAAGAATCAAAGTAGCCTTAGGTGTGCACCCCGATCTCAACAGACACCTCAGATTGGGTGGGCTCAGTGGTTAGGGAAGACACACATAAACCAAGAACTAGAGCTTCTCTCAAGATCATGGAGCCATGGGGGCGATTTTTCCACGATTACCTTGCCTCCCACACTCCCATCTTCACTCCTGGCCCATTGCATAGCCACCTACGAGTAATGATGGAAAGGGAATAATAAGAGAGCGAAAGAACTGCCATGTCTAGGCACAAGATCACTCCATTTAGGGTTCTTTAAGAACATATTTGTGTTGTGGTATAAACCCTTGCAACCTAATCCGAAGGGGGAACTCCTAGATAGTGATTATCACCCAGCTAGATGTTGGACTCGGTCTCCTCTTCTATTCCTTCTATTTCTAATCTCGAAGAAGATGTCATCATCGTTAGATAATGGTCCTAGGATTGCTCTAGCAGCGTGACATATAAGCAAAGGGGGGAAAATCTAGTTGTGCCAAAGTCTAGGATGCGTGACACATCAATTCATAGCCTTTGATATTTGTTAAATAATAACCAGATGACTAAGGTTTGGCAGGACATTAAAATCAAATATCACTAAATTCAAACTCTTATATCTTCTAGTAGAAACCTCTTATTTACATGAAACTTGAACCATAGGCCCCTCAAAACCCAAGGCCTCATACTACTATGTTTGAGATGTAAAGTGTAACAAATGCTTATATAACTTAATTCCTCAATTAATATCATAAATAGGTGTATAAACCTTATATAAAAAACAATTAATCTCAAATCTTGATCAAATAAATCTCAAAAGACTTTGTATGATCCTCATAACCTCAGGATTCATCAATTGACCCCTCAATATCATTGAAACTACTCAATGGACCTCTTGGCCCCATAAGTACACAAATCATTTAACCAATTCCATTCATCTTATTTGAACACAATAAATGTTTTAATCATCAATTGGGTATCTGGTTCACTCTTTGAGTGATAATAGTCATTAATTGGATAACCAATTCCTTTATTTGGTATCAATCCTCTAAATGACACACATGGTCCTAAAATAATATATTGGTTATCAAAACCCTAAAACTTGGGTTATCACAGGCATCTTGCTTTAAGCCTTGAATGGTGAGGTGGCATCATCAGATGATATTAGGTTTTGCATGGCTTTAAATGGATGCTTCAGTTTGATGGATATTTTGACCTTGTATGTTGGTTTTTGAAGTGTTGCATGTCTCCCTTGGTTGATGTTTGTTTGACCTTAGTGCCCCAACTTTGGTTTTGGTTGCTAGATTTTACATATGTTTGAGATGTGTTGCGACCTTGGTTTTTTGTTTTTCTTTGACCATGATGAGGTGAGGACCTAAGTGGTCGCTACACCACATAGATTTTAATGACCCTCTTGCATGCGTGTTCCATGGTCAATCCTTTGTGGGACAAGTTTCCTTATGATTCTCTCATTCCTTGACACCTCATATCTTTACCTCCCTCCTACCCCTTGAGTATATATGTTCTCTCTTTCACATGAAAGTATCCCCTTTAGCTCTTTGTCCTCTCTTCTTGCTTGGGTTTGGCCTTGAGCTTTGTGGTTCTTGAGGAGGTGGTGATCTTTGAGCTTGGTGGTTGATCATCTTTACATGTGGTGATCTTGAGCTTGATCATATCCTTTGCGGTTATCCTTGGTGATCTTCCTTCTTGGTTTGTTGTTATCTTCCTTGATCTTATTTTTCTTGAGAATCCTACCTTCCTTTCTTATTCTTGGATGTGGTTCTTCCATGGTGGCTATCTTTAGGAACTTCTCTCCATAGAGGTCGAGACCATGGTTTGACCGTGGTAGTACCTAAGTGAGATGAAGCTTTCTCCTTTCTTCTTTCTTCTTACTTGTTCGACCTAGGGTTTGTGATTTCTTCATCTTGAGCTCTCCTTTGACCTTGGTATGTATTCTTCTTGAGGTGACCTTGGGGTCATGGAGTTGATCCTAATTGGATCTTCTTTTCTCTCTTGGAGCTCATGTCTTTGAAGCTTGATCTTCATCTTAAGGCGGGTTATATAACTTTCCCCTCTTGTATTATTGCATCATTAAATTGCTTGCATGTTTCTATTCTAAATCTAAATTTTCATACTAAAATGATAGCTGATGTTATCATGATCTAGGGTTTATGATTTTGAAGTATTCTTGATTAAGATTACTCATTCTCCTAAACCCTAATTCTTGCACCCGAAACCCTATTGATGGTGGGTTAGTTTCTTCTTACATGCATGTTCGATTGATGGTTTTATCACCATTCTTATGGTTCAGTTTTCTTGTGTTGGATGGAGGTTTTTAAATTAATATACATGTGTTGAACGTTTGTTTTCATCCCTCATAGTATGGATTCTTTGTTGATCTTGGTGATGATTGTTTTTTAGGGTTTTGATTCCCATCCTTGCATGCAGTTTTCCCTTGATGATGTTTAGTTCCCTTGAAGTTTATCATATATTTTGGATTGAGGTGTTTCTCTATTTTGAGACCAGTTTTGTGTTGTTTGGAGTGGCTTGACCTTGTGGTCTCTACACTCACTTTGGTTCTTGAGTTCTCTACATGTTTCATGGGGTGTGGCGGGCTCAAAAAATGCTAACCCTAAGTAGAGTGGTCTCTACACATGTTTGAGCTTAGTATGAATGCTACATGTGGTCTTCTTGTGGTCGCAACACATGCTTTTGTTTGGTTGGTCGTTGCACATACCTATCTTGGTCACAAAAAGGTGTTAACCTCCTATGATCGCTACCTATGGGGCTGACACATCATGGTCACTGCATATGTGATGGTGTTGGTCGCTACACCTTGGTTTAGTCACTACATGTTGATGATTGAATGTTTCATTGATCATGATTGTAAAGCCTAACTGTAATGTGCTCTAATAATTTGGGAAATGACATACCTAGGGTTTAATGACAAGTATTAAAATGGAAACCCTAATCGACTATAGGAGAGACCCTAACCCTAATTCTCAAGTGTATGATGTACTTGTTGAGCTTGGTTGAATGAATAATATGAGTTGATGTGTTTTTACTCCTACTTGTGTTACCCTAACCATGCAGGTGGAATGAATATATTAGCTAGTGATTGCTATGGTGTATTTGACATGACATAGGGTGATGATTATGAGACTTTATGAGGCACGATGAGATATTGGTGATGTGCAGGAACTATGTGATTGGGTCTTATGACCTGGCAGAGGATTTATGCCTAATGTGAGATGGTATCCTCAAATAATGATATGAGGGTTTGTTATTCCCTAGTAATGTTGTAACGTTGATTGCCTTTTATGGTAGTGATATCATGTGATGATGTGATAAGTTTATACCTCATACATTTTATATATTATGTAGTTGCATCCTACCCTTATATTTGTATAGTTTGTTTATGTTTGAATGGTGTAACTTGATTGATGCATTAAAAGATACCCAATTGGCATAACTAATTAAGTGAAACCCTAATCATGTAGTGTCATATGCCATAGATACATTCCAGAGTCATAACTTTGCTGGATGGTGAAACGTGTATTCCCAAGGTGAACCTAGAGTGCATATTGTTGAGTATGCAAGGTTCAAGTGACCTTGTGTCCTTGACATCTTGATTCCAAGTGTTTTGAGAACAACTACATTTGAGTCTCAGTGATGATGAGAATGGGATATGATGTTATAGAGGATAATTGTGGTTATATCTCAGTGTTTGGGTTTATACCCTAGTTTCTAGTGTCGTGACATGTACCAAGGTGAGCTAGGTGAACAAGTTATCATATGTAACAGGTTGTTGTCAGTTGGCCAAGTGAAAAATGATATGTATCATCTTGTGGCATGATATGTAATACAAATGGAAGAGTTTTTGGACTCAGATGTAATATGTTTCTACTTTTGAGGTTACATGGAATAGGTTTTAATTTACCATGTATTACGGTAATCATGTGTGTTAGGTTAGTTCCGTGCTTTGCTTTGAGTAATCTTGCTTTCATGTGACATCAGTTTGTCACATCTCCATTTCATGCTGAAGCTTAAAAGAGGAAGTTGCTAAAGTGAGGAGCAAATTGTAGAGATAAATCTCCATCCTTTGGTTGAAGATTTCCATATGTTCTTCATTTTGATGGGTTTCTTTATTATTTATCTCTTTCTACTCATGTTTCTCAATGAATTATTGCTTGTACTTGTATTTTCTTACCATGAGTGAGTAGAACTCCTTTTCTTGGACATGGGAGATTAGATCCCATGTCATGACTCATGTGAACTTGAATTTCATATTTGGTATTGGATAAACTTCTGTTTCAAAATGATCTATGGTGTTTATATTCTTGTATGGATGGCTAATCATCATGCTTACATTATTTATGCTTCTTTTTATATTTTGGGAAGATATATTAAGAGGTAGGGAATAGTTGTTTTGACAACATATCCTTGACCATGGGAATGTCTAGGATTACGTTGAGGATTCTAGGTAGTAGTTTGAATCTGTATATATGCATGGGAATGTTGTATATGGTTAGGATTATCTCATACCATTGGGAGATGTATTTATATGAAAACGTAACTTTGTGAAGATTGACTAGTATAAATGAAATTTGTGGTTCTTTATTGGGTTATGATAAGGAAGTGCAATCTCATATCCAAGAATCTCTTAATCTGATTTTAATCATTCTCCAACTGATTAGTTCTTTTATTTTCTTCCTTTTATATTTGCAATTTCATTTGATCCAAAAATAATCTATCTTTTGTAAGTGACCTACATTGTAGAAAATTAATAGTTTTGTGACTATCTCCTTCTATTTTGACCTTGAATATAATTGATCCCATATACTTGTAGGTTATTGATGAACTGCGACAATTAATTGTTTAAAACTCACTTGCCTTTGGGAAATCAACAAGTTCTTGGTGTTGTTTTCGGGGAGCTATGGTATTTAGTCAGAAAAAAATGTTAATTAGTATTCGAGACTAGGTCATCATTTTTAATTATTAACTTTTCATGATACCTTTTAGTTTTGTGTTTCTCACTTGACTTTTTCTTTTTTGTAGGTTGTATGCAGAGTTATAAGAGGGGTCTTAAAACATCCATTTTTTAGACCTAGAGGTTGAACATACTTTTTGCATCCAAAGGAGAGCAAAGAAGAGTGACACTTCTTCAAACATAGAGGAATCACAACCATCATCGCCCCACTCAACACCTTCACCACCACCCTCACTTGATCACCACCAAGAGCCTAACATGGTAGAAAACCATCTACAAAAGTAATTCACTATGCCTACTTCCATCAACATATGTGGAACCATCGATCATCCAACTATTGAGGCTAATAATTTCTCTATAAGCCCCACCATTATGCATATGATCCACTAGAATACATTTGGAGGAACTTCTACGGAAGATCTAAATCTTGACACAGTGGAGTTTTTGTAGTATATGAACACCTTCAAGATAAATTGTGTCCCTTCTGAAGGAGTATGTCTACTACTATTCTTGTTCACTGTGCGAGATTGATCCAAGGCATGGCTCTCTTCCTTGCCTAAATGATCCATCAAAATTTGGGAAGATTGTTGAATTCTTTCCTTGCTAAGTACTTTCATCCTAGCAAGACTGCTTAATTAAGGAGTTAGCTCACCAATTTCGACCCACAAGAAGGTGAAACACTTTATGACCCACAAGAGAGATTTAATGACCTACAACACCTTTCTTCAACAAATTATTCTACAATACATGTATGACCGTAGATGTTGCTTGAAACAAAGCCCTTATGAACAAATCCTATAGGGAGGCATATGACATCATAGAAAACATGGCACTCAACAATTTCTAGTAGACCTCAGAAAGGACCAGCGAACCGATCTCATCAAGCGAAACTACTAAAAAGTCATGCAGAAAGCGCACTGTCAATGCACTTGATCTTATTTCTACCAAACATGATGCTTTGCCACATAAATTTTAAAAGTAGAGTACACATTCCATCCAAGCAACTGAGTAAGTCTGTGACACATGTAGAGACCTTGTGCACAATTCTTATTCTTTTTTTTCCCATAGATGAATGTTTAAGAGATGTCAGAGCATGCTAATGTAGTAGGGAGTTTTGGAAACAAGAATTTCTACAATCCCTATTCCAACAAGTACAATTCAGGATGGAGAGATCATCCTAATTTCTCTTATAGGAACAACAACCCCTAGAACCCTCATCAACAGAATCAAGGCCAAAATTAGTGACAACCAATGGGTAACCGACAACCCATGAACAACAACCAACCGTCAAGATTCAATAACAATATCAAAATTTCAATAATCCCCAACCTAATTCAAGTTTGCAAAGTATGCTTGAGACTTTTTTGTCAACACGAACCTAGAAAAATGATGAATTGTGAGCACATGGGCTTGTTTAGATGATGATATCACTCAACTTTCTTCCAAGGTAGATGACATTTATACTTATGCAAAAATGATTGAGAATCATATTGCAAGAAAGCTCTAGAAAATTAAAAAAAAACTCTTCTAATTCACTGCCAAGCCAACCAGATATGTATCTAGACGAATGCAAGTCCATTTCTTTCAGGAGATGAAACATTATTAAAAGATCCTTGCAGAAGATGAAAAGAAATATGATAATGATAAAGAAGACGATGATGAAGAAAAGCAAAGAAATAAAAATACAATTGAATAACAACCATCCTACAATGCTACTATTCCTTTCCTACAATGGTATGCACAAAAAAGGAGGATGTCAGATTCCACAAGTTTATGTACATACTCAACAAACTATATGTCAATCTTCACTCGGGCTAAAGTCATTACCGAGATTCCTACTTATGAAAAGTTTCTAAAAAATCATTTAATTAGAAGAGGAGAATTGATCAAGTGGAATCTGTTATGTTGTATAAGAGGATGAGTTCCATCATTCAAAATAGACTACCGTAGAAACTCGACGATCAAGGTGCCTTCACACTGCCATGCTAGATTGGTGACATAATGCTTGATAAAGGTCTAGTTTTAGGGAAATATGGCATCAAATAGGTAGTGGAAACAAAAACTTTATCTACCATATTCCCCTTGAAAAAATGATCACATTAATGACTATGTAATGGGAAGGATGGTTTGCGAGTTCATACCTAGTCCTAGAGAAAGTCCAGTGACAATACCCCCACAGAAGTGCACGTCTTTCTTCAAGTCACACCCAGATAGTTCCAGCAACATCTCCTGGTTGATCATCACATATAGTAGTTACCCTTATACTCCTAGTGTTAGGCAACAACCTCCTCACCTCTATAGTAGTCCACATGGACCGTCGAGAACTCATGTCATTCTAGAAGAATTGACAAGAAGGAGTTCTCTACTCTAGTTGGTATACTAGCACCAACTTGCACTCCCACAATTGTTCTACCTTGCTATCTCTCCTTTTATCAGATGGGACTTGCTCAGGTTCTCTTGGTTACCACACCCAGAGAATACAACAATTCTCAAAGCTAATTGATGTGTTTGAGAAGCCCCCAGTACCCTTATGTATATAGGGGGTTAGGGTTCCCAGTCTGAGTGAGAGTTGAAGGGGATGTGATTTCATGAATTTTTGCATCCTGTGAGCAGTGAAATAGCCAGTTCACTAATGAACTGATTGGTTGGCATGTGGATTGATCGGTTCAACCCTTGATCTAGTTGTTTCATCTTAATTATATTATTGGCAATTGATTTCCAATTAACGCATAACATGACATTAACAATAATCCTTGATCCAATCAAATTGATCGATGAACATGGTGTTTCATCACATGAAACGGTCATTTGACACCTTGAGGCGGTTGGTTCATGCCCTAGCTTAAATAATATTCAACTAGTTCAATTTTAATTAACCTAACACTCTAACAGGTCGATTCAACACTTGAACTGGTTGGTTCAGAGTCTAGTCAGTCAATTATTCAACTATTGTTGTTTAAATAGAATACCTAACTCCTTAGTAATCAAGTTTAAATTATATTCATGAATGAGCTCCTATTCCAAGTGTATCCTACGTGTGTGACCCTATAGGTTCCAGGTTAATAATTTATGACATAACAAGTAATGAGTGGTATCTAACAACACATCATTTCTACCCAAGTAATCTATAAAGTTGGAGAACAACTTCAACCTACAATATGTGATTGGTGTTACAATGATTGTATAATTCCTTTGTCATTGATATCCAGATTGAATTTGAGTCATTGAGTCATATTCCTCTCAATGTTCAATCTATGTTCCTTGAACCAAAGTAGACTGATTAAGATATATGTGACATCAATATCATATATTGATTCACATGTCCATGCACATGCTTTTATCAATCTCTCTTATTAAGTGTCCACGATATCAAACTCCTGTAGGAGGGACAAATGCCATCTACATCACTCACAGTCATCCTCATGTGTCACAATGCACCCGACACCACCTTTATAGCAACATTTATTCAAATTCACGGTGTATGATGTCAAAGTACATTGAATGATATGTAATGAGTGTACTGATTTTAGGTCTAATGACCACAATCACCACCATCACTGTGAGAGATGATTATGACTACCATTTATTGTTTCCATGTGTCGCTCTCAAGGTGGGTCTGTCTGATACACTATTCTCTAACAAGTATATATGTGTTTGATTTGATATCACACATCATGACTGTTGAGATTCTATCATCAACCAAAACACACACTCTAGTTTTATGTGTTATTGTTTTCTATCAACCTTCCTCAATAACATCTAACTTGGGACTTGACAAGAATGTGCATACTCTTAACATCCATTGATCTCATTATTCAGGTCATCAACTCAAAGACATACATCATTGTATTGTCATTCTTTAGACATTCATTATGTTTCATCATTATCTCATAACTGAATAAAAAGAATAAATTGGAAAATTTCCTTTATTATTAATCAAATATTTTACATTATATGCATCGCAATCATCATATGATTGTATTTGTGGGCATACATACCAATAGACTCCCACTTACACTTAGAGCCAATTACCCATGAATATTTATTCTAAGTGATCTTAAAATGTCCATCATGTGTCTGCTGCGCGAGTGATAACTAGTAGGTTAGCAACAATTTGCCTTTAGTCAGTATATTGTATGTTTCACATCTCTTTGTTGTATGATCTCTCGTATGGGATGGAATTACCATAGTATGCTATCTGATATTCCTTTCCTAGCTAGTAGCTCCACTATTGTCATAATATTTCTAGTATGTCATATGTGGTTGGAACATCCTATAAGTGTATCTACATAAACTTCTAGATCCATATAGTATCCGTTGTTGTGTTCATAACACTACGGTACTCAGCTTCTATTATAGAATTTAAATGACATTCTGTAGTTTAGAACTCTTCCAACTCAAAGTTCTTAGTTATATGGTCAAACACTAATTTTAGATTGTGATCATTAATTTTATTTGTCATTTTGGAAGCTTACATTGACGTAATATTTTACACCCAACTCTTTCGTATAACCATAATTCTTCATAAGAATTGGAAAACATGGTTCATTAGGGACTAATCCCATAAATCAGGGATATATTTTCTCTTATAGAGTCATATATGTTGAAATCCTTTGACATCTTGCCAATGTATGTGCTCTTATTTAGGTTAAATAGATTTCTAGATCTATCTTTATAGACCTCAATTCCCATCCCATATGATGCTTCTCCTAATTCTTCTTAGAGAAGGTGCTTTCCATGCCAAGTTTGCAATACTTGTAGTAATAGAGTATTATTCCCCATCAATATATGGAATATAAATATGCTCCCACTAAATCTTTGTAATCAAAGATTTCATCTATATACCTGACTCAATTCGAACTCTTTGACTATCTTGTCAAATCAAAGATTCTCTGAGATATTTGCTTCAATCACATTGATTGGCCTTTGTAACTTATCTATTTTATTTGCATCAATGGGTTATAAAACCTTCATGCCATGTCACATTCACATCCTCTTATTTATTCCTATTAAGGAATGTGGTTTTAATATCCATATTCCAAATCCCATAGTCTTCATAAATTGCAAAGATAAGCATGATCCTCATAGATTTAACCATGGTAATTGATAAAGTGATTTCATCATATCCAACACCTTGAACTTGTTTGAAAACCCTTTGCAGTCAATCTCCTCTTATATGTCATCCATGTCGGTCTTCTTCTTGAAAACCCATTTGCATCCTATGGGTTTTACCCCTTTAGGTGGTACTACCACAATCAAACCTTGTTAGTGTACATGGAATCCATTTCAAAAATAATGTCCTTAAGACATTTCTTAGATTCTAGTCCCTCAATAGCTTCTAGTCATTCCTTGGATCATCATCTTATGGCCAACTCACTACATATCTGAGTTTATAATGTTCACAAATATTTTAATCCCAATGCATGTTTTACTAGATTTATGAGGTTTTATGTTACATTAGGAACTTGAGATTCCACAATGATTTGTGATTCTCATTATTCTTATTGTACCTCTATATGTTCAATATTTTCATGTTGATCTAGAACCCTTCAAGTTATGCTTTACTCCCACTAATTGCTTTGAAATTAAATTCCTCATTGGAATTTAGCTATCCTGGTAACAAACATTTTATTGTTGGATTGGGATAAAAGATAGTGTTCAACAAAATAACATTTATGTAATCTATGGATAAAGCCTTACAAGAAATTATTTTCTTGTATAAGTTTTAATCCTAATATTTAAAGAAATCTCAAAACACCTCCCATACCATATCTCCTATGGTGTCCTTTTTAAACCATTTTAGATGGTACATTGTTTTAGTGTAAAGCATGTGCCTAATATGAATTAGAAGATTGATTGGATAAATTGATAATCACATCATGACTCATCAGGGTGTGATTACTTCTGTTTGATACATCACTATGTTTTATCTAGGTTCATTTTATTGTGATATACTATCACAATCCTCGCGTAAGGACCTCAAACTCTTGGCATAAAATATTTCAACATTGATCATATCAAGATAGCTTAATACTATTGCCAATGTGGTTATGTACTTGTTTCTTGAACACTTCAAGATACTCACATTTGTATTTCACTCAATACAAATCACCATATCTACTTAGATCATCATTAATAAAATGAGGTACAAATAACTACCTCTAGCATTTATTCTAAAGGTCTACATACATCAATATGTGCAAGCCTTAATAGAATATTCACTCTTGCACTACATCTAATGAGATGTTCTTTTCTCATGTTGCACTATAAATAAGACTTGCATGTCTCTATTGTCTCAATAACCAAATGAGTCTAGATGAACAACATTAAGTATTCTAGAAATACATTTCTTATCTATGTGCTCTATATGACAATGCTATAAATATTTCTTGTTTGAGTTATCAAGTTTTAATATTTTGGAATTTATTTTATAAACATTTATCTTTGGATCCAACAAATAAAGACCATAAGATATATGGGGCATTTCCATAAAAGATCACCTATTTAAAATATGAACATCAGTTTTTGTTTATTCATAATCATCCTTGTCCATACAAGATGCCAGAAAGTAAAATGTTTCTATTATTAGAAGAAATGAAATAGCAGTTCGTTAACTCTATTATATGTCTTGCGGGCTAAGATAATTCTAAATTTAGACTATAGTTGAAACAACTCTTGCTCCATTGTGACAAACACTCCAACCTTTCTCATTTGTAAAGTCTTACTTCTTATTAGATCTTGCATATATATTCAAACCTATGTGAGATCTACATCTAGTATCATATACACAAGATGAAGAAGTAATTAGATTTATCTTATAACTTATATACATTAAGTGGAGATTTCTATCCCCTCCTCCTTATTCTTTAGTTCCTCTAGGTAGAGAGGGAAATCCTCTTCTAGTGTCCAGGCTAGTGATAGTGGTGACAATTGCCTCCTTTGTTCACCCCTCCCTTTGCTTTGAGTGTTAGAGACTTGGGTTGCTGACCGGTTTTAGAACTCTTATTAGCTTTACCTTTGCCTTTAGACTTCCCCTTTGGTTTGTTTATCATCAATAAAAACTTGGGCTTGTCTTTCTTCATTTGTGCCTCAGTTGTTCTCAACATGCCTAGTAACTCTGTCAATGACTTGTCAAAGTCATTCATGTTGTAGTTCATGACAAACTAATTGTATGATTCTGGTAGAGACTGCAAAATCACATCAATAACCAACTCTTAACACAAGGGCAATCCCAGTCTAGCAAGGTTCTCCACATACCCAATGATCTTGAGCACATGAGTACCTACTGGATCTCCTTCGTCCATGTTACATTTGAACAACGCCTTGGAGACATCATATCTCTCATATCTTGCCTAATCATGGAACATGTATTTAAGATGTGTTATCATCTCAATAACATCCATGTTCTCATGTTGTCTTTCCAACTCATAGTTCATGGAGCACAACATTAGGCATTTGACATCAATTATGTGACACCCCACCATCACATATACAACGAGATGAAATGCGAAAATGAGTGGAACCATATATTATCGAAAACATGGGTTAATTAAAACTGATTGCGGAAACATACGTATAGAACATTTGCAACCATGTCCTGTAAGAAGATCAGGTCATATATAGATATATTCAAGATCACCTGCCTGATATTTTCACGGCTTAAAGCCACCCATTGTCGCAACATCGCATATTAGTTCATCACTTGTTTATACATATAGAACGGCCACATACGGCCAACAATAGGGTATACAAAAATTATATTATCTAAACAATGTGAAACATCATCAAACACCTCTGAGGACCTGAGAGTACAGGAATGACTCTAAGACTCCACAAAAAAACCACCAAAACAACAACATGTCCATCTCTTACCTTCTACTGCTCTTCTTGCTTCTCGGTCGCAACCTCACGACCACCACCGCATCTAGAGTGATCACCTAAAAAGGATGTAAACCAGTGGGGTGAGACACACAGTCCCAGTGAGAAACATAACTCCCCGCCGCAGCTATAAAACCTCAAAGGTTAAATTAGATAACAACATATAACTGAATAAGCGTATAGCAAGAGCAGCATACTGAGAAAAGCTATCATTATTTTCAAGCTTACCAAGATATCTGGGAGGTATATAACCAAGTATTTCTTTATGGAACATGATTGACAAGAGAAGCTTTATAAGAACTTATCACAAGATATAAGGATCGTACACATATCTACAAGGTATAACTAGATCATCTTAATAAGTAAGGCCTCAATCAATGTTCCATGTTTTACTCTAAGCAAGATATATTTATTTTGTTGGATTACGTTTTATTATGCCCTGAGGAAGTGAGCCTTCCCTGCTCAAATCCAACCATTGGCTGTGAAGCCCAATCCGGTGCCATACAAGGTCTAAGGAGATCCAGACTCCATGACCTCACCTTCTCGTGGTCAGTACACGAATCATCAAGCAAGACCGCAGTCTTATACTTATAGGGCCTCAACCTCTGGGTCAGCTCCACAAGCTACCCATCTCTCTAGATCACCTCATGATAGGTGCTAGTATATACATCCGAGCCATGAACGCATAATGTTCATCATCACATATCCTGAGCCATGGGTATGTTCACCATGCTCCATATATCCTAAGACTGCAACCACAGTTGCACTCAATCCTCCTATTTTAGGCTAGGGGAAACCTCGCATATTCAACAATATGTGCTCCAGGTAATCCTGCAGGATAAACCTGTTTCACCATCACCAAATCTTGGCGGTAATGGATCTATGGCCAGGGAAAACTACATGATATGTTCATCTGTAATTGATTAATATATTTTAAGCCAATTGCTGAGGCAAAACAAGGTATAAACATAGCCTTATAGAATTACATCATTATTTCCATCAACATACTGTCATGGGACCTCAATCCCTCATGATATCAACCACCACCTCTCAAGGCATCATAGTCATGTATCAGCATCCTGGGAATGCATCCCTTATCTCATCATCAGAGGATAACACCTCAACTAGACACTCAGCCTTATATCAGGTCCTCAGACCTATCACTTGCTATTCCATTAACAAGGATTATCATCACATTGTGCTAGTCGAAGCACATATATCTCATAGCTCTTACCAGGCTATGAATCCACATGAAATACCTACATGGTTAGTATACACATTCGCAGAGATAACTGAAGCCATCATGGATTAACAGAATGATCATGCTATCAAGTATAAAGAAGCATCCATGAATATATTACACAAGCTTTATCATTCATAGTATCATCATCAAACATGGACATATGTTATGCCTTATACTTGTGACCATATGCATTTTTTATATCATGTGAAGCAATATCATAAGCTTCCTGGTTCACAATCTATCATTTAACATTTCAACATATTTGCAGGATTCAAGGTGATTACATCATTTCACTTGTATCATCATTATTAAAAGAGAACCATCAACTATATACATTCTGGGTTATCAGAACCCTCACCAAAACTCCTACAACCCTTACTATAGGTATGGCGAGCAACACCAACCCTCACCAAAGGGTGTACTAGCTAGGGTTCCAAACCCTAAAGCAACTCACCACCAAAACAGCCAAACAATGCACATCCTCAAACATGCGTTAAGGTTCCACTAACACTCATGGTGTCGGGTAGCCATCACCAAGGTCATAACGTGCAGCACTATCGGCCAAGGGTCTAACATGCACCAAGCTAGGGTTAGGGTTAGGGTTAGGTTTCACTATCGTCTAACCTCCAACATGAACCATATCAAACCAAGGGGTATCGCCCAAGGCGCCCCTATCATGCAACCATCTCAACATCATCTGAGGGTTAAGCCTATTGGCTAGGGTACCCATGACACCTATGAATGGTGTCATGCAAGGCCATGAAGCATCTTAACGGTCAGCATCCTAGGGTTGACATGTCAGACATGAAGCCATATCATCCAACACTTCATATAGGTCAAAGCTTCAACTTAAGACATGGTGGTATCGGCCAAAGCTATCCTGGGCACCATACCATATAGCCCAAGCTCATCAAGGATAACGGCCAAGGCTGTGCCGGGTACCAAGCTATCAAGCATATCAGCCAAGACCACCCAAAGACAAGGGAGTGCATTGGCCATCTTCTATACATGGTGTATTCTCCAAGACTTAACCCTAAGGAGGGTATCGGGCAACATCTCATCAAGGGTGTATCGACCATCCATCAACTCCATCAAGGGTATTGACCAAGGGACCATAACGGGAACCAACTAAGCTTCAACTAGGCATATCGACCAGGGATACAAGCATGTCTACCAAGGATTACACCTCAAATACATATCGTGCATCACCACAACTAAACCATGTCGCCCAACACAAGGATAACCCACTGAGCTCTATAACGTCCAAGGTACATCGGGCACCAAGCCAACTATCCTCACTAGGTGTATTGTGCAGGGAATTCAACAAAGCAAAATGCCCAAGAACACATGGGTATCGGCCACCAACCAAGATCCAACTAGGCACACCGGCCAAGGGTACAACCCTAGACAAGAAGGTTATCGGGAAGCACTATCCCAAAGTCATATCATGCAAGACACAACCCAACAAGGTCGTCTTAAACCTCAAGCACAAGGACACCAAACCATAATTGATCAAGAAGGTCGGCTCACCTCTAAACAACCAAGAGAGAGGGGTTTTGCACAACCTCTTTCACAAGTCAGGCAACCACAAGGACCAACCTCAACATAGGTCATCAAAAGCTCACCTCTCAAATCCATGGTGAGAGGAGGGTATTGCCCAAGCAACTAGAATAAAAGCTCACCTCTCAACTTAAATGAGAGAGGGGTATTGCCCATATTGCAAGAGCTCAAAGTCACTTCTCTAGACCAAGGACAGAAAAGAGTGTTTCTCAACAAGGAAACCCTAAACCATGGTTCGGCCAACTAGGTGTAAAGGCATATAAACCATCATCAACAACAATAACATCATGCTCATTATATCCATAAGATCTACAACATTTTCTAGAGCAAGAAAACTACATGCATGGCTGATTATCAACATATATGAAACATACAACATAGAGAAAGTAGTATTGCTAGGGTTAGAAGTTATGTAACCCGCCTTAAGAAAACTTCTCAAGCTCCAAAGCTCCAAGCTTCAAGCTCCTAGTTCCAAGCTCACCACTTTGGTCACCTCAAGAAAAGGAACAAGAACCATAACCACCATGGCCGAAAGGTAGGCAAGATGGAGAAGAAGATGCTAGGGAGAGAGGGAAGATGCTTACCAAAGAACAAGACCCACCTAGGGTTCGGCCACCAAGCTAAAGAAAGAAGAAGGGATCACCACCAAGGGAGAAGGATCAACCACCAACTAGCTCCAAAGGGTAGGTGTATCGTGCACCAAGGAAGAGAGGAGTAACAAAGAGCTAAAAGGGTTCCTAAGGGAGAGAAAGGCAAGGCATATATAGAAGAGGATGGAGGAGAAAACAAGGTAATGTGTCGCCCAGCTAAGACACTTGTCCAAGGGCAAAAGCCACCTCCTTAACTCACCTTATACACATGTCCAAGGATATTTCCACATGCAAGCACTATGCATCAAGTATCCACTAGTGGTGACACAAATGAGGTCAAGGGTCAAAGATGGTCCATGGATGATACTCTCCACCCCCATGCCTGATACACCCTATGGGCGACACAAAGCAAGGATGACACAAGCATCTTTGCCCAATACAGGGCTCAACCAAGAAAAGCAAGGCCCAAACAAGGGAAAACAAGGCCCAAAAGAGCTCAACCAAGACCAAGACAACTCAAGGCACGAGCCCAAACCTTCTTCACAACCTTAGAGGAAGCAAAGAGAGAGAAAGACATATCTCAAGGTGACAAACTTGCTCTTCAACCCTATCTCAGGTTATTTTGCAAGTAGCACCTCCAGCTCTCAACTATGCACAAGAAAACCCTAATCATCACTAAAGATGATTAGCAAGCAACCAAGCACGAGGTTTAGGCAAAACAAATAGGGTAAGCCCAAAATGAAGGTCAGGGTCCTTACAAGCCATAAACCTCTACAAAAATATTTCGTCCCCAAAATCCAAAGAGAAAAGTGAGGGATACTTCCTCCTCATCTCTTCCTCAAGCTCCCATGTGGCTTCCTCAACACCACGATGATGCCATAGAAACCTTCAAAAGAACCAGGTCCTTCCTCTTCAGCTTCTTTACTCTTCTGTCAAGGATCGCCACTGGACCCTCCTCGTAGGTTACGTCTTCATCAAGCTCAACCTCAACTGGCTGTATCACTGTCCCTGTGTCCAGATGACTTTTCTTCAGCATAATGACATGGAACACTAGATGCAACCTGTGCAACTCTGGCGGCAACTCTAACTTGTAAGCTACCTTGTCAACACGTGCTATTACCGGGTATGGTCCCATATACCTGGGTGCTAGTTTACCTCTCTGGCCAAACCTTAGCATGCCTTTCGAAGGTGAGACCTTGAGATACACTTTGGCTCCCACCTGGAACTCCAAAGGTCGTCAGAGATTGTATGCATAAGACTTCTGTCTGTCCTGCGCCATTTTCAACTTTTGTTGTATCACTCTGATCGTTTCTGTTGTCTGTTGTACTAACTCAAGACCCAAAAGTTGATCTTCACCATACTCATACCAGCATAAAGGGGATCTGCACTTCCTTCCATATAATGCCTCATAAGGAGCCACGTCAATGCTCTGCTGATAACTATTGTTATAAGCGAACTCTATCAAATTGAGATGCATGTCCCAACTACCTAGGAACTATAAAACTCAAGCTCAAAGAAGATCCTCCGTCCATCCGTCTGTGGGTGGAAAGTGGTACTGAACCTCAACTGTGTTCCCAACGCTTTGTGCAACTATTCCCAAAAACGACTTGTGAATTGAGGACCTCTGTCAGAAACTATTGTTGTTGGTACACCGTGCAAATGCACTATCTCATCTACATACACCCGAGCTTCTCTACTGTATATGTTGTTTTTACTGGTATGAAATGAGCATATTTTGTCAACTTGTCCACTATTACCCAAATGGAATCATGATTCCTAGTTGTCTTTGGTAGACCAACTACGAAATCCATGGTAATATGATCCCATTTCCATTGTGGTATCCGCATGGGTTGCAACATACCTGCCAGCTTCTGATGCTCAGCTTTAACTTGCTGACAAACTGCGCACTTAGCCACAAACTCAGCTACATCTTTCTTCAAGCCAGACCACCAATACATGTCCTTCATATTATGATACATCTTGGTGACTCCTGGATGCATAGCATACATCGACGTGCATGCTTCCTCGTGCACTAGCTTTCTTAGATTATCACCATTGGGGACCACCATCCTACCATGATAACAAACTAGTCCATCCTCGGACTCATAGAACCCATCACGCTTTTCGCTGCCAAACTCTGACCTGATTGACTGCACTGCACCATATGTCTGCTGTGTGTCTTTGATTTGTTCCCTCAGCATAGGCTTGACATGCATCTATTCCAATAGTACTGCCAATAAGGAAACTTCCAACTGCACATTCATCTACTGCAAGGAGACAAACATATCATGCCTATGGCATACCAAGGAACTCAATTGTGCCTTCTTTGTGGAGAGAGAAGAAAACTTTCGGCTAAGCGCATCAGCTACCACATTTGCCTGACCAGGATGATACTCAATGGTACAATCGTAATCGTTAATTAGCTCCATCCAATGACGTTGTCGCATGTTTAGCTCACTTTGCAAAAAGATATACTTCAAGTTCTTATGACCTGTAAAGATCTGACACACTTCCCCATAAAGATAGTGTCTCCAAATCTTTAACGCATGGACCACCATTGCCAACTCCAAATCATGTGTCAGATAGTTCTCCTCATGTTTCTTAAGTTGTTATGAAACAAAAGAAACCACATGATCTTCCTGCATCAGCACACAACCTAAGCCTTTCTTGGAAGCATCGCAGAAAACAACATAGCCCTTCCCAGGCTCTAGCAGCACAAGCACTTGAGCACTAGTCAGCTTCTCCATCAAACTTTGGAAAGCTTGCTGACAACGATCATCCCAAACAAAAGGTACATCCTTCCTGGTCAGCTTTGTCATCGGAAACGTGATTGCAATGAAGTCCTTGATAAACCTCTGGTAGTATCCGGCCAAACCCAGAAAACTATGAACTTCTGTTAGCATCTTTGGTTTCTCCCAATCTGCAACTGACTCCACCTTTTTAGGGTCCACTTGGACTCCTTCTACAGATATCACATGACCTAAGAAAGTCACTTCCTTCAACCAGAACTCACATTTGCTGAACTTGGCATACAGTTGATGTTGGCGAAGAAGAGTCAACGCTTGTCGAAGATGTCGCTCATGCTCTTGCCTGTCCTGACTATAGATCAAAATGTCATTTATAAAGACTACAACAAACTGATCTAGGAACGGATGGAACACTCAGTTCATCAGGTCCATGAAAGCAGCAGGTGCATTGGGTAGCCCAAACGACATAACCACAAACTCAAAGTGACCATACCTCGTCCTAATTGTTGACTTTGGTATTTCATCTGCCTTAATCCTCAACTGATGATATCTAGACCGTAGATCAATCTTTGAGAACACTATAGCACCACGCAACTGATCAAACAGATCATCTATCCTTGGCAACGAGTACTTATTCTTGATCGTAACTTTGTTCAACTACCGGTAATCTATGCATAGCCGCATCGACCCGTCGTTCTTCTTAACGAACAACACTAGAGCACCCCAAGGCGACGTGCTTGGTCGGATGAAACCTTTCTCCAACAACTCCTGTAACTACTTTTTCAACTCTGACATCTCTGCTAGAGCCATCCTATACGGTGTCTGTGCAACTGGTTGTGTTCCTGGTACCATATTGATCTCAAAATAAATCTCTCGAGGTGGGGGAACACCGGGAAACTCATCAGGGAACACATATGCAAACTCTCAGACAACCATCACCTCCTCAAGGCTAGGAACTTTCGCCTTGGTATCCACAATGTGAGCTAAGAAAGCCTTACAACCTTGCCGCAGCAACTTTTCTACCACCATCACTGACACTAAACATGTCGGAAGGATCTTCCTATCTCCTCAAAAGATCCACTTCTCTCCATTGTCATCAAACACCGCCTGTTTGGAACCACAGTCCAACACAACCTTATACTTCTCTAAGGTATCCATCCCAAGGATCACATCGAATCCATGCATATCAAGTGGTATAAGATCCACTTGTATACTATGTCCCGAAAAAGATAAGACATAAGATGGACACTCTTCTCGAAGCATCGAGGAACCATCAAGAGGGATTTCTAACAACAGGCTATCTTCCTTACAACTAACAGGTAAAGGACAGCTATCAAGTAGACTATGTGTGATAAAAGAGTGTGTATCACCCGGGCAACCAAAATAGATATACAGCAAGAAGAAGACAAATCAGAATGAAATAACTCCATTTGACTTGTCACCACTCACATGTTGACTATCACCTCTGGCTGACTCATGGCATAGAATCAAGTTGTTTCTTGTTGTCCATGTCCTCTGCTTCCTTGAGCAGATGATCCCGCTTGCGACGCTTGACCGCTTCCTCGCCCTCTGCTAGCACTAAGCTATTGTCTATCTAATCATTGTTGATTCTATCATGGCTATTGTGTTACCTCAACATCTCTTCTTGGGAAATTCAACCTTAAATGCCCAGTCTGTCCACAGTGATAACATGACCTGCCTTCTGTCTGTGGTCTAGATGGATTTGTTACTGCCACAGAAACTGTACCATGCACCTTCGACGATGAAGAAACATGACCTCTTCCCTTACTCGGAGACCATGTGACGGTGCACTAGAACCTCTCATCATGGATGGTGCTGAAAACCTTGACTTCTTGAAACCACCAGATCTCTGTCCCTGGAATTGAGCAGGCATTTTCCTGGTCATGGACTCCCTTTTCTCCCTAATAGATCGTTCAATCATGTGGACGGACTCCATAAACATGGCAAACCGCTCTTGATTCTCTAAAGCAGCAGCAGGGGTCGATAGTTCAGCACTCAAACCTTTCTCAAACCGTCTGATCTGCTCATCATTTGTCGCTGCCATGTGGGAAAAAAACCTCAGCAAGTCCATGAACTTGGCTTCATACTCAGTGATGCTCATCGTTCCTTGGCGTAGATGCTCAAACGGGTTGATCTTCTCGTCCAGATACGTCTTTGGAAAGTATCTACTGATGAACTCTCGCCAGAAGATCTCCCAATCGATCTCCTCACGGGGTCACTTCTCCTCCTCGATGGTCCACCAGTGGCCAGCACTACCCTTCATAAGGTAGGCAGTGTGCTTGACTTTGTCTGCTTCGGGGATGTCGAGGATCTGGAAGGCCTTCTCAAGATCTGTCATCCACAGATCAACATCTGTTGGATCAGCCGTTCCAGCATAATCCGAAGCTACGACTCGATGAAGCCACTCAAAGGTCTTCCTAATACCCGATATTTCACCATGGGGAGCCTGTGCTCTTGGCTGAGGCACTGGCACTCGTTCTACCATGTGATTCATCGTAGCCATTAACTGCCCCATAAGCTGTTGGTAGGCATGGTTTTCAAGAATGGATGGGTCAAGTTGGGGGACCTCAGGAACCCGATCTCCATGTGCTTGTCCGCCTACTCCATCAACTGATGCAGCATCACTACTCTCGGCAACATGTTCTTCATGGTTTCCAGACATCTTTAAGCTTTATCTTATGCTGAGGGCAGAAGGTTATTGTAAGAAAATCTGGGAAACTCACAAGAACAGACACAAACCTAGTCCTAGATCCTATAGACTCAGTAAACCTAGAGCTCTGATACCAAACCAACTGTGACACCCCACCATCACATAGACAACGAGATGACACGTGAAAATTTACAGAACCATATATTATCGAAAACATGGGTTAATTAAAACCAATTGCGTAAACATACGTACAAAACATTTGCAACCAGGTCATGCAAGAAGATCAGGTCATATATAGATATATTCAAGATCACCTTCCAGATATGTTCACAACTTAAATCCACCCATTGTCGCAACATCACATATTAGTTCATCACCTGTTTATACATACAGAACGGCCACATACGGCCAGCAGCAGGGTATACAAAAATTACAGCAGCTAAACATCGTGAAACATCATCAAACACCTCTGAGGACCTAAGAGTACAGGGATGACTCTAGGACTCTACAACAAAACCACCAAAACAACAGAATGTCCATCTCTTGCCTTCTACTGCTCTTCTTGCTACTCGGCCGCAACCTCACGACCACCACCACATCTAGAGTGATCACCTAAAAAGGGTGTAAACTAGCGGGTTGAGACACACAGTCCCAGTGAGAAACATAACTCCCCGCCACAGCTATAAAACCTCAAAGGTTAAAGTAGATAACAACATATAAATGAATAAGTGTATAGCAAGAGCAGCATACTGAGCAAAGCTATCATTACTTTCAAGCTTACCAAGATATCTGGGAGGCATATAACCAAGTATTTCTTTATGGAACATGATTAACAAGAGAAGCTTTATAAGAAATTATCACAACATATAAGGATCGTACACATATCTGCAAGGTATAACTAGATCAGCTATATAAGCAAGACCTCAATCAATGTTAGGTGTTTTTCTCTAAGCAAGATATATTTATTCGGCTGGATTACATTTTATTATGCCCTGAGGAAGTGAGCCCTCCCTGCTCAAATCTAACCATTGGATGTGAAGCCCAATCTGGTGCCATACAAGGTCTAAGGAGATCCAGACTCTATGACCTCACCTTCTCATGGTCAGTACACGAATCATCAAGCAAGACTGTAGTCTTATGCTTATAGGGCCTCAGCCTCTGGGTCAGCTCCGCAAGCTGCCCATCTCTCTAGCTCACCTTATTATAGGTGCTAGTACATACATCCGAGCCATGAACACATTATGCTCATCATCACATATCCTAAGCCATGGGTATGTTCACCATGCTCCATATATCCTGAGTCTACAACCACAGTTGCACTCAACCCTCCTATTTTAGGCTAGGGGAAACCTCGCATATTCAACAATATGCGCTCCAGGTAATCCCACAGGATAAACCTGTTTCACCATCACCAAATATTGGCAGTAATGGATCTATGGCCAGAGCAAACTACGCGATATGTTCATCTGTAATTTATTAGTATATTTTAATCCAATTGTTGAGGCAAAACAAGGTATAAACATAGCCTTATAGAATTACATCATTATTTCCATCAATATACTGTCCTGGGATCTCAATCCCTCATGATATCAACCACTGCTTCTCAAGGCATCATAGTCATGTATCAGCATCCTGGGAACGCATCCCTTATCTCATCATCAGAGGATAACACCTCAACTAGGCACTCATCCTTATATCAGATCCTCAGACCTATCACTTGCTATTCCATTAACAAGGATTATCATCAGATTGTGCTAGTCAAAGCACATATATCTCATAGCTCTTACTAGGCTATGAATCCACATGAAATGCATGCATGGTTAGTATACACATTCGCAGAGATTACTGAAGCCATCATGGATTAACAGAATGATCATGCTATCAAGTATAAAGAAGCATTCGTGAATATAATACACAAGCTTTGTCATTCATAGTATCATCATCCAACATGGGCATATGTTATGCATTATACTTGTGACCATATGCATGTGTTATATCATGTGAAGCAATATCATAAGCTTCCTGGTTCACAATCTATCATTTAAAATTTCAACATATTTGCAGGATTCAAGGTGATTACATCATTTCACTTGTATCATCATTATTAAAATAGAACCATCAACTATATACATTTGAGGTTATCAGAACCCTCAACAAAACTCCTGCAACACTTACTACAGGTATGGCGAGTAGCGCCAACCCTCACCAAAGGTGTACCGGCTAGGGTTCCAAACCCTAAAGCAACTCACCACCAAAATAGCCAAACATTGCTCATCCTCAAACATGCATCAAGGTTCCACTAACACTCATGGTGTCGGGAAGCTATCACCAAGGTCATAACGTGCAGCACTATCGGCCAAGGGTCTAACATGCACAAAGCTAGGGTTAGGGTTAGGGTTAGGGTTAGGTTTCACGATCGTCTAACCTCCAACATGAACCATATCGACCCAAGGGGTATCGCCCAAGACGCCCCTATCATGCAACCATCTCAGCATCATCTAAGGGTTAACCCTATTGTCCAGGGTACCCATGACGCCTAAGAATGGTGGTGTACAAGGCCGTGAAGCATCTTAACGGTCAGCATCCTAGGGTTGACATGTCGGGCATGATGCCATATCATCCAACACTTCATATAGGTCAAAGCTTTAACTTAAGACTTGGTGGTATCGGCAAAAGCGATCCTGGGCACCATACCATATCACCCAAGCTCATCAAGGATAATGGCCAAGGTTGTGATGGGTACCAAGCTATCAAGCCTATTGCCTAAGACCACCTTAAGACAAGGGAGTGCATTGGACATCCTCTATACATGGTGTATCATCCAAGACTTAACCCTAAGGAGGGTATCAGGCAACAACTCATCAAGGGTGTATCACCCATCCATCAACTCCATCAAGGGTATCGACCAAGGGACCATAACGGGCACCAACTAAGCTTCAACTAGGCATATTGACTAGGGATACAAGCATGTCTACCAAGGATTACACCTCAAATACATATTGTGCATCACCACAACTAAATCATGTAGCCCAACACAAGGATAACTCACTGAGCTCTATAACGTCCAAGGTACATCGGGCACCAAGCCAACTATCCTCACTAGGTGTATCGTACAGGGCACTCAACAAAGCATAACACCCAAGCACACATGGGTATCGGCTACCAACCAAGCTCCAAATAGGCACACCAGCCAAGGGTACAACCCAAGACAAGAAGGTTATCGGGAAACACTATCCCAAAGTCATATCGTGCAAGGCACAACCCAACAAGGTCATCTTCAACCTCAAGCACAAGGGCACCAAACCCTAATTGACTAAGAAGGTCGGCTCACCTCTAAACAACCAAGAGAGAGGGGTTTTGCACAACCTCTTTCACAAGTCGGGCAACCACAAGGACTAACCTCAACATAGGTCATCAAAAGCTCACCTCTCAAATCCATGGTGAGAGAAGGGTATTGCCCAAGAAACTAGAATAAAAGCTCACCTCTCAACTTAAATGAGAGAGGGGTATTGCCCATATTGCAAGAGCTCAAAGTCACTTCTCTAGACCAAGGACAGAAAAGAGTGTTTCTCAACAAGGAAACCCAAAACCATGGTTCGGCCAACTAGGTGTAAAGGCATATAAACCATCAACAACAACAACAACATCATGCTCATTATATCCATAAGATCTACAACATGTTCTAGAGCAAGAAAACTACATGCATGGCTGATTATCAACATATATGAAACATGCAACATAGAGAAAGTAGTATTGCTAGGGTTAGAAGTTATGTAACCCTCCTTAAGCAAACTTCTCAAGCTCCAAAGCTCCAAGCTTCAAGATCCTAGTTCCAAGCTCACCACTTTGGTCACCTCAAGAAAAGGAACAAGAACCATAACCACCATGGCCGAAAGGTAGGCAAGATGGACAAGAAGATGCTAGGGAGAGAGGGAATATGCTTACCAAAGAACAAGACCCACCTAGGGTTCGGCCACCAAGCTAAAGAAAGAAGAAGGGATCACCACCAAGGGAGAAGGATCGGCCACCAACTAGCTACAAAGAGTAGGTGTATCGTGCACCAAGGAAGAGAGGATCAACAAAGAGCTAAAAGGGTTCCTAAGGGAGAGAAAGGAAAGGAATATATAGAAGAGGATGGTGGAGAAAACAAGGTAATGTGTCGCCCTCCTAGGACACTTGTCCAAGGGAAAAAGCCACCTCCTTAACTCACCTTATACACATGTCCAAGGATATTGAGCTAGAGATATGGGTAGCTTGCAAAGCTGGCCCTAAGGTTGAGGCAATATAAGCATGAGACTGTGGTCCTACTTTGATTTCATGCACTGACCACGGGGAGGTGAGGTCATGGAGTTCGACTCTCCCATTGACCTTGTATGGAACCAGTTTTGGGCTTCGCAGCCGAAGGTTGGATTTAAGATGGGATGGCTCACTTCCTCAGGGCATAATAAATCGTAATCTAGCCGTATAGAATATATATTTTTTAGGGCAAAACACGGAACATTGGATGAGGCCTTGCTTATGTAGATGATCTAGTTATCTCTTACATTTACTTGTACCATCTTGATATTTTTTGATAAGTTCTTATAAATCTTATCTTGTCAATCATGTTCCATAAAGAAGATCTGGATGTAGGCCTCATGAATATCTTGGTAAGATTGATGGTAATGATAGTCTTGCTTAGTATGTTGCTCTTATTATATGTCTTTACCAACTATCTCATTTACCTACTTTAAACCTTCTGAGGTTTTATAGTTTTGGCAGGGATTTATGTTTCTCGCTGGGACTGTGGGTCTCACCCCGCTGGTTTACAACCTTTTTAGGTGATCGCGCTAGACGTGGTGGTGGTCGCGAGGTTGCGACCGAGCAGCAAGAGAAAGAGCAGTAGAAGGCAAGAGATGGACTTGCTACTGTTTTGGTTGTTTTGTAGTAGATTCCTATTGTCATCCCTGTACTCTCAGGTCCACGAAGGTGTTTTGACGATGTTTTACGATGTATAGCTGTTGTACGTTTGTTATATCCCGTTGTTGGCCTTACGTGGCCTGATATGTACATATAAACAGGTGATGAACTATGGTGCTGACAGGATAACTGGTTCCTTTATGCTGTGGACATATATCAAGGCTTGTAAATATTTAAATGACATGTTTCCTTGCAGGATGATTGACCGGCCTAAATTGCGCGTCCTAAAATTGGGAGTGGATTTGAAGTAGTCGAGCTTTTACATTTATAACCTGAAACCTTCTAGGCCCCTGCAACTTTATTTACGGGGTCGAAGTAGATATACGGGGTCGAACACAGGGACAAGGGTGGTAGTGTTGAGAACTCCGAATCGACATGCTACACTTCGGAAAAGAGGTAAAAGAGATAGGAAATTCCCCAAAGGGAACAACTGGGTAAGATTGTCAAAGCAAAAGAAAACTATCTCCAACTGGAGCTACAAGAAAGATTAAGGTTTTAGGCATTAATCCGTTTTTAGGGGTTTTCATGCAACAAAAACAGAGAGATAATGTTAAAGCTAAAGCAAGGTACGAAGGAGAAAACTTCGGTAAAACAAGCGGCAGCAGAAACAATCCTGTACCCCTCCTCTCAAAGCGGGTACCTCCAACAAGGCATAAACACCCCTCTCAAGGTTGTTGGACTTAAATTGGAGCGAAAGGTTACTAAAGTGAGATTCTGGGCACTCTCGTACTCCAGAATCGGACCAAACACTAGAGCCACAACACCTCTCTCGAGGCTGTTGCAACGGGAAAACACGATTCGGTAGCTAATCGAAACGCGATCCAAACATGCAAGCTAGAGTTCAGATGTTAAACATAGTAATCATCCAACAAATGTACCAATCATAAAGCAGTAGGTAATTAAGCTCTTCCATTTCCATAAACAAATAAGGTTCTGATTACATCACATGAGTAAGAGAAATAAATGACTGAAATAAAGACATATGTCACCTTCTTGATATAGAAGGACGACAGACTACAGTGGACCCTCCAGCCCGATACCGGGCAGAAGCCTAGCCCGATACAATCATGTCGGGCGGCACACCCTCTCAGGAGACACGCCGTGACGGGCAGATTTCATCGTGCGAGGACCCTTGCCCAATATGATCATGTCGGGCAGCACCCTCTCGGGCGACACGCCGTGACAGGAGATGCGTATCGGGGTTCGGTATCATGTCGGGCTAGAGTGATGCTCTCAGTATCGGTCTATTATGTCGGGGATCTTTGTTGGCCGATATCGGCCTGCAGTGTTTCCCGGAGCGACCCTAAGTGAACCATTCCCTCCCTCTCAAGATGGGGAAGTGCTCACCTAGAATCTCCCGGCACGAGCACTGAGGCACGATACACTAGCTCTTTGCACCTTTCCTGAGGTGACTTGCGCAGGGTTCCGACCTGTCTTTTCGGCTTCCTGTAGCTGCTATTTATAGACAGCGGTTGGGGGAAGTTATGGTGCTCAGGGCGCCACGTGTCCTTCTTTATCTCTTATTATCACAGAGTCGGTGGACGGATGATATCGGTATCGTTCGGCACAAGGATGTCGGCTGTCGGTGGACGTGACGAGCGGCGCCTGTCGGTGGGTGGCATGTGTCGCACGATGAGCTTCGGTAGTCGTGGCGAGCTCGGCTCCCTATCGGGTAGATAGGCGTACTGTCCATTATTCCCTTCTTGCGTGGCATCCTCATGTCGCGCGTCTGTGTATTGTGCCACCCTATCGGCAGTGTGCATATCGCCGGCTGGAAGGCCAATGCAGGTGGAATCATGTTTCTGGGCTGGGACGACCTTATTGCTGATAAAATGAATCCAAAATGGAGGAAAACTCTGCAAAGAGATGGAAATATTGAGTTAAGAGCGTAGTGTAGCTGGTTATTGCAAAAACATATATAAAAAGAGATGAAAATAGTTTGAAAGGGCAGTTTTGATAACAAAATAAAGGTCAAAAACATCAAAAAAATTGGTGTTATCAACTCCCCCAAACTTAGCGTTTTGATTGTCCTCAATCAATATTTAAACTTTATTTTGTGATGCTTCTTCTTGACCGATATAGTTTTCAGACCAAGGTGATGAGCGAACAATGATATGTCTTATCGAGAATATTGTCCGACCTCGAACAACAAATTTTATTTCTCCTGCCTTATTTAAGCAAAAATTTTCTCCACAGCTTCGGCGAGACAAAGGTGTATGATTCCGAAGTTAGATTTCACACCAAATAGCTTTTTGGGGCAGAAAGTTGTGTGTTGGGTAGGTTGAGGCTTTTTGGGCTTTTCTTGTTTCCCATCAGTCCATCCAGGTAAGGGTCCGTTAGCGGGCAAGTGGTCCCTACAGTCCAAGCCAGTTGGCTTTAGAGCAGTAATTTCACATCCTACGTACCACTGCCCCGGATCTACCATGCCTAAAGATGGGTACTTTTGGAAAGCAAGCGTGTATATATATTTTTTTCTTTTTCATTTCTTTTATTGGGCACAACTCTCATGCTTTTATTCACTCTCATAAGGCTACTTTCTCTTTTTGGGATTTTTGTTGGGTAAGGGGGGACAAGAGAGATTTTTGCTATTTGGGCAGATTTTTCCTTCTCCATACACGCCTCTTAGCTGTAGCGAGATTTTTTCGAAATTTTGGCGTGGAAAGTCGTAGTCTTTTGTTGTTTGAGGCAGCATTATCAGAAAGATATAACAAAACTTGCATCACATAGGTACATAGAAAGCAAACTGGCAAGGGGTAGTATCAGATTTTTACTAATTTAGCGACTGTGTACATATGTATGGAGACAAAATAAGCACACTTTTTCGAGTTTTCAAAATTTTTGTAGCAAGTATTTTATATGCACACATATTGAAGAAAAAGAATGAAAAGGACAAAAGGGATGGAGCTAAAAATTTCGAATTTTTGTACCTCCCTCACTGGTACATGGTACCCCCCCCCAAACTTACTCCACACTCTGTCCCAGAGTTGTGAAGAAGACAAGGTAGGGTAATGTTAACCCAGTGAGGGTTAGCTGGTGAGCGTGCTTGTTCTAGATAGAAGCTCCCACACATATTCTCCACGTTTGCTATGATAGTCGATGTAGTGGAGATGGTCAGGCGTTTCTTCATTCGATATCCATTCCAGCACGAAGATGCCACAGTCGTTGGATAGAGGAATCTGTTGTGGACTGCGGTGGCAGAATTGGAGCTCGTGCCATTTGCTTGCTACTGTGTCTAGGAATGGTTGTATCAGCGTTGCTGTGTCCTCATAGTATTTTTGTACTAGGCGCTCGAGGGAGGTCAACGATGCCGATGTACACGATATTGGATGGTCCTTGTTGCTGTTCGAGCTATTATAGAAGATTCCTGCTCGTTGGTGAGTGTACACCGTTAGGAGCGTCCAGTGATTGTAATGCAAGATGGGCAAGAAGATTGTGTGTGGGACCTCGCTCTCCAGATCTTCCAGAAATGATTGCTTCGCTCCTATTTCGTCGGCAAGGCAGATGTCGTTGAACATCATTGGATGTGCTATGTATGCGTGTTCGAACTTTGGCTGTAGTGTTTGGATGTAGGCGGCCGCCACAGATACCGCCAAGCATCCTCCATCTTTGACCATGTCCCTTAAGTCATCAACCGGGACTATGATATTGCCTTCCTCGTAGATGACATCCGCCGGGGTAGAATCAACTAATTTTAGAAGAATTTCGTTGACCTGTTCCTACGTGAGTGTAGCGCATGAGAAGCGGTCAAAATTGCTGATCAGTCCTTCTGCATCTTCAGGCGAAGCAGGGTCTTCAAATCCGTGCACTTTCCACAGGATCTCCAACTGCTTGCCAGCCCCGTAGGTGTCAATCTCCATCTCAGCTTCTTTCTCTGAGGAGTTGCTGGGTTGTGAAGATTCATCTTCTTGGTTGTTGTCCAACAGCCTCTCAGGCACCCCTGTGTCTCGGAAATAGCGTCCGTCTTTGATCAGCAGTAGGGTGTATGTGCTCCTGAGGTGGTAGAAGTTTTGGCCATGGAGGGACCTCATGTTTCCAAATATATTGAGCAGCTCCATGGCACGTAAGACAACGAAGGCACTGTTTCCCCTTCCCTCTTCTGCATGGATGAGTAAGTCTCGGATGGAAAAGAAGTTCCAGACGCCTTTGTGACGTTGGGTTCCTTTCTTGATAGCTCGTAGAAGACGCAACGGTAGAAGTCTCAGATTTCTATCCTCCAGGAGACTGAAAGCATTCCCGGAGCGTGGTACCTCGTTGTTGCTGCAGCTCAGCAGCTGGACGTCATGGCTCCTGAGGTCTGCCACACAGAGGAACCATATGTTGCAGTGCTTGTATGGTGCCAACACGAGGTTTGGGTTATGTGACCTTCTCGACTGCCTTCAGTGCGGATGATCGTCCCTCCTGTTCAGCCTCTCCTCGATCTCGTCGATGCATTGGAGGGCTTGCTGAAGCGTCACGGTTAGAGTCTCTAGTTGGCTGGGAAGGCTAACTAGAGACAACAACTCTCGTTCTTGGCTATTCAGCCTATTCTGGAAAGATGAAAACTTGTGGGTTAAGGAAATACATGTAGTTGAGTTGTTCTCCGTTACCTCCCGCAAGTAGTCGAGCTCGTGCCCTAGCATCTTCCCTAGCGACGGAGGGGTTCCTACGGGTCTCCCATCCGTCCCTCACGACACCTTGCTCACGAGATGGTCTACCAGATGAGGTAGAGTCTATCTCAATTGTTCGCGATGCAGATGCCACCGGACGAGGTGTCGGCGCTCTTGCGGCCGTTACCGCCTTGCCTTCTCGTCGTGGTGGAGATGGCCGTGGTGTGGGCGGATGCTGCTCCGCCTCTACACTGTCGGCGATCTCCTCAGTGGCTGCAACGGGGGACACCAGTGGCGGTGTTGGCGTCAGCTGTGCACCTTTGAGTTCCATCGCTAGGATCTCGGTGAACACCTCATTGCTGGCATCCGGCTTCGGTTCCTCCTCTGTCTCACCAGGCATTACAGGGATGTCGGGTGTTGCGGCTGTCTCTTCTGCGACAGCTCCCGTAGATATAGTCTCGGTGACCTCAACGATCACCGGTTCTTCTTCAGCCACCACAGTCGTTGTTGTGGTCATAGATGGTATAGTAGGAGCGACGACAACTCTATCAACAGCTGTCGTTGGTAGCTCTGGAATCACGACTGGCTCAGTGCGGGTCGTTGAAGCTTTTTCCCGCCTTGGGTCGAAAGGAATCGGTTCTCCTCTCGTGGCCTCCCTTTCCTGGATTCTGGTGGTGGTGGCGTAGGCTGCGTCTACTGCCACAGCTTCGATCTCCGCGGCAGTGAAGACCAGCTTTTCTGCGTCGTAGGTGGCGCAGCGAGGGAGCGGGAGGAGGATGCTTGTCCTTGCAAACTTGTAGAAGTAGTCCATTCCCTCCTTCTTTATGATGATGGCCCTCATCATGTATTTGATGTCGATCAGCTCATCGCCCTTCGTCCTCGAAAGGCTGTGCAGCTCCTTTGGGTACCCGAGCCCTGCCGCGATCAGGTTGATGATGCACCCATACAGTATTCTTTGGTGGCATCCTTTATCGGGTGCAGCCTGTTGAGCAAGAACCTCCCGAGGTTGATCACTCTTCCCTCCATTATGTGCCACATGACGTGGAGTTCTTTGGTGTAGATATTGATGGATTCATTTTTGCTGAATAGCAAGCACGCTACCAGTTTGTGCACAATTCTCCAAAAGCATGAGTGCACGGCCGCCACCTTGCTTCCCGGCTTAAATGATGACTCGCCGGTCAGCCTATTCCAGAGCTCTACGGGACTGAACCCGTCTCCCTTGGTGATTCTCCCACCGCTATTCATTAGATTCTTCTTCTCCTCGCTGTAAGAGAAGATCTCATTCAGCAGTTTCTGGGAGATGGCGTGCTCTGAGTTGTGTAGCGGGGCTTGGAGTTTGTCTGCTCTACCGTATTCTTTCTTTTCAGCAGCAGAATTCTTCACTCGGCGGAGAGATGACATGAACTCCATTGTGAGTTCGGTGTAGGAGGAAGATCGGCTGAGGCAGATATTCCACAGTCCTGCCATGGCGAGGACATTCTCCAACCTTCCAAAGATGCCCAACTGATCGAACGAAGACCAGTGACAGAACCTACTCGACCTGTAGAGATTGGTCGCCATCTCTGCGTAGCGGCGTCCGTGCTCATTGTCTCTCAGCACGAACCTTCCTGGTGTGTGATCCATGGGTTCTGCTACTGCTGGTGCTGAGGTTGGAGCTGCCACCTCCCCTGTCCTTGTCCTCTTTTCTGCTGTTGACGACCCAGCCGCTTCTGGGTTCGTGTGTTTCGGCCCGACAATGGTCGCTTCAATTGAAACTTCTTCGTTGATTCTTCAGCCGTGCTCATCAACTCGAACAACAGTCTGCTTGGTATGGGCCATTTCTGTTAATCATAAAACAAATTCCTTGATTAATTAAATGTGTCGATGTTTAAGAAGGGAAATTGAATGCACGATAAGATATGACTCGATAAAAAAATGATCCCCCACCACTGTGTCGGGCGATATGAGGTTTTTAGAGATTAGGGCTCGTGCCCGACACGAGATAAGGGTATCGCCCTTCACGTCGAAAGAACTTATAAGACAAGACGAACGACAAGATCTGCGCATCGGGATAGTCGCCCGTCGGGCGATACGGTTGCGAAGGACAAAATGCCTGATTGGGCCCTTATGAAAGAAAAAGCAATGTGCCGCCCGACAACAAAACAGGTGAGGGGGTGCAAAGATGGGCGACACGGCTTTCGCCCGACATGGTATATCGGGAAAACGTGAATAGAAGGTATGTTGCGCAACATACGTATCAGGCGATACAAGGTTGCTCAGCTTAAGGAACCGCAAGCCCGATAAGTTATGCGCGAAAGGAAGGTCGTCTCGGGTAAGCTGGGACGATATGGCTGCCGGACTATACCTTTGTTGTTTTCTTAAGCTTCCGCACGACACGAGAGTAGGAGAACGTTGCACGACACGAGAGCAGGAGAACGTTGCACGACACGGGAGCAATCTCAGAAAATCACAACATGATACAGGTAGGTGAAAACAGTACAGGTAGTAACCTGACACGGTAATATCTCCGTCCCTTATATAGCAAACCCAACCGGGGTAAATCTGGTAATTCTGGAACGCGCATTGGCCATTGGGATAAATCATTCCCGAGACGGGCAGTCCATCCGCCGTCACAAGGGTAATTACTCCACTCGCACGATACGGTTGTACGCCGTCCAGGCATGCCATCTGTCATGACCTTTGTGATGCCTGAAATAACACTGCCCGATATGAGCATGTTCGTTGTGTCGGTTGGGTTGCTGCCCGACATGACCCTTCAGAGCAAAAATCAAGAAGGAAAACTTAAAAATAGAGCGGGTAAAAGCGGTGGATGAGTAAAACATCATTGGCCTAAGGCTAAGATCCCGGCCTCAGATGGTATTACCCATCCCGATCTATAAAACAATGCGGTGGCCCATAAAATAGAGGAGTCAACGCATGTGGCGCATGCACTGACTCGGGCCTTATTACATCCTAAATGTTTGTAATGTTTGTTTTGCAATAAAGTAAATGCATCCTAATCTCAGAAAGAAAAGAAAACTCGGGTTGCCTCCTGAGAAGCGTTGTGGTTTCTGTCTCCAGCTTGACGCCCTCAGCTCCTTCACTTCTTGGTCTTCAGCATCACCCGTCTCCCTACATCTCGATCCTTGCCTCTGTCAGTCATAGCCCTACCTTCTTGGCAGTCTCGGTGTTTGATGGTATTTTTCCTGACGGATTCTTTACAAACTCGGCCATTTGAGCCAATTGCTGATCAATCTGGCGTTGATGTGTCTGCATATCCGCCAACTGTACCTGCAAGGAGTTCAAAACACCCGAATTCGAGTGTGCTTTGTGCTAACTGATTATTAATAGTATCCTGCCTTTTCACGAAGTCAAACAATTGGCCAACCACGTCCGATTGGTTGGAACCTTTATCCTGTTCCTTGGTAGATCCTTGATACTTAGCCTGACCCTGTAAATTCCCCTTGTTTGTTTGGAAGGAGATGTTCTTTGTGTACTGGCTCAGTCCTCCTCTCTTCTCGAAGGGTTGGGGCGGCTTAGAGGAGTTGTGCAGCTGATGTGAGTTCTCAATCGCATCCTTGTTGTCGTAGTTGAAACCAGGGTGGTCCGGCCTTTTAAAGTTCACAAAAGAGACATTTTCCTTCCCCTCGGCCTCAGAGTCAGAATCACTTGAAGCATCCGGTCGGGTGTAGATGCAACTATCTACCCCATGCCCTCCTTCTCCGCAGGTCACGTACTTCATTACTTTTTCAATTGGCTTCTTCCCTTTACCACCAGATTCTTTTAGCTGTTTGACATCAGTCGCTATCCTCTGTATCTGAGAAGTTATAGACTTCAGAGCCTTGGATTCAAGAGAGGGTCCTTCACTGACCTTCCTAGCCTGCCCTCTGTCAGATCTATCATACTCAGCGCCGGCTTGCAGCTCGACCATGTTTTTGATGATCCTTTCAGACTTGCTCGGTTTCTTCCCTAGGAAGTCACTCCCTGCTGCCGCATTCAGTGACACCCTTTCATCGGGAGTTAGACCATTATAGAAGGTAGTCACTAGGAAACCCTTCTTGTAGTTATGGTGAGGGCAGTCCCTCTGGTATTCCTGATATCCTCTGTCTGTTCCTTATAGTCCTCTCAGTTGGATAGAACTTTTTTACGAAAGCATCTGCCAGAGCTCCCCATCCATTAAGAGCTTGGTGGGGCAACCCAAGGTACCATGACAGAGCTTTGTCTTCCAAGGAGAAGATGAAGCCCTTGCAGTAGATGACTTCTTGGGGAACCCCTCGCATTTTTATGGTGTCGCAGATATTTTTGAAGGCATCTAGGTGGTGGTAAGGGTTGTCATTCTTGGAACTCCCCCTCAAGGTTTTATTTTGGATCATGGAGATCACAGATGGCTTGAGCTCAAAATTTGCGGCGTTGAAATGTGGGACAATGACGGGACACCGGGAATTGTCAGCTTTCGTGGACGCTAACTCCCTCAGAGTTTTCTCCTCTTCGTCTGAATCTTCACTGTCATTGGCTTCTCGGTGTTGATTCTGATCATTGTGATTCCTTTTGTGCCTTCGATGGTGACGACGTCTATCTCGATGTTGGTCGTCCTCGGACTGCTCTCCCTCTGGATCTTCATGTTGATCGTGGTCGTCATAGCGGTCATTTTCTTCAGGTGGAGGGGAGTTAGGTCTAGCCCTCATTTGACGTTTGCCCTCCGAAAGAGGTTGTTCAATGCGAGGCGGCATGGTGTCAGAGCTCGGTGGAACATGTCACCGTTCTTCAGAGTTCCTGAAATGGCACGAAAAATCAAGTTTAGGAAATCGAATTATTTATTTTGGGCAAAGAATAATTAAGAATAACCAAAGGAAAGAAAAGAGTGATGTCAATCTCATTTCTAAGCTTGAGGCACGGGAGTGTAGTTAGTGGATTCAGATTCGTCTACAGTACCGTTTTGCCTTTTCCCTGACAACGGCGCCAAAAAATTGACCGGCCTAAATCGCGCGTCATAAAATTGGGAGCGGATTTGAAGTAGTCAAGCTTTTACATTTATAACCCGAAACCTTCTAGGCCCCCGCAACTTTATTTACGGGGTCGAAGTAGATATATGGGGTCGAACACAGGGACAAGGGTGGTAGTGTTGAGAACTCGGAATCGACACGCTACACTCCGGCAAAGAGGTAAAAGAGATAGGAAATTCCCCAAAGGAAACAACTGGGTAAGATTGTCAAAGCAAAAGAAAACTATCTCCAACTGGAGCTATAAGAAAGATTAAGGTTTTAGGCATTAATCAGTTTTTAGGGGTTTTCATGCAATAGAAACAGAGAGATAATGCTAAAGCTAAAGCAAGGTACGAAGGAGAAAACTTCGGTAAAACAAGCGGCAGCAAAAACAATCATGTACCCCTCCTCTCGAAGCGGGTACCTCCAACAAGGCATCAACACCCCTCTTGAGGTTGTTGGACTTAAATTGGAGTGAAAGGTTACTAAAGCGAATCCGATTCTGGGCACTCTCGTACTCAAGAATCGGACCAAACACTAGAGCCACAACACCTCTCTCAAGGCTGTTGCAACGGGAAAATACGATTCGGTAGCTAATCGAAACGGGATCCAAACATGCAAGCTAGAGTTCAGATGTTAAACATAGCACTCATCCAACAAAGGTACCAATCATAAAGCAGTAGGTAATTAAGCTCTTCCATTTCCATAAACAAATAAGGTTCTGATTACATCGCATGAGTAAGAGAAATAAATGACTGAAATAAAGACAGATGTCGCCTTCTTGATATAGAAGGACGATAGACTACAGCGGACCCTCCAACCCGATACCGGGCAGAAGCCTAGCCTGATACAATCATTTCGGATGGCACACCCTCTCAGGCGACACGCCGTGATGGGCAGATTGCATCGTGCGAGGACCCTTGCCCAATACGATCATGTCGGGCGGCACCCTCTCGGGCGACACGCCGTGACGGGTGATGCATATCGGGGTTCAGTATCGTGCCGGGCTAGAGTGATGCTCTCAGTATCAGTCTCTTATGTCGGGGATCCTTGTCGGCCGATATCGACCTACAGTGTTTCCCGGAGCGACCCTAAGTGAACCATTCCCTCCCTCTCGAGATGGGGAAGTGCTCACCTAGAATTGCCCGGCACGAGCACTGAGGCACGATACACTATCTCTTCACAGCTTTCTTGAGGTGACTTGCATAGGGTTCCGACCTGTCTTTTTGGCTTCCTGTAGCTTCTATTTATAGGCAGTGGTTGGGGGAAGTTATGGTGCTCAGGGCGCCACGTGTCCTTCTTTAGCTCTTATTATCACAGAGTCGGTGGACAGTTGATATCAGTATCGTCCGACACAAGGATGTCAGCTGTCGGTGGACGTGACGAGCGGCGCCTGCCGGTGGGTGGCCTGTGTCACACGAAGAGCTTCGGTAGTCATGGCGAGCTTGGCTCCCTATTGGGTAGATAGGCGTATCGTCCGTTAGTCCCTTCTTGCGTGGCATCCTCATGTCGTACGTCTGTGTATTGCGCCACCCTATCGGGCAGTGTGCATATCGGCCGACTGGAAGGCCGATGCAGGTGGAATCATGTTTGTGGGTCGGGACGGCCTTATTGATGATAAAATGAGTCCAAAATGGAGGAAAATTCTGCAAAAGATGGAAATATTGAGTTAAGAGCGTAGTGTAGCCGGTTATTGCAAAAACATATATAAAAAGAGATGAAAACAGTTTGAAAGGGCAGTTTTGATAACAAAATAAAGGTCAAAAACATCACAAAAATTGGTGTTATCAATGATGATCTGGATGTAATAGTTCTTTTTTATCTGCTTTCCGCAAACGGTTTTAATTAACCCGCGTTTTCAGTAATATGTGGCTTACGGTGTTTCCGCACATTTTTGCATGACATCTCGTTGTCTGTGTGATAGCAGGATGTGGTGCCACACTAGGTGTCCTCCATTTTTTGACATAACAGGAAATATAAACTAATCCTATTTACATTTGCATTGGGAAACCCCGAGTTACATTCAAGGAGAGCAAAGGTAGGAAAGAATCTCGAGTTATATCAAAAATTGGAGGTAGGGAATCGGTGCACAGACTGAGATGCAAGCAACAACAATCAACCACACACAGATTTAGGGTTTATGACCACAATCACACTACAATCACCACAAAAACTATTTAAGGGTGACGCGTATTCGAATGCATTTATATACCATATCATATATGTATATATAGGGATTTGTGGATTTATATTGGACATGCATAAAGCTAATTAATTATTCACATCGTATGCAATAAATAAAAGGTGACAAACCAAAAAATTGATCACATCGATTATCCTAAAGTATAGAACGTTGATGTGGCTCTGATACCACTGTTGGGTTTTAGGGGAGGCCAAGATGGCAACGGAAACAAAAATTTTCACCCCAAACCCAGAACCCAAAGAGATCTCATCAACATCTATATGGTAGGAAGGATGGTTTGTAGAGGCGTACCTTGTCCCGAGGCTTGCTCACCGATGTAACCTCACAGCTAGCGTGGTCTTCACCTTTGGTCTTGGACGGCGTCTGTGCAGCTCCTGGTCGCACCCGGACTGTCGGATTGACGGCTGTCCTCTGAGCGGTAGAAATCTCCTGCCTCTGTAGTAGTCCACACGGACCACCGAGAACTCCAGTCGTCCTATCCTACATGACACTGGAAGGAGTCATCTCCTTCTGTCGGCGTACTAGTCACTGACGCACTCTCCCACTATCAGTTGTCATCCTACAGTTATCTTTCCCTCATTGTGCCTCCCTAGTCGGGTAGCACTTGCTTGGGCTCTCTCGGTTACCACAACCAAAGAGGACAACTTTGACAACTGATATTCTGAGTTGTTCTTGAGAAGCCCCCAATACCCCTCTATATATAGGAGGGGTCAGGGTTAGGGTTCTCAGCCCCAGGCAATGTAGGACTAAAGTGGGAGTAGAAGGGTCTGAAATTTCCACGAATTTATACACTGCGGTAGGTGAACCGGTCATTTCACAAACGAACTAATCATTTGGGGACTGAACCGATTGGTTCATCTTATGAACCGGTTGTTTGGGGAGCCAAACTAATCGGTTCATTCATGAACCAGTCGTTTCACTTCCCAAGGCAGTTCCCAATTGACTTTCTTCTTTCCATTTCCAATTAATCCAAAGATCAATACTTGTCCCAATCGAATTATACAAGCAAAATGAAAATATTTTCTCACCAACCTAACTTTCCCAAACTGGCTCGTTTGGTCCAGCTGAACCAATCGGTTCAACACTTGAACCGGTCATCTCACTTGACCCTGAGCCGATCGATTCAACATCTTGAACCGGTCAGTTGGCAGTCCAGATTGTGCATAAATCAGTCAATACAGTTCTCAATCAATCTGACACCAAAATTAGTTGGTCCAACACTTGAACTTGGTGATTCTGAGTCAAGCCAATTGATTGAATGTTTAATTGAACTACTAAACACATTTAGTAAACAATCTAAACATCATTCATGGATAAACTCCTCTTCCAGGTTAAATCCTATGTGTGTGACCTTACAGGCCCATTTCACGTTGGCAGTGAAAGTACATAACACTTATGACTTCACAATCAAGGAGGTGTGCTTAGTCGCACATCAGTGCTACCCAAGTGAAAATGAAAGTTGGAGAACAACTTTGAATCCTACAATCTGTGAATGGTGTTACAGTGAATGCATAATTCCTTTGTCACTGATATCCCGAATGAACTCAAGGCATGGAACAATCATCCTTTCAATGTTCATTCACTTCCTTGATCTCAAAGAAGACTGGATGTGATATGTGTGACATCAATATCACATATTGATTCACACATGCATGCACATGCCTTTCTCAATCCTACTCATCAAGTGGCCATGAGCATCAAACTCCCTCAGGAGGAACAAATCCCATATCTATCACTCACCCCTCAAAATCCCCATGTGTCAAAGTCACCCAATCATCACCTTTATAACAATCTATATTTCAGGACTGCGTTTGATGATGTCAAAGTGTATCCAACGACATGTTTTGAGTGTAGTGATTTCAGGTCAAAGAATCACACTCACCACCATCACTGTGAGAGCTGACTGTGACTACCAAGTCATGGTTCCATGTGTCACTCTCACGGTGGGTCTGTCCGATACACTTGTTCTCTAACAAGTACATATATGCTTGGTTTGATATCACTATATCATGACTGATGAGATTTTGTCATCAACCAACACACAATCTAGTCTTGTGTGTCATTGTTGTCTATCAACCTTCCACAATGACATCTAGCTAGGGACATAACAAGAATGTATACTCTTAACATCTGTATGATCTCATCATTTAGGTCCTTAACCTAAAAGCATACGTCATTGAGTACTGTAATTATATAGACATTCAATCTGTTCTATCATTATCTCACAACTGACTGAACCAGAATGAATTGGAAGCTTGCCTTTAATGTTTATCAAATCAATCTTAATGTATCCCACCAATCATCTCATGATTGGCTCTCAGGGCATACATACCAACACTAATTACCTCAGTACCTCCCAACACAAAGATCCCTCATAGGTGATTAGGATAGATGCGTAGATTTTAAAGAGTGGCTAGGAGATTTAAGCTAATGGAAGGCATGAATTTTTAAGAAAAAATCATATAATAACAACAGCTATAACTTCAGCAGGGTTGAGTATTTATAACAATCAAATGTGGCTTTTGTAAATCAGGTGCAGTAGTCAAAGCATGTGCATCAGTTAAAGATTAGATGCAAGAGTTGAAGCAGTTAGGCACAGTAGTTAAAGTTTAGATTAGGTAACGATAAAAGTTGTTTACCATTCTACATATGGCAACAGAGCAGGAGGCGTCAGTGGATGGATCCTCTAACCACGAGTAATACAGAAAAAAAAGGGGAGGTAATTTGATCCTCTAGCTTTAGGAGGTTAAATAAGGACCCAAAATATGGATACTATGAGGAGTATTCATAGGTGGATATCAGAGTTTGGGGTTCTGCACAAAACCTTCTAGAATAGATGAAAGATGACCCTGATGCACCAGGGAGGATGAGTGCGGGGATCGAGGCGCTCCGTCACATGGCACGTGTCAGATGGCTTGGATCTATCGGGTGTCCTGATTGGTTGAATATTGATTTCACATATTTCCAATAAGTTTAGAAATATTTTGGAGAAAATCGAAGAAAATTATGAAGAAAGATAATTTGAGATTATCTCTCAGAATTATTCAAAAAAGCAATTAAATATCCTTAAAAAGGAATATTTTTATTAGGATATTTTAATGGGAAAAGTATGAAAAAGAGATTGTAAAAAGTAGAATAAGAGTAAATTGCACTTTGAGTCGGGAAAGAAGGTTTCTTTACATATTTTTTGGAATTGGGTGAAAGTGGGTGTGGATGGGTAAATTTAATGTACGGAAAATATGAAAAATTATGGAAAAATGGTAAATGTGAAAAATGAGTGGTATGGACTCCGTTTTCAATGTGGCATGGACTCCATTATCAACCAGAGAATTTAAATTTACAGTAATCGTGAATTTTTACCGAGTAAGTAAAAAAGGGGTGTCAATAGAAGACAATCAAGGTTATATTGCATTGTTTAGTTATCAAGAACAAAGACAAATGTGATAGGGTGTAATTGAGCTACAAATTGTGAATTTGATGTATAAAAGTACAATATGTTCATACTTTGTCATCCGACTACATCCAACCAAACACACCATTGTAAACATTGCATCCTAATTGTCTAGGCAATGCATCCTAGTTGTCTGGGCTGACGCCATTACCCATAATGAAGTTTATCACAACTAAATTCGATGATTTGGGGCATGATCTATTTTCACAAAAATACAATATGCAGACCGGTGTGTTTTAATGTATTAAGAAACGTGTTACACTTATTTAATTAGTGAGACTACATCTGATTACATATGCCAGTGTTTCATGGGTTATGTATTAATTTGATATACGGTAAAGCAATATTGAAGAGGAAATAGGTAAAGCAACATTGCAACGAAAAGGAATTCCATAAATGAGAGGGTATTACTGTATATGAGTCGACTTATATGCACAAACTGTAACGATTCGGAGCACAAGGCTGTATTCTCTCTATTTTTAGAAATTTAAATATTCTCCTGTTATTCATTAATGTTATTTTTCTGTACTTCTTAATTAGGTAATGTTAGTAACATATGATTTTTATGCCCCGCCTTTTTCCATATAGGAAATATATATGTAAGATGTTAATTATTCATTCATTCTCTTTACATATCTCTCTCTCTCTCTCTAAAATTTTGTCTCTTTCTTTATCTCTCCTGAAATAGGATATTAGTTATTTATTCATTTATTGAAAGATACGAGATTACAAAATAATTAAAAAATTCAGAACCAAGTATTCAATATAATATTTTTAAGCAAATGCCTTTGTAGAGACATGAGTTATGAATTGGGCCACCAATCCTGTTTGGATGACAAATCCCAAAGAACGAAACAATAATACTATTCATTCCCAACGTTTGGGGTGAAGAAAAGCATATAAAATAGATGATGGAAGTGTTTTTTTCCAATTTTAATTGGTAGTTGTATTAATTACAGTGCATATAGGCGTCCAAAAAAATTATATTCCATGTTTGGGTGGGTGGACTGCGCTATATTTCATCAATTTATTGTCAAGAATAATGTATAATGCAATAAACACAACCTTTTGACTGCAACAGAGTTTACATACAGATCGTTGAGGCTGTATCTTCAGTGACTGCTGGCCTCAATAGATCAACGCCCGATGGCACACTAATTCCTAGCAGTTGGTGACCTACTACCAACGACGACTGCGAAGGTTGTATCATTGTTGATCAGTGTGCCTATGGTCCAACGACTGCTAGGATCCTACAATCTCAACAACCGTTGGGATTCTCCACCATCAGTGACCCGTGTACTTTTGATGTATTGAAAAAAATGTGTTACACTTTCCCAATGAACTAGATTAGACCCAATAAACATCCGCCAATTGTTAATGCAATACATTAACGATGTAGCTTTGAAAAAAACTATGGCTGCAATGTTTCACTGTGCATTACATATACGGATATGGAAGGAAAATTAAGTAAAACAATATTGCAAACAAATAAGAGAGAGTCCATAAACGAAACAGTATTATAAATGGGCCTACATGTATGTACTAACCCTAACGATTCGGAGAACGCGGCTGTATGTTGTAAACCGACATGACGACCATCCCCAAGCGTTCCTTTTGCAACTTTTTGTTCTGCTTCGGCCTTCTCAGCGCCTGCTTGGCCGCGGTAGCCCGAGCATCTGTGACTGAGCAGTGCAAATCAATTGATGACCCGAGTAGCGCGGCATCGTACAAGTTCTGCGTCACGTCCCTTCAGGTTGTGCCGGGGGCAGAAACCGCGGATGCGGCGGGGCTGGCCGTCATCGCCGCCAATCTCATCTCTGCCAACGCCAGCGCCACCTTGTTCAAGATCGGCGAGCTAATCAACAGCGGCAAGGAAACCAAGCCCGTGCAGCAGTCCCTCACGCAGTGCCAGGATTTCTTTAGCGACATCGGGAACGAGGTGACAGCTGCCATCGCAGCCATTCAGAAGAAGTCGTTCGCCGACGCCGACGGGCCCCTCAGCGACGCGTCGAACAATGTTGACTCCTGCGACAGGTCGTTCGCCGAGAACGGCGCCACGAACGTCATCCAAAATGAGATCAACTACTCGAACGGGCTTATCAGTATCGCCCTGCACTTTGTTGATTCATTGTCTAAATGATCGGTGATTGGTAATGCTAGCAGTGCTGCGCTCGAGGTTACAAAACATTTGAGACGACCAGATGTCCCCTGTTTTCCTTGTTTCCATGAATCGATATGACTTACTATTATTATAATAACAATTTAATAAAGAAATCCAACATATGCAACCCAGACAAAAAAAGATATCTTTTTTGGTATTCTCTCATTGTCTAAATGATCGGTGATTGGTAATGGTAGCAGTGCTGCGCTCGAGGTTACAAAACATTTGAGACGACCAGATGTCCCCTGTTTTCCTTGTTTCCATGAATCGATATGACTTACTATTATTATAATAACAATTTAATAAAGAAATCCAACATATGCAACCCAGACAAAAAAAGATATCTTTTTTGGTATTCTACATTTCCATGCCAAGGTTTTAGTTCCTCAATGTATGGGTTTGTGTAGGAATTCGACTTAGGGTGCATTTGTTACGTGGTGAATCACATTTGTTACGTGGTGAATCATGGTGACAGAGAATGATGGTGAATAAAAAATATTATTTGTTTGTCATGGTGATAGAGAATTATGATGAATTCATGGTGAATCCGTGGTAAATTTTGATCTATTTTTGTCCTCATGAAAAAACATAATGAATCGTGGTGAATCATGGTGAAGAAGTTTTTTTTAAGACTCCACTACTTATTTAGACAAATGTGAAAATAAAACGTTCTAATAAATATGATTCTTACTTGTGTAGGATATTTTTCATAAAAAAAATTCTCCTCCCCATTACTATAACCAAGTAACAAATAACATTTTTTAAGTTTTTCACTATCACAATTCCTATCACCATGCACATGTTACCAAACAACACATTTTAATAATTTTCTTATCACCATCACCGTCCCTATCACCATCACCATCAATTTTATCACCACGTCCCTATCACCATCACCATCAATTTTATCACCACGTACCAAACACAGTGTGTAAAATAAGAGTATAAGACAATACGGAGAAACATTGTAAGGTTCCGAAACATCAGAGGTTTGAATATAAGGAAACTAAACATTATTAGGGTCCTAAATGTCAGAAGTTTGAATGTAAAGAAACTAAAATTTAGTCAATAAGCAAACTGGCTTCATTTATCTACATGCGAACGACAACCAACATCCAGTGTCCAAGTTGTCTTCATGGTATCACGGTTTTCATTTCTAGATTTGGTCTGTTAGCCATCGAGGAATGAAGTCTCCAGACTTCAAAAAAAAAAAAAATGAAGTCTCCAGACTTCAAATGCCTTGGAGACATGGACCAAAAAAACAACAATATTGATAAAGCAGTTCAGCAAAATGGAGGTTATTAAGTGCTCGATTACTAGATATAAGTTTGTTATGGATTACTAGATATGACTTGCTATTATTATAATAACAATTTAATAAAGAAATCCAACAAATTTTGGTCTATTGATTAATAGTGTAGTATCATGATGACTAAATAATATGCAACATAGACAAAACAGTATGTAATTTTTTGTTAATTATATTTCTGAAAAAGCTCCCTCGCTCGGTCTTTTCTCCAAACGATTTCTGTGCCGAGGTTTTAGTTCCTAATTAAATGGACTTCGTCAAGGAATCCCTAACCGGCTGTTGTAGAGATAGTGACCAAAATCTGTATTGACTTGCGTACCACAAGACAATATGGAGAAAGATTATAAGGGTCCGAAATGTCAGGAGTTATATTAGAGGGGTTTCTTTATCAAGATGCGAATGGCAACCAACATCCAGAGTCCAAGCTTTGTTCCTGATATGACGGTTTTCATTGTTTAAGAAAAATTTTAGACATAGTCACTTTTCCACCCGCTCGCCTACTCGATTTTAGAGAATAAGACTGACACCTCAAAAACAATTAAATCAATAAAGAATGAAGGAAGTAGAAGAGAGAGAAATTTTTTTTATCCATAACTTTCAACCCGGAGTGTATTTTTTGATGAAATAAATTGCATTAGAATCCTTATAAAAATACTTTCCAACAAGATTAGTGTGAACATACTTTGAAATAATGATAATATGCTAAAAATATAGTATCCGTATTTTAAGATATCATACATATGTTCTAGGTACAAACGTACAATATTCGTGAGTATAGTACATCACCTTCGTGTTTCCCCCAAATCATGTACAATAGCTACTTGTGCATCTATAGATTCGATTGAGCTATCAGTAGCAATGAGTTTAGTACATTACTTTTGAATGAAGGGGATCAAGCATTAGTTGTTCTTACATAATAGTTGAAAGTATTGTACTTTAGTAAAATGTGTATGCTTTTAATGAAATGTGAATTAGTTTATATAGGTATGTTATGTGGTTATCAATATTATTTTATACACGACATGTCTCGTACTGTACTAATAAGATCATCAAATCATGTATTGTTGTTATGTCTCGTACGGTACCTCTAGTATTGTACATCTAGTATTATACTTTATATTATAAAATGTGGTTGTCAGTACCGTACTTCTTGTAGAATGTGTGTGTATCCTTGTATACAATCTTTGTTAAACGGTACATTCTAAATGTATGCAAAAATTAATATAAATGATAAAATATACAGTACTTACGGATTTGTGACAAAATATTGAGTGTGAAAAATAAGAAGACAATTAGTACTATACGTCTATACATATTACGAATGTGAATACTTAAAAAAAATAGAATGTGGTTGTTAGTACTGTACTTCTAGTAGTGTATTTTTTATTACAAAATGTGGTTGTTAATACTGTACTTCTTGTAGAATGTGCAGATATCCTTGTATATGATTTTTGTCAAACCCTACATTCTAAATGTGTTCAAAAATTAATATAAATGATAAAATGTACATGGAATATGAAGAAATAAAGAGACAATGAGTATTGTAACTGAATGGTCAATATGAGTACAGTACCCAAAAATGTACTGTACTTTTGTATACTTCTCTCCTCTCTTAATATACTTCTAATATTCTTTTTTCCAAAGTATGTCAACATTGATCTTGATAGAAAGTATTTTTTATGACAAACCTAATGTTGTTTATCTGGACCTAAAATTTCTTACGATTTAAGAGTTATGTGTAAAATATTTTTCTCTCTCCAATTTTTTTCTTTCATGATATATTTACTTTTTCTGCCATATCAGCATTGACCACACATCCCAACCACCGGGAGGGCGGGGATGTGTAGCATAGCTCTTTGATCCTTTTAAGAGTTTTCCATCGAGGAAATGGAGGTAAGAGCTCAATTATTAAATATAAGGTTATTATGGGCTCATGTGGGCACTCCATCTTAACATATATACGTGATTGCCCTCCTGATCTGTCTTAGTTGGTGGTTATTTGCATTTATCATGATTGGAATTTTATGGAAGGATTTATATTGATCTGAATCAAGTCAGGAATTTTCCAGTCTTCCTGCTGACATCAGTAATGGGGCAAGAAAGCAAGATAGTGCCCGTCATATGCTTGATTGCACATGTGGAAAGTAGCTGCTGACACCAGTAATGGGGCAAGAAAGCAAGATAGTGCCCATTGTATGCTTGATTGCACGTGTGGAGAGTAGCACCGGTAATGTCATTAATTTGAGTGCAGAACAATTTTCAACTAACTTGTTTTAAATAAAGGTGATGTTACCGTTAATGGTTTTCATACCTGAAGACTGTGGAGCCTCCATGGTCAATGGTGGCAACAACCGGCGGCAGTAGACAGAAGTAATGACGGCTGCAACAATGCCTTATGCTGAGAAGAGAAGGGGCAACATCCACAGAAACAGGTGAACAGTTGTCTTGAGCGGAGGTGGAAGACACCAGGAGATTTCTCTCTCCTTTTTGGATTCTTTGATATATAAATTCGGTTACAGTACATTATCCAACAGAGAGAGGACCAATCCCTTATGTAATTCTCCTCATTGTCTCTTCATCCATCGTGAAGAGACACAATGGTTATGGGAAACCTCCCATACCCATAATGGATGCATCTTTTTGGAAAATAAATTGATAATATATTTAATAATTTTGGGCCACACTAAAATAGGATTTAAAAATTCCCCACTTGGTCCAAAATTCCATGGCAATAACGTTTATTTATTTTCCATTGATGCTCAACATAAACACTTCTACATAAAAGTCAGATATGAGTCATAGTGATTGATAATCAATAAATGAGTACCCCCTTCTATGCACCACAATATCTGAACATTTTATGTATAGTGATATAAATTTATGAATAGGTTGACCTCAAAACCTATTTCTTGGTCCAACTTGATGTCAAAACTGACATCATGTTATAACTAGTATTGAAACAGAAATAGCGAGTCAAATATGTGATCACATAATAAATATTACATTGTCAAATCACACTAATCATTACATGTCAAATGACTTTCTCAGACCCATATTCTTTACAAGAGATGTATACAATCCTAGAGCTAGCCCTTTAATAAGAGGATCTAAAATCATATATTATGTACCAATGTGATCAATGATTATCATCTTGTTGTCAACTCGTTCATTGATAACATAGAGTTTTATGTCTAGGTGTCTGTATGCAGTGATACTTTTATCATTATTAGCGAAAGTGACTGTAGCTTCATTATCACAGTATATATGTATTGGCTTATGAATTGAATCAACAACTTTAAGATCTTGTATCATATTCTTAAGCCAAATTTCCTGTGATGATGTTTCATGGCAAGCTATAAGCTCAACTTCCATGGTAGATGAAGCTGTAGTCTTTGCACCACTAGCTAGTAGGAAGATATAGTCTGTTGTAGACTTCCTACTCTCTAGACAACCAACAAAATCTACATATGATATCTAATAACCTCAAGGTTGTCTGTCCTTCTATATGTAAGCATGTAGCCCTTTGTCCCTTGCAGGTAGAGCATCACCATCTTCATGGCTCTCCAATGGTCAATGTCTGGGTTACTTTGGCAACGGCCAAGCATTCCAGTAGAAAAAAACTATGTCTAGTCGGGTACATGTCTAGAGATATTGTAGCTCCCAACTACAGATGCGTATGGTATCTTCCTCATTTCATTCCTTTCAATTCATTACTAGGACACTATTTGGAGTTAAACTTATCTCCCTTAACTATAGGTGCAGGTCCAGGTGAACAGTTTCTCATTCCATATTTCTCCAAAACTTGAGTATATAAGCCTTCTGGGATATTCCAAGTATGCCTTTAGCTCGGTCTCTATGAATTTCCATACCGAGTACATACGTGGCTTCACCGATATCTTTCATTTCAAAATTAGAGGAAAGAAACAATTTGGTTTCATGTAATATGCTCAAGTTATTACTTTCTAGTAGAATGTCATATACGTAAAGAATCAATATTATGAAATTATTCCCACTAACCTTGAGGTATGTACACCGATCAACAATATTAAGTTTAAACCCAAAAGTTGATATAATGGTGTTAAACTTTATATACCATTGTTGGGATGCTTGTTTAAGTCTATAAATTGATTTCCTCAGTTTGTAAACCATGTGACTTCTACTATCATCAATGAAACCTTCTGGTTGTTCCATATAGACTTCTTCAGATAAATCCCCATTCAAAAATTCCATTTTCACATCCATTTAGTGCAACTCAAGATCAAAATGAGCCACTAAGGCCATGATCACCCTAAAGGAGTCCTTCGATGAGACTGGAGCAAAGGTCTCTTTGTAATCAATGCCTTCCTTTCTTGTGAAGCCCTTCATAACTAATCTAGCCTTATACCTCTCAATTTCACCATTTGAGTTCCTTTTGGTCTTAAGGATCCATTTGCAACCAATAGGTTTAATACTCTCTGGTAAATGTACAAGGTCTCAAACTTGATTTTGATCCATGGATGCTAGTTCCTCCTTCATGGTATCAAGCCACTTACAGGAATTTTCACAATCCATTGCTTGTAAAAAGGATAAGGGATCAATACCTTCAAAGTTTATATTTGGCTCTTGAAGGTATACAACATAGTCTGATGGGATGGCAAGCCTCCTTGATCTTGTAGATCTTCTTAATTCAACATGGGGTTCTACAATTCCTGTAGGCTCTTCAAGTTGTTCTTCATCATGAACATTATCAACTTGTTCATTTACAACCTGGCTAGGAGCATGATATACTTCTGTTGGCTCATCCACTTGACAATTGTATATGGAAACAATGATTGGATAGCCTATACATCTTCGACTAGGTGCAGGTGTAAGAGAATTATCCCACATTTCATCAAAGGATATATCCTGAAGTAGGTCATTCCCACTGAGGTGATGATGATCCTCCAAAAATCTAGCCTTACTCGTCTCAACTATTTTTTGTGGGTGAGATGGACAGTAAAATCTATATCCATTTGACCTTTCTGGATAACCAATAAAGAAACAAATAGTGGTTCTTGGGTCAAATGCCTTCTCATGTGGATTGTAGACTCTAAATTTTGCACGATATCCCCATATGTGCATACAGTTCAAGGATGGCTTCCTTCCTGTCCATAATTCATATGGGATTTTTTGGACAGACTTGCTAGGAACCTTGTTTAATACATGCATTGTCGTCTCTAAAGCCTCACTCCACATTGTAGAAGGAAGGGATGAATTACAAAGCATTGCACGGACCATTTCCTTCAATGTTTGATTCCTTCTTTCAGCTACACCATTTTTACTTGGTGTGCCAGGCATTCTATATTGAGGTACAATACCCTCTTCTGGAAGGAAATGTGCAAATTATCCCTTTCTTTGTCCCATATCAGTAAACCATCCATAATATTCACCTCCCCTATCTGATCTGACTATCTTAATCACTTTACCTAATTGTTTCTCTACTACAACCTTAAAGTCCTTAAGGGCTTGAAAAAACTCACCTTTTATCATTTAATAAGTAGAGGAACATATATTGTGAATAATCATTGATAAAGGTTGCAAAATATTTCCCCCCTATAAAACAAGGTAGAAAAGGTCCACTAATATATGTGTGAATTATTTCTAATGTTCCATTACTTCTCATGGCACACTTTTTAGAAGTGTTAGTTTGCTTAGCCTTTATGCATTCAATACATGTTTTAAAATCAGTAAAGTCTAAGGGGCCTAAAATCCCCTCCTTTACTAATCTTTAGATTCTTTCTTTGGAAATATGTCCCAAACTTCGGTGTCAAAATAGTGATGATTGCTCATCTAGTAATGTGCATTTATTATTAATAACATTATGTTGGATTATACAAGATCGCTCAAATGAGGGCTTAATTTAACTTGATAAAGATCATTTATTAAAACACAAGTACCAATTAAATTGGAGTTTTTATACAATGATAAGTGTCCACTTTGAAGAATGAAATCATAGTTTAATTAGTCTAATCTAGAAATAGAGACAAAATTTCTACTACAGTTTGGTACATAGAAAGTATTTTCTAAGTCCAATAACTTTTCATTGTCAAGGATTAATTTGCATGTGCCAACGGCCTTTACACGAGAGGCAATTTATTTCCTGAATAAAGGACTTTTTCACGCTTTGTTGGTTTCTTTTGATTCAGAAATCCCTACAATGTATTAGAAATGTGCACGGTGGCACTAGAGTCAAGCCACCAACTATATAATGGAACATTTGAAAGATGACATTCATATGAAACAATAGACATTATACCTTTCTTTTCCAACCATTTCTTGTACTTGAAGCACTCCTTTTTAGCATGTCCTTTCTTATGGTAGAAGAAGCATTTCATGTTAACCTTGCTTCCCCTGACCTTGCCATCACCTAGCTTGGACACACCACTTGAGATTGGAGTAGTTCCCTTCATTTTACCTTTACCTTTGTTTCCACGCTTGTCATGTGTGCTCAGATGTGCAGTATGGACCCCTTCATTCTTAAGTCTCTGTTCTTCTTGAACACACATGACCAATAGATTATTTATTGACCATTTTTCCTTTTGTGTATTGTAAGAGACCTTGAATGATCCGTACTGACTAGGCAAAGAAGTTACAATGAAATGAATAGGAAATGCATCTGAAATAGATAACTCCATCTCATTAAGTTGGACAACAATGTCTCTCACCTCCATGATGTGCTCACGTATCCCACAAATACCATTGTATTTCATAGAGCACATCTTATCCATTAAGGTGCTAGCCCTAGACTTACTAGAAGAAACATATTGTTCCTCCACTACTTTTAGAAAATCTTTTGTAAAATCAAAAGTTGAAATAGACTGTCTAATATGATTTCCTACATGTGCTTGTATAAGAAACAAACTAAGCCTATTAGAACGTTCCCACTTATCATAAATGGCTTTTTTAGTAGTGCTACTTTCCTCTGTCAGTGGTTGTGATTTTTCTACTCGGAAAGCTAAGTCTAAGTCCATACAAACTAATGTAAACATGACCTTTTCTTTCCATTCATTAAAGTTTGAACCATTTAGATTTGGAATGTTGTTATTTTCACCATACAAAGATGATGAAATAACTGTAATAATAAAAATTCAACATTAAAACCACAATTGAAATATAAAAGTAAATTCCGAGGTCTACTTTATTTACTTTTTATAGTAATTAAGATTAGTCATTACAAACCATCTTTGGATGAATTCGTAGTACTTAGTAAGCATATCGATGTCAGTTATACTCACTTAATGAGACTCAATTTATGCATGCTTTAAATTGATAACATAATTCAACCTTTGAGTTGCTTATGGTACAAATTTAAAGTCATGCAAACATTTCATCATGCATAATAATAATAAAATGATACACGTTTGGGTAGCATCACTCTGACAAAATTAAAATGATTCGATATTGCTTGGTGTCCATATGAATAATTTCTCAAATGCATCATTAGACTTATTCTAGTAAGAACCAACTAAACTTTATGAAAGAGATTTTTAGTTAACATCTTAACCCAAATGATATGGTCATTGACATACTTCAAGAGTAATCATCACGTAAATATGTTTATGCATATATTCTCATGAATATGCAAATACAATATCCAAGTAGTTCCATGCATATGACATAAAAGTGTATTACAGAAAACATACGCAACAAATCAGATTTACATAAGCCATTCACGAAGAAGGAATTGATGCCAGCGGCTAAAGACAACCATCATCCACGGTGGCACAAATAATAAATTGATGAACCCAATTTTCCCAAAAATGAACTAACACACATAGACATATTAAGGCAAGATTAAGGAAAAAAGTAAAAGATATAAAAACTTTAGAAAAGAAGAAACAACCCATAATGAGTCATCAATATGTTTTATCCTTTATTTTATCTATTACCACAATGACAAAGAAGGTTGTGATGGTGCAAATAAATAGACTGGAGTCTAGGAAATTTAGTTCTTTCTTCCTTTGGAAACATGATCATCCTTGTGCACCATAGAAATAAAGAAAGAACACATATAACTATCATTATTCACATATAGGTCAGCAATGATGCCGCAATGGTATTGATTGTGTTGGATCTAGGGCTCTAGAGGGGGGTGAATAGAGCTACAAAAATTCTCACAAGATAGATTAGGCCTTCAAATTATATCAAGTTAAAACCAATATCTTAAGTGCAATTTGAAGTCCTAACTAACAAGCATAGCAATGATGAGAGGAATTGATAACAAGCACTTGACAAGGTCATTTAGAGTGGTTCCACTCTCCAAACTAGGCGAGAGTCAGTCCACTACTAGAGATGTCAACATCTAGGACTTTACAAGTGCTTTTCTCTATATTATCACCAATAAGAGTTACAACACAAGACCACCAAAGGACTTACCCATCCAAGCACAAAGAGTATTCCACCTTACTAAGGACTTACCCACTTTGCAAGAGTCTTCATCCTTCTTCCAAGGTCTTACCCACTCTAGTACAAGTCTTCTGCCTTTAAGGACTTTTCCACTCTTCTTGGATCTTCAGCCTTTGTCTTCTCCTTCACATGGATAAGATCATCACCTCTTCATCAACCTTGAAGAGGAACAACAACAACTCCACATTCACTCTGAGTAGCTTGCTTTACTTTGCTTCATGGAGGAAAGGGGTAGGGAAGATGGAGAAGATGAGAGCTTTACATGCACAAGGGAGTATCTCTCTTACAACATGCCTATCTCACTCATAATCATGAAATGAAGTGTAAACTAGAGAGAGAAAGGGGATCAAGGAGTTGAAACACACTCAACTATAGTAAGGACTTAGAATAACATGAATGAGAAAACTTGGAATGAACTCCAATGGGTCCTATTTATAGCTGGGGGTGTTCCCTTGAGTTGGGGATCACTTAGGGTCAAAATATATCCATTTTTCACAATGCTACAGATCTATTGTCACCCAAAATAACTCACCAACGATTATAATCACTTTTTCCGTGTGTTCCATACAATACATTCAGTTAAATTTCAATAAAGGTAACTCGACCGATCAACTAAATGACAAAGTCAATTTTCAAACTATCGGTTGAGTTTGTTCTGGTGAACATGACCGATGAGCTAAAATTAGATTTGCTCAGTGAGTCGGTCGGTCGAGTTCTTTGAGTGTACAACTCCACCGATGGGTCATCTTCAGAAAATTCATCATAGGATCGGTCGAGTTTCCAACTCGACCGATGAACAACCTGTGACAAATTTTCTAAGTTGACTTGTGAGTTATTAAACCTTGGTATTACGTGTCCTAATATTTTTCTCATCTTAGTTACAATTCATATCATCAATACAAGTGATTACAAAAATAATCTAAGGTCATTTGGAGTGATTTCCCAAATTGCACACTTGCATTGCATTTGACTTGAACTTGAACAAGCTAGGGCTTGTGTAATTTGATCCTTTGCATGTACGTAAGGCCTGGAATAAATTTTGAACAAACATATTAGATACATAGGAATGGAATGGTTAAATCATTATCAAAATATGGACAATGTAGAACTCTCAAGTCAACATTCTCCCCCTTTTTGACAATGACAAACCATTCCTCAATCATATTGAAAAGGATATAGAAGTTATACCTTTACCTTGTGAATTGTAAGGGGATTCAAGATTTGAACAATGTGAATAGCTCACCCCAATATATGCTTACTCTAACCTGCATAATTAGTTTATCTACACAAAGCAACATGACATACAGACTATATGGTCCTTTAGCAAGTTACATGATAAATCATATAGTGAACAAGAAAAGGAACACATAAGCAATAAAAGCAATATGGTTGAGCTTCAAGATATTGAATTTCTCTCCCCCTTTTGACATCATAAAAAGGAAGGGGGGTAGAAGATCATAGAAATAGGTCTTCTCCAAAGAAAAACCAAGCATAAAAGCACAACATGTAATCTCAAAACACACATCGAACAGAGACGAGAGAGATAAATAGTCTAAGTCATAATCAAACCATGGTAAAACTTGGCACCAACTCATGAGATATAGAAAATCAAAGAGTAAGTGTGCACATAATTAAGATTACAACCTAGAAAGTAAGTTCTCATATAACAGCTACAAGCCAAAACGATGAAAACTAAGATGATAAAAAGTATAGCTCAGAACATGTGCTCATATGTTGCTAATACAAAATAGCCTAGAAAGATATATATGATCAGAAACTAGACTAAAAACTAAGAATAACTAGATATATAGGTCATCTATATCTACATCATCCACAACATCATCAACATCAGGCTTGTAGTTGTCATCTCCGTCTGAAGGTGCAGCAACATCGCCTTCATCATCGGAGTCACCAGTGAAGCCATCATCAGTAGATGCAACACCATCATCCTCATCATCACCATCAACCTCATCAACATCAACAACCTCCTCATTAGCTTGGTCTGGAATCTCTTCATTAGCAGAGGGACCAAAACCACGACTAGGCCAACGAGCATTCTGCTCATCCCAAGGCATACAAAGAGCATGGAGCTCATTGGCCTATGGGAAGGAAGGAGCAAAACTATCAAGATTGGCAAGTAGAGTGGCCAAGGGGCCAACAGGAAGAGGCAACACAATAGAGGAGGGTCCACCAGCAACATAGGATGTAGCAATGGAGGGTGCAAGTGGAGGGCCTGTGTAAAAGTGATTATATGCATAGGATGCATAGTCACCTCCTGGGTAGGGCTGGTAGGCTGGGTAGGGATTTGCATAGGACATGTTCATGTTGGACATGATTGAACACATGTCCTGATGTAGGTTCTCTTGAACCTAGAGGTTGTATGCATGTTGATGTATCATGTAGCCCATAAGGGTTTCGTTTGACACATGGAATGAGGCACGGATAGGTCGGGAAGGCTGAGGTGGTGGAGGTGCTCGGGTAGAGGCAGAGGTAGAGGAACCATGTGAGGTGGAGGAGAGGATAGGAATGAACTTCTGAAGAGTGGTCTCACTCATACAAACTCCTTTCTAGGATGGTTTGTAATAAAAGTCATGGAAAAGAGATTTGCCAGTGGCAAGCTGAAATAGACCACAAATCAGGGCTGGGTAGGGAGGGTAGGTACCACAAGTTTTCTTGCCTGAGTCAAAGTAGGTCATGTGGTGGAGAATATATCTTGACCACTTGACTTTGATGTTCTCTAAAAGAGAATACATGATCACATTAGTATTTTCTGCAATCTCCATTTGTTTTTTCTTGGGATGGATATTGTAGTTAACAACTAGGGTGAGGATGCGTCTCTTGAGATCCAAGGCATAGGAGGGAAGGGTGCACTTCTTCTTATAAGTAAATTGAGACTTCTTAAAGAATCTATGAATATCAATGAGATTAAGATCATATTGCTTGTAGAAGGCCTCAGGCTCAACTAGGTTAAAATACTCGGGGTAATCCTTACGCCAGGTGTCAGTCTCATCGGTATCTGAAAAGAAGATGTTTAGGGCATCCTAAGTGAATTGAAATTTCTTCCTAGCTGTCATGGATGTAAGGACTACTTGAGCATTAGGCGGGGGTACGAGAGTGTCGTAATTCAAATGCAAGTTAACGTAGAATTCATGAATTGCTTTCGTGCTAGTGATGGAATTGTTGTAGCATGCACGTTCAGCACCTAAGGCTGAGAGATGGTGAACGTTAAGAAACTCTGCTACTTAATCTATGACCTCTTGTCTTCTAGGTCTAGGCTCAAAAAGGGCACAAAAAGGGAAATGATTCTGGGAAAGGAGCTCCTTATACCTATTTACAGCCTCATTTGAGACAAAAAGAGTGTGATCAAAGGGAATCAAGCAAGAAGAGGATGAAGAAGATGGTACATTAGCTAGGATGGCTCTCTTCCTCCTATTGGATGCCATAGAGATGAAAAAGAGAGGTCAAAAGCTAAAAACTCACCACCAAAAACATTCACAGACCTAGGTTAGCAAGGGGGAAGGTCAAGGGTGGTCTAGCTAGGTCAGATTAGGGCAAGGTTGTGGAAGGGAAGGGAAAGGTAGAGAGCTTAGGGAAAATGGAGGTGGAATCAGTCGACTTTTCTCTAGTTGAGAGGAATAATAGTCGGCCGAACTCAACTTAATATTGCTCCAAACCGACCATCGGTCGAGTTCTGTGAACTTGAAAACTTGACCAATAGGCTTTTTAAAAAGCTCTCAGCCTCTGATCGGTCAAGTTGGCAACTCGACTGATGGTCAACCTGACCTAAACATAAGAAACTTAGTTTCTAGCCATTCGAGTGTGAATTAAATTTATTTTTCTAGTCCATTATGTATTTTGAAAATACTTAGGCACATATCATTCATCATTGGATACTATTTTGCGGTAAAACATGCGTTTTTGAAAAATACCCAAAAATAAGAGAAAAACAAGGCAAAATGAACATGAAAAGCAGATTTTTGGCATATTAGCAAGAAAAGATGATCAAAAGAGAGACAAGACATATAGTATACTAGTTGATGCACATGCTTCGCATGTAGTATATTTATGTATTATTATTTTAGTATGATAAAATATGCATATTTGTTTGTGAATATGTACGTACATATACATATAAGTAACATATGTATATAAAATTAGTGATATGAGAAAAATAGGCTAAAGGATAATATACAAATACCTAATACATTATATAAAGTTTTCATCAACACGCCAAAGTAGTAGCACACATATGATTTTGAGAGTTTAATATAAGACTAAGGATGCTAGTTCGATTCCCCCACAGTACATGATGCATTGAATCCTCAACTAAAAAAAGTTCTCATCGTCATATCTACTATCTTCATGTCTTCATTATTTTTTACATAAAACTGAAAACATTTTTAGTAGCTCTTTTATTTGAATCAAGTTAGGTATTGCATTTCTAATTATAATGACTTCTATTGATATTATTATATATATAATAATTATTATAATAATTATTAATAATGATAATATTATTATATTAATAGTCATATATTAAAGGTAGAACAACAATAATAAGAATGTATAGTATTTAAGGAATTAAAATCAAAATAGACATGATTGATCCAAAAAGATTAAATGGTGCTTGTTAATCACACTATTATAATCATTTGTTATAATGAAAGACTTACTCATTCGTGATGACTACACAAATAAATAAACAAACACACATGCCTTAAACGTACGATGGTGTATATGTAGTTATAATATGTTATTTTCCTGTGAAAAGAATCATTTTTTATTTTTTTCACAATGAATTTCAATCTATTTAGCTAATTTCTATTCATGATAAGTCCTCTTCTCTTTTAATATGAGTACAAAATCTTACATGTGTATATTTGATGTTGTAATCAAAATATGTAAAAACTAAAAAAATAGGAATGGATATTTTCTAAGAAATTTGATCAAGTTCCCACACGTGTCCATCAAACTAAATTACAATAATTTTTATTTGAAATAATCTCTCTCGTTTTACCACCAATTTATGATTCAAAAACACAAAATAGTAAATTGTATTTTATGAATAAATGTAAAACAATGAGTTGATGATAACATAATATTTTAACTATCATGTTACTCCTTTTCGTCACATATTGAGATTTCTTGACATATAAACCATGTGTGAACCCTACCTATAATATTCATTAAATATTTTTCTAATTTTTATTTTATAATAATAAGTTGTTTATAAAAATAGTATCTATGTAGATTTCAAGTGAAGACCTCATGTTATGGTTTTCAATAAACTAATATCCAATGATATATTTGAATCCTACAATAATGTGAAAATCTTCTTTGAGATCACATATTTGTATTTTATATATCACTATTTATTACTTTGGTAGTTGCATAATGTTTTCGTTGCATGGATTATTTGTATCAGCTCTTTATTGTGATGGGATATATATCATAATAATGAAATGTGTGACACAATCTTAAGGATTTCACTTATATCTAAAATGAGTTAATCGTATTTTGTTGTTTTATATTACTTGAAGGCGACACCATTTAGTAGTATCTGACATATGTAACATACAATATTACGTGGAAACTTTAGTGTAGACCTACTATGATTAAGGATCATTATCTCATAGCTTACACATTTTAATAATTTTAACATATAATGTCATATTTTACATATCACGATGACGATTCATGTATTTTCTTTTATTTTTCAAACATGTTAATTTATTAAATGCACTTGGATTCTCATTTGTATTCCTTCTCCTTATAGGGTGTGTATGAATATCCTCAAATTTTTGTTTTTGAGTAGTTTATTGGAGCCGATTAATTCCTCCTCTCCCATGCCTTCTATATAAGTCATATTTCTTATAAATAAGAAGCAACCTTTGACCTATATCCACTTTATTTTCATAAGATACATTTATGAAAAAGTTTAAGAAGTTTTGGGTACATGATCAAATGAACCTTTTCACATCAATTTTCCAAATTTATATCTACATCATAATAGTTCAAAGAATTTCTTAAACTAACATACTATATAAAATTTAATATGATTATGACGTATATTGTAGAATTTTATTAGAAAAAAACAAAAAAAGATTGTGATCAAGACAATATTTAGAGATATAACAATCTCTCAAATATTGATTTGATTATTGTGATCTTCATCTAGAAATATATGTATCAAATATGTGTTTCTGTGCAACCAAGTTGACTTGTTCTTTATTCAAAATTTTTATTGTAATTGGCCTCCACTTTAGCAATACGTAGTAAAAGAAACATACATTCACTCTTTATATTTCAATCAGAGTAATGAATTATGAGAGTAATGAACTACCACATGATGTTCTTGATATTTAGATCAACTATTTGGTATTGTGATAGATATTTCATTAGGTGTAAAATAAAACTGAGAAAGATCATCCACATGATAAACTTTTTCTAGTCATAAAAATATCTAGATTTCTAAGTCGTCTTTAGAGAGCACTTCAATACAATTGCATGCATTAGGAAATTATAATATTATCTTGTGTAATATTCATATATGCATTGTATATCGTGCATTTATAAAATGAGTATCACGTAGTTTGCACTCATTTTGAGTGTAAAGAGAGTGTGGAATGGAGTTGTGTTTCAAATTCAATTTGAAATGTGAGTCATCTTATATAAACCACATTTACATTTTACAAATTGACTCAGCTAACAAAGATTCATCAAGGACATGCTTGAAGACATTTACAAGTTGTTAGAAGGTATTCAAATAGTAGGTTATGCATTTATTAAGACTTCTATAGAATTTCTTTTATTAGTAATTTCAATATAATACAATGGTGAAATGTGGATCTAGCTCTTTACACTAATATTTCATTAGTAGTTTCTTATCTTTGGAAAACATTTGTAATAATACACGGTGTTTGTGAGCTCAAATACTCCACGATACCATGACATATCATTCAAACATTTTATTTATGGTAAAATATTGATTTTGCAGAGAATGAGGTCAAACTGAGATTTGATGCAAAGAAGTATTCATTAATTATATAACTCAAGTAATTATATACATTTGGAATAATTAAATTTATATACTAATAGATATCTGTCATATAAGTATTCTTTAATAATATAACTCAAAGCTATAACATACATTCGACATCACACAAACATGTCTACAAATGTAGACTCGAAACATATAAGTATTCTTCAAATATATAATTCAAGATATTATAAACATTTATAAACATTTGGTATAATAAAAACTTATATACTATTGGAGATTTGATGTGTAGAAGTTTTTCTTAAATATATAATTCAAGATAGGATACACATTTGGCGTAATAAAAAAATTGTCTATCAATCAACTGCTATATGATTTCATAAAAACATAGATATAATAACAATATTGCATCGTTTAAAGAATGAAGATAATAAGTTTGACAAAAAATAGAAAAAATAATATAATGCACAAATATTACTGTTGAATGACTGACCATAATCGACGTGTCAATTAGGAAAAAAGATCTATCATCCATGTGCTGAAGTCTGACGTTGAACGCTGTACATGTGAATTCTTAGATTCATCTATCCAAAACTTTGACGTCAATCACGAATAGTGGAACTGAGGCAACTATGAAGCAACTATAAATGATTACTACGTCCTGGACAATGCAATACCGGAGTAGTGTCTTGGTTTTTGTATAATATTCAATTGCTTTCACCCATGAGTTATTGAGAAGACTCTACAACTATAGGCCTCCTGCACTGGGGCAAGGGATCTTCAGGTATCAGGTTTCTGTTATAAATCATATGCACCTATAAAGTCACCAGGAGGTCTGAAAGCAAAAAAGCAAAGTGGATGATTTAGAAGTGCAAGTTGTAATTTATGATTAAGATGAATAGCAAGCCGTGAGGAGAGCCACTTCAAGACTAACAGCCATAGAGATTCCATGACCATGATTGCATGCAATTCATATATGTAGTTTTGTATGCGTGATTGTGGGACTATGAAAAGACAAATTGGAACATTGTCACTTATACGTCTTGGGACATAGGAAAGGATGAAGGCAAATTTAATATGCAAACGATTAGTGAACATTCAAATTCATTGTGCCAGCTCTGTCGCTGGCCTAGCTAACTATATTTCCGAACTGACCTGGAAACTTGCCCCTGGTGTTTGCAGGGCTTCTAGTTTATTCCAGAACGGACATATGCTCACCATAGACGGCCATACGAGGCATCCTTGATCCACTTTGCATTGCTTCTACTAACCCAGAAACTTGCCCCTGGTGTTTGCAGGCCAGTCGCCTTCCCAGTGCCAATCTATATATCTCTCTCGAGGCATACCTAGGGTTTAAGGATGTCGTGATTCCGTAAACTCTGACGGAGGGACAAACCTTGTAGATACCAGCAAAATCTTATCGAAATACAGATAGTAAAATTCGGAACCGGACACATAGATATAACAGTCGTACCATGTTAGGACTTCAACACAGAATTGTAAATGCACTATGTAGGAGATTGGCAGGAGGACGGAAACTAATGACCGTGCTTAGTAGAGTAGAATAGTAGATGTGACACACCGATCACAAAAACATAATTTACTTAAGAGAAAGCGTTCGTTAGCAGCGGATTATTGAAAATCATTAAAAATTAAAACCATTTTACAGAGAGGTCCACACATTGGAAAACTCTTTCACAAGGAACTGAATTAATTTAATTACATACTAGTTTACAAGTACATGTCATGTATCATCTTTTTCTGAGAATTACAAGCATCAACTGCCCTGTTAAACTAAACACAGGAAGTATAAAATCTCGAGGCACTGAGCCAAAATCTCAAAAGCACTAACTACTACTCTGAGGACCTGAGAGTACAGAGATGACACAAATGACTTTATGTACATCTGTACAAGACATATCAGCTAGTGTCTCCACCTGAGAATTCACTGTTGTCCCTACTACTGTCGTTGTTGTCCTTCACCTACTGAAGGATTTCTGTCTCCTCGTCCACATCCACCTAAAAATGTGGTTCCCACGGGGGTGAGACAATTGTAAATTGTCCCAGCGAGAGATATAACTCTCCGCCAAAAACATTATTATTGTAGTTATTGAATTAACACTGAACAGAGGAATTTTATATTTAACAACAGCTAGTTCAATCTCTAAACCAATTAGAGCAATATTCTTATTCAAATAATTTCATCTATAACTTGATAAAGCAGTCTGTCATTTATACCATAAGAAGTTAAAACACATGTATAATATTGATCCTTCTAGGATCTACCAAACAGAGTAACATCACTACTACAGAAACAGCCTTTGGCGTCGGTTGTTTAACCCCCTTTGGCGTCGGTTTCTGAGCGACGCCTATGTGGGCGCCGCTAAAGGTCGAACACTTCGGCGTCGGTTTTTTAACCGACGCCTATTTAACATATAGACGTCGGTCTTTTAGTAGATAACCGACGCCAAAAGGGTTCACGCCACAGAAAACAGCGTCATCTAGGACACATTCTGTGTCGGTTATCTACTAAAAGACCGACGCCTATATGGACTATAGCGTCGGTGTTTACTTGGTAACCGACGCAGAAAGAGTCCTAGATGACGCTGTTTTCTGTGGCGCGAACCCTTTTGGCGTCGGTTTTCTATAAAAAACCGACGCCATACTTCAAGACGACACGGCCGTGCTTCCCTGCACGGCCGTGTTTAGTACTATAGGCGTCGGTTTTATATGAATAACCGACGCCTTTTCCACCACGGCCGTGCTTTCCTGCACAGTCGGGTTGTTTGTACTATTAGGCGTCGGTTTTTATCCAATAACCGACGCTGTAGGTCTTTGCTGACGGTTTTCTGTAAATAACCGACGCCTATATCTATTTTTTTTCATATCAGTTTGCAGGCCTGCTGTGGCTGGTCAGTAGGATGAGAACCCGCAGTTCAGTTTTCTGAACTGCAGGTTTACGACATCCATTGATATCAGCCTACAAACATGTCACAAACCTGCAAAAGTCCCAAGGAAAATTTCACACAAGTAGATACATTCAGACATCAATTCAATTCTCACATTCACACATATAGAAACATTCAAATACATGTATTAACATTCAGAAATATTCATTTACAGAGTATCATTCATTATCGCTATCAACATCCCAATTATATCTTACAGTTGCCACTGCTTGTATGGCTTTTGCCCATTCTTCTCTTATTTCATTTAATGCTTCCATCGTATATGGAGCATGTATATTTTTTAAGCATTTACCTGTAGTGTTGTCAGTTTTAAACACCTGCAAAGAGAATGATGTATATATATAAGTAATAATATAAAAATAAGATTGATATATTTCATACTAACTAATGAGACTATATATAATACCTCATGTATGGTATCGATGTCCAATGCGGCATGTTTGATAATCATCTGCATAAATCGCATCACATAGTATGTGCATGCCCAGCCATTGTCTTGTGTAGCGCACTATAAATTGAAACATACAAAATAATACAACTAAGCACAATTCACATCAATAATATATACATTGGAGTCGGGAACTTACTTGTACGTTCTCCCAATTTATTAGCTGGTTCTTTTTTCTTGGGACCGTTCCTCTAGCCTTTTTGAGTGCATCTAAACCCCTACATGTTAATATAACATAGTAAATTACATAAGTAAATAGTAATGTAATAACAGATGTTAATAGATACAAAAATGAAATATTTCTCACCAGAATAATGGCATTCTCATTACGTGTCCAATTTTAGTATTTAATGTACTTCCCGCGGGATCTAGATAATAAACAGTGAACGTTCCGGTGACAATAACTAGTAACTCCCAATGTTTACCGCTAGAGGTAAAAAGTTAACAATTAATAACTCAAAATGCACAATAAAAATGGAATTTTCTTAAGTCCAAATTATAAATAAAGTAAACTTACTTGACATTGAATGGAGCTATTATTATCGTCTTCTTTTGCTGACCAAAAATTGTAAAAGCATCTATACAGTATTGTTGAACATTATCAGGGTCTTTACACCAAGTGTCCACTAGTGGTGACACAAATGAGGTCAAGGGTCATAGATGGTCCATGGCCGATACTCTCTAAGCCCATGCCTGATACACCCTATGGGCGACACAAAGCAAGGCTGACACAAGAATCCTTGCCCGATATAGGGCTCAACCAAGCAAGGAAAGGCCCAAACAAGGGAAAACAAGGCCCAAAAGAGATCAACCAAGCCCAAGACAACTCAAGGCACGATACCAAACCTTCCTCTCAACCCTACAGGAAGCAAAGAGAGAGAAAGACATCTCTCAAGGTGACAAACTTGCTCTCCAACCCTATCTCAGGTTATTTTGCAAGTAGCACCTCCAACTCTCAATTAAGCACAAGCAAACCCTAATCATCACTAAAGATGATTAGCAAGCAACCAAGCATGAGGTTTAGGCAAAACAAACAGGGTGAGCCCAAAACAAAGGTCAGGGTCCTTACAAGACATAAACCTCTACAAAAGGATTTCATCCCCGAAATCCAAAGAGAAAAGTGAGGGATACTTCCTCCTCATCTCTTCCTCAAGCTCCCACTTGGCTTCCTCAACACCACGATGATGCCACATAACCTTCACAAGAACCAGGTCCTTCCTCTTCATAGGGATTGAGGGATTTTATATGTGTATATACATATATATACATATCTAATCACCACATACTATAATACCTATCATATACATGCCATATCACACAAATAAAACATGTAATTTAAACATAAGCAATGGTTATGACCATATTATTTTAATTCCTTGGAGCCACAAGGAATTAATACCACCTAAGTGTCTACATCACATGTTTCAACCTGTTGTTGGTTAAGATCTATACTTGAACCAATCCAGGTTGGTCGATTCAACCTTTAAACTGATTGTCTTGCCTCCTGGTTAGTTGGTTGGTCCTCAAAACAATCGTCTAGCCTTTGGTATTGGTTGGGCCACCAGTTAATCATTTTGACACCTATTGTTGTATGTTCTCCTTGATCCTCTAGCCAATTGACTTGTATTCTAAAACGGGCGGGTCGTATGGTGCTCAACATCCTCTTCCTTATAACAAGAATTAAAACTAACCTAATTCTCTTTAACTTGTTACTTGGCAGTAGGAAACCTCGATTTACATTTTAGGGTAGCATAGGAAGGAGACAATAATAATCTTACATTTGGAAGATTAGATAGAGGGTCGACATGCAAACTGAGATATAAATAGTAATAAAAAACCACAACCAAGCAAGCATAAACAACTAGAGTTATTGTCCATAACTATGCTACACCACTACTACATTTTTTTCCAGTAACGTCGCTTCCCATAGTGTCATTTTTACTAGAATAACCGACCTAATAGACTATTGCATCAACTTTATCATAAAAACCGACCTTAAATGTTTCCTGTGGTGAAAATTCATGTGATTTTGGCTTCACGCCTCGATCTATAGGGTCGGTTTTTCCAAATAATCGATGTTATAGGGTGAACAAAAAACACGGGCACTACTTTGGAACTCTAGGGCCAGTTTTTATAGATAAACGACCTTATAGATGTTAACCTCTAGGGTCAGTTTTTTCAAATACCCAACCTTATAGATGGTCTCAAAAATTTCGGGCACCACTTAGTCTCTAGGGTTGGTTTTTCAAATAATCGACCCTACAGACCCGACCTGTAGCATCAATTTTTTGAGATAACCGACCCTAGAGGTCGGTCTAATATCAAAGCTGAGCACATCGCTAGAGACTAAAATTTTGTTTTAGTTCATTTTGTTCGAGAGCACAGTGCTAGAAACCCCCTTCTCTATCGTCGTGTCCAAGGAGTTGTGCCCTTCTAACGCTTTCGTCATGACCATCGTGTTGTTGCCCCAACTGCCATCTCCGACCAGCTGCATCTAGTGTGACCAGCTACGTCCGACGTCCAAAGGGATCTGCTACTTCTTGCCATCCTTGGTCATTCCTCTCCGTAGGTGTCGCTACCCTATTGTGCTCGTCCCGGCTGCTCATCCCAGCATTGCCCTATTGTGCTCGTCCCGGCTGCTCGTCCCGGCGTTGCCCTATTGTGCTCGTCTCGGCTGCTCATGCTCATCCTAGCTGCTCTGCCAATCTATTCTCGGTTCAGCACCTGGTTTGCTCTCTATTCAACACTGGTAAGCATGGTCGTGCCATAACCACAACCATTTTTCTTCTTATTGTCATGCCGCGATTGAGGAGAGGTTTGGAGTGAATATATTTGTTAGGTAGAACGGTCGTGCTGGGTAGCACGACTATGGTGGCTGATTTGCTGAACTGCATTTGTTAAAATCTTCCTACTCCTCTAAAATTGATGTATATTGACCCCTAATGCCTTACATTATAAGAGAATTGAATCGTACATTTGTGTTGTTGCAGGTGCTATTGACTTGCCATTGACTTGCATATATTTCTTCTTCAGCCTTCAAGTGAGGTATAATATTATCACTCTCCCAATATGCCATTAGGCTTCATTTTAATTCAAATCTTTAATAAATATGGTAGTGCTTGGTAGACATTCCAGAAATATGAGGGTAGACATTGTATAGTCTCATATTGACACTTTAGGGTTTATAGATGAGAACATCGATGCATGATGTTTAACTTCATATATAAATCTGACAATAATACATTTATGTATCAGCTTAGAAACCTTGTGATGGAGTGGATTTTTTAAATCCATAAATCTCCAATAACATATTAGAATCCATATCTTGAGTTATAATGAGAGTTCCAAGTGTTTTAGTAAAGTTGGAATGTTGATTGAGATTTATATAATGATTAAGATCCATAAGTTTATGCCTTTTTGAGGAATTTAATTGAATGGTCTAATAGAGGAGCTTGGTCACAAAATTTGAGTAGAAGGTATATCGAGAGGTAAAGAAGCTATGGTTAAAATTTGGTGGCATTTGGATATTCCTGGAAGAAGTTATTTGGGTTTGAAAATGATGAAATAATGTGTATATTGATATAGGTTATTAATAGAATCTAGATTATATAGCCTAAGTTGCCGATATATCAGGGTGTCATGCGCCCCATACTTGAATAAAATAGGGATTCGTATCGTGGCATCTCGGTGGCCGTTGGATGGGTCAGAGTGGACGGTCAGAATCTTGTCTTCAAGATCGCATAGTCAGGACATCATGGGCAACTGGAACAGAAACATGGATAGCCGGTTGTGGATGATCATGGCCTAGAGGGGAAATGAAGTGGGCAGTTGGCCTCCCAACTTTGTTAGGCACTCCAAGACCTATCCATCGACCCTTTACTATAGTCATCTAGTTGAGAGAGAAGAGTGTACAACCACCCCCTGGTAGTTATCTCTCCTTCGATAGTTGTAGGAGGATTGGAGAGATAGAAGGGGCAATGAAGAAGAGGAGACCGGAGGAATATAAGAGGTTGTCTAGGTTCCTACATGTAAACTGAAACTCCTTGATGCTTGAGATGCAAGCCTCAAAGCGAGGAAGCCTTCTTCCCCTTTCCATCTGCCTACCAGAGCGGATGGTGTCGGTGACGAAATGGCGGAGGAAGAAGGGACCCTCACTAGCGAAGCAGAGTGGCCGGGGAGCTCGGGGAGGTGTGGTCAGAGCTAGTAGAAGCCCTAGAAAATGGCAAGGAGCGCTACGGCGCTGTCAATTCCACGCCGGAGTGGGACCCAGCCGTGGCGGTGCCCTACCGGTAGCTGCAGGACCTAGCGACCTGGAACCACGAGCTAGAGTGCAAGTGGCCGACGATGTTGAGAAGATGTCGCCAAAGCATCTAGAGGCATTTAGATCTGATCATCGGTGCTGGAGCACACTCGTAGACTCGCCGGAGAGGAGTACCACGGAGACGCTCTGTGAAAACAGAGTTCCGCGGAAGTCACGAACGAGATCTAGCGGAGACAAAAGACAGAGAGGAGAGGGGTAGAACCGGGTCCAAACCAAGAAGGGCCAGCCGGCTCAACGTGGGCTGAGGAGCCAAGAGCCGCTGCCTCAAAGTGGACACGTGTCACCTCCTTATTGGCCAGGAAAAGGTTAATCCCAGAAAATACTGAAATCTTTGATAATTCATAGAAAATAGCTCATTTATCTGAAAAATACAAAAAAACTACCGAAGTTCTCAGAAAAATGAGTAGAATAACATGGTCCATAAAATCAGTGTTTTGATGCACTAATGTTAGGAATATTGTGTAAGTTGTATTATGCTTAGTCCATGAGTAATAAATAGTAAATGATGATATAAAATTATGGAAAAATTTTAGTAAGTCCATAATCATGTTTGTAATCCAATTGAAGTCATAAATAATGATGTTGATGCATGAAATCATGTATTTCGCTTATAATGTCTATTTAGGGCTAATAACCCTAAATAAAATGCAATAAATGCACACATGCTCAATAAATGATGAAATTCACAGAGTAAGCTCATATCAATAAACGGAACCTCAGTTTTAATTATGAGATCATAAAGATGAATAGAATCCATATTATATGAAGATGAATTGTAATACATGTTATAAAACCCTAATCTAGGTTAATGATGTAACCTAGGGTTAATATGTGCACAAAGAAAAGGATATGGAACCTAATGTTCAGATGATGAACTTTGATAATGAGATGTAATCTGGAAAATGACATCAGTGAGATAATCATAAGATAAGAATACAAGTAATGATACACATATCCTAATGAACTAAGAGAAACTCTAATGAATACGATTAGGGTTAAGATGAGATGTAAGATGATGTGAACCTGATGATAGTATATGATCTTGTCTTGATCAGGTTTATCAAATTTATAGTTGACATGAGGAATATGTGATTAGGATGTCTCTTTGGAAGGTACGCCATTACCCCTTACTTGGCTTATTATACAATATGGTTGTGTTATATGCGTAGTAAAATACTTGGCATATGGTATTAGATGAAATGATTATCTTGTATGATATGTTGCTTGAAGTTTCATATGTATTGCTATGAACACATCAAACATAATATATATGTTCCATTATATGAAAGAAACAACTCTATGGCAGTGTGCTTGGAAGTGACCGAACTCTATGGTAGTGGTCACGTTGTGCATATGGAAGCACCAACTCTTTGGTAGTGTGCTTGGACCCAACTCTTTGGTAGTGGTCACATTGTACCTATGATCCAACTCTTTGGTAGTGATCATAAAGGCCTTAATGCATTCAACCTTCGGCGGTCAATGCATGGATGATATAATGGAAATGTGCTTAAAATATGTGTTCTCTTTTGTTAATGAAAATCTTTGTACAAGTATATGATTTTCTTATATTTCTTCTGTTACTGCCAAGTATATTAGTTTTATCTTATTGCCAAGATAGGATGAGAGGTAAATAAAAGAAACGTAGGCGTACTCAGTAAAATATTCTTGAATATTGTGCTGACATGTACCACATGTAATCTTTTTTTTAGGTTGTGGTTATGCTTTTGAAGATCTTGGATAGTCGTGAGTTGTGTGGCAAGCTGATGTGCAGGTGGACCTATTATCTTAAGATCTTGTAGTTTAGTGGTAGTACATGTATATGTATAGGTTTTCTATTCAATATGTAATATCAAATGTTGTAACAATTCATGTTGTAATTATATGTTGAATGGTGAACATGTGTGTATGGTTTTATTATTGTTCATGTACATGTGCTACTGTTGTTTCCTTCTGACTCCCTTGATTTTCTTATTCTTAGCCTTGTGTGGGATGTTTAAATTGGGATTCTCGCTGAGGTGAGGGTTTCAATTTGGACGTCACACATCAAATTAAATTTTAGAAAATCCGGGGACATCACAGGTGGTATCAGAGCATGAACAATAGCAAAGCCTAACATTTGCTCATTATGCAACTCAAAACTAAAGAACCTTGAACTTAATAATCTTTTAGGGTTAGATTAGTTGTATTTTAGAGACTAGATCTGACCTAGCCTCTAGGTTAGCACCTAGATGTCTGAGAACTAGGTCTAGATAGGTGCTTGTTGAGTAGCAAGTCCTTAGATGTCGTTCTTTCCTTGTAGTGCAGCGGTATGGGACGTTGCACTATTTGGAAATGACGTACATCGAGGGAAGAGAAACCCTAGACATATTGTGCATGTTTTCTACAGTAGCTACACTAGTCTACCCCTTGTTCTCACCCTTTTCACTATTTTTCATGACACTATACTCTCTACTATGTGTGGGACACTCGTTTTTAGGATTTGGTTTTTTATTCCAATCGGATCGAACCTTGATAGTTTTCTCTGACGCTTGTTTTATCAGAGAAAAACTATATAATATTTTATTATATATATGTATTACAAAAATGTGTCCCCACACATGTATGAGTAGGAGGTGTTCATGCAACCTAAGTGAAAGTGAATGACATCAGTCTAGAAGAGAGTGTAGTTCTAGATTAGATGTCTAGAGCCTTTTTGATATATATGTGATAGATGGAATAGATGATATAAGTTTTGATGATAGGATGTAAGTCTTATTTAGATGACATAAGATGTTTATGATGATATATGGTTGTCTTTGAGGACTTAAGTTCAGTTTTGAGGATTTGACATGAGATTTGATGATGCAAGTAACTAGGCTTTTATGAGATATGTTAAGCTGAGACAAAGATGAGAGTCGGCATGAGCCTCAAGTTCTTTTGTGAAGGAGGACCTCTAGTGTTAGGACCAATTTTAGGGTTAACTCCAGAGAGAGTGAGACCCACAAGGAGAAGGCTAGAGAACCTAGACTCTAAGATATGAGAATTCTGAGAATGTGTGATATGATATGTCCTAAACTAGACTACTCCCGAGTGATTGAGTTGAGTTGCTTTATGCATGATTCCTATAGTTTTGTGGAACCCTAGATGTCCTTGGGAGGGCCAAACCGTAGAGACAGAGAGAGGCTCGATATATATGTGCATGTGATATGAATATGAGTGCCTGTCATCTGGGTGAGGGAGAGAACCCAAGACCCTGGAGGAGGTAGCTGTGATAGTTTCTGTGAAGCCTCATGCTCAGGTTGGTGATTTCCCACATAGGAATCTAGTGGTGTATATAAGAGAGATTTGTGTAAGATGTCTCATGAGTAAAGACCTATGAAGAGTATGTCATAGCATGTGTTGGTTTGTGCTTATGTGGCTAAAGCTTGTAAAGATATCACGAGTGCCAATGAGGTAATCTGAAACCCTAAACCAAGGAGGGAGGATAAAGTATATGCATATGAGGTACTCATAGAGTTGAGATAGCTCAGAGAGATTGAGCGTGACACCACCCTCAGGATAAGGGTTGGGAGAACCTTAGTTGGACTAGATAAAGTTTTGATACATGTTTGTCAAGCCACTTGTATAAGTTTGTTTAGCACAACCATGATATGATATATGTAAGAATGTGATCTAATCTTGAGATGTGATATATAGACGTGATACGATGGAAACCTATAAACGGGTTTACTAAATATCAATGAATAAATGGTTAACCACATACATAAATAATGATGATAATGTGATATTGCTAGTTAATCTTGTGATAAAATTGCTAGTAAATGTTGCAATTTATTATGAACAATGAAATAAGATCATATGAATGAACATGTTACACGAGGTGTTAATCTTAGTGCTTTGAAAAAAAATAGCGTTGATAGTTAGCACAACATAACGTTTATGACACCTTGATATGATCTATATGAATAAAGTGGGTTAACTTAGTTAACTCCCTCCTAAAAGGCATATGTTAATGATGAACATGTTCTAACAATGAGCTAAACAAAATGTTTATGACACCTTGATATAATGGGTTAACGTAAGTTAACTCCTTTAGAACATGTTAATATGATTTGGGAACCCTTATGCATGGGTAAAGATAAGGATGCAACCCTAACATATGAGACATGTCATGACATAATCAGAGTTTCTAAACCCTTATTGAGCCTTCTATGAAGACGTGTTTCACCTTAGATGTTTTAAAACCTCCTAATAGTGGTTGGATATAATCATGGGGCTTCTTTTTGTGTATATGTTTCACCTTGAGTAGTGCCCTACATATGGATGAATATCTCTTTGTTTGCCTTGGAGTAAGAGTATGGTTTAATTTCGAGGATGAAAGTTCCTTTAAGTTGTATATGATGTGAAAGACTGGATTTTTTTGGGCTTAATTTCGAGGATGAAATTTCTTTTAAGGGGTGTAGGATGTGATGGAGTGGATTTTTGAAATCCATAAATCTCCAATAACATATTAGAATCCATATCTTGAGTTATAATGAGAGTTCCAAGTGTTTTAGTAAAGTTGGAATATTGATTGAGATTTATATAATGATTAAGATCCACACGTTTATGCCTTTTTGAGGAATTTAATTGAATGGTCTAATGGAGGATTTTTTTCACCAAATTTGAGTAGAAGGTATCTCGAGAGGTAAATAACCTATGGTTAAAATTTGGTGGCATTTGGATATTCCTGGAAGACGTTATTTGGGTTTGAAAATGATGAAATAATGTGTATATTGATATAGGTTATTAATAGAATCTGGATTATATAGCCTAAGTTGCCGATCTATCATGGTTTCATGCGCCCCAGACTTGAATAAACCAGGGATTCATATCGTGGCATCTCGGTGACCGTTGGATGGGTCAGAGTGGACGGTCTGAATCTTGTCTTGAAGATCACATAGTCAGGATATTGTGGGCAACTGGAACAGAAACATGGATATCCGGTTGTGGATGAGTGTGGCCTAGAAGGGAAATGAAGTGGGCAGTTGGCCTCCCGACTTTGTTAGGCACTCCAAGACCTGTCCATCGACCCTTTACTACAGTCATCTAGTTGAGAGAGAAGAGTGTACGACCACCCCCCTGGCAGTTGTTTCTCCTTCGATAGTTGCAGGTGGATTGGAGAGACAGAAGGGGAAATGAAGAAGAGGAGACCGGAGGAATATAAGAGGTTTTCTAGGTTCCTACACATAAATTGAAGCTCCTTGATGCTTGAGATGCAAGCCTCAAAGTGAGGAAGCCTTCTTCCCCTTTCCATCTGCCTGCCAGAGCGGCTGGTGCCGGTGAGCATATGGCAGAGGAAGAAGGGACCCTCACTAGCGAAGCAGAGTGGTCGGGGAGCTCGGGGAGGTGTGGATGGAGCTAGTAGAAGCCCTAGAAAATGGCAAGGAGTGCTACGGCGTTGTCGATTCCACGTCAGAGTGGGACCCAACCGTGGCGGTGCCCTGCCGGCAGCTGTAGGACCTAGCGACCTGGAACCGTGAGCTAGAGGGTGAGTGGCCGACGACATTGACAAGATGTCACAAAAACATCTGTTGGAATTTAGATCTGATCATCGATGCTGGATCACACTCGTAGACTCGCCGGAGAGGAGTACCGTGGAGGAACTCTATGAAAATAGAGTTTCGCGGAACTCACGAACGAGATCGAGCAGAGACACAAGCCAGAGAGGAGAGGGGCTGAACTGGGTCCAAATCAAGAAGGGTCGGCCGGCTCAGCGTGGGCAGAGGAGCCAAGAGCCACGGCCTCAGAGTGGACACGTGTTGCCTCCTTATTGGCCAGGAAAAGGTAAATCCCAGAAAATATTGAAATCTTGGATAATTCGTAGAAAATAGCTCGTTTATCTGAAAAATACAAAAAAAATACCGAAATTCTCAGAAAAATGAGTAGAATAATACGATACCATAAAATCAGTTTTTTTATGCATTAATGTTAGGAATATTGTGTAAGTTGTATTATGCTTAGTCCATGAGTAATAAATAGTAAATGATAATATAAAATTATGGAAAAATTTTAGTAAGTCCATAATCATGTTTATAATCTAATTGAAGTCATAAATAATGATGTTGATGCACGAAATCTTGTATTTCACTTATAATGTCTATTTAGGGCTAATAACCCTAAATAAAATGCAATAAATGCACACATGCTCAATAAATGATGAAATTCACAGAGTAAGCTCATATCAGTAAATGGAACCTCAGTTTTAATTATGAGATCATAAATATGAACAAAATCCATGTTATATGAAGATGAATCTTAATACATGTTATAAAACCCTAATCTAGGTTAATGATGTAACCTAGGGTTAATATGTGCACAAAGAAAAGGATATGGAACCTAATGTTCAGATGATGAACTTTGATAATGAGATGTAATCTGGAAAATGACATCAGTGAGATAATCATAAGATAAGAATACAAGTAATGATACACATATCCTAATGAACTAAGAGAAACTCTAATGAACACGATTAGGGTTAAGATGAGATGTAAGATGATGTGAACCTGATGATAGTATATGATCTTGTCTTGATCAGGTTTATAAAAGTTATAGTTGACATGGGGAATATGTGATTAGTATGTCTCTTTAGAAGGTACGCCATTACCTCTTACTTGGCTTATTATACAATATGCTTATGTTATATGCGTAGTAAAATACTTGGCAAATGGTATTGGATGAAATGATTGTCTTGTATGATATGTTGCTTGAAGTTCCATACGTATTGCTATGAACACATCAAACATAATATATTTGTTCCATTATATGAAAGCACCAACTCTATGGCAGTGTGCTTGGAAGTGACCGAACGCTTTGGTAGTAGTCATGTTGTACATATGGAAGCACCAACTCTTTGGTAGTGTGCTTGGACCCAACTCTTTGGTAGTGGTCACATTGTACCTATGATCCAACTCTTTGGTAGTGATCATAAAGGCCTTAATGCATTCAACCTTCGGCGGTCAATGCATGGATGATATAATGGAAATGTGATTAAAATATGTGTTCTCTTTTGTTAATGAAAATCTTTGTGCAAGTATATGATTTGCTTATATTTCTTCTGTTAGTGCCAAGTATATTAGTTTTATCTTATTGCCAAGATATGACGAGAGGTAAATAAAAGACACGTAGGCGTACTCAGTACAATATTATTGAATATTGTGCTCCCATGTACCACATGTAATCTTTTGTTTAGGTTGTGGTTATGCTTTTGAAGATCCTGGATAGTTGTGAGTTGTGTGGTGAGCTGATGTGCAGGTGGACCTATTGTCTTAGGATCCTATAGTTTAGTTGTAGTACATGTATATGTATAGGTTTGCTGTTCAATATGTAATATCAAATGTTGTAACAATTCATGTTGTAATTATATGTTGAATGGTGAACATGTGTGTATGGTTTTATTATTGTTCATGTACATGTGCTACTGTTGTTTCCTTATGACTCCCTTGATTTTCTTCTTCTTAGCCTTGTGTGGGATGTTTAAATTGGGATTCTCACTAAGGTGAGGGTTTCAATTTGGACTTCACACATCAAATTAAGTTTTAGAAAATCTAGGGACGTCACAAACCCGTTCAAAATTTACTCATTAGGAGTAAATTTTGGATAGTCCCCGGTTTGGGACTATTTTTGGATATTTAATCTCACTTAGGATGTAACTATATAATGTATATTTAGTTTTGAAGAAATTTTTAGTAGTATTTCCTCATTTGTTCTATGGGTACATATGTGACTAGTTATTTTCCATTTACATCGGTGTACTTAGAGAACCTAGGGGAAATGCTGCTGAAATTTTCTTCAAAACTAAACATACATTATACAGTTACTAGTGAGATTAAATATTCAAAAATGGGATAGGTGGTACACTTTAGTATAAAATTAATTAACTTCCTATCAATAAAAACTTACAACTTATAGTATCAATATTGAATGCTTAGTTTTATAATTAATTTTAATGTGATATAGAAAATGGATCAAAATTGGATGTCTATCAAGAATCATTGCAGTCCAGAGTTTGCTAAAGGTCTTGATGAATTGATCAGATTTGCTGAGGAATATAGGAAACTACCTACATATAGGTTATATTGTCCATGTAGAAATTGTGGTAACAATTTGAAAGTTGATACTACTAAGGAAATTAAGAATCATGTCATATGCAATGGGATCATACAAGGTTATAATGAATGGTATTGGAATGGAGAGAAATTTAATTATGGATCAAAAAATGTCGATATTAATAGTTGTGGCATAGAAGATATAGATAATGATGATAATTTCCATGATGAATTGATTCAGGATGACCCGATTCAGGATAATATGGTTGATGAGATGCTACGTAGTTGTCGCGATAATATCATTGATCCACCTTCTTTATTTGCAAACATTGTCCATGATGTTGAAAAACCATTATATAAGGGTCGTACTAAGTTCACGAGGTTGAGTGTTGTGATGTGATTATATACTCTTAAATCTCAAAACCAGTGGAGCGATAAGAGTTTCTCTTCACTATTGTCTTTGTTAAAGGATATTCTTCCTGAAGGCAACGAGCTTCCAATTTCAACATATCAAGTAAAGAAAATAATGTACCCAATGGGAATGGAGGCTAAGAAGATTCATGCATGTCCAAATGATTGTGTGTTATTTCAGAAGGACTATAGTAATTTGATAAATTATCCAAAATGTGGTGCATCAAGGTATAAGACCACAAATTCAGCTAAGGCTAAAAATGGCTCTCCTGTCAAGGTGATGTGGTATCTACTAATAATACCACGATTTCAATGTTTATTTGCTAATACAGAAGATGCAAAAAATTTGTCTTGGCATGGGGAGTTAAAGGCCAATGATGATGGCATCCTACGACATGCATCTGATTCACCACAATGGAAGAAAATTGATTTATTATACCCTCAATTTGGTAAAGAACCAAGAAACTTAAGACTTGGACTCTGTACAGATGGAATGAATCCCTATGGTACATTAAGCAGCCAACATAGCACGTGGCATGTTATGATTGTTATATACAATCTTCCTCCTTGGTTGTGTATGAAAAATAAATAATGTTGTCATTATTGATATCAGGGCCCAAGCAACCTGGAAAGGATATTGATATTTACCTTCAACCTCTAATTGATGACCTAATGAAACTATGGGAATAAGGTGTTATGACAAATGATGCTTCACGTAAAGAGATCTTTAGTTTGCATACTATGTTATTTTGCACGATTAATGACTGTCCAGCTTATGGAAATTTTTCTGGATATAGCATAAAAGGATACAAAGCATGTCCTATTTGTGAGGAAAATATTGATTCAATCCGACTGAAACATGGTGGTAAAATCGTATATCTTGGTCATCAGAGATTTCTCCCACCAGTGCATCCTTATCGAAGGCAATGTAAAACCTTTAATGGGTCAACTGAGGAATGAAGTGCTCCTAAACCTATACTAGGAAATGTTTTATATGATCGGGTGAAACATATTGTTAATGAATTTGGAAAGAGTTCAAGTAGTCATACTCTCGCATGTGACAAATCTCTAAACAATAAGAGATTAATATTCTGATATCTTCCTTATTGGAGATCTTTGGCAATTAGATACTGCATTGACATCATGCATGTTGAAAAAAATGTGTGTGATAGCATCATTGGTACGCTATTGAACATACCAGGAAAGACTAAAGATGACATCAAATCTAGAAAAGATTTACAATTAATGGGCATAAGAAAAGAATTATCAGTGGAGATCAGGGGTCACTGCACATATTTACCACCATCTTGTTACACTTTGTCAAAGTAGGAGAAAAAGAGTTTCTATGAGTGCTTGTATAATATTAAGGTTCCACAAAGATACTCTTCTAATATTTGTAGATTGGTATCAAAGAAGGATCTGAAGTTAATAGGTCTCAAATCTCTCAATTGTCACACCTTAATGCAACAAATTTTACCTGTGGCTATTCAATCTATATTGTTGAAGAATGTAAGGTTTGCAATCACAAGACTCTATTTCTTCTTCAATGAATATGCAACAAAGTGATACATCTTGATACTCTCAATAAATTACAGAAAGATGTAATTGTTACCATGTGTCAGCTTGAAATGTACTTTCCTCCATTTTTTGATATCATGGTTCATCTTGTAGTACATTTTACAAGGGAGGTGAATATGTTGGGTCCAATTTTCTTACACTAGATGTATCCATTTGAACGCTACATGAGTGTTTTTAAAGGTGATGTTCGGAATCGTTATCATCCTAAAGTGAGTATTATTGAGGGTTATGTGGCTAGGGAGGTGATGGACTTTTGCAATGATTTTTTGAATTGCAATGAAACTTCTAGCGATCTAAAAATTCCCATGACACTAAATCTTATTGTGGCAAAGGAACTCTGGGAGGACGAGTGAAAGGAATCACTCGTTAAGATAGTTTATTGTAGATCCTATAAATAAAAATTGGTTTGTCGTTCTTCATGGAAAAAGACAGTTTATTGTAGATCCTATAAATGAAGAAGAATACTATGAAAAGTATGATGATTCCAGCCCATTCTCAGTTGGTTTGCCAAGTGTAAATGTTGAAGATAACACCGGTGAATATTATAAACATCAAGACCATGTTGAAGGAATTTTACTTGACTAACAACTCAACCAATACTAGAGGCATGTATTCTTTGAATTATTTATTTTATTATCATTCAAACACGTAATCTTTTAAATATACATCATATATCATGTATTATCATGTATACTTTTATCACTTGTGCTTTTACTATCACTTATGTTTCTTTTATCATGTATACTTGTAGGTTCTAAAATGGCGAGTGAAGATGAACATTCTGAGCTAAGAAAAGTAGAGGTCCCACACTGATGTGTAGGTTGTAGGAGCTCAGGGCCAAAGGGGAGAAATTGGTAGTCCAGATTGATGTCACATGAGCACCTATTGGGGAACATGCCAGTGCTTTCAATCAATACATAGGGGAGACCGTGCGCAGTAAGGTGTCAATAGATATAGAAAATTGACTTGATGTTTCTAATGCCTTAAAATACCTCCTATGGAAAGATATATCTGTGAGTGGAAGTGATATTATTTTAATATGTTTTTTTCTATTGATTCTAATTTAGTTTGCTAGGAAAGACATATCCTTTTAAGACAACATTATTGCTTCTTTTGCATGTATAGGGTGTTTTTCATCTAAATAAAAAAGATCACAAGAAAAATGTGCTACAACATTGTGGTGTACGATGGAGGGCTTTTAAGACATATCTCAAAAGGGAATTTATAGATAATCCTAAACAAAAGAAGAAAGCAAAAAATATGTATATTTTTATAGATCATGAGGTGTGGGAAAGATTTGTTGTAGCTGGGAACATGGAAGAGTTTCAGTTAATAAAGATTGTGATGAATTGTATGAATCTTTAATTTTATACAATTAAGCAGGTGAATCTTTTTATATATGTTTGCCAAGTCTAAATTACAATACCTCATTTTAAATGATCAGGCTATTCACGTGGCCCAAAAGGAAATATGGACCAAAAATGTGCATGCCCATTGGTTGGGGACCGGTGGTTATGCCTTCCGCTGCCAACTACAAGAGAAGCAACTCTCTTCTGGATAAGAGTCTAGTACAACTCAGGCTGAGCGTACACCCTAACACTTGCAGTGGATTGATGCTAGAAAGAATCAAGCAAGTGAAATTGTCAACCCTGCAACTAAGGAGGTGGCACAAAAGATGGTAGGTTTATCCCAACTAAGTAAAGAGTAACTCCCACAAACTTAGATTTATTTATATCTAATTGATATTGTGATTTAATATTTTTATTAACTATGAATAGATTGATCTCCACGAGCAAAGGAAGGAAGGAAAGTTCATCCCAACTAGACACACAGATGAACTAACAGTTGCTCTTGGTATGAAGGAGCATCCTGGCCGTGTTAGGGGATTAGTTTCTGGCATATGATTCAATTCTTATTTTGTCCATTCACAATCTAAAAGAGGTCGTGTAGGAGGTCTTACACAAGAGGAGGTTGAAACATTAGTGTAACAACCCTGACCTGGGTTATGAGGTAACCCTATTTATTTTGCCTAATAAAGTTTCTTAGAACTTTAATATAATCCTCTAAGGTGTTTTGTTATCATGTGACACACTCATGTTTCAAGTTTGGTCCCGATTGAACGTTGTTTGAGCAATTTTCCTTTGTTTTGGAACAAAGTGCAATTTACCCAAATTGAGGGGCTATAATGCAAAATGTCACATGTTGAACATGCCTCATGTGTTGTAGCATCATTATTGAGAGAATGATGCAAGGTGGTGGCTTGTGGAAAGCCTCAATTCCAAGTTTGAACTTGTTTGAACAATGATGGTACCTTGTGCACCAATTTTGGTACAAATTGTAATTTACCCAAAATGTGGGGTTGATATGCAAATTACCACCTCTAGAGTGTTCCTATTTCCTCAATGTATCATTTATAGGAGAGATAATTAATGATACACCATGTTTGATTCCATTATGAATGATGGTAATCTTGGTGATGAAATGACCAAGAAAAAGGGTTGAATTTGGAAGCTTAACTTGAGTTGTATCAAGTTGAAAAGCATATATATGAGTGCCTATAGGACATGGAGCCCAAGGAGGTGTTCCATATAGTTTTGTGAACTCTTGGAAAAGTCCATATCGTTCAAATCACCTCAAGGAGGTGAGGTATGATGGCCAACAAGTTTCCTTAGAAAAAGTGCACCGGCTTGACATAAAATAGTGATTAAACCTAGATGATTTATCCAAATGGATAAGCAATGGACGAATTTGCATCTTTAGATGATCCTCAACCTTTTTAAATGCAAGATAAATGTTTATGCAAGCATGGACACGTGTCATCCATGCATGACACGTGGCACCTACTAGCTCAAAATGTTGACACCTCATTTTTGCCTTTCTTCATGATCAACAAGTATATATACCCCTAGTTTCACCGCTTGGTGCAATGTTGCGACCCTTACCACCCTCCTACCCTAAGTTATCGTGCATAGAGCTCCCATATCGTGAAGGGATACTGTGGTATCGTGCATGGGCCTTGGGGTATCGCCCATGGCAAGACCATATCGCCCAACTAGGTGATATCAGCTATATAGGGTGATATTAGCCATAGAGTGAAGTGTTTTCACTCCAAGTGAGTTCCATATCGTGCAAGTGAGTATCATATCATGCAAGAGTGGTGGCATGTCATGCACGAGCACAAGGGTATCGTGCATAGGCCTTGGTTATCGGCCATAGCAAGTATATCGGCCATACCATGTTGATATTGCTCATAGTAAGTTGATATCGGCCAATTGAAGTGATTTTGGCCACAAGTGAGGGGGTATCGGCCAGAAGCAAAGTTGTGTCAGCCAAGAGGAATTCCATATTGCCCAAGAGATGTAGGGTGTCGTCGAAGGATTTAAGGAACTCAAAACTTAACCCTAAGGTAAGATATAGTTGTCTTCAAGCTTGAATTGAAGCATGGAATTAGGGTTATGATATACCTTTCTTTTCTTCTTCACCAATTGCTTATCCATGGTGATTCCTTGTATATGAAGGAGTTGTGAACGAGACTTGGACCTTTGATAAATTCATATTCAACCTTAGGAACATGTAGCTTTGGACCTTGAAGCTTTGAAGTTGTTCGTAAGGCGGGTTATATAACTTGAACTCAATCATGTTATTATTCATCACCTAAATTGTTGTATTTAATGATCTACTTTTAATTCCAAAATTTCCTAAAATAGTTGATGAAATTATGAGTTCTAGTTGTTTCTTAGACATGTTGACTTGAACTATAATAGTTAGAATAAAGGTCTAGAGCTTGAAGATTGTGATATCACCTTGTAAAAGTGATATCGGGTGCATGCACATAAGCAAGCACCTCTAACCCAATATGATGATGCACTTATTTCACTAAAATGATATGAATAGGTTTTTAAACCTTATTGAACGATATGGGGGTGTAGTATACACCTCTGGAACGATAGGAAGTCTATTATAGACTGCATGCACGATACAAGGTCAATTGTATACTTGTACGTTGACAAGAAACCCTAAATTGGGTGACCCGATATAAATGAAGAGTAACAAGTGCTATTGCAAAATATGATCATATGATACATCATTGATACATAGTATCATGAGGCCTACATGACCTTGTATGACATGGTTGCAGGATACACAACCCTAAACAATAAGGTAACCCTAACCCATCATGGCTAACCCTAGATGGTGACTTGCCCGATAAGGTGATTGAATGTACTTCTAGCCCGACATGGTGATGGGTTGATACCTCATAAGTATAATGGGTGACACATACATATATCTTGTGCTCGATATGAGGTCAAGAAGGTACCTCATGCCCGATATGGAGACAAGTGCAAATCTTAGCCCGATATGGTGAGTGTCTATACACCTACAACCCGATATGGTGAACATATGCACATGATTTAACCCTATACACCTTGTAAAGGTAAGGGCAAGACACTCTTAGTAGTGATGAGTGTAACACCAAGTAATGGTGTGGATAATACCTTGATAGGTGAAACACCTAGAGTGGTTGATAATGGTTAATCCTATATTAATAATGCCTTAACCCGATATGAGTTCATATCATTTATGATGGTTGAATAATTCAATTATGTGACTTATGACCAATACATTACATGATAAATGTGACGAGCTAGTGCATAAAGTATTAGGATGGGACATACCCTAATACAAGATAAGTTGATGAACTTAAGTATGTTAAAAGTGATGAGGGAAGTGATACATCAAGACATTTTTTTTAATTTAAGCCAGCAGGTACTCTATTCACCCCACCCTCCTCTTGTGGGCACTCAAAAAAAGATACATCTCCTGCATTATATATTGTAGGTAACATACCCCTACACCAACTCCATCAAGCCCATCCCGATCTCGAAGAAAGACAAAAACAGCAACATAAACCCCTCACCCCTCAACCTGACATAAAACTGAACCAAACTACATCCCCTTCCTCTTAAGAACGATATAGGGAACTCTTTTCTTCTCAAGCATCGCCATTCCCCTTATTCTAGGAGGAATTCTTCTCATGTCAGAACAAACCAAAGGGTCGTTCATCTCACATCCCCATCCCCCAATATCTCTCAGAATCGAGTTTGCTATTTTGTGGACCAGTGATCCCATGATACCTACTACGTTCAACTCCTCCTTTAGCTCCCTAACCACGTTGATCACCCTCTAAGGAATGGTGGCATTACCCCAAAGCATGTTATATGTCATGCAGTCCTCTATCTCAATTACAGAGATTCTAAGGACCTGATCTTCTGAGAACTTGAGAGCTACAATACATGCTTTTAACAAGGTCACGATATGATCTTCTGCAGTAAGCCATGCACGTACAATTAGACATATGGTGGCATGGTGATTCCGGACTACTTCTTCCATCCACCATCTTCTGTGTCCATTTGGATCCTTATTTCGCCCAACCGTAACATTCATTTTCAGGCTATTGATGTCAGGATTCATCCACCTTACAAGGGAAATCTCGCGCCAATAATACCTTGGCTCCATTAACCCATACTTGCTCATCTTCGTGTGCGTTTCACCATCCACCACAGGAGAGAATGATTTATCCTTAATAAAGCTATTCATTTGGAAAACCAACCATTCCCATTCTCTATGCATATCGATCTGTCCCCCATCAAACCTCGATTTACACATAAGACGCCAAATGCATTGTGGTATGAGAGTGGCCATACACGTAGATATCCACTCCATTAAAACCTCGGATTTGCCATGCGATCATAGGTTTAGGAGAATCCTCCTATTCATCGGCTGTGGTTGCTCCGAAATCTCTGAAAATCTACTCCAAAAGAAATTGGCTACCTGACTATGAAAAAAAAGGTGGTCTGAGTCTTCTCGCCTCGGTTCCTCACAACACTCACATCTAGAAGTAAGGGAGATGCAACATATATTCATATTATCATTCGTAGGGATTGCGTTCTTCATCATCTTCCATATCGTCGAGGTGGCTTTTGGCGAATCAATGTGCCAAATCTTGTGTAAGCCTGCAGGTCCATCATAGCTAGATTCCATCAAGATCTTCTTGACAGATCGAAGAGAAAAATGGCGCCTCGTTTCCTTTGTCCATATCATGCGGTCCTCAATCTCAGAAACTAATTGACCTGCCTTCCTAATCATATCCAACCCTATATCATCTAGAATCTGTCGCAAAGACACCCAATCCCACCCAACTTCAGGGATCCAAAAGTCTTGTACAAGGAAAGGTTGGTTACGATCACTAACGAGAATAGCATGCTCAAAAAGACGCTCCTCACACCATAACACATCCCAGAAAGGTATATTACCTTTGCCTACAATCCATCTACACAACGGAAACACCTGTGGGAAAACGTTCCAGATCCTCTTCCAGTATGGCGAGGTTGTCGATGATAATCTGATGTTGTGCGGATATGTGGCCGATCTACTGCTCGCTCTATTAGCATACTTCTCCAAGCAGAATTTAGCCCAAATGGATTTGCCTTCAATAAGATCCCAACTAGCCTTTGCTATGAACGCCTCATTTATCATTTGGGTGTTCGACAACCCAAGACCACCAAGCTCCATTGGCTTTGCGATCCTCCTCCAAGCCACCCAAGGTCTTCTACTGTTGTTCACTCGATCCGCCCATAAGAACTTAGCTAGCATCGAGTCAATACGTTGGGAAATTCCTTCCTGAATACGAATAGCAGCAGCAGTGTACACTGTCGTCGAAGACAGAACACTTGAGATCAGAAGCCTTCTTCCTGCAAAAGATAATGATACATCAAGACATGATAGATATCACATCCAACACTTCAAGGTTTATGTACCTTGATGCACCTTAAATCCAATATACTTGGATAATAACACGTGAAGTGTGTTATGTCAATTGGCACATTGAGATGTAATAAGTTTAATGCACATTGATAAGTGTGGGCTAACATACTTTGAGAAAGGGTTAAGCCAAGTTAATAAAATCTGATGTAATCATACCCTGGTAAGGATGAGAGAGGAACTCATACCTTCTGTTGATGATTCATTTAATGATAAATAATGAGAATGAATAAGTATGATTGAATACTTATGATATCAATGTTTGCTCCTAGATGTGTGGAGAAATGAATTAGGGTTTGATTATTGATAATATGATCTTGAAAACCTAAATGGTTAATAATGGAAAACCCTAACCCTAATGAAGGGTAATGATATGTAAGAGAAACCCTAATTGATAAGAAAGGGAAAACCCTAACCCTAATGATGGGAAGGTTGTATTTCTCTTATTGCATAAGCCTTGTAAGGCATGTTAATTACTTGTATAACAAGTATAATGTGTAATGGCCTTGTGAGCCATGTGAATAAAGTTGTTGCCTAGTGAGAGGTGACAAGATGTGTAATGGCCTTGTGAGCCATGTGAATAAAGTTGTTGCCTAGTGAGAGGTGACAAGATGTGTAATGGCCTTGTGAGCCATGTGAATAAGTTGTTTCCTAGTGAGAGGTGACAAGATGTGTAATGTCCTTGTGAGCCATGTGATAGTTTGTTTCCTAGTGAGAGGTGACAAGATATTTAATGAGCCTTGTGAGCCATGTGAGATGCGTGTATAACAAGTATCATGTATACCTTGGTCTGAGGACCCATAGGTAATAGTTACCTGATAAGTGGTAACAGTGTTCAGTGATGATCTAAGGTTTTGAATACCTAGATCTAGTAATCATGATAATGATGATGTGAAGGGATGAGAATTCCCAGTAATGTGATTAGGGACTGAGATCCCAAGTATCATGTGTTTAAAAGAATTGGACAAGTACGTTATAGATGTATTAAACCTTTCTTTGTAGCATTTGTTATGTTTGATAAAGATAACTTTTTTATGCTAAAAGAATGATGTAATGCACGTAATATATCACTAGAAACTATAAAACATTGCCCTGACCATAGATCCATCAGTGTCAAAACTTGCTGATGGTGAAACGGGTTGCTCCACGGCATAACCCGGAGTGCATGCTTTTGAGTATGTGAGGGTGTAAGTAGGGACGGTACTGTGTGAGCCGATCCCCTTACGATCCCGAAATGAATGGGGATTTGGCTATATGCCCTATCCTAGCTTGAGTGCGACTTCAGTCGTAGACTCTATGTTGAGCACGGTGAACTGGCCCGTGGCTCGGAGTATGGTGCTTGTGTCACCATGACTCAGACTGGGGAAGGTTGTGTGTAGATGTTTCCCCTAAGAGAGTGCAGTTGACGTTGTATCTCTAAGCGAGGATGCCTATGTACCCTGGCACAGCTTGTTAGCAGTGACACGAGATATCCTGCATGTGGTCTCGTACTGACCGAGATGGTCTGAGGTCATGGAAACCGGCTCTACCATTGACCTTGTATGGTACCGACTTGTGAGATGTCTGTGGTTAGTTGGAGATGGTCGGGGTATGCTCCATCTCCTCAGGGCATAACTGTGATTGTAAAATATGTTCAGCCGTGTAGTATATCTACTTAAGGATCAAATACGATAAACATTGCTTGATGCGCAATATAGTTATACATTCTAGTTGATAGATTTTATTTATGTTTCCTTACATTCCTTGCAAAGCAGATAGATGAATTATAATCTAACATGAGTAGATGCAATGTTCTCCTTATGAAAGGAGATTACTTCATTATGTTCATATAGTGAATTATCCTACTTGTTAATATAAAAAGAACCTCTGCTCAGTTTATAAATGCTTAATTTGTGATAATAATATGGTCGGTGGAGAGTTATATCTCTCACTGGGACAATTACAATTGTCTCACCCCCGTGGGACCCAAATTTTTAGGTGGACGTGCACGAGGAGGTGAAGACCTTTTTGTAGAGGAAGAAAAACAGTTGAGGTTGCAATGACAGCTCAGGTTGAGTGTACTATCTTTCATGTCTTGTAGATATGAGTCCTATGTGTCGTCTCTGTACTCACAGGTCCTTAGAGTTGGTTTGTACTGGTTTTATGATCAATATGGGATTTTGTCTTATGCGCCTTGAGGTTTTATGTTGCTCATGTATAGTTTGGTAAAGCAACTCTTATATGTTATTCTCGAGATGAGATGTACCAGATATGTGCAATGTGAATAATTATGTATATAAGGTTTTGGATCTTTCAGTAAGATTTTTCCTTGGAATGGATCTCTTTCAAAAATGATTTTAATTTTTAGTGATTTTCGTTAATCTGTTGTTTATGTTTAATTCCGCTTATTTTGTAACGATTTGATTGTCGGTCGTTACAGTTTTGGTATCAGAGCTTAAGGTTCGCTGAGTCTACAGAGACATAGGACTTAGGTGTTGAGTCTGTGTTAGTGTCCTCCAGTATACCCTATAGTGACTTCTGCTTGTACATAAGAAAGGGTGAAGTTTATAAATGATTGTGGAACACGAGGAATACATTGTTGAGGGCAATGTTGTTGCACCAAGAAAGGGTGCAAGGGATCAGGCAAGAGAAGAATGAATGCTTGAGAATTCCCATCATGACCCAATTAGGATAGAGAATCCTATGTTTATGCTCTTGTTGGGAAGGTTAGGACAACAATGATGCATATAGTAGACTGGATACTAGCATTACAACCTAGGTTACCAGTCCTCAATACAAAAACTTTGGGCTTTGAAAGGGTTCCTGAATGACATAGTCATGTTGGAACAGTGGAAAATGTGGGAAAGATTAACATATGATGAGAAAGTAGACTCTACCATAAGTTTAGACAGATAATATATCTGTGATGGCAGTGCCCAAGAAGGGGCAATAAGCCGAGAATTAAGGAAATGTCATTACAATTCCAGAGACTTTTGCCTAGAGGTTCTAAAAAGCCAAAAGTAACAACATGAAACATCTAGACTCTATGGGTTGAGTCAACCTAAAGCGGTGGATGACCGTGAGTGGTAACAATCAGATAGAGCTTTTTCATTTTGATATGCCTTCTTTTGATGTTACCTGATAATCCTAAAAAGGATTGTTGTTATGGACTTCCCTATTGATAGTCCTATGGGGACATAGGGAAGAAATGATGAGAACTAGAATTTATATTTTGTTCAGTATTCTTTTAAATGCTCTATAATTTCTCTTATCTGTGTGAAAAAGGATGAGGTATAGAAGAGATGGCTGGAGAAAATCTAGGAATGTTAAATCATGTATTGGTTATTATACGAAAAGTAAGGAATATGATAGTAAACAAAGTGCATACTACTTAATCTCAGTACTTGTATACCCTGGCCAGGTATATAATTATTGGAGATAAGGTGAGTATGGAACTCTTAGATTGTTATCTTTCTGATTACTCTGATCAAGTAGTCATTCTGAGACAATCTAGTGAGTATAATGAAACTGGAAATATGGTATGGACATGTATATCACATCCTAAGTGCAATAAAGTGGAATCTGAGATGATCTCAGATCAATCTGTATGTATGAGGAAATGAAAAGTATAATCCTCATGATAAGAAAATGAGAACAAGGGAGATGATCCCTGTCAGATAAAGCATGTGTGAATAGTAAAGATCTTTTCCCATGATGTGGAAATGGGAAATGTGATAAAATCACAAAATGCTCATGAACATGTTAGACAATAACAAAGAAAGAAATAATGACATGTAATCATCCTTATAATTCCTATTCTGATGGCAAGGAACCTAGGATGAAATACGAGTAAATGACTCATGAATAGTTGAAAGTTCATGTAATAATCAGAGGAGATGATAATCTCTTCTCTTTGATAAACAACCCTAGATGATGATGGGGTGATAACAGGAATATGTTCCTTTGTGTTCTTTCCCTTCTGGGACATGGTAATCATGTGGGTCTTATGACACTTGATGTGCATAAGTTAAAAATGTTCAATTGATGGATACTTAGAAAAGTATCAGTTTGTTTTGGACTTTGGTTCCAAGATAAAGATATGTGTAACAAGTAATGTCCCAAGATGAAAGAAAGATGAGGATGTGATGTGTTTTCGACACATGTGATGGATACCAAGATAAGAAATTCTGGTATTTAAGAAGTATCAAGTGATATGGCAAAGTAAAAGCATAACTCCTAATCAACTAGTTTATGTGGGTTACCTGGGATGGCCAACTGTGAAATCAGTCTAGTTACATAAAATAGTATGGACATCACATGTTAGGGGTTTATGCTCCGCATAAACATAACATCGATAAGGATGTACTATTTGAAGGAACAATTGTAAAATCATTGTGGGAAAATCTTATCAAGCTAAAAATAATTTCTTAGAATACCCCTATCTAGATCTATTAAGGCAAATTATATATAACATCTAAAGATACCACTAAGATAAGTTCTTAATTGATAAGTAACCTCCCCTTATTATAAGAGAATGTACAACTAATGAAATAGTTGGTACAAGTAGTAAGAAAGTTTAATGTTGTGTTAGTAGATTAGATGACACATCAGATATATGACAAGACTTGTAGTCACAAGTGGGTGACAGAACATGACTCTGGTCTTTCCTTTAAAAGTAAAATGCTAAATAAGGAGTATGGGAGACTTCCAAGAATCTTGTCACATAAAGTTGTAAGTTGAGAAAGGTGACAAATCAATAAGGTATGACACCTGAGTTAAATAAGGTATGAATGATGTTTCCCTGACTAAGAAAAGTATTACCTGACATAGAGTTGACTCTACAGTCAATAATAAAAAAGACATTGGAATATGTGCCCTGTGTGAAAGATTCAATGATAACCCTGTGTGGAAGAACTTTGTGTTGATCAAAGTTCTATGTCATCTCCATGACATTAAGATGTTATGTGGAGACTTGATGGTATGACGAATGAATAATTTATGTCTTCCTTTACCTGAGATTTCGGGGATGAAATCCTTGTTAGGGGTTTATAACTTGTAACAACCCTGACCTGGGTTATGAGGTAACCCTGTTTATTTTGGCTAATAAAGTTTCTTAGAACTTTAATATAATCCTCTAAGGTGTTTTGTTATCATGTGACACACTCATGTTTCAAGTTTGGTCCCGACTGAATGTTGTTTGAGCAATTTTCCTATGTTTTGGAACAAAGTGCAATTTACCCAAATTGAGGGGCTATAATGCAAAATGTCACATGTTGAACATGCCTCATGTGTTGTAGCATCATTATTGAGAGAATGATGCAAGGTGGTGGCTTGTGGAAAGCCTAAATTTCAAGTTTGAACTTGTTTAAACAATGTTGGTACCTTGTGCACCAATTTTGGTACAAATTGTAATTTACCCAAAATGTGGGTTTGATATGTAAATTACCACCTCTAGAGTGTTCCTATTTCCTCTATGTATCATTTAGAGAGATATAATGAATGATACACCATGTTTTATTCCATTATGAATGATTGTAATCTTGGTGATGAAATGACCAAGAAAAAGGGTTGAATTTGGAAGCTTAACTTGAGTTGTATCAAGTTGAAAAGCTTATATATGAGTGCCTATCGGCCATGGAGCCCAAGGAGGTGTTCCATATCGTTTTGTGAACTCTTGGAAAAGTCCATATCGTTCAAATCACCTCAAGGAGGAGAGGTATGACGGCCAACAAATTTCCTTAGAAAAAGTGTATCGGCTTGACATAAAATAGTGATTAAACCTAGATGACTTATCCAAATGGATAAGCAATGGAAGAATTTTCATATTTAGATGATCCTAAACCTTTTTGAATGTCAAGATAAATGTTTATGCATGCATGGACACGTGTCACCCATGCATGACACGTGGCACCTAGTAGCTCAAAATGTTGACACCTCATTTTTGCCTTTTTTCATGATCAACAAGTATATATACCCCTAGTTTCACCCCTTGGTACAATTTTGCGACCCTTACCACCCTCCTACCCTAAGGTATCGTGAATAGAGCTCCCATATCGTTAAGGGATGCTGTGGTATCATGCATGGGCCTTGGGGTATCGCCCATGGCAAGACCATATCGCCCAAGTAGGTGATATCGGCTATATAGGGTGATATCGGCCATAGAGTGAAGTGTTTTTACTCCGAGTGAGTGCCATATCATGCAAGTGAGTATCATATCGTGCAAGAGTGGTGGAATTTCGTGCAAGAGCACAAGGGTATCATGCATAGGCCTTGAGTATCAGCCATAGCAAGTATATCAGCCATACCAAGTTGATATTGCTCATAGCAAGTTGATATCGGCCAATTGAAGTGATTTTGGCCACAAGTGAGGAGGTATCGGCCACAAGCAAAGTTGTGTCAGCCAAGAGGAAGTCCATATAGCCCAAGAGTGGTAGGGTGTCGGCCAAGGATCTAAGGAACTCAAAACTTAACCCTAAAGTAAGATATAGTTATCTTCAAGCTTGAATTGAAGCATGGAATTAGGGTTATGATCTACCTTTCTTTTCTTCTTCACCAATTGCTTATCCATGGTGATTCCTAGTATATGAAGGAGTTGTGAACGAGCCTTGGACCTTTGATAAAGTCATATTCAACCTTAGGAACATGGATCTTTGGACCTTGAAGCTTTGAAGTGGTTCTTAAGGCGTGTTATATAACTTGAACTCAATCATGTTATTATTCATCACCTAAATTGTTGTATTCAATGATCTACTTTTAATTCCAAAATTTCCTGAAATAGTTGATGAAATTATGAGTTCTAGTAGTTTCTTAGACCTGTTTACTTGAACTATAATAGTTAGAATAAAGGTCTAGATCTTGAAGATTGTGATATCACCTTATAAAAGTGATATCAGGTGCATGCACATAAGCAAGCACCTCTAACCCGATATGATGATGCACCTATTTCACTAAAATGATATGAATAGGTTTGTAAACCTTATTGAATGATATGGGGATTTAGTATACACCTCTTGCACGATAGGAAGTCTATTATAGACTCCATGCACGATACAAGGTCAATTGTATACTTGTGCGTTGACAAGAAACCCTAAATTGGGTAACCCGATATAAGTGAAGAGTAACAAGTGCTATTGCATGATATGATCATATGATACATCATTGATACTTAGTATCATGAGGCCTACATGACCTTGTATGACACGGTTGCATGACAGGGTTGCACGATACACAACCCTAAACAATAAGGTAACCCTAACCCATCATGGCTAACCCTAGATAGTTACTAGCCCGATAGGGTGATTGAATGTACTTCTAGCCCGACATGGTGATGGGTTGATACCTCATAAGTATCATGGGCGATACATACATATATGTTGTGCCTGATATGAGGTCAAGAAGGTACCTCATGCCCGATATGGAGACAAGTGCAAATCTTAGCCCGATATGGTGAGTGTCTATACACCTACAACCTGATATGGTGAACATATGCACATGATTTAACCCTATACACCTTGTAAAGGTAAGGGCAAGACACTCTTAGGAGTGATGAGTGTAACACCAAGTAATGGTGTGGATAATACCTTGATCGGTGAAACACCTAGAGTGGTTGATAATGGTTAATCCTATATCAATAATGCCTTACCCCAAGATGAGTTCATATCATTAATGATGGTTGAATAATTCAATTATGTGACTTATGACCATACATTACATGATAAATGTGATGAGCTAGTGCATAAAGTATTAGGATGGGACATACCCTAATACAATATAAGTTGATGAACATAAGTATGTTAAAAGTGATGAGGGAAGTGATACATCAAGACATGATAGATATCACATCCAGCACTTCAAGGTTGATGTACCTTGATGCACCTTAAATCCTATATACTTGGATGAGTAAAACATGAAGTGTGTTATGTCAATTGTTACATTGAGATGTAATAAGTTTAATGCACTTTGATAAGTGCGGGCTAACATACTTTGAGAAAGGGTTAAGCCAAGTTAATAAATTTTGATGTAATCATACCCTGGTATGGATGAGAGAGGAACTCATACCTTGTGTTGATGATTCATTTAATGATAAATGATGAGAATGAATAAGTATGATTGAATACTTATGATATCAATGTTTGCTCCTAGATGTGTGGAGCAATGAATTAGGGTTTGATCATTGATAATATGATCTTGAAAAACTAAATGGTTAATAATGGAAAACCCTAACCCTAATGAAGGGTAATGATATGTAAGAGAATCCCTAATTGATAAGAAAGGTAAAACCCTAACCCTAATGATGGAAAGGTTGTATTTCTCTTATTGCACAAGCCTTGTAAGGTATGTCAATTACTTGTATAACAAGTATAATGTGTAATGGCCTTGTGAGCCATGTGAATAAAGTTGTTGCCTAGTGAGAGGTGACAAGATGTGTAATGGCCTTGTGAGCCATGTGAATAAAGTTGTTGCCTAGTGACAGGTGACAAGATGTGTAATGGCCTTGTGAGCCATGTGAATAAGTTGTTGCCTAGTGAGAGGTGACAAGATGTGTAATGGCCTTGTGAGCCATGTGATAGTTTGTTGCCTAGTGAGAGGTGACAAGATATTTAATTGGCCTTGTGAGCCATGGGAGATGCTTGTATAACAAGTATCATGTATACCTTGGTCTGAGGACGCAGAGGTAATAGTTACCTAATAAGTGCTAACAGTGTTCAATGATGATCTAAGGGTTTGAATACCTAGATCCAGTAATCATGATAATGATGATGTGAAGGGATGCGAATTCACAGTAATGTGATTAGGGACTGAGATCCCAAGTATCATGTGTTTAAAAGAATTGGACAAGTATGTGATAGATGTATTACACCTTTCTTTGTAGCATTTGTTGTGTTTGATAAAGATAACTTGTCTGATGCTAAAAGAATGATGTAATGCACGTAATATATCACTAGAAACTATAAAACATTGCCCTGACCATAGATCCATCAGTGTCAGAACTTGTTGATGGTGAAACGGGTTGCTCCACAGCATAACCTAGAGTGCATACTTTTGAGTATGTGAGGGCGTAAGTAGGGACGGTACTGTGTGAGCCGATCCCCTTACGATCCTTAAATGAATGGGGATTTGGCTATATGCCCTATCCTGGATCGAGTGCGACTTCGGTCGTAGACTCTATGTTGAGCACGGTGAACTAGCACGTGGATCGGAGTATGGTGCTTGTGTCACCATGACTCAGACTGGGGACGGTTGTGTGTAGATGTTTCCCCTGAGAGAGTGCAGTTGACGTTGTAGCTCTAAGCGAGGATGCTTACGTACCCTGGCATAGCTTGTTAGCACTGACACGAGATGTCATGCATGTGGTCTCGTACTGACTGAGACAATCTGAGGTCATGGAAATCGGCTCTACCATTGACCTTGTATGGTACCAACTTGTGAGAAGTTTGTGGTTGGTTGGAGATGGCCAGGGTATGTTCCATCTCCTCAGGGCATAAGTGTGATTGTAAAATATGTTCATCCGTGTAGTATATCTGCTTAAGGAATCGAATACGAGAAACATTGCTTGATGTGCAATACAATTATACATTCTAGTTGATAGATGTTATTTATGTTTCTTTACATTCCTTGCAAAGTAGATAGATGAATTATAATCTACCATGAGTAGATGCAATGTTCTCCTTATGAAAGGAGATTACTTCATTCTGTTCATATAGTGAATTATCCTGCTTGTTAATATAAAAAGAACCTCTACTCATTTTATAAATGCTTAATTTGTGATAATAATATGGTCGGAAGAGAGTTATATCTCTCGCTGGGACAATTACAATTGTCTCACCCCCTGTGGGACCCAAATTTTTAGGTGGATGTGCACGAGAAGGTGAAGACCTTTTTGTAGAGGAAGAACAATAGCTGAGGCAGCAGTGACAGCTCAGGTTGAGTGTACTGTCTTTCATGTCTTGTAGATATGAGTCCTATGTGTCGTCTCTGTACTCTCAGGTCCTTGGAGTTGGTTCGTACTAGTTTTATGATCAATAAGAGATTTTGTCTTACGCGCCTCGAGGTTTTATGTTGCTCATGTATAGTTTGGTAAAGCAATTGTTATATGTTATTCTCGAGATGAGATGTACCAGATATGTATAATGTGAATAATGATGTATATAAGGTTTTGGACCTTTCAGTAAGAGTTTTCCTTGTAATGGATCTCTTTGAAAAATGGTTTTAATTTTTAGTGATTTTTGTTAATCTGCTGTTTATGTTTAATTCCGCTTATTTAGTAATGATTTGATTGTCGGTCGTTACAAATTAGTAGAATAGAAAGTAAAAGAAATAATGTCTTCATTTCAGCCAACTCAACTTTCTCAACCTATTCATACTGTGTGTCTCTCAAGTGATGAGGTACAAGCCCATGCTCCAGTTGTAGAAGGTCATGGGAGCACTCCCAATGACCCACCACAACAATCTATAGTAAGTTTTTGTTCAAGATGTTGTGTTATTAGTATGATATATATATATATATATATATATATATATATAGTTGTAATAGGTATCTGGTTTACCGCTTCATATATAACTTATATTATTTCAATTATAGGTTGGTATGAACTGTAAACTTACAGTGGAGATTCCAAAATATAATATTGTGGCAACGGGCAAGGTATACAACCGTGGTGGTACATTCCATTGCCAACAAATTACTGATGACATTTGTCGTGAGTCCATCCATCGTGTGTATGACGGAATGGGGGACAAACCACTACCCATACCTAATCCTGAATATAGTACAGTTGAAGAAGATGAGGGTGCTATGGTGGATTGGCGTAGACACTTGGTTATCAATGACAAGGTATACCTTAATTCTACCATATTTTTCATATTTGACTACATATATGAACTCACGTAATATAAGTATCTAATTTAATTAACAGGTTTGCAAACCAAAAAGTAAAAATTCTACTAGTCGTCCTCCTATGCCCAAGCTATCTTTTATTCTAGAATCCACATTCGATGAGTTGGGAAGTAAATGTAAATGTTTGTGTCGATACTTAGCCAACCAAAGCTCTGGATTACAAATGTTGACCAATTTAACAGAAGATGCAACTGGGAGGAACTTTGATAGTTATATTTTTCTTTATGATATTATAGAGTTGTTCCAGTATGATTGGTTGAATACTTCGATAATAGAAGTATGGATAAGGTAAGGATCTATCAATATAGAATAATCCAATACACATTTTTATCTTATTTCTATATATGGAAATAATTACAAATGTTTGACAACCATTTATATATCGAGAACACAAACTTTGATACAAGAAATGTTGGATTCTTAATTCTTTCAATCACTAGTCAAGTGGAGACACATTGAGGATGTGAACGAGTATTTCTCTACTGCATTCAAATATTTTGCTAGTAAGGGGAAGGAAATTATCCTAATTCCTTTTAACATCCAGTAAGTATTATTATTCAATATAATGTTAATATTGAATAAAATTATTTATTTTAATGTTTGTTTTATTCTTACTCAGCTAGACATTGGGAATTAGTGGTGATTGTCCCAAAATTGATGACTCTTTATTATCTTGACCCAATGGGTAAAACAACAAGGGGTCACAAACTGAAATTTCCAGCTATGGAGTAAGCATAAATTTAGTCAATGCTTCAACATGATATTTCTATTCAGAATTTCTATTTTACCAACTATTATTTAATTGATAGGGTTATAAAGGCTTTTCGTGAATCTGGAGGACAAATACCCACAAAATTAAAGACATTGACTTTGAAAAATGTCAAGGTAGATACTTTGACAACTGCTTAGTCTTATATGTATTAATTTTCAATTCTTATATGTCAACTCTTATAGTCTTATTTCAACTCATGTTTATAGTAGTTTACTAACATTAAGTATAATTCGTTATTTGTAGTGTCTGATACAAAATAATGATTGGGCTTGTGGCTACTATGTAATGAGATATATGCAAGCTATTGTCAAACAAGCATCATATGACATTCAGACTATAGATCAGGTAATAAAGAATAACATCATAAATTTACAAGTGATTGTAGTCATTTTATAAAATATTAGCATGTGCTTTTTTTGTTACAGATCTTTACAACTCAGCCTTACACACGTGAGGACTTAAATGAATTCCGAGAAGAGTGGTCAGATGCTTTTCTAAATGAAGTCAATTTAGCATTAGATTAAATACGTTAGCTCCATTTATGTATGTGGTTTTAGTACTCTTTCATATTTACTTTTATATCTGACATTTAATATCATCTCAGACTTGCAATCTATCATTTTGTAAATTATGATGTGATTATGTGTAACTTAACTAAATATATGAATCATTTTTTTATGAATGTGTGGTTTGGAATGGTGATTGTTGAGCATCAATGCTCCCCTCTCCCATATCCTGGTTCTTTTTGTTCTTATGTTCTATTTCTGTAGAATTTTTTTTTAAAAAAAATTGTACCCTATAGGGTCGGTTATCTTAAAAAATCGACCTTATAGGTATCTCGGTTGTGCTGCGTAGCATGGTTGTGTTGTGGCATAGAACGGTCATGCCGCATAGCACGGCTGTGTTGCGATATTGTAGAATGGTCGTGCCGCGTAGCACAGCCGTTCTACCATATCCCAACACGGTTGTAGAATCTATTGAGTTGATTTTCTTCATATAACCATCCTTACAGAGAACCTTTAGGGTTGGTTATTAAGAAATACCGACCTTATAGGGTCTGGTTATCAGCAAGCTCAATCTATAGACTCTATTGAGTCGGTTTTCTTCATATAACTTTCCTTACAAAGCATCTCTAGGGTCATTTATTCACAAAAACCAACCTTATAGGGTTCAGGTACAGTTTCTTTTCTTGTTTGGGGTTAGTTTTTGACAGCCTCTTGGGTCAGTTTTTACTATGTAAGGTTGATTTTCTTTGGTTAAAAAAACAACCCTATAGAGCAATTTCTCTAGAGACGGCCACTTAGGCGTCGGCTGAAAAGTGACGCTATAGGCTTAAAAAAAAACGACGCTATAGACCATTATTGTACTAGTGCACATCCACCATTAAAATATATTTTAGGGCAACATTTGTGAATTGAATATGTATCATATCATGTATATATTATTTTGTATCATATGTGGTATTTAATAAGACATGCACATCAATCATTTTAAGTATTCACATCATATGCAACAAATAAAAATCAAAATTAAAATTTGATCATGTGGATTAGATCCCAAAACATAGTATATTTACTTGGCCCTGCTACCACTGTAGAGAATATGGTATCCGATAGGCAATAGAAAAATAATTATCTGCCATATTCCCCATTAACAGATGCTCACCTCAATAAATATGTAATTGGAAGGTTGGTTTGTGAGGACATAACTAGTCTTAAGCATGTCCAATAGGAATACCCTCACAGTAGTGTGTTTCTTTCTTCAAGTCATACTTGGACGGCTTCGACAACATCTCATGGTTGATCACCAAGGGCAACAGTTGACCTTGTCCTCCTAGCGACAGGAAACAACATCCTCACCTCTATCGTAGTCCATAAAGACCACCGAGAACTCTTGTCGTTCTAGAAGAATAGACAAGGAGTTGTCCCTTCTAGTGGTGTGTACTAGCACCAACTTACACTTCCACAATTGTTCTCCATTTCTATCCCTTCCTTTATAGAGTAGGACTTCCATGTGTTCTCTTGGTTACCACAAATAGAGAAGACAACAATTGTCCAAGCTAATTGATGTTTTTAAGAAGTCCCTAATACCCCTTTATTTATAGGAGGGTCAGGGTCAGGGTTCCCAGTCTGAATGAGAGTTAAAGGGGACAAGATTTCACAAACTTTGGCATATTGTGAGCAAAGAAATGGTTAGTTCATTGGTGAACCAATCAGTTGGCATGTGAATCAATCAGTTCAAACCTTGAACTGGTCATTTTATCATGTTTCTCAATCACAATTGTATTGGTAATTAATGTCTAATTAATGCATAACAAGATGTCAGTACTAATTCTTGATCCAATTAAATTGATCAATGAATCGGGAAGTTCATCACATGAACTAGTTGTTTGAGACCTTGAGCCGATCAGTTCACTTATGTGGACCCACCGGTTCATGCCCTAGCTCAACCAATATTCATCCAGTTTAGTTTCACTTAACTTGATAATCCAACCGGTCAGTTCATCACTTGAACTGGTCAGTTCAATGTTCAATCAATCAATTATTTAACCTTTGTTTTTTAAATAGAATACCTAACTCCTTAGTAATCAAGTTTAAACTACATTCATGAATGAACTCCTATTTCAAGTGTATCCTATGTGTGTGACCCTATAGATTTTAGGTTACATTGGCAGTGGATTTCCATAACTAATTTATGACATCACAAGCAATGAGTGGCATCTAATCCTTATTGGTGTTATAATTATTGTATAATTCATTTGTAGTTGATATCTAGATTGAACTCAAGTCATGGAGTTGTCATCTTCTCAATGTTCAATCCTTGTTCCTTGAACCAGAATAGACTGTTTGAGATATATGTGACCTCAATATCATATATCAATTCACATGTGCATGTGCATGCTTTTCTTGCTCTCACTTATCAAGTGGCTTAGGTATAAAAGTCTTATAGGAGGGACAAATCCTATCTATATCACTCACACTCATCCCCATGTTTCACAATGCACCTAAGCACCACCTTTATTGAAACCCTTATGCAAAGTCACGGTGGATGATGCCAAATTACATTGAATGACATGTGATGAATGTAGTGATTTCAGGTCTAAGATCCACAATCACTTCCATCGATATGAGAAATGGTTCTAATTACCATTCACGGTTTCCATGTGTCACTCTAGAGGTGGGTCTATTTGATACACTGTTCTCTAACAAGTATATATGTGTTTGTTTGATATCACATATCAATGCTGATGAGATTCTTCCATCAACCAACACACACTCTACACTTATGTGTTATTGATGTCTATCATCCTTCCTCAATAACATCTGATTAGGGACATGACAAGAATCTATATACCCTTAACATTTGTATGATCTCATTGTTCTGGTCATCAACCCGAAGACATATGTCATTGAGTAATGACATTCATTATGTTTCATTATTGTCTCATAACTAAATAAAACTAAATAAATTGGAAGATTGCCTTTATTATTAATCAATTTTTTTACAAGATATGCCATCACAATCATCATATGATTATCTGGGAATACATACCAACATACGATATATTTTGTCAACACTATGGAAGAAACTTGACATTGGAGATATGAATCCAACCAAGATAGTCATTCATTTGGCACATCACACCATCAAATAACTGAGAGGAATTTTTGAAGATGTGCCTTTCCAAGTGGGAAAATTCCTTATTCCCTAAAACTTTGTTGTGTTAGACATGAATGAAGTCCCTTGCAATCCTATTGTTTTTGGAAGACCTTTCCTCCACATAGATGACTATATATCTATCTACGGGAAGGCAGAATCACTTTTAGAGTAGGATAAGAAATAAAGGAATTCTCTATTCTAGATGCAATGAAAACTCCAAATAGAACATGAGACATTTTCCTAGTTGATTATATTGACAAGTTTCTAGAGGAAGAGAAAGATTTTTATATTTTCATTGTTAACTATTGTGAAGAAAGTGAATTGAACACTGCCATGGCTAAAAAAAGTTCAGATATTGTTTCCAATTCGAATCCACATATACCCCATGAAGATGTTCCACCATTAAAAGATGATTCTTGTAAGCGTACAAAGGAGAACAAGGTAGAAATCAAACCCCTTCCAATGGGGCTAAGGTATGGTCTTCTTGACCCTGATTCTACATCTCCTATCATCATAAATGTTGATTTAACTGGTGAATAAGAGATCCAATTGCTTAATGAATTGTGTTTGCATAAACAAGTAATTAGTTATTCGATCAATGATTAGAAAGCCATAAACCCCTCCATTTTCATGCATAGAATAACTTAAAGGAGGATTTCAAGACTTGTGTAGAGACTCCTAGGCATTTAAATTAAACGTGATTGAGGTTCTGGAGAAAAAAATATTTAAGCTGAAAGATTTAGGGATCATTTACCCTGTAATTGATAGCCCTTAGGGGAGTGTTATTCATGTAGTACCCAAAAAGGGGGTATACAACTGTCATTAAGGGGGATAATGATGAATTGATACAAATCTCTATAGCCACAAGATAGTGTATGTGTATAGAATATATAAGGCTAAACAAAGAAACCCATAAAAACCATTTCCCCTTCCCATTCATTGATTTTAGGCTTGAAATATTAGCCAATCATTCCTGCTGTTATCTTGATGGATATTGTGGATTCTTCCCAATAGATATTTACCCATCGGACCACAAGAAGACAAAATTCACTTGCACTTATGGCACATACACTTATAAATGTATTCCCTTTAGACTTTGTAACGCACTAGTGACTTTTCAACGTTGTCTCATGGCTATTTTATCTGATTTCATCGAGCATACAATGGTGGTTTTTATGGATGATTTCAGCATATACGGGAAATCTTTTGATGACTATTTGTCAAACTTATCTAATGTTCTTGAGCACTATAAAAAGGTTAGCATCATACTTAACTAAAAAAAGTGACATTTCCTAGTACAATCTGGGGTAGTACTAGGCAATGTGATTTCTAAAAAGGGTATTGAAGTTGACATGGCAAAGGTGGAAGTGATAGAAAAGATGTCTACCCTGACAACAGTCAATTATGTTTGAAGCTTTCCTGGCCATGCAAGATTTTACAAGAGATTTATCAAGGAATTCTCCAAGATAGCCAAGCCCTTATGCTCAATGCTCGCAAAAAATGTTGATTTTGTGTTTGATATTGAATGTCAAGCTGCCTTCAGGAAGCTCAAAGATTCTCTAATTTTAGCCCCCAACCTTCATCCACTAGATTAGGATGCACCCTTTAAACTGATGTGTGATGAAAGTGACTACACTATTGGTGTTGTACTTGGTCAACTAAAGGATAACAAATTGCATGCAATACACAACTCTAGCAAGACATTGTATGAGTCCCAAATAAACCATGCCACCACAGAATAGGAGATGCTAGACATATTATATGCCTTCAACAAATTTTTCCAATATATAGCGGGATACAAGGTTGTGGTCTATACTGACCATGTTGGCATCAAGTATTTCTTGAACAAGAACGATGCTAAACTACACTTGATTTGTTGGATCTTGTTGCTTCAACATGTTGACCTTGAAATCAAGGATAAAAAGGGAATTGAGAACAATGTTGTCGACCACCTTCGTAGGGTGACTATAGATGCAAAGGATACCCTATTGATGATTACTTTCCCATTGAAAGGTTGTATGTTGCTGATACACCAAAAATGCCATGGTTTGTAGACATCGCCAACTTTCTTGCCATCAGACACCTTCACCCTGATTTAAAATATCAACAAAAATAGAAATCCTTACATGGCGTCAGTTGTTCATGTAGGGATGACCATATATTGTTCTAGCAAGGTACCGAAAGACTGACACAGTGATGTGTAGCTGAAGAGGAAATATCGAGCATTATTTTAGTTGCCACTCTTCTTCCTATGGAGGTCATTTTGGAGAGGAGAAGACAACAACAAAGGTTCTTCAATCTATTTTTTAATTGCCAACCTTATTCTAAGATGTTCATGCTTATGTCAAAGGGTGTGACAGGTGCCAAAGAACTGGTGTGATATCAAAGTGAGATGAGATGCCTCTTTACTCCATTATGGAGATTTAGGTATTAGATGTATGGGGTTTCAATTACATGGGCCCCTTCCCATCCTCATGTGTCTATAAGTATATCTTAGTCGTCTGTGATTATGTTTCAAAGTGGGTAGAAGCTATCCCTACCCAAGCTCCTGAAGCTAAGTCAGTACTTAGCTATTTTAGAAAGACATTTTCCCTAGCTTTAGAGTTTCGAGAGAAGTGATTCTAGATGGAGGGACACACTTCAGTGAAATATAGTTCAACAATATTCTCACCAAGTGTGGAGTCACACACAAAATCTCTACTCCATTTCACCCTGAAATGGTTGGCCAGGTCGAAGTATCCAATAGACAACTGAAAATCATTCTTGAAAAGACTATTTTGAGCTCAAGGAAAGATTGGGCCCTCAAGTTGGATGATTCTCTTTGGGATTCCAGACTACTTACAAAATAGCCACCAGTACCATGCCATTCAAGCCTATCCATAACAAATCTTGCCATCTTTCTTTGGAGCTAGAGCACAAGGCCCTATGAGCCATCAAGTGCCTTATTTTTAACATGAAGAAAGCAGGTGAAAAGTGACTACTACAACTTTAGGAGCTTGAAGAGTTACAACTGGACACAATTATCAAAATGTGAAAATCTACAACGAGTCAAACAAAGGCATGTCATGACAAAAAGATTATAAGGAGAGAATTTTTGAAGGAGACTAGGTGTTGCTATTTAATTTAAGACTGAAATGTTTTCTAGGGAAACTCCAGTCCAAGTGGTCGGGACCATTCTTGGTCTTGACAGTTTATCCGTATGGGACTCTAGAGTTGCAAGGAAAATAGTTGACATTCAAGGTCAATGGACAACAACTACAAGCTTTAATAGAAGGAGAGAACATAGAATAGGGAGCCTCGTGCTCCCTCATAGATCTTTGTTGATGAAGAAACCAATCTACTTCTGACTTTAAATGGAAGGCCTTTGTGGGAGACATCCCCACATTTAGATAGCTTTCTTTGTGTTATTTACTTTTTTATTGTTTAGTTTATAGTTATTTACTTTTGAATAAGACATTATGGTGTTGAACTTCTCAATTTGATGTAGAAACATTGAGTAATTGTATGCATTTTTTAGGTGATGATACCTACTATCATATGAGAAAGGAGAACGAGGAGATATAAGAATCATGTTGTGACATGGCGTGTGGACCACTCCACATGGCATGTAACTTATCTCTCAAATCCACAAATATCACAGAGACTGTGTCTTACTTCATGTGGGATCATAGTACGGTGTGCCCATGATTGAGGAATTTCAATTCTACGAAAAATACACTCCACCCGGCGTGTAGACTCAACCACACAGTATGGAGAATTATTTAGTGTGAACCAAATTTATACAAAGATCAACTTCTACAACATGTGGGATCATAACACAGTCTGTGTACTTCGTGAGGAAACATTTGTCTAGTTCACATGGAATGTGCCTTATGTCGTGTACCCAAAAAACACGACGTGTGAAGGTCCAAGACAAAAGTTGATAAATCAAACAATACTTCAACCTTACGTCATGTGGACATCCATCACGTCATGTATGTTTTGCAAGAATGATTTTAGATTTTGGCATATTCCACCTCCTACGACATGCAAGGGTTCAACACAGTGTGTGCCCTTACACATTTGAGGGAACACGCGGTTGACCTATGGCATGTGACAATTCGTTACACCATGTCAGTGCATGACTAAAGGGCTTCAAACTCTAAAATTAACTCATTTCACCCCACTCTCATGCCATGTAGCCTCACACCTTACCACCTTTTCGATCTTAAACTCAATGCTATGTGACCTCCACTTCTGATTTTACCACACATCATAGCATCCCTACCCCTCTTTCCTTCTACAGATGATCGATCTTCCATTGTCTAGCACCACCTCCATGTTGTCACACTGCAAGTAGTTGCACACCCAACGGCCACCTTTGATCACCACCTCTCTTTCACATTAACCACACCTCCATCCCACTACACCGCAAGCAGCCACACTCTAAACCTCCATCATCGAGATGCAACCATGCCCAAATTAGTAGTAAATGTTGCCAAGACCTCGTAGAAGATCCCTCCATGTCGTGCTTTTCTCAAACCAGAACAACAACATTTCATGTTGACACGGTGTAAAAGTAGCATCCAGTCTGTGTTTTTCTCAGGGTAGCATTAAAAAGGAATGAAAATCACACACCACATGAATGAGCCTTACGTCATGTAACTTTGTCCATCAACTGTAAAAATGTCCAGTACCAAGATTTTCACCAAGCGAGCACGCCCCATGCCTAAACCATCTTCCTCTGATGTAACCTATGTCTCCATGGTGCTCTTCATACTGTATGCAGAGGACGATGTCATCTTCCACCTTCTTGTCTCTTGTCAGGTAGTTTTGACCAGGTTTGCACATCTTAATGATGTGGGACAACCACATATTCTCAATGAAGGTACCCACTATATTATCTTTCTCGGCTTGGGTCTATGCATCATAAATAGTGTCCCTATATACACTCTCTTGACTTGTGAGTTCTTGAAAACATTCAAAGCATAGGAAGACCTGACTAATAAGCACGAGTCTCTTGATATGATTTCATTTAGATTGATTAAGAAATCATTCAAATTGACTTTCAAAATATATTGCAATTTGATGGAATTCGACCATGACAACAATATCATCATGCCAGAGGAATTTCACCCAACACTTTATAGAGCTAGATCATTGAAGAAGCCACCTACTATCCTACTTTTTCCAGGGTGTCTCATGTCCATAACATGATTCTTCATTACATTCACAGCCTTGTTAGCATAGTTGTTTTAGCATAGAAGGAAACACAAGGTGTAGTTGGTAAACTAGAATTGTATTTCCTAAGGGCTATGTCGAATACCTATGATGTAAACATCAGATATCATTTTCTTTCACGAATGGTAAGGATCTATTATAAAGTATCAAAAGACGATATCATGATAGGGGTCTTGATCTCCAAACTTGTTATTATTTTGAAGCTTGATCTATAAACTATTGATCCCCTATATGGAGGGGAATATGTTGATTGTGATTTTCTCATTTCCTCTTTCCTGTTGAGAAAAGATAAGAATGGAAAATAATTTCATAAGGTCCACCAAATATCCTTTTTCATTTAGTTGTCAAACCCTTCCATCACAACACTCATAGACAAAGCCAACTAGATATATTCTCAATGTGAAGGATCTTTTGTAGGTGCACATCCTGTCTTCCTTTGCAAGAGTTGATGTTCCCCCACCTCCATCCATGGGTACATAGATAGACTTCACTTGGAGGTAACCAGACATGAGGAAGCTTTATGGGTATGTTCAGAACAAATTTTATGTTTAAGATACATGCATCTTTCATCTCTCCCAGTAGTACAACAACCTATCCCAAAATGTTGCCGACATCCACACCATGGTGTAAAGGATGGATTCCTAGAGCATCTCTCAAGGTCATTATGGCTATCCTCCACAACCATCTCCACCTACAGGACCTTCCTCCATTGACATCATCGACCCAACCTTATTCCTAGAGCACCTTCAGCCTCCCCAGGAGGGTTTCAACCCTTCTTTCTGATGCATCTGAGGTACAAAATTGTACAAATCTAAAGTTTTTTATGAGCAGTGAGGATACTGCAAATTTCAAGCTTGGGGGGGTGGTACAATTGACCGATAGTTTTATTTTTACTTTTCATGTCATTTGCTTAAGTCATTTTCTTATGTCATATAGTTTTTTTTTGCATCATTTGCATTTCTTTTCACATTCTGGCATGATTGTTGAGTGTAAAAAATTGTCATTGTGATCAGTTCCTTGTGATCAGTTTGTTGTAATCAGTATTGTTACGACCCCACCTCCCGATAACCCCCGATTAAGGGAGACCAAGAGGTTGAAGCCGCACCCATTAATCCCCGATCAAAGGTTTGACATATAACCATAAACAATTATTAAATTCTAACAGACTATACTGAAAATGGTAATAAAATTTTTCTTTGCATACCTTTGAAAAGTTTGGAACAAACTAAACTTCTAACCTCAGCTGAACTATTCTAACTAGTTCCTCCTTGTTCTTTAATTCTTGAATTCACAAGGTGTCGCTTTACTGTTTGTTCTTTTCATTGTACCTAAAACACCGACAAACAAAACGTCAGTCAGCCGAAGCTGGTATGTGGAGGAAATAGATAATGTTCAACTATGTTAACAATATAATCATTCAATTAATCATTTAACAATCAAGATTACATTTTAAGCCATACAATTCAATCCATACATATTCTCGAACTCTGGGCAGTCCCTGCAGTGGACATGGATATCACCTCTCTTTTAGGTAATAGAGTCGCATGGCACTATCCGAAGATAGCCCAATATCTAACTCATTGTGACTCGATGGTCCTACCTCAATGGTAGCCATGTACTAAGTCAACCATAGACCTGATGGACCTACCCAGTAGGTAGCCATGTACTAGGTCATCCATAGACCTGATGGACCTACCCAATAGGTAGCCATGTACTAGGCCTTTCTCTAACCTGATGGACCTACCCATAGGTAGCCATGTACTAGGTTAGCTAAAATGCTACAGAGAGAACCATGATCTGAATTTGTAGGCATATATTCCTTGTGATAGTTATAGCCACATTATAGTTTGCAATATGAACATCCAAACAATTTAGTTGCATTCAAGGTGATTAAACATCCGGGAATCCATCGGAAAACTAAAGCGGTTATTCATAATCGTAACCACATACCTGATTTGATGATTTCAGAAGCATTAAGAAAATCCAACCAAGCATGCAATCCAAGTAATTCAACAATCACATAATTCCTGAAAAGAATATGTACTCTATTTATTACACACTTTATCAAGAACCTACTTTATTAACTTGGATTCACTTTCTATGGTTTCTAATCCGCATTAAGGTTTCATTAATATTCATTAGGGTTTCTTAGATCAATTTCTCAAACTTTATCCTTTTTAAGTTAACAAACCCTAAAATATCCTTTTCCATTTCTATGAACCTTAATTGCTCAACTATTCATTTTAATAGTCTTTTATACCCAAATTGACTTAGGATCATCACATCCCTATTTATTCATGGATTTGAACAATTAAAAGACATATTCATTTAAATTAGAGTTTTCAAGCTCATTAGTGCATAATTATGCATGAAACTCTAAATTAAACCAATTATATAAAAAGATCGTCTTTTTAGATCCTATTCGCACTTTTATTATCAATAGGTTAATATCAACTTGAATTATGTCATTAAGACCATTTACCATCAAATCTAAGGGTTTTCCCTTAATTAAAACACTAAAGATGATAACTTTATGTACTTTTTCCAATTTCAAGCATATAAACTCTAAATTAAACTAATCATGCGCAAAGTTCTTCTTTTTTTGAACATTATGTACCTTTTTATATTTAACAGGTTAACCTCAACCCCAAAGATCCATTAAACCCTATTAAACACATTAATCATATCAAAATAGGGTTTCTTAATCTTTAAATAATCAAAGATGATAATTTACACTACTTTTTGAATAGAATGCAAAATTAGGCTTCAAACATAAGTTCTTTGTGTTCCTCTCATTCTGAGGATCAATTTTCATATAAAATTTGTTTTAATCCGAGCTACGGATATTTAACTATGATTTTTGCAAGGAAAAGTACCTCTTCGCCAATCCGAGATTGCCACGTCGCCAAGTCCCATGCACGCGGCTAGCTTTAAAACATTTCAAAATGTCGTGATTGCCCTCGGTTAAGTGATTTCCTTCCTCAGCCCACGGAGGGGCATAAACATTTAACGTACAGAGGTCATCTTCAACCTCTCATCAGTGCCCCCATCAAACGCCCTAGCTACCTTCGCACGGCTCCTGCTCCTCCCCTACGGCCCGAGCAACACCGCCCATGGCTGCCCCAGACCCTCTGCTCCTTGGCGCACGCAAGGCTCCCCTTTGGCACGACTGATATGGCCAAACTCGAGAGCAAAAAGGGCCGCAGTTACAGCTGCATTTTCTGCGGTTTGCAGCCTTATGTTCGGAGTTGTGCGGCGTCAGAGGCCTTGGGTATGTAGATGATTCGTTCAGGGTTGTCGTGGACTCTTCCCACCTCCAACCATACGACTCCTTAACCCCTGGTTTGCTCCAGGGTTGCTCTACCCTCCAGGACTAGGGTTTTGGATGGAGAAGGAAAAAGAAGGGAGGTATAGCTGCGTGGGATACCTCTGGATTCGCCCCCAAGCCTTACCCCTTATATAGGGGAAGTCAATGAAGCCCTAGGATGGCTTTCCTTAAAGAGACAAAGTCCCTCTTCTAATAGGATTCGTTTTCCTTCAAAGAGAAGCCATTCTTCTCTCTCTCTCTCCTTTGATATATCCTATTACTTGGATATTAGGAATTCGAAATTCCTCTTTCATTTTCTTTGCACTTGCCTTTTTATTTCATTGGCCACGAATTTCTATTCTCTTTCAATAGAAATAACTCCCTTTTTAGTGATACCACAAAATTCATTAATAAAGCAACACATTCTCCTCTGATTTTTCCTTTTTAGTATTTTCTCTTACTTTCCTCTTTATTGGGACTCCTTGGATCCCAAGATACTCCATTATTTCGAAATTCTCTTTATTGGATACTTATTATCCTTCTAGATGCATCATTATGCATGATTTCACATTATCTTATTTATTTCTCATTTAAATATTCCTTTTTGAGGATTTCTTTTTATTTCTCTTTTTTTTTCCTCATTGGCATTCCTTTTATCATTAGAAATCTCATGGATACGAAATTTCCCCAAGAAATCTCATTTATGCCTCTTTTCACTCATTTTCCACATTTTCTCATTATTTTCCAATTTCTTTCTTCATAAAGAAATACTTAATTAATCTTTTCTTCTCTTATTGCTTTCTTTTTGCAACCTTGGACTCCTTGGTACCCAAGGAACCCAAGAGGCATGAAATCCTCTTTGGATTTGCCTTCTAGAGGTTTCTACATATTTCTTTTCTCAAATATTCAATTATTCATTCACTTATTGAATTTCTTTGTTATTTCCTTGTTATTGGGCCCAATAGCCAATAAAGCCCACAACACACACATCAAGGCTATTGTAAACGAAATCCATTTATTTGAAGCAAATTACATCATTATTTGTTCCAATATCTTTAATATGAGAAATTACATTTCTCACCAATTGAACCCAAAAATTGGGGTTGTAACAGTATCTTCCCTACTGCTTGGACCATCTACTTACATTGAGATAATGGATATATGATGATAGTTGAGCATGAATCAACCTAATTGAAATTTTTTGAAATCATGGATATTCGTCTCCATATTTCGGTATTTTACTAAACATGAATTGAAATTCTCTCACTCATGATATTAACCTTGTAATGGTTTATATGCCTTGAATTTCTCAATAGCTTTGAGTAGCAATAAGATGACTTTGTCAACCCTACAATGCATGTTTCACTGCTCTACTTGAAATTTTTTAAAAATGAATATCCTCCTGCATAACTTGAAATAATGGGGGGTGATTTAGCACAGGAACATGTGCTCAAAAGCAAAAATTGAATCACATAAAGAGGAAAATTATGATTTTCATTTGAAAATACAAACCCCACAAAAGATGGATAAGTCACCCATGTTTCCACCAACCTAATGAAAGTTGGTGATTACATATCAAGGAGGGAAATAAACCCCCCAATAGTATGTCGGGAGCACGTAAGCCTATATTAGCAGTCAAGTACCGCACACTAAAATGATACAAAAATATTTCTTGAATAAAAAATGTCATTGTATGAGGATGAAAATTCTCATTTCTTGAATAAAAAATGTAATTGGATAAAAAATATTTGAGCTTTGTGAAAAATCATTACATTTTTGGCTGCATCATCTTGTTTCTAGTAATTTCTCTCTAGTTGATTCTTTCAAACCAATTTGAATGTCCATCTAAACTTAATATCTTATCTTGAGAGTTAGATTTCATTTCATGCTTAGTTACATACCTAAACGACGAAAATTACCATTTTGGGACATCAATTCATATTCTTGTGGATCTAATTAGTCCCCATCTATTTAGCTTTAGCCATTTACCCACTTCTTTTTTCTTAAGGACAAGCAATGGTTCAAGCTTAGGGGGATTCGATGTGCACAAATCATATCACAGTTCATACCATTTTGGTTACACATTTCACTCAATTTAACCGTAATTCTACTCCTTCATGCTTGAATGTTTGTTTTTTGTTGTTCTTACTTGTGACATGGTCCAAATTGTAGGTACCCCATATTTCACTCATATTGAAGGAAAATGCCCAAAATCTGATCGATTTGGCATTTCCAAAGTTTCCCCAATTTTTGGAGTTCATTATTCAACAGACAGCAAGGCTCCACATGGAGTGTGACTCTTAGACAACAATCTCCTTAGTTGACGCCAAGATACAACGTGTGATTTAGCTACACAACGTGGCTCAGAAGGATCAAAATTTACCAGGAAGTCTTCCTTATCTCATGTCGCCACTCACCCAGTGTGTCATTTGTGATTGTGCACTGGATGAAGTAGAAACTGAACCTCACATGACGTTTTGACTTACATACAAGTTGTGTGAGGCATATTTTATGTACAATTTTAAAAACAAATTCTCATTTGTAATACACAACTAACTGCACCTCTTAGGAAGTGGATGTCATATCATTAGGAGTTCTTTGAGACCAGAGAAAAGCCTGGAGCTGAGGAGGGGTGATTTTAGAGAGAAAGATAGAGTTTCTCAGGAGAGAACCCAATCTTGACTCCATTTCTCTTCTCCATTCCATTCTGAATCTTAGGTGAGGAATTTGATGAAGCAAGGAGCGGTCTCAGAGATGAATCTCCATAGCCATATAAACCAAGGAGTTTAGCATTCTGTGGATACATTGGCCGTCACTTCTAAAAACAAACATTGTAACGTCTGGGCCCACTGCCTGAGGCCCTAGTAGAGTTTTAGGAATGACGTATGTCCCCACAGACCACCACTAGCCTTAACTGCGCACTTTTTCCACACTGACGCACAAGCCAAGATCAACTTCCCGACTGATCACCCATCCTAGTACTACTCCAAGCTGAGCACGCTTAACTATGGAGTGCTTTAGAGATGGGCTCCCTGAAAAGGAGGTGCACCTTGGTGATATGGGTAGTCCAATCATTCCTTTTAAGATCTTGTTATCCGAGGCCTCAAATCATGGGATGTTACAATCTCCCCCACTTAGACTCTTGACGTCCTCGTCAAGGCTCAACTATAAGGCCTCATAATCTCTTCCCCATTTCAGTGCAGACCCACAATGGCCCATGGACACCCAGCTCCCGATCACGGAATACCAGCGCAAGGGTGGCTACGTCAACCATGGACAACGCTTTCCTACATGCCTGGACCGCACAGCTCAAGACTGGCATGCCATGCCCATGTGGGCCCCACCTACTGGAGGGGAATTGGATCTGATACCATTTGTAACGTCTGGGCCCACTACCTGAGGCTCTAGTAGAGTTTCAGGAATGACGTCTATCCCCACAGACCACCACTAGCCTTAACTGTGCACTTCGTCCACACTGACGCGCAAGCCAGGATCAACTTCCCGACTGGTCACCCATCCTAGTACTACTCCAAACTAAGCACACTTAACTATGGAGTTCTTTCGAGATGGGCTCCCGTAAAATGAGGTGCACCTTGTTGATATGGGTAGTCCAATCATTCCTTTTAAGATCTTGTTATCTGAGGCCTCAAATCTTGGGATGTTACAAACACATTCCTAGATAACCAGTTCTTAAAGTAGGTAGATACCAGAAGGACCATTCGGTCATAGGATGAGGAAATAATTGATTCCATCCACTGACTACAATTCTAAGAAAAGAAATGAGGTAGGTATGCAATGGCATTCAATATGTTCCAAATTGTCAACAAACGTGGACAATCTCTGAGCACATGTAAAATATCTTCAACTAGTGCACTACACAACTTACATGATCTAGAAGAGGATAAATGACCATGTACTTGTTGTTCATTTGTCATGAGATCATTATGCATGATCAACCATAGGAACACTTTAAGCTTGGCTGGGAGTTTTTAGGACCGCAACTTGTTCCAATGACTAGAAACCCTGATGGCCTTGTCTTCCAAAAGTAAAGCATATGCAGAAGATGTAGAAAACACACCATTTGGTGTTGATTATCAGGACCATGAATCATTGACCGGCCTAAATCGCGCATCCGAAAAAGGGAGCGGATTTGAAGTAGTCGGACTTTTAAATTTATAACCCAAAACCTTCTATGCCCCCGCAACTTTATTTACGGGGTCGAAGTAGATATACGGGGTCGAACACAGGGACAAGGGTGGTAGTGTTGGGAACGCGGAATCGGCACATTACACTCCGGTATGGGTAAGGATATGGTAAAGTTCCCCAAGGGAATAATAGGCTAAGATTGATAGAATAAAAGAAAACTATCTCCAACTGGAGCTACGAGGAAAATTAAGGGTTTAGGGTTTATCAGTTTTTAGGGTTTTTGCGCAACGAAAACAGAGAGAATAAAACTATTGCTTTAGTAAGGAACGAAGGAGAAAGCTTTGGTAAAACAAGCGGCAACAGAAACATCATGTACCCCTTCTCTCGAAGCGGGTACCTCTAACTTAAGCATCAACGCCTCTCTCGAGGCTGTTGGGCCTAAGTTAGAATGGAACGGTTACTAAAGTAACTCCGATCCTTGGCACTCTCGTACTCCTGTATCAGACCAAACACTAGAGCCACAACACCTCTCTTGAGGCTACTACAATGGGAAAACATGATTCGGTAGCTAGTCGAAACGTGATCCAAGCGTACAAGCTAGAGTTCAGATGTTAAACAAAACAATCATCCAACAAAAAGGGACCAAACATAAAGCAGCAGATAATTAAAACTCTTATGATTCCATTAGCATGAAAGGGTCTAGTTACATTCATAAGTAAAGAAAGTAAATGACTGAAATAAGAAAAGATAAATGTTTCCTTCTTAATTTAGAAGGGTGACAGGCAGCCGCAGATCCTCTAGCCAGATACCAGGCAGGAGCCTTGCCTGATACACCCGTGTCGGGCGGCACACCCTCTCGGGTGACACGGTCATGATGGGTGGACGTATTGTGCGGGCGCTCATGCCCGATACGATCATGTCGGGCGGCACCCTCTCGGGCGACACGCCGTAACTGGTGATGCGTATCGGGCTTGGTATCGTGACGGGACAGAGTTTTTCTTCCAGTATCAGGTACTCATATCGGGTGTCCTTTGTGACGATCCGACCACAAATCAAATCATCACCAGTAAATAATTGCGGAATTACTATAAGCAGCCGATTAACAAAAATCACTAAAAATTAAAACCATTTGCAAGGAGTTCCATTTCTAGAAAACTCTTAAGAAGAGAACCAAAGTACTGCATACATTATGGTTTACATTGTACACACCATGTACCATCTCATCTCGAGGAATATATACAACAGTTGCTTTACCAAACTATACATGAGCAACATAAAACCTCAAGGCATACAAGCCAAAATCTCAGATCGATCATAAAACCACTAAGTACTGACTCCAAGGACCTGAGAGTACAGAGACGACACATAGGACTCATATCTACATGACATGGCAGATAGTAACTCAACCTGAGATGTTACTGTTGCTCCTGATGTTGTTGTCCTCCCTCTGCTGTATAGTTCCTACATCCTCGTCCGCGTCCACCTAAAAATTTTTGGATCCCACGGGGGTGAGACAATTGTAATTGTCTCAGCGAGAGATATAACTCTCCGCCGACCATATTATTATCATAGTTAAATAGTATAAAACTGAGCAGAGGATTTGTTTACATTAATTAACAAGATTCAAACACTATTTAAGCAGAGTAGAGAAATATCATCTTCTGAAGCATTGCAGCTATATATGATAAAGCAGTAAATCATCTATTCATTTTAATAAGGAATATGAAGAACATGTGTAACATTTATCCATTTAGGATACATTAAGCAATGAAACATCAACCAATGATTTCCGTATTTCATCCTTATGCAAATACGCTACACGGTTGATTTACATTTTTCAATCACACTTATGCCCTGAGGAGATGAGGTATACAGCTCATACTCCAACCGACCATTGCGAAGTCAAAATCGGTACCATACAAGATCAATGGAAGAGCCAGCTTCCAAGACCTCTACCATCTCGGTTAGTGCGAGACCACAAGTAGGACCATGTCAACTGCTTACATAGCTTTCCAGGGTATACTTGCAACTTCGCTATAGACCTACAGTGGCGGCTGCACTCCTTCGGCGATTGAGAGATCTCGTGTTTATCTTCCATTAATCCCGACATTAAACATCATCGGAATATTCGTGATACATCCATCCCGGCACATATAATGAAGGATTGAGAGATCTCGTGTTTATCTAACGTCAATCCAACATTTACGGATATTTTTGCCCATCACCCCCGCATATTAAAAAATATGTGATCTCCAGGAGATCTCATGAGAAAACCTGTTTCACCATCACCAGCTGCTGACGATGATGGATCTATGGTCAGGGCTCTACATGATAAGATTCCACTTTTTTAATTAAGTACATTACCATATTCTTTTAGCATCATCCAAGTTTTCAAACATTTATTATGACAAATGCTACAAAGAAAGATGTAATACATGTATCAAGTACTTTTCAAATCTTTAAAACACATATAATATTTAGGATCTCAATCCCTTTTTTCATTATTGGGAATTCTCATCCCTTGACATTATCATCATCATGATTACCAAATCTGGGTATTTAAACCCTTAGTTCATCACAGAACACAGTTACCACTTACTAGGTAACTAATACCCCTGGGTCATCTGACCAAGGTATACATGATACTTGTTACACAAGCATCTCACATGGCTCACAAGGCCCATTCAATATCTTTATCAAATAAACATCATAGCTCATACTTGCCTATGCTCATCATCTCATGATACCTGCAAGGTTAGTATACATGATAACAACCATCTTAATTATATATCAACACCATGCAAAACAAGGGTAACACCAATATTCCTTTATTAGGGTTAGGGTTTCCCATTCTTTATTGATTAGGGTTTCAAGATCACATTATCGAGGATCAAACCCTAAATCATACTTTACACATATTAGAGACATTAATAAATGCACATTACATGTTTGGTTCACAAGTATGAGTTTCTCTCTCATCCTCTCTAGGATGTGATCACTTCATACTTTATTAAGTTGGCTCAACCTTTGTTTCAAGGTACATTAGCCTACTTAATCATTAATCATTAAACTCCATACTACTCAATGTATGACTTGATATAAAACACTCCATGTGTTTCTCCCTCAAGTATATTGCAATTTAAGGTACTTCCACACCATTTCGTTTTAGAGGTGTATGTAAGCTAGCTTAGCCCATGTCGGGTTGAAGGTGTGTGGTTGAGTGCTTGACCTCTTCAAACCTTTATGGCCACGACCTTCCCTTCACCATGGGTTAAGTAACAGGCTAGACAACTGTTTGAACCACTATCTTCCCAAAGTTCAAACCAATGCATACCACTATCGATTTCCAAGTAAACTAGAGCTACTTTTCCATATCGGGTAGAAGGTGTGTGCTTGTGTGCTTTTGCACGATACTAATGATGTCATCACTATCAACCTCAAGATCCTTGTTATTACTATTCTATGTCATGGACCACAGTCCCATGAAGCTTTTATAACTCAAAGGTTCAACAATTATTCAAGAGAAAATGAATTGCAAGTAGTTCAACAAGTATGGCAAAATTGAAGGTACATAATAATATAATTGGGTTCAAGTTATATAACCCACCTTAAGAACAACTTCAAAGCTCCAAGCTCCAAAGCTCCACGTTCCTAAGGTTGAAGATGAACTTCACAACTCCTCTATATGCAAAGAATCACCATGGATAAGCAATTGGTGAAGAAGAAAAGAAACGAAGATCAAAACCCTAAATTCATGCTTCAATCCAATGTTGAAGATGATCATTGCCTCACCTTAGGGTTAAGTTTTGAGTTCCTTAGCTTCTTGGCCGACACCCCACCACTCTTGGGTGATATGTACTTCCTCTTGGCCAACACAACCTTGCTTGTGGCCGATACCCCCTCACTTGTGGCCAAAATCACTTCAATTGGCGGATATCAACTTGCTATGGACAATATCAACATGGTAAGGCCGATACACTTGTTATGGCCGATACCCAAGGCCTATGCACGATACCCTTGTTCCCTTGCACGATATGCCAACCCTCTTGCATGATATGGCACTCACTTGCATGATATGGCACTCAACTCTTCATCCTATTGGCCGATATCACCTTATATGGCCAATTTCACCTACTTGGCCGATATGCTTTTGCTATGGGCAATACCCAAGGGCCTATGCACGATATGCTTTCTCTCCTGCACGATACAAGAGCCCCATGTATGATAACACAAGGTAGGAGGGTGGTAAGGATCGAAAAATTTCACTTAAGGGTGAAACTAGGGGTATATATACTTGTTGCACATGAAGAAAGTTAAAAATGAGGTGTCAACATTTTCAGGTAGTAGGTGCCACAAGTCCATGCATGGGTGACACATGCACTTGCATGATATGGCACTCAACTCTTCATCCTATTGGCCGATATCACCTTATATGGCCAATTTCACCTACTTGGCTGATATGCTTTTGCTATGGGCAATATCCAAGGGCCTATGCACGATATGCTTTCTCTCCTGCACGATACAAGAGCCCCATGTATGATAACACAAGGTAGGAGGGTGGTAAGGATCTAAAAATTTCACTTAAGGGTGAAACTAGGGGTATATATACTTGTTGCACATGAAGAAAGTTAAAAATGAGGTGTCAACATTTTGAGCTAGTAGGTGCCACGAGTCCATGCATGGGTGACACATGTACATGCATTCATAAACATTTATCTTGACATGAAAAACAGTTGATGATCATTTGGAGATAAATATTCGGCCATTACATATCCTTTTGAATAAAATATATTAATTAATTCATCACTTTCTGCACAACCCGTCACAATTTTGCTAAGGAAGTTGTAACCCGACACAACTCACCTCCTTGAGGTGATTTGCACGATATGGCCTTTTCCAAAAGTTCACAAAACGATATGGGACACCTCCTTGGGCTCCATGGCCGATAGGCACTCATATATAAGCTTTTCAACTTGATACAACTCAAGTTAAGCTTTCAAATTCAACCCTTTTTCTTGGTCATTTCTTCACTAAGATTACCATCATTCATAATGGAATAAAACATGGTGTATCCTTCTTTATCTCTCCTCTATATGATACTAGGATGGAATAGGGACACTATAGAGGTGGTAATTTGCATATTAACCCCACATTTTGGGTAAATTACAATTTGTACCAAAATTGGTGCACAATGCACTAACATTATTCAAACAAGCTACAACTTGGAATTTAGGATTTCCAAAAGCCATCCTTTAACATCATTCTCTCTCTTATGATGTTAGAACTAATGAGGTACATTCAACATGTGACATTTTGCTATATAGCCCCTCATCTTGGGTAAATGACACTTTATGCCCAAACTATCATATAATGCACAAACAGTTTGCAAATAAGCTCAAACTTGAAATTTAAATTCTACAAGAGTCTTAATTACTTTTCAAAAGATTAAAAAAATTTTGTAAACAACTTACTTAAGAAAAACTTCTAGGGTTAGGCCATAACCCAGGTCAGGGATGTTACAACTATCAACCCCTAACAAGGATTTCGTCCCCGAAATCTCAAGAGAAAAGAGAAGGGTACTTCCTCCTCATCTCTTCCTCTAGCTCCCATGTGGCTTCTTCAATGCCATGGTGATGCCATAGAACTTTCACAAGAACTATATCTTTCTTTTTCAACTTCTTGATTCTTCTATCAAGAATCATCATTGGACCTTCCACATAGGATATATCCTTGTTTAATTCTACCTCTACAGGTTGCAACACCAACTCTATATCGGGATGACATTTTCTCAGCATAGATATGTGGAACACTGGATGTAGTTTATATAGCTCAGGTGGTAACTCCAACCTATAAGCTACCTTTTCGACCCGTGCTATCGCTGGATAAGGTCCCATAAATTTAGGAGCTAATTTACCCTTTTTCCCAAATCTGAGAACACCTTTCCAAGGAGAGACTTTGAGATATACCCTGTCTCCAACTTGGAATTCTAAGGGTCTAAGACGCTTGTCAGCATAAGACTTCTGTCTATCCTGGGCGGCTTTCAACTATTGTTGTATTACTTTAATCTTCTCAGTTGTCTATTGTACTAACTCAGGACCTAGAAGTTGGTATTCCCCTATTTCATACCAGCATAATGGGGATCTACACCGTCTACCATATAAGGCTTCATATGGTGCCATATCAATACTAGTCTAGTAACTGTTATTGTAGGAAAACTCTATTAAGCTCAAGTGTATGTCCCAACTTCCTACAAACTGAAGAACACATGCTCTAAGCAAATCTTCCAAAGTTTGTATAGTTCTTTTGGATTGCCCATCTATCTGAGGGTGGAAAGTGGTGCTAAACTTCAACTGAGTACCCAAGGCTTTATGTAGTCATTCCCAAAAATGACTTGTAAACTAGGGACCTCTATCAGATACAATTGTAGCTGGAACCCCGTGTAATCGCACTATCTCATCTATATATATCTGTGCAAGTTTCTCAGCAGTATAAATTGTTTTGACAGGAAGAAAATGTGCTGACTTCGTCAACCTATCAACTATCACCCAAATGGAATCATGACTCTTTGCTATTCTAGGTAAACCAACCACAAAATCCATGGTCACATGATCCCATTTCCACTGTGGTATAAGTAAAGGTTGCATTGTTCCTGTGGGTTTCTGATGTTCAGATTAAAACTGCTAACACATTGGACACTGCATAACAAACTCAACTACATCTTTCTTCAAACCAGGCCACCAATACATATCTTTTAAGTTATGATACATTTTGGTACTCCCTGGATGCATTGCATACATGGACGAATGAGCTTCCTCCATGACTAACTTCCTCAAGTCATTGGCATTAGGTACTACCATCCTACCATGGTAACAGACTACCTCATCCTCTGACTCATGAAACCCACCTCGTTTCTCACTGCCATACTCTAACCTGATCTGCTGAATCACAGTATCATCCTGTTGTGCCTCTTTGATCTGTTGTTTCAGAGTAGGCTTCACTTGCATCTCATCTAATAGTCCAGCTAACAAAGATACTTTAAGATGTACATTGTTTTGCCTCAATGAGACAAGCATGTCTCGTTTAAAGCACACTAAAGTGTTCAACTGTGCTTTATCTATGGTTGGCGATGATGATTTTCTACTTAGTGCATCTACCACTACATTAGCTTTTCCTGGATGATAATCAATTGTACAATCATAGTCCTTGATTAACTCCATCCAGCGGCGTTGTATCATATTCAACTCGTGTTGTGAGAAGATATATTTTAAGTTCTTATGGTCTATGAAAATATGGAATGTTTCTCCATAGAGATAATGTCTCCAGATCTTCAACGCGTGAACCACTGCAGCTAATTCTAGATCATGTGTCATATAATTTTCCTCGTGTTTCTTAAGTTTTCGGGAAGCAAAAGAAACTACATGATCACTCTGCATCAGCACATATCCTAGACCATTCTTGGAGGCATCACAGAAAACAATGTATCCCTTTGCCTGCTCAGGTAAAGTTAACACAGGTGCACTGGTCAACCTTTCTTTCAACAACTGGAAAGAATGCTGACACTTGTCATTCCAGACAAAAGGAACTTCCTTCCTGGTCAACTTGGTTAGGGGTAAGGCTATAGAACTGAAGTCTTTAATAAACTTTCTGTAATAACCTGCCAGGCCTAAGAAACTGTGAATCTCAGTCGGAGTCTTGGGTTGTTCCCACTCTAACACAGATTCTACTTTCTGTGAATCAACACGAATACCTGAAGCAGATATAACGTGTCTAAGAAAAGACACTTCTGACAACCAAAACTCGCACTTGCTAAACTTAGCAAATAGCTTGTGTTGTCTCAACAAAGTCAAGGCTTGACGAAGGTGTTGTTCATGTTTTTGACCATCTCTACTATATATCAGGATGTCGTCTATAACGACTACTACAAACTGACCAAGGAATGGCCAGACGATTCTATTCATCAGCTCCATGAATGCAGCTGGTGCATTAGTTAGTCCAAACGACATAACTACAAACTCATAATGACCATACCTTGTCCTAAAGGCTGACTTAGGTATGTCACTCTCCTTGATACGTAATTGATGATATCCTGACCTTAAATCTATCTTAGAGAATATTGTTGCACCACGCAACTGGTCAAACAGATCATCTATCCTTGGCAAAGGATATTTGTTCTTAATTGTCACCTTGTTGAGCTGTCTATATTCTATGCATAATCTCATAGACCCATCCTTCTTTTTAAAAAAAAGAACTGGAGCACCCCACGGAGAAGTACTTGGTCGAATCAAACCTTTCTCAAGCAACTCCTGTAACTATTTCTTAAGTTCTGCCATCTCAGTTGGCGCCATCCTATAAGGTGTTTGAGCTATAGGTTGCGAACCCGGGATTAGATCAATCTCAAAATCAATCTCTCGGGGTGGAGGAACATCTGGAAGTTCTTCAGGAAACACATCATCAAACTCCCTAACAACCGAAACTCCAAAAATATTAGGACTCTCTGCTCTGGTATCTACCACATGTGCCAAGAATGTGAAGCATCCTTGTCTCATCAACTTTTCTGCTACCATATCTGACACTAGACAGGTTGGAAGAATCTTTCTGTCCCCCTGAAAGATCCATGTATCACCATTGTCTGTGAACATAGCTTGCTTGGAACCACAATCCAAGACAACCTTATACTTTTCTAGGGTGTCCATCCCAAGAATTATGTCAAACCCGAGCATCTCAAGTGGTATAAGATCCACCTGAATGTTGTGTTCTGAAAAGGAAAGAACACAGGGAGAACATACCTCCCGCAACACCGTAGATCCGACTAATGGAGTTTCTAATAACATATTATCCATTCTACGATTGACAGTCATATTGCAGTCATGAATCACTTCTCGAGTGATAAAGGAATGTGTAGCACCCGGATCAATCAAAACATATACAAAGCAGGATGAAGACATATCAGAATGCAATAATTCCATCTGACCTGTCATGACTCGTGGGTTGACCACTGCCTCTGGCTGATTCATAGCATAGAATACCGATGTTGGTGGTTGTCAGTTGTATGTCCTATTATCGGGTGCAGATGAACCAGTTTGGGATGCCTGTCCACGTCCTCGTGTGCTACTGCTAAACTGTCACCTCTGAGAGCCTTGTTGACTCTGCCTCGGTGATTGGGTTACATTCTTGTCTCCAAATGGACAATCCTTCATCAGGTGTCCTGGCTTCCCACACTGGAAGCAGTGTAGGTTTTCCCATCTCGGCCTAGACGGTCCTGTTACTGACATTGATGCTGAACTTTGGGCTCTACTTGGTGGTAGACTATGACCTCTACCCTTGTTGGACATCCACTGTGTCTAAGCACTAAACCTCTGTGGTGCTATTGGTGCAGAAAACCTTAGTTTCTTAAAACTTTCGGACCTCTGTCCTTGGAACTGTGTATGCATTTTCCTACTGTTGGTTTCACGTTTCTCCGTCACAGACCTTTCTATCCGCCTAACTGACTCCACAAAGGTGGCAAACCTCTCTCTATTCTCTAGAGCAGATGCAGATGTGGTCAAATCAGCGTCCAAACCCTTCTCAAAAAGTCGAATTCTCTCCTCATCTGTAGTGGCCATGTGTGGACAAAACCGTAGAAGCTCCATAAACTTAGCTTCATACTGGCTAATGTTCATTGGTCCTTGCCTTATCCGTTCAAACTGAGAGATTTTCTCATCCAAGTAAGTCTTGGGAAAGTATCTACTAACAAACTCTCTTCAGAACTCCCTCCATTCGACCTCAGCACCTGGTCATTTCTCTTCCTCAATGGCCCACCAGTGGCCACCACTCCCTTTCAACAGGTATACAACATTTTTAACTTTCTCAGTTTCTGGAATGTTGAGGATTCTAAAGGCTTTCTCCAACTCAGTAAGACATGAATTTGCGTCTACTGGGTCAGCTGTACTGGCATACTCGGTGGCTCCTACCCGACGTAACCGCTCAAAGGTCTTACCAGATCCATGCCCCTCATTGGGAACTGGAGCCCTAGGTGCTGGTGCTGGCATCAGTTCTACCATATGTGTCACTATATTCATGAACTGTCCAAACAGAGCATGAAAAGCTGGGTTTTCTATCGAAGCTTGGTTAAGCTGGGGATTCTCAAGTACTAGCTCCTCTCTAGCCTGATCCCTTGCACCTCTTCCTGGTGTAGCAACACTGCTTTCAGTAGCATGTTCTTCGTGTGATCCAGCCATCTTTAAGCTTTACTTCTTCTCCTATATGAACAGAAGTCACTATAAGATAAACTGGAAGACACAAGAATAGACTCAACGACCTTAATCCTATGTCTCTGTAGACTCAGCGAACCTTATGCTCTGATACCAAAACTTTGTGATGATCCGACCACAAATCAAATCATCACTAGTAAATAATTGTGGAATTACTATAAGCAGGGGATTAAAAAAAATCATTAAAAATTAAAACCATTTGCAAGGAGTTCCATTTCTAGAAAACTCTTAAGAAGAGAACCAAAGTACTGCATACATTATGGTTTACATTATACACACCATGTAACATCTCATCTCGAGGAATATATACAATAGTTGCTTTACCAAACTATACACGAGCAACATAAAACCTCGAGGCATACAAGCCAAAATCTCAGATCGATCATAAAACCACTAAGTACTGACTCCAAGGACCTGAGAGTACAGATACGACACATAGGACTCATATCTACATGACATGGCAGACAGTAACTCAACCTGAGATGTTATTGCTGCTCATGATGTTGTTGTCCTCCCTCTGCTGTATAGTTCCTACCTCCTCCTCTGCGTCCACCTAAAAAAATTTGGATCCCACGGGGGTGAGACAATTGTAATTGTCCCAGCGAGAGATATAACTCTCTTCCGACCATATTATTATCACAATTAAATAGTATAAAACTTAGCAGAGGATTTGTTTACATTAATTAACAAGATTCAAACACTATTTAAGCAGAGTAGAGCAATATCATCTTCTGAAGCATTGCAGCTATATATGATAAAGCAGTAAATCATCTATTCATTTTAATAAGGAATATGAAGAACATGTGTAACATTTATCCATTTAGGATACATTAAGCAATGCAACATCAACCAATGATTTCCGTATTTCATCCTTATGCATATACACTACATGGCTGATTTACATTTTTCAATCACACTTATGCCCTGAGGAGATGAGGTATACCTCTCATACTCCAACCGACCATTGCGAAGACGGAATCGGTACCATAAAAAATCAATGGAAGAGCTGGCTTCTAAGACCTCTACCATCTCTATCAGTGCGAGACCACAAGCAGGACCATGTCAACTGCTTACATAGCTTTCCAGGGTATACTGGCAACTTCGCTATAGAGCTACAGCGGCGGATGCACTCCTTCGGCGATTGAGAGATCCCGTGTTTATCTACCATCAATCCTGACATTAAACATCATCGGGATATTCGTGATACATCCATCCCGGTACATATAATGAAGGATTGAGAGAGCTCGTGTTTATCTCACGTCAATCCAACATTAGGGAGTACGGATATTTTTGCCCATCACCCCCGCATATTCAAAAATATGCGATCTCCAGGAGATCCCGTGGGAAAACCTGTTTCACCATCACCAGCTGCCGATGATGGATTTATGGTCAAGGCTCTACATGATAAGATTCCACTTTATTAATTAAGTACATTACCATATTCTTTTAGCATCAGTCAAGTTTTCAAACATTTATTATGACAAATGCTACAAAGAAAGATGTAATACATGTATCAAGTACTTTTCAAATCTTTAAAACACATATAATATTTAGGATCTCAATCCCTTATTTCATTACTGGGAATTCTCATCCCTTGACATTATCATCATCATCATTACCAAATCAGGGTATTTAAACCCTTAGTTCATCACAGAACACAGTTACCACTTACTAGGTAACTAATACCCCTGGGTCATCTGACCAAGGTATACATGATACTTGTTACACAAGCATCTCACATGGCTCACAAGGCCCATTCAATATCTTTATCAAATAAGCATCATAGCTCATACCTGGCTATGCTCATCATCTCATGATACCTGCATGGTTAGTATACATGATAACAACCATCTTAATTATGTATCAACACCATGTAAAACAAGGGTAACACCACTATTCCCTTATTAGGGTTAGGGTTTCCCATTCTTTATTGATTAGGGTTTCAAGATCACATTATCGAGGACCAAACCCTAAATCATACTTTACACATATTAGTGACATTAATAAATGCACATTACATGTTTGGTTCACAAGTATGAGTTTCTCTCTCATCCTCTCTAGAATGTTGATCACTTCATACTTTATTAAGTTGGTTCAACCTTTCTTTCAAGGTACATTAGCCTACTTAATCATTAATCATTAAACTCCATACTACTCAATGTATGACTTGATATAAAACACTCCATGTGTTTCTCCCTCAAGTATATTGCAATTTAAGGTACTTCCACACCATATCGTTTTAGAGGTGTATGTAAGCTAGCTTAGCCCATATCGGGTTGAAGGTGTGTGGTTGAGTGCTTGACCTCTTCAAACCTTTGTGGCCACGACCTTCCCTTCACCATGGGTTAAGTGACAGGCTAGACAACTGTTTCAACTTCTATCAACCCAAAGTACAAATCAATGCATACCACTATTGATTTCCAAGTAAACTAGAGCTACTTTTCCATATTGGGTTGAAGGTGTGTGCTTGTGTGCTTTTACAGCATACTAATGATGTCATTACTATCAACCTCAAGATCCTTGTTCTTACTATTCTAAGTCATGGACCATAGTCCCATGAAGATTTTATAACTCAAAGGTTCAGCAATTATTCAAGAGAAAATGAATTGCAAGTAGTTCAACAAGTATGGAAAAATTGAAGGTACATAATAATATAATTGGGTTCAAGTTATATAACCCTCCTTAAGAACAACTTCAAAGATCCAAGGTCCAAATCTCCACGTTCCTAAGGTTTAAGATGAACTTCACAACTCCTCTATATGCAAAGAATCACCATGGATAAGCAATTGGTGAAGAAGAAAAGAAAATAAGATCAAAACCCTAAATTCATGCTTCAATCCAATGTTGAAGATGATCATTGCCTCACCTTAGGGTTAAGTTTTGAGTTCCTTAGCTCCTTGGCTGACACCCAACCACTCTTGGGCGATATGGACTTCCTCTTGGCCGACACAACCTTGCTTGTAGCCGATACCCCCTCACTTGTGGCTAAAATCACTTCAATTGGCCGATATCAACTTGCTATGGACAATATCAACATGGTACGATCGATACACTTGTTATGGCTGATACCCAAGGCCTATGCACGATACCCTTGTTCCCTTGCACGATATTCCAACCCTATTGCATGATATGGCACTCACTTGCATGATATGGCACTCACTTGCACGATATGGCACTCAACTCTTCACCCTATTGGCTGATATCACCTTATATGGCCAATTTCACCTACTTGGCCGATATGCTTTTGCAATGGGCAATATCCAAGGGCCTTTGCACGATATGCTTGCTCTCCTGCACGATACAAGAGCCATATACATGATACCACAAGGTAGGAGGGTGGTAAGGGTCGAGAAAGTTCACTTAAGGGTGAAACTAGGGGTATATATACTTGTTGCACATGAAGAAAGGTAAAAATGAGGTGTCAACATTTTGAGCTAGTAGGTGCCACGTGTCCATGCATGGGTGACACGTGTACATGCATGCATAAACATTTATATTGACATGCAAAACAGTTGAGGATCATTTGAAGATAAAGATTCGGCCATTACATATCCTTTTGAATAAAATATATTAATTAATTCATCACTTTATGCACAACCTGTCACAATTTTGCTAAGGAAGTTGTAACCCGACACAACACACCTCCTTGAGGTTATTTGCATGATATGGCCTTTTCCAAAAGTTCACAAAACGATATGGGACACCTCCTTGGGCTCCATGGCCGATAGGCTTTCATATATAAGCTTTTCAACTTGATACAACTCAAGTTAAGCTTTCAAATTCAACCCTTTTTCTTGGTCATTTCTTCACTAAGATTACCATCATTCATAATGGAATCAAACATGGTGTCTCCTTCTTTCTCTCTCCTATATATGATACTAGGAGGGAGTAGGGACACTCTATATGTGGTAATTTGCATATTAACCCCACATTTTGGGTAAATTACAATTTGTACCAAAATTGGTGCACAATGCACTAACATTATTCAAGCAAGCTACAACTTGGAATTTAGGCTTTCCACAAGCCATCCTTTTACATCATTCTCTCTCTTATGATGTTAGAACTCATGAGGTACATTCAACATGTGACATTTTGCAATATATCCCCTCATCTTGGGTAAATTGCACTTTATGCCCAAACTATCATATAATGCACAAACAATTTGCAAATAAGCTCAAACTTGAAATTTAAACTCTACAAGAGTCTTAATTACTTTTCAAAAGATAAAAAAAAATTGTAAACAACTTACTTAAGCAACACTTCTAGGGTTAGGCCATAACCCAGGTCAGGGATGTTACATCCTTGTTGGCCGATATCGGTCTGCAGTGATGCCCGGGGCCGATCCTAAGTGAACCATTCCCTCCCTCTCGGGCTGGGGAAGTGCTCACCTAGTATCGCCCGGTACAACTCTAAGACACGACACACTAGCTCCAGATGCTTTCCTAAGTTGGCTTTCGAGAGATTCCGACCCATCCCATTGGAGTCATGTAGCTGCTATTTATTGGCAGTGGTTGGGGGAAGTTATGGTTCTCCGGACGCCACGTGTCCTTCATCAGCTCTATTATCTCAGATTTAGGGATGCCCGATATGCGTATCGCCCGACACAAGGATGTCGGGCTGGGAGCGTGTCGATCATCGTGACGAGTGGTGCCTGTCAGTGGGTGGCCTGTATCGCGTGACACGCTTTAGCAGTCGTGACGAGTCCAGCTCCCTGTCGAGTAAATGGTGTATCGCTCGTCTGCTCCTTCTTGCACGTCATCCTCGTGTCGTGCGGTAGTGTATCATAATGCCCTGTTTTGGGCAGCGAGCGTATCGACCGGCTGGTAAGAAGGCTGTTGAAGGTGGAACACGTTCGTGGGCCGGGACGGGCCTTTTTGCTGATAAATGAGTTAGAAATCGATGAAAACTCTGCAAAAGATGATAATATTGAGTTAAAAGCGTAGCGTGGCCTGTTTATGCAAAAACATGACAAAAAGGAGAGGAAAACGATTAAAAAGGGAAGATTTGATAATGAATTAAGGGCCAAAAACATCACAAAATTTGGTGTTATCAACTCCCCCAAACTTAGCATTTTGATTATCCTCAATCAATCTTTAAACTTTGTTTTGTGACGCTTCTTCTTGACCGGTATAGTTTTTAGACCATGGGTTTGAGCGAGCATTGAGATGTCTTACAGTGAATATGGCCCGTCCACGAACAACATACTTACTTCTCCTACCTTATTTAAGCAAAAAATTTCTCCACAGCTTCGGAGAGACTTGGGTGCATGATTTTGAAGTTAGCTTTCACACCAAACAGCTTTTGGGGATAGAAAGTTGTGTGTTTGGTTAGGCTTAAGGCTTTTTGGGTTTTTCTTGTTTCCCATCAGTCCATCCAGGTATGAGTCCATTAGTGGGCGAGTGGTCCCTACAGTCCAAGCCAGTTGGCTTTAGAGCAGTGATTTCACATCCTACGTACCACTGCCCCGGATCTACCATGCCTAAAGATGGGTACTTTTGGAAAACAAGTGTGTATATATATTTTTTTCTTCTTTTTATTTGGCACAACTCTCATGCTTTTATTCATTCTCATAAGGATATTCTCTCTTTTTGGGATTTTTGTTGGGTAAGGGAAAATAAGAGGAATTTTTGTTGCTGTTTGGGCAGCTTTTTCCTTCTGCATACATGTCTCTTAGTTGTTGCGAGATTATTTTTCAAAATTTTTGGCGTGGAAAGTCATAGTCTTTTGTCATTTGAGGCCGCATCATCAGAAAGACAAGACAAAACCTGCATCTCCTTGGGTACATAGAAAACAAACTGGCAAGAAGTCATATCAAGTTTTTACTATATAGTGTCTTTGTACATATGTATGGAGACAAAATAAGCAAAATTTTTGTATGAGCATGTATATGTATATGTACACATGATATAGGAGAATAACAAAAGAACAAAAAGGGTGGAGTTTGAAGAAAATTTTTATACCTCCCTCACTGGTACATGGTACCCCCAAACTTACTCCACACTCTGTCCCAGAGTTGTGAAGTAGATAAGGTAGGGTAATGTTAACCCAGTGAGGGTTAGCTGGTGAGCGCGCCTGTGCCAGATAGAAGCCCCCACACATATTTTCCTCATTTGCTGTGGTAGTCGATGTGGTGGAGTTGGTCAGGCATCTCTTTATTTGAAATCCATTCCAGGACGAAGATGTCGCAGTCAGTTTGCCAACAGCACAGAGTGATGGGTGGATGGCTACCAAAGAAATTTTGTACCAAAAGGCAAATGTGGGTTCAAAATTGCAAGATTCAATGAGATCAGTCATGCACTTTTGCTAGGGAAGAAGTTCCAAAACTATTAGGCATTCCCTTAAACCAGGTAAACTTTTTAAGATACTTCCATTGTGAACATGAACAAAAGGACTGATCATCAATCTCAGTTTCTTTAAACTAGTTAGAGAAGTCTATTTATCTCTTCCAATACTTTTTCTTGATTTGGTAGCCCCCAAGAGAAGTCGGCAGTATATTCCTCATTTCCAACAATACGGCATAGTAGAATTTACATACTATTCCGAACTCGTCATAAAGGATATATGAATGCTTCTCTTGAGTACTATGGATAGAATGATTCTTTTCAGATTGCTTTTCTTCATCCTTTTCACTATCGTAAGAACAAATATCAATGGACCTTAAGGATAAGTTATATTCATCCCATAGATTATCCATTTCCTTATCATAGTCTGTCTTCTGCGGTGGTTTAGGACCATCTTCTTCATGAGAGGCATATTCTTTGGATATAGTATCCACAAGTGTTTTCAAGAGCTCTCTGTCCACCACATGACGGTTTCTTGTTCGTATTCTAGCCCTCCTAGGTCGGTCATCATCGTCATAATCTGCACGAGCCTTGTGTTTCCTTCTTGAGAGCTTTGTACTTGTTCCGGATGCATCCTCTGAGAAAAATGGAGTCGTTAGTTCTTCCATCCTTGCTCTCTTCTCAGCGGTTGACGGCCTAGCTACCTCAGGATTCAGGCGTTTCTGCCCGACCATTATTGCTCCAGCTGCGGCCTCAGTGTCGATTCTTCTGCCATGTTCGTCAACTCGAATGATGGTTTGCTTTGTACGGGCCATAACTGTTATCATTAAACAAGTTCATTTATCATTTAAATGTTCCGATATTAGGTAGGTATAAACTTAAAATCGATACCGGCATTTAAGAGAAAACTGGTTGCATTGATAAAATTCGGTCTGATACAAAGCTACCCGACACCACTGTATCAGGCTTCAAAACTGAACAAAATGAAGCTTTCCCGCTACACCAGTGTCGGGCGATACGAAAGTTTCAAGCTCATGCTCGATACGAGATATTGTGTCATCTGTCGAAAGAACATCCAGGAGATACAAAACTGATACGGAGAAAAACTACGCGTCATACCCATTTCCCGATACGTGTGTGTCGGGCGATACAGCCGTGTGAAACAAAGTGCCCGATAGGGTCTTCCCCGATATAAAAATGTGTCACCCAACAACAAGAACAAGCGATACGGCACAAGTATGGGCGACACGGTTATCTCCCGATATAGGGTGTCGGGCAAGCACGTGTTAGAGACGTGTCACGTGACACGTGCGTCAGGTGATACAAGAAAATTAGCTAAATTCGTCAGCCCGATATGCTATGCGCGATATGAAGTTTGTGTCGGGCAAGCTGGACGATAGGGCTGTCGAGCTATACCTTTACTTTCTGCGCGACATGAGAGCAAAAGCTAAGCTGCGTGACACGGGAGCAGAGGGAGAAATTACTGCACGATACGGGTAGGTGAAAAGTAAAAGCAGTAGCATGACATGGTAAAATTCCATACTATATGTAGCAATCCCAACCTGGGGTAAAACGGGTAAATCTGGGACGCGCGTCGTCCGTTGAGACAAGTCATTCCCGAGGCGAGCAGTCCCATCTATCTAATCAAGGGTAATTACTCATCTTGCCTGATACGGGTGCTCGTCGCCCAGGCGTGTCATCCGACACGGCTTATGGGGTGCCCGATATGAGCGCGTTTTGCACGCCGGTTGAGTTGCTGCCCGATACGATCAGGAAAAAGGGTATACTCGCCCGATACAAGGCCTTCAGAACAAAATCCAGATGAAAAACTTAAGAACAAGGAGAAGGAAAAGGCGATTGATGGGTAAAACATCATTGGCCTAAGGTTAAGTTCTCGGTCTCAGATAGTATTACCCATCAATGCCTCATAAATAGAGCGGTGGTCCATAAAACAGAAGAGTCAGTGCACGTGACGCATGCACTAACTTGAGCCTTATAACAGTCCAAATGTTCATAGTGTTTATTTTGCAAGAAGGTAAATAACATCCTATTCTAGGAAAAATAAAAGCTCGGGCTGCCTCCCGAGGAGCGATGTAGTTTGTGTCGCCAGCTCGACAACTCCAGGTCCTTCACTTTTCTCCTTTAGCATTATCCATATCTTGCAAGTTGATCTCTGTCCTTCTAACGAAAGGTTCGTCTTCATGGAACCTTTTCACCCTGTGCTCGTTTACTTGAAAAACCTTGGATGGATCATCTTTTTCATATAGCTCCATCATTTCGGACGGGTATATCTTTGATATGGTGAAAGGTCCGGACCATTTCATTTGTAGCTTACCTGGAAAAAGACGAATGGAAGATTTAAATAATAAAACTTTATCACATCACTTATGTCCTTCCTCCTCAGGTGGGCATCATGCCACACCTTCATCCTTTGTTCTCGTAAGCATGCATCCTCAATTCTTCGAGTTCTTGCAACTGCAAATATCTCTTCTCTCCTGCCTTCTCTAGATCCATGTTCAAGAACTTAATCCCCCAAAGGGCCTTGTGTTCCAGCTCAAGGGGTAGATGACAAAACTTCCCATAGATCAGCTTATAAGGAGTGGTTCCAATGGGCACTTTGTAGGCAGTTCTGTAGGCCAAAAGTGCATCGTCAAGCTTCATTGAACAATCTTTCCTCATCCGGTTGACAGTCTTCTCTAGGATCTTCTTGATTTTTCTATTTGAAACCTCTACCTGCCCAGAAGTTTGTGGGTGGTAGGGCGTGCGATCTTGTATTTAACTCCATACTTTCGCAGGAGCGCTTCAAACTATCTTTCTCCGAAATGTGATCCACCGTCGCTTATTACAGTACGAGGAACACCAAAACGAGGGAAAATCATCTTTTCGAACAACTTGGTCACTGACTTAGCGTCGCACGTTTGAGTTGCAACAGCTTCTACCCATTTGGATACATAATCCACTACCACTAGAATGTACTGATATCCCTTTGATGGGGGAAACGGTCCCATGTAGTCAATCCCCCATACATCAAAGATTTCCACTTCAACCCAATTTGCCATGGGCATCTCGTTTCTTCATCCAATATTTCTCGTCAATTGGCACTCTTTACAGACTTTTACATACTTTGCAGCGTCTTTAAATAAAGAGGGCCAGTAAAATCTGATTGTAGTACTTTGGCAGTAGTCCTTTCGCCACCCAGATGTCCTCCATAAGGGGAGGCATGACACTCTTTCAGAATGTTTGGGATCTCTTCTTCGGGAATGCATCTTCAATACAAGTTATCCGCACATCTTCTAAAAAGTAGAGGATCGTCCCAGTAGTAATTCTTTACATCTGTGAATACCTTCTTCTTTTGGTTATAAGTTATGTCAGGGGGCAGTTCTCTACAGGAAAGATAATTATAGATATCTGTAAACCAGGGTAAACTCTCTTCTTTGGTTTCAATCATCATCAAAGCTTCATCGGCATAATTGTCATTAATAGGCGGTTCCTTCTGTCCTTCCACAATGATCTGTGATAAGTGGTCGGCGACCACATTCTCTACTCCCTTCTTATCGACTATATCATGGTCGAACTCTTGTAGTAACAAGGCCCACCTCAATAGCCTGGGCTTTGCATCTTTCTTCTGCATGAGGTATCTTATAGCCCCATGATCTGTGTAGACTTTAACCTTTGCTCCAATGAGGTAAGATCTAAATTTAAGATCTAAACTTATTGAAAGTGAAGACTATTGTGAGCATCTCTTTTTCTATAGTGGTATAATTTACCTGAGCTTCATCCAGGGTGCGACTAGCGTAGCAAATTACATGGTGTTTTTTGTCCTTTTTCTGCCCTAGGACAGCTCCTACTGCATAGTCGTTGGCATCACACATAAGCTCGAATGGAAAATCCATGTCCGGAGCTTGGAGGATAGGTGGTGAAACAAGAGCATCCTTTAAAGCCTGAAAAGCGATTAGACAATCATCATAGAAATTAAATTCAACATCTTTTACCAGAAGGCTGGATAGCGGTTTTGAGATTTTTGAGAAGTCTTTTATAAATCTTCAGTGGTAGCCGGCGTGCTCGAGGAAGCTCCTCACTCCCATCACATACTTTGGTGGAGGAAGCTTGGATATGGATTCAACCTTGCTAGCGTCTACCCTGATGCCACACCTCAAAACTTTATGTCCCAGGACGATGCCTTCTTGTACCATAAAATGGCACTTCTCCCAATTTAAAACCAAACTCTTCTCCTCGCATCGTTGCAGAACCAAAGAGAGGTTTTTCAGGCAGGTATCGAAGTCTTTTCCATAGACAGAAAAATCGTCCATGAAAACTTCAACGATATCCTCCAGAAAATCCGAGAACATTGATATCATGCAGTGTTGAAATGTAGTGGGAGCATTGCATAGGCCAAAAGGCATCCTCCTGAAGGCGTAGGTGCCATAAAGACAGGTAAAAGTTGTTTTCTCTTGGTCATCTGGCAGGATGGGGACCTGATAAAATCCTGAAAAACCATCCAAGAAATAGAAATAGTCATGATGCGCTAATCTTTCAAGAACTTGATCAATAAAAGGTAGAGGAAATGATCTTTTTTTGTAGCTTGGTTTAGCTTCTGGTAGTCAATACACATTCTCCATCCTGTGACGGTCCTAACTGCCACCTCATCACCTTTATCTCCCTTTACCACTGTTATACCACCCTTCTTGGGTACTGTGGATCGGGCTTACCCAGTTACTATCGCAGATCGGGTAAATGATCCCAACATCCCTCAACTTGATTACTTCTTTCTTTATGACTTCTTTCATCATCTGATTCAATTTTCTCTGGGGTTGAGCCAGAGGTTTGGTGGATTCCTCCAAATTGATGTGATGCATACACAAAGCAGGGTTAAGGCCTTTGATATCTTCTACTGAGTATCCTATAGCCCGCCTATGGAGTCTTAACTCCCCAAGAAGTCTGTCCAACTGAGCTTTTGTGAGATGGGCATTGACGATGACATGATTCCTTTCCTCTCGATCTAGGAATTCATATTTCAACCCTTCTGGTAACTGCTTCAGCTCAGGCTTGGCCTTGGGTAACTGTTCTTCTGGCACCTCCTCAAGAGAGGCAAACTTAACAGTTTCCACTACCTCATCCTCGTTGCTCAGGTCTTCATCAGACTGGTTAAGATAGCTGAGAAACTCCACAACTTCTGGATATTCAGAGTCAAAATCTTAATTGCTTATCGCCCTCACAAGAGGGTCTACCATGAGGATGTCTTCTTCTACCTCTTTGCATAACTGGTTGTAGCTTTCCGCAAAGCAAGAGGACTCTAACAAGGATGGTCCTCTCATCGCATCCTTTACCTTGAAGTCTAAGTGGTCGTTTCTGACCCTTTGAGTGATCATTCCCTCAACAACATCGATCAACGCCTTTCTCGTAGCCAAGAAAGGATGTCCGAAGATGATAGGACAGCCAGGGTCCTCCACGGTATCAATGACAATGATATCACAAGGAATGAAGAAACTTCCTACCCGGATAGGTACATCTTCAACAATGCCAATAGGCTTTTAAAGGTATGATCTGCTAACTCAATTCTCATCTTGGTTTCGTGATACTCTTCGTTTTGCAATATCAATCACTAAGATGGTTAATCCTAGAGTTTAAACCTTTTTTACTTCCGGTTTTAAGGGTAGTATAGAAGGGTCGATCCCATAGGACAACTATTAGAGATTGTTCTTTAGAACCCAAAGATTGAAGAACTTTATTATTTGTTTTTGGTATTTTTCTTTTTATTAAAGCAGAAAGTAAAGTCCAGTTGGGGTTTTGTGTGATTACACTAATGCAAGAAGAAAAGTACTTAACAAGAATAAACATGCACAAGAAAATAATAAAAAGATTGTTAACACAAGCAAAACTATATGAATGGAAGACTAAGGATTAAAGAAGACAAAGGATGTGGTGATTAAATCAAGAGAAGGAAATCGAGGCTCGTAGGGGTTTTCACCACCTTAGCCTAGGCGATAACAACTAAATCTTAAACGACGATTTGATTAAGGCTTGTGAATTAAAAACTCACAAAAGAGAAACTCCACATGAGCCCATTGGTCTTGGTGCTCATGCTTCCTAGTTTATTATCCTAAAAGACGAAAATCCACGGTCATATCAAAACGTCTATGTAATCGATTTTATTATTCTAAATCCAGATTTCCATGGTCATATCCATCTGAATTAACATGCGATCTGAAGATCAATCATTCAATTAAAATTGATTACCATGTAATCGTTTAAGAAGAAGTCGTTAAAACCATGGCTAAGGGGTTATTCCCCTTACCCCGATAAAAGACTACTCACACATGGAGAAATGGGAGACAGAGGAAGAAAGAAATGAAGCCATAGTCTAGCCCAGAAATCAGGAGATTAATCCTTATGCTAGAGACGATGAAACGGCTTAGTTCTTTGTTCCTTGATCCAGAAATAAAGAATAGAAAGAAGAAGATTAAAACTAAGGCGGAGAGAAAAGACAAGAATAAGAATGAAAGATCTGTGCTTGAACCAAAACCTACTTTATTGCATAATATGAAAATGATTACAAGATTAATTGCTGCAGAATTCCAAAATACAAGAAATCCAAGATGATCTTGGGAGGAGGAAGTGTCCTTATTTTATAGGAGAAGGAGGGGTAGGCTATCCAAAAAAAAGAGGGGGAAAAAAGAGAGGGAGCTATCCTTTTGAATTTTCAAGATTTGGTCAAAAGGAATTTGATAGACTTTAATTGTCTTGACCATGTAACTCTCTTCAATGCAGATTCCCACAGCAGCGATTTCAAATGCATTTTTGGGCCAGTCAAAAATTCAGAAGCGGCCCGAAAATATATTTTTCCTGTATATAATTGAATTATCTTTCCAACGCATACTTGCACAATAAGGTCCGCCTTGGGATGTGGGAGTTATACCAATTTTGGTCAAAGGTATATACTGAAATCCGACTCTGCGGGAAAACGTAATGCTACTTTCATTGGTTAATTGCGCAGCCAAATAAACACCAAAATTACCGCAAAATATGTTTTTTTTATAGCCAATAAAATTCTCTTTTCATTCCATACTTTATCTTGAAATTCCGCCTTTAGATGCAAAAGATATGGCTATTTTCGTGACGAGTATCTCAGGCACTGCGGGAATATTTGAAAGCCTCATATCTTCATCTTTTATTTTTTTCGATTTACTTAGATAATTCCTGAAAATTAAGAAAAATATCATAAGAATTCAGGAAAAGTATATCAAGAAGATGAAAGTACTATTTATTTTTGAATTATCTAAAATTAACAAAAAAGTCCTAATTAATTATTCTAAATGAAGCAAAAATAAGAGATGAATATGCATTCATCAAAATACCCCAAACTTAAACTTTGCTCGTCCCGAGCAATATTAAAATCAAGACATACTCTCAACCTATCATCCTCACTCTCCTAACAATCACTTGATTCCTTCCACCAAAATATGGTTAAGCGACCCTGACTTCCTGAATTCATGAAAAGTGACTTTTATATTTCCTACTTCACAAACCTGCATTTATTCAAGACCTGCAATAAAATAGATTTTTATTTTACCTTTGCATTTGGTACTCCAATTTTTTTTTAAGTTTTACACAAGAACAAGGATGATTTGGATGGTTGGGATTTTTGTAGTTTTCCCCTGGGTAGAAAATTGGAGTGAAGGAGGTATGGAAGAAGGACAGTCTCTCCTCTATTCGACTCGAGACCTTTTTATTTAGTGGACATGTAGTTACATTGACCGCATTTTTTTCTTTGATTTTTAGTGATACACCCAATTACATAGGTATGGAAGAAGCGGAAGAGGGGGAAGGGGTGCTACCCCAAACTTAGCCTTTTGGGCATTATTGGCTTTTTTTCTTTTTGACGAATGGAATGATTTGGAAGTGGTAGAAGAAGAGTAGAAGAGGCTGTTCTTGTGCAATTTTTTTTCCATCTTTTTTAGAGTACCATGCATTGGTTCAACTATTAACGAATCATGCAAAAAATCAATAAAATTTATACAAGTTGTACATGATAAGAAATCATCACTCTTGAATCCTATCAGTCCTCTATGGCTTGCCATCTTTTCTAAGGAGTGATTATTATTTGAGGTCCTAAGTGACAGGAGGATTTCTAGTCATGAAAGTTTCAAAATTTTAGTTGCAAGGCAGTTACATCATTAATGGGAGTATTTTGAAAAATGATCATATCAAGGCCGACTAGATAAAGGCCATTTTGCAACAAAAGAAATAAAAATATGGCCGACTAGATAATGGCCATGAACAAAGCAACTATATGTAAAACCAAAAAAAGTGGAAATAATGCAAGAATAAAAAGATAAGGGGGTGGAATAGAATCATACCACCCAACTCCACCCCAGACTTAGATTTTTGCTCATCCCAAGCAAAACCCAAACCCGAGATGGAGGGAAGAAATTTGTTGGGTTCACCAGGAGGTCCTAGTAGCTCAAAATATATCCATCTGAAGGGAATGTCGATGATGGATGGAGTTTTGAATAGAGGATCTTCATGGTACACCCAATGGATGGGTAGTCGTGGAAGCCTAAAAAGGTTTTCTGAATGATGTTGTGTATCACCTCATAGTCCTTCGAGTAGGACCCACATATCTTCCTTCAAAATTGAAAGTAGTGTTGGAGATGAATGTGGATTGGAGGGGATTGGCAGGTGCCAGTTGGGTAACAAATGTAGTGTCGGATGTGGAAGATCAGACGGAGAATCTGGCTCAAGTATCTTTTTGCCACCTGGATCTACATGTGGTGAAGAGGGTGCCTGTATAAGAAGAACTGGTTTGTTAGTCGAGTAAACAATCATAAGGGAATGTATGTCTTCTTGGTGGATTATGCAACAATGTGCGTCCGGATCCTTTACCCCATAAATGGAAGCCAGTGGATTTGGTGTGGAAGACTAACAAATTGCATAATTATCGTCATAATTATCAAAAATGATCAATCTTGGTTGTTCCATCTCTATTGGGGAGTTCTCCATCTCTTCTTCATAAAAGATCTCATCAACATGGATGTCTATGGAATCAATTGGATCCTTTACTATGCTGAAGGGGAGATCTGATTCCTTTATAGGACAAGTGCCCAACTCAATGGGCTTAGAAGAGATCACCTCACAATATAACAGTATAATGTAAGGTTCTTGCAGTGGTAGGATCACCTCATCAAGTTCAACCAGATGTGGAAAAAGAGGTGGTTGAGTGAGGTCATAGTGCTCTTGATGATGAAGCCTTTCAAAAGAATCCATCAGTGCATGTTGGGTAGGTGATGGTACATTGGTCACAATAGGCTCAACCAAGATGGGATGATTATTGCAAACATCCAAATATGGACCTACTACCGAGAAGGGTGGAGTCTTAGGTTTTTGGGATGTTCTTTGAGCCCACCAGTCATTAGCCTTTTTGTTAAAAGATTCTTGATTCATGAATTTATCAACATAGGCCTCCATCCACTCATTTTCTGACTTATATGGATAGTCAGGGCCCCATACAGCTGCTGCCCTAGCTAAACAAAGTTCTTCATTTACAGCATCCTAAATTTCTTTAAAACACCTATCCATCTCCTGATCAAGGTTGTGTGGAATCTCAACTATATCACATTGGACTTCTTCTAAGGGTGGTGGTTCATTATATAGAAAGGGTTCCAATGAAGTAGATTGGCCATTAGAATCAACTAGATGAACATCAACAATGGAAGTGATTGGTGGAGCTTTGGGTACTCGAGTTGGTTCTACTTGATTGAAGATGATATAATCATCATCATCATCATCATCTATTAAAATCATCCTTAGCCTCTCTGGTTCTAGATTAAAAAATTGCTCCGCGGAATTGGCGTTCGGCGAGCGTCGCATGCACAAATGAAGCAGTTAATCGGGTGCAGAAAAAATAGACTGTCGGAATGGAAACTCGGCAGAAAGAGGAGTAGCACTTCCGGAATGTTACTCGGAAGGCATAAAAAAATAAAAAAAGTTTTTCAAAAGACTTTTGGGGGTTCAAGAAAATATCTGTTGTCCCCGGCAACGACGCCAAATTGATACTCGTCGTTTTGCAATATCGATCACTAAGATGGTTAATCCTAGAGTTTAAACCTTTTTTACTTCCAGTTTTAAGGGTAGTATAGAAGGGTCAATTCCATAGGACAACTATTAGAGATTGTTCTTTAGAACCCAAAGATTGAAAAACTTTATTATTTGTTTTTGGTATTTTTCTTTTTATTAAAGCAAAAAGTAAAGTCCAGTTGGGGTTTTTTGTGATTACACTAATGCAAGAAGAAAAGTACTTAACCAGAATAAACATGCACAAGAAAATAATAAAAATATTATTAACACAAGCAAAACTATATGAATGGAAGACTAAGGATTAAAGAAGACAAATGATGCAGTGATTAAATCAAGAGAAGGAAATCGAGGCTCGTAGGGGTTTTCACCACCTTAGCCTAGGCGATAACAACTAAATGTTAAACGACAATTTGATGAAGGCTTGCAAATTAAAAACTCACAAAAGAGAAACTCCATATGAGCCCATTGGTCTTAGTGCTCATGCTTCCTAGTTTATCATCCTAAAAGATGAAAATCCACTGTCATATCAAAACGTCTATGTAATCGATTTTATTGTTCTAAATCTGGATTTCCATGGTAATATCTATCCGGATTAACATGCGATCCGAAGATCAATCATTCGATTAAAATCGATTACCATCTAAAACCATGGCTAAGGGGTTATTCCCCTTGCCCCGATGAAATACTACTCACACATGGAGAAATGGGAGATGGAGGAAGAAAGAATTGAAGTCATAGTCTAGCTCAGAAATTAGGAGATTATTCCTTATGTTAGAGATGATGAAACGGCTTAGTTCTTTGTTCCTTGATCCAGAAATAAAGAACAGAAAGAATGAGATTAAAACTAAGGCGGAGAGAAAAGACAAGAATAAGAATGAAAGAGCTATGCTTGAACCAAAACCTACTTTATTGCATAATATGAGAATGATTACAAGATTAATTGCTGCAGAATTCCAAAATACAAGAAATCCAAGATGATCTTGGGAGGAGGAAGTGTCCTTCCTTTTATAGGAGAAGGAAGAGTAGGCTATCCAAAAAAAGAGGGGTAACAAAGAGAGGGAGCTATCCTTTTGAATTTTCAAGATTTGGTCAATAGGAATTTGATAGACTTTAATTATCTTGACCATGTAACTCTCTTCAATGCAGATTCCCGCAGCAGCAATTTCAAACGCATTTTTGGGCAAGTCAAAAATTCAGAAGCGACCCGAAAATATATTTTTCCTGTAGATAATTGAATTTTCTTTCCAACGCATACTTGCACAATAAATTCCGCCTTAGGATGTGGGAGTTATACGAATTTTGGTGAAAGGTATATACTGAAATCAGACTATGCGGGAAAACGTAATGCTACTTTCATTGGTTAATTGCGCAGCCAAATAAACACCAAAATTGCCGCAAAATATGTCTTTTTTGTATCCAATAAAATTCTATTTTCATTCCATACTTTATCTTGAAATTCCGCCTTTAGACGCAAAAGATATGGCTATTTTGGTGACGAGTATCTCAGGCACTGCATGAATATTTGAAAGCCTCATATCTTCATCTTTTATTTTCTTGATTTACTTAGATAATTCCTGAAAATTAAGAAAAATATCATAAGAATTCAAAAAAAGTATATCAAGAAGATGAAAGTGCTATTTATTTTTGAATTAGCTAAAATTAACAAAAAAGTCCTAATTAATTATTCTAAATGAAGCAAAAATAAGAGATGAATATGCATTCATCATTTCGACCATATCAGCCAAACCTAATCTTTGTGCGAAGCTTAGGGGCATAAGGCTGATATTAGCCCCTAAATCGGCAAGAGCTTTTCGTTCGACATTATCTCCAATGGCGAAAGGAATGGTAAAAGCCCCTGGATCTTTCTTTTTGTTGGGCAAATCTGATTTAACAAAAGTGGAGGACATACTTGCTAGATGCACAATTTCGATACTTCCTCCTCTTCTCTTCTTGGTAATCAAATCTTTGAGAAACTTGGCATAAGTCAGCATCTCTTCTAAAGCGTCTAAAAAAGGTACTTCGAGATGAAGTTTCTTTATTTATTCCACGAACTTCTCGTGGCGCTTCTTAAGGTGTGCCTTTATCAGCTTGTAAGGAAAAGGCAGCTTGGGAGAGTAAGGGCTTCTCTTACCAGATAACTCCTCAAAGGATCTTGGTTCAGGTTCTCTGTCACGAGCTTGTCGATCGTCTTCTTCTACGGGATTTTCATCCACAGTCCTCGATTCAGGTTCCTGTGGTTTGACTTCTTCATGACGTTCCACTATCCTTCCGGATCTCAGCACTGCCATTTTGGCGGATTCGGTGTTGGAGGGTATCTTACCCGAGGGATTCTTTATCAATTCGGCCATCTGGGCCAACTGCTGATTGATTTGGAATTGATGCGTCTGCATGTCCGCCATCTGGACCTGCATGGTGTTCAGAACGCTTGCATTCGAAAGTGCACTCTGCGCCAGCTGGTTATTGATGGTATCTTGTTTTTTTACAAAATCGAACAACTGGCCAACCAAGTCTGGTTGGTTTGAAACCTTGTCTTGACCTAGCTCCTTGGCTTGACTTTGACATTGACTAGTATTCGTCTCTTGGCGACCTTGGTACTTCCCTTGTCCTTGGAAATTTTCCTTGTTTGACTGGAAAGAAGCAGTTCTGGTGAACTAACTTTGTCCTCCTCTTTTCTCAAAAACTTGGGGTTGCTTGGTGGGGTTATGCAGCTGATGCGAGTTTTCGGCTGCATCTTTGTTGCTGTAACTAAAACCAGGATGATCTGGCCTCTTGAAATTAAAAAAAGAGACGTTCTCAGTCTCCTCATCCTCAGATTCACTTTCGCTCGACTCGTCAGGTTAGGTGTAGATACAGTTATCCACCCCGTGTCCACCTTCTCCACAGGTAACACATTTCATGACCTTTTCGACTTGTTTCTTCCCCTTTCCACTAGATTCTTTCAGCTGTTTGACATCAGTGGTTATCCTCTAGATCTGAGACGTGATAGTTTCCAGAGCCTTGGATTCAATTGAAGGTCCTTCACTAGCCTTCTTAGCATGTCCCCTGTCTGATCTATCGTAGTCGGTGCCGGCTTGCAACTCGGACATGTTCTTGATGATCTTTTTAGATCTGCTAGGCTTCTTCCCCAGAAAGTCACTGCCTGCTGCATTCAGTGAAACCCTTTCCTTTGGGGTTAGACCATTGTAGAAGGTGGTTATCAAGAAACCCTTCTTATAGTTGTGATGAGGGCAGTCCCTCTGATATTCTTGATATCGTTCCTAGGCATCGTGGAGATTCTCGTTCGGCTTTTGCATAAAAGACGTGATTCTCTGTCTATTCCGGACAATTTTCTCGGTAGGATAAAACTTGTTTACAAAGGCATCCGCCAGTGCACTCCATCCATTAAAAGCTTGGTGTGGTAGCCCCAGGTACCAGGATAGAGCCTTATCTTCTAAAGAAAAGATGAAACCCTTGCAATAAATCACCTCCTGTGGGACTCCCCGCATTTTGATGGTGTCACAGATGTTTTTAAAAGCATCTAGATGGTGATAGGGATTATCATTATTCGAACTCCCTCTAAAGCTCTTATTCTGGATCATAGAGATGACAGATGGTTTTAGCTCGAAGTTGGTTGCGTTGAACCTCGGGATGATGACAGGACATCTGGAATTGTTAGCCCTCGTGGTAGCTAACTCCCTCAGGGTCTTTTCTTCTTCATTGGAATTGTCACGGTCACTGTCTCCTTGGTTCTAATCCTCATTATTTTGATTCCTTCTGCGCCTCCGGTGATGACGACGTCTCTCCCGGTGATGGTCATCCTCGAATTGTTCTGTTTTAGGATCTTCATGTTGATAATCATCATCATAACGGTCATTGTCTTCAGGCGGAGGCGAGTGAGGTCCAGCTCTCGCATTTCGCTCACCTTCGGAAAGAGACGGTTCAATGCGAGGTGGCATGTCTGGTGATGTTGGTGCTCAGCTGAGCAGAACATCTTCCTTTGGAGTACATGAATAGCACGTAAAAATCAATTTAGAAAATCTATATTAACAATACGAATTACTCATTTTAGGTTGAAATATATATAAAAAAGGAAAAAAAGAGTGTTCTCAAGCTCATTTCTAAGCTTGAGGCATTGGAGTGTGGTTAGTGGATTCAGGTTCGTCAACAGTATTGTTTTGCCTTGTCCCCGGCAACGGCGCCAAAAAGTTGACCGACCTAAATCGCGCGTCCGAAAAAGGGAGCGGATTTGAAGTAGTCAGACTTTTAAATTTATAACCCGAAACCTTCTAGTCCCCCGCAACTTTATTTATGGGGTCGAAGTAGATATATGGGGTCGAACACAGGGGCAAGGGTGGTAGTGTTGGGAACGCGGAATCGACACGTTACACTCCAGTATGGGTAAGGAGATGGTAAAGTTCCCCAAGGGAACAACAGGCTAAGATCGATAAAATAAAATAAAACTATCTCCAACTGGAGCTACGAGGAAAATTAAGGGTTTAGGGTTTATCAGTTTTTAGGGTTTTTGCACAACAGAAATAGAGAGAATAAAACTATTGCTTTAGTAAGGAACGATGGAGAAATCTTCAGTAAAACAAGCGGCAGCAGAAACATCATGTACCCCTTCTCTTGAAGCGGGTACCTCTAACTTAAGCATCAACACCTCTCTCAAGGATGTTGGGCCTAAGTTAGAGTGGAACGGTTACTAAAGCAACTTCGATCCTGGGCACTCTCGTACTCCTATATCAGACCAAACACTAGAGCCACAACACCTCTCTCGAGGCTGCTGCAATAGGAAAACACGATTCGATAGCTAGTCGAAACGTGATCCAAGCGTACAAGCTAGAGTTCGGATGTTAAACAAAACAATCATCCAACAAAAAGGGACCAAACATAAAGCAGCAGATAATTAAAACTCTTCTGATTCCATTAGCATGAAAGGGTCTGGTTACATTGCATAAGTAAAGAAAGTAAATGACTGAAATAAGCAAAGATAAATGTCGCCTTCTTAATTTAGAAGGGCGACAGGAAGCCACAGATCCTCTAGCCTGATACCAGGCGGGAGCCTTGCCCGATACGCCCGTGTCGGGCGGCACACCCTCTCAAGAGACACGCTCATGACGGGCGGACGTATCGTGCTGGGCGCTCATGCCCGATATGATCGTGTCGGGTGGCACCCTCTCGGGTGACACGCTGTGGCTGGTGATGTGTATCGGGCTTGGTATCGTGATGGGCCAAAGTTTTTCTTCCAATATCGAGTACTCATATCGGGTGTCCTTGTTGGCCGATATCGGTCTACAGTGATTCCGGGGGCCGATCCTAAGTGAACCATTCCCTACCTCTCGGGCTTGGGAAGTGCTCACCTAGTATCGCCTGGTACAACTCTGAGGCATGACACGCTAGCTCCAGATACTTTCCTAAGTTGGCTTTCGAGAGATTATGACCCGTCCCATCGGAGTACTGTAGCTGCTATTTATAGGCAGCGGTTGGGGGAAGTTATGGTTCTCCGGACGCCATGTGTCCTTCATCAGCTCTATCATCTCGGATTTGGAGATGCTCGATATGCGTATCGCCCGGTACAAGGATGTCGGGCTGGGAGTGTGTCAATCATCGTGACGAGTGGCACCTGTCGGTGGGTGGCCTGTATCGCGCGACACGCTTCAGCAGTTGTGAAGAGTTCAGCTCCCTGTCAGGTAAATGGCGTATCGCTCGTCTGCTCCTTGTGCGGCATCCTCGTGTCGTGCGGTAGTGTATCGTGTTGCCCTGTGTCAGACAACGAGCGTATCGGCCGGCTGGTAAGAAGGACAATGCAGGTGGAACACGTTCGTGGGCCGGGATAGGCCTTTTTGCTGATAAATGAGTTAGAAATTGATGAAAACTCTGCAAAAGATGATAATATTGAGTTAAAAGTGTAGCGTGGCCTGTTTATGCAAAAACATGACAAAAAGGAGAGGAAAATAGTTTAAAAGGGCAGATTTGATAATGAAATAAGGGCCAAAACATCACAAAATTTGGTGTTATCAATCATCATAAAAAAACACTCCCTTGAAGGAGGGAGAGATAGATGTGGCCTACAACATCAGAAGAGAAGTACACATATATTAATTGTACATCCCATGTTATACCAATCATTATCACAGACCCAACCTTTATATGTTTTAGATCATCAGGTATTTGTCTTAATAGAGCTGAAGATTGATCTAAAATATTTGGTATCTAGTTATCATACCAGACTTATGTGTGATGTACTTTACCAATGACTTTGTAACTATGTTGCATAGCCAAGCTGACTATATAATAGAGAACTCTCCAAAATGATGTTACTCAATGAGTAGAATTTTGTCAAAAAGATTTGTACATGTGTTCCAAACATGTACCCACATAAAATTCCTTCCAGTTATAAATTCCCCAGTGGATTTCATTAGCAATGCACGATTCCACTCATGCATGGATAATAGATAAAGAACACCATGTTTTTAGGTGCAATGATCTTGTTCCATGCTACAAGAGAGATAGGGTTTTTTGATGGACCTCTATTCTAGACAAAGTGTCAAATCATCTAATCAATTCTTTCACACATAGAGATTAGAAGGACTGAAGGATGAATCTGTAAGTGGGTATAGTCATCAAAACTAATTTTTCTAGACTTATGCATCCAATTAGGGTGAGGGTTTGTGTTTCCCAACTTGATAGAGTAGCTTGAACTTTATCTGGGACATAGGAATACAAATTTTTGTAACACGACCATGGATAACTGGTACCCCCAGATAAAACCTAGATCAAGTGTTGCACTCATGCCCACTCTATACAAATTTGCCACTATAAGGAGATGTGAAAACTACTTGAGTAGTAGATGAGACTTCTGGCTGCTAAAATTGTTTGTTCAATTGCCTCCACAAAGCATTAAAAGCATTGCATAATGGTATCATGATTGTTCAAATCTACCTTAGAGAAAATAATAATGTCATCTTCAAATGCCATATAAGATACATAAGGTCCTTGGCGAGATAGTTGCAGTGGTTTCCCAAATATTGTTATTCACTACATTACGAATTAGCATGCTTAGTTTGTTTAGGCATAACAGGAACAAATAAGGTGGCAAAGGGTCACCCTGTCAAAGACCCCTTGACACTTTAAATTGTGGTAATATTTCACCATTGAAGACAATAAAGATGTGACCCCCAGAGATAGAGTTTTTTTAGCAAAACGACTTTGTTTATTCATTTTGTAGTCTGTTACAGGTATCACTTGGTACATTACATTGTCTCAAGTCTGAGTAATTATTATAGATTCTTTAATCACTGAGATAGTCTCTCACAATGCACATCGGTGGTTCTGTAAAGTGGGCTTGGTTTAAACTGCTTTTTAGATGCATTTTTGTAAGTCCATCAACTACCTTGTTGCCTCCCCTCCTGTTAAACTCAATTCTGGCGATAGTTGGCATGCCCAACTAAATTTTGTTAGCCAATAAGTACAGGTCAGTCATCTTTTATCTTCTACGTTGATCATTTGGGTCGCCAGTGAACTATCTGATTCGATAATCACCCAAGTCTAGCCACTTCTTTGGATCTACTTGCATGCTAGCTAAATCCCAGCTAATTCTACCACAACCACAGAGATTGTTTGTATCTTCCTTGACCAGCCTCCTAGCTAGTTGCCTTCGATGTCTCTGGCTACCACCGCCACTGATGCGTCCTGCCCTTTCACTATTGCGTCAATGTTAAGCTTCATGGATCCATCCCTCGGTCTCCTCCAATGAATAGAACTTGCTGGGCCACTCACAGTCATGCTTCCCAGGCCGGTCGCAATCGTGCTTGGTGACCAGAGTTCTAAGTTTAACTCCAAAGCTTTCCTGATCCGGTGACACTTGTAATTTAGCTGCTTGGCTTCTCCTTCAAACACCTCATAATTTCTAAAGTTCCAAATCATGTGACATATAGTCCAGAATCCTTCGACAGATATCGATAAATGTCTACGGACCACCTTCAGCCAGCCTTCGACATTAGGTAGTTGAGTAAAGACTTTATGTTCCTCCACAGTTAGAAGGGATTTCCAAACATAGGTAACTTTCTCACAGTCAACTTTCTCACAGTCACGTAAAGTGTGAGTGAGTGTCTCGACTGCCTTCATACATCATGGATAGGTTCCTGTGTTCGATAAGTGCCTTTGTTGTCTTTGTTCATTTGTGAGGAGGGTTGAGTGTAAGACCAGCCAGGCAAACATCTTCGTTCTTGCTGGGACCCTTAACTTCCATATGTTCTCCCAGGTGCCAGCACTGATTACCTCCTTATGTTGTCGAATAAGATGATATGTCGTGCTTGATGTATACGAGCCTTTAATAGTATGATTCCATACTCTATCATCGCCATGGGGTTCCCCCAAAGGTGTGGGCTTTTATAGGATCAGTTGGACCACATCCTCCTCAAACCAGTATTCAAGGAAATCAGTATCCCATTCCCCTATTTCCAACACTTGGCTCTTAACAAATAAATCCTCTAGGTCTATTGGGATTTGCTTCTTGGTCAAGTTACGTAACTTGAGGCTTGCTTTTACCCATATGTCATCCCAGACATTGGTAGAAACTCTACCAAACGGGCAGATTGTAGAGTTATCCAAGATGAAATATTTACCTTTAATAGCTACTTTACCCAATCTTGATACATTAATTACTTTGCCAGAACTAGCACATTCGAATTTTCTCTTGAGCATCTTGTAGAAGATAGACTCTCTATTGGTGGGCTAGGTCCCATGATTTCTTGAGCACCAGATCTTAGTTCCAATCACGCATCGACCCGATTCCTAGGCCTCCATGTTTCTTAGAGATCGTTACCTTATTCTAAGAAACAAGTGAGATGGGTTTCTATTTATGGCCTCCTCCCCACAGGAATCTTCTTATCATACCGTCGATTCTATCACAGATACTAAGACGAAAATTTACTATCTACATGACATAGGTCGGAATGGCCGATAAGGTGGACTTAACCAGGCAGGCCCATCCCACCATAGATAAATTCTTTGCCGCCCAGCATTGAACTTTACCCTCCACTTTGTCAATGACATCAGAACAGGTAGTTTTGGTGACTCTATTATGCAAGATGGGTATGCCCAAGTATCTTCCCAGGTTCTCGGTTGAAACAAAATTACACTGCTGCTGAATATCCTTTATAACTAAACATGGAACACTTCTAGCGAAGAAGATGTGGGACTTCATAGCCGAAATGGATTGTCCGGATGCTAGTCTAAACTCCTCAAAACATTGTAGGATTACCCTCATATGGGCCTTGCTAGCTTCAACAAAAAGGATAATATCATTTGCAAAAAGGACATGTGCAATACCCATGCCTGTCCTGCCCAATTTCAGTGGTTTCCATCTTTTACTTGACACTCTCGCCTGGATCATTTGCGACAGACGTTCAAGGCACAACACAAAAATATATGGCAATAGGGCATCTCCTTGCTTGAGTCCTCTGCTGGCTTTGAAAGGTTTTGCTTGCTTCCCGTTCCACATGATGGTAGACTGTCCTCTAGTAATGGAATGCATAATGAACTGTTGTATGTTGAGAGGTAACCCAACTTTCAGTAATGTTTCTTCAATGAATCGCCATGACATCCTGTCGTAGGCTGTAGAGAGGTCAATTTTAATTTCCATAGTCTTTGCTCCTCTCCTACTTTTCATACCGTGAATAATCTCCTATACTAGTGTGATATTATCTGTGATTTTCCTCCCAGGGACAAAGCGTCTTTGTTCTTGTGAAATCCATTTAGGCATGTGCTTCTTAAGCCTTTCCACAATCACCTTCGATGCAAGCTTGAGCTGTGAGTTGTTTAGAGAGATAGGCCTTAACTATTCACACTTCTCCGAATGTTGCACTTTCAGGATCAGGATAATGGTAGTGTCACAAGCTTCCTCGTTGATCGGTTCCCCATCTATCATTTTTTGTACTATTAGAATCACCGAATTTCCCACTGCCCTCAAATTTCCTTGTAGGAACTCAACTATAATTCTGTCTGGCCCTACTACCTTGAAGGGTTTCATGAGTTGTAGGGTGTTATAGATCTCATCTCCTAGTGGCAGCGATCTTAAGTTGTCGAGTTCAGAGGTGCTTAGTTTGCTAAACATCCCCGGGACATTCAGTTCTCTTTGTGAAGAAGCCTCTAGAGGTTTAGTCAGAATTCCTTTGAAATGTTGAACCACCAGGTCAAGAATAGTTGCGACATTAGATACCTAGTGTCCACTCAAGTCTTTAAGACTGGTGATAGTATTCTATCATCTTCGTTGGTTTACCCAGGCCTGAAAGAATTTCATATTGTTGTCCTCATTTTGAAGCCAGTTGATGTGAGCTCATTGTTTCCAGTCTTCTTCCTCCTTGTTAATGATTTTCTGGAGATCATCCTGCATGTTAGTACATAAATTATTTGTGGTTATGTCATACTTGTTAGCTAGCATATGTTGAAGAGTTGTAATATTCCTTTGTAATCTTTTGTTATCCTGATTAGATGCCTGCCTCTACATATCCTCCAACTTCATCATGCCAGTTCTGGCCAACTAAAGGGAAGCATAGAAATTTGTAGAGCTGGTCCATTTTTCACTAATCAGTCGTCTCATGTCCTCATTTTTAATCCATGAGGCCTTAGCCACAAACCTTTGATCTTTAGTATGTCCCCGGAAAGGTTTTAACAATAATGGACAATGATATGAAGAATAGCGAGGGAGGTGCTCAATAACCACTGTGGGAAAATTATATGTAAACTCATCATTGGCCAGGGCACGATCTAGCCTTTCCTACAAATGATTGTGTTTATAAGTATACTGAGTGCCTGAGAATCCCATATCGGACAGACTGGATTCCATAAGGGTGTCTTTGAATAGTCTGTCTTCTGTAAAGTCACATCTTTCGCTTCCCGACTTCTCAGATGGCATCAAAGTAGTGTTGAAGTCCCCCATCACAATCCAGGGACCATTGATCTGCTCAAAGGTTTCGATCAGATGTTTCCACAATAGCTTTCGCACTCCAATGTGTGGGTTGGCACACACGAAGGTGGCAGTGGTGCTTCCGACAATCTTGCATGTTATGAACTGTCTATGACAGTTGAGAATCTCCACCTTTGTATCTTCTCCTCTCCAACAAATCCATATGCCTCCCGCATAACCCCGCGCCTCCACTCTATGTGAGTGAGTAAAACCCAAAGCTTTAATGGTTTGGGTAGCCTGTCTTCCACTAATTCTCAGCTCCAAGATTGCTAATACTTTTGGTCTCTGCTCATGGATCATGTTTGATAGCACAGACTGGCGGTCCTTGTTTCCTCTTACATTCCAACACAACAGACGCATTAACAAAGGTTGGGTGAGGTGTGAGCTATGGGACCTATTAGCACTCATTAATAACACTACTGTTGATATCGATTGATCCCTCCATGATTCCTCTAGAAGCTTCCTCCACACTACAAGCTTCTTTTCCTGTTACCTCGCCCCTGAAATCTGGTGAAAGAGTGCTTATGTTTGGGTTGCCCTCAAAAGCAGTTACAAGTTCTTTTAGTCATGGGCTTCGTCTCCTAGGGGTCTCAATGTCAGTAGGCTTGAGTATGCCTTTTCTTTTCATGTTTAGACCATTGCCTGAGGTCGACTTCTGTGGACCCAAGGCATGAGTCTTCCTTCAGTTCTCTTTCATAGCTTTCTCTTTCCTTGGGTGAATGCAAGTAGTTGTACTTGATGGGATCAAATTTTGTGAAGTATCATCATCCACAGCCACCTCGATATCTTTTGATGCATCATTGTCAGCTATAATTATCACTTGATTGACTTCTGGGTCTACCACAATATTCTTCTCTTTGACTTGTTGTGTCATTCTTCTATTGTGCCTGGTAGTATCCCCTGATCCTTTGTGAGTATTTGTGGTATCTCTTAGAATACTTCCTCCCTTTGAGTTATCACCCTCTGATGTTTGAGAATTTTTCTTCCTCCATACTTTCTTGGGTCGCTCAGGTACTTTTTCAGAAGCTTTTGTAACAGGTTCCTCCTCCGTGCTCCTTTCACCTACCTTCGGTTCCTCATTAACTAACCCTTCAAATCGTTTTGTTGTTCCCGTGCCTGACTTCATTCGAGTTGAGCCTTGTGTTCTTTGTCTTCTCCTTGTTTTCTGTTGTTTCCATTCCTAATTGGTTTGCCCCTCCTTAGACTGTAGGTTTGCATTCATGTGTTCTTCTATAGCTGTGTTTCCCATACTATTGGCATCCTTGTCTTTCTCCATACCATCTTTACATTGTTTGGAAACATGGCCTTCCTTTCTGCATTTTGTGTAGCCCCACAGAAGTCCCTCGTATATCACTTCATACTTCTCGCCATTGATTAGAATGTAAGATGCTAGCTCCTTTATGGTATCGAGTTCTATTGCTAATCTCACGAAGTGGTTGTGTGTTCTATTCTCATTGTAATTGTCGACCTTTACCAGACATCCAAGGGTTGTGCCAATGTATTGGAACATTGTATTAACATATAGGTGTAATGGCAAGTTCATAATACGTACCTACATAACTACGTAGTCGTGCAGGGCTTCAGAAGGTTTGAAATTTGGGTACCATTCCTAGACGATCATGTTGCAACCAAAGATCTTCCAAGGAGCTCCTACAAGGGCCGTTTCGAAGTATTGCTTGCAGGATAGTTGCACAACGAAATGACCATATTCTAATTCAAACATATTGAATCTACCTCAAATTTTCCATGGCAACTTTTGTCTATCTCTCAGAGAAATATAGCCGATTTCAATGCCTAGCATCCTCACTATCACCACATATTTCTACGGTCTAACCAGATCTTCTTTGACATCTGGATCGATACTCAGTGTCGGTGTACCATCCCAATCTTCCAACGATACAACCCCCATTGGTAGGTTGGCATCGAACTGTTTATCCAGGAAAAAGATTTCATTGTCCATGGCCATTTTCCACGATCCAGTATTCTTTGTGAACCCCATAGTAGCACTAGCATAAGTACCATCGTTAACTCCTTTTTGTGTGGTTCCTGTCTCCATCTTCCCCTAATCAGTTGTGCTAGCCTCTGTGGTATTTTTTACTACTTCTATAGTGGTATCATCTATACCGCCCTATTCTTGGACATGCATATCCACTACATTGAAGTTCAATCCTATCTCTGGAATCGAGTGCATCACAACCTTCCTTCTTTTCTCTGTAGATCTCCTTGGGGGAGATCTAGTAAAACCATTGTTTTTCCCTAGTCCTACAGTCCTCACTGGTGGCATTTCTTGTTGTTCCTCTCCCGGATCGAAGATCCGTGCACCTGTTGCCCCTTCGGAATTGCCCCTGCGATCACCGCCAATGCCCCCCTCCAACCCTAGCACCTCCATCCGCCCCTCAGATAGAGTTCATTATATAGGAAGTGATATTTGAGGGAAAACCAATCTTGTTTAGTGTATCAAGTATGTAGGACGAGAACATAAAAACCTTTTCCAAATCAATTATTATTTCAATTCCAGGTATTGAATGTGGTCGTCTCATATAATGAATGAATTCCTAAACTAAGATAACATTGTCTGAGATTTGACTGTTTCAGGAGATTCAGTCAACTTTGGAAATAAGTTTGATACAAACATTATTCAAGATGATAGGTCTAACTTGATTACACCTCCTTAGATGTTGTAATTCTAGTATAAGCACCATATTCACATCACCACTACTACATAAATGGCTTATAAAGTCGGTTTTCAAGGTGTCGGTTGTATACAAAAACCGACACATAAACCCTACTGTGTCGGTTTTTAACAGAAACTGACATCCAACCCATGAAGGTCGACCAGACACGGGTACCGCTTTTATTAAGTGTCGGTTAATTAATAAAGAACCGACACCTAAACTCAACCGCCAAAAACAAAATTCCAGCGAAAAAATTGGCTCCAATATTTTACATATTGCGTCGGTTCGTAACTAAATAACCGATGACTAAATGGTATTCGTGAGATAGGAATAGTTGTCGGTTGTCGTTTAATCAAAAACCGACGACTATAATATAGTATAGGTGTCGGTTTTTGCAAACGAACCGACACTGTTGGTTTAGTTGTCGGTTTTTTAAATAACCGACATGTATTTTCAACTTAATAGCTCACCCTGCCCGAACGATTCTTCCCATTTCCCTATTTCGTTCCCAATTTCCCTAGCTCCGGTGATTTCTTGCTCCCTGCCGCCGCTGCCGCTCCCTGCCGTTTGTGCTCCGCCGTCGTGCTCTGTCGCCGCCGCTCCTTCCTCCGTGCTCGCCGCTCGTCGTCGTCGAGCGAGAAGCAGTCGGTTCCCGCCCGCCCGCCGGCCTCCCTCTCCGCCGTCGCCGGTAGCAGCTAGGTCTCCTAGCCTCTCCGCCCTCTCCGCTGCTCCTCTCTTCGCCGCCGGAAGCTGGTAGGACTTGCTCCGGCCACTGCTCCTCTTCCCTCAAGGTGCCCGCCCTGCCTTCTTCTTCTTCCTCTGCTCGTCTACCCTCAAGGTGCTGCCCTGCTGCTGGGCATTTTTTTTTAAATTTATTTACTTCCTATGAGAATCAGTTTTAATTAGGGCTCATACACATATTGATTTCTAACACCTAAATGAATATCTAGTTAGTGTATTTTCCTAGTATCGTGAAAGATTCTCAATCGTGTGTATCAAATGGGATTCTTATATATATTCAGATCTTAATGTTATAAATGGAAGACTCGAATGTTATAAAATCCCATCAAAGTAGGTAGAAACAACTTATATATATTCAGATCTTAATAATTCCATGAAGTGCACATTATCTTACTCAGGAAAAGTATGTGTATAATGTAGGATTAGTTCCATATAATGGTTCTATTTTAGTAAGCACCTAGAAACCCGTCCAAGATTTACTCATTAGGAGCATTTCCTCGTTTGTTCTCTAAGTACATTTGTAGACTTCTTTTCAAGCTATCATGTCTACCACAATAAAGTTGGTTATGACAAGCAATAAAAGGTTAACTGATGTTATACAACTTTTTCTGAAAATATATAACATCGTTATATGTACTTACACTTTGTTAATACTAATATTGTGCAGTCTCTGTCCACCCATAACAGTCACTATGAACTGGGCCTCTATGTCAATGTTAATGTTCCCTATTGAAGAACAATTGGACATCATCCTAGATGATCGTTCCTTAAACCAATTGGCCATACCCAAACATTGGCGTTTTCTAAAAGGAAGACACTACATGCCTGGTAAAGTGACCATAACTTTTGGCAATTATTCACATGTTATCGAGGTTGAGTATGATTTGGCGGGAAATCTTGTATCAAAATCCGGTTGGCGTGATTGGATTGGAGAGATGCATGTGGTCCGTTGCAATAGGCTTTTTCTCCGTCCAGTTGGACATAATTCCATCAAAGTTTGGATAACCAATAGCAAATGTGAGACCCCCGATCATCTACTGTGGTATGAGCGCACGGCGTCGCATATCAGCTCAGACGAATCTGAATCTGAGGCCTCTGTCAGTTCAGATTCATCTAAATACAGTGAGGAGCTTCGTGACACAGCTTCATCATCAAAAAGAAGTTATTGATGTGGGACCATGTTGGTGTAGTATTTAGTTGTCTGTCTATCTAGACTTGTCTGTATTAATAGTTTTTTTAATTATGCGCATGTTTAGGGGTACACCAACCCCTTTGTTTAGTTATTGTTTAAGGGTACACCCCTGTGTGTGGATGTAAAAAGAGATTAATGAATGGAACTGAAAGTTGCTACATGAATGCTTATAACTGATGTGTGTGTTCCCATGAATGTTCCCATTTGCATGATTACACTACTATTTTCTCATATTGTTTAGTCTATTTTAATATGACATACGTGCTTATATCTTGCTTAATGATGAACTGTAATGCACACATGTGACATGCTTGGAATGTAAATGATGAACTTTTCCCTAAATTGTCAATCATGCTTTTAAAGACATCAATAATCACCCGAACTTGAAGAACTAGGATTTTAGGTATAAGAATGACAATACATTATTTGTTGGCCTAGAAACCCGTCCAAGATTTACTCATTAGGAGTAAATCTTGAATATTCCCCAGTTTGGGACTGTTCTTGAACACCTAATCTCACTTAGGATGTAAGTGTATAATGTGTATTGGGTTTTCAAGAAAAGTTTGGCAGCATTTCCCCGTTTGTTCTCTAAGTACATATGTACTTGGAGAACAGCGGGGAAATGCTGCTGAAATTTTCTTGAAAACCCAATACACATTATACACTTACTAGTGAGATTAGGTGTTCAAGAATGGATAGGTGGTACACATTTATTATATATAATAATGACATCACATGTATTTGTTAACCCTAGACCCTAATGTTGTCCTAATATATACATGTTTTCTCTTTGATCATAGAATGGATAGATCATGGATGTCCATTCGCAATCGCTGCACCCCAGAGTTTATTTCTGGTCTTCACCAGTTCATTAAATTTGCCGAGGAACATAGGAAACAACCTGGAGATAGGTTCTACTGTCCATGTAGACATTGCGGTAACAACTTGAAAGTCAACACTGGTGACAAAATAAAAACTCATGTCATGTGCAACGGGATTATACAAGGCTATACAGAATGGCACTGGCATGGAGAGATTTCAAACCCGAAACCAGTGGATGTCGATAGCAGTGCTTGTGTGGAAGAAGAAATTGCCTACGATGACGTAGATGTGAATGAACCAATTCCAGTAGACATCGTTGATGCGATGCTGGATAGTTGTGGGGTAGAGCACACCGATCCACCACCCATTTTTAGAAACATTGTGCATGATGCTGAGATGTCGTTATACACAGGTTTTACTAAGTTTACGAAGCTTAACGCTGTGTTGAGATTGTATAAGTTGAAAGCTAACAATAGATGGAGTGACAAAAGCTTCACGTCATTGCTGTCTTTGTTGAAAGAAATGCTTCCTTAAGGAAACGAGCTGCCAATCTCAACATACCAGGTAAAGAAATTATTGTGCCCAATGGGAATGGATGCCAAGAAGATACACGCATGCCCTAATGATTGTGTATTATTTCAAAAGGAATATGCAGATTTGAAAGATTGTCCAAAATGTGGTGCGTCACGGTATAAATTGATGACTTTGGGGGAGTCCAAAATTGGTTCTCCTGCCAAGGTGATGTGGTATCTACCTATAATATCACGGTTTCAACGCTTGTTTTCCAATCTGATAGATGCGAAGAATTTGAGGTGGCATGCAGATGTTAAGAAAAATAATGATGGGATCCTACGACATGCGTCTGATTCCCCACAGTGGAAGAAGATTGATGTATTGTACCCTGAATTTGGTGAAGAAGTCAGGAATCTAAGACTTGGGCTTTGTACAGACGGGATGAATCCGTACGGGACATTGAGCAGCCAACATAGCACTTGGCCAGTCATGCTTGTTATATACCATCTTCCTCCCTGGCTGTGTATGAAAAATAAGTACGTAATGTTGTCGTTGTTGATATCGGGCCCTAAACAACCTGGAAATGACATCGATGTTTATCTTGAACCTCTGATTGATGACTTAAAGAAACTCTGGGGTGAAGGTGTGATGACCTATGATGCTTCACGAAGAGAGACATTTCGTTTGCATGCTATGTTGTTTTGCACTATTAATGACTTTCCAGCATATGGGAATTTGTCTGGATATAGTGTCAAAGGAGCTAAAGCGTGTCCTATATGTGAAGAGAACACTGATTCAACAAGACTAAAACATGGCGGTAAGAATGTATATCTCGGTCATCGAAGGTTTCTTCCAAAATTCCATCTGTATCGTAGGAAGCGCAAAGCATTCAATGGATTGAATGAGGAACGCAGTGCACCTAAACCTATACCAGGGGAGGTTGTTTATGAAAGAGTAAAAGACTTTGTCAATGAATTTGGTAAGAGATCACAATGTACTACATGAAGTGACAATTCTTCATTCAAGAAGAAGTCAATATTTTGGGATCTTCCTTATTGGAGTTCTTTGACAGTCAGACATTGTATCGATGTAATGCACGTTGAGAAAAATGTCTGTGATAGCATCATTGGTACTCTGTTAAATATACCAGGTAAGACTAAAGATGGGATAAAATCCATACTGGACCTACGTGAAATGGGAATAAGGTCAGAATTAACAGAAATATGTGAAATGGGTAGTAAAAGAACATACTTACCTCTCGCATGTTACACGTTGTCTAGAAAAGAGAAGAAAGCTTTTTGTGAATGCTTGATAAATGTTAAGGTGCCACATGGTTACTCATCCAACATCCGTAGATTGGTATCAATGAAAGATATCAAGTTGATAGGACTTAAATCTCATGATTGTCACACTCTGATGCAACAAATATTGCCCGTGGCAGTTCGATCTATATTGCCGAAGCATGTAAGGTTTGCAATCACCAGACTTTGTTTCTTTTTCAACAGTCTCTGCAGCAAAGTTATTGACCTTGAGACTCTCGATAATTTGCAAAGAGAAGTGGTTGTTACCCTATGTCAGCTTGAGATGTATTTCCCTCCTTCGTTCTTTGATATCATGGTACATCTTGTTGTCCACTTGACTAGGGAAGTGAAAATCTTGGGCCCAGTTTTCTTGCATTGGATGTATCCCTTTGAACGATACATGAGCGTTTTTAAAGGTGATGTTCGAAACCATTATCGGCCTGAAGGGAGTATTATTGAAGGTTATGTGGCGAGAGAGGTTATTGATTTCTGCAATGACTTTCTCAGTGGTAATGACACTCCTGATAATGACAAGAATATTGACGAGCTATTTGGCAAAGGAATTTTGGGATCACGTGTGAAAGTAATCAGCCGTGAGCAGTTGGAACAAGGTCATTTGTATATTTTACACAACATGGACGAAGTGAACGTTTATATAGAGGAACATACCAATTTTATCAAAAGACAATATCCTCGAGCCAATACAATGTGGCTTGCTAGAGAGCATAACAAGACTTTTATTAAGTGGTTTGAAGATAAAGTCTTACATCAACTATCTCAAACACCAGATGATATTACTGAAACTATCAAATGCCTCGCCTTTAAACCAAAGTTGACTGTTATGTCTTATGAAGGGTATGACATTAATGGATTCACATATTACACAAAGCGCTAAGATGATAAGAGTGTCGTCCAAAACAGTGGGGTCACCCTTCAAGCATCGACTATGTTTTTTGCAAGTGCAAAGGATAAGAGTCCACGTGAAGCTAAAATGTCATATTACGGTGTCATTGAAGAGATATGGGAATTTGACTACATAGATTTCAGAATTCCGCTCTTCAAATGTAATTGGGTTGATAACACCAAAGGAGTTATAGTGGATGAATTGGGTTTCACTTTAGTGAACTTTGAAAAGATTGGCGAGAAGGCTGAACCATTCATATTGGCATCATAGGCGAAACAAGTATTTTATATCGATGATCCTGCAAATGATAAATGGTCGGTTGTTCTTCATGGTAAAAGACAGTTCATTGAAGATCCTATAGATGAGTCCATGGATTTTCTTTCCTTTTGCCATATTTAGCTCAAAGGGTTGAAAGGAGATAGTGCATCAAGCTGTTCGCAAGGGCCAACTTGATCCTCTTCCCCAGTCCATTCCATTCTCAGTTGGGTTGCCAACTCCAGAAAATATTGAAGCTAATGATGACTTATATGTGCACGGAGATCACAATGAAGGATTGTTAATTGATAAAAGATCACAATTTTAGAGGCATGCATGTTTATATTTTTTTATTGAATCTAAATGTTTACTTTTTTAATATCAATATCATTTTCTGATTTGATGTTTCATTATCTTCTAGTTAATACAAATGTTAAACATTGTGGGAGGGTGCTAAAGAACTATAGGACCAATCTCACCCGAGATTACATACGCGATGCTGAGAGTAGGTTCTTGATCTATTCCAATTCTAGACATTGATCAGTATTTCACTAACTCTACACTAATAATTTTTGTTTGTATTCTCTTTGAAAAATAAATATAGGAAGAAGGCTATGCAGGACGGACATGACATAGCTATGCAGGATATGCAGGATATGCAGAAAGAAGCCCCAATGAAGAGAAGAAGGATACAGATACAATACATAAAGTGCAGCACACACAAGTGATTCAGATTCATATAACAACATGACAGACTAACACATATATAGCGCATAACAACGGCAGCGCCGAATTTACATACAACACTAACTTAGTACATATATAGTGGGACTAAGGTGACGATACCACCTGCTAAAACAGGTTACCGACTACATGTTACGACTGGGAGGTCGTGATTCAGCAACGTATGCATTAGCAGGAGGACAAACAGATCACCATATGAGGACATACATATGGTGATTTGTTTGTCCTCCTGCTAATGCATACTGTTGCTGAATCACGACCTCCCAGTCGTAACATGTAGTTGTCGGTAACCTGTTTTACCAGGTGGGATCGTCACCTTATAATTCCCACTATATATGTACTAAGCTAGTGTTGTATGTAAATTCGACGCTGCTGTTGTTATGTACTATATATGTGTTAGTCTGTCATGTTGTATGGACATCGATTGTATTGCTCAGGTATTATATAGTCTCATTAGATAATATGAAATATATCAATCTTATTTATAGCTCATTAATTATATATATACATCATTCTCTTTATAGGTGTTTAAAGCTGACCCCACTACAGGAACGGACTTACCAGATGTACATGCTCCCTATACGATGGGAGAATTAAATGAAGTAAGAGAAGAATGGGCAACAACCATACAAATAGTGGGGGATTTAAAATATAATTGGGATCCTGATAGCGAATAATGACTAAACAATGATATTTTGTAAATGAATTTCTGAATTATAATATATGTGTGAATGTTTCTACATGTCTGGATGTTTCTACATGTGTCTGAGTGAAAATGAATGAAAGTGTTGGTTGCTATATTAATGTTTCTACATGTGTGAATGTGAATGAATGGAACTACAGATTGCTAGCTACATGAATGTTTCTAAATGTGTGAAAATAAAATGGAACTACAGGTTGCATTGCTAAATGCATGTGTGAATATTTTTGTTGTTAATTTTGCAGGTTTGTGGCCTGTTGTCGGCTGATATTAATGGATGTCGTAAAACCTGCAGTTCATAACTGAACTGAACAAGTTTCTCATCCTGCGACCAACCACAGCAGGTCTGCAGGATGACAGAAAAAAAATACAATAGGCGTCGGTTATTTGTAATAGAAACCGACGTCTATTTCCTTAACACCACGGTCGTGCTATCCAGCACGGCCATGTTGGGAGTTATATGGCGTCGGTTATTAGCTAATAACCGATGCCTATAGTGCCCAAGTTGGCACCCTCCTGTGGCGCGAAGATATATGTCGTCGGTTATTTGTAAAAAATCGACACTGATAGTGCCCAAGATGGCGCCCTTTCTGTGGCGCGAAGGGTTTGGGCGTCGGTTGCGTATCTAATAACCGACGCCTATAGTGCCATGATGGCACGTTTTTAGTGGCGCACGAAGAGTTTGGGTGTCGGTTTTGGAACTGACGCCTAATGGGTGAGCTTTTAGTGTCGCCCACATAGGTGTCGCTCAGAAACCGACACTAAAGGCTTTAAATAACCGACACTAAAGGTAGGTTCTGTAGTAGTGCACACAATGAATCAGGTATTGGGAAGCCTTGTAAACAAAGAGATACACTATGAAGAATAGATGATTTTACAATATTCCAATGGGAAATTAGGAATTCCTCACTTACACTATCAAGACTGGTTGCTTAGTTGCAACACATAGAAGATAAAGCCTAGAATACTTCAAGTTTTAAAGAAATATGAGCAATGACACTGGCTTGTTCTATGGTAAATAGGTTGTACATTGCAAGAATTTGTAGAAGACTTGTATTGTAGGGTGTATAGGATGAGGAATATTGATGCTTCAAGAAATTTATAATATTATTTTTTAATGGGTGAGCATCTGAGATTTCATCATCATTATCACTTAGTAGAATATAAATTGTGTTCTTTTTTCTTCTAGTCTTTATGAATGCATGATAAAAGTAGGTGTTGGCATCACCTTCTGGGAGACATTTAATATGACAATTTCATTTTATATCAATTGATTCCTTGCTCACGAGGATATGAAATTGTTGTAGAAAACAGTTGCAATACATATATAGTTTAGGAGAAAATATCCTTGCTAAGATTCATTGAATAGCTTCAATTTTGTTTAGGAGATGTGACTTATTTTTTTGATGATTTTGTCATTTTGCTAACATCTCATGCAATAATAATGGCTTCATTTTTTTCATTGCATAAGTGAAATCAGAGTTAGAAGGCCATTGTCTGGAAAAAAGTTGCTTGAAAGTATCTTCTTCATTCCAACTCATCTTCATCTTGAAGACTGGTTTGAATGAAGAATGTATAGAATTGAAAAAAAATAATGGATTGTTATCAGATTGAATTTGGATTAGGTGATGAACAGTATAGTTTTGGAATTGAGAGCTGAATAAAAATCTATCAAATCTTTCATGAAGCATTCTTGGTTTATATGTATATGTGTACCTAGAATAACCAAAATCAAATAAATTTGCATGCATGATAAAATCCTAGAATTTTGATGATTCAGATAACTGAAAAGTCTCACCTCCTTTTTTTTAAGGGGAGAGCATTACACTAAAATTTCCCAACTCAGTCTAGGGGTGAATGATGATCATAGACAATAGTTATACACCACCTATTATTTATAAAACAATGTAAATATTGCATATGAGTTTCAATTAGAGACACCTAAGTAGTATGAGGTTGCCAAAGTAACCGTACACCACCAAAGAATCCTTGAGCATTCACTTGATGAGAACAACTATAGCCAAGCTTTTGAATAACTGTGTCAGCAATAGAACCTGATATCTGAGGTTCTAAGATTGAAACCAAATGAGGTTTATGTGATCTTATCCACTCTAAAAGAAGGTATTGGGTAAGATCATTCCCTATACCCAGACATTCCAGCAAATAATGTCTATCATGAGATTAATATTGATCATCCATGCCTTTTAACTAAGAAGACAGTTCATTCCCTATCTTTTTCTTCATCTGGCTTTGTGTCAAATAAGGCGAAGCCTTCATTTTTTCACTAGAACCTCTAATGACCCTTCCAATCTTACCAATAGAAGTATGATTAGAAGAAGTTAAAATATATGGCAAGAGTGTTGTCTATGGTTTGTGCATAAGAAGGATAAAAATCACATTTATCCTCCATATTCTTGTCTAGGACATTGTGTTAAATGATTTTGTCTAGCCCTAGATTATCAACTTCATGGGATGGATGATGGTTAATTGGTGTAGAATGAGGAATCTCTTTTATTGTAGTAGTAGGCACAAAAGCATCATGAGAACAATTTCATCTTCAGATCTAACAAAAATAGAAGTCAATTTCCTCTTCTGGTTCTAAACATTAGGGAGTTTTATTTTTTTTCCCACCAGAATAAGAAGCACCTTCATGCACATATTTAGGGACACCTTCAACGATTTTATTACCATGCAACAAATGGAGTTGATTAACTTAAGGAGTTGCTAGTTTTCGGGAGTCACTACTTTTTTTTCCTTTTCCTATGCATTGGCCTTATTTATCTCAAACAACACATTTTGAGTGAATATTTCTGTTGTATTATACCTCCCATTGATCCTCCTCAGAAACCCAATGAAAATTTGCATCGAATGAAGATGTATGTTGTGGTTCAGGTTGATCATTACGTCTTCTTTATATGGGATTGATGGAAATGTGCCTCATTCTTCTATATGTACTTCCCAAATAATTCCTCTAGATGGTCAAAATGGATTATTACTCCACCTCCTTGAGGTGACTGTTGGTGTAGTTGCATTTGATTAGTATCTCATTGTGGCTGAGAAAGTTCTTGTTGGAATTTGTTAGGAACCTTACAAATGAAGTTGGGTTTGACGTCACCATGGGTATTCATTTCTTCTATACGGATACAACATTTACTACACATTTTATCTACATCATGTGTGTTGTTAGAGTTCAAGGCCCATGTCTGCCTATATGTGCCTTCAATTCAGACAATTCTTTGGCCTCCTTTGCATTCCATTCAGTCCCAATATGTTCATGTTCACCACCCCATGAATTGCCCATGATTGTATTCTTCATTGTTTCTTTGCATCTAGATGTTGAATTATTTAGAATGAAGACCATTCTAGTCGAGTAAAGCATGTTCCACTCCATGAAATGTAGGACATTATAAAGAATCTTTCCCTGATCCAAATCAAAAATATTGTGATGATGAAACTTCCTTAACATGTCTTTGAATCGCTTAAAAGCTTCAAATATGACTCATCAACTTGTTTCTTAGAATTATGGATATCTCCCACCAACTTTGTAGTCTTTTGGGGTGGAAAGTATCTCCTAATACAATATTCATCATGTGACCCCATGTCTCTATAGAATTTCTTAGAAATTTTTCAAATATGTCTTGGCCAAGAGTTTCATATAGATCATAGATATTGGTTCCCAATCAATATACAAAGTATCTAAACATTCAACAATATTGCTTATATATTAGATTAGATCTTCATGTTGATCTCCATTGAAAGCTTGGGATTTAATCAATGTTGAGAGACTTGGTTGAATTGTGTAGCTACCCACATCCATATCTTATCTTTTAATAGGGCCTATTTGATTTGTGTCTGAAGAGGCTTGAATATCCTACCATACAGTTTATTTGTCTCAGATTAAAGATCAAAATCCATATCTCTATTTTCATCCCCATTTCAATATTTTGCTCTTTTCAAGTGGAGGAAGAGTAGGAATATTGAGAAAAAGAAGTTTTTAAATCCTTATTTTGTTGAATTATCTAGTCCAAATTTGTAGTTAATAGTGTGTGCTCAAAATCAAAACTACAGCACGTCTGTGACATACACTAGGACCTACAATAGATCAATAAAAATGGCAACACCATCAAATACTAGCAATGATACCAAAAAGATTTCTAATGATGAAAAACCAAATAAAAATATTCTAGAGTGGTTGTAAATGATGCAAGAAAGTTGACACAACTAAATTGTGCATGTGAAAGGCAAGTGTATGTGTTAAAGTAATATGGAACTTGAGTTTTGATTTATCAAACTCAAGGAATAGTGAATACTAGATACTACTAACTAGTTCACAATATGTATATCTAAAAAATGTGTTGATTTTGGTTTGGATTATAACTAAAAATTAAAAAAAGAAAGCAAAAAATATGATGGTTTGTGAATCAAGATGATGGGGATCTCTAGGATCACTAGATTCACAACTATACTCTATGTATTAAGTCTGTTAAATTATTAACTAATAATCATTGATTAGAATTAGGAATATGAAATTAGTAATACCCTCATTTGGAGCATTATAACATATTCAATATGGTCAAAATCCTACTTTAGTGGTCCTTTTTATCCCAAATTGAGGTATGAAGTTTGATCTCTCAACTATTCCCTCTTAATTGTTATCCCACTTAATAGAAAGTATAAAATAAATTTATGTATGTTCATGAAACAATAGATACCTTTTTCAAGGAGATAAACTGATTTGAGATATTATCTAGGTCGATCATACATAGACAATGAACAAAACCTAAATTTCATGAAAATTTGCAAAAACAAGTTAATTCAAAATTTTCATCATCCATACATAATCACATCAGGCTACCCCGATCCCAGAGATAAAGAAAATTATCCAAACATTAACAGCAAGGTAATATAGTAGTAGTTTGAAGAGGAGTAAAAATTGAAATAAATTATACAAAACCCTGAAGAGGACAAAATGAAGAGGCTTGCCGAGTTTTGTCACAATGTACTACCATTTCTGATAAGAAATTGGTCCTTAAATCTATTAAATAATGTGTCCAATACATCTTATCTCCTCCCCCTCCTCATCTTGGTTATAATTTCATGAATACAAATATGGAGATGATAATCATATATGTGGATTAGAATACCATGTTTAAAACAAATCATTGAATTTTCCACCTAATATTTTAGAACTTAATGCAAAAATGTCAATGGTAGTGATTTGAAGTTGGTAATATTGAAATCATCTTTCCTTCTTTATCCTGACTGATTTAGTGCCACTGACATAGAAATTAGTGGCCTCAACTCTAATGATCAAGATTTCTAGGTATTGAGTTTGTGCGGTTGGCTCTCCTGTTGATGTTATCGACTCTAATGATGAGGGAATTTGGTGTGACTCTACATGAAGAGTCATTGATATTGACTCCCCTATTAGGGGTACAAATTTGACTGATGAATTTTGTATATTTCCTAGGTAGCAAGTTTGTGGCACTAACTTGGTAGACAGTTCTATCGACTCTAACATCAAATATCTAATTTCCATAAAATCAAATATGCAACACATAAGAGAGTTTAAGAAATGGTAAATCAATGCAAAATAGGTGAAAGATGATAAATATTGATGCAAAAATGATTGTACCAAAATTTAGTGAAATATGTATAAATATATATGTAATTAAGATCGAGCAACAATAGAATCAAGCAAATCATGCTATAGAAACAATGAAAATGTGTGCATCAATTGCCTTTTGGGACTCTTTTCAAGCTTCAAGTTATTCTAATGAAAGGGAAAGATATGAGTGAAACAAGGCCCTCATGGGCATGAAATGGTAATGAAGCAAAAAAAAAATCTAAATGAACTTTCTAAAGATGATTGAATTGATTTTTTACTTTCCTATCTTGATACTAGTAATGTTAAAAAGAAAATACTTGCTAAGATTGTTATACTTTATATGATGGGAAAGATGAGATTGGCCATGTCAACATTTAGCTATTATCTTTATATTGATAATCTTAAGGATCTCAACCTAGATTTTAAATTGTAATATAATGGAGTTGACGTCAAGAACAATTTCTATATTACAATTAAATTCTCTTAATAATAAAATGATTGGCTTGATGAAAATATAAACATTTTGAATCTCAACCTATCTTTCCTAGTAGGAAAAAGAGGATATTTTTATCATACCCTGGAGAAGGGTTCATATTTGACTGAAGTGATTTTCTTAGAATATGATTTCAAACAAGATAATGATATTATTTCATTCTACTATATATTCTATTAACCAAGAAAACCATAGTCATAGAGATTATTTTAAGAAGTTTCTCAAGTGTAGGAAGAATGTTGATGATATTCTACATCAGGCTAGTGGAAAAATTGGCAAAAGTTGTATTGAATATGATGGTATATAAGGAAAAAAAGAGTAAAGGTCTTCAAAATCCATAAAGAATACTCTAATTATCAAGATTAGACGGTGTGTAAGTTTTGTAGAAAGAGTGATTATTAAATGACCTATTGTTCTTTCAATAAAAAGGGAACCAAAAAACAATGGTTCATGTTCCCAATATAACCCCAGGCCCAAAAGATCTGAATTCAAACTAGTTGCAGCATGGGTCCCATCAAAGTAGGGTCAAGTAGATGAGATCATTATGGGTTCCTCATATGATTTTATATCATTCTTCCATCATCACACGGTCAACATGGATAAATTCTAGGGTTAACATCTCATACAGAGTTTTTGCAAAGGGTGAGCATCCTATACAAAACTTATGGGAGATAAAATTGGAATTGCTAGATTTAATCATCTACCTTGGAAATACCATACTTGTAAGGAGGGAGACCCAACAAGGGATACACTCAGAAAATTGTATTAAAGGAATAATCCCAATGCCAAGTACCAACATACTTTTTTCACATGTGAATATGGTCCAATATACTTAGGAGTCTGTTCAAAATACCAAAATATAATAGGGAAATATATTTAGACTGTTACAATTTTATGAGATTACATGATTGTACACCCATATGGACGAATACATCAATAAAAAGATATAATACTTTCCCATATGTCGGCTAACTACTTCAATTCTATCTCCTAAGGAGCATCACCTAGAGATGTGCATATCTTGGTAAAATTAACCATCCTTCTCTAGTCCTCTTTACCTAAGGGGTTGGAAGTAAATCCCCAAACGAATAAAGATTGGATATGTCAACAAAAGTTGGTATTTTCATATAATATGTAATTGGGAAATAACAAGTAAAAGGTTAAAATATAATATATCAAGGCTCCGTAAAAAATAGAGGTATGAAGTCATCCAAATGGGCATCAAAAGAATATTAATGCCTAAAAATTAAAGTGGTAGTTCATTTATAGAGGATAATCATTAAGATGAAGTTCTTGACTCTTATATAATTTCGCAATCATAATCAAATAAATCAATGCATGTTGATTATAATAAGACAAGCTTAATTCAAATAGTAGAGATCAAACCCATATATTTTAAACCAAGGGTAGGAGGAATAACACCTCAATTCCAAATAAAATATAACATTCTAAGAGGAGAAAAACCTCAGTGCATGGCAGGAGGAATGAAGCATTAGTGTCTGGTAGGGGACTAAAACCCAATACTTAAATCTATAACATGTGATAGTGGGAATAAAATCATAATGACTAATAGAGTAGTAAAACCATATACCTAAAAATATGATGCCATGATATCACTAGTCAAAATCACACATCCATAATAGAGTAAGAAATATCATTAGTTCAATCCAAATAATATTCATGTACCAAAAGGGGATGAGAACATCCATGTCATAACAAGTGGAGTCAAATAACCCCTAAATAAGGATCTAACAAATTCAGTACATAATGAGAGAGAAATAGAAAAGGACCTCATATGATCATTTTAGGATGTCATGTGTTAGTAAAGCGAGTTAGGGTTTCAAGTAAACAAATATATCAAGATAAATGTAATTAGTGACAATTGTGAATAAAAAATGCAAAATACCTACCAAGAAAACCTAGAAACATATCAGATCAAAGATGAAGTCCACGTCACAGTGATAAACACCTACTAAAGATTCAAACGAATTAGGCATTAATTTCCATAAACCAATCAAGTCATTAAGACAAAAAAAATTATTATCATTTTCATAAAAATACACAAACTATTCAGCCATTTAGATATTAGGTTTATGATTCCAAAACATATCTTTTATATGTTTCCAATTTATGATCTATCTGTAATGAATTTTACAAGTTCAAGCTGATGTTAAAGATGTGAGGACCATCATCAACTATTTCAAGAGCTTTGGTCAGGTCTGTGGGAAGTCTATTTTTGTTAGCTAATCATCCATCTATTTATCTAAAACTGTCCCAAGTAGAATACAAAAAAGAATCAGGAGAGTTAGTGGATTTACTTCTACATAGAACTTGGGCATGTACCTGGGAGTCCCACTCATCCACGACAAAGTGAAGGCAAACAACTATAAAACACTATAGAAAGAGTGGCCTCTTCTATTAATGTGTGGTCAGTGAGGTGTTTGAGTCTGGCTGAAAGAGTGTGTCTTGCTAAGGCCACTTTAAATGCCATACCAAGATACATGATGTAAACAACAGTCATCTCCATTAAGGTTTGTGATCGCATCGATAGAAGCATTTGTTCCTTTGTTTGGGGAAGAAACCATAAGAGCCATCCTATGTCTCTTATGGCATGGAATAATATTACATGCAGTAAACAACATGGTGGATGGGATTTAAGTTCCATGCAGGAACTCAATATGGATCTCATATATAGCACATGTGTGGGATATTGCTATGGGTAGAAAATCCATCTAGCATGAGAGCATCGTACCCAAGTATGGGAATTACAAAGGGGGAAACAAACCATGTGTGTCCAGACTAGGAAGATAAGTGATGCATTGTAAGGCTTTCATCATCAAAAACTCTATGTTTATACATGTCAGCGGATGTGACATTAATGCATGGAAGGATAAATGGTGGTGCTAATATGGAACCTTGGAGGAGCATGTCATTAGACCAATTCTTGAGGTGCTACAAGATCTGAAGGTAGCTAGCCTTGTCAACCTCACAAAGGAATGGGAAACTGAGTTCTTGAATAACTGGCTTCCTCGTGATATCACACAAAAGGTTATAAAAACTGAGGTTCCCATCAATGATGATAATGTAGATACCTTGGTGTGGCTCCATACTGACACTAGGAAGTTCACGACTAGGAGCGCATATGACATTCTAAGGAGAGTGAAGGAGATTACCTTCACTAGAAAATGAGACATGATCTAGAAGGCTAGAGTGGCAATGAAGGTCAAATACTTTTTATGGTTAGTAGGCAATAATGCTATTCTCACCAACTGCAGGAGAGAAGCTCACATAATGACCACTGATACTCTATTCCCTATATGTGGAATAGAGGACAAGACTGTGCTACATGTACTAAGAGATTGCTCGAAGGCTACTAAAGTCCAGAAGGATCTTCTTAATAGACATATTTGGGACAATTTCTTTGTTGTTACCAATGTGTGGCATTGGCTAGCTATGAACATGAGTACGGCCAATACTGATAGCCTCAAGTTCATGATAGGCTACTGGCAACTATGGAAAAGTAAGAATTTGTATAGATCAGTAACTTTATGGTATATCTCATTCACAAGGAATGTTCTATCACAACTCTTGCATGGGATAGGGAGGACAATGCAAAAGAAAAGAACTTGAGAGACAACATGAAATGGGAGAAACCAAAACTAGGTTTTTTTAAGCTAAATACTGACGCCACTTTTAAGAGCAAGGTCTCTCCCTCAACGATTGATGTGGGGTGTAGAGATAGAAATAGAAAGTGGATAGGAGGTTGGGGCAGGAAAGTCATGGCAAGTAGTGTACTTGAAGCCGAACTTCAAGCAATATACTTAGCTCTAATATCAGGCTCACCCTGAACTGTGAGCATTTGACTATTGAGACTGACTCCAAATGAGCCAAGTAGGATATTGAGGTTAATGGTGCTGAGTTTCCCAAGCTAGCGATGTGGTTATCTAATGTTAGAAGAAGATGGAAACACAACTGGCAATGCAATAGTATTCCCAGAGAGGGAAACAAAGCTGCAGACTTGTTAGCCAAGACCCATCAGAAAACCCAAGGTGGATTCTATGTATATAGAAGCGCACCTAGTAATCTAGTTAACATTATAAATCTAGAGGCCTATAATGGTAGTAGTACTACCACATTTAGTTTTGTTAACCCTTATGAATATTGTAATATTCATATTGTTTTAGCTTGTAAGAGAGGGGCAAGGTGAATAAAAATCCCTCTAACTTCACCAAAAAAAGAAAAACCCTATTTACTACTTGTTTATTTTTACTAGTTTTGATTATTAAAACTACATCATATTGTAAAAAATAATCCCATGATTCCAAATCATCTTCTATTTCAATTTTATGACTTATAGAGTATACTCTATGAATATCTAAACTTAGCTACACTTAGCAAATTATTAGAATTCAAATTCCATTAAAATGATTGATATGAATTCACTATCATCCTAAACCATTAGTGTCATAGGAACACGGAGGGTCAGTTGTCCAAAGTAGAAAACCTATACGTACAAATATTAAGACATGAAAAAATGATAAATATACCCAAAGAGCATGTGGCATAATAAAACAAATGTTAGGATAAAATCAAGATCTCACCGCAAATATTGTTCTTCATCGATGGAGAGAAGAATCGAGTTAGAGAAGCATCATACTATAGGTTCTCACTCAAGAACTACTACAAATCTCATAATAGAGCCATTGTTATGAAGTTTAACAAAATATCAATTTTTTTATTATAGAGATGAAGAATCCTAAAATTAGTAAAAACATGTTAAAGTAGAAGAACCAATGGATGTAGAATTTCTTAAAACTAGCCCTCTTGTTTCCATATATGTTATATGTGATGATGTCACTACTACAGAACATGTCTTTAGCATCGGTTAATTAAGGGCTTTAGTTTCAGTTTCCAAGTGACACCCAAGTGGGCACCGCTAAAGGTGGACCAAAAGCTTCCCGCCACCGAAAATGCACCAGCAAAGGGACTATAGGCGTCGATTTTTTAAGAAAACTGACACTATAGAATTGTTACAGATGTTGGTTATTAAAAGAACCAACATCACAACACTTCCCGCCACCGAAAATGCACCAGCAAAGGGCCTATAGGCGTCAGTTTTGTACGACAATCGACGCCATCTCCCCTACCACCACGGTCGTGCTTCCCAGCACGGCCGTGGTTCCTGTCCATATCGGTTGAACCGACGTCAGTTTTATGCAAATAACTGACGCCATATCCCCTGTCTGCCACCACAGTCGTACTTCCCAGCACGGTCGTGGTTCCTGGCCACATAGATGTCGGTTTTTTATCAAAAACCGCCGCCGTCTGTCTTTGGTGTCTATTTTGTTCAAATAACTGACGCCTATGTTAAGATTTTTTTTCTTGTTGGTTTGCAGGCCTACTGTATGGCTGGTCAGCAGGATGAGAACCTACAGTTCAGTTTTGAACTACAGGTTTATGACATCCATTGATATCAGCCAACAACAGGCCACAAACCTGCAAAATTAACAAGATGGACAATATTATATATATGTGATTCACACACATGTATAAACACATTTAATTCATATTATTTTTTCATCACACACATGTAGAAACCAGTAGCAACCTACAATTCCATTCATTTCATCTCTTTTCACATTCAGACACATGTAGAAATATTTATGTATTGATCATATTCACACACATGTGACAATTCATAAAAATTCATTCACATTCACACAAAAATAATTATGAGAACAAAGTTATTCTTTATTAATCATTGTCATCATTGTCAATAGAATTATATCTAAAAATTCCCACTCTTTGTAGGGCTTTTGCCCATTATTCTCTTGTAGCATCTAATTCATCTCACGTATAGGGAGCTTGTACATCGAAACGCTTTCCACCTGTTCTAAAGTCAACAGTTTTAAAGACCTACAAAGAGAATGATGTATATATAATTAATAATATACAATAAGATTGATATATTTCATATTATCTAATGAGACTATGTATAATACATGTTGTATCTTATCAGTTTCCATTACGGCATGTTTGATGATTAGGTCCATAAATAGCATCACATAGTAGGCACATGCCCAGCCGTTGTCTTGTGTAGCACAATATAAATTGAAACATACAAAATATTAAAAAATAAAAATAAGCACAGTTCACATAAATAATATATACATTGGAGTCAGAAAATTACTTTCACATTCTCCCAAATTAGTGACAGATCCTTTTCCTGGGGACCTTTCCTCCAGCTAGTTTGTACTCTTGTAAAGCCCTACATATGTTAATGTAACCCATTAAATTGCATAATTAAATAGTAATGTAGTAACATATGTTAATAATTATAAAAACATAAAATATTTCTCACGAGAATAATGGCCTTTTAATTGCATGTCCATATAATTCCAACTCATTCCCCGCAGGATCTAGATAATATACAGTGAACGTCTTGGGGACAATAACTAGTAACTCCCAATGCCTACCACTACAGGTAAGAAAGTTAAAAATTAATAACTCAAAATCCACAATAAAAATGTAATTTTCTTAAGTCCAAATTATAAGCAAAGTAAACTTACTCGACATTGAATGGAGCTATTATCATCGTCTTCTTATTTTTACCAAAATATTTAAAAGCATCATAGCACTATGAAGTAACTGAAGAAGGGTCTGTATCTAAAAGACTAATCAAATATGGAACCACAAATCCCACATGGGAAAACCCATAATCTCTACATATCTTGTGTAAGTGGCTGCAAAACATGTATTACGTATGCATTAATATATAATAAACCAGATCACCATATATAAAACAAGGTATATGGATGTATAAATAAGATCTCACCATATCCACAGCTCTATCATAGATGTTTTCATCCATTCATAACTAAACAACTCCAAAATATCTTGTATAAATATCTTGTTTTCATATGATTGACCTACATTAATACTTATGCATTAATACATACGTATGCAGAACTTGTATTACGTATGCATTAATACGTATACTAAACTTGTATAAATAGATTGTTATTGTATGATTTACATGTAGCATCCTTTGGAATAGTAACAATTATAGGGCAATTTGTATCATGTTCGCCGATCCATACTGCCACACTGCTACAATTAGGACCAATCGAGGCGTGTAGGTCCCTTGGAAGCCAACTTGGTAGTCGGGGAGGTGGAGGTCGAGATGTAGTAGGTCTCGTCTTTTTGACTTGTATATATAATTTCAGATTAATTAACTCATATATACACACTAACAAATTAAAGTAATGGAAATTTATCATACAATATCCGTATAGAGGACATACGCTTCGGGCCATAGTATCACTCTGCCTACTACCTCACCAAGTGTTTCAGCATCTGGGTGTGCATGAGGCAGTACAAGATGCGTCCAGTCGGGGAATACATTTATCGGGCTCACACGTACCACACCATCTGGTACTAGATACCCATGAAACATGCACCCTTTAAGGGGTGGGTAAGTCGACGCCTCTGCAACAATATATTCTTGACATTTTAGTCGGCATGGCTTCAACCCCTACAAATTTACGTAAAGAATGTTATATGCATATATACACAAATATATCATCTTGAACAGACTAGCTATTATGTCATAAAAATACTTACAGAGGATGTGCTAGGTGGTGGGTCTATAGGATTACTCCCAACCACTTCTATAGTAGGAGAAGAGCGGCCCACCACAGGTACTGTCTGAGTGGCAGGTTGAGACGCCTGCCACTTCGCCATTGCTTCTTAGATTCTCTTCTCAATTAACGAATCTACCTATACATGGATAAAAGAAATGCTAGATTTTAATTATTGAATTCCCTTTTGCAATAACATTCTAAAATAAGAATAGGTTACCTCAGCTTGTGAAAGTCCCGCTTTTGGGACAGGTTTGTGTTGGGATGGCCCAAAGAATACTTTGATGACCACACCAGTGTCTGCACCTCAAACACGTCTAGGATGCTCTGGGTTACCCAGAGCAACTGTCAGTTCATCCCTTGTGCCCTGAGGGATGAACTTGCCTTCCTTCCTCTACTCGTGTAGCTCACACTAATCACCATCAACAAAAATTAGTAAGTCAACATAACAATAATCAATATCGATCGATTGCTCTAACAGTTGATTTTTACCATTTTTGCAGCCACCTCAGCAGTTGCGGGCTTCGGTATGTCTCCCTTCTTGTTTTTCCTCCTAGATATCCACATAACATGGTGAGGTAGAGGTGCGGGAGCTGTAGTAGAGGACTCTGTAGTCTCTTGAGTAGTAGTAGGCTGAGTATACTCAGCATGTAGTCTTTAGTGAATGCATGCATATCCTCTTGGACCCATTGTGTGGTCGTACACATTCAGTGCACGCCTTGCTCTTTACGCCTCACTGAGGGCCTAGTTAGTTAGCACATTGATTTGGTTAGTAACACTAAAGGTTAATCTTGAATAGGTGAATACATAAAAACATATATTCATTAAATTGGGAGTGGCGCTTAATACCTTGAATTCATCTGTTTTTCTTTGGGTAACAAACACCTCCTAGTCTTTGGGGTCCAGGTAGTTCCATTGCTTTGTGGCTTCCTTCTGCCTAAATTTATTTTTTAAAGAGAATACAAACAAAAATTATTAGTGTAGAGTTAGTGAAATAGTGATCAATGTCTAGAATAGGAAATCAATCAAGAACCTCTTATCAGCATCACGTATGTAATCGCGGGTGAGATTGGTCCTATAGTTTCTTAGGACCCTCCCACAGTGTTGCATCACACATTTACAATGCATCTTTTCATCCAGATCAAATATGCTCTACAAATTAAATAGAATTGCTAATAACTAGTATCCAAAAAAATTAGTAATATACACAAATAGAATTACAAATAATAATAATTCACACATAGTTCCTTCCATATGTGGTCTTTCTTCCCCTTAGGAACTTTATGCCAAGATTCTAGGATAGGACTGCAATGGCTGCGAGTAAGAACCCCAAGATATGAAACAAATGAGTTGCAGTTCACTCCATATGGATTTCCTGCATGATCGAAATCCACAACCAATTTGGGTCCATTGCCCCTTTGTTGTATTAACTTGTTCATCATTGTGATGCCCCTCACTTTCACAATTTTCTTTTGCTGCTCATCAAGTGCTATAATTTCTTCAGGGGGTACATCAGCAATCTAAAATTTGATAAAAAAAACACTTACAAGATATAATTATAAATTAACATATAGATAGAAACCTCAGTGATATATTCTTAAAACATACATTGTCAGGCGGCGCAAGCACATCCTCACCCTCACGGTGATCATCAACACGGTCATCATGGGAATGCTCAGCCATCTGAAAGTTCACATTCAAATTATAAATTTCACATTGTAAAGTAACACTAATTGTAAAGTTCACATTGTAAAGTACACATTCACATTGTAAAGTAATTCACATTATAAAGTTCACATTCACATTGTAAAGTTCACATTCACATTGTAAAGTTCACATTCACATTGTAAAGTAATTTGCATTGTAAAGTCCACATTCACATTGTAAAGTTCACATTCAAAAAAATAAAACATATAAAAAATATAAACATTCATGCCTCTAATATTGTGATCTTTTATCAATTAACAATCCTTCATTGTGATCCCCGCGAACATACAAGTCATTATGATCCCCAGCTTCAATGTTTGGTGGTGTTGGCAACCCAACTGAGAATGGACTGGAGTCATCATACTTATCATAGTACTCTTCTTCATCTATAGGATCTTCAATGAACTATCTTTTACCATGAAGAACAACCGACCATTTATCATTTGTAGGATCATAGATATAAAATACTTGTTTTCCCTGTGATGCCAATATGAATGGTTCACCCTTCTCGCCAATCTTTTCAAAGTTTACTAACGTGAAACCCAATTCATCCACTATAACTCCTTTGTTGTTGTCAACCCAATTACATTTAATTAAAGAGCAGAATTCTGAAATCTACATAGTCAAACTCCCATATGTCTTCAATGACACCGTAATATGACATTTTAGCTTCATGTGGACTCTTATCCTTTGCACTTGCAAAAAACAATGAAGATGCTTGAAGGGTGACCCTACTATTTTGGACGACACTCTTATCATCTTGACGCTTTGTGTAATACGAGAATCCATTTATGTCAAACCCTTCATAAGACATAACATTCAATTTTGGTTTAAAGGTGAGGCATTTGATGGTTTCAGTAAGATTATCTGGTGTTTGTGATAGTTGATGTAAGACTTTATCTTCAAACCACTTAATAAATGTCTTGTTATGCTCTCTAGCAAGCCACATTGAATTGGATCGAGTATATTTTCTCTTGATGAAATTGGTATGTTCCTCGATATAAACACTCACTTCGTTGATGTTGTGTAAAATATACAAGTGACCTTGCTCCAACTGCTCACAGCCGATTACTTTCACCCGTGATCCCAAAATTCCTTTGCCAAAATGCTCCTCAATATTCTTGTCATTCACAGGAGCATCATTAGCACTCAGAAAGTCATTGCAAAAATCCATAACCTCTCTTGCCACATAACCCTCAATAATACTCCCTTCAGGCTGATAATGGTTTCGAACATCACCTTTAAAAATGCTCATGTATCATTCAAAGGGATACATCCAATGCAAGAAAATTGGTCCCAACATATTCACTTCCCTAGTCAAGTGGAAAACAAGATGTACCATGATATCAAAGAACGAAGGAGGAAAATGTAACACCCCATCCACAAAAAATCACGATTACATGCTAACCAGCGGATTACCGAAAATCATGGGAAATTAAAACCGATTTACAACAAGCACCACAAGATGAAACATATTACATCTGAGCCAACATTTTCATTTCATAACATCTTTTCAGGGTGCTACAACAATTTCCCATCATCTCTTTACATGAAATAATTGTTTGTCATGCTGCTTTACATCAGGATGCATACTGAAAACCATTCATCGATCATTATGCAAGAAACATCGAAAATCCCTTCCTGAAGACCTGAGTGTACAGGGACGACACATAAGACTCTACTGCTAGACACTATCTAGCCCACCAGGTATGATACCTCTGTATATCATACGCAGCCACATGATCTTCATCTCGCCAGGCACGTCCACCTAAAAAGGGTGATTAACCAACGGGGTGAGACACACAGTCCCAGTGAGAAACATAACCCTCTACCAACTTTGTAATGATCACAAATAACTGGTATAAGCAGATTATAGGAGCAACATACTGAGCAAAGCTAACTTTATTAACCTTCTTACCAAACTATTAGGAGGTATATAACCAAGCATTTTGTATGGAACATAATTGACAAGATAAGATTCATAAGATCTTATCACAAGATATAAAGAACGTACATATAACTGCAAGATATAATTAGATCATCTACACAAGCAAGGCCTCAATCAAGGTTCCGTGTTTTGCCTTAAGAAATATATTCTATATGGCTGGATTACGATTTATTTTTCCCTGAGGAAGTGAGCTCTCCCGCTCAAATCCAACCTTCAGATGTGAAGCCCAAAACCTGTGCCATACAAGGTCATTGGGAGAGCCAGACTCCATGACCTCACCTCTTCATGGTCAGTGCACATTAACCAAAGCAGGACCACAGTCTCTTGTTTGGGTGGCCTCAACCACAGGGTCAGTCCCGCAGGCTGCCCTTTCTTATCATGAGCCACGGGCCTATTCACTGTGCTCCTGAGCCATGAACGCATTCATACTACCTCATATTGAGCCATGGGCCTAATCACCATGATCTATACACATCTTGAGTCCACAACCACAGTTGCACTCTAATCCTCCTATTTTTCGGCAAGGAGAAACCCCACATATTCAACAATATACGCTCCAGGCTATCCCACAGGAGAACCCATTTCACCATCACCTAATTACTGACGATGATGGATCTATGGTCAGGGAAAACTACATGAGAAATTCATCTATAATTAGTTAATGCATTTTAAGTAGATTGTTGGGGTAATCAAGTTATATTGAACATCCAAACATATATATATAATATGATCAACATTAGATCTCATTGTATTGATGTTATACTTCCTTTGCTATTCTCATTACCCTCAAAAATCATCATATCACCATGGGACATCCATCCCTCATACATCACACAATGCCACTGCCTCTCAAGGCTTTCACATCATACATCATCATGGGATCTCAATCCCCCTGTCACATATTTCCACTGCCCCTCAGGACTTCAACATTATGCATCGGCATTTTGGGAACGCATCCCTCAACTAGGCAGTTAGCCTTAATCAAGTCCTCAGACCTTTCACATTATACTTGTTGTTACATATTATCTTTTCAACAGAGTTATCAACATTATTATTCAGTCATTGCACATTCATCAAGTACTACATAAAGCACATAATCATATAATCACCATAGCTCTTACCTGGCTATGAATTCAATATACCTGCATAGTTAGCTTGCATAAAAAGAGATAACCGGATTACCAAGCATAGAACATATTGGGATTGACATGCTATCAGGAATTTAGGTGTACATAATTGGAACATCATCCATATTCATATATACATGAGATTCAAGGCTGTAAATTGAAGCAATGCAATTACATTATCATTACCAAACTGTGAACACCCATCATGCCCCATATCTCATGAGCATATCTTTTATTATCATATCATCAAGATTAAGGTTTATACATTGGTATATTCTTTCATCATTATGAACATATGTAGATTAATGTCATGACTGGTGTATTCATCAATACACCACAGCTATCAAGTCTGGGATATCCCACCATATCCTGCATCTTTAACTATTAATCACATCATCCCTAAGGATTATCTTAAGGATCATACACCATGACCCACCATCCAACCTTATCAAGGGTTCATCTATCATTACCCATAAATAACCACTGCACAAAGGTCCACAACCCATATCATCTTGGCTCATCATACTTTTATTATTAAACATGAGCACACATCATGGCCCATACTTGTGGTCATATACTTGTGTCACATTATCATGTGTAGTAACATCATATCCTTCCAAACATACTGGGTTCCCAACCTATCATCTTATCTCATTATTAACATAGGTGCAGGGTTCAAGGTGATTAAACCATATCACATGTATCATTGTTATTTACAGAGATGTGACCACATATATTAGCTTTATGCATTTTGGGTCATCAGAACCCTCACTAAAGCTTCCACAACCCTCACTAAAGGTCTGGCGGGCAGTGCCATCCCTCACCAAAGGATGTGCCCAATATAGCAATACCCTTACCAAAGGTATAATGGCTAGGGTTTCCAACCCTAAGGCAACTCACCACCATATCGTCCAACCACTGCACATCCTCTATCTTGAATCAAGGTTCCATTAGCACTCATGGTGTCGGGCAGCCATCACCAAGGTATAACGTGCATCACTACCACGACTATCATCTAAGGGTCTAACGTGCACCGAGATAGGGTTAGCGTTAGGGTTAGGTTTCACTATCGGCTAACCTTCAACATGAGCCATATCGACCAAAGGGTATCACCCAAGGCGCCCCTATCGTGCAACCATATCAGCATCATCCAAGGGTTAACCCTATCGGCCAGGGTACCCATGACGCCCAAGAATGGTGTCGTGCATGGCCATGAAGTAGCATAATGGCCAGCATCTAGGGTTAGCATGTCAGGCATCAAGCCATATCGTCCAACACTTCATATAAGTCAAAGTTCAACTAAGACATGGTGGTATCGGCCAAAGCCATCCTGGGCCCCATACCATATCACCCAAGCTCATCTAAATAAGGATAAAGACCAAGGTTGTGCCGGGAACCAATCTATCAAAGCCTATCGGCCAAGACCATGTCGGGTACTAAGCCAACTTCACATAACAGCCAAGATAATCTCAAGACAAGGGGGTGTATCAGGCATCCTCTATACATGGTGTATCGTCCAACCATCTTGACTAGGTGTATCGGGAAACCACCTCTACAAGGTGTATTGGGCAGGGCACTCAACCTAGTGTATCGCCCATCCATCATCTCCACAAGGGATATCGGCCAAAGGACCATAACGATCACCAACTAAGCTTTACTAGGCATATCGACCAAGGATACAAGGATCAACCTAACGCCCAAGAAAGCATATCTACCAAGGATTCCACCTCAAGAACATATCATGCAACAAGGGTAGACAACTCATGTCGCCCAAAGCAACTCTAACGCACAAGCTAGGGTTGAGGCTCTATATCGGCCAAGATACAAGGATTGGGGTTGTGTCGGCCAACTACCAATTCACCTATCACCATGTTAGGCATAAGGGCATAACGACCACAAGTTCCATAAGGAGTTAACTTCTCATATCGTCTAAGACTTAACCCTAATGAGGGTATCGGTCAACATACTCAAAATATCACCAAGGAAACACATGTCGGCCAAGAGCCCATCCAAGGGTCTAGCAACCATGTCATCCAAACCCTAACTCTAGGGTGGATAAGGGATGTCAGGCACCAAGGTAAAACTATTACCAACTCATCATATCGCCCATACATCTAGGTCATAGGCTCACCTTTCAAATCCAAAGGAGAGAAAGGGGTGTTTCCATAACTATCAACCAAAGCATAAGCTATAGAACAAGGTATTGTATCAGGCAAGCAAGCCATATCGGGCAACCTAGTTGTATCGGCCAAAGACCCATATCATTCAAGCCATATTCAACCTCTATCCATCAAGTACAAGAAAGACAACATATGGAAAGTAGTAAAACGTAACCATCTCTATCAAAATAGATATCATGCTCTGCATGCATAAACATCATAAAGATGGATACCAATTTAAAGAACAAGATCAATATATGTGCATATGGAGAGTTGACATAATAGAGATGGTTGAGAATTATGTAACCCTCCTTAAGAGAATCTCCATGAAAGGCACAAAGATCCATGATCCAAGCACCAAGCTAACATTCCCCTCCATGAGAGCCATCCATCCAAAGCTCAAATCTTGCCTTTGGCTCCAACATCAACACCTCAAGAAACAAAGGAAGAAGAAGAAGGTACCATGGTTATATATAGCATCAAGAAGAAGAAAGAGGGGAGATAACCATGGCCAAACCTACTCATATCAAGGGCCCAACCATGGCCGAGAGGGTAGGGAGGTGATGAAGGAGAAAGCATAAGGAAAGGCTAGCAAGAAGCATGACTCACCAAGGTAAGATCTTGAACAAGGAGTTTCCATGGCCAAGGAACTCGCCCTCCTAAGCTCCATGGGAGTCTTCCTTTAGCTCCCAAGCTCATATGCTCGTCCCAAACAAGAAGGGGAAAGAAGGTGGCCGAAAGGGAGCACTTGGTCAAGGAGGAAGGGAGTTATATACACCAAGTATGAGAGAGGTAGCAAGGGAGAGGTGTCATAACCACATAAACCAAGGTGCCACTTGCTCTAGCACTAAACGCCACTTGTTGTCACCCTAGAAGCTCATGCATGGCCTGGTGATACACTATAGAATGTGTATCTTGCAGCTGGGCAGATTCCATGGCCGATACACCCCTTTCGGGTGACACACCTTCATGTCCTAGCCGATACACTACAAGACAAGATACACATGTGACATATATATGCTATAAAGTCCATATGAAGATGTCATTCCTCATCTATCAACCCAAACATGGTGCCCCATCATCCATACTCATTCTACATGATGTCACACATAAGAAAGAAGACTCTAGAGCTGATAAATTGCACATTGACCCCTCCATTTTGGGTATTTTGCAATTTATACCAAAACTAGCACACAAAGCACAAGCTTCAACCAGCCAAGCTCAAACTTGGAACATAGGTCCTCCATAAGGATCCCTACCTCATAATTCTCCTTCTAATGATGCTAGAGAACTAAAGGCATGATCTACATGTGACATATTGCAATATAACCCCTTACTTTGGGTAAATTGCACTTTGGTCCAAAACAAGCAAATATTGCTCAAACAGCATCCAAACGGGACCAAATTGGAAACATGAGCTTGTCACATGATACCAAAACATCTTAGAAGATTAAATTAAGGTTCTAAGCACCTTCCATAAGAAAAGCAAAGAGGGTTAGCCCAAAACCTGGGTCAGGGTCCTTATAGAAAATACATCTCAAGCTGACATAGGGTAACAACCACTTCTCTTTGCAATTTATCGAGAGTATCAGGGTCAATAACTTTGCTGCACAGACCATTGAAAAAGAAACAAAGTGTGGTGATTGCAAACTGTACATGCTTCGACAATATAGATTGAATTGCCATAGGTAATATTTGTTGCATTAGAGTGTGACAATCATGAGATTTAAGACCTATCAACTTCAGATCTTTCATTGATACCAATGTACGAATGTTGGATGAGTAACCCTATGGCACCTTAACATTTACCAAGAATTCACAAAAAGCTTTCTTCTCCTTTCTAGACAATGTGTAACAAGCGGGAGGTAAGTATGTTCTCTGATCGCTACTAACTACTTCTGTTAATTCTATCCTTATTCCCATTTCACGTAGGTCCATTCTGGATTTTATCCCATCTTTTGTCTTACCTGGTATATTCAACAGAGTACTGATGATGCTATCACATACATTTTTCTCAATGTGCATGACATCGATACAATGCCTGACTGTCAAAGAACTCCAGTAAGGAAGATCCCAAAATATCTACTTCTTCTTGAATAAAGACTTGTCACTCCGTGTGGCCATCGTACATTGTGATCTCTTACCAAATTCATTGGTGATGTATTTTACTCTTTCATAAACATCCACCCCTGATATAGGTTTAGGTGCACTCTGTTCCTCATTCCGTCCATTGAATGCTTTGTGCAACCTACAATACGGATGAAATTTTGGAAGAAACATTTGATGACCAAGATATACAGTCTTGCCGCCATGTTTTAGTCATATTGAATCAGTGTTCTCTTCACATATAGGACACGCTTTAGATCCTTTGACACTATATCTAGACAAATTCCCATATGCTGGAAAGTCATTCACATTGCAAAACAACATAGCGTGCAAACGAAATGTCTCTCTTCATGAAGCATCATAGGTCATCACACATTCACCTCAGAGCTTCTTCAAGTCATTAATCATTGGTTCAAGATAAACATCAATATCATTTCCAGGTTATTTAGGGCCCAATATCAAATACGACAACATAACATACTTATTTTTCATACACAACCAAGGAGGAAGATTGTATATAACAAGCATAACTGGCCAAGTGCTATGTTGGCTACTCAATGTCCCATACAGATTCATCCCATCTGTACAAAGCCCAAGTCTTAGATTCATGTCTTCTTCACTGAATCCAGGGTACAATAAATCAGTCTTCTTCCACTGTGGGGAATCAGACGCATGTCATAGGATTCCATCATTATTTTTCTTAATATCTGCATGCCACCTCAAATTCTTTGCATCTATAGGAATGGCAAACAAGCATTGAAACTGTGGTATTATAGGTAGATACCACATCACCTTGGCAGGAGAACCAGTTTTGGACTCCCCCGAAGTCGTCAATTTATACCTTAACACACCACATTTCGGACAATCTTTCAAATCCACATAGTCCTTTTGAAATAATACACAATCATTCAAGCATGCGTGTATCTTCTTGGCCTCCATTCCCATTGGGAACAACAATTTCTTTAACTGGTATGTTGAGATTGACAGCTCGTTTCCTTTAGGAAGAATTTCTTTCAATAAAGACAACAATGACGTGAAGCTTTTGTCACTCCATCAATTGTTAGCTTTCAGTTTATATAATCTCAACACAGTGCTAAGCTTCGTAAACTTACAACTTGTGTATAACGGTATCTCAGCATCATGCACAATGTTTCTAAACATGGGAGGTGGATCGGTGTGCTCTACCCCACAACTATCCAGCATCGCATCAACGATGTCTACTGGAACCGACGCTAAATAAAAAGTGATACACGTGTATGACCGGTCTTTAAATATAGATTTCAGACTCTGTAATTAGCCGACGTTGTAGGGTTTAGGCGTCAATTTTCGGTAATAACTGACACCTCTAAATGTGACGTTATAAGCTATTTCTGTAGTAGTGTGTTCTTGGTGATGTTGTTTCTAAATTCAAATGAAGTATACATCAACCACAATGATAGGGGGTATATCATCAAAAAGTTGTTGATGGAATATCCCAAAATGAGGAAAGGAAGGATTCAATTCAAAAAGTATCAAAAACCATCCAAATGAGACCACCTTAGAGCCAAATTCCATAAGAAAGATGAAGATAGTGACCAGATCATAGGCAAAAAATATGAGCTTGATAACATTGACAAGAACATTGTATGAACCATTATTCAAAGACCAAATGATAGAATGATCATAACAAGAAAGTGGGTCTTCTGGATATGATGCATTAAAAAGGTAAAGTCATGAGAAACAAAGCAATGCTAATAGCCCAAGGATACAATCAGTAAGAAGGTATTGAATTTGAAGGGACTATTCACTAGTATTAAGATAGAGTATGCTCAACATGTTACTTTCCATTGGTAGTAACTATAATATCCTCTTATATCAGATGGACTTAAAAGCGCATTGTTGAATTGAGAAATAGAGTAGAAATTTAATGTGGATCAAACTCCTAGATTTGAAAATAACAAGTTGCCTAATTATGCTTATCGACCACAAAAGACAGTATATGGTATCAAACAAGGGCCTACATCTAGGTACAAGAAAATAAATACCTTCTAGTTAGAATATGGGTTTTCCATTAGGAATTTGATTCTATTATCAATTTGAAACATATCTCTATCAACTGGTTGTTATTCAAATTGATGTTGATAATCTCTACGCTAGTAGTCTTGATCTTGTCATGGAGTTTTGTCCCAATATGGAAAATGAATTGAAATGAGTACAATGGGGAAGTTTGCATTCATTGCAAGATTCCAAATCAAGAGAACTAAAGATAGGAACTTAATCAACCAAAGTAGGTACAAAATGAACTTGAAGTAATTTGGGATGGAGATTACAGACTGATTGGTACTATAAAGTCCAACATGGAGAATCTTTATAGGATGAAGAAGGTGAGAAAATAGATGTCAATATCTATAAATGTATGATCATTAGATTATCTTTATCTAAATGCCACTAGATTAGATATTAAGTTTAGTGTAGGTCTATTTCCCTTCTTTGTAGCATGCCTTAGAATACCACATTTTGTTGTGGTAAAAAGGAAACCTAGACAAAACCTCAACTCCATATATGGTACCCTAACTTTACTCTAATTACATATAGTGATGTCAATTATTTTGGATTCTTAATAGATCGGAAGTATACAAGTGCAACCTACTTTCTTCTATGTATGTTTCTAGTGTTTTTATTCTCAAAGAAGCAAAGCATAATACCATTATCAACAAGCAATGATGAATACATAGTAAGAAATAGTTGTTGTGATCGAGCCCCATGGTGAATAATATGATATATATATATATATATATATATATATATATATATGGGGATTTACTTGTTGCCCACGCGGGTAGCAATGCTTGACTACCCGTGCACAAATACATGGTGGCATCACCTGTAATTATGGTCCCTTTTATTAAAATTTGCGTATCTTTGGTTCCTCACACTTCTCCGCGATGTCGTAAGCGAGGCAGGCGTCGTGGATTGCATACGCGATGATGCCATGTTCATGATAGTAGTAATCACTTCTGTACTACAGTGGCTTCACCTCAACCATGACGTTGTCGAGCACCCCATACGCCATGGCCTCAAGCTTGAACTTCCCATTCCTCCCGAAATCCCCACGGAGCCACTCAACATTGAACGCCTTGCTAACCGGCGTCTTTAGCTCGCTAATGTTGGGGAGCGGCACGCCCCAGTCATCGTTGAGACGAGAAGCGTCACGCTCGATGTTGTGCTTGATGAACAATAGTCGCGGGTGAAGAGGAGAATCTTCAAGGCTACAGGGACTGCCCCGTACCTACCGGAGGAGTAGGGCAGGAGTGTAATGACAACGCAGTGAGTCCCGTCGACGTAGACAATGAGGATGCCCAGTGGAGGGAGGGTGCCTTGGCGAGAGGCATCACGCTCCTAAGAGGTCATGAAGTAGGACTCGACATGGCGGCGGCACACGAACCCGACGATTTGGAGGCGGCGGTCGGTCCATGCAGATCATTTGGAACATGCCATCAGCCGGTCCACCCGTTGCAGCTCATGACTCCACTCCTGGCATGCGACGTTCGCACCGGGCTCGCGGAGGCAGAACCAGACCCCGCCCCTGTCGATGTCGTCAAAGATGATTGCCTCCTTCTCACGCTGGCCGATGCAGAATGTGTACCGCTCCCAGTGCTCCAGGCGACAGTGACCATTCACTTAATCTCCTTCTTATTATCTTTACGCTCGTTCTGACGATGGAGATCAAAGTTGAGGTCATTTTCATGTGATACTCGCAGGCTAGTCATACGCTGGTTGTTTGGTATTCTTTAACATCAACAGATTCACATAAATATATATCTCCCTTGAGGTTGTTCATGTGCATCCCCATGCATCATGGCGGCAGCTACAACATGTGAATACACTTATTACAGGTGCCCACTTCTCCTATTAGAAGATACAAATAGGGAACATGATTACGATGACCATCATCATTTTTTATTGGCCATTGTGATAAATTATTGATGGTTATAATGAAATTGTGCATCGTCTTATGGTCTTGTGTTTGGAATCTATTGTTGTGTTACCTTGAGCTCCTGAAGCTGTATGTTTACATTGATTATGTTACAAAACTATCATCTTCATTACAGTTGGCTTTTGCCTATTTCAATGTGATTGTCCATATTACAAATGACATTTGCTTATCACAATATGACTATCTATATTACAAAACTATCACCTACATTATTGTTGGCCCTTTCCTATTACAATGTGACTGTCCATATTACAGATGACACTTGCTTATTACAATATGACTATCCATATTACAATATGTCACCTACATTACGAACTCTTGCATATTACAATTGACTGTCCATATGACATATGACACTTGAAAATTACAATATGACTATCTATATTACAAAACTGTCACCTACATTACAGTTGGCTCTTGCCTATTACAATGTGATTGTCCATATTACAGATGATACTTGCTTATTACAACATGACTACCCATATTACAAACTGTCACCTACGTTATAGTTGGTTCTTGCCTATTATAATGTGATGGTCCATATTACAGATGACACTTTCTTTTTACAATATGAGTATCCATATTACAAAATTGTCACCTACATTACAATTGCCTCTTGCCTATTACAATGTGACTGTCTATATTACATATGGCACTTGCTTATTACAATTTGACTATACATATTACAAAACTGTCACTTACATTACGGTTGGCTCTTGCCTATTACAGTATGACTGTCCATATTATAGATGACACTTGCTTATTACAATTTGACTGTACATATTACAAATCTGTCACTTACATTACGGTTGGCTCTTGCCTATTATAGTATGACTGTCCATATTATAGATGACATTTGCTTATTACAATATGAGTATCCACATGGTAATAGGCTTGAGCACGCCCCCTTATGTTTTTTTCTCCAACCCGTCATCCACAAAGTATTGAACATGACGGAAGGTAACCAAGTTAATGAATAAGTAAAACCAATATAATAGAAAAAGTAAAGTAGGGGTACTTCACAGTAAACTATTATCTTTCTGCAGAAATGAATAGGTGACAACCAGTTGTTTTGTACAACCAAAGCTACTACTTGTGAATAATTTTCTGAAATAACATAAATTGTGCATTACATGTACATATCACACAACTAGAGCATTTGGGGGCTGAATTACACTTGAAGAAACCCAATCAGTGCTACGAGCAATGTAGAATCCAGAAGCATCAATAATTGTTGTACCTACTTCAGCACCTCCCTCCCTCATGGCCGTCGTGTGAGTGGATGATTTGCAGGCAGCGGTTCCACAAGGCATAATCGTTATTCACATAATGCACAATAGTGCTCTCAGAGGTTGATACTAGATGTTGTTGCAAATGAAAATTAAGTATCCAGTCATATTGAACTTCTAAAATACAGATTCATATTCTTCGCTTCCTATTCCATCTCATTGGCATCAAGCTTAAGAAAAAGTAAGAACTAATAGATGATAAAGATATTATCCTTGATGAAACGAGTAACTGAAAAAAAAATGCAAGATAGAAAACTTTTCAATCATTGTTAATTTTTTCCATCATACATATATTACAGGACCATAAATGCATTTCCTCATACACTTCATATACCATACTAATAAAATGGTTTATCATTAGTGCATCGCTATTCAGACCCACAAGTTACAGGAGAATGGAATAGTGATAGCTTGAATTGTCACTTATTACATACGAACTAAATAAATAATTTACATTCTAACAAATCGGTGCCGTCTCAAGAGCTTAGCTTGAGCTTCCACAGCTCCTTGACCAATCAATCCAAATCTCTGTCAGAACTTCCTCCTCGTCGCACTGACTCACGGGCCATCTCGCTCAACAGCAGGGCCTTTTCTCTTATTCCTCTATACGCCGCAATGGCAGCACTGTCGAAACCGTTATGGGTCGCCGCCAGCAGTGTCCTTAAAGAGCTGCGCCAAGGCATCAGCGTCGGGCACGACGTCCGTGCCCTCACACGCTCTCACAGCAATGCCGAACTCGTCTACAAGCAACCTGGTGTTGAAGTACTGGTCGGCGGTCGTGGGCCACGCCAACACCGCCACACCTGCTATCATGGCCTCCAGTAAAGAGTTCCAGCCGCAGTGGCTCAGAAACCACCCTACTGCTGGGTGGCTAAGGATCGCAACCTGCGGCGCCCACCCACGGATCACATGCCCTGTCCCCGCCGTTCTCCGTTCGAACTCCTCCAAGACATCCGACTCTCCCTCTGATATATTGGTTGATACTGTTGGATGCAGATTGTGGCCGGAGCAATGGGGGTTTCAAAGAAAGTCATTAGGGAGAAAAGAAGGGCAGTGTAGCCTATTTTGACACCTTCCGGTTCTAGACCTAGGACGGAGGGAGGCCTTGCGCCGCGGCGGCGGTGCTGGGGCCGAAGGCGCTGGAGCCGTGAGCGTGCAGTTCGGGTTTTAGAATTGCTACAATTTCTCATTATTTACAACTGGTGCCACCGTGTATTCATGCACGGGTAGCTTTGGATTCGGTACCCGCGTGGGTAGCCAATACATCCTATCTCTCTCTATCTCTCTCTCTCTCTCTCTCTCTCTATATATATATATATATATATATATATATAATGTGTATATAGTTCTTGTGCTATCCATTGTGATAATAATAACGAAATCAAATTGTCTTATAATCATATACTTTATGGTTTTGAAAAAAGCATATATAGCTCTATAATCACTTCCATTATAATCAAATTTTCAAGAAGGATAGTTTTTACCACAATTTGGACATCAAAAATCAACTTGTAAATATATTCATAAAGCCTCTACCTAGTGAAAAACTTTGATTAATTAGATCTCAATTTCTTCTCACTTCTCTTGATCAAAAATGTATGACTCCTAATTAGATATCCTTTCCTTCCTCCATCATTAATTCTACTTGTTTTATATGCCAAATTGCCATGTTTGTACATATTTCACGTGTGTTTTTGAATGAAATTTTGCAAAATGTGATTTATGTTTAATTCTTTCTTAAAGATGGAAATCAATGACTTAAAAGTTCATTTATGTATTGAATATAGGTATGTACACACACACACACACACACACACACACACACACACACATATATATATATATATATATATATATATATATATATATATATATATATATACATATATATATATATATATATATATGTGTGTGTATATATATATATATATATATTCATTGTGATACTATGGGACCTCTTGATTAAATTGTACAAAATTTATAGTTTGGACAATAGCTATTGTTGGTTGAGTTTGTTTTGGAAAACCTTGACTGGAAATCCTTCAAGGGGATAGCTAAAGGTTTCTACCTAATTTAAGTTTACGTTCCATAAACTTACACAACTTGATTTTATATAATAGGAGAAAATTGAAAAAAATTATCCTCAAATTTATTTTTCTTAGTCGAAGACCTACTATCTTGTCATTCCCCTTCCACCTAAACCCCCTTCTACAACTAAAACTTATTGAGGTTCTTTTCACCTTATCACACCCTAGTTTTTTCTTCCATAGGTCCTCTTTGCTCTTATTCCACCATTGTAAACATGTTTAATAGAAGGCTATATATTCTTAATACAAAGTGCAGGGAGGAGAGACTTGCTCGTTGACTAACATAGTTTGTAATATCTTTTATGTCCCATTTCAATGCATTAATTGATCCAAATTATATCTTTTGGCTACACTTTATGTCTAGAATTGCATAATGAGTGTAATTAATTGTTTTGTTGTAAATTGTAATATCAACTGTATTTTAATGTACAAAGCATGATACTTGGTTCATCTAAAACCAATGCTAGTTTTGTTGTTGGAAAAGGGACTCAAGAAGTTCAATTTAACCTTTTTGCAGAGGGACACAATGTGCATTTCATCATGCACATCTTGTCCCTTCCAGGTCCTCACTAGAGTTTCCCATCATTGTACACAACGTGCCTTACTAGGCACGTCAGAACATACCTTATTGGTCACAATTATCTTTGACTCCAACAAGCATGGGATGCCTCCCTCAAGATGATGTGCTTTTCATTAATAGAATTTTAGCTAAATCTACAACATACATGAACAATGTTTCTAACCAATGAAATGACGTGCAATCTATTAATATCTACTTGAAAGTATATCAACACAACATGTCAATCCCTCGACATGACGTACCATATAGTTATGGAGACTGACTCTTGACAACTGATAAGGGACATGACATGCCTCATCCCAGGCATGTTGTGTCACCTTGCTTAATTGGAAAAATATAAAGTTTGAGATAGAGCTTATGAGGATACCACTCTGATTTGGTTCTATTCAAACTTGGGGAAATAGGTGGAGGTGACCTAGAGGGAAATTCAACTCAAGAATGGACTAAAAGGAGTAAGAAGAAGGCTAAAGATGCATGTTTCCTTATTCCCAAGCTTGAGAAGTTTCTTATGCAACTCTTTAGACAATACCTCCTCTAATAGTGTTGTGTCATGTTTCTCTTCTCTTTCTGTGCTAATTTTCTTCTTCTGCTTCTTATAATTGTTAGATTCATGGTTAAATTTATTTTTTTAGAATCACCTTTACTAATGGAGTAGTTTCCCTTTTCTTTGGTGCCTCTTTGGAACCTAGTAGTCATGTAATGAACAACTATGTTTAATATTACAATTTTCCTATATATTTATCTAGTTAATTTTTATTGCTTAGGGAATCTATGTCTAGTGTTCTTAACTTCCCAAATTTAGCATACACCATAAGTAATATAAATTTGATGGAGGATAACTAGAGATCTAGCTACCTACTACATGGAAATAAGTAACAAATTATGCTTTTGTAGTCTCCTTGTAAAAGAATTAAATGTGGGTATATTATTATCAAATTTGGTAGAACATATTATGTTATGCAAGATTATTTTCTAGAAGAAAATAATCTATCCACCTAGGTAACTAATAGGAGGAAGTCATGATTATGTAGTGTGATATAAGGAAAATAGGATATTCAACCTATTGTATGGGATAGTTCATCATATGATTAATGTGTGTCATGGCACCAAATGTACTTTTATTGAATTGAAAATTTAAGATAAATTTAGTGACAAGCCTTATTTGATTTACATTTTAATAAAACTAAAACATTTCTTCTTGAATTTGCAGGTTGATTGAATCAGTTCTGTGTTTGAATACCTTTGGATTCCTATACAGACAACCTAAAACAATGCTATTGTTGAACCGTCCTATTAGGGAGTTCGAGTGTGTAATTTGTGTTATTTGTTATTAATTGCATGCACATTCCTAGTGAGGAAACATCAATCATCTACCAAATACAAGAAATAGGATAGTTTCCATTGATGGCATCCCCTTCATCCACATTCAAGCTATCAAGAGGTAGTGTAACCGCTTAATAGGTCCCTCTTCACCTCAAAAGCTTTTCATGACTCTTATTGCACGATTTAGGCATCAAGAAGATTTCCAAGAATCTAGAAATTGATTCTATAATTTTCTATTGGAGTTTCTTCCAAAATTCCCTTTGGAATAAGAAAGTAGTGGATCTACTAAAATATCATGGAACTACACCTCTCTTATTCCCCTAGAAGACTTCAATGCCATCCTCTCATCTATGATAGGTGGCATTCATTTCCCAATACTTGAGTATGGCTTATATCAATATTTTACTTGCTTTATTGGTTCCTCTTGTTTGTCGAGAGAGTATGCTAGTATACTATATAGAAATAATTATGATAATCTCTATAAGCTCTATGGCTCCCTTTGGCAGACCATGATGTACCTCTGGGGATTTTAAAACATGATGCTCTTTACTATAAGAGAGGTAAACTATGTTTCTCTTCCTTAATCCAAACATCTTGAGAACACATATGTCATTGTTTACTACTTGATTTGTAGAGTTAGAGTGAAGGGGTAAAATTACATTTTGTATCACAAGACATAATTTATTTTTATATACAACACCAATAACACCAACCCTCCCTATCCTAACCTCATTTGTGGTTACTTTAACATAATAGTTGGTAATCCCTTTTAGGGATCTTGGTTACAAACCAAATTTCAAGGGTACAATGATTAATGACACATTGGAAAAGATATCCTTCCTAAATTGTTGACCTTCAATTCTTATAAACATATTCCCATCTCCAACTCCTATTAACCTCCACCGTCCACTCAATAACCACCTCACATGCTTAAGCCCCACCTAGTTGTGATGAGTGATCTGTTCCCAATGAATAGATGATGGAACATATGATGCATAAGTGTCATTATTTTGGACAAGTCACTGACTACTTGCATCAATCCATATCGCCTCAATAATTATGGTTCCCACTTGAAGTAACACATGATCCTTATATGTGCATATACACGTTCCTACTACCATTTCTCCTTATACTTACTATGCTTCATATGCATATGATCAACACTATCTTGCATCTAAGGCACCTCCTCCACTTCTCTGGATGTTGGTTCATAATGTTTCAATTCAAACCATATCAAGAAACTCGACCATCACATGCATTGGTTGTTCCATAGATGCCTCTACCTGCAGCTCTTATTGAATATGATTGGGAATCTACTCCAACTTACTTGCATGCCAATATCCAACACATAGTATATGATCAATGAGCAATGACCGAAGCATCAAGTCTAGGAAGATGTAGACATGGAAGATGAACAACAATAAGAAGAATGCAATGGTGATACTATGGACCATGTGGAAGTCTAAATGACAAGATGGAGGAATAAGTTAAACATATCACCACTATACCTTGATATGAGCATGAAGTTAATGATTATGATCCTAGAAAAGATTTTTATATCTAGTCTCTAATTTCTTTAGAATTTGAACATCCGTGAGATATATATGATAAAATTAAGGGTTCTTAATTATGAGGCACACATTTTTTTAAGATATTTCTTTAAGGTGTACTTGACATGGGCCTTATAAGGTTGTATCTTTTTTTATGTTCATGTGTACTTAATTTTATGATGAATGGAAACTCTATTAGTGTGATTTACTTACATATTTGATGATACTTCATAGAAGTTCATCTTAGATTTTTCAACTTAATGTTTTAGATTGCTTGCTCTTTGTTGCTTGGACATGCCCTTTAAGATTACTATTCAACCCTCCACTGACCTTTAGATATGATGAAAGAGGAGAAGACATAGAAAACATTACTTCAATTTTTGTTGTGTTGAATTCTTTTTATATACAAATTATCAAAAGACATGAATTGCTATAGAATCATATGCCACACATTGTGTAGACACATAGCTTTCAAGATTTTTGAATTTTGTGAGAAATATCCAACATGGTTCAAATTATGAATTGATTGGGTACTTCTTATCTCCAACCACTAAAATCCCCATGAATTCAAAGGTGTGAGATATCTATGTTTGTGTTTCCAATATATTTGGGTTTGTTTTACAATCTTCAATAGTGGGCATTGTGATTACAAACTCTACAATACTCATATTTTGAAGATGAATTCAACATTTCATAATGTCTGTCTAATGTTTTGAATACAATTATTGCATATTCACTAGACACTCTTGATTTTCCCCAAAACTAAAACCTACAAAGGGAGAATCAAGTCAAGTCATACACAATTATCCTAGATTCAATAATATATATTAAATGTATTTTTTGTAAATCATTTATATTGAGTGTATGCATTGTAATTTTATTCCAAACATGTAATAGACAAATTAAAATGCATGATTGATGAACTCTAGTTTATTTGAAAATAACCAAAATAGGAAAAATCACAGACCTAGTTTTTCTGCCCTAACTATGAAAATGAAAATCCAAATACTTGCATTATTTTGTAGAAACTATATCTTCAGACAAAAGAGCTAAGGCCCATGTTGTGTTGTTGACTGATATTCTAAAGGTGAAATTAAGATGATTGACATACCAATGGACTATAATAGCTACTCTTCAAACAAGGATTTCTAGACGAAACTATATTGTAGCTTAACATTTTGCGACAACTCAATTAGCTATTATATAGGGCTAAAATGTTGAAATGGATCCATTGGATTTATATATAACCCCTTAAAATTTCCACAACTTGTCCCAATCAAGTCTTTAAGATAGTATTCACCCTCAACTATGAACTTATAGGGGATCTACCCAAGGTTACCAAGTGAATCATATTCTATAGTTAAGAGAAAGTGCACAATAAAAGTCCCTAGTCATTACCTTGAGCTTGATCACTTACATACCCTATTTTAGATTGAGCATGATATGTGTAAGATATATATCCCTGATTTTCTATTGTAAATGTTTTCATTTTCTTCTACTATCTTTTTACTAGAAAGTTTGATTGAAGCACTTCCTTGGCTAAGAAAGGTTTATTGTTACAACCCCAGTTTTGGGTTCATTTGGTGAGAAATGTAATTTCTCATATTAAAGATATTGGAACAAATAATGATATAATTTGTTTTGAATAAATGGATTTCGTTTACAATAGCCTTGATGATTGTGTTGTGGGCTTTATTGGCTATTGGGCCCAATAACAAGAAATGAAGAAAGGAAATTCAAATATTAAATTAGTAAATGAATAATTAAGTTTTTGAGGAAAGAAAAATGTGGAAACCTCTAGAAGGCAAATCCAAAGAGGGATTTCGTGCCTCTTGGGTTCCTTGGGTTCCAAGGAGTCCAAAGTTGCATAAAGAGTGAAATAAGAAAAGAAAAGATCAATTAAGTATTTCTTTATTAAGAAAGAAATTGAAAACAATGATAAAATGTGGAAAATAAGTGGAAAGAGGTATAATTGAGTTATCCTTGGTGGAATTTCGTATCCCAAGGATTCCTAATGTGAAAAGGAATACCAATGAGGAAAATAAAAGAGAAATAAAGAGAAATCCTCAAAAAGAGATATTTTAATAAGAAATAAACAAGATAATGAGAAATAATGCATATAGATGCATCTATAAGGATAATGAGTATTCCTTAAAAAGGAATTTCGAATTATTTGAGTTCTTGGGATCCAAGGAGTCCCAATGAAGAAAGAGGAAAGAGAAAATACCAAAATTGCAAAATAAAGAGATAATGGGAATACATAATTAATGGATTATGTAAATTTGATAAAAGGAAGTATTTCCTAAGGATATATATATATATATATATATATATATAGAGAGAGAGAGAGAGAGAGTCAAGCTAGTGTACACTTGAGTGTACCGGAGGCACCGTACACCTCAGTCATTTTTGAAGATGCAATAAATATTTTAAAAATCTAAACCATTGATCTTCTTAATTATCATAAGAACATATTATATAATAAATTTTAGCTCATTTGGACACCTATATGTCGTGCATCTAAAGGAGGCAAAAATCATATATTTCAAATTAGTTTTGTGCGTCGATTTTGTTGTCCTTGGATGAGTGACTTACACTTATCCAAATGAGTTCAAATTTTGTATGTGACCTATTATTATTGTAACCATGAAGATCAATGGATTAGATTTTTGAAAAACATGGTCTAGATAGGAAAACACCATTGGGGTGTACGGTGTGATCTGTACACTCGAGTGTATTCTAGCCTGACTCTCTCTATATATATATATATATATATATATATATATATATATATATATATATATATATATGTGTGTGTGTGTGTGTGTGTGTGTGTGTGTGTGTGTTTGTGGCTAATAGATTAAAAAGCATATGACGGATGATCTTCGAAATCCTAAAGAAGAAGGAATATTAAAGAAATATGAGAGAGAGAGAGAAACTAATTTCTTAATGAAGGAATCACTTCCCTATTGGTAGAGGGATTGGTTGCTATGTGGGCAAGCATCCCAGGGTGTTACTACAACCCCCTATATTAGGGGTAGCACCATGGTCGAATCCAAGAGAAATCCCACGTTACTCTCTTTCTTTCCCATCTCCTTCTTGATTCCTTACGCTCAAAACCCTAATCCAGGAAAAATGGTACAACCGAAGCACAACGAGGAGCTATGGAGGGTTAGTGACGGAAGCCCAATGCCCCACGTTGCTAAGGGAAAAGCAGGCCATCGTCCCCAGGCCCTAGCCGAGGTGCAGCGGAAATCGCACGACCTGCTAAGGCATCGCACGCCGTAGGCCTGAGGAGCGTGAAGACGACCATGTTGGCTGAGACCGGGTGGGGCCCCAGGTGCAGCCGGAGGTGGCGGAGGTTTTCTATGTGAAAGGAACCATTGCTGGTCAATGTAGGGGACTAGGGGAGGAGCAGAAGTCATGCCTTGTGGCCGTTAGGGCGGCAACAAGCTGCTGCCCAAGGTTGAAGATGGGTGTTTACACATTGGACGATTCTGCCCTCCACTCACCAAAGTAACCAATCACTTAACCAAGGGTATAATCATAATTCGGTTATGTTTCCTAAAGCAATCGCTTTGCATGAGATGGGTGACGTGGCACGCAGCCATTGGTCCATCAGGTAATTTCTTTGGTAATTTCATAACTAAATATCGGTGACTCGGATTGAGAGGTGTAAAATATGAAAATTGATCAGGAGAAAATGAGGAATGCAATAAAAATATAATTGAAGATTGATTATGATTGCAATTCAAAAATTAATGGAAGTTATTAACTTTAATGTAATGATGATTAAAGAAACCCTAATTGGGAATGATTAATGTGACTAGTGGGGTTTAATTGACGATTAAAGTTGATATTAACATGTTAGTTGTAAAGAGATACATTAAGATTGAAAAAGATGAATCTTGCATGTAATTAGTTTAATTGAAAGTTCGTGTAAATGAATATGTTGTAATGGGCCTTGAAACCCTAATGTTGCTAATTAGGACAACTAATGGCTTTAATTATTTTGATTTCATGTATAGAACTGAGTTTTCATGGTTATAAGCTATTTCAAGCATTAAAGTTCCTAATTTGTGGATAAATAACCTTAATATAGAAAGTAAGGTTTTTGAATGAATCAAGGTAGAATTAATGATAAATAAACATTCATATGAGTATTGGACCATAATGAACTATGAATTGATGATAAATGCATATAATGATCTTTCCATGGATTAAAAGGATAAAAATAGTAGCTTTAATGTAAAAGAGGCTTAATGAGCTTAATTAATGGTTAATTATGCCTCTAATCCGGAATTGAGGATTAGATGTGGAAATAATTAGGGTTTGTGATCAATTGCGTTAAATTAGGGTTTAAAATAGTGAAAGATGAAGGGAAACCCTAACTACAATGCAAACCCTAAAAGTGGACTAGAAACCCTAGGAAGCGAGCTAGATTTGATAGATCTTAATGACATGAGTAATAAAAGGAAATTGTATAATTGTTTCAGGATCTTATTGAATGCTTGATTGCCTATTGGTTGATTGGAATATTTCTGTCTCACATCAACTAGACAGGTATTTGGTTATGCCTATGAATATCCCGAATTAGTTTCTCGAGGATTTTTGAGGTTTTATCAAAGACTTGAATTAAACGGTTGGTTGCATTTAATTCATGCAAATTATAATGTGAATATGACTATCACATAAGAGATGTGCCTACTAGCTCAGATCCTAGTCCCCTTTGTAGCCTAATGGATTGACCTAGTACATGGATACCAATGGGGTAGGCCCATCAGGTCATTGAATGACTTAGTACATGGCTACCAATGGGGTAGGACCATCAAGTCATCATGAGTCATGGATTGGTCTACCATTGGGTAGGACCATGTGACTCCATAACCCTAGGAATTGGCTACCTGTGTGGTAGGACCATGGGGGTAAGGATCTACCATATGAGAGAGGTAGTATCCATGTCCACTGTAGGGATGGTACATAGATAGGGGATAGGCAAGGATTGAATAGTATTGCTTAAAACATAATCTTGGATGTTAAATGATTTTTGGTTGACTACATTGTTAACATAGTTCCACAATTATTGTTTCCCCCACATACCAGCTTCTTGTTGACCGACGTTTTGTTTGTCGGCGTTTTAGGTACAAATGAAAAGAACAAACAGTAAAGTGGCATATGTGGAACTAAATGAGAAATAACGTACACAGATTGGGAAACTAACCCTGACCCTCCTAACTTTTTTTCTCTTCCGCTCGTAACCTAACCGCTCTGGCGATTAGTGCAAATGACGGTGAGAGTCTCCGTCTCCCTTCGTGGTTGCTACACTATCCTTTGTGGTTACCTTCTCTTACAGGACAAGGCTTGGTAGTCCCGCATGGACTCGGTATCCAAACAGATGGCAGATGAACTCACAGAAAGATACGCAAACCTAGGGTTGGGGGATGAGGAAGAAGAAGTGATGGAACTTCCGGATGAGGGCAACGGCAACGAGGAAAGACACATCTCTCTAGCCTTAGTGGCTCGTCTCCTAACAGACAGACCCTATAATTTCTAGGCCATGAAGAGAACTCTCTCGCTTGCTTGGTCGCTGAAGGAAAAAGTGGTGTTTAAATAGATCGATCGAGATGCTTTTGTGATTCAGTTCCTTCACTGGAAGGATAAGCAGAAAGTTCTGGATGAGGGACCCTGGCACTTTGATAATCAGCTATTGCTCACCAAGGAGGTAGACGACGGTGACGTCCCTGGCCAGATTATCTTCAAAGAATGCATTTTTTGGGCGAGGCTATATGGAATCCCACTGGGGTTACGATCGCAGGAAGCAATCAATTCAATAGCAGAGAAAATTGGACGGGTGGTGGAGATCGACAGCGATGTTCTTGGCTGGGAAGCCTCGTCTAGAGTCTGGATTGGACTGGACATCACAAAACTCCTACGGAGGATACAGAAGATTAAGGACAAGAAGGGAGTCACGATGGAGATAACAATCAAATATGAGCACCTCCCCAACTACTGCTATGTCTACGGCAAACTTTATCATGTCGACCATGACTGTCCCAAGGAGGAAGAAGAGGAAACAGTCCAGAGGGGTTGGGGTACCTAGCTCAGGGCATCACCACGCAAACCGAGAGTGTCGATCACAGAGGAGCTTTATGGGAACAAATCGAAAAAGACGACGCTACAATTTCACGTGAAGCTGAGAGTCCACGGGGAAGGAAACCTCAGCACTGAGAAGTGGGGGTGGTCATCGTGGATGAAGACACTCTGCATCAGCAAAGATGTCGGGGTGCGATGGGGGCAGTGAAGTAGGTGGAGGGGAGTAGGGGTCTGGAGACTCTTTCTCACACTGATAGGGAAGGACTACAGACCGATATGGGTGACCGACAGAGACGTGCATCGCCAGTAAGTCTTGATGGTGAAGGCGAGGTTAATTCTTGCGATTTACGACACCTTGAGGGTAACGTGCAGAAGGGGGCATGGGCCATGGGGCCGGTGATCAGGAGGGCGGCGGTGGGGAAATCCATTGGAGGGGATGCGGCACCGAAGGACACGATAGTTAGAAGTGTGTTTGAGGGTCTTCTGTCAGACCTGCACCCCAGTGCTATGAGTAAGGTCTGGGTGCCCCACGACGTAAGGGAACCGAAACCTCTTATCTTCAATAATGGCAGCGGCAGCAATCTAAGACAAACCAGGAGCCAGAAGCTCAAGAAGTCCACAGAAGCTCAGTTAAATTCTAGTCTGTCTAGCAGGGCTTGTGAAAAGAAGAGGAGGGTGAATATCAGACGGAGGTCTGATCGAGCAAGGCCTAGCACAACGGAGGAAGTAGAAAGGCAGGTTCTACAGACGGGGAAGAGAAACATACACAAAGATACTGTAATGGAAATGGATACTGACTTGGCAAGTGTTTTTGTTCTGAAAAAGCAATTGATCCAACAAGAAGGGGTAGAGGCAGTCGGGACTCAACCAACTCTTAAAGTAGAAGGCGTTGGCGAGAACCAAGCTCGTGAACAACAATGAAGATCTTCACTTGGAACTGTTGAGGGATGGGCAAACTCGACAGTAGGAGAGCTCTCTGTACTTGGTGTTGGAGAGAGAGCCCAAACATGGTTTTCCTTTCAGAAACCATGGTAGTTGACACAAAGCTTGAGGAGGTGAAGAGGTTTTGCAGTTTCACGAAAGGAATTTGCTTGTCTAGCAATGGAAGATTGGGAGGTATGGGTCTATGGTGGAAAGATAAGGAGCTTGACATTATAAGCTACTCGGCACATCACATTGAGTGATGGGTTAAGGATGACACAACGAAGACAAAGTGGAAGGCAGTGGCTTTATATGGTTGGGCTGAACAACAATACAAATTTCACACATGGGACCTTATGAGACAGCTCATGAGAGGTTTTGATAGTCCTATGATCATGTTTGGAGACTTCAACCAGATCTTGTCAAATGATGAAAAGTTGGGCGGGCCCCCTAGAGCTGAAAGGTGGATGCAAGATTTCTGTGACAGTTTGGATGATTGTGCACTCTTTGATTTGGGTTATAGTTGCAGACCATATACTTGGGAAAAAGGCAAAATTGTGGACAGCTTGGTGAGGGAGAGACTGGATAGAGTCGTGGCTACTTATGAATGGAGGAGCTTGTTCTCGTCTTGTAGAGTTATACACCTTCCTTTTTATCAGTCAGATCATTCCCCCATTGTTATCACGGCGGATAGAATATCAAAAAGAAAAATGAAGAGACAACATTATTTTCATTTTGATTCGATGTGGGTGAGCGAGGAGGGCTGTTTTGAGACTATACAAACTTCCTGGCATGAGCATCACAGAGGTGGCTTGGTGGACAGACTGGCAGGGTGTGGGGAAAAGCTGGACAAATGGGCAAGGAATCACTTCTCAGATATCAGGAAAAATATTAAGGAGACAGAAAAGCTTCTAGCGGAGGAACAAGAGAAACTGCCCGATAATCAGGTGCTGCAAAACTGTGAAAAGTTGGCTCAAGAACTACATAAGTGGCATAGACGAGATGAAGAATATTGGTGTGTGATGGCTAGAGTGAATGAGATGAAGGCTGGCGATAAAAACACCGCTTATTTCCATCATAAAGCTTCTCACAGGAATAAGAGAAATCACATAAACCATCTGCTTGACAAGGGGGGTGGTGTGCGATCAGAAGAGGAGGACATCCAAGCTGTGGTGCTAGATTTCTTTGAGGACATGTTTGCTACCAGTTCGCCGCATGATATGGAGGAGGCAGATAGAGGCTTGAAATAGAAGGTGGACTCTGACATGAATGATACTCTGGAAAGGGACATCACTGACGAGGAAATTCAGGAGGCCTTAGCGGGAATGCACCCAAATAAAGCTCTGGGCCTGGATGGGTTGAAACCTCTGTTTTATCAAAAGTACTGGACTATTGTGGGAAAGGATGTTGCTAGCTATATAAAGGGGTGGTGGAAAGGACATGAGGACATTGGAAAACTGAACTCCACCTTGGTGGTGTTGATCCCCAAGGTGGAAACTCCAAGTACCATCTCGGACTATAGATCCATTAGCCTATGCAACGTGGTCTATAAGATTGCTGCTAAAGTTCTAGAAAATAGACTCAAACCTATGATGGACTCTCTGATTTCTAAAAACCAAAGTGCTTTTATCCCGGGTAGAATGATTACAAATAATGCTTTGGTAGCGTTTGAAGTTTTCCACAGGATGAAGACGGAGGGAAAGAAGAAGAAGGGAAATATTTCTTTGAAACTTGACATGTCTAAACCATATGACGAAGTGGAGTGGTCTTTCCTAGACCTGGTGCAAGAAAAGTTGGGCTTTGGTGGGATGTGGATAAGAAAGGTCATGGAGTGTATCTCTTCTGTGAGTTCGTCTTTTTCCATCAACGGTTACCAGTCCAAGATGATACTACCATCCCGCGGCCTAAGGCAAGGTGATCCCCTTTCCCCCTATCTTTTTATTCTTTGTGCAGAATCTTTCTCTACGTCTATTTCTCTAGCTATGAGTGAAAATTATATCCGGGGTGTAAAGGTCAGTAGAAATGGACCCCCCATCTCTCACCTTTTCTTTCCAGATGATAGCATCCTCTTTGCAAGAGCAACTAAAGAGGAGTGCCTAAAAATAGCTAATCTTATTAGCCAGTATGAACAGGCATCGGGTCAAAGAATAAACTTATCCAAAACTGAAGTTGTTTTCAGCAAAGGGGTGCCTTTCCATAGGAAAGGTGAGCTACGCGATCTTCTCAAAGTAAAGGAGGTAGAGTGACATGTGAAGTACTTGGGCCTCCCAGTAGCAGTGGGGAGGTCGAAGAAACAGGTTTTCAGCTACATCAAAGAGAGAGAGTGGCAAAAACTTCAAGGTTGGAAAGAAAATTTTTTGTCTAAGCCGGGAAAAGAGGTACCTATTAAGGCAGTGGTGCAAGACATCCCCATGTATGTCATGAACATCTTCCTTCTGCCGGTGGGTCTGATTGATGAGCTTCACAATTGCATAGGGCGGTTTTGGTGGGGTGCAAAGAACAATGAACGAAAAATGTCATGGTTGAGTTGGGATGTGCTGTGTAAACCAAAAAGAGATGGAGGTCTGGGCTTTAGAGATTTGCACACCTTTAACTAGGTGATGCTAGCCAAACAAGCATGGAGGCTATTAACAAAGACGAACACTTTAGCTCACAAAGTTCTCAAAGCACGATATTTCCAAAGGACTTCACTTCTTGATGCATGTAGAGGACACAACCCGAGTTTTACATGGCGAAGCATTTGGGGAGCCAAACCGGTGCTAGTTGAGGGCACAAGCTGGCGTGTGGGTAATGGGAGAAACATTCACATCTGGACAGACAAATGGGTAAAGGGACAGGAAAAATGCCTCCAGGAAATACATCCTTTACTACAAAGAGATAAAGATTTTGTACACGAGCTCATAGATGTGGAAATCGGAAGATGAAATTTTCATAGCATTGAGGAGTTATTTCCTGCAGATGTCCAAGCTGGTATTCTCACGACGCCCATTAGCTATCGCCTCCCTGAAGATGTTCTGATGTGGTGGCCAGACAAGAAAGGCTGTTTTTTAGTAAAGTCAGCTTACTGGATGTGTGTGATGGGAAAGGAGGAATTTATTAGATCACGTATAGAGGATAGGAATGAAATCTGGAGAACTGTATGGAAATCTCAACTACCACCAAAAGTTTCTCATTTTCTATGGCGAGCTTGCACGGGGGGACTGGCGACAAAAGGCAGATTATGGGATAGACATTGTATTGCGGATGGTAGTTGCTCGAGATGCAATGCAGCAAAGGAAACAATTACTAACGCTATCTTTGAATGTCCGGAGGTCGGGGTAATATGGCAGCGAGAACTAGATCCTTGTTGTTTTCAGGAACTGAGCGGCAAACAGCCTGCGGAAGCTTTGCTCCACCTACGAAACAGCCTTCATCACCCTGCTTATATGAGAGTTGTTAGCTTGATGTGGGCGATGTGGACCTACAGAAACAAATGCACGTTTGGTACAGTAGCGAATGTAGATGCTATCATCCGGCAAGCTGTATGCTTTATGGCTGACTTCAGCAGGTCCAATGAGGGGGCTCCGAACCAAGAACCAGCAGCTATTACCATGGCAGCAACAAAATGGATACGACCACCCCAAGGTAGATGCAAGATTAATTGTGATGCGGCAATGGGACTGAACGGATGGACTAGTTTGGGAGGAGTTATTCATGATGCCGACGGGAGGCTCATGGCAGTGGTAGCGGAACAAAGGGCCAATCCGGGGGACGTGCAGATCGCTGAGGCGCAGGCTGTGCTAGCAGCAGTGAAGAAAGCAGCTACGTGGGGTTTTAATGCAGTGGTTGTGGAGTCGGATTCGAAAGGTGTTGTAGATGCCTTACGCACTACGCATGAGAGAAGAGACCACCTGGGTCTTCTTATAATGGATATTAAGTCTGTAGTTAGTTATTTTAATTTCTTCTCTTTTTCTTTTATTAAGAGAGACTGTAATAGGTTGGCACACAAGGTGGCTAAGAGTGTTGTATATGGCACGATTAGCTCAACCAGGGAGCCATCGTCATTACCGAACTCTTTGTGGGATGTTGCTCGTTCTGATTTGGAGTAAATAATATGGTTCCACTTTATAAAAAAATGAGAAATAACGTACACAGGAGGATTAGTTAGATTAGTATCTTCATGGATAGAAGTTTAGAAATCCCAACTTTTAAAAGGTAAGTTAAGTTTTTATTTTATACCAATTTTCAGTTTAGTAGTAGAATTTCATAATTATTATTGATTATTTGTCGAACCTTTGATCCGGGTTATTAGATAACGGCTCTGATCTCTTGGTCTCCCTTAATTGGGGGTTACCAAGAGACGGGGTCATTGCAATTGGTATCAGAGCGAATGTTCCTCACTTAATCTTTAATAATTATTAAATTTTACAAATTCTGTAGAACCCAAGGGAGTTATAAGAGGATTGTCCAAAAGATTGAGGTGTCTAGAAAAGGATCACGTCTGGGGGCTGGCAATATTTTCCTCCGCACCGCTAGTCGGAATACGAGGACTCCCGGATTGTGTGACTGTCTGGCCGATGTCTTAGGATACGACTCGAAATAAGATACCTTTAGGACTCTCTCATCTTGTTCATCCTTTCTCAACTCAAATTCTCTAAGGACCTTAAGGATTAGGGTTTTCCTCTCTTCTCCTCACCCTCTTGAGGTATGGGTAAGGTTGATAAGGATGAAGGGATCCTCCATCAAATTAATGAAAAGCATGTAAATAAGATGTCATGGACATAAGATTAATAGAGTAAGTGTAAAAGAATATATACATGCTTAGGTCATATGACACCAGTTGTCATCGCCCTCAAGAGAGACCTAAGGTTAGACCTTTTCAGGAGGATGAGTAGAGAGGGTTAGTCTTGGAGGTAGAGACCTCCATTAAAGGTAGAGACCTAGAACATCCTTTGAGGATGATGGTAACCCTAACCCTAAGTGAAGGTTAGAGGGAGTGATGACATGATGAGTTATATGTCATGGTTGACTAGGTGTTTGGATGGACATGCCTTTGGATTGCCATACAAACCATGAGAAGTTGATGACCGAGTACCTTTGGCAACCCAACCCTGGGAAGGGTCGTGCATGTTTGAGAGAAGGATAACTCCTTCATGGATGAGGTTAGAGAAGAACCTATAGAAACCTTTTGTGTTGTTGCAAATCGGATATAGCTTGCACCCAGAGTGTGCTAGTAGTGTAGACAGTTGAATGAAACCCTAGACAAGGGATCATGATGGATGGCTTATGAGATAAGCATAAGGGGTTATGGACAATCTTGAGTAAACATAAGTTCGAGTATAGGCTTCACTCAGGTAGGGGCATGCTTATGAGCTTGATCCTTCATGAAGAAAGGACCTCTTATAGATAGGTTGGTTGTAGGATTATCTCTAGAGAGAGAGAGAGAGTAGACCTCAGGAAAGAAGGTTGGAAGCCTAAACCCCCGAAACTTGAGGAACAGTGGGAGTTGAGGATGATGCAACCTAAGTGGATGATAGTGGTTTCCGTATGCTTGACCCTTGGAGTCTAATGATGTCTGGGTTGCGATGAGAGGAACCAAATCCTAGAGAGAGGATGAGTCTGTTGGTACCTTTGTGCCTATGGTATAGGTGTTTACCTCATGAGATAGGAAGAAGAGTTTCTTAGACTTGGAGAGGTTTAGTAGTAGGATGTGAGGCCTTATACCTAGTTGGTTGTCCTAGAAGAGGACTCAACTCTGAAGTGTTGCTCGAATGAAAGGATGACATACCTTGGACATGCTTGATTCGTGGTTAAGAGGTCGAGCATGTAATTGGACACCCAAAGGTGGACCTAGGGTTTCTAGGCCTAAGAGGGGAAGCAGTGTACCCGATGCTCATGATAAGATTTGAGTCTCTATAGCTTCGAGCCTGTGTAGAGGAGAAAGAAACCCCTTAAGTTAAAGGTATGTGTGATGAAATAAGTTGGTCTAATATTGAGGATGAGAACAAGTGTGACCTATCATGGTTTAGTAGGTATGCTTGTGCCTTAGTAGTTGTTGGATTAAGCATGCTCATGTGAATGTAAACCCTAAGGACACTTGTGACCTTTGTTATCAAGGTGTAGTTTCCTCCCATCCTGGGAGAGGGACCCTTTTGTAGGGTGTATACCAGTTTTGTTGGTTTTGAGGTAACCTAAAGAGGTTTCAGAGGATCTTGAGAAGCTAGATGAAAAGTACATGGTATGAGAATGAACCTATAGACCCATAAATAACCATCTCTAAGTGCATGTGGATGTGTTACCACGGAGGTAACCGGTATGGGGCCTGACCAAGGTAGGCAGGTTGCCATGACCCCTATGAAGGGATGAAATTCAGTCATGAATGTAGAGAGAGATGAGGAAGGATTGGGTAAGGTTCTAAGATGAACATATACTATAATGGAATCCTAAGTCTATCCTAAGGTCAGGTAGGGATGAGACCGATTGAAGAAGGAGTTTCCTGATTCCCTAGTTGCACATGACCATAGGTTCGGGAGGTAACAGCTATCATTGTCTGAGGGCCATGGGTCAGGAGATTGATCACCTTCATAAACTCATGGGACCCAAAGGGCAGATGAGTAGGTCACTCTCTAGATGCATGAGGGAAGAGGGATGGCCCCAAAAGTGTCGGCACCCTATAGACTTAGAGGAGATGATAAAGGATTGTGTGTGGATCCAAGTAGGTTCGAGACCAGTTTTCCATGGAGGAAATTTTGATATCATGATGTTTGTGATGTAAAAACATGAGTTGCATGTTTCAACTTAGATTTGAAGGTGTACTGGCAAGGTGGGATGTACCATCTCTACTCTTAGAATGGGAAGAACTTTGTATTTGGACGACCGCCAAATGCTTATTTCTTCTTGTTATGGGAGTGAGAGATAGGACAGTACGCTTGCCACACACCAAGGGTAAAGATGATGTGAGTTGGAACGTTGCTATAAGGAATGAGGACAGAGATGATAACGTGCCCTTGTGGAGAAAATGATACATGGATGGTTTACAAACACTAAGAGTATTAAGGAGATCATCTTGTGGGGATGTGATACCATGAGCTATCTAGAATTTGCAAGATATGCAAGGTTGAGTTTGACCACCATGAAAAGGAGCTCAGAGTTTCTTGATGAAGAAAAACTTAGAGATGAGATGATAAGTAGAATACATGGAGGTGTATGTCTTCAACTTTACCTAACACCTAAGGCTAAGAAGTGGTAATGAATGCTCGGGTTGAGGTATAGCTGCCTGGTTTAGCTAGAAGCTAGAAGAAGTTGAGGTTGTTAGGATAACCTTAAGTTGAGAAAAAGAGATAAGTTTGGCTAACACCCAGATGTATCAAAAGTGGTTAATCAAGTAAATGATTGCTTGGTTAGCCAGCCTAGTCTGTGATATAATGAAAGAACCTCAGATGTACTTCTTTGGAAAGGAAGGTGATGAAACCATGATGAGAGTGGTTTAGGGTTTCTGAGGTTTCGAGCTTGAGGAATCATGACAAATAGGAGATCATGATTTCAAGATCACCATACACCATGAAAATACAAAGATAGTAAGTGATGGTAGAGCTTTGGATGCCTGATACATGTTGCATGTGGCCATGCAAGCCAGGAGGTGAAGGAAGAACCCCAGTAACCCAGTGCATGGATATAAAGTATAAAGAGTTCCCGAGAGGGAATGGGAATTCATCACTATAGATGTGGTGGTAAGTCTTCCCTAGACCAAAGAAGGTCAAGATGCAATATGTGTTATGGTAGATCGCCTTACCTAGATGACATGAGATAGAAAGAATGCTGTCAAGGGACAGATTTGGTTGAACTACTTAAGAGAGAAAGATGGTTCAACTACACCATGATGCAAGTTTAAAAGTTCTTGGGTATGACCAAGGTTCACTTCCATGAGGTGGAAGTGGATACATGAAGAACTCGATGATAGTACAGTTTATCATCCCATACTAATGGACAGTATGATCCAGACTAGAGGGTCTGATGAGAGCAAGTGTGCTCATTCAAGGTAATACATAGAGACAGTTCTTAAGATGTGATGTTAACCACCATAGCCTTTATCGGGATGCAAGAAGTCTTATAGAGAGGTTGTGTCGGTCACCACTTCATTAAGATGATGTTGGTGAAGGAGGCCTCATGAAGGTCAGAAAAGAGCCATAGTGTGTGTAGATGAAGTCGCTTTGATCGTGCAATGGTCAAGAGAGAGCCCAGTGGTGACATGAGTCACGAGCTGATGCAAAGCAGACTGACATGCAGTTCACTATGGGAGTATATGTGATGTGAAAATCCGACCCCTCTAAGGTATAGTTGAGAAAGCTGAGTCCCCGATATATGGGCCCATTTGAGATGGATTAGTGGATATAGTTGTGTTTAGCCTTGCGCCTCAGGATAACATGATGAGTAATGTGTTCCATGAGTCCGATCTAGATCACTATGTGAGGTACCCAAGCCATGTACTGTGCCCTGAACCTATTTAGCTTTTGAGAGGTTGAAATGTCCTGAGTCACCTATGAGGGTACGATATACCAAGGTAAGAAAGAACTCAGATGGAAGAATATGAGATGATGAAGGTTCTTGGGAAGCACCATGGAAAGGGTGAAGCCACATGGGAGCCATGATGGACATATGAAAGGCTTATCATGTTTGTTTGTTTGATGGAATTTTGAGGGCAAAATTCTTATAAGAGGGGAAGGATGTTACAACCCCAGTTTTGGGTTCATTTGGTGAGAAATGTAATTTCTCATATTAAAGATATTGGAAAAAATAATGATATAATTTGTTTTGAATAAATGGATTTCGTTTACAATAGCCTTGATGATTGTATTGTGGGCTTTATTGGCTATTGGGCCCAATAACAAGAAATGAAGAAAGGAAATTCAATTATTAAATTCGTAAATGAATAATTGAGTTTTTAAGGAAAGAAAAATGTGGAAACCTCTAGAAGGAAAATCCAAAGAGGGATTTCGTGCCTATTGGGTTCCTTGGGTTCCAAGGAGTCCAAAGTTGCATAAAGATTGCAATAAGAAAAGAAAAGATCAATTAAGTATTTCTTTATTAAGAAAGAAATTGAAAACAATGATAAAATGTGGAAAATAAGTGGAAAGAGGTATAATTGAGTTATCCTTGGTGGAATTTCGTATCCCAAGGATTACTAATGTGAAAAGGAATACCAATGAGGAAAATAAAAGAGAAATAAAGAGAAATCCTCAAAAAGAGATATTTTAATAAGAAATAAACAAGATAATGAGAAATAATGCATATAGATGCATCTATAAGGATAATGAGTATTCCTTAAAAAGGAATTTCGAATTATTTGAGTTCTTAGGATCCAAGGAGTCCCAATGAAGAAATAGGAAAGAGAAAATACCAAAATTGCAAAATAAAGAGATAATGGGAATACATAATTAATGGATTATGTAAATTTGATAAAAGGAAGTATTTCCTAAGGAGATATATATATATATATATATATATATATATATATATATATATATATTCATGGCTAACAGATTAAAAAGCATATGAGAGATGATCTTCGAAATCCTAAAGAAGAAGGAATGTTAAAGAAATATGAGAGAGAGAGAAACTAACTTCTTAATGAACGAATCACTTCCCTATTGGTAGAAGGATTGGTTGCTTTGTGGGCAAGCATCCCAGGGTGTTACTACAACCCCCTATATTAGGGGTAGCACCATGGTCAAATCCAAGAGAAATCCCATGTTCCTCTCTTTCTTTCCCATCTCCTTCTTGCTTCCTTACGTTCAAAACCCTAATCGAGGAAAAACGGTACAACCAAAGCGCAACAAGGAGCTATGGAGGGTTTGTGACGTAAGACCAATGCCCCAAGTTGCTAAGGGGAAAGCAGGCCATCGTCCCCAGGCCCTAGCCAAGGTGCAGTGGCGATCGCACGACCTGCAAAGGCAGCCGCACACCGCAGGCCTGAGGAGCGTGAAGACGACCATGTTGGCTGAGACCGGGTGGTGCCCCAGGTGCGGATGGAGGTGGCAGAGGTTGTCTATGAGAAAGGAACCGCTGCTGGTCACCGTAGGGGACCAGGGGAGGAGCAGAAGTTGCGCCTTGCGGCCGTTAGTGCGGCAACAAGCTGCTGCCCAAGGTTGAAGATGAGTGTTTACACGTTGGATGATTCTGCCCTCCACGCACCAAAGTAACCAATCACTTAACCAAGGGTATAACCGTAATTCGGTTATGTTTCCTAAAGCAATCACTTTGCATGAGATGGGTGATGTGGCGCACAGCCATTGGTCCATCAGGTAATTTCTTTGGTAATTTCATAACTAAATATCGGTAACTCGGATTGAGAGGTATATATGAAAATTGATCAGGAGAAAATGAGGAATGCAATAAAAATATAATTGAAGCTTGATTATGATTGTAATTCGAAAATTAATGGAAGTTATTAACTTTAATGTAATGATGATTAAAGAAACCCTAATTGGGAATGATTAATGTGATTAGTGGGGTTTAATTGACGATTAAAGTTTATATTAACCTGTTAGTCGTAAAGAGATACATTAAGATTGAAAAAGTTGAATCTTGCATGCAATTAGTTTAATTGAAAGTTCATGTGCATGAATATGTTGTAATGGGCCTTGAAACCCTAATGTTGGTAATTAGGACTACTAATGGCTTTAATTATTTTGATTTCATGTATAGAACTGAGTTTTCATGGTTATAAGCTATTTCGAGCATTAAAGTTCCTAATTTGTGGATAAATAACCTTAATATAGAAAGTAGGGTTTTTGAATGAATCAAGGTAGAATTAATGATAAATAAACGTTCATATGAGTATTGGACCATAATGAACTATGAATTGATGATAAATGCGTATAATGATCTTGTCATGGATTAAAAGGATAAAAATAGTAGCTTTAATGTAAAAGAGGCTTAATGAGCTTAATTAATGGTAAATTATGGCTTTAATCTGGAATTGAGGATTAGATGTGGAAATAATTTGGGTTTGTGATCAATTGTGTTAAATTAGGGTTTAAAATAGTGAAAGATTAAGGGAAACCCTAACTGTAATGGAAACCCTAAAAGTGGACTAGAAACCCTAGGAAGCGAGCTAGATTTGATAGATCTTAATGACATGAGTAATAAAAGGAAATTGTATAATTGTTTTAGGATCTTATTGAATGCTTGATTGCCTATTGGTTGATTGGAATATTTCTGTCTCACATCAACTAGACAAGTATGTGGTTAGGCCTATGAATATCCTGAATTAGTTTCTCGAGGATTTTCGAGGTTTTATCGATGACTTGAATTAAACTGTTGGTTGCATTTAATTCATGCAAATTATAATGTGAATATGACTATCACATAAGAGATGTGCCTACTAGCTCAGATCCTAGTCCCCTCTGTAGCCTAATGGATTGACACATGGCTACCAATGGGGTAGGCCCATCAGGTCATTGAATGACTTAGTACATGGCTACCAATGGGGTAGGACCATCAAGTCATCATGAGTCAGGGATTGGGCTACCATTGGGTAGGACCATGCGACTCCATAACCCTAGGAATTGGCTACCTGTGTGGTAGGACCATGGGGGTAAGGATCTACCATATGAGAGAGGTAGTATCCATGTCCACTACAGGGACGGTACAGAGATAGGGGATAGGCAAGGATTGAGTAGTATTGCTTAAAACATAATCTTGGATGTTAAATGATATTTGGTTGATTACATTGTTAACATAGTTGCACAATTATTGTTTCCCCCACATACCAGCTTCTTGCTGATCGACGTTTTGTTTGTCGGCATTTTAGGTACAAATGAAAAGGACAAATAGTAAAGTGGCATATGTGGAACTAAATGAGAAATAACGTACACTGGAGGATTAGTTAGGTTAGTATCTTCATGGATAGAAGTTTAGAAATCCCAACTTTTAAAAGGTAAGTAAAGTTTTTTATTTTATACCAGTTTTTAGTTTAGTAGTAGAATTTCATAATTATTATTGATTATTTGTCGAACCTTTGATCCAGGTTATTAGATAACGGCTCTGATCTCTTGGTCTCCCTTAATTGGGGGTTACTGGGAGACGGGGTCGTTATATTTATGGTAGGCAACCCAAGGTAAGGAAATGTTATTCCCTTAGGTAATTCTATTCTCTCCTTGCTAAAAAAGGAAGCTAGTTACTATTGATATGAAAAGAGATTTCTTTTTGTGTATGCTCTTGTTAAAATCCTAGAGGTTGACCTCTCTAGGTAGTAGAGTTGTGACCTTTTGAGCCTTAACCACTGAAATTGCATTGCCTTCAAATTTTGTTTTCTAAAATTCTCTCTCTATATCTAGTTCTCTCTATCTCTTTATCATTTGATATAAAAAATCATTTCACATGTCTTACAATACCATTTTTAGGTACAACGAATTTGGTTTATGTTTTTAATATCTCAATTCACCCCCATGAACTCATATATCTTTTTGATATCAATTTATACACTCTATAACCACACTCCCAAATTCATACTTTTTTATAGTATCATGTTTCCAATTTTATGACATGAGAAACTAATTTATTCCTTAATAATAAATATACATTTCAAGAATTCTCTTTTTTATTATTGGAAATTACTCTTGCAAATATGGTTCAATTTCATGGTGTTTTGATGTCGAACATGTATTGTAACATACTATAATTTAGGGTCCCCAAAAATTAAAATATAGTTTGATCATCCTTATAAACTGAATAGTAATATAAAATTGAGACCCTTTTGTTTCAAATATTTGGAAATTATTTTAATTTCCTTCGTATTGTCTTTGCTTAACTACATATGTAAAAAATAAATGCCTTACTTCATTACTTCCTTGATAGACCCTACCTAGTGAGAGCATAAAACATTTGAAAATATGGCTTTGGAATCATTAGAAAATACCTCTTAGATCTTTAGATCACATTATATATATATATATATATATATATATATATATATATATATATATATTATATGAATCACAAAAAGAATCAATTTTTATGTCAACACCCATGTTTAGAATTTCTATAAAATATTAGACAGGGTCTTACACCTATGTTCAATATTTCAAGTGATTTATAATCTCAAGGAACCCTATAGAAAATATTATATATCAATTACAAATTTGATCCTAGAAAAGAGACTCATTGGATTGTGATCCAACAACTAGATATTGAGGAAGGGGTCCATCAACTTCAAACTTCTGACTATTGGTGTAGCTTATAAGGAGGAAAACTGTGAGCCTATTCTCCCTTGTTTCTCTATCAAACTGTTTGTTATTTGCCTCTATGGCTTCCGTTTGATGTTACCTACCTAGATGACCACTTTATGAGACATAAAAATGAGCTTATTTGACTCTTATGGTAACCGTCAGTAACAACAATTACTAATATGTACAAATACCCTCGAAAAATCAACTAATCATGCCAATAGGTACGCCCATATTATAAAAAACTAGACCTAGTCATAGATCTTTATTCTCAACTCTTTAGCATCGTTCCCAATTTGTTTTCCAATCTTCAATCACCACCTTCAAAACTAACACGGAAGCACATCAAAATCTTGTTTTTTTCCCTCTAGCTTTCCGATAGCCTTGGATGACTTGAACACTCTTTTGAGCCTTGTAGCCCCTAAAGCATCCATCTCCAACAAAGAACCAGTATCGTTGTGTAGAAGCTCACTACAAAATATTGTGATTTCTAGTTATACATGTTGTGTTCCATGTTGTAGAATGTTGTTGCAATGTGTTACACGATGTGTCACAAAATGAAACGACATGTCAACATTCCAATAGTTGAGCATTGAGTTGGATTGAAGAAGCTACTTATAAAATGTTATGTCACCTAAATGACATGCCATGCCAAAACATTGAAATATTCATTTTTTATTTTATTTCTTATTATTACTTTTGAACATAACTTATTCTAGAAAAATTATTTAAAATTGAATATTTTAGTAAACTAAATATTGTAATTATAATTCTAGAGGTAATTCATCACAACCTTGTATGTAATTCCTATGTGATCAATTATGTGTCAAGATATCTAGTTAATGCTAGATTTTATTCAATTAATTTTTGAATATCTTAGAGTATTGAAAAAATATGGGAAAATTGTCACAATTATCGCATTGACTCCTCATTCGTACAAACCATATGTTTTTTCACTTTTTTTTCGATCATGAAGTTACTTTTATATAATTTTTAGGAATAAATTTATGCAAAACCTAGGAAACAAATGATAAATTCATAAAACTTGAACCACAACCTATTTTGGTCATATTCTACAATTTGAGATAGTTTTGGGATGAGGTTTCCATGGGGGTAGTTGGAACAAATGTCTTGGCATAATTACTTTGGTGGTGGTAGAGTATGTCTATTAAAATGAAGATTTTACCCGGATGATGCCAATTTTGCTCGTTGGATCACTACAATCCAAAATGTTGCACTACAATGATAATATTCTTGAGATTGATAAGTTTTAATTTATAACATGTTTTGATTTGAGCTAGAGCCTCATTATCACTTACTTCTATTATAAGGAAAAAATATATGAGTCGATTGTTTGAAATAATCTTGCTCTAAAGAATGGGTTGGTTGTATAGAAAGAATCCTTGAACTAAATATGTTGGTATGTGTGACTAAAACTTTTGGATTCCAGCCAACACAATGAAGCATCAGAGTCACAAAACTTGAATTTGATGATTGTTTCAACTCATTAATTTTTAACACTTATTCATATACTTGTAGATTTTCCTTAATTACTATAGATAGTCAGTTTGATAATAGTCAAACATTGCCAAGTTATGAATGATCCTTGAACTTATAAGATCTTTTGCCCTTTTACTCGCTATTAAATTTTTGGGGTTAAATACCCACACTCAGAGTAGACCCCATAAAATAAATGTGAGGACATCTACATTGTATCCAATAAAAACACGTGCAAGTATACATGAATGGTTATATGTGGGTGGATGGGTGGGGATGGGAAAATACTTCCACACCATCGATATGGGGATAATTCTTGGGCTTATAAGGTGTGGTCCATTGCTATCAATTAATTTTGACTTGAGTTCCCACACTAACCCATGGCGTTAGATATGATCTCACAAAAAAGTGAGGACATATGCAATCTAGCAAATTAAAACATATGCCAACTCACTCAAGAGTGGTTGCACGTGGGAGGGAGGTGGGCATAAAAAGGATCTCACACCGTTGTCTATACGTGATTCTTAGCTTACAATGGCTTGGTCCCTTCACTAATAATGACTTTATCGTGATTCTATCCTATGATTTTTTAAAGGAACCATCATGACCTCTAGCAATCACGATCATGAGGATACTAAGATGTTTTGCTCTTTCACATGATCGTGAGCATCAACCTTGGGGCTCATGCATGATTGTGGGGATCATTGATATTTTCTCAAGGTTGTTTTTAAGTTGATAAGTTCATTCTCAATGTAAATCCTAAATTGATTATGCTCATGAATCGTCATTTTCGGCAAAAAAATGACGAGTCATTGAGAAAAAAAATAAGATATAGAATGAAATAAATATCGTTTCCATTTGTGGGTAATATAAGTATACAAAGTCTTACAAATGAAATTGAATCTTTTAATAAAACAGTCAAAGTTGCCTCCAGTATCAGCTGTGAGTGCTTACTGGTATGTACTATTATTTCTCACACTCCTACATAGCTGAATCCTTATGTTTTCCCAATTTTTTTTTTGTCAAACCAGCAAACCCAGTGCATACCGCCATGCTAAAATATCAGCCGAAGTGACTTCGAAAATATCTGGCGCACCATCAACACCAACTACTCGGTTTCAGTAATGACCCGGGATACATCCCGGTGGAGCAGGCTTCTGGATGTGGTTCTTGGTGGAGAGGAGAGGAGAAGCAGATGGAGAGGAGATGTGAGGATTAGTGTAGTTGGCTGCTCGACAGGGCGGTGATTGACGGAGACGTTGGCCTTCACGATTCAACTCCCTTTCGGTGTGATATATAACTCAGCGCCGACTTTCTAAATGATCTTATTATCTTTAAAAGTTTCTTTATAATGATCATCAATATGTAATTAAATCTCACACGCCGAATGGCGGCAATCAATCAATCGCACACAGTGCAGCGCAGCCCACTCTGCGGCAGGTTCATCGGCACCAGCTGCCAGCGAAAACCGGTCGGCGGTGGTTATGATCAGTGTCGACGCATATTCGTTGAGCTCATGCATGACGTCATCAGGTGTCCTTCATGTTGTGTTAAACAAATATGTATTTAGTCAAACAGATATAGAACAACTTAAAAATAAAATAGACAGCTTGAATTGACAGAAATCATATATAAATGAGTTTAGCATATAAAATGTGCTAGGGCTTAGGGGGGCGAGCCGTAGGAGGGGGTAACATGGAAGGGTCCTCAAGAGAAGGGTCCAACTCCAAGAGACCAGTCAGGGATGGATCTCAAGCAGGCAGCGACGACAATCGTAGGGCATCCAGGTTCAGAGGCAAGGGAGGAGATAAAGGTGCCAGTGGCAGCAGCAGCGCCAATAGCAGGAGAAGCAGCAATAGGGTTGATGCTGCAGTTCCGTCGCCACAACCGCCGGGAGCGACGGATGAAGAAATAGACGCGTTCTTCGCCATAATTCGGCGGATCCACCAAGCTCGGGTGCAGATGCCCAGTGACAGTATTCCTGGAACACAGCAGCAAATGGAAGCCCGCGAGAACAGGCGGGATGACGAAGAGGCAATGTGGCGGCCGGTCTTCCAGGTTGAAGATTTCGGCGGCGCGAGCGGTGGGTCGGGGAACGCCTCCGGGGTAGCCAGTGCGGCAGTGAGAGCACCAGAGGGAGCACAGCCAGGAAGCAATGATTTTGTAGGACAACGGAGAGGCGGTCGCAGGCAGTTTGACCTCAATCAGGATCCTACCCAGATAGAATAGCTCTCTTGCAGGCAGATAGCAATTGGGTCGCACTGAATAGCAGCACTTGGATATCTCCCATTATGGGCATTGCCGGTATCGATACGGTTCTTCTTCGCAGACAGGTCTTCAATTCTTTTTATCTATTTGCTACAGCTTAAGATAATTCCTCACTTCAATTTTCAAAGAGTCGCACCCATGAACCCTATCCCCTAATCAGTGGTGTGTACCAGGACACTTCTGGATCGTTCACATCCGACGGCTCGTTTAATCTGGCAATCTGGCTGAGAAATGTCTGGTGGCTATCTTTTGCATTAATCCAAGTCGCGTTTAGATTTTATTGGTGTGAACAGCTATCCCTATGTGTGTTTAGTAAATGTCCAACTTTTTTCATATTTAATAACTAAATATACCCACTGGCCATCTTGCTTTTGTTGTTCCGGTTAGCCAATGAGTATGGACGAGTGACATGATGTTCTTATCGCCATTACATGCTTTTATTCTTGTTTTTCTTCTACCGACCTACGGGTAGCGACGTGTACTTGATCCACGAAGTTGTTCAAGAACCATAATGACATCTAGGTGCCTGTAAGAGTGTCAAAACATAAAACAAAAGCCATAATTCCTATAAAAGTGGGCACCACAGTAGTAACAGACTTGAGATATTTTCATAGAAACAAAGTATAGTATATAAATTTAGTAAATCATCAGTAATGAACATTCGTAGATTGTTTTTTTTGGTGCCAACATTGGTAGATTGTTAAGAGATTGGTTTATATGACAACTTTGATAAATTCTCGTTTGAGAATAGGACAGATAGTCTAAAATAGTAAATATCTGTACTGAAAATACTTACAATTAGAGAGAAATTATGAATAGTTGTCTATTATAATGTTGTACTGAATAAAATTACAATGTGATTGTACATAGAAAAAGGTTGTACTCCTAAAAAGAAACACAATTCCACTCTATGAGCATACGAGATTTCCACGATATAGAAAGAGTTTGGCAAAGAGCAAAATAAAATAATAGATCAGGTTGATCGATATTAATACGAAGCTGTCTGACTTTCTTTTGCAATTAGATCGCCACAAGGTCAAAGAACTTTGAATATCTGTGCAAAAAGCTTGAAAGGTGCTATGATTAAGATGTGCTATGATTCAAATGTGACGGAGCTAAAGGTAGAGGTTTATATGCATATGGTTTCTTGTAGACAAGTGTTCTAGGGAGACATTGAATTGGTTGTCTCCTCTAAAATTCTGGTTGATTTGTTGTAACTGCTCCGGAATAAGTATGGAACTTGAGTTCCATGACTTGATCCTGAGATAGCCCATGTGTTTCCTCTTATAAAGAACAGAACGTGAGTTCCAAATTAACTAACACTTCCTATACATTTATAATCTTCATATGTTATAAAAGACAACTATAAAATATTTATGAGAGAGGGTGTTAGCCGTGTAGTTGTGAATTATCGTTTAAAGCCATAAACAAACCGTGGATAATTGCATTGATATAAAGAATATATATATATATATATATATATATATATATATATATATATATATATATATAGAGAGAGAGAGAGAGAGAGAGAGAGAGTCAGGCTAGAATACACTCGAGTGTATTCGGAGCAGAATACACTCAAGTAGTTTTTCATGATGTAATATTTTTTTCAAAATCTAATCTGTTGATCTTTTTAAACATCTTGTGAATAGCTCATACGCAAAATTTGAGCACATTTGGACATTTATAGGTCATTTTATAAAGACCGCAAAATTATGCATTTCAAATTAGTTTCGTGCGTCGATTTTGTTGCCCTTGGATAAGTGACTTACACTCATCCAAATGGGCTCAAAATTTGTATGTAGCCTAGTTATAGTATGACGGTGAAGATCAATGGTTTACATTTTGCAAAAAATAGTCTGGATATGCAGACACACTTGAGTGTATTCGTGCGATCTGTACACTCGAGTGTATTCTAGCCTGACCCTATATATATATATATATATATATATATATATATATATATATATATATATATATATATATATATATATATATATATATATATATATATATGGTTAGGCTAGAATACACTTGAGTGTATTCAAAGCAGATTACACTCAAGTAATTTTTCATGACGCAATAATTTTTTTTAAATCTAATCCTTTGATCTTCTTCAACATCTTGTGAATAGCTCATATACAAAATTTGAGCCCATTTGGACATTTATAGGTCATGTTATGAAGACCACAAAATTATGTAGTTCAAATTAATTTCGTGTGTCGATTTTGTTGCCCGAGTGACTTACATTTATCCAAATGGGCTCAAAATTCGTATGTAGCCTAATTATAGTATGACAATTAAAATCAATGGTTTACATTTTATAAAAAAATAGTCTTGATATGCAAACACAACTTGAGTGTAGCGTGCGATCCATACACTCGAGTGTATTTGTTATGACCCACATTTTATTTTACCAGTAAGTACCTTGGTTAGTGCATAATTGAACTAGTTATGTTGAGATGAGTACTTGCTTTTGTTAATAGTGTTTTGAGCTTTGAGCTAGTGTTAATGTATCATTAGCTTGATTTCTTGTCCTGAGGTTGAGGACAAGTTTGTGCTTGATCCGTTGCCAGAGAAATCACGTGAAACCGACCTACGAGTAAAAAGATATGTGCTTTTTAGTGTCCAGAGATCTATGTGTAATTTCAGAAAAGTTCTTGGGCATTTTACGTTCGGCCCCCTGGGCACCCTTCCTTATCTCCTCTTTAGATTTTCCCTTTATTAGCCTGTTAGCCGACTTTGAATGAACGATAAGTTCATTCCTTCAGTTGCCGTTTGAGAAAATAGAGAAGGGAGAGGGAGAGAACTAGCTAGAGGAGAAAGCTGGGAGATCAAGCCCCTCCTTCTCCGTTCACCTTTGATTCCTCATCTTTTCCCAACTAAATCAACCAGCAGCCGCGGTTCCCTCCTTCAGCTGCGTCATCTTCTCCATCTTCTTCCCCCCTTTCTTCTTCGTTCCAAGCAGCCCGACCAAGATAGGGGCCGGCCAAGGAGGTCGCTGGGAGCGGCCTAAGGCGTGAAAAGCAACGTCTAGGGGTTGCTGCTAGGTCGTCTTGAAGTTCCCAAGGAGTTTCGGGCAAAGATTGGCCGCGAAACAACCCCAAATACACCTTCTTCCTCAGGGATTTCCGTTTCTACACAGGTTGCACGGCGTGCAAATCAATTTGCACGACGTGCAAAGTTACAGAAAACAGGACAGAAAGTCGGCCAGTTTGCACGGGGTGCAGATCAGTTGCACGGGGTGCAAAGTTGCAGAAAAATAGAACAGAAGTGTTTCTGCCCAGATTGCACGGGGTGCAAATCAGTTGCACGGGGTGCAAAGTTGCAGAAAAGCAGAATTAGGCGTGTTTGTGAATGTTTTCGGTGTATACGAACACACCGAAGTGGGTGAGTAGTATTTCATTTATTTATCACCATCAAACTCGATTTCATTGTATATATTGCTTCGGTATAATTAGAGTAACTTCTAAACAGTATAAATGAGATTAAAGAAATGTGTTTCATTCTATAGAGCCTAAATTACTTAGTGTAACTGAAGAAAATAGCGAATGTTGTCTGTACAGATACTGCTGTGAATATGTTGAGCTCTAAATGAATGTTTGCTATTATGACAAGCTTAGAATGATGTGGAATTATGTATAAAGTTGAAAGAGATGGAAGTGTTCTAAATATACTTAGTGTGCAATTAAGATTGAGTTATGACAATTTATATTTACTGCTTTAATAATGATGATAGACTTAGGTGCCCTAACACCGTAGAACTCCTTTGAGAGGTCTGCATCTTAGGGGTGAAACTCGTGTCCAACATCAACCGGTTGAGTAATTCTGGTGGCACGAGGATTGATAGGCAGTGTTCAACAATAATCCGTGCGGTGTCACGGTGGCACTGGAGTAAATAGGGGTTATTCAACAATAATTTGTGTGTGTGTCACGGTGGTAACCCAGTGTAGACTCTCCGCCTGTGTGCTCAGGTTAGAGGAGTCTAGAGCACTCGGAGTAGTGCAGTGAGGCCGGAGAGCCTGTGGGTCTTGTAGCAGAACAGGACTGACAGTCAGACTTAGCATTTCCCGGGTGTGTCGCTAAGGCGTGTACGGTGGGATCGTAGTTTGCTACAGATCTTTGTATGCATAGTACACTGCATATGATTAGGGCATAATAATAATATAAATATGTAATCATATAGGATCACAGTAAATTTAATATGTTAAGAGATTTGAATTTCTGTGCCAATTCTCTATAATTGTTTATTTGTTTAAAATATCTGATATTGCATGAAAATGAGATTGTTATCTGTAAATCTGCTACGTTATTAGAACTGCCCTGCTTAGTACTGCACTTATCTTTATTTCAATTTTATCTGATGAGTTGTTTAGTGATAGCTAAATGAAATGCTATTCACTGAGCGAGTAGGCTCATCCCTCTACTCAAACATTTTCAGGTCAACATCAGCAGCAGGAATCGGAAGAATCTTTTCATCCTAATGCTTAGTCTGTAGAAGGTATATGTAGTTAGTCTAGATAGAGGTCTCTTAATCCTTTCCTCTCGATCCTTGGGACATGGTGTGGGTGAGAGAGAATATGTATGGCGAATGTGTATAAAGATGTAAATTAACTGTTATGCTTACTTTCTGTTAAACAATGTTACATGTTGTAAACTCTGTTTATGTTCTCTAGCCAGTTTAATTGAAATGCTTCCGCAATAGTTTATTATGTTTTAGTTTACAGCAATAATCCGGATATCATTATGAGGTTTTAAAAAGAAAAAAAAGTTCTCAGTGATTTGTTTATGTGATAATTCCTCCGTCGCGCCCTAATCTCGTGATTAGTTGTTAGTGTGAGATCGGGGTGTGACATCTTGGTATCAGATCATAGGTTGAGTACATGATTATTCTAAGTCAAGGTCAGGGGACGATAAGAGACCAATAGGATTAGGACTTAGGTGTCTTCCTTCTAACTGCAATTTTATAACAGGAAGTGTTCTGTTATATTATTGCAGATGGTAGGAAGATGATGTGGTCACAAGGATCAAGTTGAGAACTTAAGTTGAGTCGCCTGGGATCATTAGAATCAAAAGATAGAATTATAAGTGAGATACATAAGAAGTGATGTGTTTTTAGCTCTGGGATGTCTGAGTGTTTAGATACCCTGGCCAGGTGTCTGAATACTTAGATTGACCAGTATCGAGCTACTCTGTCTATTCTTCTCTGGATGCCCTGGCCAGGTATGCAGAGGAAGGATAGGCTAAAGAGAAACCCTGGAAATCTTAGGGTTAAGGAAACCGGAAATTAATGTAGGAGTGAGAGATTAAAAATAGGATGTGATACAACTCTTTATTTGATTGAAAATCACTAGAAATGCTCTTATATGCATGAATTTAGATTTTCAATTTGTAAAGTAAATGTGATTCTTTTATATTGTTGTGCGTCATAAATTGGTTTATTTATTGTTTATATTCCTTGTATTAAGTAGACCAGAAGTTATGTTTAAATGAGTTTGCCCTAAGTGGATATTCTTTCCACATGTTTGAGATTAATAGGAGTTGGTTAATCCTGAGTAACTCTTGGCTTCAGGACTATAGGTTCGGCCTGGTCCGACTGGCAGGATGCGTTACTGGGATCTAATGACTCCTATTAAAAGTATAATAAGAATAGACTCTGGATAATTTAGACTCGCATCATAGTAAGAATGTATATACACTAAGAGGTTGAGGTATAAGGGAAAGATTAAAACAACTAAGAAGTAGCTGGAAATGATATCAGAGGCCCAATGTTGGAGTCTCATATGAACAATCCTTAATTGGAAAAAAAAGTTAAGTATGCAATAAGTACATAGAAATAAAGAGCCTTTGGAAGAGCAACATGATATACATGAAGAAACGTGTAAAATGGAAAATGAATCATATATGGTGCATAATTATTATGGTAGAGACGTCTAAGAGAATGAAATAATGACACATAGTATGGTGATGAAACCCTAGCAAGGTAAATTGAGAATGTAATTTATCTGAATGTCCAAATAAGAGAAAGGAAATTCCAGTGATAAGATAAGCAAGACTTTAGTAAAACTTATGAGATCCAAAGTTTGATTGTCAAACTAAGGGAGCAAAGTCACATCACAATAATGCTATGTTACTGATAAGGGCCAAACCCTAGAATGTTTAGAGTTGAAGTAGTTCAAGGGATGTCGCTAGTGATTTGACCGCGAATACTAGCATCTTTATAAAATAAGATCATGAGATTCTATGAAAGGTAAGATAGCACTAATGAAATCCAAGGTTTAAAGGTAGTTAATATGAAAGATAGATAAACAATATGAAAATGACTCGGAGAAAAGAGTAAGATATAAATTTGAAGTGTAACAAGTGTGTTGTGATCAAAAGGAGAAATATAAAATAAGTGAAGTGCAATGTAAAATGAATTCTTGTAGTTATAGCAAGAAGTAAGTAGCATAGAATGAGGAGTATTATCTGACACATGATTTGGAGTTAGCTGATGTAGTTCATGCTCTTAAGAAATGACATCACTATCTTTATGGTGAGGCGTGCCAAGCGTTTACAGATCATGAGAGCTTGAAATATATCTCCACCCAGAAGGATCTGAATCTTAGACAACGAAGATGGTTAAAATTGATCAAAGATTATGAAGTGACAATAGATTATCATCCTGGTAAGTCGAATGCGGTAACAGTTGCTCTAAGCAGGATGTCAAGTTCAACAGTGGATGTATTCTCTATGACATGTTTCAAGAGAGACTTGCTAGTAGAGATGCGGAAGTTGAACTTAGACTTAGGGGTGACTGAACAGAGTGGTTGATTTGCACAGATGCAATTTAAGCCTATCTTTTATGATCAGATTAAGGAACTTCAGTAGAGTGATAGTGAGTTACAGTAGATCATGCATGACATGACAGAGGGAAAAGACCAGAGTTTATGTTTCGGATGATGGTGTGTTGTATTAGCGTGACAGGTTGCATGTACCTCGAGATAATGACTTGAGAGAATAGATTCTTGAGGAAGCGCATGGATCGATGTATGCCATGCATCCAGGTAACACTAAGATGTACGTGAATCTCAATGAGTTGTATTGGTGGCCTGGTATGGAAAGAATGTAGCTGAGTATGTGACTAGGTGCAGTGTGTGTCAGCAAGTTAAGGCTGAGCACCAGAAACCTGTAGATACATTGTAATCTCTTCATATACCAGAATGGAAATGGGAACATATCACAATGGATTTTGTGATAGGGTCACCCAGGACACCTAGAGGTTGTGACTCAATATGGTGATTTTGGATAGACTGACTAAGTCTGCTCACTTTCTTCATATCAAGTCAACCTCTGATGTTCCGAAGTTGGCTAAGATATTCATGGATGAGATAGTCAGGTTGTATGGTATCCCAGTTTCAATTATATCAGATAGAGATCCTAAGTTTACATCCAAGTTTTTGGAATCAGTTGCATCATGATTTGGGCACAAAGCTGAGGTTTAGTACAACTTCTTACCCGCACACAGATAGTCAGTCTGAGAGAACCATTCAGACTCTTGAGGACATGTTGAGGGCATGTGTTTTGCATTTAAGTGGAAGTTGGGAAGAACATTTAAGCCTTATAGAGTTTGCATACAACAAAAGTCACCATTCCAGTCTTGGTTTGGCCCCGTATGAAGCTCTGTATAATAGAAAGTGTAGATTGGACCAATGAATTTACATAGTTCATCGAAACCCAAATTGCTTAGTGGGAATGTTGAGTTTAGAAATACACGACTGATAATGGTACGACTTGGGTATAAACCCAGACAATACAGATTTTGTAAAATCATCAGGTGCATGATTTCAAGAAAGTACGATAGCATTAAAATATGCAAATAAACCTAGTTGCATGTTTCCTGTTATGTTAATGTGTGTGACTTAACATTTACATGAATTGGCACATTTCTCTGAGATATTACTAGAAATTCTCAAGTATTATTAATTATTTGTGTTATGATACGTAAGCAACTCTTAATTGAGTTATGTGATGCACAAACCAGGATTTGGGTTAATGTGCACGTTCTTCGAGAAATTTCAGATAATTGATAAATATTACAGATGATTTCTTATATGTGAAGTAATTACTCTTATTGGTGTAATAAGATGTTCAATTGCATGAATTCAGTATGTATGTGTCAAAATTGATATGAGTTTGGGATATTTATGAATTTTAAATCTGCCTGCATGCATGATATAAGGATTACTCAGTAATTACAATGATTTTGAATATACTGCTCTGCCAGTTCTAGAAGGATACCATATTGTGATTTGAACTGCAATCAAATAGATGAGATAACTGAAACCCTAAGGATAGGGTGTACAATGAATCAAGTATTTTGATATCAAAATTCTCAGTATGAGATGTGGTGATGTTTAACAGTTCAATTGCATGATTTTTAGTATAAAGTGCCAAATTGACATGCATTCTGTTTATTTAAAAATTTTAGTTTGTCTACATGTATAGTATGATAATTTCTCAGTAATTACCATAATTTGAGTTACTGTTATAACAGTTCTAGAAAGACAGTGTATTGTGGTTTGATCTGGAATCAGATCAAATGTGTCCTATGTTGAAGGACCAATACAGATAGTTGATCAGAGGATCAAGAAGCTTAAGAATCGCGAGTTATCTTTAGTGAAAGTTTTGTGGAGGAATCACAATATAGAGGAAGCAACGTGGGAGCTTGAATCAGAGATGCGTAACAAGTTTCCTTTTCTCTTTTAGGAATTTCAGGACGAAATTCTTATAAGGGAGGGAGATTGTTATGACCCACATTTCATTTTACCAGTAAGTACCTTGGTTAGTGCATAATTGAACTAGTTATGTTGAGATGAGTACTTGCTTTTGTTAATAGTGTTTTGAGCTTTGAGCTAGTGTTAATGTATCATTACCTTGTTTTCTTGTCCTGAGGTTGAGGACAAGTTTGCGCTTGATCCGTTGCCAGAGAAATCACGCGAAACCGACCTACGAGTAAAAAGATATGAGCTTTTTAGTGTCCATGGACCTATGTGTAATTTCGGAAAAGTTCTTGGGCATTTTACGTTTGGCCCCCTGGGCGCCCTTCCTTATCTCCTCTTTAGATTTTCCCTTTATTAGCCTGTTAGCTGACTTTGAATGAACGATAAGTTCATTCCTTCAGTTGCCGTTTGAGAAAACAGAGAAGGGAGAGGGAGAGAACTAGCTAGAGGAGAAAGCTGGGAGATCAAGCCCCTCCTTCTCCATTCACCTTCGATTCCTCATCTTTTCCCAACCAAATCAACCAGCAGCCACAGTTCCCTCCTTCAGCTGCGTCATCTTCTCCATCTTCTTCCCCCCTTTCTTCTTCGTTCCAAGCAGCCTGACCAAGATAGGGGCCGGCCAAGGAGGTCGTTGGGAGCGGCCTAAGGCGTGAAAAGCAACGTCTACGGGTTGTTGCTAGGTCGTCTTGAAGTTCCCAAGGGGTTTCGGGAAAAGATTGGCCGCGAAACGACCCCAAATCCACCTTCTCCCTCGGGGATTTCCGTTTCTGCACAGGTTGCACGGCGTGCAAATCAGTTTGCACGACGTGCAAAGTTACAGAAAACAGGACAGAAAATCAGCCAGTTTGCACGGCGTGCAGATCAGTTGCACGGGGTGCAAAGTTGCAGAAAAATAGAACAGAAGTATTTCTGCCCAGATTGCACGGGGTGCAAATCAGTTGCACGGGGTGCAAAGTTGCAGAAAAGCAGAATTAGGCGTGTTTGTGGACGTTTTCGGTGTATACGAACACACCGAAGTGGGTGAGTAGTATTTCATTTATTTATCACCATCGAACTCGATTTCATTGTATATATTGCTTCGGTATAATTAGAGTAACTTCTAAACAGTATAAATGAGATTAAAGAAATGTGTTTCATTCTATAGAGCCTAAATTACTTAGTGTAACTGAAGAAAATAGCGAATGTTGTCTGTACTGATACTGCTGTGAATATGTTGAGCTCTAAATGAATGTTTGCTATTATGACAAGCTTAGAATGATGTGGAATTATGTATAAAGTTGAAAGAGATGGAAGTGTTCTTAAATATACTCAGTGTGCACTTAAGATTGAGTTATGACAATTTATATTTACTGCTTTAATAATGATGATAGACTTAGGTGCCCTAACACCGTAGAACCCCTTTGAGAGGTCTGCATCTTAAGGGTGAAACTTGTGTCCAACATCAACCGGTTGAGTAATTCTGGTGGCACGAGGATTGATAGGCAGTGTTCAACAATAATCTGTGCGGTGTCACGGTGGCACTGGAGTAAATAGGGGTTATTCAACAATAATCGGTGCGTGTGTCACGGTGGTAACCCAGTGTAGACTCTCCGCCTGTGTGCTCAGGTTAGAGGAGGAGTCTAGAGCACTCGAAGTAGTGCAGTGACACCGGAGAGCCTGTGGGTCCTGTAGCAGAACAGGACTGACAGTCAGACTTAGCATTTCCCGGGTGTGTCGCTAAGTCTTGTACGGTGGGATCGTAGTTCGCTACAGATCTTTGTATGCAGAGTACACTGCATATGATTAGGGCATAATAATAATATAAATATGTAATCATATAGGATCATAGTAAATTTAATATGTTAAGAGATTTGAATTTCTGTGTCAATTCTCTATAATTGTTTATTTGTTTAAAATATCTGATATTGCATGAAAATGAGATTGTTATCTGTAAATCTGCTACGGTATTAGAACTGCCCTGCTTAGTACTGCACTTTTCTTTATTTCAATTTTATCTGATGAGTTGTTTAGTGATAGCTAAATGAAATGCTATTCACTGAGCGAGTAGGCTCATCCCTCTACTCAAACATTTTCAGGTCAACATCAACAGCAGGAATCAGAAGAATCTTTTCATCCTAACGCTTAGTCTGTAGAAGGTATATGTAGTTAGTCTAGATAGAGGTCTCTTAATCCTTTCCCCTCGATCCTTGGGACATGGTGTGGGTGAGAGAGAATATGTATGGTGAATGTGTATAAAGATGTAAATTAACTGTTATGCTTACTTTCTGTTAAACAATGTTACATGTTGTAAACTCTGTTTATGTTCTCTAGCCAGTTTAATTGAAATGCTTCCGCAATAGTTTATTATGTTTTAGTTTACAGCAATAATCCTGATATCATTACGAGGTTTTAAAAAGAAAAAAAAGTTCTCAGTGATTTGTTTATGTGATAATTCCTCCGTCGCGCCCTAATCTCGTGATTAGTGGTTAGTGTGAGATCGGGGTGTGACAGTATTCCAGCCTCACTATATATATATATATATATATATATATATAATTTTAGGCAACATAAATTAAAAATGATAATTCACTATAGCATTGCATGAATAATATATTAAAAATTCATATTGTAAGCCATATTAAATAATAAATCAGCACAAATTTCAATAAGGAAAAAAATGTAAAATGTTGTTAAAATATTTTTTACCTATTAAGTGAACTAAAAATGTATGATGTGACCTAAACCACAATATTTTTATTAAAATTTTAATTATGTTATATGATATTTTTAAATGAGGAATAGATGCACAATACTACTTTAATGAGGTTATTACAACTAAGAACGTTGTGGTTATTTGTCTATATGAAATTTTCTTTATAGCTTTGCCATCCTTATTTATTGCATATTACATAGTAAAAATCAATAATAATTTCTAAAAAGCTCTTCATTTATAGCTGTAACGATCAATTACATAGAAGCAAATGAAACTTAAGTTATCAAAATTGAATTTGAGATTCTAAAAAATGAGTTCGACTTAACACCAAACTAATCAAAGATTAAAGGGAAAGACAGTTGGAATATGAGGAATAATTTGATGTGGAATCTTTTCCGGATTTGAATGGAAAAGAACTTGTTCCAAAGAATTAAAGAGTAGGGAATAAATCGTAGGGGAACTTTACTCATATTTTGCAACCTAGTGAACGTTATTGCATGGAAGATACGATGTTTCAAACAAATCAAATTATTAATATCTTGGAGTACCCAATGGGGAGGATGTGAGGACTAATGTCAAAAAAGAAATGAAGGTAATACTAAATTGGTGGATGATAAATCCAGAATTCAATTTTATTCAAGAAAATCCCAACAAACAAGTGATACACAGATTTTAGAACATCAAAGTCGTATTATTACTACATACGAGTAAGATTAAAGTGTAGTCGGTAACATGGGCATTATTACTTGTTGAATAGGTGGGGCACCATTACAATTTGGTCATAAGTTTGCTAATTCAACACCATTACAATTTGGTCAAAAGCTTGCTAATTCAACAGGATGTCTTGGTTTTCTTTTGTTAGCAACTGGTAGTTCATGTATTCTCAAGTGTATCATGTGGCTACATCAATGTTAATCGGTAAAGTTTGTTGGGGTGGTATCATAGGTCACATGATCGATACTCGAGTTTATCACTAAATGATGACATCCGTAAACTTATTTACATACTCACTATAGGAGAGACATCTTCTTGATAAAAAAATATTATTAAAAAGGTAAAAAAAAGTGTGAAAAATAAATGAGTGAGTGTCAAAGAACTATAGCCCTTTTTTATTAAAAAAACTAAGTTTTAATTTTGTCTATTCCATTCCCTAGAGGTCAACTGAAAAGGAAGATACAAAGAGGTATCCGACTAACAAAAAAAATGATCCACAATAGTATCAAAAATAAACCTATAATATATCTATGTGATTGTCTCCAGCAGAGCCTGACTTTAGAAATGCCCCATGATTTTTGGATGTATATCTTTCACACTTTATGTGGCATCTCAGCTAGCATCATAAAACATCATAGTGTACTAACCGAGACCCATATTTAGTTAATGGATATGCCAACATATTCACCTCTCTATAATAGAAAAGATTGTCGCGGCATGCACGTTGTATGAATCCTCCAACCCTGTTGAAACACCTATGGAACATCCAAGGCGTTGAAGACCTACATTCCATAATGTCAATCATCTTTTGATCATTATGTTCGAATTACTTGTCCTACGCATAGGCCTAGCCCCAATACAAGGTAATATAAAAGACCATTCATCATGTTTCCAGGCCCAATGAAACCTACTAGTACCATACCCATATAACCCATAAAGTTTCCTCCTATAGCCTAGCATTGATCACCCACTCTACCATGGTTCCAGGCAATTGAACCAATTTTAGCTTTGTCTAATCATATGAGGCTATCAACCATAAAAATAATTTGGAAAAAAAGAAGATTTCAACACTCAAGTAGAGACATAAAGCACCGCTCTGTCCATAATTCAACCATGTCATTTGGAACCCTTGATTATCTAGGTGCAACATCTTTACTATTTATTTTACAAATATACTTTTCTCTATGTAAAATCCTCCTTCCATCCATCCTATGGATGTCAAACCTAGTAGCACATCTTTTGCACCATAAACACCATAAGATAGTTCAATGGAGCACCCTTTTCAAGAATATGAGCCATGAACCACAGTTTTCTTGGGCCCAATAGTCCTTTGGTTAGAGGGGCTAAAGAGTATTTGGTGCTAAAGGATTTGGTATGTAGGATGTTCTCCTCTCCAACGAACCATGCCTACCAATGTCCCCTTTAAGAAATTGGTGGTATGTTGTATCACTACAAGCACAACATCCACACCTAGATGTTATTGTATATGAAAAGTCCTAATTATGTGGTATGTTGGGACTGCCTTGTGAAACAATTTCCATGCAAATCTTGAGAATCTCAAAGGTAGACTTGGGTTCCATATCTGTCCAGATTTAATGTTTACCATGAGAATTGGAGTTCCTCTATTCTCCTAGTTACTTGTATGTCATACTTGATTTTGAATTGTCCATCCTCACATGTGTGCAGATGGGATGATTAGATCCCCTCCACGAGTGAGCCTATTCTACTCTCAATATCCTACACTTTATGAATATTGATAAGACCTAAGATATTTGTATGCCTCCAATAACTGTTTACCTCAAAGAGGTCATGAATTCCAAGAGTTGGGTCTAGGTCCACTTCATATATCCTATACTAACTCGTTATATCCTTATCCCAAAGAGACCCCCCTAATTGAATATTATCAAAAGTAATAACAACATTGTATTCTTCATGACTAGTAGAATAGCTACTATAATATCCTCTAATAGGATAAGGTCCTCCCTCTCTTCATAAGCCAAGGGTGAGTAAACTCTAGGTCCCATCTAGTCTTTTCTTAATTCTTAATGCAGAGTTTGTCCAAAGTGATGTTCCATGTAAAATGCTTGATCCTTCCTTCATGAGGCTTGCTTGATATCTTTCCTTAAGATTTTGCACTCCTACACCACCTTCAATGGTTGGGGGTAGCCACAAGGTATCACTAATTCAATTCTCCTCATAGTTCTATCACTTGACTTGTATAAGAAGGAAATCATATTTCTCTCAAATTCTCTTAGGGAGAATTTTAAGATTTCACAATCTTTCAAATTATGTGTAGGTACTAGGTACTAAGGATAAATAGATTTGATGAAGGTGATACATTGCAATAATGAGAGTAAATTACTCACCAATGACGTGACTCTCTATGTGACTTTATTAATTATGCTTTCATAATTTCAAATCATTTCCATTCCTTTAATTATAAAAACAAAAATGCATAGAATTGATGCACTATCCTCTACACAACCCCATTCCTAGATAAGATCGCTTTTCTAGATTGTAGTTATATTATCAAACAACATCAGAGATTTTATATTGTTGACATTTTGGCCTGTAAACCTCTCATACTTTAATAAGAACCCATCCATCTTCCTTTTAGAGACACCTACTAAATTGACAAAGAAGTTGAGATCATCTATAGACATTAGGTGTGAGGGAGAAGTCTCCCAACCACATGTTTTATATTGCATGGTCCTATCCTTATACGTGTTTGTAAATATACATCCCTATCACCTCTTAGGATATGATAAAACTGAGGGGAGATAGGGAATTGCCTTGTATCAACCATATGAAGGATTGATGTAATCCATCGGTCTTAGTATTTATAGAGGTGGAAAACCATGCCCTTGGGCAATATTCATGATGACCTTGATCACACCATGATCAAACCCAAACACTACTAAGTCTCCATAGGCAAGTGTTCAAATCCTTTCTAGTACATGTAAAACCCCAGAAAATAGGTCTTACCAAGGGACTAAACCAGGTAATTTTCTTTGGGAAATATCTAGTCGTAATATTTGTCATGAAAAGGGCCCATACTTTAGTCAAATTTGAGTAGAAGTCCTTGCCATAGACTATGGCCAATCCATTTGTGGCCATTTTTAGGCATATTATCCAAAGGAGAACCCACAGAAAGTATATATATGTAAAAAAAAATTCATTCGAACATTTAAATCTATCAAAGATTTAACAAGATAGTGAAAGATTAACAAAAACACATCATTTAACACAAAAAACTTGTATTTCTCTATATTTAATGTGTCCCAAAAACATAAATTTTTTTGTCATATCACTTTCACTCCTTGGACATTCATTCTATACATGATCAAATCATAATACATGAACAACATGTATACATCCATAAGACTACCAATTCCGACAAAAAATACATATAATTTTATGAGTTCTTTAACTGCTATGAGGAGATTCTCCAAGAATGCTTTTGATGCAGCCAACTTGTAAGATAGAAGCAATGTTTGTGTGTATATGTCCTTCTTGCTATTGACCATGATCCCCAGTACCCATTACAATGTGTTTCCTCCTTCATTCAATATGTGTCTTTATTCAATTCTATAGTGGCGATGATACCAACCTCACTTGTAGCCATGAAAATCTTCACCATGTAGAAGAAGACGGGATGCTTGGTCTTAATGTGAGCATGATCATGTTCAACAATGTTATTGATACAGATGGTACTCTTTCCCTACTTGAGAGATAGAGGTTGAAGAGGCCATATATTTGTAGTTCTAGAGAACTACAAAAGAAATAATAATAGGAGGATACATTGACAATGGCCTTTAGTGGTTAGCATACCAAAAACACTGTGGTGGGAGATGATATTGTTGACCTAACAGTTATACATTATCCATTTTCTGATGATGACTTAACCATTCCATTTATTGTATCTTATATGTCTATTTGAGATCAATTTCAGATATTAAGTATATGAAGAGGTTGAATTTAGCAAACCCTAGATTACCAGAAATCAAGTCATATTCAATACAAATGCAAGATTTTAAGATTAAATAGTATCTATATTAGAATGGTGTTGTAAATCATTTGTATTGATTGTGTGACTTGTAACTAAGCTTAATGGAAATTTAGAGCATTTAAATTGAATGTTTAAACACTTTTTGGGCATTTGTCACAAGTCTTCATAGGGAGGCTTGTTGGCTGAGTTTCCCCTGAGGTAACTCAGTCGATAACCAATTCTAGCTTTTGGCAATACCTAGTGTCATCTGAGTTTGTCCTTGTAACAACTCAATTCATCCTACACTGATGAACTCAGATGCAATCATCATTCAAGTTTCCTATCAAACAAACTCGACCCACAACTGCATTTTGACTTGTCATCTAGTGTTATTTGTAGGGTTTCCCAAATGGTACACTATGTGGTAAAGTGTAGGGAAGTGTTTCTAGCCATTATGAGTGTTGCAAACTTCAGAAATATATTTTTTGCAACCCCAAAAATGGCCAGAATCCAATCTAAGTGTCTCTAGTGGGCAACCTCAACTATAAGACAGGTCCTTGGACTTCATTCGAAGTTTGCCTTCTATGCTCCCTTGGTATAGTTAAGTGTTTAGCCTCCAAGAGCCCCTAATATCCCTAAAGCTTGTTTACTACTCTACAACCAATTTGAGTGAATTAGGATCTTTCTAATAGATATGCTCCATTGTATATTTTGTTAAGCTCTCCACTCTCCTTCCCAATCTCTCTCTAGAAACATGATGGTTTGAAGGTGACTTCCTTGCAGATGGAAGGGTTGAGCAAACGCTAAAGATCTTCTACAAGAATGGGTAAGACCTTGGAAAAGGTAGAAAATTCTTTGTATGAAGATAGGTAAGTCCTTTGTAGTTGTTATTGACTTCTTTATCTGAAAAGGAATGCTAGTTTAGCCCTTGGTCTTAAAAAGGTTGGTCATATTGTTATAACTCATGTAGTGCAACATATGGAGTGAGACAAGGTTACAATTTGTAGAGATTGACAGCTCACGATAGTGTGTGGACATCTCGTAGTTTAGAGGTTGGAACCACTATACATCTTAGCCTTCCTTTGGTGTTTGTTGAATCTCTATTTCCCTTGCTTTTCAATATTTCAATATCTTTTCAAAAATATCTTAAAGGACTAATTTTGGATTAAGTGTTTTTAGCTCTATTTTCCCCCCTCTAGAGCCCTTTTGATCCAAGAATTGGTATCATATCTTGGTCCTCTCCAACCAAGTAATCCAATGAGTAGAGAATATGGGAAATAATCTACCTGGATCTCTCAACTTAGAGGGTGGTTTCTCCATGTGTTCACCTATCTTTGATGGCAATAACTTCTTTATTGGAAAGGATAATGCAATCCTCCATTCAAGGCATGAGAAATGATATGTGGAAGGAGGTTGTCTTTCCCTACACCCATACACAAGGAGAAGTGACTACTTATGATGAACCAATCTTGAAGAAGGCATACTAAATGCCAAAATTATAAGAATCATCTACATTGGCCTTAATCCAACTGAATTTCCTCTTGGGATACAACTGATGATATTTGGAACAAGCTTTGCATCACCTATGAAGGTACCTAGCAAGTCAAAGAAATTAAAGTATAAATGCTCAATGGAATCCTCGAGAACTTAAAGATGACAAAGAAGGAAAGTGTGGATGAAATGTACTCAAGGCTCAACACTATTGAGAATAGGCTTTCCTCCTTGGGATTTCCCATGGAGAAAGGAAAAGTCAACTCAATGATCCTTATATCTCTTCCTCATTGGTGGAAAACAAAGGTGGATACCATTGAAGAAACAAAGCCTCTCTCCGACCTACCCATTGAAGAGTTTGTAGGAAATCCTCGAGCATATGATGTGACACTTTACAAGAAAGAAGGAGACAAAAGAGAAGAAGAAAAAGATGCCAAGGTAAAGAAGGAGGCTTCATTCAAAGGTCAAGTTGAACCCACTTTGCAACCATAAGTCATTAGTCGATCTCCTCCATACTTAAATGAATATAACTCCTCAAGTGATATTAAAAGTCGCTACTCCGATTGAAGAGCATTTTAAGGGTAAATACTCCTCATCTACTCCTAGGTTCTATGAGTGTGGTAAAAGAGGGTACTACAAAAATTAATGCCCAAAAGCCAAGAATCATCACCACAAAAGCAATCATAGGAAGAAGGAGGACAACCACAAGGAGGATAGATACAAGAAGAAGGACAAGAAGGAATGAAGGAGCAAAGAAACAACCCATGCCGCTTGGTAAGAATCTTCATCAAGTGTCTCAAGATCAAATGAAGGTGATTGCCTCATGGATCACATGGTAAGAACAAGTGAGGAAGCAACTGAGGTAAGTCTCAATGAACTTTTAAAAGATGCTCTTATTATATGATTCATGCTTCCCTTTTTATTATTCTAAATGCAAGTCTAATAAGAAAAGATTAGGTAAAATTATTTATGACTTGTATGCTAGAATAGAAGGTCTAGAATAAAATGAAAAAACTTATAATGATAGTGTAGAATCCATGTAAGAGCAATTCATTGAGCTTGAAATTCAATATAGTTTTGTTGAATTGAAAATGGTATTTATCTGAAGAGCATGAATTATCTTAAAGGTGAAAACCAAATTTATCTTGATGAATTTGTCACACTTAGGACTGAGAATGGTAGACTTCTTGCTATAGCTGATGATCTAGAATCTAGACAGATTTTTCCTAGTAAAAAGTAGATAGCTTAAATCTTAAAAGATATTCTTAACTAACTAAATACCTATGTTTAGAGGCCGACTTCTTGCATGCAAAAGATGATCTTGCTGGTCTTTCTTCTACCATAACTAATCTCAATGATATTAACCAAATGCTTAGTGATTATTTAGAAAGGACCTCAAAGGGAAGAAATCCCTAAATGAAGTCCTAAAACACTCTACTCGACAAGTGGGTCATAGTGGTTTGAGATATGAGTGAGGACAAAAAGGTAAGGAAAAGGGAAAGGGTAAGAAAAAGGGTAAGGGACCTGAAATATACTATGGAGAGTTTTCTGGATCTAAGGCACCAATGGTTCATTCTCGTTGTAAGTATGATGACCACCATTCTACTTTTTGCCCATACAAGAATAAGGATACCAAGCCAAATATGGAACGGGTCCCCAAGCTAACCTTGGATCCCAAAGTTTGAATTGGGCACCAACCTCTCCTTTCCCTTTAGGAAAAAGAAAAAATGAATTGTTGATAGTGCATGCTTCAAGAACATGATCTGTGATAAGGACCACTTCAACACCTTTATAAAAAGGAAAGGAGGTTGTGTGAATTTTAATACAACAAGAAAGGTAAAGTAATAGGTGAGGGTGACGTAGGTGATTCACTATTCATAAAGAATGTTCATCTTGTAGATGACCTACATCACAATTTAATTAGTGTTAGTCAACTTTGATGATAGTGGATATCTTATTCTTTTTACTTCTCTAGAATGTATGCTTCTAGATTCCCTCACTTACAATGACATATATAAGGGAACTAGAATTGTAAATATTTAGACCATTTTTCTTAGCCCTCTTAAGCCTATTCTTGGTAAATTTCTAGTTGTTGATAATAATTATATATCTCTGTGGCATTGTAGGTCGGTCATGTAAATATGCATCAGTTGAAGAAGTTGAGAAAAAATGAATTAGTCAAAGGACTTCCTAAATATGATTTTGAGAAGGATAGGAATGCCAACCTTGCACATAAGAAACCAAACCAAGTCCTCCTTTAAATTCAAGGGAGTCCTTAGTACCAAGAGAGCTCTTTAGCTTCTTCACACTGATCGAATTGATCCTATGAGAAATCAAACGCTTTGTGGTAGCAAGTATTTCCTAGTGATTTTTGTTAATTTCTCTTATTTTACTTCAACTTTCTTTTGGTTGCAAAGAGTGATATGCTTGTTGTTTTCTGAAACTTTTTGTAACCGGATTACAAGTGAAGCTTCTTGTCAAGTCATTTCTATCCATAGTGACAATGGGGGAGAATTTAAATATGATTTCATTGAAAATTTTTTGAAGAATCTGGTTCAATGCACAACTTTTCTCCCCCCTCGTACACCTAAATGAAATGGGGTAGTATAGAGGAAGAATAGTTCCTTGCAAGAGATGGCTTGGAGAATGCTCTTTGATTATGACACTCCCAAGAAGTTTTGGACCAAAGCTGTTAGCACCACCTATTTTATGCAAAACTAGATTTTACACATCCTTTTCTTAAGAAAACCCTTATGAGTTGTGGTGTGGTAGAAAGCCTTCTATCAACTTTTTCATATTTTTGGTTATCCATGCTTTGTTTTGAACACCAAATATTCTCTCAACAAGTTTTATTTGAAATCTTTTTGGGATTTATTTCTTGTCTATACCACTACTAGTAGATCCTATAGAGAGTTTAACATTGAATTTTCTAAAATAGAAGAACATATCAATGGTAAATTTATTAATACTAACCCCTTTATTTCCAAGAATGCTATTTATGATGATTTTGTAGATGAGGTGATTATCATATTAAAATAACTAACATCAAGAACAAAGGAAAAGTGGTGATGGAAGTTCAATGCTACAAAATAAGAGGAAACAAGAATCTCACTTCCCACTATGTAAAAGATCATCTAAAAGAGCACATCATAGGAAACCCCTTTAAAATATTGAAGATGAGGTCTGGTTTCAACAAAGAATAAGCAAACAATGCCTTCGTCTCAAAACTTGAGCCAAAGAATATCAAAGAAGGTTTTAAGGATGATGGATCCTATCTATGTGAGAAGAGCTTGAGCAATTTGAAAGAACAAAGTGTGGATTGTAGGGCCAAGATCAAGTGAAAGGAAGATCATTGGCAAAACGTGGGTCTATACGAGAAAAATTTATGAAAGTGGCAAGGTGGTAAGAAATAAGGAAAGGTTAGTATCTCAAGGCTACAACCAACAGTTAGGTATCAATTTTGATGAAGCTTATGCTCATGTTGCTAGAATTGAATCCGTTAATGCTACTTACCTTTTCTAGTCATTAAAATTTCTTGATTTATCAAACGAATGTTAAAAGTGTGTTTTGAATGGAGATGTAGAGGAGGAAGCCTATGTGGCTCGACCTCCTGGCTTTGAACATGAGAATAATGTTAATCACGTTTATCTATTACAAAAGGCTCTTTATGGACTCAAACAAGCATCTAGAGATTGGTACGAAAAATTAAGAAACTTTTTAATTGATGATTTCTATGTCATGGGAAAACTTAACTTTACTCTCTATCCAAAACACACTTCTAACAATTTTCTCATCATTCAAATTTATGTTGACGATACCATATTTGGTGGTACTAATCTCACTATTTGCAAGGAGTATAGTTCTCTTATGCAAAGTGAATTTGAAATGAGAATGAAGGGGATTTGAATTCTTCCTTGGCTTTCAAATCAAGAACAAAATATGGGAACTTCATCAACCAGAGTGAGTACACTAGTGAGCTCTTAAAGTGCTTTGGGATGAAAAATGCAAAGCCAATGGATACACCCATATCCAACACCACCAAACTTGACAAGGATGAAGAAGGTGAAAAGGTAGAAAAGAAGATCTATATAAGTATGATTGTTAACTTACAATATCTAACTTCCTCGAGACCAGATATCATGTTTAGTGTTTGCCTGTGTTCTAGATTTTAGTCAATCCCTAGAAAATCCCATATTTTAGCTATTAAGAGGATTTTAAGGTATCTAGAAAAACCCCAAATTTTGGACTATGTTACCCAAGTCAAGGGACTTTACTCTTACATCCTATGAATGTGGATTATGTTGGGTTCTTAATTGATAGAAAGTGCACAAGTGGAACTTTCTTCCTCCTCAGATCATGTTTAGTTTCTTGGTTCTATAAGAAGCAAAACACTGGGACTCTATCAACTACAAAGATTGACTGCATTGCAGCTAGTAGTTAATATTCCCAAATCCTTTGGATGAAACAAATTCGCCAAGACATAAATGTTTTGTATGATGATTTTCCTATCTTTTGTGGTAATACTAGTGCAATTAATTTTTCATACAATCCTATATTGCATAATAGAGGAAACACACAGAGGTCCGCCATTAGTTCCTTTGTGAACAAATTTCTAAGAAACACATATACATCACTCTTGTGGACACAAAAAATCAATTTGCGGATATTTTCACTAAACCTCTAGCTAGAGAGAAATTTCGTTTTATTAGACTAAGTTTCTTATCACTATCATTGATGATACTTCTATGTCTCCTATCTAGGATGTTGTTTTAAACCTCTATCTTGTTCGAACTTAGATATCATCTACTCCTTTGTGCTTAAAAATGCCAAGTTTAAATGCCTTATTTTGAATAAATTGATTATAATCGTAAATGCTTGTTTTCATGCAAAATAGTAGCCCATGATGATAAAGATGTGCCTCTATATGCTTTATATGCTTGCTAGGGTAGTTTTGTGAATTTGCATAGGATTCTAAGATCTTATAATAAGTTTTCTATCCTTGAGGCAACACCTCAATTCGATCAAGTTTTCCCTAGGGTAACTCGACCGATAGGTCAACCTGAGATCTGAACAACAAATGCTATCGACCAAGTTACCCAAAGAGAAAAATTGATCGACAACACTACGACACATTTGATAAAATGGTTTGACCATCCAAGTTTCTCCCTCTCAACTAGAGCAACCTGACCAAAAACCATTTCTTTTTTTTGTTCTCTAGCCCTAGAACTCTCCTACCCATTTTCTAGCCTACCCAAGCCTAAGTAATCTCATTTGCCTAACCCTAACCGATGCTAGAGCTTCCCTGCTCATTTTTCCCAATGGATTTGAGTTTTTTGGTCTCCTTTCTCCACAATGTTCATCACCCAAGGTGTCTAATAGGAGAAATAGGAGTTCCAACGCTGGTAAATCATTTACTTCTTAAACTTCTCCTTCCAAAAGGATTCTTATGCACGTTGGTGCCTCTTTTATCCATCCTCTATATGTGAATCAATAGAAAGAGTTTCTACCTCATTCTCCTTTTACCTATAGACCGTTAGTGGAATCTAGGAGTAAGATTTTGAATGAGATTAAGCATGCATTTTCTTGAAGAATGCCTTGGTGCACTTTGTCTTGAACAAATTTTCTTTTAAAATTTTCTCTATAGCACAAAAGTGGTTCATGAGTTCTATGCTAATCTTACACAGAACTACAATACCTAAGTGCCACCACCTAATACCTCGATAATCCTTACTTCCATGATTTTTGGGACTAGGATTAGAACAACTGAGGATTCCCTAAACAACTACTTCATTGGATCCTTTCTCACAAATTCATGGAAGATCACCTATTCTAATCATTCTGACCTACTCCACCCAGAGGAATTCTATAAGAGGTTTGATCCTGAATTATCCCTTTCTGATATTCATAAAGCCTTGAAAAAATCTAAGCTACCCTTTAGGAAGAAAGACATCCTTCTCTCCTCTTCCCTTGATATCTAGACATGCATCATTTCCCTCATTGTCAATTGCAATGTCCATCCGAAGAAAAACCAAACAAGTATTGTAGAAAATGTCATTCTGATAGTGTATTGTATTCTTAAGGGAATATGAGTCAAATGGGCCCATTATATCCTTCACCACATGACCTATTTTGACTCTGAGAAGGATATTAGGGACTCCCATCCTCCATATCCCAGCCTCATCTGTGGTTTGTTTCAATTTCTTACTGAGAAATCCCTTTTCAAGGATTTGAACTACAATGCCGATAGAAAAGGTGTTTCCATCAGGGAAACCACAATGAAGAAGTTGTCCCCCTCCTCTAGCTCCACTACCCATGATATTTCCTCCTCTAGCTAGCCTCCTCCTGCACCACCTAGGCCTAATAGGCATTCTTTCTTTGTATCCAACAAATCTCTCAGGGGTACATGATGCATCATAATGCCTATCATATATAGTTTTAAGACCATCTCCACTAGGACCTCATTCACATTATGTCCAGCATGAACTTCTACTATCGTTGACCCTATCCACCATACTAACAATCCTTTTCTACCATTGACTATGCTTCCTATGCCAGCACACCAATGTTCTACTTCCACTACACACTCTGCTCCTACTACTGGAACTCCAACTATTTCATCTCATTCACCTCTGAGTCTGACTAAAGTTCTAGCTCTTCCTTTTGGCCCACATGCTGCTTCTCTTTCTAGTGTTGATAAATTTTCTACTCTTACCTTTTCACGAATAAATGCATTGATTGCCACTAGATAGATGAGCTAGCATGAGCTCAACACTAGGTCACTAGACACTCATTCTTTTTCTCCCCTAAGGATTCTATCTATAACGACATCACTTTCAGAGTCCACCAATGAAGGAAGGATCTTCAAGTTGGAAGCCATTACCTAAATTCCCAAGGATCCATATTTTAAAAAATAACAAATAATTTCCTTTATTTCAAAAATATTATTTACAAGAACTATAGTGATTCTCCTATAAGGAGTTACATGAATTTCTAACATGAGAATTATTATATATACTAAGAAGAAGTATATAACTAATCCTCCTTTACTTATCTTTAGTGTCTTCATTTGATTTCATTTAATTCACCAGTCTTGATATCTTCATATATGGCATTTACATAAAACATCGAAAAACAAAACATGGATCAATATATTTCTATGTTGTGCATGTGGGTACACAGAAAGTGTGCAAGTAAGATAACAACATATAATCAATCAATTACTTGCAAATAAGAACTGTCATTTTCTTCACTTAACCTAACCCATACTAACTATGCTATCTTATGTGTAATCACTGTCCCTTCCAGGGCTCATGTGCATCACCCCTTGATATATGTCATCCCAAGATTCTGATTATGATATTTTACTTTATATGATCTTCATAGTGGCAATATAATTGAATAACATGTAAATAACCATCCAACAATTTATTTCAACAACCTTCGAGAAATCCTTGGCAACCTCGACAATTGATATTGTGAGTAGTCATAATTGTAACCATGTACCTCAATGTATAACATGCAAATATCATGAAGTATGTACTTCAAGTATGTTCAAGAAATCGAATCAATATATCCAAGCAATCAACATAAAATCTGCATGTATATATATATATCCGAAAGTGTCACCATCACAATTAATAAGATTAACCCTTCTCAGGTCCTAATCTAGGGTTTAGGGTTTTCTCAGGTTTGGATAAGTAATAAGGGTAAAACCCTAGTTCCACCACATATTAAGCATTAGGTGAAATCCTAAATATCAGATCTTTTGAAAACACTTAGTTCAAATTATGTTCATTAATATTATCACAAGTTATTATCATAGTTTCAAAACCCTAATTCATCATGTATATGGTTATCCACTTTATGATCCCCAACTATACATCATTACTATCATCATCATCTTTGATTTTTATCATGTTCAACATATCATTTTATAACTCAAAATAAACAAATTTATTAGTTTAAGCATCATATTCACCAAATCTAGGGCTTCCATGCATAAATCACCACTTAATCATGTATTGGTCCTACTTTTAGAACTATGATTAGAATTAGGTCTGAATTATATTTCATTTGTTTCACTTAATTTCTTGATCAAATCCATATATAATTTCACCACCATAGGATCTACCGGTAATTAACTAGGATTTTTGCAAAATAAGTATTAATAGGCCAATCATTGATCACTAAATCATCAAACTATATATTATCCAATTCCATGCAGAATTGGGTCTTAACCAAAGGTCTTTGGCCAACTCAGTGCTTATTCAACGCCGGCTTCCCTATTTCACCAGATTGAAATTACTATCTTACCCATACATCATATCATGCATGTAGCACAATTTTAGGGAGACATGTGTAATATCATAGCAGAAATTCTTCTCCCACCCTGGCTAGCTTGCGCCATTGATCTCCAGCCCTGGATGAGGTCAACCATAGGTTGACCCTCACCTTTGGGAGACTAAGGAAACAATGAAGGTGTGAGCCACGCTCGGCCTGACCCGACAAGCTTGGATGGACTTTGGTTTGTGGTGGAGGAGATGTTAGGTGGTTGTTCATGTCCAAATTTTGCAACCAAAACACAGAGATTAGAAGTGAGTAGCAGGTTACATTATTAATTACTCGAAAGGTTGATAAAGATCCACACTTTTACTGCGACCCTCTCGGAACTTATGCCATGGTCTGGGTGGTTCGGTACATTTTCCCCAATGAGCTTCCAGTTCACGGCTAATGCCCGTAATCCCACATCTAGCAAGGTCAAAGGTCTTGGTCCATTTGTGGTGGCGAGAGGATACTCCTATATGAGATGATTGGTCAAGGATTCTCTTGTTGGTATGTATGCCTACATAACCAATCATATGATGATTGTAATGATATATCTTGTAAGAGATTTGATTAATAATAAAGGCCATTTTTCATTCAATCTATTTCATTCAGTTATGAGATAATGATGTTACATAATAAATGTCTAAAGAATGATGTTACTCGGTGACATATGACTTTAGGTTGAGGACTTGAACACTAAGATTATAAATATTTTAAGAGTACATACATTCTTGTAATGTTCATTCTCAGATGTTATTGTGGAAGCCGATAGACATCAATAACACATAAGAATAGGATGCATGTTGGTTGATGAAAAAATCTCATTCATTCATGATATGTGAAATCAAACCAAACACATAGATACTTTTTAGGGAACAATGTATCTAAAAGACTCACCTTGGGAGTGATGCATGGAAACCATAGAACGGTAGTTAGAATTATCTCTCATAGTTATAGGTGGTGATTGCAGTTCTTATACCTAAAATAATTACACTCATCACATGTTGTTTGATGTACTTTGACATCATCTGACATGACCTTGAATAAGGGTTATCATAAGTGTGATGCTCGAATACATTGTGACACATGGGAATGACTATGAGTGATGTAGATGGGATTTCTTCATCCTATAGGAGTTTGATATACTCACTACTTAATAAATAAGGTTGAGAAATGCATGGACATGCTTGTGTCAGTCAATATGTGATATTGAGCTCACATATATCTTGAGTAGTTTGCTCTAGTTCAGGGAACATGGATTAAATGTTAATGAGGATGACAATTCCATTCCTCGAGTTCAATCTAGATATCAGTGACAAGGGAACTATATGATCATTGTAATACTAATCACATATTGTAGGTTGAAGTTGTTCTCAAACTTTCCAATTACTTGGGTAGCAATGATGTCTTGCTAGATACCATTCATTGCTTGTGATGTCATTAATTGGTTATGAACAATCACTACCAATGTAACTTGGAACCTATAGGGTCACACACATAGGATACACCTAGAATAGGATTTTACTCATGCATATGGATTAAACTTGATTACTAAAGTGTTAGGTATACAATTTGAACAAGATTGGCAATCTAAACTTTGAAACACCCAGTTCAACAAGTGAACCGTTCTACTGAAATGTGTGAACCACCCATTCAGGTTATAAACTAATTGTTTGGTTGATCCATAAGATTATATCAAGGATTGATGTCGACATCATGTTGTCCATTAATTAATATTAAAACCAAATACAATTGCAAATAGGAAACATAGTGAACTGATTGATTAAAGGGTTGAACCTAGAATCACATGTTAACCAATCAGTTCAGATATAAACCAACCAGTTTATGGTTTGGAGCTTTCAGAAAAATTCATGAAATTCAATCTCTTTGACTCCCGATTGATCTGGATTTCATGATCCCGACCTTCCTATAAATAGATGAGTAGTAGAGGCTTTCTAGAGACCCAACAATAAGCTCTGACAATTTTTGTCTTCTCATAGTTGTGTTAATCTGAGAACCCAGCAAGTCCAACCTATAAAAGGGAGGGACTGCTTGGGAGAGAAACTAGATGCTAGCACGTTGACTAGTAGGGATAAATCATTCTTGTTTCTTCCAATAGAACGAAAAGAGTTCTCAGTGATCCTTGTGGAATATGTAGAGGCAAGGAGGCTTTTTCCACCATATAGAATGACGTTGTCAACCCTATATATATATATATATATATATATATATACACAGACACACACACATAGATATATGTATATATATGTATATACATATATAAATATGTATGTATATATATGTATATATATATATTTAAACATATGTATATACATATATATACATATATATGTATATATACACATATAAATATACATATATATGCATATATATACACATGTATATGTACTAGAATGTGTTTTGATGGTGGATGATAGCATGGTTATGGCCAATAACCCCCTAGATATTTGTGCTTGGTTGGATGGATGTTATTTCTATTTTATATCACAGTATGAATATTGAACCTCTTTCTCCTTTTCCATTTGTAAAATTATTAATGCTTTCTGTGAGAACCTGTTACACTAAATGAGATTATTCAAAACATAAAAGACAATCAATCACTAATTAATTTGTTTGAATAAGATCCCAACATCTTTCTTGTATCCATACTATGCCAAGAATTTGATACAAATTGTTCTATCTCCTTAGCCACAACATATATACACAAGAGAACAATATTCATATATGCCACACAAACAAGCAATAACATGCTAACAAAAGTTCAATTTGTTTGAAACACTATATACAAACTTTTCCTGCCCAGACCTGAGAGTACATGGATGACTCTAGATCACACTAGACATCTTATCAACTTTCTCACAGATTCATTACTATAGCTCCTCTTTTCTTCCGCAAGTTTGTTTTTGTCACTTCCAATTACCTAAAAAAATGTGGCGAACCACAAGGGTGAGACCCATGTCCCAGCAAGAGATATAACCTCCAACAACGCTTATTGATTACAACATTTTAAATAATTAAATAGTTTAAGCAATTTAATCAAATATAACAAATAGGCTCAATAGTAGGGATGATTGAAAAAATACATAAAGGAGCAGATAATGATTATCATCATTAGCCAGACTATCACCCTTTATCTTATTGACAATATAAGCAACATATGCATATCTAGCATCATGAGCAAGTCTAGTAACATAGAATCTCTACCATTATGAATAAGTCTAGCCACATAAGCATAGCTAACAACATTATCATGTCTAATAGGTCCAACATATTAACATCATAAGAAGAGCTAACAACATAAGCACAACTATCTGCATAAGAATGATTACCAGTATATGCATCTCTAGTAAGAAACACATGGCTAGCAAGCTAAACATAACTATCAACATGAGATATCTATCATCATGATTATAATCAGCAGTAGCAGTATAGTTATCAACATAAGCATGGCAATTGTATGTACACATCTACAAATTTAAGCATATCCACAACATAAGTATATCTACTATCTCTTAATTGCACTAAGCATCATATTTATTTAAAGATAACAAATGAGGTTTATCATCCAATGTGAAATGTTGTGTATAACCCTAAACAAATATGCTACACGGCTATATTACATCTTTTATTATGCCCTAGGGAATTTGAATCGTACCATTCAAAGTCCAACCGACACCTATGAAGGGCTATTTGGTTCCATATAAGATCTAGGAGTGCTGGTATCCTAAGATGTTTTCCCCTCAGTCAGTTTGAGTAAAAAGGCAGTGACATATCAGTCAAAGTTGCCACCACAATGACATATAGTCCTATAACTAGCCCACCTTGGTACAGGTCACGATGCTAGCATCTAGGGTATTCAAACCCAATCACTGAGGTACAACCACAGTAGCCCTCTAATCACATCATGTTATAACCACCGAGACAAAATCACAACCATTCTCAATCACATCAAATGTATGAGGCATGACCATAGCCATCCTCCACAATCTGCATTGTTGATGACAAGGATATATCCTCAACCCGCCACCCCCACATACGCAACAATATGCGCTCTGAGTTTCCCTTAGGAATACTTGTTTCACCATCCAGCAAGTTCTGACACTGAAGATGGCTCTACGACATAGGGCACTGCATGATTATAGTTGCACTTGATTAGTTATGCTAATTGGGTGAATTAAGGCTTCATCAAACAAGTGGACATACAAACCCTAATTCACTTCTAGAAATCATATACATATCACAACTTTTAAAAGATATAAAACATGTGAAACATACTTTCTCATCTCATCATCACATGGTACTATTCACTTTCCATTCATGAGACCACACTAGTCATCATACTATCATAGGATATAAATCCTTTTCACAATATCACATGGTATCAACCTTTATCAACATAAAAGGATTACACCTCATTCAGGTCTCAACCATGCCCAAAGGTCATTAAGACCATCATACTATCACAGGATATCAATCTTTTTCACAATATCACAGGGTATCAACCCTTATCAACATAAGAGGATTACACCTCATTTAGGGCTCAACCATGCCCAAAGGTCATTAAGACCATCAAACTATTCCCTGTAAGATCATCATTATCTTTACATGCCTTCTAACAAGGCTCAACAACATCACTTATATATAATACAACAAATCAACACAATATTGCATTAATGAGATAGGAGATATTCATAAACAATCATAGCAGGGTTATATTAACATTAAGAACATTCCTTTATTACATCAACATGCAAGGAATCTATATATGATTAACCCTCATCACATTCATAATTCACAAGTTTAGTATAAGAAAGTATCAACCATGTGGTTATGTTAACCACCAATTAACAAATTAAGGTTATGATCATATTAAGGAGGTTATTCCACCATCATTCCATCATATAAGAATTTTAAACATGAATACCCATCTTTATCTATTTTCATTAGAGTTAGGCTCAACATGATAAATTATATCAATGTTACTAATCAACACTTATACCCAAGCCCTAACTCACGACATCCCCATTAGATCATGGATGCATAAAGTGAAGCATCACCATCACATTCCATACTATTCTCAAGTATGAACCCTCACATAAATCAAGGTGTAACCATCGAGTTATAGCATACTACAGTTTCAACAATAGTAATAGAGTATTCCATGATTTTATAAGTCATTCAAGGACTATTCATACCCAATTACCATCATTTAGTTATATTAAATCTAGGTATAACAAGATATACCACATTAATATAAACACAATATGGTTATCATCCCTTCTATTCATATGATAGAATAGGTAAGACTAACTTATTAAGGGTAACCCTCCATTCATTCCATCATCATTCAACCAATATCACCATACCACAATATCACCCAGAACCATTGGATGTTTAAAAGGTAAGACCATTGGTTGTTTACATAAGTAAACCCCTTGGATAAAACACCTATGAATTCCTTGAGTTTTTATATAGAAAGGGTCACCATCTAACCCTAGACATCACTTGATTAACAACACAAAAAGTTCCATTGAGAGCAGGGTAAAACCCACAATCGACTGTTTAGTTAAAACAAGCCATCCATTGTCAACAAGTAAGCTCCTTAAGTTGATCATATAGAGGAAACCATCTAAATCACATTATTAGTACCAAAAAATTACATTAGCCATCATTCCACTTTATTGGAGGAATAAACATTTGATCTTGACCATTGGGTCAAGTTCATATGTTAAAACCATCAATTATAGTATATGTTCCACCATTGAATCAAGTGACCCAAGAAACCATTGGTCTAAGGCTTAATTGATGCTACAACTATATGATTAACTCACCATAGGTTTTAGAGACTAATACACCATCATTTGTGACCATTAAGTCACCATAGGTTGTTAGATCAACACTATATTCATTAATCAACATCCAATATTAAGCTAATGTCATCATTGATTGATAACATCGGAATGTACTTAATGGTTGATCATTAAACTTCTAATTGATCCAAAACCATACCTAAGGGGGTGACCATAGGTTGTCACCATCATCTGACACCTTTGATCCTGACCATCAGTTGTCATGAAGACAGCACCATAGGGTTGTTGCAATGGTACCATCATCGGGTCATGGGTTAATAAAAGAAATCAGCTTAAAACCCTAAAATTGACCATTGGTTGATAGGTGCTTAGCACCATAGGTTATCAAATCAACCAGATCCAAGTCATATTATACCTTAGGAATAACCTAAACATGATCATAGGTTCATCTAGAACTGAAATCAGAATAGGGAATATTATAAAAATCAAAATCCAAGTCAAACATAGCTTTTTAGTGCATGGATCATCATTTCCAAGCAAGAACATGACCTAGAAAGCTTATGGTAAGCAATAAATGTGGAGCCAATTATAAAACTTGCCTCTAATTAGAAGATAAACTTAGAAATAGAAGAAAACATGAGCAGGTAGGGTAGGAAATCCAAGCATGAGATGTGAACTCGTCCATCTAGCACCTTTCTTCATCAAATGAGCAAACCCTAAGCATAAGGAGCAAGAAAGGTTGGGTTTTAGAGCGTTAGAGAAATTTCTACCATGGAACAGAAAGGTTCTGACCGAATAAAGGTAGGAGGAAGGATAACAAAGAAATAAATGAAGGAAATAATGAGATTCTTACTCTTTTAGGTCAAGATCACTAGAAGGAAGCTTTTCAAACCCTAAAAGGAAGTCAATTGCAACCCTATATTATTTTTCCAAGAAGATCCCCTCTTTCTTCTTACTTGGATAGGAAATTCACAGAATCACAGAGAGAGAATGAGTTTTATAGAAGGAGGGAAGTGGTGGAGATAAAATGGCTCGTTTTGGTGCTTAGGGATAAGTATATCAATTTTTAAGATAAAGAAAAAGCAAAAGTTGAAGTTCTAGTATCTTTCCAAGTGTCCATGGCCTTAAACTATTAAGAATATACAAGCGCACACACAAGAAGCTCCCCCACCATCCATAGAGACATGTTTATCCCTCATTTCTTTAATTTCCAAACAAAACAAATAATTCATTAGTTGATAGCTACTAAAGGTAGCTCATCCATGTACGGGTAAACCCTAAAATACCCTTAGAGAAAACACCTTCAAACCAAGGTTCAAATAGGAGCCCCATGGATAAAAAAGCTAAAGAATGATGAGAGAATATCCAAGGAACATAATTCAAGTGATAAATTGCAAAGAAAACCTCTCAATTGGGTATATTGCAGAAATGTCCAAAATGTGCATAAAATTGCATAACTTGCTCAAACAGTGTCCAAATTGGACCAAATTTGAAAATTAAGCTTGTATTATGATTTCAAAGCATATCACAAGGTTATATTATGGTTATAGGAATTCAATTATGATAAATTGATAATTAAGCATATTCAACTCATTAGGCAAGTTTAGGGGCCTTACAACTATAAACCCCTAACAGGGATTTCACCCCTGAAATCCAAGGTAAACAAAAAAAGGTACTTCCTTTGTACCTCATCCTATTACCTTCACATGGTTACTTTCATATCATGGTAATATCATATCATTCATACATATCTCATCTTGGGTCAGCAAAAAAACCCCCACATAAGAAGACATTTGCAAATATTGAACATAGAAACTTGTCGTGCCACCTGTACAAATCTAATAGTAACTTTCAACTTTAAATTATAGCTATCATCTTGAAATTGTATCTATTATATTAATAAATCATCTATCCTTGATAGCGGTCTTGCCCAGCTATCACTAGACCATACACAACATTATAGAGTCACTTTTGTTTTTCCTTCCAAACAAAATTTATAGGATCGTTATCAACTCTCTCTCTATGGGAGAGGAATACTTGGAATGATCATTTAATAAACATCTCCAACCTTCACATATTTCTCATATTGTTGATACATCTTGGATACTAGGATGCATTACCCTAGTATCCACCTCAAGTGCTATAAGGAACTCACATCATTATCTCATCCACTTTTACTAACATAACAACTATCAAGAAATATAAGAGGAGTCTTTCTAATTATTGGAAGGCTTAAAAGCAAACTCATCACAAACTTTATGATCTTAGAACCATAGTCCAAGCAATCTTATGCTATAATAAGCTATCCACCCTCATGTTTGCAGTGAATCCATACGTACCAAGTGGCAATGATCCACTTGAAAGTTGTGTCCTAGAAAGGAAAGACACAAAGGGAAACACACTTCCCATACCATAGTAGTATTTTTTCAAGGGTCACTAGCAGAAAGGTAACCAATTTTATTTTCATTATACAGGTTACAACTTCTTATGTATCATTTTGCCTTTTTCATTTCGGGTTCCTTGCCATTAACATAGGAATCATCATGATTAACATATCTCATTACTCCTAACTTGATGACTATTTATCACACTTGGGTATGTTCTCTTATTTTATTATATTTTTCAACCACTTATCAATAGGTAAATACTCATATTCCACATTTTGTTCATTAAACATGGAGCATCTCTCTTAATTTCTTTCACATGCCATTCTGATTTTACATTAACACTTTCTTACACACATAGGTTGGTCTAAGATTAACTCAGGCTCCACCTTATTCCTTTATCATTGTTCTCATTTATTTTCTCGTTTTATACTTATCATTGGAGTTCTCTCCATCTTATGTGGATTTCATACCTTGATTCACTTTATAAGCATAGACTTATCTGTCTTTTACTTTATTATCTTCTTGAATCACATCTTTAAGAACTCCTCTTTTTCTAATTTGTATTCAGATTTAGATTTCATGGTGTTGTATCTTTCTCTTATAGTTACCAAACATTCAAGTTTTGATAGATTATGATGTGATTCTCATCTTCTTTAAGGTAGGATTGAGATATTCATACCATTATTTCTTATTCATTACACTCTTTAGATTGTCTCAAAATGACTACTTGATCAGAGTAACCAGAAAGATAACAATCTAATACTTCCATACTTACCTTTCTTCAATAATTGAATACCTAGTCAGGGCACCCAAATACTGAGATTAGGCAGTATGCACCATATTTTTATGTCATATTCCTAATTTTGACATCATCCTAGTACTAAGTCCTAGTGTCCCTATAGATTTGATGAACCTAAATCTCTTATACCAACTTGTGAGAACTCATTACACTAAAAGAGATTACTCAAAATATAAAACACAATCAATCACTAATTAATCACATACCCAAAAATATGGGTAAATTAAAATCGATTTCAACAACAACACCTGCTGAGAAATGTTTGAATAAGATCCCAACATCTTTCTTGTATCCATACTATGCCAAGAATTGATACAAATTGTTCTATCTCCTTAGACACAATGTATATACACTGGAGAACAATATTCATATATGCCACACAAAAAAGCATTAACATGCTAAAAAAAGCTCGATTTGTTTGAAACAATATATACAAACTTTTTCTGCCCGAACCTGAGAGTACAGGGACGACTCTAGGACACACTAGACATCTAATCAAATTTCTCACAGATTCATTACTATCTCTCCTCTTTTCTTCCACAAGTTTGTTTTCGTCACTTCCAATTACCTAAAAAAATGTGGTGGACCACAAGGGTGAGACCCATGTCCCAGTAAGAGATATAACCTCCAACAATGCTTATTGATTACAACAATTTAAAAAATTAATCAATTTAAGAAGATTAATTAAATATAAACAATAGGCTCAATTGCAGGGATGATTGAAAAAATACATAAAGGATCAGATAATAATTATCATCATTAGCCAGACTATCACCCTTTATCTTGTTGACAATATAAGAAATTCAGTAGCATATGCATATCTAGCATCATGAGCAAGTCTAGTAACATAGAATCTCTATCATTATGAATAATTCTAGCCACATAAGCATAGCTAACAGCATTATCATGTCTAATAGGTCCAACATATTAACATCATAAGAAGATCTAACATCATAAGCACAATTTTTCAGCATAAGCATGATTAGCAGTATATGCATCTCTAGTAACAAAGGCATGGATAGCATGCTAAACATAACTATCAACATGAGATATTTGGCATCATGATTATAATCAGCAGTAGAAGTATAGCTATCAACATAAGCGTGGCTATTGTATGTACGCATCTACAATCTTAAGCATATCCACAACATAAGTATATCTACTATCTCTTAATTGAACTAAGCATCATCTTTATGTAAAGATAAAAAACAAGGGTTATCATCCAATGTGAAATGTCATGTATAACCCTAAACAAATATGCTACACGACTATATTACATCTTTTATTACACCTTGGGGAATTTAAATCGTACCATTCAAAGTCCAATGGACCCCTACAAAGGACTATTCGATTTCGTACAAGATCTAGGAGTGTCGATATCCTAAGAACTCTTCCCCACAGTCAGTATGAGTAAAAAGGCAGAGACATATTAGTCAAATCTGCCACCACAATGACATATAGTCCTATAACTAGCCCACCTTGGTACAGGTCACACCGCTAGAATCTAGGGTATTCAAACCCAATCACTGAGGTACAATCACAGTTGTCCTCTAATCACATCATGTTATAATCACTGAGACATGACCTCAACCATTCTCAATCACATCAGATGTATGAGGGATGACCATAGCTGTCCTCCACAAACTACATTGTGGATGACAAGGATATATCCTCAACCTGCCACCCCCACATACTCAACAGTATCTGCTCTGAGTTTCCCTTAGGAATACTCATTTCACCATCCAAAGTGTTCTGACACTGAAGATGGCTCTACGGCACATGTCACTACATGATTAGAGTTTTACTTGATTATTTACATCAATTGGGTGAATTAAGGTTACATCAAACAAGTGGACATACAAACCCTAATTCACTTCTAGCAAGCATAAAAATATCACAACTTTTAGAAGATATAAAACATGTGAAACATAATTTCTCATCTCATCACCACATGGCACTATTCACTTGCCATTCATGAGACCACACTAGTCACCATACTATCACAAGATATAAATCATTTTCAAATATAACAACGTATCAACCCTTATCAACATAAGAGGATTACACCTCATTCAAGGCTCAACCATTCCCAAAGGTCATTAAGACCATCATACTATCACATGATATAAATCCTTTTCACAATATACTAGGGTATGAACCCTTATCAACACAAGAGGATTACACCTCATTCAGGGCTCAACCATGCCCAAAGGTCATTAAGACCATCATACTATTCCCTACAAGATCATCATTATCTTTGCATGCCTTATAACAAGGCTCAACAACATCATTTACATATAATACACTAAATCAACACAATATTGCATTAATGAGCTAAGATATATTCATGAACAATTATAGAAGGGTTATATTAACATTAAGAACATTCCTTTATTACTTCAACATGCAAGGAATCTATATATGATTAACCCACATCATATTCATAATGCACATGTTTAGCATAAGAAAGTATCGACCATGCGGCTATGATAACCACCAATTAACAAATTAAGGTTATGATCATATTAAGGAGGTTATTCCATCATCATTCCATCATATAATAATGTTAAACATGAATACTCATCTTTATCTATTTGCATTAGAGTTAGGTTCAACATGATAAATTATATCAATATTACTAATCAACACTTATACCCAAGCCCTAACTCACGACATCCCCATTGGATCATGGATGCATAAGGTGAAGCATCACCATCGCATTCCATACTATTCTCAAGTATGAACCCACACATAAATCAAGGTGTAACCATCGGGTTATAGCATACTAGGGTTTCAACAATAGTAATAGAGTACTCCATGATTGTATTAGTCATTCAAGGACTATTCATACCCAATTACCATCATTTAGTTATATTAAAGCTAGGTATAGCACGCTATACCTCACTAGGGTTACATATCAACACAATATGGTTATCATACCTTCTATTCATATGAGTGAATAGGTAAGACTACCTTATTAAGGGTAACCCTCCATTTGTTCCATCATCATTCAACCAATATCACCATACCACAATGTCACCCAGAACCATTGGATGTTTAAAAGGTAAGACCATTGGTTGTTTACATAAGTAAACACCTTGGATAAACCACCTATGAAGTCCTTGATTTGTGCTCTAGAAAGAGTCACCATCTAACCCTAGACATCCCTTTATTAACAACACAAAAAGTTCCATTGAGAGTAGGTTAAAACCCATAATCTACTGCTTAATTAAAACAAGCCATCCAATGTCAACAAGTAAGCTCCTTAAGTTGATCATATAGATGAAACCATCTAAATCACATTATTAGTACCAACAAATTACAATAGCCATCATTCCACTTTATTGGAGGAATATACACTACATCTTGACCATTGGGTCAAAAGTTCACATGTTAAAACCATCAACTACAATATAGGTTCGACCATTGCATCAAGTGACCCAAGAAACCATTGGTCTAAGGCTTAATTGATGCTAAAACTATATGATTAACTCACCATAGGTTTAGAGACCTAACCCATCATCATTAGTCACCATTAAGTCACCATAGTTTGTTAGATCAACACTATATTCATTAATCAACATCCAATATTAAGATAATGTCATAATTGATTGATAACATCAGTAGGGTACTTAATGGTTGATCATTAAACTTCTAATTGATCCAAAACCTGAACTAAGGGGGTGACCATAGGTTGTCACCATAATCTGACACCTTTGATCCCAACCATCAGTTGTCATGAAGACAACACCATAGGGTTGTTGCAATGGTACCATCATCAGGTCATGGGTTTATAAAAGAAATCAGCTTAAAACCCTAAAATTGACCATTGGTTGATAGGTGCTTAGCACCACAGATTGCCAAACCAACCTAATCCAAGTCATATTATACCTTAGGAATAATGTACACATGATCACAGGTTCATATAGAAATGAAATCAGAAAAGGGGATATTATAAAAATCAAAATCCAAGTCATGCATAGCTTTTTAGTGCATGGATCATCATTTTCAAGCAAGAACATGATCTAGAAAGCTTATGGTAAGCAATAAACATGGAGCAAGTTATAAACCTTGCCTCTACTTGGATGATAAAATCCCAAACAGAAGAAAAACGAGCAAGTAGGGTAGTAAATCCAAGCATAAGTTGTGAACTCATCCATCTAGCACCTTTCTTCATCAAATGTGCAAACCCTAAGCATACGGAGCAAGAAAGGTAGGGTTTTAGAGCTTTAGAGAAATTTCTACCTTGGAAAAACAAGGTTATGACCTAGAGAAAGGTAGGAGGAAGGATAAAAAAGAAAAAAATGGAGGAAAGAAGGATATTCTTACTCTTTTAGGTCAAGATCACTAGAAGGAAGCTTTTCATACCCTAAAAGGAAGTCAATTGCAACCCTATATTATTTTTCCAAGAAGATCCCCTCTTTCTTCTTCCTTGGACAGGAAATTCATAGAAGCATAGAGGGAGAATGAGGTTTTTATCAGGAGGGAAGTGGTGGAGAGAAAATGTCTCATTTTGGTGCTTAGGGATAAGTATATGAAACTTTAAGATAAAGAAAAAGAAAAAGTTGAAGTTCAAGTATCTTTCCAAGTGTCTATGGCCTTAAACTATTAAGAATATACAAGAACACACACAATTTGCTCCCCCACCGTCCATAGATACATGGTTATACCTCGTTTCTTGAATTTATAAGCAAAACAAATAATTCATTAGTTGATAGCTACTAAAGGTAGCTCATCCATGAAGGGGTAAACCCTAAAATACCATTGGAGAAAACACCTTCAAACCAAGGTTTAAATATGTGCCCCATGAATCAAAAAGCTCAAGAATGATGAGAAAATGTGCAAGGAACATAATGCAAGTGATAAATTGCAAAGAAAACCTCTCAATTGGGTAAATTGTAGAAAATTCCAAAATATGTATAAAATTGCATAACTTGCTCAAATAGTGTCCAAATTGGACCAAATTTGAAAATTAAGCTTGTCTTATGATTTCAAAGCATATAACAAGGTTAGATTAGGGTTATAATAATTCAATTATGTTAATTAAACTTATTCAAATCACTAAGAAAGTTTAGGGGCCTTACACTTTCCTTCCTATGCTCCCCTCAAATGTAATTTGAGGTTTACCTATTACCATGTAATGTGTTAAATAGGAATGAGATAGTTTTTATTTCCTATTGTGGCCAAGAAGATGTTCTTCTTTAGATGAACCGACTGACTCAAAAGTTGAACTAATCGAATCGAGGACGGAAGAGGCAAGATGACAGGAGGAGTTGATTGATTGGCTAGTGGCCCAACCAATCGACTAAAGGAGTCTAGATGTATCTTGAACTGAAGACCAATCAACCGATCCAAGGGATCAACTGATCAACCAAGATGCCAACTGATCGGTTCAAGAGTTGATTCAATTGACCCATACTAGTTCTAGTAGAGATCTTCATCAATAATAGGTTGCTACATATGATGTGGACCTTAGGTGGTAGTAATTCCTTGTGGATCTAAGGAGTTACAATAGTATGTCTATAACCATAACTCGTGTTTTACAATTGCATGTTTTGTTTATGGATATAGTATGTACATGATACATATTAGTATGCGGTCATTGCATATGTATATGTATTTATATGAATATAAAATCCCTCAATCAAATATTAAGTCTTGGATGCTTTCCATAAGAAATATACATGAAAAACTTCATCGACTAAGTGTGGGCACGCCAAGAATGGTGCATAGTCCCATCTCGTAGATATGTGATGGTAGTCATGTGGGCCTTCCAAGCAGGCAGCATTACTAACGTGTTGTATTTTGAGTCATACTTAACTAGGTGACCTTAATGAGATTAAGTGCCTAGAAGCATGCAAATGACAATGGCAAAGAGTTGCACATACTGTCTATCTAAGAATTGCATAAGATGCAATTGGCAACAGTTTCCTACCTTAATAATTGGTAATGGATGCTAGAATTAGCTAGAAATAACTCAATTTTTTGGGTCTTGACTTACTAGAAGGTTGTACACTACAATCTTCTGAATTGATATGTGAGGGCCATCAATTTGAACAAAATAGTGGGATATATTATTAATCAAAGGTCTAATTAAACATCATTGGTGTTTTTTAATAAAATCAAATCAACAATATTTTGACAAGTTGCAATTTTTTCTTGTAGAATCAAATGGAAACCAATAACACATTTTACTTGTGATTGGTCCTTGAGAAGGACAAGTTGAATGGGAATAATTTCCATGACTGTTTCATGACATTGAAAATTGTTCTCACACAAGAGCACATGCTTTATGTCCTGGAGACACTAGAGCCATATGAACCTACTCCCACTACGCCTAAGGTTGATAGGGATGCTTACAAGAAGTACTTTGAATATGTCATAGATGTCAAGTGCTTAATGCTATGCTCAATGAACTATGAATTGCAGAGACAACATGAGAACGTGGATGCTATTGAGATGGTAACACATCTTAAGAAGATGTAACAAGATGAGGCAAGATGAGAGATATATGATGTCTCCTGAGTGATATTCAAGTGAAAAATGGTAGAACGAGATCCAATAGGTCCCCATGTGCTCAAGCTTATTGGGTATGTGGAGAAACTTTTTGGAATGGGATTTCCCTTGGGTCAAGAGTTGGCCACATATGTGATTCTACAATTACTTCTAGAGTCATACTGATAGTTTGTCATGAACTACAACATGAATGATTTTGACAAGTGATTGTCAAAATTACTTGGCATGTTGAGAACAACTGAAGCACATATGAAGAAAGACAATCCCAAGTATGTGACGATGATCAATAGAGGAAAAGGGAATTCCAAGGGCTAATGAAAAGCTAAGAAGAGTTCTAAATCTAGCCAAAAGCACAAATCTACTACACTCAAAGAAAAGGGAGGAGTGACCAAGGGACAAAATTGTCACCATTGTCACCATCCTAGACACTAGAAGGGGAATTTCCCTATCTACCTGGAGGAACTAAAGAAGTAGGAGGGGATAGAGATCTCCACTTTGAGTATATACATTATTGAGATAAATATTTCTATTTCTTAATATTGGGTACTAGATACCGGATGTTATCTCTCATATGTTTGAATATGTAGGATTTGAAAAGAAGTAAGCCTTTAAGAAAGGGTGAGGTCAAACTATGTATTGCAAATGGAGCAAGAGTTGTTGCCACTATAGTTGGCACCTATAATTTATCTCTTCCCACAAGGCTTGTAATAGAGTTAAAGAACTTCTATTTTATACCTATCATTAATAGAAAAATTATTTCTATATCTTGTTTGACAAGGATGGATATGAATTTCATATAAAGAATGGTCAAGGTTCTATTTCAAAAGATGAGATATTTTATGATAGTGCCTCAATGTCTTATGGTCTTTATTTGTTAGATTTGAAGACAAATGTTTATAACATAAATGATAAAAGATTAAACTCAATAACTCAAACAAAACATGTCTTTGGCATTGTCATCTAGGGCACATCAATGAGAAACATGTTTCTATACTTCATAAAGATGGATTTCTAGACACTTTTTATTTTGAATCAATAGAGACATGTGAATCTTGTTTCTTGGGAAAGATGAAAAAGACTCCCTTAACTGGTTTTAGTGAAAGGGCTAGTGATCTATTAGGACTCATACATACTTATGTATGTGGCCCTTTAAGAATAAATGCTAGAGGTGGCTATCAATACTTCATTACCTTCATTGATGATTTCAGTAGGTATGATTATGTTTACTTGATAAAACATAAGTCAGAAACCCTTTATAAGTTCAAAGATTTAATGAATGAAGTACATAACTAACTTGGTCAAAGTATTAAGGTACTTCATTCTGATGAAGATGGAGAATACTTAAGCCAAACGTTTGAGGACCTTTTGTGAGATTGTGGTATTGTATCACAATGGACTACACCTAGAACACCACAACATAATGGAGTGTCAGAAAGAAGGAATCACACATTGCCAAATATGGTGTGATCAATGATGAGTTTTTTGATCTTCTGATTTCCTTCTAGGGTTATGCTCATTCTCCACAAATTAAGTGATATTCAATATAGGTGCAAGATTTGATGATTGAATAGTATCTCTATTAGAATCATGTTGTAAATTATTTACATTGAATGTACGACATGTAGATAAGATTAATGGAAACTTAGAGCATTTAAATTGAATTTTTTATCACTTTGTGGGCATTTCTCAGATGTCTTCATAGGGAGGGTTGTCAGTTGAGTTTCCCCGAGGTAACTCAACTGACAACCAATTTTGGCTTTTGACTATACCTAGTGTCCACCGAGTTTGTCTTGGTAACAACTTAATGAATGTATATTCATCTATCTTTTTGCATATTTTTCATAATCCTTTTCATTAGAACTTATCTCTTTTTCAGTAATTTCTAGGACAAATTGCAATTTACCCACCTTTTGATTTATTTTGCAAACACTTATCTCCTTTTTCACTTTTTGTTGGGTTTTTTTCTCCAAAATTGAATTTGACCTACTGAGCCTACGAGACACCCATCTCTCTAGGCCCAGACAGTTGACTCATCCCCAGAGACCCCCACATTTAGAGCCAAATGGCCATTTCAGCCCTTGACTCAACATGCCTTCTCAACCATCCAAATAAGCATTTCACTTCAGTGAGATGATCGTCTCATAGACTGAGACGAGCATCCAAGATAGCCCAGATGGCCATGTCGACTTGACCTAAGATCAAATCAATTCACAAAGGGCACTGCCACTTAATTAGGGTTCAACACTTTGATCATGCATAAGGCGGCATGAGGTGGGCATTCGACATCATCTAGATGCTCATTTCGAACATTACTTAGATCCCAAGAATGCAACCAAACGAGGTCGCCACTGCCTCATTAGGGTTTTCGATCTGATGCTTCTATAAGCATGCCACATCATCGCCAGGTGACCACCTCGGCTAGCTAGACATCCATTTCATAGCTCGCGAATAATGTTTTTCAACACCCGCCACACCACTTGTTCCTCCCCCTTTTAGGGTTTTCCACCCCTCCTTCCCCTATAAAAGGAGTGGGGATTCTACTTGTAACATCCCTGACCTGGGTTATGAATTAACCCTAGGTATTTTGCCTAAATATGTAATTAAATTCTTGTGATTATCTTTTGGCATGTAATTAAGTTCCTAAGGAACATACATTTTCAATTCTGATCTTTTTAAAAACAATGATTGTAGTATTGTTTGGTAATATAGGGACCTATGTGCAAATTACCCAATTAGAGGGGTTAACTTGCAAATTACATAGGTTAAGATGTTCCTCTAACAAAAAGACGTCATATGAATGAATATGATGAGGTATGATGGATTTCCCAAGTTTGGGAACCAAGGTGCAGCTTGTGGAGCAATCCTTGTGCTTAAAACCCTAATTTTGGTGTAAAGTGCAATTTACCCAAAATGAGGGGTGCAACTTGTGATATACACTTTCTAGAAAATATTTTATGACTTTTGACATCATTTAAAGTTATAATAATGAAGGAGGCACTTCATTTGAATAATCATATTATAAGAAATACCTTTGTAATTAAACCACCAAAGTTGTAAGTAAAGGAGACCCTTATATGTATATGTGCACCATAGTGACAAGTTGACCTTCCTTGCCTTTAGTCCTTGGTCTTAGAAGAATTTTTACCTTAGATATGAAGAGGAGGGACGTGCCTAAAAGAAAGGAAGGACTTAGTTGTGAAAAGGAGGAGTAAGTTGTCCTTATGATGAAAATAACCTCAAAGTATATATGATCCTTTCCTTTGCAACCAAAGGCAACGTTTCCTTTCTTCCCTTCTTATTCCCTTTCTTAGACCGACTTAGGACAGAGCTCAGGAGTAGAGGAAGACGACCAAGTTCATCTAGGTAAGCTTTTATCATCATCTTGCTTGAATTCATGGAGGAAACCAGGTTACAAGGTTGGTTTCATGGTTATCTTACTTAGTTTTCTCTTCCTAGCCGATCCTTCTCAACTTTTCCTTGAAGAAACAACCTTGGATGACCTGTGGAGCTCAAGAATCCATTAAAGGCTTGAAGCTTGGAAGCTTGGAGCTCTAGGAACCACATTTGAGGCGGGTTTTATAACTCTAAACTCCTACCTTTATTATGCATATCTTTGTTCTTATTTTTAGTGCTTAGTTCTTCTTCTACTCCCTTCTTCCTTGCACTTTTGCAAGCAAAACGGTGGTGTAACCGGCCTGAACAGAGGTTGAGGATGATGGGCTTGGATTCCTAGGTAAATTTATCAAACGACCTTGGACCCTTTTGGTCCAAACGGTTGCAAACCGTTTAAGGTCAAACGAGTTCAACCCGTTTGATCTTAAACGATCTTGCAAGATCGTTTGGATCAAAACGGTATCAAGACCGTTTGATAGGGTTGACCAAGGGACGACCATTTGAGGGTCTGTTTATAATATATTGAATTTCAATTCTAAAAAGAATTATAAACTAATTCCTAACCAATTGAGAGTTGAAGGCACTTCAACACCCTAACCCTAATCGGGTTGAAATTGCTGATTTCAAGTATTGATCTTGTTGAGTTTTGGGTTGAAGGACCCAAACGGGTTCAAAAACATTTGGGGGTTCATCCAAACGGTCTCACACTCGTTTAGTGACACCCCAAGATCATTTGGAGGTCTAGGGTTAAGGAAATTTGATGGTTTGAGGGTCCAATTTCAATAGGTTGATAAATTGATAAAATTGCTGATTTTAGATCTATTTAGGGTTCAACCCTTATCCAACCGACTTGGTTTTCGGTCAACTTTGGGCAAACAGGTTGACACTCGTTTAGGCTCAAACAGGTTGACACTCGTTTAGGCTCAAATAGGTTGACACTCATTTAAGGCCAAACGGGTTCACACTCGTTTAAGGCCAAACGGGTTCACACTCGTTTAAGGCCAAACGGGTTCACACTCGTTTAAGGCCAAACAGGTTCACACTCGTTTAAGGTCAAATGGGTTCACACCCGTTTAAGGGTCAAGTGGGTCCACACTCGTTTAAGGCTCAAATGGGTTCAAAGTCGTTTGAGATTAAACGAGTTCAAGTTCGTTTAAAACCTAAATGGGTTGAAGGTTGAAGGTTAAACCCTAAACCAATTGAAGACTTTCAAGTTTATGTATACTTAATTACTTGAAGGTGTAAATGGTTCAATGATGATCTAATCTAAACTCTAATGGTAACTTAAGACATTAAGGGACTAAGTGACTAATGAATTGACCCATGATGATGATCAATGGGTAAATTACCAAAATGCCCTTGAGGGGTTAATTTGAATGATACCTTGTTCTAATCAAACCCTAATCACTTGATAGTGATGATTTGGTTTATGTTAATCAAGGATGACTTGACCCAACCTATATAGAATGGTGTAATCACCATCTACTAGTGAGAGGAGAGAGAAAATAACGTTTATGTTCAAAACTCAAGTAAAATACCTTCAATGTACCCGAGTATGCAAGATTAGGTATGATCCACTTATGTGAGATCATGGAAACCCTAAATATGATAATTGGTGAATCTTAATCTTATCTGAGGGATTTAATGATGATGTTCCTCATACATGGTGATATTATGAGATCAATTCACCTTGAGGTGAATAGTAAACCCTAATTCTAGGATGATGACATGTAATGCGAATAATAAACCCTAATTGGTGAAAATCAGGGAACCTAACCAGGTACAACTTTTGATATGAATTGCTTACTATTATCAGTTGAATTAACCATGCAGGTTCTTATGCATGATGATGATCATATCTAGGTTAGGATTATGATTTCATATTCATTGAAAGCATGTTATTAGCTTTATGAATAATAATATATGTTGGTGCCTAGTAAGTGGCATCTTATGAGAATGATAGGCTGTGAGAGCCATGAGTATCATCAAGGTCATGCTTGTCAGATGACTTGTGATGAGATGATTGAGAAATGATAATTGATGAGAGTTAGACTTGATACATTTAGTATTCTACTTTCATAGCTACTGTTCTAATGATTAATGTTTGAGAACATGTATGATGATAAAAAGAATACTGAAATGTACCTAACTAATCAAGTATAATTATACCATGTAGAGCCCTGATCATAAATCCATCATTGTCAAGAGTTAAATGATGGTGAAACAGGTTTTCCTAAGGGAACTCCTGGATCACATACTTTTGAGTATGTGGGGGAATATGGATGTGAATACCCTTATATCCTAGTGTAGGAATTGATGTAGATGTATCTTAATCTATCAATCCTTCACTATGTGTTTATGCCGGGGTGATATAACACTAATCTCCCGAGGAAATCTTTTGTACCGCATCGATGAGAGATAAATAAGAAATCTTTCGATGGTGAAGAGAGTACAGAATGCCACTGTGACTCTAATAGCAAAGTACCAGAATACCCTGGTAAGCTATAGTAGCAGAGACACTAGATGTCCTGCATGTTGATCCTCATACTGACTGAGGAAGATGAGGTCATAAGAATCCGGCTCTTTTGATGACCTATGTATGATACTGATGCGACTTAATAGTGATCGGTTGGAGTATGAGCGGTATACCTCATCTCCGCAGGGCATAATAATGTTTGTAAAACATAATCAACCGCGTAGCATATCTTCTTAGGTTGAACTACAAGATACAATGATTGATGGTTACACTGCTTAGTATACATGTTCTTCATATTCCTTAAATGTTGTTGTTCTACTTGATAACAATCTGCTGTTGATAACCTTAAAGCTTTATTGCTTATGTTGATCTGTGACTGCTATAATAAAGCTTCTGGTGGAGAGTTATAACTCTCGCTGGGACAATTATTTAAAATTGTCTCACCCCGTAGATTTCAACTTTTTAGGTGGTCGCCAAGGACGAAGGAACCAGTCTGCAGGTGATCAGTATCAGCAGCAAGAGCACCAGGGGCAGCAGTGAATCTCAGGTGGAGATACTGACTGCTAAGTCATGTAGTTAGATAGTCTTATGTCATCTCTGTACTCTCAGGTCCTTGGAGTTTGTTAATCTGAGATTTTGTATTTTGTTGTATGTAATCACTTGAGAAGTGGTTTAATAGAGATGTAAACTATTACCTTGCTTTTATAAAAGAAATTTCATGTCTTCAATATCTTGTCTCGAAAAGCTTTAATTTTTCGTGAACTTTCGTATTCTGCTGTTAATCGAATGCTTCCGCTGAGTTTATATCGTGGTTTATGAGTCGTGTCGTTTCACTACTAATAGAGGGGTCCTCAATTTTGTATTTGTAATTTATAATTGAAGCTCTCTCTTTCAATTCATAATTGTAACATTTCAATTCTGCAATAAAATTTGGTTTTTTGTCTTTGAATCTAGATTTCTTCTTTCTTCTTGTTCTTTCTTCTAGCTCTTTCTTTTGGAGAGGGGGATTAATAGAGCAAGACATTTAATTGTCACCACCTTTGGTCTCCATGGAGATTGTGGTCCTTGTGGTTTATGGCTTCCTACCTTCTTCCCCTTGTTTCTCAAATCCTTACTATAACTAGTGAGTAGTTTTGTTATCGAGGCGAGGGGAGTAGCCACTTATCCATGTGTTGATCGGATCGGGTTTTAAACAAACATTTTAGATGGATGGTTTGCAGTTTAGAAGTTGCCTATTTAAACAAAGTAATTAATCATTTTTATTGATAGTTAATCCCGATAGATGCTATTATGGAACTCAGGATTTAGAATGTTTAACCGATTACACGAGGATTTGTACGTGACCACAGAAAAATCCTACTTTGGATGAAGGACTAGGATGCGTTAATGCCAGGACCAATGGGTTCACGTGGAGTTCATCTTTTGTGTTTATTTACAAATGATTCACATACATACTTCTATATTACTTGTCGTGTATCTCTTGATCTTGTCCTCATTTTGGCTAAGGTGGTGAAACCCCTAAGCCTTAATGCTTTTCCTTCTGATTCAATCATTCTTTCAACACTTGTTTCCATAGATCTATTTTTATTTCTTTCATTTTAGTTCTTGTTTAGTAATCTTTCTTTTCTAACAACGTTCTTTATTTCTTATGTTAGCATAATCTTTCTTTTCATTGTCATTAGTGTAATATTTTACTTTCCTTCCACTTTAATTTCTTGCACTAATGTAATCAAACAACCCCAATTGGAATTTATTTTCTGTTCTTTATCCAAAAAAATATCAAAAAGAAATAATTTCAAAAATCAATCGGGATAAAAGAGAAAAATCTTAATAATATTGTCATGTGGGATCGACCCTTCCATACTAACCTTAACTGGAAAGTAAAAAAGGATTAAACTCTAGGATAATAATCTTAGTGAATTAGTGTGATACTCGACACGTATCAATTTTAGCACCGTTGCCGGGGACAACATATCATTTTCTCGAACCCAATTTTTTTTTGAAAAACCTTTTTTTATTTTTTATGCCTTGCAAATAACATTTATGAAGTTTTATCTCCTCTTTCTACTAAGTTTCCATTCTAGCAATACATTTTTTCTTCACTCAAATATTATCTATCAAATATAATTGTGCATGCGTCGCCTTCCAAATGCTGATTCTGCACCAATAGTTTTTTATCCTGAGCCAGAGAGAATGTTCCATTGTTTGAATAGACAAAACTGAGTTAGGATGGATGAGAAAGAGTCTACCAGTAGGATTGAGTAGGCACTTTCTGCTCAAAGAGATTGAATGATGGTTGAACGTGTGGCCCAAGAAGCCAATCTACACGTAGCCTATATAGTTGAGAAAGAGTCCCTTGAAGATGCTCAGATGGAGGCAGCGACACAAAAACAAGTATATTATTTTTTCACTCCAAAAACTAGATATGCACAACACCCATTCGTGCCACCCGAGATTACATCCCCCAAATTTGAGATCTGCACTCAATGAATCACCATGGTATAGGCCAACCCGTTATCTGGGAATAAGGATGAGTGTTGTCAAGATCACCTCCAACGCTTCACCAACCTTTTCTCCCTACATAAGATCCCATGTGTTTCTGAAGAAAACATTAGACTTAGATTGTTCAAGTACTCTCTTTCTAGGCAAGCCAACAATTGGTATAATGACATGGTGAGTGAAGAGTTGGTCACCACCTGGGAGTCCTTATTGTTAGAACCTATTACACTAAACAAGATTACTCAAAACATAAAACACAACCAATCACCAATTAACCACATACCAAAAAATATGGGTAAATTAAAACCAATTTCAACATCAGCACCTGCTCAGAAACATTTGCATAAGTGCCCAACATCTTTCTTTTATCCATACTATGACAAGAATTGGATACAAATTGTTCTATTGTCTTAGACACCACATAAAACACAGAAGAACAATATTTGTATATGCCACACAAACAAGCATTAATATGCTAACAAAAGTCTAATTCGTTTGAAACACCACATACAAACTTTTCCTGCCCGGACATGAGAGTACATGTATGACTCTAGGACACACTAGACATGTAATCAACTTTCTCAAAGATTCATTACTATAGCTCCTCTTTTCTGCCACAAGTTTGTTTTTGTCACTATCGATTACCTAAAAAGATGTGGCGAACCACAAGGGTGAGACCCAGTCCCAGCAAGAGATATAACCTCCAACAACGCTTATTGATTACAACATTGTTAAGTAATTAAACAGTTAAGTAGTTTAATCAAATATAACAAATAAGATCAGCAGTACTGATGATTAACAAAATACATAAAGGAGCAAATACTAACTATCATCATTAACTAGACTATCATCCTTTATCTTGCTGAAAATATAAGCAATTTAGTAGCATATGCATATCTAGCATCACGAGCAAGTCTAGTAACATAGCATAGCTAACAACATGAGAATGTCGAATTGGTTGAACAAATCAATATCATAAAAAGAGCTAACAACATAAGCACAACTATCTGGATAAGCATGATTAGTAGTATATGCATCACAAGTTACAAAGGCATGGATAGCATGCTAAACATAACTAACAACATGAGATAGCTAGCATCATGATTATAATCAGCAGTAGCAGTATAGTTATCAACACAAACACATCTACTGTATGTACGCATCCACAATCTTAAGCATATCCACAACCTAAGTATATCTACTATCTCTTAATTTCACTAAGCATCATATTTATGTAAAGATATAAAACAAGGGTAATCATCCAATGTGAAACATTGTGTATAACCTTAAACAAATATGCTACACAACTGTCTTACATCTTTTATTATGCCCTGGGGAATTTGAAGCGTACCATTCAAAGTCCAACCGACCCCTGCGAAGGGATATTCGGTTCTGTACAAGATCTAGGAATGCTGGTATCGTAAGATCTCTTCCCCTCGGTCAGTACGAGTAAAAAGGCAGTGACATATCAGTCAAAGCTTCCACCACAACGATATATAGTCAAGATGCTAACCACTATTCCACCCTTGGTATAGGTCATGACACTAGAAACCAGGGTATTCAAACCCAATCATTGAGGTACAACTGCAGTTATCCTCTAATCACATCATGTTATAATAACTGAGACACGACTGTAGCCATTCTCAATCACATCAAATGTATAAGGCATGATCATAGCCAACCTCCACAATCTGCATTATTGATGACAAGGATATATCCTCAACCTGCCACCCCCACATACTCAACAGTATGCACTCCAAGTTTCCCTTAGTAATACTCATTTCACCATCCATCAAGTTCTTACATTGAAGATGACTCTACGACATAGGGCACTACATGATTAGAGTCACACTTGATTAGTTATGCCAATTGGGTGAATTAAGGCTGCATCAAACAAGTGGACATACACATCCTAATTCCCTTCTATCAAGCATATAAATATCACAACTTTTAGAAGATATAAAACATGTGAAACATAATTTCTAATCTCATCATCACATGGTACTATTCACTTGCCATTCATGAGACCACACTAGTCATCATACTATCACAAGATATAAATCCTTTTCAAAATATCACAGGGTATCAACCCTTATCAACACAAGAGGATTACACATCATTCATGGCTTAACCATGCCCAAAGGTCCTTAAGACCATCATACTATCACATGATATAAATCGTTTTCACAACATCATAGAGTATCAACCCTTATTAACACGAGGATTACACCTCATTTAGGGCTCAACCATGCCCAACGGTCATTAAGACCGTCATACTATTCCCTGCAAAATCATCATTATCTTTCCATGCCTTATAATAAGGCTCAACAACATCACTTACATATAATACACAAGATCAGCACAATGGTGCATTAATGAGCTAGGAGATATTCATAAACAATCATAGTAGGGTTATATTAACATTAAGAACATTCCTTTATTACATCAACATGCAAATAATCTAGATATGATTAACACTCATCATATTCATAATGCATATGTTAAGCATAAGAAAGTATCAACCATGTGGCTTTGATAACCACCAATTAACAGATTATGGTTATGATCATGTTAAGGAGGTTATTCCACCATCCTTCCATCATATAAGAATCTTAAACATGAATATTAATCTTTATCTATTTGCATTAGAGTTAGTTTCAACATGATAAATTATATCAATGTTACTAATCAACACTTATACCCAAACCCTAACTCACGACATCCCCATTGGATCATGGATGCATAATGTGAAGCACAACCATCACATTCCATACTATTCTCAAGTATGAACCCACACATAAATCAAGATGTAACCATTAGGTTATAGCATACTAAGGTTTCAACAACAGTAACACAATACTCCATGATTGTATTAGTCATTCAAGGACTATTCATACCCAATTACCATCATTTAGTTATATTAAATCTAGGTATATAAATATATACCTCATTATGGTTACATATTAACACAATATGGTTATCATCCCTTCTATTCATATGAGTGAATAGGTAAAACTACCTTATTAAGGGTAACCCTCCATTTGTTCCATCATCTTTGAACCCATATCTCCATACCACTATGTCACCCAGAACCATTAGATGTTTAAAAGGTAATACCATTGGTTGTTTACATAAATAAACACCTTGGATAAACCACCTATGAAGTCCTTGATTTGTGCTCTATAAAGAGTCACCATATAACCCAAGACATCCCTTGATTATCAATACAAAAAGTTCCATTGAGAGTAGGGTAAAACCTACAATCGACTGTTCAATTAAACTATGTAATACCCCTGACCTGGGTTATGGATTAACCCTAGGAGTTTTGGCTTAAGTAAGATACTTACAAGCTAATTCTAATCTTTTGAAAAGTAATTAAGACTTCTGGTGAAGTTTGTTTTCAAGTTTGAGCTTAATTGCAAACTATTTGTGCATTATATGAAAGTCTGAGTGAAAAGTGCAATTTACCCAAGATGCGGAGTTACATTGCAAAATATCACATGTGGAATGTGTTCTAAGTGTTTTATTATCATAATAAAGAGAATGATGCTAAGAGGTGGCTTGTGTAAAGCCTAAATCCCAAGTTATAACTTACTTGAATAATGTTAGTATCTTATACACCAATTTTGGTACAATTTGTAATTTACCCAATATGTGGGGTTAAAATGTAAATTACCACCTCTAGAGTGTACCTACTCCCTAAATGTATCTTTTAGAGGAAAGATAAAGAAGTGTTCTCTATGTTTGAATCACCATTGAGTAATGATACTCTTGGTAATGAAAGTCCAAGAATGAGATGAAGGCAAGAGCCTTATATGTGTTGTACGGAGTTGTAGAATTGATATAAGGAGCCCTATCGACCAATAAGCCAAAGTGGGAGACTCCTATTGGTCTGTTGAGCCTTGGAAAATACCATGATGGGCAGAGAACCTCAAGGAGGTGGCTCATGACGGGTTTCAAAGTTCCTTACAAAAAGTGTATCTGGTTGCTTATTTAATGAGATAAAGATGATATAACTTGCCCAACAAGATAAGTAAGGGCCGAGATATTATTTCTAGGTTATCCCCAAGACTTTTGCATGGAAAGATATACATTTTTTCATGCGTGGCCACATGTCAACCATTCATGGCCACATGTCATCTAGTAGCTTAAGGTGAAGACACCTCATATATGCTTTATCTCATGAAATCAAGTATATATACTTCACCTTTCACCAACTTATGAAAGTTTACAATCCTCATAACCACTACTCTTGGATATATCATGCAAAGACCCTTAGGTATCGTGCAAAGAAGCTCAAGGAGCTAGGAGAGCTCGAGCATCAAGATTTAGGTAAGGCTTTGGTCACCTTCAACCTTGGTTGAAGTAGGATATCGGGTTATGAATACTCCTTTCTTTTTTTCTTCACCAAATGCTTAACTATGGTGATCACTTGTCCATGGAGGAGTTGTGAATGAGCCTGGACCTTGGAGAAACTCTTCTTCAACCTTAGGATGTGAAGCTTTGGAGCTTGGAGTTTTGAAGCTACTCACAAGGTGGGTTATATAACTTGAACCCTATCATGTTATTATTCATCACCTAAATTGCTATGCTTAAATGAACTACTTTTAATTCCAAAATCATATGAAATAATTGATGAAATTATGAGTTCTAGTAGTTTCCTAGACCTATTTCCATGAACTTTAACTGTTAGAACGGAGGTCTAGAGCTTGAAGAAGATGGTTTCACTTTATAACATGATATCGGGTTCAAGCTTACACACAAGTAGCTCTAACCCGATATGGGTATATGTAGACTTTTCTTACCCGATATCCTTGCACGATATGCTTGCATGATATGGAGCCAAGAATAGACTCTTTACACGATATAAGGTTTAAAGTATACTTGAAAGCTGATATGAAACCCTAATTTGGGTAGCCCAATATGAGTAAAGAATAGCAAGTGCTCTTGCACGATATGATCATGTAATGTATCTTTGGTACCTAATACCTTAAAGTACACACATCTGATACACAATATGAATGCTTAAGTAAACCCTAATGTATGATGCAAGGTATGGATTCAAGAACAAAATGTAACCCGATATGGTTGGAATACATCTACCCGATATGAAACCTTAGATAGGGTTAAACCAATATGAAGATGGATGCTAGATCATACATGATATGAGTCATGCTTGTTGCACGATATGAGAGATACCTCACTTATCCTTATGCATGATACAACTCTAGTCTACACCTCTTACATGATATAAAGGTGATGAACACTCTAATCAACATAGAATTTGAAACCCAAGACGATGGGTAAACCAAGATGAGTGGTGGATGATACCATAGGTATGAGATGAATGATATCTCTAGATTGATAAAGAATAGCACCTACTTTTATTTTATGAATGATATGAAGTCTAAACTCATACTTCATGCACGATATGGCATGATGTAACCTATTTAGTGGAAAACCCTAGATCAGGGATTAGAATCTGATATACTCCCCTTTTTGTGTAATGAATGGTGGTATGAGAATTTAATAAGATCATTAGCTTGTCAAGCAATTAAATGATAAAGATGATCCTTGAAGTAATGAAGGGGATATGAGTTTTAGGGTCTACCTAAAATGGTAACCCGATATGCTACCTAAGATGGATGCCCGATATAATACCCGATATGGGTGCCCAATATGTTACTCAATATGGATGCCCGATATGGGGCATATCTTATGCCTGATATGGCACTAAACACAAAGCTTATATCTAATATGGGGTCAAGCATCTAGTTCATACACAATAGAAAACTAATCTGAAGTAATAAGATATAAGTGATAGTCCATCTGATGTGAGTACACGATATGCTGATTAGGGTTTACACCCTCAAAACATGACATGGTGATGTGGTTATACCACATGCCGATATGAATATATGACATAAAGTAAAGGATGTGTTTAAAGTATAATATGATAACACACACATCTTGATACCAATATGGAAGTGACACTTCAATCATGTGTGATTGATTGAGTGACATATGTTGAACGTGGTGTTAAATGAAAGATAATGTGAATTGTTAATGATGGACTAATATTCCTCAAAGAGGAGGATTGAATCAAAAGTATGATGTATTCGATATCCTAGTAAGAATGAGAGAGAAACACATGTTTCTGTTGTTAATCATTTAATGACAAATGATTAGAAAATATAAGTATGATTGAATACTTACGATATCAATGGATGCTCCTAGATGGGTGGAGTAATGAATTAGGGTTTGGATTAATAATATGAACATGAAACCCTATTCAGCTATAAAGGGAAACCCTAACCCTAATGATGGGAAGGTTGTATGTATCTTATTGCATAAGCCTTGTGAGGCATTTTAAATACTTATATGATAATTATAATGTTTAATGGCCTTGTGAGCCATGTGAATAAGTTGTTGCCTAGTGAGAGGTGACAAGATGTGTAATGGCCTTGTGAGCCATGTGAATAAGTTGTTTCCTAGTGAGAGGTGACAAGATGTGTAATGGCCTTATGATCCATGTGAATACTTGTACAACAAGTGAAATGAATACTTGGGTCTGCGGACCTAGAGGTAATGATTATCTATTATAGAAATAACAATTTTTTGTGATGATCCAAGGGTTTGAATACCTAGATCCAGTAACCATGATAATGATAATGTGAAGGGATGAGAATTCCCAGTATTGTGATAAGGGACTGAGATTCCAAGTATCATGTGTTTTGAAGAGTTGAAAAGTATGTGATAAATGTATTACACCTTTCTTTGTAGCATTTGTTGTGATTAATAATAATAACTTGTTTGGTGCTAAAAGAATGCTATAATACATGTAATACATCATTAGGAACAATAAAATGTTGCCCTGACCATAGATCCATCAGCGTCAGGATTTGCTGAATGGTGAAATGGGTTCCCCGCGGCATAACCCGGAGTGCATATTTTTGAATATGTGGGGGCATAAGTCTAAACGGATGACCATGTATGAGACGACCCCCTTACGATTACTCTAAATAAATGTCTCAATTGAGCACGGTGAACTGGCCCGTGGCTCAGAGTATGGCTATAGGCCTTGACTCAGTAATTTCATAATTGGGGACGGTTGTTAGCAGATATTCCCCTAAGAGAGTGCAATTGACACTACAACTCTGGGCATAGATGCCTAGTACCCTGGCACGCTCTTTTTGTAGATTGACACAAGATGTCACTTCCAGTGGTCTCATACTGACTGAGACAGCTGAGGTCATGGCAACCAGCTCTCCCATTGACCTTGTATGGTACCGACTTGTGAGAAGTTTTTGGTTGGTTGTAGATGAACGGAGTATACTTCATCTCCTCAGGGCATAAGTGAGATTGTAAAATATGTTCACTCATGTAGCATATCTGCTTAAGGATCGAATATGGAAAACATTATTTGATGCGCAATACAGTTATATGTCTTAGTTCACAGATGTTATTTATGTTTCTTTACATTCCTTGCAAAGCAAATAGATGATTCATAACTCTACCATGGGTAGATGCAATATTCTCCTTAAGAAAGGAGATTATCTTATTCTGTTCATACAATGATTAATCCTACTTGTTAAATATAAAAGAACCCTGCTCAGTTTTATAATGTTTATCTGCAATAATAATATGATCGACAGAGAGTTATATCTCTCGCTGGGACAATTATTTCACCCCATGGGATCCACAATTTTTACGTGGACATACACGAGGCAGTGAAGACCTTTCTGCAGAGGAGGAACAACAACTGGGGAAGCAATAACAACTCAGGTCGAGTGTATTGTCTGTCATGACTTGTAGATAGAAGTCATATGTGTCTTCTCTGTACTCTTAAGTCCTTGGAGTTGGTTCGTAGTGGTTTCATTAATGATATGAGATTTTGGCTAGAATGCCTTGAGGTTTTATGTTGCTCCAGTATGTGTTTTGATAGAGAAACTATTATATGGTGTCCTCAAGATGAGATGAAACAATGTTGTACAATGTAAATCATGATATGTATGAGTTTTGGATCTTTCAGTCTAAGTTTTCTGGACAAGGATCTCCTTATAAAATTGTTTTAAATTTTAGTGATTTTTGTTAATCTGATGTTTATGTTTATTCCTCTTAATTAGTAATGATTTGTTTGTCGGTTTGATGGTGGTCGCTACAAAATAAGCTATCCATTGTCAACAAGTAAGCTCCTTAAGTTGTTTATATAAAGGAAACCATATAAATCACATTATTAGGACAAAAATATTACATTATCCATCATTCCACTTTATTGGAGGAATAAACATTAGATCTTGACCATTGGGTCAAGTTCATATGTTAAAACCATCAATTACAATATAGATCTGACCATTGCATCAAGTAACCCAAGAAACCATTGGTCTAAGGCTTAATTGATGCTACAACTACAATGCTTAACTCAACATAGGTTGTAGATACCTGATCAACCATCATTAGTGACCATTAAATCACCATAGGTTTTTCGATCAACACTATATTCATTAATCAACATCAAATATTAAGCTAATGTCATCGTTGATTGATAACATCAGTAGAGTACTTAATGGTGGATCATTAAACTTCTTATTGATCTAAAACCTAACCTAAGGGGGTGACCGTAGGATGTCACCATCATCTGACACCTTTGATCTGGACCATCCATTGTCATGAAGACAACACCATAGAGTTGTTGCAATGGTACCCTCATCGGGTCATGGGTTTATAAAAGAAATCAGCTTAAAACCCTAAAATTGACCATTGGTTGATAGGTGCCTAGCACCATAGGTTGTCAAACCAACCTAATCCAAGTCATATTATACCTTAGGAATAACATAAACATGATCAAAGGTTTAGCTAGAACTAAAATCAGAATAGGGAACATTATAAAAATCACAATCCAAGTCAAGCATAGCTTTTTAGTGCATGGATCATCATTTTCAAGCAAGAACATGATCTAGAAAGCTTATGGTAAGAAAGAAACGTGGAGCAAGTTATAAAACTTTCCTCTAATGAGAATAATAAATCCCAAACAGAAGAAAACTCGGGAAGGTAGGGTACGAAATCCAATCATAAGTTGTAAACTCGTCCATCTAGCACCTTTCTTCATCAAATGAGCAAACCTTAAGCATAAGGAGCAAGAAAGGTAGGGTTTTAGAGCTTTAGAGCAATATCTACCATGGAACAGAAAGGTTCCGACCTGGAGAAAGGTAAGAGGAAGGATAAAAAAGAAAAAATGGAGGAAAAAAGGGGATTCTTACTCTTTTAGGTCAAGATCACTAGAAGGAAGCTTTTTCAACCCTAAAATGAAGTCAATTGCAACCCTAGATTCTTTTTCTAAGAAGGTCCCCTCTTCCTTCTTCCTTGGATAGGAACATTTGCAGAAGAACATAGGGAGAACGAGGTTGGGATAAGGAGGGAAGTGGTGAAGAGAAAATGGCTCGTTTTGGTGCTTAGGGATAAGTATATGAAACTTTAAGATAAAGATAAAGAAAAAGTTGAAGTTCCAGTATCTTTCCAATTGTCCCTGGCCTTAAACCATTAAGAATATACAAGAACACACACAAGCAGCTCCCCCACCGTCCATAGAGACATGCTTATCCCTCGTTTCTTGAATTTCCAAGCAAAACAAATAACTCATTAGTTGATAGCTACTAAAGGTAGCTCATCCATGAAGGGGTACCAAGCAGTCTTTCTCTCTCCACCTTCCTTCTCATCTCATCCTACTTACTCGCAGTAGGAGGAGCAGGTTGTGGATGTGTAGGTGGAATGGATGAAGGGTGGATGCACAAGCATGTCGCTCAACTTGGCTGTGGAGATCATCATCCACCAGGGGTCGAGTGCTTCTTAGACACAGACTGGTGGTGGAGTAGAGGATGAAGAGAAATGGAGGCAGAGGATTTGCCCAGGGGTCGAGCATGCTAGGTGCAGCCTAGTGGTGGTGGTGTTGTTGTAGATCGGAGGGAGAAGGGGTCGAGCTCACAAACGAGCAGCCTGGCGGCATCCCGAATCTAATGCCTCAAATGAGGACCCTACTGGTCCTATTTATAGGCTCTGGTCGGGGTCTTCACATTTTTGATGTGAGTCCACTTCAAATGGTTTTGAGTTTAAACAGTTTAGAGTTAAATGCCTCCAATTGGTCATCATCTTCACGGTCTTGCTGTCCAACCGGTCCTGGAGTCTTAACAGTTTTGGCTTCTCACGATCTTTCTTCTCATGGTTTGGAAAGACCCTTAGGCGTCCATGTGGTTTGAGAGCAAGAGGCTGCTACACGGTATTGGATCTCAGTAGGCTTCACACTCTTGTAGATCATTTCCTCTCAACCAGTCTTCATCTTAATGGTTTAATGCCCTAGTAGTCTAGGGTTCTTTACGGTCTGGGACTTATACATTCTCACGGTCCTGGGATCTCTAGACTTCACGGTCTTGCAAGACTGTCCTCACGGTTTGAGTATGTAAATGGTCTTGAAGACCGGAGGGTTCCAAACATTCTCGCGGTCTCTGCTTGGCCTAACGGTCTTGAAGACTGAAGGGTTCCAAACGTTCTTGTGGTCTCTTCTTGGCCTAACGGTCTTGAGATCGAGCACTACCAAACAGTTTCAGATAGGGTGTTTGATCAGTTTGGAGACCGATTTCCTCCTCATGGTCTTGAGACCATGAGGAGCATGTCACATGGTGAAGGCAGAGAGCGCTGACAGAGGGATGGAGGTCAGGCGCTGCGTCACTGGTCGTCGGAGGTGGAAGGTGCAGCTTCTTGTGGGGTTGTAGGTCGATGGAGATGCAGCAGGTGGAAGGCGGAGGTGTCGACACTGCTGGTGTGAGGATTGTAACACCATCAGGGTAGTTGCAGATGGTAGAGGAGGTGGCGACATGATCAACATGGTTATAGGTGGTGCTGCTATAAGTTTGCATTCTCAACGGAAGGAGGAAGAAGATGAAGGTGGAGAAGAACTGGTCGCAAGCACTGTTGGGTGGTCGCCTTCGCTCCTTGCAGTCTCAGGACTGTGGGAGTGCTCCTTTGTGGTCTTGAGATCATGAGGGATCTCACGGTCTTGAGACCGCGAGGAGTCCACGTGGTCTTGAGACCATGAGAAGGGTGACGGAGGAAACTGTTAAGGCAACAGAGAGGGTAAAATCGTATAGCCAAGACCAAGTAAGGTCAAGACCGTTAGGGTAGAAACAGGGAGAGCAAACCACAAGGGCAGGTTGCATGGGTGAAAATGAGAGGTCTAAGATGTTGACGAAGGTGAATTAGGGTTAAATGGAGGTGGTTTTGATGGTGAAATTGATGAAGATAAAGGTGTAATAAGCTCATAGTTTCGAGACCAATTGATCAAAACCGGTTGAGCAGAATGCACTAGTACAGAAACAACATTCAATGTCAATTTTTAGGCGTCATTTATTTAGGAAATCCGACGCCTATAACATTCAACGTCGGTGATGTAGGTCATCCGACGTCTATAGTAAAGACACAGGTACCGCTTTGTATTCAGTGTCGGCTGGGTAACACAAAATCGACGCCTAAAATCGCCCGCGAAATCCAATTTTCGAGCGAAAAAAAATTGGCCCCAAAGTGTCACATACAACGTCACTTTTTTAGCATCAAACCGACGCCTATATAAGATGAAAATTTGCGTGAAAAGTTCCATCTTAGGTGTCGGTTATCCTTTGATAACCGACGCCGATAATGGTTCCTGCCAAATTATTTAGGGCAAAATTTGTCTAATTGGACGTCAATTGTTTAAGTAGAACTGACGTCGAAGAATTTAGGTGTCGGTTTTATGTTATAACCGATGCCGAATACCCACTTAATAAACCCTCGAACGACCACTATTCCCCTTTCTTATGTTTCATCGTGAAGCAACTGTTCCGCCCCTCTACTCTTGCTGCGTCACCACCCGCCCACCCGGTGCTGCTCGCCACCTGCTGTTGTTGCTCGCCGCTGACGCCGGACGCCGTTGTTTGCTCGCCGTCGATGCCAGACGCCGCTGCTTGCTGCTCTGCGTCGCCTCCGCTGTCCTCTTTGCCGCCGACCGCCGTCTTCTTCCTTTCCGCCGCCTGCCATCCTTCCTTGCGGTCACCACTGTCCTCCTTACCGTCGCTACTGCCTGCTCTGTGCTCACCGCCGTCCTCCCTGCCATGTCGCATGCCTACCTACTGCCCGCCGTAGCCTCCAGGTAGTAGTCGTAGCCTCTGTTCTTCCTTCTCCCTAACTCTTTACCTACAACAAACACAACCGTGGCTGTGTTGGCCTACCACGGCCATGCTGGGTAGCACGATCGTGCTGTCCAGCACGGCCGTGGTAGGCCAACACAGCCATGCACGGTCGTGTTTGCTGTTAGTAAGGATATGAACAAATCTATATGTAATTCTTTATGTAAATTCTATGATACGAACAAATCTTTTGCTTGCATATATTTGTGCTTCTAATCCTAATGCTTGACCTAATTCAGTAAATTTTGATGCATGTTGAAATAAGATTTAAACTTGTCCATTCTAGCATCCTAATTTGATTTGATTAAACCCTAACATTGATGAAACCCTAACATCAATTGTGATGAAACCCTAACATGTACATATCTATTATTGTGTTTGTTGGCCTAGAAACCCATCCAAGATTTACTCATTAGGAGTAAATCTTGGATAGTCCCCGGTTTGGGACTGTTCTTGAACACCTAATCTCACTTAGGATGTAACTGTATAATGTGTATTGGGTTTTCGAGAAAATTTCGGTAGCATTTTCTCGTTTGTTCTCTAAGTACATATGTACTTAGAGAACAGTGGGGAAATGCTGCCGAAATTTTTTTGAAAACCCAATACACATTATACACTTACTAGTGAGATTAGGTGTTCAAGGATGGGATAGGTGGTACACATTTATTATATATAAGAATGACATCACATGTGTATGTTGGCCTAGAAAGTGAACAATCATTGTTCTTTATATTACTTGTACATTGGTATAAATTAGAATGAACAATCACTAAATTATATACTGTTTGTATGGAGTCCGGCTTCATTGTAGATAATAGGAGTAAATCTTGGATATGATGTAAGTGTATACCCTAATCTTGTCCTAATATATACTTGTTTTCTCTTTGATCATAGAATGGATAGATCATGGATGTCCATTCGCAATCGCTGCACCCCAGAGTTTATATCTGGTCTTGATCAATTTATTAGATTTTCTGAGGAACATAGGAAAAAACCCACAGATAGGTTCTACTGTCCATGTAGGCATTGCGGTAACAACTTAAAAGTCAGCACTAGTGAGGAAATCAAAAGTCATGTCATGTGCAACGGGATTGTACAAGACTATACAGAATGGCACTGGCATGGAGATATTTCAAACTCGAAACCAGTAGATGTCGATAGCAGTGCTTGGGTGGAAGAAGAAATTGCCTCTGATGACTTAGATGTGAACGAACCAGTTCCAGTAGACATCGTTGATGCGATGTTGGATAGTTGTAGGGTAGAGCACACTGATCCACCTCCTATCTTTAGAAACATTGTGCATGATGATGAGATACCGTTATACACAGGTTGTGCTAAGTTTATGAAGCTTAGAGCTGTGTTGAGATTGTATAAGTTGAAAGCTAACAATAGATGGAGCGACAAAAGCTTCACTTCATTGTTGAATTTGTTGAAAGAAATGCTTCCTGAAGGAAACGAGCTGCCAATCTCAACATACCGGGTAAAGAAAATGTTGTTCCCAATGGGAATGGAGGCCAAGAAGATACACGCATGCCCGAATGATTGTGTATTATTTCAAAAGGACTATTTAGATTTGAAAGATTGTCCAAAATGTGGTGCGTCACGGTATAAATTGACGACTTCGGGGGAGTCAAAAACTGGTTCTCCTGCCAAGGTGTTGTGGTATCTACCTATAATATCACGGTTTCAATGCTTGTTTGCAAATCTGAAAGATGCAAAGAATTTGAGGTGGCATGCAGATGTTAAGAAAAATAATGATGGGATCCTACGACATGTGTCTGATTCCCCATAGTGGAAGAAGATTGATCTATTGTACCCTAAATTTGGTGAAGAAGATAGGAATCTAAGACTTGGGATTTGTACATATGGGATGAATCTGTACGGGACATTGAGCAGCCAACATAGCACTTGGTCAGTCATGCTTGTTATATACAATATTCCTCCATGGCTGTGTATGAAAAATAAGTATGTTATGCTGTCGTTGTTGATATTGGGCCCTAAACAACCCAGAAATGATATCGATGTTTATCTTGAACCTCTGATTGATGACTTAATGAAACTTTGGGCTGAAGGTGTAATGACCTATGATGCTTCAGGAAGAGAGACATTTTGTTTGCATGCTATGTTGTTTTGCACTATTAATGACTTTCCAGCATATGGGAATTTGTCTGGATATAGTGTCAAAGGAGCTAAAGAGTGTCCTATATGTGAAGAAAACACTGATTCAATAAGACTAAAACATGGCAGGAAGACTGTATATCTTGGTCATCGAAGGTTTCTTTCAAAATTCCATTTGTATCGTAGGAAGCGCAAAGCATTCAATGGATGGAATGATGAATGGAGTGCACCTAAACCTATACTAGGGGATGTTGTTTATGAAAGAGTAAAAGACATTGACAATGAATTTGGTAAGAAATCACAATGTAGTATGGCCACACGGAGTGACAATTCTTCATTCAAGAAGAAGTCAATATTTTGGGATCTTCCTTATTGGAGTTCTTTGATAGTCAAACATTGTATCGATGTAATGCACGTTGAGAAAAATGTTTATGATAGCATCATTGGTACTTTGTTAAATATACCAGGTAAGACTAAAGATGGGATAAAATTCAGACTGGACCTACGTGAAATGGGAATAAGGTCAGAATTAACATAATTATGTGAAATGGGTAATAAAAGAACATACTTACCTCCCGCTTGTTACATGTTGTCTAGAAAGGAGAAGAAAGCTTTTTGTGAATGATTGGTAAATGTTATGGTGCCACGTGGTTACTCATCCAACATTCATAGATTGGTATCAATGAAAGATCTAAAGTTGATAGGTCTTAAATCTCATGATTGTCACACTCTAATGCAACAAATATTGCCCGTGGCAATTCGATCTATATTGCCGAAGCATGTAAGGTTTGCAATCACCAGACTTTGTTTCTTTTTCAACAGTCTATGCAGCAACGTTATTGACCCTAATACTCTCGATAATTTGCAAATAGAAGTGGTTGTTACCCTATGTCAGCTTGAGATGTATTTCCCTCCTTCGTTCTTTGATATCATGGTACATCTTGTTTTCCACTTGACTAGGGAAGTGAAAATGTTGGGACCAGTTTTGTTGCATTGGATGTATCCCTTTGAACGAAACATGAGTGTTTTTAAAGGTGATGTTCGAAACCGTTATCGGCCTGAAGGCAGTATTATTGAAGGTTATGTGGCGAGAGAGGTTATGGATTTTTGCAATGACTTTTTGAGTGGTAATAACACTCATGTTAATGACAAGAATATTGAGGAGGGCAAAGGAATTTTGGGATCAGGGGTGAAAGTAATCAGCCGTGAGCAGTTGGAACAAGCTCACTTGTATATTTTACACAACATGGATGAAGTGAGTGTTTATATCGAGGAACATACCAATTTCATCAAGAGACAACATCCTTGAGCAAGTTCAATGTGGCTTGCTAGAGAGAATAATAAGACTTTTACTAAGTGGTTTGAAGATAAAGTCTTACATCAACTATCTCAAACACCAAATGATAATACAGAAACTATCAAATGCCTCACCTTTAAACCAAAACCGAATGTTATGTCTTATGAAGGGTTTGACATTAATGGGTTCACATATTACACAAAGTGCCAAGATGATAAGAGTGTCGTCCAAAATAGTGGGGTCACTCTTCAAGCGTCGACTATGTATTTTGCAAGTGCAAAGGATAAGAGTCCACGTGAAGCTAAAATGTCATATTATGGTGTCATTGAAGACATATGGGAGTTTGACTACATAGATTTCCGAATTCTGCTCTTTAAATGTAATTGGGTTGATAACACCAAAGGAGTTATAGTGGATGAATTAGGTTTCACATTGGTGAACTTTGAAAAGATTGGCGAGAAGGGTGAACCATTCATATTGGCATCATAGGCGAAACAAATATTCTATATCGATGATCCTGCAAATGATAAATGGTCAGTTGTTCTTCATGGTAAAAGACAGTTCATTGAAGATCCTATAGATGAAGAAGAGTACTATGATAAGTATGATGACTCCAGTCCATTCTCTGTTGGGTTGACAACTCCACAAAATATTGAAGCTAATGATGACTTATATGTGCACAGAGATCACAATGAAGGATTGTTAATTGATAAAAGATCACAATTTTAGAGGCATGTATGTTTATATTTTTTTATTAAAGCTAAATGTTTGCTTTTTTAATATCAATATCATTTTCAGATTTGATTTTTCATTATGTTCTACTTAATACAAATGCTAAATGTTTGCCTTTTTCTAGTTAATAGAAATGCTAAATGCTTGCCTTTTTCTAGTTAATACAAATGCTAAATGTTTGCCTTTTTCTAGTTAATACAAATGCTAAATGTTTGCCTTTTTAATGACATTTTCAGATGGATGACCATGATGAGCATGATGTCCATGATGAGCATGAAGTCCATGATGAGCATGTTGTCCATGATGAGCATGGTAAGGATACCAATGTAAGTTCTAAAAACATATCCTATATTTCTATAAAATTCATTATCTTCTAGTTATGTCATATATCCCATATTTCTATATTGGGTTAATTCCGTGTATTTATTTTTGTCAAATTTTAGGTTGATGATGCACATGTACCCACTGAAGCACTACAGGAACTTGATGCGCATCACCAAAAAGTTAATAAGAAAAGGGGCATTACTCTGTTGAACAAGTTAATAGCGCTAAGTGGCAGTGGATCCAAATTGGTTGTGGAGTTTGATAATGGAGGAAATGCAATTGGAGTGAACCACAATAATTTTGTAAACTATCTTGGGGTTGTCACTCGAAGCCATTGTGGTGTTAAGTATGATAATTGGCATAAAGTTCCTCAGGCGAAGAAAGTATTGATATGGAAGGATTTATGCGTGGGTTATTATTATTTGCAATTCTATTTTATAGATTACAAATTCTATTATTTGCAATTCTATTTTTGGATACTAGTTAATAACAATTCTATTTTACAGAATCTATTTGCATTGGATGAGAAGCTGCATCGTAAAAGCATGATGCAACGCGCTGGAAAGATGCTTAGGAACTATAGGACAAATCGCAACAGAGAATACATAAAAGATGGTGATAAGAAGAAGAAGTCAGTCCTTGAACAGTGGAACTTCTTGGACAAAGAAGATTGGGACAATTTTGTTGCTTCAAGAAAATCTGAAGAATTCAAGGTATTAGGCGTCACTCCCAATTTAATTAATATATGTTGTATTCACCTATTCAAGATTAACATTTAGTGCTACTAACCAAATCATTAATGTGCATACTAACTAGGCTCTCAGTGAGGCGCAAAAAGCAAGGCATGCACTGAATGTGGATGACCACATTATGGGTCCAAAGGGCTATGCAAGCGTTTGCTAAAAACTACAGGCGGAGTTTGCTGCTACTCAGGAGTCTACCACACCCATGCCTCGCCATGATATCTGGATAGCTGTGAGGCAAAACAAGAAGGGTGAAATAAAGAAGCCCGTAACTGCTGAGGTGGCTGCGAAAATGGTAAAATACAACTCTTAGAGCAATCGTTTGAATATTGATTATTTGTGGTGTTAACTTACCAATTTATGTTGATGGTGATTAGCGGGAGCTACACGAGAAGAGGAAACAAGGAACGTTCATCCCTTAGGGCACAAGGGATGAATTGACAGTTGCTCTGGGTAACCCAGAGCATCCTGGACGTGTTAGGGGTGCAGGCGTTGGTGTGGGCATCAAAGCATTCTTTGGGCCATCCCAGCGCAAACCCAGAGCGGGACTTTCACAAGAAGAGGTAACCTATTCTTTTTTTAGAATGTTACTGCAAAAGGGAATTCAATAATAAGAAGCTAATGTTTCTTTTATCCATGTATAGGAGAATAAGATAGTCGAGGATATAGTTGCCAAGAAGGTCAATGATATAGTTGCTGAGAAGGTCAAGGAAGAATTCCTACGGTGGCAGGCATCTCAGGCTTCCAATCAGCCTATGGCGACCCAATCTTCTCCTGATGTACAGACTACAAGTAATCCTATATACCCACCGCCTAACATGTCTGCTGTAAGTATTGTTTATGACATTGTAGCTAGTCTTTTCAAGATGATATGTTTTCAAGATGATATGTATATATGTATAATATTCTTTACGTAAATTTGTAGGCATTGAAGCCATGCCGCTTAAGAATGTAAGACTATGTTGTTGCAGAGGCGCATGCTTACCTGTCCCTTCCTGGGGCAATGTTTCATGGGACTCCAATGCCACAGGGCTACGTTCGTGTGAGCCCGATATGTGTGTTACCCGATTGGAGGGAAGCTACATTGCCATATCCCCACCAGGATATTGATACACTTGCTGAGGCAGAAGGCGGGGTGATATTGTGGCCCAAAGCAGATGTCGTCTACACTACTGAAATTGTAAGATAAATTTACATTACTTTAGATTGTTAATGTGTATATATGAGGTCAACTGATCTAAAATTATATATACAGGTTAAAAAGAAGACACCCGGAGCACCTAGGCCTCCACCTCCACTTCCTACATTACCAAGTTGGGTTCCAACTGACCTAAAATACCCGTTAGGTCCTGCTTGTAGGGGAATGACATGTTGGCTATAGGCACATAATATACATTGCCCTATAATTGTTTCTTTAGAAGCAGATTATGTAGGTCAATAATACGATATCTCTTTATTTATATAAGATATTATTGAGTTGTTTATGTATGATTGGCTGAATACACCAATGGTAGAGACATGGATAAGGTGATATCTTGTTTATACATCAATATACCTTGTGTAAGATCCGGTGATCTGGTTTCTTATATATTAATGCATATGTAATACATGTTTTGTCGCTACTTAGTCAAAGATCAATGCAAACAATTTGAATTTGATCATGTGGGATTTTTGATTCCATCATTGATTAGTATGGTAGCTAAAGACCCTGATAGTGTTCAACAATACTGTATAGATGCTTTTACAATTTTCGGTCAACAAAAGAAGACGATAATAATAGCTCCATTCAATGTCAAGTAAGTTTACTTTATTTATAATTTGGACTTACGAAAATTCCATTTTTATTGTGCATTTTGAGTTATTAATTTTTAACTTTTTTACCTCTAGCGATAGACATTGGGAGTTACTAGTTATTGTCCCTGGGATGTTCACTGTTTATTATCTTGATCCTGCGGGAAGTACATTGAACACTAAAATTTGGACACGTAATGAGAATGCCATTATTCTAGTGAGAAATATTTCATTTTTATATCCGTTAACATATGTTATTACATTACTTTTTAATTATGCAATTTATTGTGTTACATTAACATGTAGGGGTTTAGATGCATTCAAAAATGCTGGAGAAAATGTCCCAAGGAGAAAGAACCAGCCAATAATTTAGGAGAACATAAAAGTAAGTTCCCGACTCCAATGTATATATTATTTATGTGATCTGTGCTTAGTTGTATTTTATAATATTTTGTATGTTTCAATTTATAGTGTGCTACACAAGACAACGGCTGCGCATGCGCATACTATGTGATGCAATTTATGCAAATGATTATCCGACATGCCGCATTGGATATTAATACCATCCATGAGGTATTATATATAGTCTCATTAGTTAGTATGAAATATATAAATCTTATTTTTATATTATTACTTATATATATACATCATTCTCTTTGCAGGTGTTTAAAACTGACCACACTATAGGTAAACGCTTAAAAAATGTACATGCTCCATATATGATGGAAGCATTAAATTAAGTAAGAGAAGAATGGGCAAAAGCCATACAAGTAGTGGCGATTGTAAGATATAATTGGGATGTTGATAGCGATGCTGAATGATATTTTGTAAATGAATATTTCTGAATGTTTATACATGTCTGAATGTTTCTACATGTATTTGAATTTTTCTACATGTGTGAATGTGAGAATTGAATTGATATCTGAATGTATCTACTTGTGTGAAAAAATATTTGTTGATTTTGTAGGTTTGTGGCCTGTTTGTAGGCTGATATCAATGGATGTCATAAACCTGTAGTTCAGAAAACTGAACTACAGGTTCTCATCCTGCTGACCAGCCACAGTAGGCCTGCAAACTGATAAAAAAAAATTTAAATTATAGGCGTCAGTTATTTATAGAACACCGTCATCAAAGGCTTACAGCGTCGGTTATTGGACAAAATCGCCGCCTAATGTGACAAACAGTCTGACCGTGCAGGAAACCACGGTCGTGGTGGAAATGGCGTCACTTATTCGTATAAAACCGACGCCTATAGTAATAAACACGGTTGTGCAGTGAAGCACAGCCATGTTGTCTGGGAGTATGGCGTCGGTTTTTCAGTTGTTAACCGACGCAAAAAGTGTCCTAGGTGGTGCCCTTTTTGTGGCGTGAACCCTATAGACGTCGGACGACTATATATAACCGACGCCTATTAATCATATAGGCACCGGTTATAAAACTGACGCTGAAGAGTTCGACCTTTAGCGGCGCCCACATAGGCGTCTCTTGAAAACCGTCGCTAAAAGGGGTTAAACAACTGACACCAAAGGCGTGTTCTATAGTAGTGATGAATGGGCAAACTGTTTGGTCAAGACCGATTGATCAAACCATTTTGTTCAAGACCGATCGATCTAACCGAGGTTGAGAGGTACTTGAGTGTAGGTGAGTTCCAGTTGATGGTTGAACCTCATCTCGACCTGCATAAAATCAATATAAACCCAGTTAACAATCTTAATAATTGAACCAATTAAGCAATTTTGCATATTGTGATATTTAGGAGATGAAATCGAATGTATTGAGTCAAGGGGGGCCCAAAATGGTGACTGAAAATCATGATGAATATGCATTCATCAAAACACCCTAAACTTAAATGTTGATCATCCTCGAGTAACACAAAATCTGAAACAATCACCAAATGAATACTTTCTAATCATGTGATTGCCTCATCTTCACATCATGATTTTTTTTCTTTCTTCTTAGTATGACTAAGCATCTCAACTTCTTGAGATCACTGAACACATCTTACCATATCTTCATTCCTAAGTTTGTTTTCCAAAGTCACTTCCTCCTCACTTTTTCCAACAACAAGCATTTCTAAGAGTTTCATAAGAGTCCAGAGATACCCGCAGAACAACAAGTGCGCACCTGATCTGACACTGGTGTTTTTTAGGGTAGTGGAGGCATCCATTGTGCCTTTAGGTGGAAAAAGGAGTGAAGGGTGGTATGGAAGGAAGATATAAATCTCTCCTCTATTTGACTCAAGATTTTTTTTATGATTGCAATTTCATGGATTGCGTTTTTTGTGCGAATCTCTCCTCTATTCAACTCGAGATTACATTTTCTTTTTGTGTGCACATTGGCATCTTTTCTTGGTGGTACGCCCCTATTTATTAGTGAGGGGTATGGAAGAAGAGGATATAGAGGGAGGTAGTGTGCCACCCCAAACTTAGGGTTTGGCACTATTTTGGCTATTTTTGTTTCTTTTTTATGGATGGAGGGGTACAAAGATGATAGAAGAAGTGTAGAAGAGAGTTCAGATTAGAATGCAACTTGATTTACAATTCAGTGCACCAAGTCATTCTCTTTATCGTACTCTGCTCAAATAATGACTTTTGAGGATCTACTTTGAATAAGAAGGGTATAATGATTTGAAATGCATAGAGAGAGAAACTAGCCAGCTAGGTAATGACTTTTGCTGGACAAAAAGCGTCAAAACTTCATCAAGTTTCTATACAAAATTTGAAAAGTTTTGAAACTTTTTTTTTGAAAATTTTGCTAGAAAAAACAACGATGAAATCTTAAGTCTAAAACAGATAGGAGTGGGTGGAAAGTAAAGTACATACCACCCACCCTCCACCCCAAACTTAGAAATTTTCTCATCCCGAGCAAACTCTAAATCCAAGATGGAGGGGAAAATTCATGCCGGTTGGACCCCTAGATGTGGTTGGGCTCCAATCAGCACGTGTCCTCCATCTGAAAATCTAAAAAATGAAGACTAGTCAAAACATAATATAGCATTGTTCGATGTGATTTTTATTTAGTGTAAAATTCTCTAAAAAGTAAAAATAGAATTATGGAAATTTTCTAATTCAAAACTAAAAGTAAAAACAAAATTATTGATCGGGTTGCCTCCTGACAAGCGCCTTTATTTTACATCGATGGCTCGACATGGATACTATCACCATGGTGGGGCTCTGGGTGGAGCTTGAGCTAGATTTTCATATTCTCTTGGTGGTTTCTTTCTCAGCCATTCATTAATCTTTAATATGATTTTGGCCTCTTGTATTCTTCCCCATACAGATCGAGCATTGTCAGAACACATAGGGAAACAACTTGAGTTATGTTGAATTGTTCTTTGTTGCTCTATCCAAGGTGGACAATAGATGTAGGGGATCTTAGCATATTCATTGATAATGTAGTGCTATTGAGGCTCAGAAGAAAAGTTCATTTGTTGATGCACTATCCCTCCATCATAGCAATGTTGATCATTAATGTCAATCAGATATGGATCTGGGGGGTGTTCTCAGTAAAAACTGTAGTCCAAATCTTGTTGCGAAGGGAAGATGAAATCAATAGTCTATGTCTGTTGGACTATAAGTGCATTCCATAGGATGGTTATTTCTAGATGAGGAGGCTCATGGGCACCTACAGAAGGCTCAGTATGTGTAACAACAGGGTTGAGAGGTCTCTCCTCCATAGTTGACGACATTTCTTTTGTCTCTACATAGACTGGTTCACTCTCAGTCTTCTCTTCATCATGGCCTTTTTCTGGGGGAACATCAAATTTTAAAGAAAGGAATTTCTTCTTCATCTGAGTGAATTGATTAACACATTCAAAAAAATATGCTTCTTCATCTTCAGTGCACTCCTTGGCACTTTTAGATGCATAGAAATCAAAAGATTGGTTTCCCACCCTCAGTGTCAACACTCCAGCTTCAACATCGATCAGAGCTCTAGTAGTAGAGATGAAAGGCCTTCAAAAAAGGAGGGGGTAGCGTGGATTCTCCCTAATATCCATAACTACAAAATCACACGGGACATATAAATCCCCAAGCCTTACAAGAATATCTTCTATAATGTCGATTGGCTTGATCATTGAAAAGTAAGCAAGCTCTGTGGACATTCTAGTGGGCAAGAAGTTGGAAAGGCCCAGTTTGTTGCATAGGCTGAGAGGGATGATAGAAATTCTAGCTTCGAGATCGGCTAGGCCTGGTTGGTTGACATAATCACTTATTGAGTAGTTAATTCCGAAGGTTCCTGGATCATTATCTTTGCGAGGCATCCTATCCATCACTAAATAAGATGAGGTTTCCGCCAATTTCACCATCTAATGTTCTTCAGTTCTGTGTTTCCAAATGAGCAGGAGTTTGAAAAACTTTGACCATTGAGGCATCTCAGCCATGGCATCCAAGAGAGGGATATTGACATACAACTTTTTCATGATTTCCTTGAATTTGTTGAACCTAGTATAGAGCTGGGTAAAACTCAGTCGATTTGGAAACGACACACGAGGTTTGTACACTGGAACAACTGGCTCAGGCAAGTCTTTTGCATTAGCAACAATAGGTCCCTTAGAACTTGGCATGGCAGTCTTATCATTTTGAGTGGCACCTTCACTATGCTCAGTACCTTGGTCATCTGTCATGGTGACAGGGATCATGGGTTCTGGTAAGACAAAGCTTGAACAAGTTGTCACAGCTTTAAGTTGTTCCACATGCCTCGGATTGTCTTCTGGTTTCCCAACTAAAGCTCCAACAGGTGGCTTGAGGCTAGCTACAAGTTGAGCTAGTTGAGATTCAATGGCCTTCTGGTGAGCCTATTGGTTAGCTATCAATGTTTGTTGTGACTGTAACATCTTCTCAATGGCTGATAGTTTATCATCAAGAGAGATGGGTCTAGCTTGTTGCCCTTTTTGTTGATTCTGGTAAGGGACTTGATTGGGGTCTTGGAACTGAGGGTTGTTCTAGTAATTGTTGTAGTTCCTGTTCTGGAAGTTACCCCTAAAGTTCCCTTGGTTCTCGAAATTCTGTTGTTGGTAGTTTGAACCAAGTTGATGTGAGTTTACCACTCCCAAAGGATTTCCATATTGAAAACTGGGATGGTTCCTATTCTGACTTGGATTGTAATAACCTTGACCAAGGATAGTGTTGATAGCATTCAGGCTTTCCATCTGGCCATTATCTCCTTGTCCATTGATTTTTCTTAAAACAACATCATAAAGAACATTACAGGATAAAGTAGAGTGGCCATTGCCTTTACAGGCTTCACAAAACAGAGAGGAAGATTTGACTTGCTCTTGTTGTTGAGGGGGTGAGCGACTTCTTTCATTGGAAGCATGAGATGATTCGAGATGGTCTTTCCTAGAAACTAGAAGCTTGAGAGATTCGGAAATAGACTTGTATTTAGGAGTAGCTTCAGCCATAGCCACCTTCAACACTCCTTTACCTACTAATCTACCCCAATTTGCTTGATTTTTAGCTTCGAGGGTGACAACCTTCCATGCGCTATCATAACTTTAGTGCATGAAGTTACCTCCAGATGAGGAGTCTAAGAACCTCTTGATGTCGGCATCCACACCCCTATAGAAGATCTCGATGAGTTGATTCTTAGGAATACCATGGTGTGGATACTTGCGCAGGAGCTCTTTGTATCTTTCCCATGCTTCATCAAGGGATTTCTAGGGACTTGAGTGAATTGAGTTATACATCCCCTGATTTCATAGGTGAGAGAAGGAGGGTAGAATTTTTCCAAAAAGACATTTTGAAGTTGTTCCCAAGTGGTGATGGGTTCACATTGCAAGGAATGATACCAACTTGTAGCTCTACCAGTAAGAGAGTACTTGAAGAGACAGAGTCGGATGGCATCATCTGTGACTCCATTTTGCTTTTTCATAGCACATAGATCAATAAACCTCAGAAGTTGTTCCTGACTATCTTCTCCTTTCTTACCATAGAATCGGCTGTTCTGAAGCAAGGTGATCCAATGTGCCCTTATCTCAAAATTGGCAGCATTGATGGGAGGAGGTTGCACTGGGTGATGAACATCAACAGCTTTAGGGATTAAGAACTCTCTAAGGTCCTTTTGCAGTTCTACTTCTTGTGCTTCTGCTTGAGCTACTCGGATCTCTATTTCAACTATAGCTCTGGCTTCTTGCATAAGCCTATCTCTTTGTGCAACAAGGGCTTGAGCAACTCTTCAGGCTATTTCCTCCTCTTGAGCCATCCTTTCTTGGTTCTCTATGTTCTGACGACAAAAAGTTCTATCTATCTCAGGATCAAAGCTAGCAATGAGACCAGGACTATTTGGGTGGTGCATGCAGTAGTCTTTGTTGGTACCTGGGATGGAAAGATTTTTCAGAAGTGAGATTGATGGAGTAGACCCGAATTCAAGTGAATGATCAATTGTATCAAAAGAAAAGTCAAGATCCTAGATTAGCCTCAAAAGAACTACTTTTGACTAACTGATTTCATTGTCCCCGGCAATGGTGCCAGAATTTGACGTGGTCTATTATCGCACTAACAAATTCACTCAGGGTTGAAATCCCTGAGGTTTTACCAGAACCTTGTAAAATAATACCACTTGCAAGTGGATTGGTCTTATCGTAGTATAGTTAAGGATCGAATCCCAAGGGACAATGTTTTTAAGAATCATTTCTAGTCTAGTCTAGTTCAAGAAAGACTAATGTTTAGAACAAAAGTTTGATTTGAGTTTAACTACACTAATTGCAAGAAAGTAAATAGAGAAATTAAAGTTAAATCTAGATTAATGATGGGATCACTGGGGTGGTCTTGAGTTTCACAACCACTACACATGCAAACATATCCGATCACAAACATCTAGGAAAGATCTAACAATCCATATAGAATTGTTGTGAACCCTCCCTGAGGGATGTTTAGGTTTGTGTGAGCTTAACCTTAGGCATCAGATGTCTTGTCTGAAGATACAGATATCCAACTAAAGCTGTGGCCCTCCCTAAGGGATGTTTAGGCACACAGAAGCGTCACCGTGGGCTAGATGGCTCGTCCCCTCACAAATCATACACTTACAACCTCAAGGAATCCCCTTCTATTTCTAGTTAGGGAGTCAACTGTGTTAATCGACATACTATCCTACATATTGAAGTTCTCGCCACATAGGAAAGAACAAGATAAAAGCAAGTAGGTGATCAGACTACAAGAAAACATCGACGATTAACAACGAAATGAAAAGTTATATACATTGCCATGGAATGTCAAAATGAAAGGACATGAAAGCATGTGCAGCGGCGCTAGTCCCCGCACCCCAGCAAAAAGGAACTACTCACTCATGATGTGAGAAATAAGAAGAATAAGAGAGAGGGAAGATTCTGCCATGAGCATGATGCAGAAGGTGGTCGTAGCTCGGTGAAGATGATGCGGTCTTCTACATCATGTCAGGGCAGATCTGGATGAGGAGTGGGGGACACCAAGACAGATCGGGCAGTCTTTCTTTATCCACCTTCCTTCTCGTCTCGTCCTCCTTGCTCACAGTAGGACGAGCATGTTCTGGATGCGTAGGTGGAATGGATGATGGGAAGATGCGCAAGCCTGCCGCTCAGCTTGGCTATGGAGATCGTCCTCCACCAGGGGTTGAGTGCTTCTTAGGCACAGACTGGTGGTGGAGTGGAGGATGAAGAGAAACAGAGGCGGAGGATTTGCCCAGGGGTCGAGCATGCTAGGTGCAGCCTGGTGGTGGTGTTGTTGTTGTAGATCAGAGGGAGTAGGGGTCGATCTCGCAAAGGAGTAGCCTGGAAGCATCCCGGATCTGATGCCTCAAATGAGGACCTTGCTGGTCCTATTTATAGGTTTTGTGTTTAAATGGTTTGGAGTTAAATGCCTCCAACCGGTCTTCATCTTCACAATCTTGTTGTCCAACCAGTCCTTGAGTCTTAACGGTTTTGGATTCTCACGATATCTCTTCTCATAGTTTGGAAAGACTGTTAGGCATACATGCGGTTTGAGAGCAAGAGGCTGCTACACTATCTTGGATCTCAGTAGGCTTCATGATCTTGTAGATCATTTCCTCTCAACCGGTCTTCATCTTAATGGTTTGATGCCCTAGCGGTCTAGGGTTCTTCATGGTCTGGGACGTACATGTACTCACAGTCCTGAGATCTCTAACCTTCATGGTCTTGCAAGACCGTCCTCATGGTTTGAGTGTGCAAACTTTCTTGAAGATCGGAGGGTTCCAAACATTCTCACGGTCTCTGCTTGGCCTAACAGTCTTGAGACCGAGCACTGCCAAACGATTTCAGATAGGGTGCTTGATCGGTTTGGATTCTGATTACCTCCTCACGGTCTTGAGACCATGAGGAGCAGGTCACATGGTGAAGGAGAGAGCATTGACGGAGGGATGGAGGTCAGGCCCTGCATCGTTGGTCATCAAAGTTGGAAGGTGCAGCTTATTGCCAAGTTGTAGGTCGATGGAGATGCAGCAAGTGGAAGGCGGAGGTGTCGACGCTGCTGGTGTGAGAACGGTAGCACCATCGGGGTATTTGCAGATGGTGGAGGAGGTGGCGGTGCAATTAGCATGGTTGCAGGTGGTGCTGCTATAAGTTTTCATTCTCAGTAGAAGGAGGAAGAAGATGAAGGCAGAGAAGAACTAGTCGCAAGTGCTGCTGGGTGGTTGCCTTTGATCCTTGCAGTCTCGGGACTATGGGAGCACTCCTCGTGGTCTTGAGATCGTGAGGGCTCTCACGGTCTTGAGACTGTGAGGAGTCCACGTGGTCATGAGATCATGAGAAGGGTGACAGAGCAAACCGTTAAGGCAACAAAGAGGGTAAAACCGTATAGCCAAGACCAAGTAAGGTCAACACCGTTAAGGCAGAAACAACGAGAGAAAACCACAAGGGTAGGTTGCATGGGTGAAAACGAGAGGTCTAAAATGTTGACGAAGGTGAATTAGGGTTAAATGGAGGGGGTTTGATGGTTAAGTTGATGAAGATAAAGGTATAATAAGCTCGCGGTTTTGAGACTAATTGATCAAAATTAGTTGAGCAGAACGAATGGGCAAACTATTTGGTCAAGACTGATTGATTAAACTGTTTTGTTCAAGACTGAACAATCTAATCGAGTTTGAGAGGTTCTTGAGCGAAGGTGAGTTCCAGTTGATGGTTGATCCTCATCATGACCTGCATGAAATCAATATAAACCCAATTAATAATCTTGATAATTGAACCAATTAAGAAATTTTGCATATTGTGAGATTTAGGAGATGAAATTGGATGTATTGAGTCGAGAGGGGCCCAAAATGGCGACTACAAATCATGATGAATATGCATTCATCAAGCATCACCATCACATTCCATACTATTCTCAAGTATGAATCCACACATAAATAAAGGTATAACCATCAGGTTACATCATACTAAGGTTTCAACAACAATAAGAGAGTACTCCATGATTGTATTAATCATTCAAGGATTATTCATACCCAATCACCATCATTTAGTTATATTAAAGCTAGGTATAACAAGCTATGCCTCATTAGGGTTACCCATTAATTCATTATGGTGATTATCAATCATAATCATACGAGGGTAAGGGAAATACTATAAGTTTAAGGCATTGAACCATCAAATTCTCATTATTAGAATCATAACATTACACTATAGGCTTCACCCAAAACAATGGGAATATTGAGGCATCAACTTCTAACCATTAAATGTTGAAAAGATAAATCCATTGATCATTTACATAATTAAACATCTTGAACAAACAACCTATGAAGTCATTGAGTTGTGCTCTATAAAGAGTCACCATCTAACCCTAGATATCCCTCGATTAACAACATAAAAAGTTCCATTGAGAGTACAGTAAAACCCATAAGCGATTGTTTATTTCAAACAAGTCGTCAATAAGTGAGCTTCTTAAGTTGATCTCATAAAGGAAGCCATCTAAATCACTTTATTAGGACCAACATATTACATTAATCATCATTCCAATTTATTAGATAAAGAATCATTAGACCTTAACCATTGTGTCAAGTTCATATATTAAAACCATCCATTGGAGTATAGGTCCAACCATTGCATCAAATGACCCAAGAAACTATTGGTTTAAGGCTTAATTGATGCCACAACTAAATGCTTAACTCACCATAGGTTGTGGAGACCTGATCCACCATCAGTAGTGACCATTAAGTCACCATAGGTTGTTAGATCATCACTAGATTCATTGATCATCATCGAATATCAAACTAATATCATCATTGATTGATAGCATCACTAGGGTACTTAGTTGTTAATCACTGATTCTAATTAGGCCAACACCTGACCTAAGGGGTAAACATCAGTTGAAACCCTTGGTCACCACCATTAGTTGTCATGAAGAAAACACCATCGGTTGTTGTAATGGTACCACCATTGAGTCATGTGTTTATAGAAGAAATCAGCTTTAAACCCTAAAATTGACCATTGGTAGATAGGTCTTTAGCACCATCAGTTGTCAAACAAACCTGATCCAAGTCATATTATACCTTAGGAACAATGCACACATGATCACATGTTCATCTAGAACTGAAATGAGAATAGGGAACATTATAAAAATTGAAATCCAAGCCAAGCATAGCTTTTTTTAGTGCATGAATCATCATTTAAAAGCAAGAACATGAGCTAGCAAGCTTATGGTAAGCAATAAATGTGGAGCAAGTTATAAAACTTCCCTCTAATTAGAAGATAAACTCCCAAATATAAGAAAACATGAGCAGGTAGGGTAGAAAATCCAAGCATAAGTTGTGAACTCGTCCATCTAGCACCTTTCTTCATCAAATGAGCAAACCCTGAGCATAAGGAGCAAGAAAGGTAGGGTTTTAGAGCTTTAGAGCAATTTTTACCATGGAACAGCAAGGTTCCAACCTGGAGGAAGGTCTAAGGAAGGAGAGGAGCAAGATAAATGGATAAGGAAGGAAGAAAACCACTTTCCTTGGTCAAAATCCCTAGAAGATGACCTTGGAAACCCTACGTAGGGCTAGATGGAGCTCTAAAAGACCTTCTCCAAAAAGAGGTTGTCTTCTACCTTAGAATACTTGGTTCCACAGAAAAATAGAGTGGATTCATTTCTCTAGGTTAGAGTAAAGAGAAAGAAAGCAAGGTTTTGTACTTGGGTAAGGAAGAGGTAAATATAGCCCATGGATAAGGATGGAAGCAAGCATGAAGTGTACAAGTAGCTTCCCCATGTGTCCATGGCCTTAAACTATTAAGGATATACAAGCAGACACACAAGAAACTGACCCACCATCCATGGATACATTCTTATCCCTCATTTCTTGATTTTGCAAGCAAAGAAAATAAACCATTTGCATGATAGCTCCTAAAGGTAGCTCATACATAAAGGGGTAAACCCTAAAATACCCTTGAGGAAAACACCTCCAAACCAAGGTTCAACTAGGCACCCAATGGCTCAAAAAAATCAATAATGATGAGAGACCATCCAAAGACCATAATGAAAGTGATAAATCACAACGAAAACCTCTCAATTGGGTAAATTGCAGAAAAATCCAAAATGAGCATAAAATTGCATAACTTGCACAAAGAATGTCCAAATTGGACCAAACTTGAAACTTAAGCTTGTATTATGATAAACAAACCTTTCACAAGGTTATAATAAAGTTCTAAACATTCAATTATGATAGTTAAGTATGTTCAATACTTTGAACAAGGTCAAGGGTCTCTCACATTCCATCCAGCCAGACGATCATCTAGTTAAGGCGAGATGACCATTTCGGCCTTTAAGGCGGACACTCCAACAACGACAGATGTTTCTACTTTGAAATTGAAAAGGCACCATAACCTCACCAGATGGCCATTTGGCCAATCCAAGACGGTCGTCTTGAACCTAGGAGGCACACTCAAGAGAAGTTTAATTTTTGCGGCCATTTTGAAATTTGAAATGTCCCTTTGACCACCCAAAACACCAGATGACCATTTGGGATCTTCGAGATGGGAAACTCACTTCTCCAACTTGACTTATAAAATGAGTATTTCAAGGATAAGCCATTCACACCCTCTCCCTCAAGCCAAGTAGCCATCGTCACCTTTGCAGCAGTGACCGCAAGTTGTCTTCTTCTCTGATGACTTGCTCCCAGTCGACTGCCTCTTCTTATCCAACGGTCATCTCGCGTCCTTGCTCTGACCATCCCAAAGTTTTATCCCACCGTATCACATCTGGGATGGGCATTTCACCACCTTCTCTAATCTTCCACTACTTCCCTTCATCATTTTCTCCCTCAGAATCTTGTTAGCGCTAACCAGCATCTCATCCCAGGAAGACGCCAACGTAGCCAGCCAGATAGTTGTCTCAGTCGGTGAGACTGTCATTGTTCAACCACACCATCTCCGCTCGCCTCTCAAGTTCTAGCCAATCACCTCCCACCATTCGAGTCGGCGACACCATCCATAGAAATTACATGCCACCTCCCTTCTACTAGATGGGCGCCTGGCCATCGAGATGGCTGTCTCGTGACCCAGTGCGACACAGACATCTCAGAGCGAACCAACCATCTCACAAAGTGAGTCAACCATTTCAGCACTGCCCAACCTTCTCCAAAACACCTACACCTTCAGAAGTTCTTGATCTAGATGACCATTTGGCTTTGACTAGATGGTCATTTCGTTGCCCAACCGATCATCCTGCTTCAGCCAGATTCCTGTCTTGGGATTCAGTAGTCCTTTGACATGTTCAACCGCTTCCACAAGAACATGGGCAAGTCCCCCGCCTCCTCCTCCCATGAGACACCTCACCGTTCCACTGCGAGGTAGGGAATTCACATTGAGGAGCCCACTAGAGAGTCCTTGTTGTAGATCCACACGGAGATGGACCATGACCTCGAGTAACTAGATGAGCAAGTTCGTCAAGTGAAAGTGGGTCATTTCCAATGTGACCCTAATTCAGTCGATAGACACCCACCTCACATAGCCCCACTCCTGGAGAAATATGCTCAGTTCATCAACCACTGCCATTTAGAAAGATTCACGAAAACCTTTACAATTGGCATTGACCTCCCATGCTATGCCTTTAGCACTACTTTGAACGCATTTGGGATTAAGGAGGCAGCTAACAACATCCTACACAAAACACATTCTCTCCTTCCCCTTTTGGGTCACTTTAGTGTATAGTAACCTCACCCTAGAGATCATCACCACCTATCGTTGTCTTCACAACTCATGGGGCAACTCCAGCTATACAGATTGTGTCTTTGGAAAAAAATTTAAGATCTCTTCTCGCCAGCTGACGTCTATCATTCATGACGAGGGCGAGTTTGACTGGCTCTCCTGTTGCATGGCTCACCATCACAACATCCAGTCTGACAATTACAACACAAAAATGTTTTGGTCTGACATCATTGGACTTCCACCTACGTTGTTCACCAGCCTCGAGGCATCTAGAATCAACAACTCGATGGTCTACTATCTTCACCAAATACTGGCTCACACCTTCTTTGGCAGGAAAGGTACTTAGGGTGTCTCACTCTTTCTGACCTTTACACCTTGTGGCGTCTTTTGCACAGTGAGCCATACAACTGAGGCAGTGCTATGATCGATCATCTGAACTATTAGGCCACCCCATACCACTTCTTCCTTTTATTGCATTGGCCATATAGTCACATATATTGTACTTTTCCCGGGCTACACTCGTATCTCCTTCTTGCCACTGAAACCAAAGAATCACTTGATTGACCTTGCACACTTTAAGGGGTGCAAGTTCCTCTTTCTAGGTGCCAATGGAGTCTACTAGTTTCTCTTTAAAGACTCCCGCATCATCCTCGAACTACCACGACATGCTAGGTTTGCAACCACCAACCTAGTTTTTGACTTGTCTTATATGTCAACGCATATTAAATGCTTCCTTCTAGAGCATCCCTACATGGATGACATTACTGAGCCCACAACCTATAGGAGGAGTGTTTCCTTGGAGGCACATGATGATGAGACTAGACCATCACCTCATCCTTCTTGACGCTGCACTAGGACATGCAGGGATGCTCAGGAAGGCCTCGAGAGCCTTATAACTTTTACGAGATCTGAGATAAGTTGGAGGAAATCCAACGTGAGCAGTAATGCCAAGGTCACCAGCTAAATCACATGTACCTGATACAACACTCCCATGAGTCTTGGAATGTGCACTAGGGCCACTACGATGCCAGACGACCTCAATATGAGGAGTATGGGGCCCATCAAGACTTTCCTGACCCCAACTCCCCATATTGGGGAAACTACTAATACTACAATCCTCCATCATCTTCACAGTTTCCACCTCCAGAGTGATTCTCTTCCCTCCATCTATAATTTAGTTTTTGCTCGGGAAGAGCATAAATCTAAGTTTGGGGTGGAGGTGGGTGGTGTATTTCTATTCCACCCCCTATCTTTTTCCTTATTTGCATTATTTTACTTTTTTATTGTTTTGAATGTAGTTGCTTTATTCATGGCCATTATCTAGTCAGCCATGCCTCTTTGTTTTCCTTAGTTGTAAAAAGGTCATTATCTAGTTGGGCCATTGAGTAGACATCTATCATTGTACCCCCAAATGAATTTCGTAAAACTTTTTGCAAAATCTATTACAAATTGCCAAGTTTGAAACCACCTTGCCACCTAGGACCCCTAATAACATCACTCCCTAGAATGGTTGGCAAGTCACATGGAATCAATCAGAACCAAGCATAATTTTCCATATATTTAAATAATAGATTATCTTGTTATAAAACTTGTATGATGTGATTTATAGGAATACTCTAACTAGATCAATGACACTCTCTAGAAGAAAAATGTTGAAGTTATAAGCACAAGGACACCTCTTCCTTCCCCCTATTTTTATTCTAAAAATGAGAAGCAAAGAATGACCACCGGAAAAAAATCAAGTCTGAGGTGGCACACTTCCCAAATAAAAATTCCATACCCCACAAAGGGGCCTACCACCAAAAGATGCCAAAATTACATATGAAAAAAAAATTGTGACCAATGCAGCCACAACTCCAAAAATTCATATCCCGAGTCAAATAGAGGAGGGATCACTACTTTTCCTCACACCCCTTCATCCTGTTCTTGTGAAACAACTCACAAAAAGTAAAAATTGAGAGTGTCAAAGGAAACGTAAGATGAATCCTATATTTCTACAAAAACTTGATTTAGAAGCAAGATGTAATAATTGTTTTGATAGGGAATATAGAACTTTGTGCTACATGGTTCTAGGAGACTGGGTCAATTGGACAAAATTTGGAGGTAGGGATTATAGTGATGTTGCAAGGGTGAGGAATGACATGTTGTGAGTATAAATTGGACATTATCTGTACTTTTATTTTTCTCAAGATGAGAAAAGATTCAAGTTTGGGGTATTTTGATGAATGCATATTCATCTATTTTTATGCATATTTTTCATAATCATATTCAATAGAATTAATCTATTTTTCAGTAAATTATGGGCCAAATTGCAATCTAACCAACTTTTTATTTATTTTGCAAATACTTATCATCTTTCTCACTTTTTGTAGGGATTTTCTCTAAAACTAAATTTTGACCTACTGAGCCTACATGACGCTCGTATCGCTAGGCCCAGATGGTTGGCTCATCCCTAGAGACCCCCCACGATTAGAGACAAATGGACAATTCAACCCTTGACTCAACATGCCTTCTCAACAATCCAAATGGGTGTCTCACTTCAGCGAGACGATCATCTCATGAACCCAGACGAGCATCTAGGATAGCATAGATGGCTATGTCAGCTTGACCTAATATCAAATCAATTCACAAAAGGTGCTTCCACTTAATTAGGGTTCAACTCTTTTATCACACACAAGGCAACATGAGGCAGGCATCTTGCATCATCTAGACACTCGTTTTGAACATTACTTAGAGCCCAAGAATGCAACCAAATGGGGCCGCCACAACCTCATTAGGGTTTTCAATCGGATGCTTCTAGAGACATGCCACATTATTGCCAGAAAACCATCTTGGCCAGAGATATGGTCATTTTATAGCTCACGAGCAGTGTTTTTAGCAGCCACCGCACCACTTGTTCCTCCCCCCTTTTAGGGTTTTCCACCCCTCTTTCCCCTATAAAGGAGGGGGGACTCCACTAATAGAGGGGTCCTCAATTTTGTACTTGCAATGTATTATTGAAGCTCTGTCTTTCATTGTATAGATGTAACATTTGAATTCTACAATAAAATTTGGTTCTTTGTCTCTGGATCTGGATTTCTTCTTTGTTCTTATTCTTTATTCTAGCTCTATCTTTTGGAGAGGGGGATTAAGAGAGAAAGCCATTTAATTGTCACCACATTTGGTATCCTTAGTGATTTTGGTCCTTGTGGTCTATGAATTCCTACCTTCTTCCCATTGTTTCTCCATTCCTTGCTATGACTAGTGACCAGTTCCCTTATCGAGGCGAGGGGAGTAGTCCCTTATCCATGTGTTGATCGGATCAAGTTTTACACGACTATTTTAGATGGATGGTTTTTAGTTTAGAAATTTTCAATTTCAATGAAGTAATTAACCATTTTTATTGCCAGTTAATTATGGCAGATTTGACCGGGGAACCCAGGTTTAGAATGCTCAAACTCATTACTCATGGATTTGGACGTGACTATGGAAAAATCCTCTTTACGATGAAGGACTAGGATGTGTTAATGTCAGAACCAATGGGTTCACATGGAGTTCATATTTTATGTTTTATTTATGAATGATTCACATACCTTCTTATATCGTACTTGTCATGAATCTCTTGATCTTGTCATCATTTTGTCTAAGGTGGTGAAACCCCCAAGCCTGGATACTTTTCCTTCTGATTCAATTGTTCTTTCAACACTTGTTTCCATCGCTCTCTTTTTATTTGTTGCATTTTAGTTCTTATTTAGATAATATTTCTTTTCTAACAACCTTCTTCATTTCTTGTGTTAGCATAATATTTCTTTTCATTGTCATTAGCGTAATCTTTTACTTTCCTTGCACTTTAGTTTCTTTTCTTGCACTAGTGTAATCAAATAATCCCCAACTGGAATTCACTTTTGGTTTCTTATTAGAAATATACCAAAAAGAAATAATTGCAAAAATCAATCGAGATAATGGAGAACACTCTTAATAATGTTGTCATTTGGGATCGACCCTTCTATAATAGCCTTAACAAGAAAGTAAAAAAAGATTTAAATATGGGATAATAATCTTAGTAAATTGATGTGCTCTTCGACACGTATCACAACTCGACCGACAACATTCATTGATTACCTTAGATGCAACCATTAGTCGAGTTTCCTATCAGACAAACTCAACCCACAACAACAGTTTGACTTGTCATCTAGTTTTGTTGGTTGAGTTACCCTAAAGGTGACTCAAGTCGACATCACTATATGGTAAAGTGCAGAAAAGTGTTTCTTGTCAGTGCTGCAAACATCAAAAATAGATATGTTGGAACCCCCAAAAATAGCTAAAATTCAATCTAAGTGTTTTGACTAGCTAGAAGGAAACCTCAACTATAAAAGGGGACCTTGTACTTCAGTCCAAGTTTGCCTTGTATGCTCCCTTGATATAGTTGAGTGTTTGAGACTCCAAGAGCCCCCAATCTCCCTCAAGCTTGTTTACTACTCTATAGCCAATCTGAGTGAGTTAGGACTTTGTAAGATAGTGGTTCCATTGTACATATTGTGAAGCTCTCCACTCTCCTTCCAAATTTCTCTCTAGAAACTTGGTGATTTGGAGGTGATATACTCGATAAATGAAGTGTTTATCAAAGGTTGAAGATCTTCTACAGGAATGGGTAAGATATTGGCTAAGGCAGAAAATTCTTGGTAGGTAGATAGAGTAAATCCTTTGTAATGGTTATTAGATCCTTGATCCAAAAAGAATTCTAGTTTATGCCTTGCTCTTGAAAAGGGTGGACATATTTTTGAAACACATATAGTGCAATATTTAGAGTGAGATGACACATAGAAACTATATGTGTTAAACACAAGTGTACGGGTCATGTAATACATGCCTATGAGGATCGAGTGTCTAACTTAGGGAAACATTTTCCAAATACTACTACTAACTAAACCTAATCATCTAGGCTTAGAAAAAGGTATTGGTTGGCATTTTTTTAACTAAGAAAAATAATTAAATCTAATTTAAATAGTTGTGATAAGAAATACATGGATTCCTCTAAATTTTGGTTCCACCAAGGCATGCATTTCATTGCATTAATAATCATTCACCCTTAACTCTGGATTAAAGACCTTAGCAAGTATTAAGCACTCCCATAGCATAATACACTATGTAGTCTAAAACAAACCCCACTCCCATAGCAGTTTAGGAATTAGCTAGGTACATTACCGATGTCTTTAAGTGCTTCTCTTTGACAACCGTAAGCCCTCACCTGAGGCTTAATACGAGCTATGTGAATCTATGGCTTTTCCAAATGCCATTTTCTCTCTCGAAGCAATTAGTGGTCTATTAGTTCTTTTATTTTGATCAATCATAAACAAATTGATAAGAGATCATAGATTTAAGTCCAAAATGAAGTAAATATATTATTTGCTCATAAAATTCAAATACAAAGCAATATCGGGCTTATCACGGGACTTAAGGAAAATGTGCTTTAGTCCTGTATGATTGCTCTCATCATACAAAGAGATAGAGAGGGAGAAGTGAACTAAACATTAGAAAATCAATGAAAAGTCCCTGGAGTAAGTGTGACCCAACAATCCCTTCTGGTGAAAACCTTGATCTGCAACAGTTTGACTGCAAATTTGCTCTCCAAGAGTGCCTGGAGCATCCTCTATGTGTCTATCTTCTTTTTGTCCTCTTCTCTCAGCTTTGTACTTTGTTGCAATGTGACTAAATGTGATCTCCCTTTTTGGATGAACTCCCCTTAGGTCATAATTGGGGATTTGGCTATCATTAAGTTACAATAGTTGGATCTGACATGATTTTCAATCTACACTAATCATGTAAATTGAGTTGTCGTCAATCTTGAAACCCTCAAAGTGTTTTGGTACTATCGACATATGTTTTGAGAGCACCAAGTTGCATTATGTGAGTTGTGACTTGATCATGGTGCTAATGTCGATACCACTGACTGGCATGTTGGTGGCAGTGAGGAAATTAAACTCGATTCTTGATGCTCTCTAGATGGTAGGTCGATAGCACATACTCCTTACTTCAGTTGCATCAACTCCATACTATAACACCCCTAACCTGGGTTTCGGGATAACCCTAGAAGTTTTGCCTAAGTAAGTTGTTTAAAACCTTGTCTTAATCTTTTGAAAATTAATTAAGACTTGAGTAGAGTTTATTTCTCAATTTTGAACTTATTTGCAAATTGTTTGTGCCTTATATGATAACTTCGGTAAAGATTGTAATTTACCCAAATGAGGGGTTTATGTGAAAATTGTCATCTATAGAGTGTTCCTTCTCTCTCTTAGAATCATCTAGAGGAGAGATAAAGAAGGAGGCTCTTTGTTTGAGTCTTGGTTGAATCATAGCATTCATTATGGTGAACAAACCAAAGAATGTTGAGTATTTTGAACATTAGATGAGGTTACGTCGAGCTATGAAATGTATATGGGAGTGCCTATGAGCTTGGAAGCCATAGAGGAGGTACCATATCGGTTTGGTAACCTTTGAAAGTGTTCATAACAGGATAAGCACCTCAAGTAGGTAAAACATAACGGTTTACATGTTCCTTGCAAAAGTAGTATTGGTTTGCACATAATGTGATATTGGGTTGTAATATTTTGTCAAGAAAGATACCCAATAGTTGACATCTTATCTATGGATTATCCTCATGTTTTTTGCAGGACAATATTATTATGGTTGCATGGAGTCACCATGCATGGACACATGTCACTTAAGTTCACATGGTGATGACACCTTACACATACTCTCTTTCATGAGCCTCAACTATATATAACCCACTTTTTACCTCCTAGTAAACCTTTCAACTCCTTTACCATCTCTTTCTTAGTGGATGAGCCTAGGAGCTCAAGGAGAAAGGGGAAGGCTGGTCAACTTGTCCAAGGTAAAGCCATGATCATGTTCAACCTTAGGAAGACTATGCTTCTTGGACCATGATTCTTTCCTTCTCTTCCTTCTTCACCAAGTTCCTTACTATGATATCTTATGTCATATAGAAGTGTTGTGATTGAGTCTTAGACTTTTGATAAGTCATCTTCAACCTTGGGAACATGGAGCTTTGGATCTTTAAACTCTTGTGTTGATCTTGAGACAGGTTATATAACTTGAACTCAACTTCATTATTATTCACCCTCTGTCATGCAATATTTGGTGATTTTTTCTCTACTTCGACTTTTCTTGTTTGAATGATGGTTCTATCAGTTCTAATGGATATACAGGGTGGTTGTCCATGAAATAGAGTAGTAATGGACGGAGGGTTGGATCTTGAAGATGATGGAAAACTCTATGCAAAAACCGATATCGATTTGTGGGATCCCTAACCCGATACAAGGGTGTATGAATGGAAAATGATACACATGAATTCCTAACTTCCCATTAGTTTGTTACATATGTAAGACTACTATCCTTACAATTGTCTAACCTGCCACCCGAGGCTAAAGAATAAGTGTTGGCATATATGCCCATAGAGCCATCCCAAGCGATTGTATGGAGTCAGATATTAATTAATAAACTAATGCAATTATTTGGTTAATTAATGAATTCCAAAATATTCTAATTAATCCATGAGCATTTTAATTAACGTAGTGTTTTAGTTTGCCGATGGGTTTAGGAATGCCTAATTCCCTTCATCTCCTATTTAAAGGAGTTTGGCGGCCGATATCTATATAAAATATCGAGAGAGGCTTTTCAGTTTACACTCACGTACGTAAACCATAGTCGTCACCGTCCTTAGGAGAGAAAGGTGAAGAATGCACCGCTAGCACGCTGCCGCTAGCACACCGCCACACAGACACGACTCCTTCCCGCTAACTTAGGAAGAATGACGTGGAGTTCCAGTCCATCTGAGTGGACGAAGTAGAGATGAAGACGCTGAGATGCCTGCGTTCAGAGGACATCAATGACCATCCGTGTGCATTACGAGCAGCATACATCATCACATGAAAGGAGCACCGCCGGATCTTCCTACGACAATGAATGGGAAAGAAATTTTGTCTGTGTAGGCCAACATTGTTGCACACCTTTGTGTAGTGGGACATCGCCGGACTTGCTCCGTGATAAGGTATATCCCACAAACACTCCTTCCAAATACGCTGTTGTCGATGAGATCTTGTTTTGGTTTGAGTGGAATTTTTGTTGCTTCCACTGCGCATGTTTTCTCCACAAAACTCAACAGTGGTATCAGAGCAGTGTCGATCTATGGTGTATTTGGATTCATTTTGATATGATCGAATCACTGTATACTATTTTCTATGTTGCATACGATGCGAATTAAAACTTCTAATGTGCAAATTTAAACGTAATTCCACATACGCCGCAGGCTTCTATTTTTGACGTTTCAGATGGGGTCGAATATGGAAAATATTGATTTTCCTAAGTGCACGGAAGTAAAATTCTATAGACCTTTCTGGGCGCTACCCCTGTGTACCCCGCATTATCTGTGTGGGAGTCAAAATTTTATTTAATGGGGAATGTCCTGCATTAAAAGTACTACAATTTTAATATGTATATATGTATATGCAGATATACCTATGATATCATACACGTCACAATTAAAATTTTGTATTATGTGGTGAATGCATGCACAGTTATGGCCTAATATCCCCTTTTGTGAATGTTGTGAATGAATGTGGATGTACAATGGTTGCATATGGATCCTTTGTATAAAGTATTCAGCTTGCATGCCGAGCCTCATCTCATATTTCAAAGTGTAATTAATTCTTTTTCTTTATATTTGTACTCATATGATGTAATAGAGATAGGATTAGTTTTAGTTTTGTAAACTTGATGTAAGGAGGCCACTTGAAGATCCAACTCCAAGGAGCATCCATGGAGAAGCACCATGAAATCTAATTCCAAGAAGCAACTTGAAGATCCAACTCCAAGGAGCGTCCATGGAGAAGCAACAAGAAGATCCAATTCCAAGAAGCAACTTGAAGTTCCAACCTCACAGAACATCCATGAAGTTGTTCATTGTAATGTTGATCCTTACAGGCTTACAGGTTGATTCATAGGTGTTGCATGAGATGCATAACACCATAGGTGGACCATAATCCTTTGTTTCTCCAAAGGATTACAATAGTATGGCCATAACCGATGTATTTGTGTTTATGATTGCATGTCTATCATTTGTTGTTATGGATATAGTAGTATATGACACGTACTATAAGTATGTGGTGTTTGGATATGTATATGTATTTATAAAAGCCCTCTATTAATAATATTAAGTTTTAGTTGCCTTCCATAAAGCAACACACATGAAAAGCTTGATCGACTAAGTGTGGGCACACCTCCGTGTGGTACACTGTCTATCTCATGGAAGTGTGATGGTGGGTGTGTGGGTCTGCCTCCGTAGGGTGCACACTCACCATGTTGGCTTATGGGTTGGACTTAACTAGGGAACCTTGATAGGATCAAGTACCGAGAGGCACATAGATGCATCATGGCAAGGAGTTGTGCATGATCATCTATCCAAGAGTTGCATATGATGTAATTGGCAAAAGTTGCCTACCTTAGTATTTGGTCTTTGACACCGGCGTTGGCTGGGCATTGATCCAATTATTTTGGATCTTGGCTCACTAGAAGGTTGTACATTGCAATCTTCCAAGTTGATAGTGAGGGATATCAATTTGAATAAAATAGTGGGAGCATAATTAATTAAATACCTAATTAATCTCGTTTATCAAATCTTTACAAGTCAAAATGTTTTGGACTAAATGCAATTTTTTCTGTTGTAGCAATTAAATGGCAAACAACACACACACTTTCTCGTTGCGATCTGTACTTGAGAAGGAAAAACTTACCAGAACCAACTTTCAAAACTGGTTTAGGATGTTTAGAATTGTTCTCACACATGAGCGTAAGCTCTATGTCCTTGAAACACCAGAGCCAGAGGAACTCGTCGTAAATGCACCCAAGGCTGAAAAGGATGCTTACAAGAAGCTGAAAACCACTAGAGGGGGGGTGGATAGGGTTTTATGTTGATTTTAAAAATAATTTAACTCAAACAACCACAATTGAGATAGTAAGGAGGCAAGGTGTTTAGAGTGGTTCCACCTTTAGCAAAAACTAAAGGAGTTAGTCCACTACCCAATTGTTTCTGATTGGGATTTTGAAAGTATTTAATTTTATTACCTCGCAAGGATGTTACATAAAATTACAACACTTTTATCACCCTTTGGACAGCCTTCACCTTGAAGTAGTCTCACCAACCTTGAAGCAGCCTTACTTGAAGTAACTTCAAGCTCCCCCTTGAAGTAGCCTTCCTCTTGAAGTAGCTTCCCATTGAGACAGCCTTCTTGAAGTAGTCCAAAGTCCTCCTTCTCCACCAAGAAGATCAAACCCTATCCAATCCACAACCTCCAACCCTAGGAGTAGCAACGAGAGTACAAGCAATAAGAAAGAACAAGAAGGAAAATAGAAATTACAATTACCGCATGTAGCACAAGGCTTGATTTCCTATATCAAGCGTTTTGATCTCCTAACCAATGTGTATGGAGTTGTAAGTGCAGTGGGTTGGAGATTCTAGCCTATAGGACATGAATTTGGAGCAATGGAAATGAATAGCAAGTGATAGAATTGCTCAATTGCTCAAGAACAGATTGCCAATTGCAAAATATGTAAGCTCAAGTATTGCACAAGTATATCTTGGGTGTCCTAAGGCTTGTCCTATTTATAGGAATTGCCTATGCATGCATAAGGATGTTCTAGACACTTTCTAGGGGGTTCTAAGTGATTAACTAGCCATTAGGTATCCATTAGTTGCTTTAGCAACGACCAGTTAATTAACTCTGAAAAGTGCAGACAGAACTCTTCTCGGTCGAAGAATTGTCGACGGAGAGTCCTTCTCGGTCGAGGACTTGTCGACCGAGGGACTGTCTGGAGTAAGTGTATATAACGTTCTAATCCAACTCCCAACTACCTTGTCTGCTATGTCTAACATCTACTTGGGTTATTCTCGGTCGAGGAGATTGTTGACCGAGAGTGTCTCGGTCGAGAAGCTTGTCGACCGAGAATGACTCTGTTTCAATGTTTTAAACTAAGTATTAAGTGTGTGTATGAGTGTGCAGTTGTGACACTATTATAGGGGATGACCTATCTAAGTGTTGTGATTGTCTAGGGAAGATCTAACGCTTGATTTACATGATGTCTAAGTACTTGTACATTATATACTTTTACAAGTTTTTTACATTTGATTACAATCATGAAATTAACATATTGTGAGCATATAGATCTTCCAATTTGTGACATCCACCTAGTTCCTGCAACACTCAAGTAGCATGTTAGATCTACAAGGATGAAATGTTTGTCATAATCAAAACAAAGGGATTTAAACGATGTCCATTTAGCCAACAATCTCCCCCTTTTTGAAGATGACAAACATTTCTAAAATATAAAATAAGGAAATGTAAATCATATGAGTTTCATACCTAAAGTTTACCTTTTGTAGACATTCTCTTGTTTGCAAGTGTGTGCAGGTCGAATGCTAATGAAACTCATTTTATATTTTTGATTTTATATTATTTCTCCCCCTTTGTCATTTCAAAAAGATAACCAAGATAATTATTAAGTATGACTTTTTTTATTTCCCTTAATTGTATTTCTATGCTCCCCCTCACAGAGGTATTCAAGTTTAAAAGCAAGGGATTAATATGAATGCAAGCTACACATTGTCAATTTTAGCCACAATTTATTTCTCAATCATTTGCAAAGAATAAGATCTGTTTAAGTTCATTGCATATATTACTCCCCATGTTTGTTATGCTCCCCTATAATATTCTTATTTTAATAATGATATATCCAATTGAAGCCATAGAAAACACTTTTATTCATAACAAATCAGTGCTCATACAACTCATAAGATGACCCATAAATCATATCATACTAGTTTATAACAAAAAGATAGCTATTACAAACATTACAAAAATAGCCATAAATCTCATGATCTCACTGAAAAGATCGAAGAATTACATCAATTTCCAAGTCTTTCCCAAGAAAGGGCTCAATTCCATAGTATTTAACCAGTGTCTACCACTCCAAGGCACCTGTCTTGGTCAAAACATAAGCCTCCAAGAAGGTGGGAACATGATCAAATCGAAAGTGGGCAGCAATATCTTGGAGTTGGATTGAAGAAAATTGAGTATGAGTGAGGTCATGAGATGGTGGAGGTGGAATTTGATAGTAATTGTAGGATGGATTGTAGGGGTTTAGCATGCCAGGATTAAGTGAATAAGGATATTAATCAGGTTGTTCATGAGAAAGGGCTTGCATCCTTTGATTTAAATAGGTCATGGCATGATGATTGTAATCCAATTGCCTGCTTAGGTGATATTGAGAACCAGCAATATATGTCAAAGTATTTGTGATAGGATCATGAGGTAGGATAGAAGGAGGAGGTGGAGGAGGTATGTCTTGAGTGGATGGCTCCCCTTCAGTCCTAGACCTCTTGTGTCCAAAATCGATCCCCATCTTCTCTACTGTATTTCTAGTTATCTTTTGGTGTTTCCTATCCCATTTGTAACCTATGTCCTCAATACTCTTCTTAAGAAAATGTTGAGTAATTTGGCAAATAAAATCGGCATAAGGTGGATTGCCAGAGAATTCAACCATGTTTTTAAGAATGAGATGGATAAAATTGATGGGTATACTTTTTAGGATGGCATAAATAAGATACATGTGAAAAGTGGGTACTTTAGATTTATTTTCTCTAGGATAGATATTGGTGGCAACAATTAGGTTTAGTATCCTAGCTTCAGATTTTAAATTGATGGCATAATATGTACCCCTATCTTCATGGAAAGTGGTATTTGATAGAAAAATGGCTTTCTTAATGTCACTTAAACTAGTGGTAGTGTTATCTTGAGAAAGCTTATTTAGTGGATTGCCGGTGGTGAGATCAATAAACTCTTTATAGTATTCTACATCTATGTTAAGCATGTTAAGAATGTCCTCCTCGGAAAAGTAAAATCCATACCCACTAACCAGAGAAGAGAAAGAATGATCATGATCAGGATGTGTGGTTAGGTTTGCATAGAATTCTTGAAAAGGTTTTTATTTCCAAAGGAATTAGTGGGAGGAATGTAGAGCTCGAAGAAGTTCGAGACTAACAAGAAAGTAGAGAACCTGAGGAGGTACATAAGGAACATGAAGACTCACAAATTGTTGTGGAATTTCAAGTTCCAAATGTAACACAAGAACCTCGTAGGTCTAGTAGGACATGACTTGAGCCTGAGAGATTTGGATTTCTCGTGACTCAAGACAGTGATGAATTAGGCATAGCAGATGAGCCAACTTCCTATCTAGAAGCTACTAAGGGACCAGAATCTGAGAAATGGCTCGAAGCCATGAGATCTAAGATGGAATCCATGTACACCAACAAGGTATGAACCTTGGTGGATCCACTCGAAGGGGTAAAACCCATAGGGTGTAAGTGGGTCTTAAAGAAGAAGACTGACATGGATGGAAATGTTCAAACCTATAAAGGTAGATTGGTTGTGAAAGGATTCCGTCAAATTCAAGGTGTTGATTATGACGAGACCTTCTCACCAGTTGCCATGGTTAAATCCATCAGGATCATGCTTGCCATTGCAGCTTATCCTGACTATGAGATTTGGCAGATGGATATTAAAACAACATTCCTTAATGGGAATTTACTTGAGGATGTGTACATGACACAACCTGAGGGTTTTATCGATCCAAAGGAAGCCAATAAAGTCTGTAAGCTACAAAGGTCAATCTATGGATTGAAACAAAAATCTCGGAGCTGGAATCTACATTTTGATGAAGTAGTCAAAAAGTTTGGCTTTAGTCAAAATGAAGATGAACCTTGTATTTACAAAAGGGTTAGTGGGAGCACAGTCATATTTCTCATATTGTATGTGGATGACATACTATTTATGGGAAATGACATCTCTACTCTTCAGATAGTAAAAGGTTGGCTAGGGAAGACCTTCTCTATGAAGGATTTAGGTGAAGCATCCTATATACTAGGGATCAATATCTATAGAGATAGATCTAGAAGGCTTCTAGGCCTAAGCCAGAGCAGATACATTGATAAGGTGATAAAGAGGTTTAGCATAGAGGGTTCTAAGAGAGGTAACTTTTCCATGTCCCATGGGGTTACGATCTCTAAAGCCCAATGTCCTAGTTCATGTGATGAACGAGCATGCATGATTAAGATTCCATATGCATCATCAATTGGATATATCATGTATGTGATGTTATGTACTCATCCTGATGTGTTGTATGCTTTGAGCATGATGAGCCGGTATCAGTCAGATCCAGATGAATGTCATTAGACAACCATAAAGAACATCCTAAAGTACTTGAGAAGGACTAAGGATCAATTCTTGGTATACGGTGGGAGGAAGAGCTTGTGGTAAAGGGTTACACCGATGCTAGCTTCCAAACTGACAAAGATGACTACAGATCACAATCTAGATTTATGTTTTGCATGAACAACGGAGTTGTGAGCTGGAAGAGTCCCAAGCAAGATATGGTTGTGGATTCTACAACAGAGGCCGAATATATTATCGCATCTAATGCTACAAAGGAAGTTGTGTGGATCAAGAAGTTCATTTCTAAACTTGGAGTGGTTCCAAACGCTGGTGATGCAATTGAGTTGTTTTGTGACAACAATGGAGAAATTGCACAAGCTAAAGAACCAAGATCGCATCAAAATTCCAAACATATTCCAGGCAGTTCCATCTCATACGAGAGATCGTACAACAAGGAGATGTGAAGATTTGCATAGTACCTACATAAAGCAATGTGGCTGACCCGCTCACAAAAGCACTTTCACAGTAGAAACATGACGGACATGTTCGATCACTTGGATTGAGATTCATGAGTGATTGGGTATAAGTGTAAGTGGGAATCTATTGGTATGTATGCACATAGAGACTATCATTTGATGATTGTAATGGGATACTGTGTAAACAATTTGTAATAATACATTGATCGTATCAATAAAGGCAAGTTTCCAATCTATATGTTTGTGTTTATATTGTGAGATGACCATAAAACTTATAGATGTCTATAGAATAATATACTCAATGACATATGTCTTTGGGTTGATGACCTGAACAGTGAGATCATATGTATGCTAAGAGTATATATTCTTGTTTTGTCCCTAATCGGTTGTTATTATGGAAATCTCCATAGACATCAATAAAACATAAGATTAGAATGTATGTTGGTTGATGGAAGAATCTCACTATCCATGATATGAAGATATCAAACCAAATACATAGATACTTGTTAGAGAATAGTGTATCGGATAGACCCACCTTGAGAGTGACACATGGATACCATGATTGGTAGTTAGAGTCACATCTCATAATGATGGTGGTGATTGTGGTTCTTAGACCTGAAGTCACTACACTTATCACATGTCATTTCGTGTACTTTGACATCATCCACAGTGGTCTTGAATAAGGATTGCCATAAAGATGGTGCTTGGGTGCACTGTGACAAATGGGGATGATTGTGAGTGATGTAGATGGAATTTGTCCTTCCTACGGGAGTTTGCTATTCTGGCCACTTGATAAGTGAGACTGAGACATGCATGGACATGCTGATGTGAGTCAATATGTGATATTGAGCTTACATATATCTCAGACAGTTTGCTCTAGTTCAATGAACATGGATTCAACGTTGAAGAGGATAACAATTCCATGATTCGAGTTCAATTTGGATATCAGTGACAAAGGAACTATACAATCATAGTAACACTAGTCATGAATGATAGGTCAAGTTGTTCTCCAACTTCTCCAATTACTTGACTGGCAATGAAGTCTTGCTAGATACCAATCATTGCTTGTGAAATCATAATATGATTATGGATATCACTGCCAACATAATTTGGAGCCTACCGGGTCACATGCATAGGATGTGTTGGAATAGGAGTATAATTGTGGATTTGATTGGAATTTCTCTGAATCACATTGATTACTAAAATGTTTATGTAATCGATTAGAATAATATTAGAGTGACTAGCTATAAGTACAAGTGGGAATCTGTTGGCATATATGCCCATAGAGCCATCCCAAGAAATTGCATGGAGTTAGATATTAATTAATCAATTAATGTGATTATTTGGTTAATTAATGAATTCTAGAATATTCTAATTAATCCACGAGCATTTTAATTAATGTAGTGTTTTTGTTTACCGATGGGTTTAGGAAACCCTACTTCCCTTCATCTCCTATTTAAAGGAGTTTGACGGCCGATATCTATATAAGATATCGAGAGAGGCTTTTTAGTTTATGCTCATGTACGTAAACCCTAGCTGTCACCGTCCTTAGGAGAGAAAGGCAAGCAACACGCCGCTAGAACACCGCCGCACAGACACGACTCCTTCCCACCAGCTTAGGAAGCACGACGTGGAGTTCCAGTCCATCCGCGTGGACGAAGTGGTGACACAGATGCTGAGACGCCTGCGTTCGGAGGACATCAATGACCATCTATGCGTGTTACGAGCGGCGTACATCATCGCACGAAAGGAGTGCCATCACATCTTCCTGTGATAGCGAATGGAAGAGAAGTTTCATCCATGTAGGCCAGTGTCGTTGCACACCTTTGTGCAGCGGGACATCACCAGACTTGCTCCATGATAAGGTATATCCCGTAAACACTCCTTCCAAATACACTGTTGTCGACGAGATCCTGTTTCGGTTTGAGTGGAATTTTTTTTTCTTCTTCCGCACATGTTTTCTCCACAAAACCCAACAATAAGATAGACTGATACCTTAAAAATTATTAAGTTAACATATACTTGTACTCTAATATGGAGGCCGACATGGCCAACATTAACCCTAATCTGATATACTCATAAGATGATATTTCTATAGTCTCACACAAGTGTGATGGGAAACAAAATTAGCCAAATAGACCTTATGAAAGTATGAGCAACACATTCCTTGAGGTCTTAGCCGATACACCAAGTAGTGGTGTGGTCAATAGGTGTTGATAAGGGTTCACCAGATACAACCCAAAACCCTAGAGGCCAATACCCCATAGTGAGCAATGGCCAATACACAAAGGGATAGCTAGGTTGATACTCTAGTCGATATACTGGTTGACACCCTAATTGATGGTGTGGCTGACACACTAATTGATTGAGTGGTTTATACATAATATGATAGTTTGGACAACACATAAGAATACTCTATGGTCGATATACCTCAAACACCTTATAAGCGATACCACCCTAAGAACCTCTAAAGTGATACCAATTGATGTGCCTTGGCCGACACAAGTAGATGTGCCTTGGTCAGCCAAAGTAGATGTGTCTAGGATGACACAAGTAGATGTGTCTAGGATGACACAAGTGAATGTGTCTAGGCCAACACAAGGACTAGAATGAAGGCTGATACACCTTGACGAGTATAGGTTGATACTCTTTGGTGAGTGTAGGCTGACACACATTGAATATAATCAATGGATACATTATGAAGTGATGAGATGGATACACTTTAATAAGTGTAGACTGATAAACCCTAAAGAAGGTTAAATCAATGTAATAAGTATGTTGAAGTCAATACCCTAGTAAGGATGAGAGAGAAACTTGTACTACTCACATGAGAAAGGTAATACTTCATGTTGATAATCAGTTGATGATATTTGATGAAGTATGATCGAACACTTATGGAAATAATATAGCTCTTTTGATGTGAATTAGGGTTTGATTGATAAATATGCACTTGAAAACCCTAAATCATTCAAAAGGGAAAACCCTAAACCTAATTATGAGAGAGTTGCAATTTGAATGATTCTCTTTATGGCATGGCCATGATATTCATTTAATATTGCATTTGCTATGAAATCCTAACCATGTAGGTGTTATGAAATGATGAGCCTAGCCAGATATGAGCTATGATGATTTAGTATTATACATATTATATATGTCATGCCACATCCCACTATCACACAGACAATGAAATGTCACTCAAAAACGTGCAGAAACACCATAAACCACATATTATCGTAAATACAGGTTAATTAAAATCATTTGCAGAAAGTAGATAAAAGGAAACTATTACATTTAGATCCTTATCCTATAAGGAAACATGTCATATAAACATTTACAAGCCTTGATATATGTCCACAGCTTATAGGAACCAGATATACTATCAGCACCAGAGTTCATCACCTGTTTATACATACATAACAGGCCACATCAAGCCGGCAGCAGGATATACAAAGCTACATCAGCTATACATCGTAAAACATCATCAAAACACCTCTGAGGACCTGAGAGTACATGAATGACTCTAGGACTCTACTACAAAATAACCAAAACAGCAGCATATCCCTCTCTTACCTCCTATTTCTCTTCTTGCTTCTCGGCCGCAACCTCATGGCCACCACCGCATGTAGCATGATCACCTAAAAAGGTTATAAACCAACGGGGTGAGACACACAGTCCCAGCGAGAAACATAACTCCCCGCTGAAACTATAAAACTTTAGGAAAAGTAGGTAAAGTAGATAACTGATATTAGCATATCATAAGAGCAGCATTCTGGGCGGAACTTATTTTATTAACAATCTTACCAGATATCCAGGAGGCATATAACCAAATATTTCTTTATGTAACATGATTGACAAGATAAGCTTTATAAGAACTTATCACAAAACATAAGGAACATACAAATAGCTACAAGGCATAATTGGATCAACTATACAAGCAAGGCCTCAATCAATGTATTGTGTTTTTCTTTAAGCAATATATTTTATATGGCTGGATTATGATATATTATGCCCTGAGGAAGTGATTCATCCCACTCAAATCCAACCTTTGGCTGCGAAGCCCAAAAACCAGTGCCATAGAATGTCATTGGGAGAGTTGGACTCCATGACCTCACCTCTTTGTGGTTAGTGTACGAAAACCAAAGCATGATTGCAGTCTCTTGCTTGAGTGGCCTCAGCCACAGGGTCAGCTCCGCAAGCTACCCTTCTATAATACTGAGCCATGGGCCTATTCACCATGCTCTATAATCACTAAGCCATGGGCCTATTCACCATGCTCTATAATCACTGAGCCATGGGCCTATTCACCATGCTCTATAATCACTGAGCCATGGGCCTGTTCACCATGCTCTATACACAAATGCAGTTGTACTCAAACCCTCTTACTTTCGGCTAGGAGAAAACCCCACAAATTCAACAATATGCACTCTAGGTAATCCCACAGGATAAACCTATTTCACCATCACCAATTACTGACGTTGATGGATCTATGGCCAGGGAAAATTACATGATACGTTCCACTATAATTAATTAGTATATTATAAGTGGATTGTTGAGGCAACCAAGTTGTAAAACATAAACAACATTGAGTTACATTAATACTGTCATTATCACATTATCATGGGATCTCAATCCCTCATCACATAATGCCACTGGCTCTCAAGGATTACATCATCACCATGGGATAGCAATCCCTTATCTCAACAATAGAGGATAACACCTCAACTAGGCACTCAACCTTTATCAGGTCAACAGACCTTTTCACATCATACTGGTGATACATGTTATCTCATCAACAAGGTCATCATCATTCAGTGTTATTCAAACACATAAACCTCATAGCTCTTACCTGCCAATGAATCCATCTGATACACCTACATGGTTAGTATGCATATCAAAAGAGATAACTCCAATCAACACACATAGATCTTTATGATTATCATTCTATTAGGGTTGAAGGTACATGATTGGATCAACATCCATGATTATAATTATATGAAGCACAAAGATGTATCTTGTAAACCAATTACATTAGTGTTGTCAAACCATGAGCATCCACTATGCCCTAAAATCTCATGAGCATGATCATTATCAAGGAATACATCCCTAAGGATTACACAACCATAGCCTAGTCATACATCATTGGTCACAACCTTTCATCCATAACCCATCATCCACAAGGTATAAGAAAGTAACTACTAGGGTTTCCCGGGTTAAGCATAACCCTCACCAAAGGTACTGTCCTCCCTCACTAGAGATTTGGTAGGTAGCACCATCCCTCACTCAAAGGGGTAGCGGGCAGAATCATATACCTCACCAAAACTTTAACGACTAGGGCACATAGCCACGCATATCATCCATCCATGTCGTGCACTCATGCACAAAGGGTAACGTGCAACCAGGGCTAGTGTTGTGTCGTGCAACCTGATCCAAGAGGGTATCATGCATGCAAGAACAAGGTGGTATCGGGAAACCAAGTGCAAAGGTGTGTCGGGCAACATATGGGCACCTCTTATCATCTAAGACCCTATCACCCACTAGGGTTAGGGTTTCATATCGAGCAGCCATCATCACCATATCGACCAAGGCCATGGCGCCCAAGCTCAAGACTGTTTTGCCCAACAAACTTACTATAACAAATGACACCAGGGCATCACAAGATGGCCTATCATCCAACTGGGTAAGTCACTACATCTCGGTCACCACTAAGGCACCTAACTAGGGTCCACCACCTAAACACCATATCGAGCAACATAAAACCACCATATGTCACCCAAGGCACAAAATAGAGGTATCTAGTCAGCACCATGTCGGTCAAAGGCACAACACCAACTAAGGCAAAGGTACATCTCAATCAAGGAATATCGTCCAAGACAAACCCTAGATGAGAGGTATCGTGCAAAGCACCAAAAAGGATATCATGCAAGGGCACAAGAACCACATCGATATGGTCATCATCAACCTCAAGATCACCATCATCAAACCCTAATAGATGAAGAGAGTTGGCTCACCTCTCAACAACCAAGAGAGAGGGGTACTGTACAACTTCCATCACATATCGGGCATCAAGGTGGGTCATCCATATCGGGCAACCCTTCAACCTCAACTAGGTAATCAACAACCAAAGGCTCACCTCTCAAATACATGGTGAGAGAAGGGTGTTGTCCAAGCAACTAGAGTATAGAATCACCTCTCAATGACTAAGGAAGACAAGGGTTTTGCCTACACCACTAGAGCTCAAGCTCATTTCTCAAAACCAAAGAGAGAAAGGGGTATTGCCCCAAAGGAAACCCTAAAGCATAGGTTCGGCCAACAAGGTCCAAGGTCACACAACTATTAACATCATATCAACAACAAGATAACCACTATCTCCCCAAGATTAAAGGTATGTGCTAGAGCAAGAAACATATCTCACAAGATGCATGGCCGATCAAGATGAAACATAAACATACAACAAGAAAAGGAAGTATTATAGCTAGGGTTAGGAGTTATGTAACCCGCCTCAAGCAAGCTCCTCAAGCTCCAAAGCTCCAAGCACCAAGCTTTAAGCCCTTAGCTCCAAAGCACCCCACCGTCGGCCACCACAAGAAGAGAAGCAAAGCTCATAACCACCATGGCCGAAGAACAAGAAACAAGGAGAAGAAGGTGCTAAGGAGAGAGAGGGGATGCTTACCAAGGAAGAAAGATCCTTCTAGGGTTCGGCCACCACCTAGAGGAAGAAGAAGAAGACTCCATCCAGGGGGGGTTGGCCACCAAGCTTGCTCTACCAAGGGAAGGTGTATCGGCCACCAAAGGAGAAAGGAGAAACTAAAGGAACTAAAGAGCTAAGAAACTAAAGAGAGGGTTGTATATATACAAGAGGGTCTATGGGGCGCCCACCTTGGTGTTTCTCCACATGTGCATGTCCAAGGCACCACTTGTCCAAAGCCATGCCACCTTGCTAAACCACATGCTCATGTCATGCCACCAACTAACAAAGGATCGGACACTTGTCCAAGGTATGGTGACAAAAACAAGGCAAGGTCAAAGTGGTCACCTTGGGAGACATAGCCCACTGGGCAACACAGGTCACCAAGGTGCTCTTTGCATGACACAAGGCCTCAACAAGGCAAAGCAAAGCCCAACAAAGCTCAACAAGGCCCGAAACTACTCAAGCAACAAGCCCAACTCATCCTCTCAACCCTAGAGGATGTAAGGAGAGAGAAAACATCTCTTAAGGTGACAAACTTGCACATCAACCCCAAAACATGGATAATTTGCAAGTTGCACCTCCAACTCTCCACAAAACACAACAAACCCTAATCACAACCTCAAGTGATTAGCAAGCTTCTAAACACAAGGTTTAGGCAAAGCAAATAGGGTAAACCCAAAATGAAGGTCAGGGTCCTTTCAATATAAGTCCTTGTGAGCCATGTGATATACTTGTACAACAAGTATTCTATATATATATATATATATATATATATATATATATATATATATATGTGTGTGTGTGTGTGTGTGTGTGTGTGTGTGTGTGTGTCTGATGACCTAAAAATGATTATTTCCTGGTAATGGGTGACACTGATCAATAACGAATTGAGGGTTTGATACCCAACACATGTGATCATAATAATGATAATGTTGAAGGAATGAGATTCTTAGAAAAGTGTTCAGGGGATTGAGATCCCAGGATGAGCATAACAAGATGTGTTCCAAGTTATACAAGATTCCTTGAAAAAATATATTACACCTTTCTATGTTGCGTTTATCTATATTTCATGCTTGTAACTTGATTGATGCTAAAAGATCCAGTAACACACTTAAACTATCAAGTGAACTAAACATGTAGTTTCCCTATCCATAGATCCATTCAGTGTCAGGATTTGCTGAATGGTGAAATAAGTTTTACTCAGAATGCATATTATTGAATATGCAGGGTGCAAGTTGAAATATCTCCTCGTATCCTTAACTAACAGGATTGGCTACGGGCCATACCCTGAATATTAGGATTGACTTCGGGTCATACCCTAACAAGAATGTGCTTATACCATGAATTAATAACCAATCATGATTGGTTACGGACCACATCCTGATATAATCAGGATTGATTATAGGTCATACCCTGATAAGAGAACATGCTACACACTGTATCTCTATAGAAAAGAGACTCTGTACACCAGGCTAGATATAATGTAGATTGACTCATATGTCTCTGTAATAATCTTGTACCCACTGAGATAGGAGAGGTCATGAAGTCTGACTCTTCCATAAGACCTTTATGGAATAGATGCTTACTTCGTAGTGGTCAGTTGGAGCATGGAAGGTATATTCCCATGTCTTCAGGGAATAAGATTGAATGTTAAAAGATGTAATCAGCCATGTAGCATATTTTCTTAAGGATCAACTATGGAAACATTGAATGCGGCTGGAAATACTTTTACATGTCTTAGTTGATAAATATTGTACATGTTCTTCATATTCCTTTTAAAAATGATTTGACGATCTATTGCTCAATCATAGTTATTGGAACTACTTAAATGATAAAGATTGCTCTACTCTACATATAATAAGTAGTTATACCTATTTCATTCAATACAGGTTTGTTTTGCTCTCTTTCATAAGATTTATCTATAATAATGACACTATTGGCTGAGAATTATATCTCTCACTGGGACTTGTTGTCTCACCCTGTGGGTTCCACAACTTTTTAGGTGGATGTGCACAAGGAGGTAGAGATCATGCAATAGAGAGCGGGAAGCAACAATAAGGATAATAGTAACAGCTCAAGTTGAGTGCGTTTTTATGTGTCCTATAGATATAGATTCCTATGTGTCATACCTATACTCTCAGGTCTTTTAGAGATAGTGTGTAAACAATTTTATGATAGATCTAAGATTTTAGCTAGTACACCTCCATTTGTAAATGTTGCTTTTGTATATGTTTTGGTAAAGCAATTGTTATCTCATATCCTTACAAGGTGATGGAACAATGTATGTATAAAGTGAACCATGATGTATATATGGTTTGGTTCGTTCTGAAAAGAGTTTCTTGGTAGTGGATCTCTTGGCAATTTTTTTTTTATTTTTAGTAATTTTTGGTAATCTGCTGTTAATGATTATTTCCACATAGTTTTGTGTGATAATGTTGTTGGTTTGATAGCAGTCGCCACAAATTTTGGTATTAGAGCCTTAGGTTTTCTGAGTCTACAGGACATAGGATTAAGATCATTGAGTCTGTTCTAATGTCCTATAATTTATCTTATAGTGACTTCTACTTATATAGAAGAATAAGTAATGCTTAAAGATGTCTAGAGAACACAAAGAACATGTTGCTGAGAGCAACATTGCTGCACCAGGAAGAGGTGAAAGGGAACATGTGAGAGAAGAACAAGTGCCTAAGAATTGCTAGCTAGATCAGGATATGCTGGAGAACCCTACTTTTCATGCTATCTTTGGGCAGTTCATGATGACGATAACACATATGGAAGATAGGATACCAGCACCACCACCTAGGGCACCAGTCCCCAATGTAAAATCTTCAGGTTCTAGTAAGACTTTTGAACGGCTACACCGTATGGGAGGTATAGAATATGCTGGAACAATTGACCTAGAAGATGTAGATATGTGGCTCACTAAGCTAGAAAAAGCTTTTAAGATCCTTAACATCCCAAAAACTGACAAATTTAGGCATGTTGTGTACCTGTTAAAGGGAACTACTGGGCAATGGTGGGCCATTGAAGAGGAGAAAAGGCCTAACATTGAGGTTGGATGGGAGGAATTCTGATGTGAGTTCACCAATAGGTACTTTCCTCATACATACCTAGATGAGAAAATCTCACAGTTTGAATGAATTAGGCAAGGGCCTATGAAGATTAATGAGTATGAAGCTAAGTTCATGGAGCTTTTGTGGTTTTGACCACACATGGCTACTATAGACCAGGAAAGGATTCATCATTTTGAAAAGGGTCTGAACACTGAGTTATCCATTCCTGTAGCTACTCTAGAGAATAGGGAGAGATTTGCTATGTTGGTGGAATCAGTTAGGAGGATAGAAAGGTCAGTAATTGAGAAATGTGAGGCCAATTTTAGGAAAGGACCTGCCCAGTTCCAAGGATAAGGGTCCAAAATCTATAAGAAACCAAGGTTTCTTGCGCCATCAACACCACAAAGGTTCATTTTTCATACACATTGGATGACAAATAAGGGTAGAGGCCATAATATTTCACCTATTGGAGCTCATAGTGTGACATCAATGTCAGTAACATTGTCATCTAGGCCACATCAAGAGACCAGAATCTTCCATAAGTGTGGGTAAACATGACATCTCATGATGGATTGTCCAGTAAGAGATACTAAGGTAACCCAACCACCAAGGAAGAGTCAGCAAGGCTCTCAGAGACAACAATTCATTAGTGGTGCAAGAGGACGAGGGTATGGATAGGCATCTCAAGTAGGTTCATCTACACAAGGTAACAGAGGACATGGTCGGCAATAGGCAATGATAAGATTCTATACTATGAGTCAACCGAAAGTAGTAGTTAACCCGTGAGTCATGACAGGTCAGATGGAGTTATTTCATTCCATTATGTCTTCAACTTGCTTCATATCTGTTTTGATTAACCCAGGCGCTACACACTCCTTTATCACTTGTGAAGTGATTCATAACTGTCTTTTTCCCGTTAGTGATAGAATGGATAACTTGCTATTAGGAGCTCTATTAGTTGGTTCTATAGTATTACAAGAGGTATGTTCCCCCTTTGTTCTTTCTTTCTAGGAACACATCATTCAAGTGGATCTTATACCACTTAAGATGCATGGATTTGATGTAATCCTTCAGATGGACACCTTGGAATGGTATAAGGTAGTCCTAGATTGTGGTTCCAAGAAAGTTCACATATGATGGTGAGACATGGATCTTTCAGGGAGACTGGAAGATTCTTCCAACATGTTTAGTATCGACAATGATAGCTGAGAGACTGTTGTGACATGAATGTGAGGCATTCTTAGCACACATGGTGGATACCAAGATAGAAAGTCCTAGTATTCCAGAAGTGCCAGTTGTTAGGGCATTTAAGGACATCTTCCCTAAGGAATTTCCTGAAGTTTCTCCACCTCAGGAGATTGATTTTGAGATCAGTCTAGTTCCTGGTATGCAACCAATAGCTCAAACACCATATAGGATGGCACTAGCTGAGATGGTAGAATTAAAAAAATAGTTGTAAGAGTTACTTGATAAAGGTTTTATCTGGCCAAGTACATTTCCGTGGGGTGCTCTGGCACTTTTTGTAAAGAAAAAGGATGGATCTATGAGGTTATGTATAGACTATAGACAATTATACAAGGTGACAATAAAGAACAAGTATCCTCTGCCAAGGATAGATGATTTGTTTGACCAGTTGCATGGTGAAACAATGTTCTCTAAGATAGATCTGAGATCGGGATATCATCAGTTAGGACAAGGTATGGTCATTATGAGTTTATAGTTATGTCATTTGGACTAACCAATGCACCAACAACATTCATGGATCTAAGGAATAGAGTGTTCTGGCTATTCTTTGATCAGTTTATAATGGTCTTTATAGATGACATTCTAATATATAGGTGAGATAGCAAACAACATGAACAACATCTTCGTCAAGCATTGACTTTGTTAAGACAACACAAGCCATATGCTAAGTTTAGTAAGTGTGAGTTTTGGTTGTCAGAAGTATCTTTTCTAGGGCATAGCATATCTGCTAAAGGTATTTGTGTTGATCCTAAAAAGCTGGAGTCTATTCTAGAATGGGAACAGCCTAAGACACCAATAGAGATTTGCAATTTCCTAGGTTTGGTAGGTTACTATAGGAGGTTCATCAAAGACTTTAGTTCTATAGCATTACCCCTAACTAGGTTAAATAGGAAGGATGTTCCTTTTGTCTGGAATGACAAGTTTCAATGCTCTTTCCAATTGTTGAAGGAAAAGTTGAACAGTGCACTGGTGTTAGTGTTACCCAAGCAAGGGAAAGGATACATTGTCTTTTGTGATGCCTCAAAGAATGGTTTAGGATGTGTGTTGATGCAGGATAAATGAGTGATTTCTTTTTCCTCTCGACAACTTAAGAAACACGAGGAGAATTATCCTACACAAAATCTAGAGTTGGCTATAGTGATTCATGCCTTGAAAATATGGAGACATTACCTGTATGGAGAGAAGTGTCAGATTTTCACAGACCATAAGAATCTAAAGTACATCTCCTTACAGCAAGAGTTAAACATGAGACAATGTCACTAGATGGAACTAATCAAAGACTATGATTTCACAATTCATTATCATCCAGGAAAGGCTTATGTGGTGGCATATGTGCTAAGCAAAAAGTCCTCATCTTCATTCACAGATAAAGCACAGTTGAATTCTTTGGTGTATCATAAGAGGGACATGTTCATTTCCTTATGACAGATGAATGTATATCTAGAAGTATCTTTGCTAGCTGGATTGTTGGCATAGATGTAAGTAAAACTTATGCTGGGACAATAGATTAAAGAAGCACAATAGGTTGATACTGTGATACAGCAAATCAGATCAAAATATGGTAGTGAGAAGAAGGATGGCTTTCATGAGTCAGAAGATGAAATAGTTTGTTACCATGGTAGAATCATGGTACCTGATGTTAATAACTTAAGGAGGATAGTTATGGAAGAAGATCACTCATCTATGTATGTTATGCATCCAGGAAGTACCAAGATGTATCACAATCTAAAAGATATGTATTGGTGGCCTGGTTTGAAGAAAGATGCAGCTGAGTTTGTTATGTGATGTCAAATGAGTTAAGGCTGAGCACCAAAAGTCGGTAGGAACGTTACAACCATTATTTATACCACAGTGGAAGTGGGATCATGTGACAATGGATTTTGTAGTTGGTTTGCCTAGAATAGCCAAAGGTCATGTTTCCATTTGGGTGATGTTGATAGCGAGTAATGACTAAAGAATGATATTTTGTAAATGAATTTTTGAATTATAATATGTGTGAATGTTTCTACATGTCTGAATGTTTCTACATGTGTCTAAATGTTTATACATGTGTGAATGTGAAAATGAATGAAATTGTTGGCTTCTATATGAATGTTTCTACATGTGTGAATGTGAAAATGAATGGAACTGCAAATTGCTACATGAATGTTTCTACATGTGTGAAAATCGAATGGAACTGCAGGTTGCTAAATGTGTGAAAATTAATGTTGTTAATTTTGCAGGTTTGTGGCATGTTGTTGGATGATATCAATGGATGTCATAAAACCTACAGTTCATAACTGAATTGCAAGTTTCTCATCCTACGACCAGCCACAACATGCCTACAGACTGAAAAGAAGAAAAAAAACATGAAATAGGCGTCGGTTATTTGTTTAAAACTGATGACAAATGATTACAGCGTTGGATAAATAATTATAACCGATGCATAATGCATGTGATGTGGTGTCAGTTATTAATAATAAACCAACACTGATGGTTCTAGCATCGGTTGCCCTACTAGTAACCGACGTCAATTTCCCTAATGAGGCCAGACACCATGGCCGTGCTGGCCAGCACGGTCGTGGCAGCGGGCCAGACACCATGGTCGTGGTTGCTAGCCAGACAACACGGCTATGCTGGCCAGCACGACCATGGCAGCGGGTGATATAGCATCGGTGTTCACTAATAAACTGACGCTGATAATGCCCTAGATGGCGCCCTTTCTATGGCACAAAGGTTTATGGCGTTGGTTTCAAAGCTAATAACTGACGCCTATACCCCCCTGCTGGCACGTTTTTCAGTGGCCCACGAAGGGTTGTGGCATCGGTTTGAGAACCGAGGCCTAACGGTTGGCCTTTTTGTGGTACCCACATAGGTGTCACATTAAAACCGACACTAAAGGCCTTAAATAACTGACACTAAAGGCCGGTTATGTACTAGTGAGATCGACAAATTCAACACATTTTCTTCCTATTAAGACAACATACACAGCTGAGAAACTTGCACAAGTTTATGTAGATGGGATAGTGTGGTTGCACGACTCTCGGCAACAATTGTGTTAGATAGAGGTTCTCAGTTTACAAGTCACTTTTGAGAGCGATTATATACAACTTTGGGTACACAGTTAATGTCTAGTATTGCTTTCCACCCTCAGACAGATGGACAATTTGAAAGGACTATACAGACCTTGGAATACTTGCTTAGGGCATGTGTTCTTCAGTGTGTAGTTAGATGGGATATACATTTGAGTTTGATAGAGTTTGCCTACAATAACAGTTATCAGAAAAGCATTGATATGGAACCATATGAAGTATTGTATGGTAGGCGTTGTAGATCTCCGTTATGCTAGCATGAAATAGGAGTATACCAACTTGTTGATCCTCAACTACTGCAATAGACAACAGAAAGATTAAAGTTATAGAACAACAGTTAAAGGTAGCACATTCATATGCTGATAATCGCCATAGACCTTTAGAATTTCAAGTAGGAGACAATGTGTATCTAAAGGTATCTCCTTGGAAAGACATTCTCATATTTGGGAAGAAGGGTAAGTTGGCTCCTAGATTTATGGGACCCTATCCGGTGATAGCACGTGTTGGAAAGGTAGCCTATAAGTTGGAACAACCCCATGATTTGCATATATTACACCTAGTAATTCATGTATCTGTGTTGAGAAGATGTCATCTTGATACAGAGCTTGTATTACAACCTGTAGAGGTAGAATTAGATGAATATATATCCAATGTGGAAGGTCCAGTTTTGATTTTTGATAGAAGAATCAAGAAGTTAAAAAAGAAAGACATAGTTCTTATGAAAGTTCTTTGGCATCATTGTGGCATTGAAGAAGCCTCATGGGAGCTGGAGGATGAGATGAGGAGGAAGTACCCTTCTCTTTTCTCTTGAGATTTCTGGGATGAAATCCTTTTTAGGGGTTGATAACTTGTAACACCCCTGACCTAGGTTTTGGGATAACCCTAGAAGCTTTGCCTAAGTAAGTTGTTTAGAACCTTGTCTTAATCTTTTAAGTAGTTAGACTTGAAGAGACTTTATTTCTCAATTTTGAACGTATTTGCAAATTGTTTGTGCCTTATATGATAACTTTGGTAAAGATTACAATTTACCCAAATGAGGGGCTTATGTGCAAATTATCACCTCTACAATGTTCCTTCTCTCTCTTAGCATCATCTAGAGTAGAGAGAAAGAAGGGGGTGATTTATTTGAGTCTTGGTTGAATGATAACATTCATTGTGGTGAAAGAACCAAAGAATGTTGAGTATTTTGAACCTTAGATGAGGTTATGTCGAGCTGTGAAATGTACATGAGAGTTCCTATTGTCTAGGAAGCCATAGAGGAGGTCCCATATCAGTTTGGTAACCTTTGAAAGTGTTCATAACGGGATAAGCACCTCAAGTACGGAAAACATATTGGTTTACATGTTCCTTGCAAAAGTAGTATCAGTTTGTTCATAAAGTGATATTGGGTTGTGATATCTTATCAAGAAAGATACTCAATGGCTGATATCTTATCTATGAATTATCCTCATGAGTTTTGCATGACAAGATAATTATGGTTTCATGGAGTCACCATGCATGGACATGTGTCACTTAAGTGCACATGGTGATGACACCTTACACATACTCTCTTTCATGAGCCTCAACTATATATACCCCTCTTTTTACCTCCTAGTAAACCTTTCGACTCCTTTACCATCTCTTGCTTGGTGGACGACTCTAGGAGTTCAAGGAGCAAGGGGAAGTCTGAGCAACTTTTCCAAGGTAAAGACATGATCATCTTCAACCTTAGGAAGACTATGCTTCTTGGATCATGATTCTTTCATTCTCTTCCTTCTTCAGCAAGTTACTTACTATGATATATTCTTTCATATAGAAGTGTTGTGATTGAGTCTTGGACTACTGATAAGTCATCTTTAACCTTGGGGATGTGGAGCTTTGGAGCTTGAAGTTCTTGTGCTGATCTTGAGGCGGGTTATATAACTTGAACTCAACTTTATTATTATTCACCCTCTATCATGAAATACTTGATGATTCTTTTTTGACTTCAACTTTTCTTATTTTAATGATGGTTCTATGAGTTATAATGGATATATGTGGTTGTTGTCCATGAACTAGAGTAATAATGGACGGAGGGTTGGAGCTTGAAGATGATTGAAAAATCTATGCACAAACCGAGATCAATTTGTGGAAACCCTAATCCGATACAAGGGTGTATGAATGGAAAATGATACACATGAATTCCTAACTTTCCATTAGTTTGTTACATATGTAGGACTACTATCCTTACAGTTGTCTAACCTGTCACCCAAGGCTAAAGAATAAGACAGACTGATACCTTGAAAATAGTTAAGTTAACATATACTTGTACTCTAACATGGAGGCCGACATAGCCAACATTAACCCTAGTCCAATATACTCATAAGACAATATTTCTCTAGTTTGACACAAGTGTGATGGGCACCATACTTAGCCCAACACACCTTATGAAAGTGTGAGAAACACATTCCTTGAGGTTTTGGCTGATACACCAAGTAGTGGTGTGGTTAATAGGTGAAAGAAACTAAGGTGTTGATAAGGTTTCACCCAATACAACCCAAAAACCTATAGGTTGATACCCGATAGTGAGAAATGGCCAATACACAATGGGATAGCAAGGTTGATACTCTAGTTGATTGAGTGTATGAAACCCTAATTGATGGTGTGGCTGACACACTAGTTGATTGAGTGGTTGATACATAATATGATAGTGTGGCTAACACACAAGAATACTCTATGGCCGATATACCTCAAACACCTTACAACTAATACCACCTAAGCACCTATAAATTGATATCACTTGATGTGCCTTGGTTGACACAAGTTGATGTGCGTTAGATTACACAAGTAGATGTGTCTAGGACGACACAAGTAAATGTGTCTAGGCCGACAAGTAGATTTGTCTAGGATGACATAAGTGAATGTGTCTAGGCCAACACAATGATTAGAATGAAGGTCGATACACCTTGATGAGTATAGGCCGATACACTTTGATGAGTGTAGGCCGACATACCTTGAATATAATCAATGGATACATAATGAAGTAATGAGATGGATACACTTTAATAAGTGTAGGAAGATAAGCCCTAAAGAAGGTTAAATCAATGTAATAAGTATGTTGAAGTCAACATCCTAGTAAGGATGATAGAGAAACATGTACTACTCACATGAGAAAGGTAATACTTCATGTTGATAATTAGTTGATGATATTTGATGAAGTATGATTGATCAGTTATGGCAATAATATAGCTATTATGATGTGAATGAGGGTTTGATTGATAAATATCCACTTGAAAACCCTAAATCAGTTACAAGGGAAAACCCTAACCCTAATTATGAGAGAGTTGCAATTTGAATGATTCTCTTTATGGCATGGTCATGATATTCATGTAATATTGCATTTGCTTTGAAATCCTAACCATGCATGTGTTATGAAATGACGAGCATAGCTAAGTATGAGCTATGATGATTTTGTATTATACATATTATATAAGGCCTTGTGAGCCGTGTGATATACTTGTACAACAAGTATGATATATATATGGGTCTGATGACCTAAAAACTATTGTTGCCTAGTAATAGGTGACGTTGTTCAATAATGAACCGAGGGTTTGATACCCAACACATGTGATCATGAAAATGATAATGTTGAAGGAATGAGATTCTCATAAAAGTGTTCAGGGGATTGAAATCCCAGGATGAGCATAATAAGATGTGTTCGAATTGATACAAGATTCCTTGAAAAAAACATATTACACCTTTCTATGTAGTGTTTATCTATAATTCATGCTTGTAGCTTGATTGATGTTAAAAGATCCAGTAATGCACTTAAACTATCAAGTGAACTAAAAACGTAGTTGCCCTGTCCATAGATCCATTTAGTGTTAGGATTTGCTAAATGGTGATGCCTTGGCCATAGATCCATTCAGTGTCAGGATTTGTTGAATGGTGAAATGAGTTTTACTCATAATGCATATTATTGAATATGCAGGGTGCAAGTTGAAATATCTCCTTGAATCCTTAACTAATATTGTTACGACCCCATCTGAGCTTAACTGGTAAACTAGGGTTTACCTAGACAATTGCAAAGATTAATTGGAATAATCATTCTTGAAATCTAATTAATGACGATAACACAATTAGGATGTTTTAACTATGATAAGAAGTCTAAATGTTCTTTTGTCTTGAGAATTAGGGTTTGAGAAGCATAAACCCTAATCGGCCCAAAATAGGGTTTTGATGATACATGAATACAGAATTTGATAAGTAGAATGTCTCACTAAATGATTTTTAGTATTTTATTTGTAACTCTGCTTTACTTCAAATTTGGATATGATTTAGATATATAAAATGTGAACGACATTGGAAAATATCAGAATTTTTGAAGAATTCTCTAACCTGTTTGTCGGCCGAGTTTCAAACTCGACCGATCACATTTCCAGAATTTTACAGCAGTGTGGTAATTGAATTTTATCTTTTTATTGGTATATCCAATTGATCTCAAATTTTAACAGAAGATCTATAGATCAATTATAAACAACGTTCTAAATTCCCATAATTGTTGGAGGATGTTTGATCTCTGAAATAAACGAATTACAGTAACTTTTGTATAACTGAATATTCAGCCAATATAATTAAAGTTAAGTGTTGGGTCAATATGCAATTGACCCAAGCAGCTCAATTGACTTATATGAACGACCACACACACAAGAAGCTCTCATTTCTCGTCATTCATTCCAGAGAAACGAGCTCCTAGAGAGAGAGGGAGAATTAGGGCTTGAGTGGAGAAAGTGGGGGAATTGCTGAATTAGGGTTTTGCGATTCCAGGAAGGGTGAAATCAAGTAAGTTCGGATTCCTTGCATAGACTTTTATGGTGAATCTTCTCTCTTATGTCAAGATTCCGTCCATGCTCTGATTTGATCCAAGATGATGTCGAAATCCCCTCTTTTCTCACCCTTCCTTCATAATTCCTCTTTTTCAAGGTTTCCGAGTTGAATAGAAGAAGAATTGGGAGATTTGCTAGGGATTTGATGGGAATTCGAGATTCCCTGAGTTGAGCTGCAGTTGTGAGGTGTTTTCACACCTTAGGGTGAGTGGGTTCTTCCTTCAAACATTCTAATGCACGAATTTGATTATAACATCCAAATCCCTAAATGCTTAGCATGTGAATTCTAAATCCTGAAATGTCCATATGATTTAAGTTATTGTAAATTGATATGATATGGATTCCTTCTCTGTTTGAATGACTCCTAAATGGTAGATTCATATCAGATACGTATGCAACACTTCCTATTGAGGATGCTTTTAGATTTATATCAAATGATGTAATTAGGGTTTGACCTAATTGGGATATCACTAGAGTTTCAACCTATTTGAAAAGGACTAGTAATCCTATAAGTGGTTAGGATGTACCTCGTGGGTTATCTTAATTGAATCTTATTCTGGATACATGATATCGCAGTGATGATATGGAAAACCTAAATTTAGTTAAATTTCCATGGTTTCATGTCTAAATTGATTGCATACGATTTGTTGAATACAATCTTTATTTAGTGAATGCTTATATCTTATGAAATCATTATGAGAGCCATGTGACAAGTGAATGAGGTAAATGAAAAGGTGAATGAGGCAAATGCAACCCTAAGAGTAGGGTGTTGGCATGTGATGAATGAATATGGTAAATGAAACCCTAAGGATAGGGTGTTCAATGAATCATGCTATGGTAATATGAAAGGTCTCGATATGAGATGTGGTGATGCTTAACTGTTGAATTGTATGTTTCTAGTGCATTTAACTTTATATGCTTGTTCTCTCTGAGATGATATCTACATACTGCAGGACTTCTTATATTTCAATATATATCTCGTAAATTGCAGGTGATGAGATATGACATGCCCTAGAAAGGGATGTTACTGAGATATGATAGATGTTGAATACATGAGTTTTGACGTTGCTATGTGATATTTCTGTTAAATTGTTTATTGTTAATCAAGTATAGACCTAAGTGCCCTAACACCGTAGAACCCCTAAGTGGTATCTGCAGCTTTGGGGTGAAACTCGTGTTGCAACATCATCCGTGCGTGTGTCGCGGACAAACGAGGAAAGAGAAAAAGGGCAGTGTCTAACAACAATTGTGCTTGTGTCACAATGGCACTGCGGTTTCACCAGAAAACTTGGTTATCTAACACCATTCGTGCGGAGTCGCGAAGGTAACCCTGTGACCCTCCGCCTGTGTGCTCAGGTTAGTAGGAGGAGTCGAGAGAGCACTCGGAGTAGTGCATTGAGGCCGGAGAGCCTGTAGGCCGGAGAGCCTGTGGTCCTGTGGCAGAACGGGGCTGGCGTCAGACTTAGCATTCCCGGGTGTGTCGCTAAGTCTTGTACGGTGGGGCCGTAGCATGAATTTGCTATGGATCTTTATATGCAGAGTACACTGCATATATTTAGGGCATAATCTAAAATACGATCATATAGGTTCACAGAGTTCCTTATAAATGAAAGAGTTAAGCAAGACTAGAGTATAGTTTTCTAGTAGTTATTCTTTGGATGCAATATTTATATTCTTTGCTATTTCAATTATATTGTTTTAGAACTGCTCAGTGTAGTACTTATTGTTGTTAAATTTCATATCGTTTACTCAAATTATATCTTTGATCACATTAGTGCATTAGTCTGTTTCCATGAAGTACTTATTCACTGAGCGAGTAGGCTCACCCCTCTACTCAAACATTTTAGGGCTAATCGCGTGGACTTGAAGATGATCAGAGCGTCAGAGTAGATCTGCCACAGAAGTCAAGTATGAGATTAGTTGAGTCAGTCGGTCCTTGTCACTCTAGGTCCTCAGTAAGATATAAGAGAGAGAGTTGTAAATACGATGTGTAATATTGTTCCTCTTTGATATGTATGCTAATTAGCAAGTTTCATGTGCATAATGTGTGAGAGACATCGTGAATGTTTATACATGTATCCTTATTTTTAAAGTTTGATTAGTAATGAAAATGTTCATATTCCTTGTTAAGATGTTATGTGGTTCAATGCGATGAAACAAGAGTTTTTAAGAAAAGAAAAAAGTTAAGGGTGTTCTTTGTGTTGCATACAAATCCCATCTTATGCCCTAATCTCATGATTTGAGGAGATTGTGAGATCGGGGTGTAACAAATATTATTGGCTATGAGTTATACCATAAATATTAGGATTGACATCGGGTCATACCCTAACAAGAGTGTGGTTGTATCATGACTCAATAAACAATCAAGATTAGTTATAGACCACACCCTGATATAATCATGATTGATTACAAGTCATACCATGATAAGAGAGCATGATATGTGCTATATTTCTATAGTGAAGGGCCTCTATACACCATGCTAGCTATAATGCATATTGACTCATATGTCTATGCCAATAATCTCGTACTGATCGAGATAGGAGAGGTCATGGAGTTTGGCTCTTCCATAAGACCTTTATGACACTGATGGTTACTTTGTAGTGGTTAGTTGGAGAATGGGAAGGTATATTCCCATCTCTTCAGGGCATAAGATTGGTTGTTAAAAGATGTAATCAGCCGTGTAGCATATTTGCTTAAGGACCAAATATGAAAACAATGAATGAGGCTACAATTACTTTTACATGTCTTAGTAGATAAATATTATACATGTTCTTAATATTCCTTTTAAAAATGATTAGACAATCTATTACTCCGTCATAGTTATTGGAACTACTTAAATGATAATGATTGCGTTACTCTGCATATAACAAGTAGTTATACCTATTTAATTCAATAAAGGTTTCTTATGCTCTCTTTCATAAGATTTATCTATGATAATAATACTATTGGCAAAGAGTTATATCTCTCATTGGGACTTGTTGTCTCACTCTGTAGGTTGTACAAGGTTTTAGGTGGACATGCACAAGGAGGTAGAGATCATGTAGCAGAGAGTGGGTAGCAGTAAGAACAGTAGTAACATCATAGGTTGAGTGTGTTGTTATGTGTCTTATAGATATAGAGTCTGATGTGTCATCCTTATACTCTTAGGTCTTTAGGAGATAGTGCGTAAACAATTTTATGATTGATCTAAGATTTTGGCTAGTACGCCTCAATGCATAATGTTGTTTTTATATATGTTTTGGTAAAGCAACTATTATCTCATATCTTTACAAGGTGAGGGAACAATGTATGTATAAAGTGAACCATGATCTATATATGGTTTGGTTCTTTCTAAAATGAGTTGTGTGGTAGTGGATCTCTTGAAAAAAAAGGTTTTAATTTTTAGTATTTTTTGGTAATCCACTGTTAATGATTATTTTTGGGTAGTTTTGTGCGATAATGTTGTCAGATTGATAGTGGTCATCACACCTTACTTTGTAGCACCAAAAGATATCTTGGTAACATTGAGATTTTTGGATTTCCCTATTGAACTTCCTCTAGTTTCGGTACCATCAATGCAGATGTCAGTCACACTGACCTATCATATAAGTGCTCAATTAACCTAAAACAAGGAAAAAATACATAAGTCCAAATTGTAAGTGGTAATTTAGCACAATTTTTAGAGTAAATACTCAGGAATTGATGAAGTAGTGATTCACACACTAACAAATGACATATACTGCATGTATATCTCAAAGTGAACAAATATGCAATAAATGCAAAGAAAATTAGCCTATGAAAAACAACTAAAATCAGTGCATCAAAATCCTTTATGATTTAATATTTCTTTCCCTCATGCAACACTACCTTTGGATATGTTTGAGATAGTTGGCAAGAGGACAATATTATCAATTATGTTTCTCAATTACCGAACTTGGCGGTCCAAAATTGGCCCTTACTAACCATTGAACAAATAACTACTCTATAGTGACCAAAATGTCCATAAAAGATGTCCACAGTTAGATCAATGAAACACTATTAATAAAGAGCAGTTAACATCATAGTAAATAGGGAATATTCTTGAAGCAACATGTGATTCCCCATCTACATTCCACTGGGCTACCTACTCAACTATGTTGAAAAAAAATCCCCGTATAAAAATGAATGAGGGGATCAATCATATTTCTAGCCTAAAATTGATGAGCCTTCAGAATGAGGGAAATGAAAATGTATGACTCCTAATGCCTACTATTGTGGTGGAATGATGGATGCAATGAGTGTCTCATACCAATGATGGGTTTGGGTGGAGGAATGCATACATGCAAACTATTTTCACCTTTTCCATAAAGAAAAATTAATACTGAGATCAAGGCATCGTTTTCTTCCTTTACTTGATACTTTTTTTGCCCTCTAATTTTAGCATGATTCATGATTTATGCTCGGGCTTTCTTCAACATACATCACTACTTTTATTTTAATGTTTCCTTCTTTATTGGGAGGGGTTTGCTCATATATCCTTTCACTATTAATTTGTGGAGAAATCTAAGTATGCAATATGCATGAAATTTTCTATGCACTACAATTCCTCTACTTGATAGAATGATACATATATCTCTCTCTTTTTGTTTTCTTTTTTGAGTGCACTCTCAAAGAAACTCACTATCATGACACCTACTATGCTATGCTCAAAATTCTAGAGAAAATCATTTGGATTACTTGATCATCTTGTGGTGGAAAATGAAATACCATGAAAGGTGAGATGAAAGGTGGGTGGAATCACATGACTAAGTGAAAATGTCTTTCTTAACTATCATATATCCTTTTCCTATCAACCTATGTATAGGGTGCACTTAGAATTTCTTTCTAAAAATTCCATTTAAGGTCTTGTTACTTGTTTGGTTGGTTTGGGCTAAAACTTCATCATCACACTCAAATCTTGGATAACTTAATATTTTCATTCATAGAAAGCTTCTTAAAGATGACTAACTCAAACACTTCCTCCAGTTGGTCTGGTCTTACACTTCAAAAATAACCTTAAAAGCATGTGATCCTTTTTAAATTTAATGCAAGAGCACAAAACACATTCTTTTTAATGATAGATACTATCAGGAGCCGTTCTTACACCTAATCCCAATCACACTACCTAGGTAGGTAGTGTTAAGGAGATTAGAACACTCATCTCTGAGTGGCCCAAAGATCACACACACATTTTATGAAAAAATAAGTACAATTTAACTTTATTGAAAAGAACTATGGATTGTATTACATCAGGGGCCCGAAGGCAACAAGAAAAGAAATAACAAGGTAAAAGGAATGCATACTATATACAACATCCCTCTACATATAATCCCATGTGATGAGTATTCTTTATTCTGGAAGATATTGGTAAGAGTATAGTGATCATCATGTTTCATGTCTTCATGTTTCCATGCTTAAAATCAGATAAATCAAGACGCAATCAATTCAAATGCAACGATACACTTTGAAAAGATGAATATTGAACAATTGAAAACATTTATAACAAAATATTGTACTTGATCATACTTATAAGAAAAATATTCAAGGCAATATTCAAGCTCATCTTTATTTTGAGCAATCAATTTTTATTTACAAATTTCCCCATTACGATGCACAACATGCATTGCATGTATGTATGGATCCATTTCCCCAATGAAATGGGGGAGGTCACCATGTTGTACAAGTTCCACCCTCTAATATGAGGAGGTTTCTTGTACCCAATATCGGTATTTTTGTTTCAAGCACTTATAAGGGGTGTTATCATTTATGTTCAAGTATTTTCAAGAATACATATACAAATCAAAAGACTAATCAGTAGGGAGAATTGTAGGTCAAACAAGTACATGCCAAGATTTACAAATAAGAGTACATACAAGTATCATTCAATACTAGTAGTCTATTTAAGGAGGAATAAAAGTGTACCTCTTGGAGTCAAAAAAGAGTATTAGAAATATCAAATGTTGATCCAAGAGTTCAAATCCGATCCTAGATTCCAAGAAATAGATCAATTGTCGACATCTTAGAAAAATCAATTCATTATGTCATTTATGCAAGATTAGGGTCTTAATTTCATAAGTAGTCCCTAAGGTGAATTCATCATATTATTTTGAGATTCCATCATAAATATCAGTTCCTATCATTAACAAGGATGAATGATCCACCTAGGTATTTTAGGAAACTAAAGTAACACTAATAATTCAAATGCACCGTATTGTCATTAGTCTACATTATGATCAATATGGATCATCATTAGATGGTCAAGAATTTGTGGGGTCACGACAGCCCTAGAGTCATAAGGAATGGAGTGATCAATGGATAATTACAGATTTTCCAATAATTGAGTTTTTAATTAATCATTTCAATGGAAAGATAATTAAAATCATGATCTAATAATCATTCAGTGACATTTAATTCCCATTATTTGATTAGAGTCTAACATATTTGTGATGTAAAAAGTTAGCAAAGGAAAATTGGGTTTTAGGCAAGATTAGGGTCTGAAACAATAAACGAAACCCTAATTAAGGTTAATAGAGATATATCAAAATATCATCATCGAACCTTACTAAAAAGGGAAAGGAAATATGTTCTATTAATTTAGGCATTTTTCTATGAATATATATATATATATATATATATATATATATATATATATTGTGCATATTTATTTATAATCGAGCTATTTTTTTATTGATTTAACAAGATGGACCAATCCGATAATGACTAGGCAATAAAAATGAAAATAAAATAAGAAATTGCCAGTCGGCTTCACAAATTAGGGGAGGGATTTGACTTTTCCTTCTAGTGACCCATGAGCCAGAGATGGGCTACTGGGTTGCGTCAAGGGTGAGAAAATACAATAAATGCCCATGATGATGAACTATGTGTATATAGGGGTGTCAAAATAGTAGGTTCATGTCAGTCTAGGGTCAAAAAATCCTATCTGGATTATTTGACTGTCAATTCCAAACCCAAATTTGGACCCAGATTTTACTTATAATTCTTAACCCAGAACCGCCCAGATTGAAAAATCTAAACTCGAAACCAAACTCGAACCCAAATTTGAAGATGATTTTTTTAGAAAAATACTTTTTCTAATAGAATTACTTACATGATTGTAATTAATTTTATTATGTAAAATAAAATACCATAGTTGCCAATGATCATGTAATATTAAACAATTATAATAATAATTTTCTTTTGCTTTTATTAAAGAAAATAATGCCAACAGAAGAACATTAATATCGCCTAAACATAAGAAAATCTCAACTTCGTTGTAACACCACATATATTTTACTGAAACAACACATGCATCAAATCAAAATTGTTGAAACATTACCTATATCATACAAAAACAAGACATATTCACATCAAAATATAGTCCATTAAACAAATTGAAATGGTTGTTACCATACCAATATAATATTTATACCACATCATAACAACTTCTAAAAAAGACATCATTTATGTTACCTAACACATAAGTAATTCAAACACAACTAGGATATCACAATACTAAATAAAAAACACCACATTTATTAAATAACTAAAATATGTTGCAATATCACATATATTATACCAAAAAAAAAACATATACCACTTCAAAACATAGCATCCATCCAACAAATATATGTATATAAGTTAGAACTTACAACCCAATTTTGTTCAGTTTCTAAACCGAAGTACCGAGCTAGTTTAGATTCGAACATGTGATATTAAATTGGGAACCAACCCAGAACGTGACAACTGAAACTTGGACCCAGATTTTTTGGGATTGGACACAACTAGTTTCATGAGTTTGGAAATTTTTTCAGCCCTACGTGTTTGACAATATATGAGGCATATCAGTAATACGATGACCTTGAATCATACAATGATCAAAATAGGACCCCATGTCCTAACTCGTGCCATTGTAGCAACGAGTAAAGAAGAAGAAAAATGAAGTGGGGGTGGAAATGACTAAGGCAAAGGTGAGCATCATGAGATTGGAGCATGTTGTTGTTGAGTTCATTGTAGAAATGTGAGGTCAATGAGCCATTTATTGGCTAAAACAACCAACAGGTGGTAGAAGGTGTTGTATGACTTGTAGGTATAAAAGAGAAAATTGGATCAAGAAGCATACCACACTCGTGATGGATCTAGGGGTCTCAGAATATGGCTATAGCATTGTGGGAATCTAGGAGTTGTCCTTTAGTCCCAACACCACCCCAGGTGTCCTTGTCAGGCTTGATAGTGAGTAGTAGGAAGTTGTAGCGAAGCTTTGTTGATGTATCTCTCTACAACACTGCACCTCCTCACAACACATCCATAAGCTTCACCAGTGTCCCAGGATGTTGTAGGATTAGGAAATTAGGAGGGGTGCAAATGGTGACAGAAGGTTGCTCTAGTCTAGACAAAGGAGGAGGGAGTTGTATGGGAAGGACTGGAGGTAGCAGAGTGAAATTGAGCCTAGTTTTGGCGAACAAAGAGGTTACTAGTGGTGGTTGAGGGTTTAAATATGGTTCTTTAGGTCTAGGGTTTCCAGGAGTGTTTCCCCTTTTTGCAGTGATCACAATTATTTTTGGCATTTATGAAATAGAGATCGTGGGAGGGTCTGTTAGGGATCATTTGAAAGATGAGATGAAATCAGATCTGGAGAAACCAAATTGACAAAGCAATGATTATTAGAGAGGGAAAGTTAGGAATTTGAACTCCCACAACACAGTGTACTGATTAGTTCCTTGGTATGCGGGTGAGGGAGACAACCCAGTAGGTCCGCATCCTACTCGGATCCACATCTAGGATCCACATAGGATGGAAAATAGATAATTTAGGGTATTTTATAGATATTTATTCATAAAATCATAATTATTAATTCCATTGTCCAAAAAAAATTATATTTCAAACAATGCTTCAAATAACCTCTTTCTATGTAAAGAAAAAGTTTGCAATTCATATGATACAACTTGATCCATGAATAAAATTAATTGAGTAACAACACTAATTGTCTAGGTTTTGATGTCATAAGGTATACATTATGATATTAGGCATCATAATGGAAATTTGGCATGAAAATCATTCAATTATCATGTAGGTGATGAGGTTGAGTCAATTGAGAAATACTAGATAATAGTAGGAATAATTGCAATTTGGATCATAAATGTGAAAAAATCCACTTCATCACATCATTCCCTCCTTAAAAGGAATTGTGTCCTCAAAATTCAAATAATCCACCAATTGAGAGTGGGATTTCATATCACATATCATAACTGTGACATCCCCGGATTTTCTAAAACTTAATCTGATATGTGATGTCCAAATTGAAACCCTCACCTCAGCAAGAATCCCAATTTAAACACCCCACACCAGGCTAAGAAGAAGAAAATCAAAGGAGTCAGAAGGAAACAATCAGTAGCACATGTACATGAACAATAATAAAACCATACACACATGTTCACCATTCAACATATAATTACAACATGAATTGTTGCAACATTTGGTATTACATATTGAACAACAAAATTATACATATACATGTACTACCACTAAACTACATGATCTTAAGACAACAGGTCCACATGTACATCAGCTCACTACACAACTCTCAACTATCCTGGATCTTCCAGAGCATAACCATAACCTAAACAAAAGATTACATGTGGTACACGTCAGCACAATATTCAAGAATATTGTATAGAGTACGCCTACGTGTCTTTTATATACCTCTCATCATATCTTGGCAATAAGATAAAACTAATACTTGGCAGTTATAAAGAAATATAAGAAAAAGCATATACTTGCACAAAGATGTATATTAACAAAAGAGAACACATATTTTAAGCACATTTTACATTATATCATCCATGCATTTACTACCTGGGAGTTGAATGCATTAAAGCCTTTATGATCTACTACCAAAGAGTTCGATCATTTCACAATGTGATCTACTACCAAAGAGTTGGATCACTTCCAAGTATTTTACTACCAAAGAGTTGAAGTACTTATTTCCAGAACTTTACTACCAAAGAGTTGAAGTGCATAGATATAATGGAACAAATATATTATGTTTCATGTGTTCATAGCAATAAGTATGGGAAATCATGCAACATATCATACAAGAACAATCATTTCAATCAATACCATATGCCAAGTCTTTACTACCATATAACACAGGCATATTGTATAATAAGCCAAGTGAGAGGTAATGGCGTACCTACCAAAGAGATATCCTAATCACATATTCATGATGTCATCTATAACTTGTTAAACCTGATCAAGACAAGATCATATACTATCATCAGATTCTCGTCATCTTACATCTCATCTTAACCCTAATCGTGTTCATTAGAGTTTCTCTTAGTTCATTAGGATATGTGTATCATTACTTGTATTCTTATCTTATGATTATCTCACTGATGTCATTTTCCATATTACATCTCATTATCAAAGTTCATCATCTGAACATTAGGTTCCATATCCTTTTTGTGCACATATTAACCCTAGGTTACCTCATTAACCTAGATTAGGGTTTTATAACATGTATTAAGATTCATCTTCATATAACATGGATTTTGTTCATCATTATGATCTCATAATTAAAACTGAAGTTCCATATACTTATATGAGCTTACTCTATGAATTTCATCATTTATTGAGCATGTGTGCATTTATTGCATCATCTTTAGTGTTATTAGCCCTAATTAGACATATTAATAAAATTATATGCTTTCGTGCATCAACATGATCATCATTGACATCAGGTACATTATAAATATTATTATAGACTTACTGACATTTTTCCATAATTTTATATCATCATTTGATATTTAGTATCCATGAAATAAGCATATAATATCTTACATGATATTACTGACAGAAATTCATCAAAAGCCTGATATTATCATTCTACCGTTTTCTACTCATTTTTCTAAGAATAATGGTAACTTATTTGCATTTTTCTGATAACTGAGCTAATTACTGTGATTTATTGAAGAATTGGGCAATTTCTGATTATTTACCTCATATGGCCAATGGCACTCCACCACGTGTCCACCAAGGAGCATGGGGTCTTTTCCTGAGCTGGCTGGTTCGTGTGCCTAGACCCGGTCCATCTGGTTGAGTGGGAGTCCAAATCGGTCTGCTCCCCTTCTCTTTCTCTCCCTCACACAATGCAGACTTCGCGTGTGTTTGTTCTCGGTGCCGCATGATGCCTGCGGGAGCCCATGCTCATCTACTCCAATGCTATTGCTACCGTTATGAGCTCCTACAAGCAAACACCTTTAAGCTCTCCTTTTCTCATGATCTACATGAAATGGATGCCCGAGGCATCTGTCTCAGCGATGAAGCCACCGCCGCCGCTGATCTGGGACACTGGCGAGAGGTCAGCCGTGCTCTATTCACCTCCATCTCTCTTTTGTGTCAATCAACAGTGGGACTCCCTGTTCTGAATGAGTCCACGATGTCAGCGTGGCGCTGCTGGATTGGAACGCCAGCGGGAGCTCAGCCATACCCACCTTCTGCTAGCTTCCTTGTCAGATGATGCCCGCATACATCTGATCGGGCGTTCTGGTCACGGTATGGTCAGGGCGCCACCACACAAAAAGGGTCTCTGGTAGGACACCAATGGCTGATCTCTCCTTCCTCATCATCTGTCATGGCCAGCAGCTCCGACGACCTTGGATAGACCCTCACAAAGTCTCAGTTCTCTCCCAACTACAGCACTCGACGTCTACACGTGTGGGTGTTCCTCTGCCCAATCCACCACTGTGGAGAAGATCTGCAGTGTGTACTCGGCTGCTTACTCCATCCTTGATCAATGGCACACCAAATCATCCGCTCCCTCAGGTTCTTCCTCCAAAATATTCCTACAACTTCAAGCTATCAAAACTCCATGGTTGCGTCTTGGTGAGTGATTGGCACCATTTTCGTGAGTTAGGTCCTCCGACATCCCTTGCTCATGTGGATCTTAGTCCTACTGACTTTCACCGTGAGCCTAAGTTATCAAAGAGGAGTCAGATGCCATCTGCTCCTTTCAACACAATGAAACCACCCCCACGAGGCCACAACCTGCTACACGTATCCACCCACAATTGATGATCGTGGTGGACTGATCTTGTGAGAACTGTACTGCCTCCCACGTTGTTGATTTGAACTAGGGTAATAGATAATTTCTCAAAGACCAAGTCCACCAAGATAGAAATCTAAGGCCACACAATCTGTCCAAAGAGCTAATAAAAGGATCGGAAGACATCCTTAATATAAACTTAGGTTACAAATCAAATACTTTGGTCCAATATACCTCAAAAGATATTCCGACTCCATCAAACCAAGAGATATGTTTTTGCATGATCGACACACTTTGAAGACCATCATTATATCACACAAATTAATAAAATCCCCTATCTTCATAATTAGCTTCATGAATGTATAAAAAATCGAAGAAGTTGATGTCATCATTCTATTTATCTAAATTGGCTCTATCCAATAATCTCAAAATTCCATTCTATAACATCCTACACACCTTAAAACAATTTCATCCTCGAAATTAAAGCCAAAGACCACTTTATCACATCATATACATCTTAAAAGAAATCTCGCCCTCAAAATTAAGCCATCATCTTATTTCAAGGAACAACCAAAAGGTCTTCATCCATAACTGCAACATTATTCTAGATACAACATTCCCATAAACATCATGTCCAAATCATATATTTATCATTCCTAGGAGGCTGTTAAAGCATCTAGGGGGAACTGCCCCTTCAAAAGGGTTTAGAAACTCATGTTATGTCATGTCATATTTCATGTGAAGGTTGCATCTTTATTTTTGCCCATGAATTAGGGTTCCCACATCATATTACCATGTTCTAAAGGAGTTAACTAAAGATTAACTCATACATCAAGGTGTCATCAACATTTTATTGAGATAATTTGTTGGAACATATTCAACATTAACATATGCCTTTTAGGAGGGAGTTAACTAAAGCTAACCCACTTTATCCAGCTAGATCATATCAAGGTGTTATAATCATTATGTTGTGCTAACTGTCAAACTATATCTTTCATCTTTATTAAGCACTAAGATTAACACATCATGTAACATGATCTTATTTCATTGCTCATAATAACTTGCAACATTACCAGTGAGTTCATCAAAAGATTAGCCAACAATTTCACATTATCATCATCATTATTCATGTGTATGGTTAACTATTTCTACTTTTATGTCATTAAAACATCTCTAGATATTTCATCATATCATGTCTATATATCATATCTCAAGATTAGATCACATCCTTACATATATTTTATCATGGTTGTGCTAAACAAACTTATGCAAGTGGCTCATATATAAAAAATTTACTCGGCCAAAAGAGGTTCCTCTAACCCATACCACGAGGGTAGTGTCATGCTCAGTCTCTCTGACCTAACTCAACTCTATGAGTATCTCATATGCACATACTTTACCTTCCCTCTCCTGGTCTAGGGTTCTTAAATTACCTCATTGGCACTAGCTAATAGCTTCATTAGCTCTATCCACATAAGCAAAAACCAAAGCATGCTACAACATACTCTTCATAGGTCTCTACCCATGAGTTATGCTTATCCAAAACTCTCTTATCAACATAACCACTAGATTCCTACAAGGAACCACCAACCCGAGCATGAGGCTTCGAAGAAAGTAAAACATATACCTCCTCCAGGGTCTTGGGACTCTCTTTCCCTCACCTAGATGGTAGGATCTCATATTCATAATCACATACTTATATATAACCAACCTCTCTCTGTCTCTAAGGTTTGGTCATCCCAAGGACATCTAGGGTTCAACAAGATCTATAGGAATCATGCATAAAGCGACTCAACTCAATCACTTAGGAGTAGTCTAGTTTAGGACATATCATATCACATATTTCTCATATCATGGATCCTAGGTTCTCTGACCTTCTCCCTGTGGGTCTCACTCTCTCTTGAGCTAACCCCAAAACTGGTCCTAACACTAGAGGTCCTCCTTTGTAAAAGAGCTTGAGGCTCATGCTGACTCACAACTTTATCTCAACTTAACATATCTTATTTCATAAAATCCTAGTTACTTTCCTCATCAACACTTATCTCAATCCTTAAAACTGAACTTAGGTCCCCAAATACAAACATATATCATCATAAACCATCTTATATCATCTATATAAGACTTAAATCATATCATCAAAACTTATTTCATCTATTCCATCTCTCATATATTCCAACAAGGCTCTAGACATCTAATCTAGAACAACTCTCTCTTCTAGACTGATGTCATTCACTTTCATTCAGGTTGCATGACCACCTCCTACTCGTACATGTGTGGGGACACATTTTTATAATACATATACATAATAAAATATTATATAGTTTTTCTTCGATAAAACAAGCGTCAGAGAAAACTATCGAGGTTCGATCCGTTTGGAATAAAAAACCAAATCCTGAAAATGAGTGTCCCACACATAGTAGAGAGTATAGTGTCATGAAAACTAGTGAAAAGGGTGAGAACAAGGGGTAGACTAATGTAGCTACTCTAGATAATGTGCGCAATATGTCTAGGGTTTCTCTTCCCTTGATGCACTTCATTTCCAAATAGTGCAACGTCCCATACCACTGCACTACAAGGAAAGAACGACATCTAAGGACTTGCTACTCAACAAGCACCAGTCTAGACCTAGTTCTTAGACATCTAAGTGCTAACCTAGAGGCTAGGTCAGATCTAGTCTCTAAAAGATGACTAATCTAACCATAAAGATTATTAAGTTCAAGGTTTTCTTTAGTTTGAGTTGCATAATGAGCAAATGTCATGCTCTGCTATTGTTCATGCTCTGATACCACCTGTGATGTCCCCGGATTTTCTAAAACTTAATCTGATATGTGACATCCAAATTGAAACCCTCACCTCAGCAAGAATCCCAATTTAAGCACCCCACACCAGGCTAAGAAGAAGAAAATCAAAGGAGTCAGAACGAAACAATCAGTAGCACATGTACATGAAAAATAATAAAACCATACCAACATGTTCACCATTCAACATATAATTACAACATGAATTGTTACAACATTTGGTATTACATATTGAACAGCAAACTTATACATATACATGTACTACCACTAAACTACAGGATCTTAAGACAATAGGTCCACATGTACATCAGCTCGCTACACAACTCTCAACTATCCTGGATCTTCCAGAGCATAACTATAACCTAAACAAAAGATTACATGCGGTACACGTCAGCACAATATTCAAGAATATTGTACTGAGTACGCCTACGTGTCTTTTATATACCTCTCATCATATCTTGGCAATAAGATAAAACTAATACTTGGCAGTTATAAAGAAATATAAGAAAAAGCATATACTTGCACAAAGATGTATATTAACAAAAGAGAACACATATTTTAAGCACATTTTCCATTATATCATTCATGCATTTACTACCTTGGAGTTGAATGCATTAAGGCCTTTATGATCTACTACCAAAGAGTTGGATCATTTCACAATGTGATCTACTACCAAAGAGTTGGATCACTTCCAAGTACTTTACTACCAAAGAATTGAAGTACTTATTTCTAGCACTTTACTACCAAAGAGTTGAAGTGCTTAGATATAATGGAACAAATATATTATGTTTCATGTGTTCATAGCAATAAGTATGGGAAATCATGCAACATATCATACAAGAACAATCATTTCAATCAATACCATATGCCAAGTCTTTACTACCATATAACATATGCATATTGTACAATAAGCCAAGTGAGAGGTAATGGCGTACCTTCCAAAGAGATATCCTAATCACATATTCCTGATGTCATCTATAACATGTTAAACCTGATTAAGATAAGATCATATACTATCATTAGATTCTCATCATCTTACATCTCATCTTAACCCTAATCGTGTTCATTAGAGTTTCTCTTAGTTCATTAGGATATGTGTATCATTACTTGTATTCTTATCTTATGATTATCTCACTAATGTCATTTTCCAGATTACATCTCATTATCAAAGTTCATCATCTGAACATTAGGTTCCATATCCTTTTTGTGCACATATTAACCCTAGGTTACCTCATTAACCTAGATTAGGGTTTTATAATATGTATTAAGATTCATCTTCATATAACATGGATTATGTTCATCATTATGATCTCATAATTAAAACTGAAGTTCCATATACTTATATGAGTTTACTCTGTGAATTTCATCATTTATTGAGCATGTGTGCATTTATTGCATCATCTTTAGTGTTATTAGACCTAATTAGACATATTAATCAAATTATATGCTTTCGTGCATCAAGATGATCATCATTGACATCAGGTACATTATAAATATTATTATAGACTTATTGACATTTTTCCATAATTTTGTATCATCATTTGATATTTTGTATCCATGAAATAAGCATATAATATCTTACATGATATTACTAATAGAAATTCATCAAAATCCTAATATTATCATTGTACTATGTTCTACTCATTTTTTTGAGAATAATGGTACCTTATTTGCATTTTTCTGATAACGGAGCTAATTATTGTGATTTATTGAAGAACTGGGCAATTTTTGATTATTTACCTCATATGGCCAATGGCACTCCGCCACGTGTCCACCAAGGAGCATGGGGTCTTTTCCTGAGCTGTCTGGTTTGTGTGCCTAGACCCGGTCCATCTGGTTGAGTGGGAGTCCAGACCGATCTGCTCCCCTTCTCTTTCTCTCCCTCACACGATGCAGACTCCACGTGTGTCTGTTCTCGACGCCGCACAACGCCTGCGGGAGCCCATGCTCCTCTACTCTAGTGCTACTGCCGCCGTTACGAGCTCCTACAAGAAAACACCTTTAAGCTCTCCTTTTCTCATGATCCACACAAAACGGATGCTTGAGGCATCCGTCTCAGCGATGAAGCTTTCGCCGCCGCTGATCTGGGACACTGGTGAGAGGTCGTTCGTGCTCTTTTTGCCTCCATCTCTCTTTTGTGTCGATCCATAGAGAGACTCCCTATTCTGCATGATTCCACGATGCTAGTATGGCACTGCTGGATTGGAACGCTGGCGAGATCTTAGCCATACCCACCTTCTGCTAGCTTCCTTGCTGGACGACGCTCGCGTACATCTGATCGGGCGTTCCGGTCATGGTATGGTCAGGGTGCCACCGCAAAAAAAGGGTCTCCGGTAGGATACCAATGGTTGATCTCTCCTTCCTCATCATCTGTCAGGGCCAGCAGCTTTGACGACCTTGGCTAGACCCTCACAGGGTCTCAGGTCTCTCCCAACTACAGCGCTCGATGTCTGCACGTGTGGGCGTTCCTCCGCCCAATCCACCATTGCGGAGAAGATCTGTAGTGTGTACTCGGCTGCTTACTCCATCCTTGATCGATGGCACACCAAATCATCCGCTCCCTCGGGTTCTTCCTCCAAAAGATTCCTACAACTTCAAGCTATCAAAACTCCATGGTTGCGTCTTGGTGAGCGATTGGCACCGTTTTCGTGAGGTAGGTCGTCCGACATCCCTTGCTCATGTGGATCTTAGTCCTACTGACTTTCACCATGAGCCCAGGTTATCAAAGAGGAGTCGGATGCCATCTGCTCCTTTCAACACAACGAAACCACCCCCACGAGGCCACAACCTGCTACACGTATCCACCCACGATTGATGATCATGGTGGATTGATCTTGTGAGAACTGTATTGCGTCCCATGTTGTTGATTTGAACTAGGGTAATAGATAATTTCTCAAAGACCAAGTCCACCGAGATAGAAATCCAAGGCCACACAATCTGTCCAAAGAGCTAATAAAAGGATCGGAAGACATCCTTAATATAAACTTAGGTTACAAATCAAATACTTTGGTCTAATATACCTCAAAAGATATTCTGACTCCATCAAACCAAGAGATATGTTGTTGCATGATTGACACACTTTGAAGGCCATCATTATATCACACAAATTCATAAAATCCCTTATCTTCATAATTAGCTTCACGAATGTATAAACAAATCGAAGAAGTTGATGTCATCATTCTATTTATCTAAATTGGCTATCCAATAATCTCAAAATTCCATTCTATAACATCCTACACACCTTAAAACAATATCGTCCTCGAAATTAAAGCCAAAGACCACTTTATCACAATAACCAACTTGGTATCAACACTATTCAACTATCGAGCAATCAAGCATTAAGGTCAAAGCATAGTAATATTGTTTTTCAATTAAGAAAAATCATCATATGAGTCAAAAATTGAGATAAGATCATCCTATCGATAACAAAAGTTGGAGAGATCATATTTTGGTCAAACAAATGGAGCTTTTGAATCTAGAGTACACCATGGATTTTTATCCCAATAAATTAGGGTCCTAGATTCCACATTATCCTAGGTGCATGGGTTTATACATCTATGATTTCTTGTGCTCAAAATCAATGGAAGGTCCCACCCTAGTCCTCATGAGAGATAAACACTAAGTCATAAAGAAAGAGAGAGTCAACATAGTCATCATTTGAAAATTTCAAATTTTGGTATTGTGAAGTCATTGATCATATATAGAGGGTGTTTTCAAGATACAAATAGTGTGATCATAGGATTCATGCCATTATTAAGATTGATAATCATGAGTCAAAATTTATTATTAAATAGTACGAGTCAATTTTTTTAACATTAAAAGTCATAGGTCCAAATTTTTGAAGCTAGGGTTTAGATACCTACTATAGATGTTAGGGGTGATCATTCATCCTTATAAAACAATCAAGTAGTAATTGAGAAACATTTCAAGATACTGGTATCAAGTTTATTATCTTGGTATTCAAGGTTGATGAATGATCTAGACCTAAGTCTTTCTAGGAAGCCAACCACAAGTTAAACTCAACCTCTTCATGACATCTGTAATCAAGACTCAAGATCGAGTATAATATCATCATGGATTCGGCCTATTAGATACTCAGGTCAAGCAATCAAAATCGGATGAAAGGGGTTAACTATAAATTATCAATAAGCTGAAAATTTAGTAGTCATAATAGGATGTGACCTAGGTTAGGGGAGTTGAGTCAATTACCACCCTATTCCAGCACATTGATTTACATTATTCATGAATCATCAAGTATATCTAAATGGGGAGAGTACTAATGATCAAATCATATTCCATAAGGTCATAAGGTCAAACTTGGAGTTTATAATAGGGAAACCATGTTGAGATTTTACAAAATTGGGCCACAATTACATTCCCTTCCCATCATGATCAAGGTTGTATAATTTGGAAATTGAGAAGTTGGATTGGGAACTCAAAGAATCATAATACAATAGTACAAGATTTGAAATCCATATTCATAATCGAGAAAACAAAGGGGCATAATGATCAATAAGAAAGGTGCCTTTTGTATCAAAGTCTTATATCATAATTTGGGGAGTACTAAGGCATAGTCATTTTTTGGCTTGATCTTGGTACATATCAAATAGGTAAAAAAAATCTTAAATATGTTTAAGGTTTAATCTATAATAGGGAATCATGGACTTAATCAAATAGGGACCCTATCAACCATAAGGTATAATGTATACATCCTCCTCATTTCACCATATTAAGATTATTATTATTTACATCAAACATAGGTAACATGCGGTCTGGTTTTGGTGAAATTGAGTTCACATGATATGAGGGGCCATACACTAGTACTTGATTTCAAGAATTTCATTGATCAAAATTGAGTTTTCAAATTAAGGTTAGATCATCGCATCGTCATCTTAATTAACTTTCATGATTTCAAATGAATTTTAGTTTTCCCCATGTATAAGCCACCCATAATTGAGAAATCATGTGGTAGATAGTAATGATAGAAGAACTACATGAGGAGATGATAAGGCTAACTAATTATCTACTTGGGTGGCTTAGGGCAATCCTTAAAGAAGAGATGAGATGCTAGAAGACTATTTAGGGTTATAAGAAATCCTTCATTGCATTTATGAATCCACTAAGGCAGGTGGAGTAGGGAACCTCAACCACCATAGCTAGATAGATAGGAGGAATTACTGTCAAAAGCCCTAATGCTTTTTCTAGAGACCTCAGTTTCACATGAACTTTATGGTTTTTCATGGTTTTAGAGACTACAAATATTATTACATTAATGCATAAGAAGTGAGTGGTGGCTCTGATACCAACTATCATGGAACCGTTCTTACCTTAATCCCAATATCACCACTTGGGTAGGTAGTGTTACGGGGATTAGAGTGCCCATCTATGAGTGGCCCAAAGATCACACACACATTTTACAGAAAAAGAAATCACATTGAACTTTATTGAAAATGATTATGGATTCTATTACATTAGGGGACTGAAGGAAACAAGGTAAGATGACTACTTACTATATATTACATCCCCTTACATATAATCTCATGTGATGACCATTCTTTATTATGGAAGATATTGACAAGAGTATAGTGATCATCATGTTTTAAGTCTTCATGCCTAAAATCAGGTGAATCAAGACGCATTCAATCCAAATTCATCAGTACACTTTGAAAAGAGAAATATTAAACAATTGAAAACATTTATATCAAAATATTGTACTCGGTAGAACTTATAAGCATAATATTCAAGGAAACATTCAAACTCATATTTATTTCGAGAAATACAATTTTTTTATGATTTGCCCATTATGCTGAACAACATGAATGCATATACATATAGTTCCATTGCCCCAACGAGATGGGGTAGTTCACCATGTTGTAAAATTTCCACCCTCTGATATGAGGAGGTTGCTGGTACCCATATCAATATCATTATTTCATGTAGTCATAAGGAGTTTTATCATTTATGTTCAAGTATTTTCAAGAATACATATACAAATCAAAATACTACTTAGTAGGTAAGTTTGTAGCTTAAAAAAGTACATAGACAAGATTTTAAATAGGAGTACATACAAATATCATTCAATGTCATTAGTTTTTTTAAGGAGGAATTAATATAAAGTGTGATTGTTGTAATCAAAACAGAGTATTAGCAATATCAAATTTTGAACCAAGAGTTCAGATCAGATCCTAGATTGCAAGAAATATATCGAGTGTCAAGATCTTGGAAAAATCAAGTGATTATGTCATTTTTGCAAGATTAGGGAATTAATTTCCTAATTATTCCCTAAGGTGATCATTCATCATATTATTTAAATATTCCAACATAAATATCAGTATCTAGCATTAAGAAGGATGAATAATCCACCTAGGTATTTTAGGAAATTATAGTAACCCTAATAATTCAAGTGCACCTGACCGTCGTTAGTCTAGATTATGATCAATATTTATCATCATTAGATGGTCAGGGTAGGTGGGGTCATGACAAACCCTAGAGTCAATATGAACACAATGATCAAGGATGATTACAAATTTTCCAAAAATCGAATTTCAACAATCTATAGACTAATTAATCATTTACATGGCTAGATAATTAAAATTATGTCCTAATAATCATTGAGTGTGATGTAGTTTCCAATATTTGATCAGAGTCTGTCAAAATTGTGATATACAAAATTAACAACGAAAAATTGAGTTTTGGGCAAGATTATGGTTTGAAACAACAACAAAAATCCTAATTAAGATAAATAGAGAGATATAAAAATATTATCATCGAACATTACAATAAAAGGGCATGGAAATAGGTTCATATTAATAGAGTTATTTTTTTAATAAGACGGATACTTTGTGGGCATTTTTCTAATAACCGAGCTATTTTTTATTGATTTAACAAGATGGACCAATCAAATAATATCTAGACAATAAAAATGAAAACAAATAAAGATATTTCCATCTAGCTTCACAAATCATGGGAGCGATGTAACTTCACGGATCCTCCCAGAGACCCGTGAGCTGGTGCTAGGCTTCTAGGATGCACAAACAGTGTGAAAATGACATAAATGACCATGATAATGAAATATGTATGTGACAATATACAAGGAATATCAGTAATAAGGTGACCTTAAATCATATGATTATTGAAACATGACCTTAAGCCCTTACACACATCATTGTATCATTATGTAGAGAAAAAACTAAGGTGAGGGAGGAAATAACAGAGGTGAAGGTGAGCATCATGAGACGAGAGTTTGTTGCTACTGAGTTTGCATTGGCAATGTGATGTTAACAAAACATTTAATGGCTAAAACAACAAATAGATGGTAGAAGGTGTTGTATGACATGTAGGTGTAAAATAGAAAAATGGATTGAGAGGCATACGACACTCACGATGGAACTAGGGGTCTCAAAATATTAAAATAGCTTTATGGGAATCTGGGGAGTCATCTTCTTGTCCCAGCGCCTCCCAAAGTGTCCTTGTCGAGCTTGACAGTGAAGCACAAGAAGTAGTGGAGCAATTTATCGGTGTATCTCTTTGCACAGAAGCTTCATAAACCTCCCAAAATGGTGTAGGTACAAGGAATTTAGAGGGTTTGCAGTGGCAAGAGTAGGCCACTCTGTTCCAAGAAAAGGAGGAGGGAGTTGGATGGGAAGTAAAGGAGGTAGAAGAGTGCAATTGAGCTTAGTTTTGGTGAGTAAAGAGGTCACTTGTGGTAGTTGAGGGCTTCAAATAGTAATCTTGAGGTTTAGGGTTGCCTAGAGTTGTTCCCCCTTTATGCACTGATCACGGCCCTTTTAGGTATTTATGAAATATAGATTGAGGGATTGTTTGTTAGGACTTGTTTGAAAGATGAGAATAAATGGAACCTGGATCAACCAATTGGACAAAGCAAGGATCAGTTGAGAAGGATAGTCAAGGTTTGAAATCTTGTGCCACTGTGTGTTGATCGGTTTTGTGGTATGCAGGTGAGGGAAATGACCCAAAAGGTCATCCTCCTACTTGAATTCATATCCAGGATCCAAATACACTAGAAAATAGATATCTTATGGTATTTGATATGTATTTCTTTATAAAATCATAACTATTAATTCCATTGTCCAAAAAATATGAGACGTTAAAGAATGCTTCAAATAACCTCTCTCTACATAGAAAAAGTTTGAAGTTCATTTGATAAAATTTGATTGATGAATAACATCAATAGTTACAACATGAATTGAGCTAGGTTTTGATGTCACATGGTCTAGATCATGATATTAGGCATCATAAGTGCAATTTGGCATTGAAAATTATTCAATTATCATGAGGGTTATGAAGTGGAGTCAATTGAGAAATACTAGATAATTGTAGGGCATAATTGTAATTTGGATCATAAATGTGGAAACCTTTGCTTCATCAGATACAATCATGATAACTTAGATCTATGATTCAACTAGATAGATTGTGTATCCTATTACTTCGAAATCAGAAAACTAAAAAAAGAAAGAAAATAAAGAAAGACAGCATAAAGCCCTTTGATCACACCCTAAGCTTGAACTTGACTATGTCCTCATAGTCAAAACCCAAATTAAGATGTGGAATGGGGGTACCAGGTGCTTATTCTGGTGGTGGTAGTGGCTGAAATGTTCCCGACGACATATGTGGAGCTGGAGGATAGAAAGTGTCAATGGATGTTGGTGGGTTGGTTGTCGTATCTGACAGTTGTGGGTAGCTAGTGAATTACATGACTCCAATAGTGGTTGTAGAGCGTCTGTTGATGATACATCGTCCATTGTAGATGAGTGTGCTTGTTCTTCTGGTTGACCAGGAGAAGGTGTTTGTTGGTGTAGATTGCCTGCTACTACTAGAGAAGATGTTCTTGGACTCCATGAATCTAGATCAATGTGGTTGACTAGTGTAGCAGACCCTTCTGAATGGATTACAACATCCCATACATGCCCTCCATGGAGAAGGAGTTTTTAGGTGGTAGATGTGGTGGATCTATAGAATTGGATGTTGCATAGCACCACAAGATGTGGTGTAGATGATGCCTTAGTGTATAAGGCATGGTAAGATCCTCTTCGTCTTCTTTTTATTCTTTATCATCCTCCTCATACTCGACATCTTCCCCCTCTGGCACAACATATGTATCATTGACAACCCATCGAAGGTACCACACTCCCCGTAGGCAAAAGATGGGTTCAGAAAGTTCCCTTTCCTTCATCTGTGCATCTATAGTGCAACATGTGTTTACCCTACCCTCATACTTGGTGACAAGGAGTGCACACTTAAAGTGCATGAAAATAAGCATATAAGATGTCTTGAGCGTGATGGCTTTAAAAATGTGGAGGTGGAGGTGAAGCGCGAGTGTCATAAGCAACCTCCTAAAGTGAATTGGGGGTTTCCTCTAAGCTTTCCTTCAAACCACTAACATGTGTTGGAGGAAGAATGACCCAATCTTGATGGTATCCTTCCCCAAGGTTAGAAATGACCACTAAATAAAAAGTTCTACCTTCTAGACCTTCCCTTGCCCCTAATCGATCATGGCAAAGATGGTGTTCGACAGGTATTAGTGTACGATTTGGGGAAATGAACGCTTGATGTCCACGACATAATATTGATGCCAGTTGCATAAGAACCCTTGTGGAAGAGCTATCATCTATTGTTCGTGCATGTTGTAGTTGAAGTCCTATGACGTGAAGCATGATCCACCCATTGGCCAGCCATATATTGATTTGAACTCTACTAAGGGGAGGTAGCAACTGGCCTTGTAGAGATGGAACTTGACCCAACCTTCCCCATGCTAGTGTATGCAACATGTCCATAGTTACAAGGAAATTGCAAGCAATCTCCTGGTAGGTTAGCCAATCACCAAAGTATGAGTGAGCACCCACAATACCTTTCTCAATGCAGACTCGGCAAAGGTTGTCGGGGAAGTAGGTATAGTTGAGGAACGTGCAATCATCATATCGTGTTGGTATGATCTCCCTCTTCATCATGGAGGCATATAGCTTTTTCTGATCTTCATATTGAAAGGAAACCATGGATAGCTTTGACACCATCTATTTGGACATGCCTGTAGATGAAGCTTATCTCCTAGATGCCAGTTTTGTAAAGAATAGAAAGGAGATGAATAAGAGGAGCTTAGTGTACAATTGGAAATTCCAGACTTCTTGTGAAATCTCCATTGGTCGCCAGTCACCTTCAAATGGTAGGGGATGTTTTGGGTGTCATTTGAGATCACCCATAGCCTCCCCTTATATAGCAAAAGTCTTTCCTAGTGTTACAACCCCAAATTTTGGGTTCTTTTGATGAGAAATGTGATTTCTCTTAATAAAGATAAATGTGCAAATAATGGTGTGATTTGATTTGAATCAATGAATTTCGTTTATAATAACCTTGATGGTTGCTTAGTGGGACTTATTGGCTATTGGGCCCAATAAAAATGAAAAGGAAATTCAATTAGTAAATGAATAATTAAGAAATAGAGAAAAGAAAGAGGTAGAAGCCTCTAGAAGGAAAAGGAATATTCCCAAAGGGGGAAATCCTGCCTCTTGGGTTCCTTGGGTTCCAAGGAGTCCAACTTGCAAAGATAATTCAATAAGAAAGAGAAAGGATTAATTAAATATTTCTTTATTTAGAAGAAATGTGAGATAATGATAATATCACAAGAAATATGTGAAAATATGGATAATGGATCCATATTGGAAAAGATTTTGGGTTCACATTGTTTCTAATAGAAAAAGGAATCACAATTAAGAAAATAATGCATTATGAGAAAGAAATTGTGCTTAAATGACTTTTATTAAACATTTACTTGCATATGAAAGAAACACCCTTTTTCTTTGGAATTTGGGTTTCAAATTTGGTACTCGAGTAGATAATGCCAAGATGGAGTTTCCTCTAAAATTTGGGTGAAAAATAATAAATGAGGAGAGAGATGTGTTTTTTCCCATTTTCCTTGTTAAATACCCTTTTTAATTAGATTTTAAGAAAATAGAATTAGGGGAGAGATGTCAGCCGTTCGATGCCTCGCGTGGTCCAGGGGATCACGAATCCAAGGGCAGCTGCTCATTGTCTACCCCAATTCATAGAAGGTAAGGGAGAGGAAGGGGAATCTGAGTTTCTTTCACTCAGTGCTTTAAATCGATGAACTAATGAGTCCATCATATTCGGGAGATTGAACCGAAGAATCCAAACCCTATTTTTGGGTGCTTTGGTCGTCGATTGGGAGAGTCCCCAATCTAACAAAACTCCTCCATCGACCCTATATATAGGGGAGTGTTCGTGAGGGCATCTGTTCATCAGCTATCTACCTAAGCACCTCCGGAGAGCGACGCGGAACCTGTTGGTGAATCCAATTCATCAAGCAACCCCGACCTTCCCCTCTGCAACCTATCGACCTCGCCGAAAAAATTGGCGGCTGGTTGGCAGTGAAGGAACGGACCCACCGCCAATTGGAGGCCTTGTTAGGTTTGTCAGAGGAAGATGGAGTGTCCTGGACCATCGCCACGCTAGGAGGTGGCAAGGATCTCAGAGTCAACCAAGTGGTTGACCATTAGAATAGCGGAAGGAGTATCGTGAGGTTGAAGAACGGACCCCATGGATTTACTAGTGTGCCCCTCATCTCCTGTTGTCGAGGTAAGGGTAGTTTGGTCCTTCACAACTTAAATCAAAGTTAACTGTGCGCAGCGTGAGCCGTCTGATCCCACGTGGTCTAGTGGACCACGGATCTAGCGGCTGGTGTTTTTCTAAAAATAACAAATAATTCGAGGAAATGAATCACTTTGCAAAAATCATAACTTTTGCTAGGAACCTATGATTAGAAAAAGTTATACATAAAAGTTGCTTAGAAAAATACAAGGAACACAATAAAAATTGTTTGAGAACCTGAATCTGTTCTTATTTTCCAAAGTGTGTTAATCTAATGAAAATTGTTTATATATTAGATTAAGAAACCCTAATTGAGCATATTGGTTAAGTTCATGTTACTTAGTTGATGAAATTGAGTGATTACAACTTGTTGAATAATTAATGATGAACTTGAACCTGATCTAGATATTTCTTGCATGATTTAGGGTTTTTGCCTCAAATAAGAATGATTAAGTAGGTAGAAACCCTAATTGAGTATAAAGGTTCCTAATCGTGGATAAATACCCTTAATATGGTAATTAGGGTTTTCTAATGGATAAAGGTAGAATTAATGATAAATAGAGTTTGTATGTGAATTAGATCATAATGAACTATGAATTGTTAATTTGAAAGGAACCAAAGATAATAATTGGGCCTAATGATCTTGTCATGAATTAAAAGGATAAAATGGTAGTTTTAAGGTAAAAGAGGTATAATGGACTTAATTGATGTTTAATTGTACCTTTAATCAGAAATTAAGGTTATATGTTGTTAAAAGGTAACCTTAATATCTTTCATGAAGAGTAGATGAGATAATTAGGGTTTGAGAGTAATTGTATAAAATTAGGGTTTAAAGTAGTAAAAATGAAGTGAAACCCTAATTGTAATTGAAACCCTAAAAGTGGACTAGAAAACCTAGGAAGCAAACTAGGTTTAATAGATCTTAATGGCATGATTAATGATAGGAAAATTGGGTGCATATTTCAGGATCAACTTTTGTGCTTGATTGGTTTCTTGATTGGTTGAATTATTTCTGCACTCAAGTTAGCTTGACAGGTATGTGGTTAATTATGGTTAATCGCATTAGTTTCCCGAAGAGTTTCCTGAATGATTCATCACATTCAATGCAACCTATCAGTTTGGATGTTCATACTTGCAAATTATAAATTCACTATGATTATCACAATTGTAAAATAAGTGTGTATTCTCACACCTACATTCCACCCTGATGGATGATGCAAAAATGTCAAGCCCAGGAGGGAAGACCAATGGGCACCATGAGAGGTGACCCCAGATACCAAGCTGGGGAATGAGAAGGTGGTCTATGTTGCATGACTAATGGGTACTATGAGAGGTGACCCAGGAACCAAACTCGGGATTGAGAAGGTGGCCTTAAGTCAATGGCAAAAGAGAAACCCTAGAGGGGTATTCCAGGGTTAGGGAAAAATCAGTGGAGAATGACACACTAAAAGCATAATATTGGCTTGTTAATTACCTTGATTGTGATAATTATATTTGTTAGCCATATTTGTGAAATTTTGGTTGTCCCCACATACCGTCATATTCCTGTATGTTGACCGACATTTTGTTTGTCGGCGTTTTAGGTACAAAGTTGAAAAGGGACAAACAGTAAAGTGACATATTGTGAAAGTAAGAATTAAAGTGCAAGGAGGATTAGTTAGAATAGACTCCAACTGGGGATAGATGTAGATATCCAAGTTTTTGAAAAAGGTATGTAAAGTTTTATTTTATACCATCTTTTAGTATAGTTTGGTAGAATTTAATAATTATTATTGATTATTTGTTGAACCTTTGATCCTGTTAATTGGGATAACGGCTCTGACCTCTTGGTCTCCCTTAGTTGGGGGTTATTGGGAGGTAGGGTCATTACATTTGGTATCAGATCATAGGCTCCTCATTTAATATTTAATAATTATTGAATTTTATAAATTCTGTAGAACCGAGGGAGTTATTAGAAGATTTTTTGAAAGACAGAGGTGTCTAGAAAAGGATCATGTCTGGGGGCTGGCAATATTTTCCTCCACACCACTAGTCAGAATATGAGGATTCCCAGATTTGTGTGACTGCCTGGCCAATGTCTTGGGATTTGACTCAAAATAAGATACCTTTAGGACTCTATCATCTTTTTCATCCCTTCTCAACTCAAATATTGTTAAGGAATTTAAGGACTAGGGTTTTCTCTCTTTTTCTCACCCTCTCGAGGTATGGGTAAAGTTGTTAAGGTTTAAGGAATCCTCCACCAAATTAATGAAAAGCATGTAAATAAGATGTCATGGACATAAGCTTAATAGTTTAAGCATAAACTAAAGAATAGTTGCATGCTTAGATCATGTGACATGAGTTGTCATGCCCTCAGGAGAGACATGAGGCTAGACCTTCTTGTCAGAAGGATGAGTAGAGAGAGTTGGTCTTGGAGGCAGAGATCTCCATTATAAGTAGAGACTTGGCGCATCCTTTGAGGATGATGCTAACCCTGACCCTAAGTGAAGGTTAGAGAGAGATGACATGCTGAGCTAGATGTCATGGTAGATCACGTGTGCGAGTGGAAATGCTTTTAGTTTAGCTACCCATGACGATATGAGCCATGTGAGGTTGGGTGACCTAGTACCTTTGGCAACCCAACCCTGGAAAGGGTCATTCTTGTTAGAGTGAAGGATAGCTCCTTCAATGATGAGGTTAGTAAAGAACCTATAGAAACCCTATGGGCTTATGCAAATAGGGCATAACATGCACCCAGAGTATGTCACTAGTGCTGACAGTAGGCTAAAACCCTGGCCAGGAGAGTATGAGGAATAGCTAAGGAGATAAGCATAAAGAGTTATGGATAATCTTGAGCGAACATAAGTTTGAACATAGGTTTCACCCATGTAGGGGTATGCTTGTGAGATTGATCCACCTTCATGGAGAGAGGACCTCTAGTAGTAAGGTTGTTTATAGGGTTAGCTCTAGAGAGAGAGAGAGCAGGACCCAAGCAGGAAGGTTGGAAGCTTAGACTCCGAGATATGAGGAACAGTGGGGAGTTAAGGATGATGCGACCTAAGTGGGTGGTTTTGGTTGCCTCATACATGGTCCCTGGAGGTTGATGATATCTGGGTTTCCTTTAAAGAAACCAAACCCTAAAGAGAGGATGAGGCTTCTGGTACCTATGTGCCTATGGTATAAGTGTTTACCTTCTAGGGATAGGAAGAGGAGTTCCTTAGACCCAGAGGAGGTTTAAGTAACTAGCAGTGAGGCCTTATACCCAGTTAGTTGTCCTTGGGAAGGACTCAACTATGAGGTGTTGCTCGAGTAGAAGGATGACAGGAAGGGCATGTCATACCTTGTACATGCTTAGTTTGTGGTTAAAAAGGTTGAGAATGTCATTGGACATCCAAAAAGTGAACCTAGTGTTCCTAGGCCTAAGAGGGGAAGTGGTGTTCCTAATGCTCCTGATGAGGTTTGAGTTTCTATAGACTCAAGCATGGAACTCCTCATGTTGATAGGAAAGGGAAACCCCTTAAGTTTAAGGTATGTTTGAAGAACCCCTCACAACTAAGTTGGTGACATGGGAAGGTTTGTTCTTGGTCCAATGTTGAGGATGAGAACAAGTGTGGCTTAGTATGGTTTAGTAGGTGGTATGCTTATACCTTAGTATCTTTCTAGGGTTGAGCATGCTCATGTGGATGTAAACCCTAGACATAATCACATTTGTGACCTTTGTTATCAAGGTGTAGTTTTCTTCCATCATGGGAGAGGGACCCTTTTGTAGGGTGTATACCAGTTTTGTTGGTTTTGAGGTAACCTAAGAGAGGTCTCAATAGGATCTTGAGAAGCTAAGTGAAAAGTACATATTAAGAGAATGAACTTGTAGACCCATAGATAACCATCTCTAGATGCATGTGGGTGTGTTATCATGGAGGTAACCAGTATGGGGCATGACCAAGGTAGGCAGGTTGCCATGACCCCTATGAAAGGATGAAAGTCAGCCTAGGAATGCAGAGAGAAATGATGGAGACTTGGGTAATGTTCTAAGTTAGACATGTACTATATTAGAATCCTAAGTCTATCTGAGGGTCAGTAGGGATAAGACTGATGGAAGTAGGAGATGTCTAATTCCCTAGTTGCACATGACCATAGGGTCGGGAGGTAACAGCTATCATTGTCTAAGGGCCATGGGTTAGGAGATTGATCACCTTCATGAACTCATTGGACCAAAGGGAATATGAGTAGGGCACTCTCTGAATGCATAAGGGAAGAGGGATGACCCCAAAAGTGTCGGCACCCTACATACCTAGAGGAGATGACCATGGATTGTGTGGTGACCCAAGTGGGTTCGAGACCAGTTTTCCATGGAAGTAACTTTGATATTGAGATTTTCATGAGGCAGAGACATATGTTGCACGTTTTAAATCATATTTGAAGGTGTACTGACAATGTGGGATGTACCATCTCCAGTCTTAGAATAGGAAGAACATTGTGTTTGGACGGCCGCTAAATTCTTATTTCCTCTTGTTATGGGAGTGAGGGATAGGGCAGTACACATGCCATACACCAAGGATAAAGATGGTGTGAGTTGGAATGTTGCTATGAGGTATGAGGATAGAGATGATAACATACCCTTGTGGAGTGAATGATGTGTGGATGGTTTACAAACACCAAGAGAACTAAGGTGGTCATCTTGTGAGGATGTTTTTAGCATGAGCTATACAAGGATGAGTTTGATAACCGAGAAGATGAGATCTGAGTTTTCTTGATGAAGATAGACTTAGAGTTTGATATGAGATGATAAGTGGAATGCATGGAGGTGTATGTATTCAACATTACCTAGCACCTAAAGATGTGAAGTGGTAATGGATGCTCTGATTGAGATACAGCTGCCTAGTTTAGCTAGAGGCTAGAAGAGGTTGTTAGGTTAACCCTAAGTTTGAAAAAGGAAATATGATTGGCTAACACTCAGATGTGATGAGATCTGTTGAACAAGTTAGTGGTTCTTTGGTTATCCAGCCTAGGCCTTGATGAAATGAAAAGATGATTGTGGAACCTCATATGCATTTCTCTAGAAAAGAAGGTGATGAAACCCCAACTAGAGTGGTTTAGGGTTTCTAAGGATTTAATCTTCAGGAATCATGACATGCAGGATATCATGATTTTAAGATCACCATACACCATGGTACTGCTAAGATAATAAGTGGTAGCATGACTTTGATGCCTAAGATGAAAAGAGTACAAAGATGCATGTGGCTCATCACCATGCATGTTAAAAGGTGAAGGACGAACACCAGTAACCCACTGAGTTGGTATAGAGGATGAAGAGTCCCCAAAGGGATTGGGAGTTGATCCCTATGGATGTTATGGTAAGTATCCCCTAGACCAAGGAAAGTCAAGATGTAATATGGGTTATGGTAGATCGCCTTACCTAGATGACATGAGAAAGAAAGAATATTGTCAAGGGATGGATCTTATTGAATTACATATGAGAGAGAGAGAGATGGTTCAACTACACCATGATGTGAGTTCAAAAGTTCTTGAGTATAACCTAAAGATTCATTTCCATGGGGTGGAAGTAGATACATGAAGGACTCGAGGTTAGTACAGTTTATCACCCTAATTAACGGTTAGTATGATCCAGACTAGAAGGCCTAATGAGAGCATGTGTGCTCAGTCAGGGTGATACATGGAGATAGTTCTTGTCCTACGTAAGATGTGTTGATAACCACCATAGCCAGTATCGAGATGTAAAAGAGCTCTGTAAGGGAGATTGTGTCGGTTACCACTTCATTAAGATGATGTTAGTGAAGGGACCTCATGATGGTCAAGAAAGAACCAAAGTGTGTGCAGATGAAGTTGCTTTGATCATGCAATGGCTAAAAGAGAGCCCAGGGGCGACATGAGTCATGAGTTGATGCAAAGTAGACTAACATGTAGTTCACTGTGAGAGGATACATGATGTGAAATATGACCCCTCTAAGTTATAGCTAAGAGAGCTGAGTCCCGACTGCATGGTCGATTTGAGCTGGATTAGTGGAGATGGTTGTGTTTAGCCTTACCCCTCAGGATAACATGATGTATAATGTGTTCCATGAGTCCAATCTAGAGCACTATGTGAAGTACCCCAAGCCATGTGTTGAGAACCTATTCAGCTTATTGAGAGGCTGAAATGTCCTAAGTCACCTATGAGGGTACAATATGCCAAGGTGAGAGAGAACTCAGATGGAAGAATATGAGATGATGAAGGTTCTTGGGAAGCACCATGGAAAGGGTGAGGCCACATGGGATCCATGATGGACATAAGAAAGACTTATCCTGATTTGTTTGTTTGCTTGATGGAATTTTGGGGGCAAAATTCCTATAAGAGGGGAAGGATATTACAACCCCAAATTTTGGGTTCTTTTGATGAGAAATGTGATTTCTCTTAATAAAGATAAATGAGAAAATAATGGTGTGATTTGATTTGAATCAATGAATTTCGTTTATAATAACCTTGATGGTTGCTTAGTGGGCCTTATTGGCTATTGGGCCCAATAACAAGGAAAAGGAAATTCAATTAGTAAATGATTAATTAAGAAATAGAGAAAAGAAAGAGGTAGAAGCCTCTAGAAGGCAAAGGAATATTCCCAAAGGGGGAATTTGTGCCTCTTGGGTTCCTTGGGTTCCAAGGATTCCAAGTTGCAAAGATAATGCAACAAGAAAGAGAAAGGATTAATTAAATATTGCTTTATTTAGAAGAAATGTGAGATAATGATAATATCACAAGAAATATGTGAAAATATGAATAATGGATCCATATTGGAAAATATTTCATGTTCACATGGTTTCTAATAGAAAAAGGAATCACAATTAAGAAAATAAAGTATTATAAGAAAGAAATTGTGCTTAAACGACTTTTATTAAACATTTACTTGCATATGAAGGAAACACCCTTTTCCTTTGGAATTTGGGTTTCAAATTTGGTACTCGAGTAGATAATTCCAAGATGGAGTTTACTCTAAAATTTGGGTGAAAAATAATAAACGAGGAGAGAGATATTTTTTCCCAAGTTTCTTTGTTAAATACCATTTTTAATTAGATTTTAAGAAAATAGAATTAGGGGAGCGATGTTAGTCGTTGGATGCCCCGCGTGGTCCAGGGGATCACGAATCCAAGGGCAGCTGCTCATTGCCTACCCCAATTCACAGAAGGAAAGGGAGAGGAAGGGGAATCTGAGTTTCTTGCACTCGGTGCTTTAAATCGATGAACTGATGAGTCCATCATCTTCAAGAGATTGAACCGAAGAATCCAGAGCCTATTTTTGGGTGCTTTGGTTGCCGATTGGGAGAGTCCCCAATCCAACAGAACTCTTCCATCGACCCTATATATAGGGGAGTGTTCGTGAGGGTGCCGGTTCATCAGCTATCTACCAAAGAACCTCCAGAGAGTGATGCAGAACCTGTTGGTGAATCCAATTTGTCAAGCAACCCCGACCTTCCCCTCTGCAACCTGTCGACCTTGCCAGAAAAACCAGCAGCTGGTTGGTAGTGAAAGAACGGAGCCCACCACCAATTTGAGGCCTCGTCAGGTTCATCGGAGGAAGACAGAGCTTCGTGGACCATCACCACGCTAGCAAGTGGCAAGGATCTCAGAGTTAACCAAGTAGTTGACCATCAGAACAACGGAAGGAGTGTCACGAGGTTGAAGAAGGGACCCCACAATTTACTAGTGTGCCCCTCATCTCCTGCTGTCGAGGTAAGGCTAGTTTGGTCCTTCACAACTTAAATCAAAGTTAAGCGTGTGCAGCGTGAGCCGTCGGATACCGCGTTGTCTAGTGGACTACAGATCTAGCAGCTGCTGTTTTTCTAAAAATAACAAATAATTCGAGGAAATGAATTACTTTGCAAAAATCATAACTTTTGCTAGGAACCTCTTATTAGAAAAAGTTATACATGAAAGTTGCTTAGAAAAATATGAGGAACACAATAAAATTTGTTTGAGAACCTAAATCCGTTCCTATTTGCAAAATTGTGTTAATCTAATTAAAAGTGCTTATATATTAGATTAAGAAACCCTAATTGAGCATATCGTTTAAGTTCATGTTGCTTAGTTGATGAAATTGAGTGATTGCAACCTGTTGAATAATTATTGATGAACTTGAACCTGATCTAGATATTTCTTGCATGATTTAGGGTTTTTAACTCAAATAAGAATGATTAAGCACTTAGAAACCCTAATTGAGTATAAAGGTTCCTAATTGTGGATAAATACCATTAATACGGTAATTAGGGTTTTCTAATGGATAAAGGTAGAACTAATGATAAAAAGAGTTTGAATGTGAATTAGATCATAATGAACTATTCATTGTTAATTTGAAAGGAACCAAAGATGATAATTGGGCCTAATGATCTTGTCATGAATTAAAAGGATAAAAATGGTAGTTTTAATGTAAAAGAGGCATAATGGACTTAATTGATGTTTAATTGTGCCTTTAATCTGAAATTAAGGTTGTATGTTGTTAAAAGGTAGCCTTAATATCTTTCATGAAGAGTAGATGAGATAATTAGGGTTTGAGAGTAATTGTATAAAATTACAGTTTAAAATAGTAAAAATGAAGTGAAACCCTAATTGCAATTGAAACCCTAAAAGTGGACTAGAAACCCTAGGAAGCAAGCTAGGTTTAATAGATCTTGATGGCATGATTAATGATAGGAATATTGGGTGCATATTTCAGGATCAACTTGTGTGCTTGATTGGTTTCTTGCTTGGTTGAATTATTTCTGCACTCAAGTCAGCTTGACAGGTATGTGGTTAATTATGGTTAATCACATTAGTTTCCTGAAGAGTTTCCCGGATGATTCATCTCATTAAATGCAACCTATCAATTTGGATGTTCATACTTGCACATTATAAAGTCACTATGATTATCACAATTGTAAAATAAGTGTGTATTCTTGCACCTACATGCCACCCTGATGGATGATGCAAAAAGGTCAAGCCCGGGAGGGAAGACCAATGGGCATCATGAGAGGTGACCCCAGACACCAAGCTCGGGAATGAGAAGGTGGTCTATGTTGCATGACTAATGGATACCATGAGAGGTGACCCAGGCACCAAGCTCAGGATTGAGAATGTGGCCTTAAGTCAAAGGCAAAAGAGAAACCCTAGAGGGGGTATTCCAGGGTTAGGGAAAAAGCGGTGGAGAATGACACACTGAAAGCGCAATATTGGCTTGTTAATTACCTTCATTGTGATAATTAGATTTGTTAGCCATATTTGCAAAATTTTGGTTGTCCCCACATACTGACATATTCTTATATGCTGACCTATGTTTTGTTTGTCGGCGTTTTAGGAACAAAGTTGAAAAGAGACAAACAGTAAAGTGACATATTGTGAAAGTAAGAATTAAAGTGCAAGGAGGATTAGTTAGAATAGACTCCAACTGGGGATAGAAGTAGATATCCAAGTTTTTGAAAAAGGTATGTAAAGTTTCATTTTATACTAGCTTTTACTATAGTTTGGTAGAATTTAATAATTATTATTGATTATTTGTCGAACCTTTGATCCTATTAATTGGGATAACGGCTCTGACCTCTTGGTCTCCCCTAGTTGGGGGTTACTGCGAGGTGGGGTCGTTACACCTAGAAACTCTTGGATGGTGACACTGACTGTTTGTGTCAGAGGTATCGACTTATGTACCTATCCAAAGGTGTCAGTGTCGTCTGTTGATACTGATATTCATGGGTCGTCAATGTACCTAACCTCGAATCCCACTATGTTAGGTATACTAAATGATGTTGGTGATATCAACTTTCATAACACGCACACCCAGATTGGTGCCACTGATTGTTGGATGATGAAGATCCTAGATTTTGCTGTTGGTGTCACATATTTTGGGCTTCTTGTATCAGTGGTACTAAAATATTATTAGTGCATCTATGATGTTAGAGTCAGTGCGACCAACATTTTGTGTTGGTGGTAATGGGTTTTGTCAGTTATGGTCATTATGGAGTGGAGTGAGTCAATACCACCGAGAAGACTCTCGATGCATCAATGAATTTTTTTTTGGAACAACTATATTTTCTCAAAAATTGTCGGCGCTACTGACTCTATTGTCGCTAGTACTGACTTTAAGTAGAAATCAACTTTAAGGGATATGGTGCCACCAATTTTCCAGTCGGTGGTAGAAAAAACCTTGAAAATCTCTATTAGAAATTTGTAGCCTTTTCGTTCCATAGACGGTTGTACCAAAATTTATTCTTCCTGAACACCACACAATTGGTTCAACGAACCTTATAATACTTAATAAAAATCTAACAAAAAATGCAAAATTTCTAATAGGAACTCCTAATAAGAAGATTCATGACAGAAATAAAAAGGAACATGTTGCCTCCCATAAGCACCCTTGTTTAATGCCTTTGGCTCTACAATTAATATCATTGAATTTATCTATGAAGTTCAATGAGCTTCAACACCTCCTTCTCATGGAGCACCTCTTCTCCATAATAATGTTTAAGGTGCCAACCAATTGTCAAAAAGGTCTTGAACCATCTTTGATTTCAACTGTGCCATAAGGGAATGCCTTATCTACAACATAAGGCCCACTCCACAAGATCTCAACTTCTAAAGATGTAGTTTCATGCTTGAGATAAACAATAAAAATGTTGACCTGATAGAAACACCATATGAATAATGCAGTGATCATTTATCTTCATAAATTATAGAATTTTCATAGGCATCTAGCCGAAGTATACACTTCTTCCCTATAGTAGATAGAACAATGTTATATTTCCTCATGACCCACATGGGTCTATGTTCTAGTTCCATAGGCAAGTGACATACCCTCCAATAAACTATCCTATAAGGGGTTGTGCTTATGGGTGTCTTAAAAGCCATTCTATAGGCCCATAGAGCATCATTCAATTACATGCTCCACCTTTGTGCTATTGGTTGAAATGGTCTTTTCTAGATCATCTCAATTTATCTATTTGACACTTCAACTTGGCATTGAGATTGAGATGGTATGGGGTTCCAACTATTTTCTTCACTCCATATTTGCCCAACAACACTCCAAACTTAGTATTACTGAAGTGAGAGCCCCCATCACTTATTATCACTCTTAGAACCCCAAACATGCAAAAAATATAATCCTTCACAAATTGACATACAACCTGCGCATAATTGGTGTGGGTTGGAATTGCTTCCACCCATTTTGAGACATAGTCAACTGCCAACAAAATTTAAAAGTAAGAGTTAGAAGACACAAAGGGTCTCATAAAATCAATGCCCCACAGATCAAAGACTTCTACATCCTGAAATGTATTAAAAGGCATTTCATGTCGCTAGATATATTTCCCAACTTTTGGCATGCATCACACCTCCGCATAAAATCATAAGCATTATTAAATAGAAATGGCCAATGAAATAAACTTTCTAAAACCTTCATCATCGGCCTTGAGCTAGCATGGTGTCCCCCAGTGGGTAAGGAGTGAAAATGAGAAAGTATGCTCTTGAACTCGCACTCTGGAATGCACTTCCCCAATATGCCATCCCTACACTGTTTATGCAAGATAGGATCATGCCACACATATAACCTCAAGGAATGGAAGAACCTCTTATTCTCTTGATATCTCCAATCTTTTGGTATTTCTTCACATTCCAAATAATTCACTATGTGAAAACCCTGTGTTTTATAGAAAAAAGTTGTTCATCATGGAAATCCTGAACAATCGGTATCTCCATCCCCAACTTGTTCAGCCTCTGTAACTAATACAAATGATCTTCTACTGCATTCTCTACCCCAACCTTATTCTTAATTTTTATATCAAATTCCTTTAGTAGAAAAATACATCAAATTAACCTCAATTTCGCATATTTCTTCCACAAAAGATACTTCATAGCCACATGGTCAATCCTCACTATCACCTTTTTACTTATTAAATTTATTTGAAATTTATCCAAGGCAAACACAATGGAGAAAATTTCCTTTTGTGTGGTGTTATGATTCAGTTGGGAATCATTAAGAGTCTTGACGCGTAGTAAAAGATGGAAAGAGCATGATCTTTGTGTTCACTCAAAACTACTCCAACCGCATAATCTGATGCTTCATACATTAATTCAAAAGGTTGACTCCAATCTGGAGCTCACTAGTACAAAATGATATATAATGTCACATTTGATGGCGTCGGTTACACATAAAAAACCAACGCCATAGTATAACGACATAAGCTAAATAATACAACTGTCACCATATGTGAAGTCCAGTCGATTTAAAAAAGACACGAGAACCACTTTTACTTGAACATTGCTTTCTTTTCAAAGAAAACGATGTCTAAAATTACCCGTGAAATAAAATTTTATACTTAAAAAAATCCTCCAAATTTTCAATACGGCATCAATTGTTCCAAATAGACGACATATGTTTTGCACCATGTCCCTGAGAAAACATTTATACTTCATTATTCGTCGGTTGTCGCAAAAAACCGAAGACTAATCACCCTTCACGAGACAAAATTTATACCCTCATTAGTCATTATTTTTTTACAAAGATCCGACGACTAGGTGTTTTAGCACCTTGTCCCGTGAAAATACTTTCCCCCCAAATTTCTTCTTTGTCATCATTTTTTGTTGGGCAACCGACAACTATGGTCAACTATCGCATACACCATAAATATTGCTGAAAATATCAAATGCCTTGCCTTTAAACCAAAAATGAATGTTATGTCTTATGAAGGGTTTGACATAAATGGGTTCTCATATTACACAAATCGTCAAGATGATAAGAGCGTCGTCCAAAACAGTGGAGTCACCCTTCAAGTGTCTTCATTGTTTTTTTCTAGTGTGAAAGATAAGAGTCCACATGAAGCTAAAATGTCATATTACTGTGTCGTTGAAGACATATGGGAGTTTGACTAAGTAGATTTTAGAATTCCGCTCTTTAAGTGTAATTGGGTTGATAACACCAAAGGAGTCATAGTGGATGAATTGGTTTCACATTAGTGAATTCTGAAAAGATTAACGAGAAGGGTGAACCACTCATATTGGCATCACAAGAGAAACAAGTGTTTTATATCGATGATCCTCTAAATGAAAAATGGTAGGCTGTTTGACATGGTAAAAGACAGTTGATTGAAGATCCTATAGATGAAGAAGACTACTATGATAAGTATGATGACTCGAGTCCTTTCTCAGTTGGTTTGCCAACACTGAATATTGAATCTAACAATGACTTATACGTTCCCGAAGATCACACCGAAGGAATGCTAATTGATAAAAGATCTCAATATTAGAGGCATGTTTTTATTTTTTTTAAGTTTTATTTTGTTGAATGTTAGATCGATGTGAACTTTACAATGTTATATTAATTTCTAGTTATGTTAAATGTTTGATTGTTTTTGTTATGAAACTTTTATATGGCTTACCATGAGTATGATGATTGTGATGATGATTACCAAGAGGGTGAGGTGTTGCCTCACAATGTAAGTTTTACAATATATCCTATATCTAGCTATATATATGTCCTTTTATAAGTTATATCCTATATGTGTTATTTTCGTCAATTTATAGGTTGATGATGTACCCCTGAAAACCTTGTGACACTTGATGAGAAGCAAAAAAAAATTGAAAAAATTAGGGGCATCAATATGATCAACAAGTTACTACAACAAAGGGGAAGTGGACAAAAATCAGTTGTGGATTTTGATCATGCAAGAAATTATGACGACCACTATCAAACCAACATCCAAATCGTCACAGTAATTATGCAAAATAACCATTAAAAATGGAATAACGAAAATCACTAAAAATTAAAACCATTTTGTAATGAGATCCATTGCCAAGAAACTCTTAAGGGAAGAACCAAAGCAATATATACATCATGGTCCACATTGTACATACATTGTACCATCTCATCTCGAGGATATCATATACCAGTTGCTTTGCCCAATCATATACATAAGCAACATAAAACCATGATTCATACAAGCCAAAATCTTAGATCATTTATAAAACCATTATGTACTAACTCCCAAGGACCTGAGAGTATAGAGATGACACACAGGACTTCTACCTACAAGACACGACAGACAACACACTCAACCTGAGCTATTATTGTTGTCCCTATTGCTATTGTCCTCCCTCTATAGTACAGTCTCCACCTCCTCATCCACATCCACCTAAAAATGTTGGGATCAACAGGGGTGAGACAAAAGTCCCAGCGAGAGTTAAAACTCTCCGCCAACAACATTATTATCACAAGTAAACAATATAAAATTGAGAAGAGGATCTTTTATATTAATAATCAAGATTAATCACTATTTATAAGTAGAACATAGAAATATCATCTTTTAAAGCAATGCAAATATCTTTGATAGATCAATAAATCATCTATTCACTTTATAAGGAATAAGAAGAACACATATAACATCTATCCATTTAAGATGCATAAAAGTAGTGTAACATCAACCAATGTTTCTATATTCAATCCTTAAGAAAATATGCTACACGGATTATTACATATTTACAATCACACTTATTCCCAAAGAAGATGAGGTATACCGCTCATGCTCCAACCTACCACGGCTACATAAAGCATTGGTACCATACAAGGTCAGAGGAAGAGTCGGCTTCCAAGAACTCACCTGTCTCAGTCAGTACGAGACCACTCATAGTGACATCATGTGTCAAACTACAATTAGCTTGCTAGGGTATAGTGGCATCTTTGCTATAGAGTTACAGCCGCAACATGCACTCTCTTCAGGGAGATCACACAGCAACCATGATATATTTTTTTCTTCTTCGGGGAGATTACACAGCAACCCTGGTATATGAGGGAAAGATCACATAGCAATCCCTATTTGGACGTAAGGATATTTTCACCCATCACCCCTACATATTCAAAAATATGCTCTCTGAGTTAAACTCATTTCACCATTCAGCAAATTTTGACACTGAATGGATCTATGTTCAGGGAAACTACATGATATGGTTCTACTTGATTAATTAGGTGCATTATAGTATCTTTTAGCATCAATCAAGTTATAAGTATGAATTATAACATATGCTACAAAGAAAGGTGTAATACATTTATCAAGTACTTTCATAATCTTTGGAACACATTGAATGCATAACACTCGGAATCTTATTCCCTTATCACATTACTGAGGATTCTCATCCCTTAACATTATCATCATCATGATTTCTAGATCTGGGTATTCAAACCCTTAGTTCATCAGTGAACATTGTCACCTCTTATCAGGTAACTATTACCTCTAGGTCCTCAGACCCAGGTATACATTATACTTGTTGCACAAGTATTTCACATGGCTCACAAGGCCCATTTAATCTGTATCATATGAAACATCATAGCTCATACCTAGATATTCTCATCATCTCATGGTACATGTATGGTTAGGATTTCATGATAAAAATAATATCAAGTACATATCATCACCATGCAATACAAGAAAAATACAACCTTCCCATTATTAGGGTCAGGGTTTCCCTTTTTATCCGATTATGGTTTCAAGTTCATATTACCAAGAATCAAAACCCTAATTCTTAGCTCCACGCATATTAGGAGCATACATTGATATCATAAGTATTCAATCATACTTATTTATTCTCATCTTTTATCATTAAATGATTATCACACAAAGCATGAGTTTCTCTCTCATCCTCACTAGGATATTAATTACATCATACTTTATTAAGTTAGCTCAACCATTTTCTCAAGGTACATTGGCCTACACTTTATCAAAATGTAATAAACTCTTTACATCATAATGTATCATTTGACATAATACACTTCATGTGTAACTGAATCAAGTATATCATATTTGAGGTGCTTCCACCATATCGAGCTAGAGGTGTGTGCTTCCACCATATCGGGTAAGAGGTGTGTGCTTCCACCATATCGGGTAAGAGGTGCTTCAACCCGATATCAGTTTGTGCCATGATGATTTCATCATCATAAAGATCTAGAATTTCATCCCTTACTATTCTATTTCATGGCCAAAAGTCCTATGCAACAATTAGAACTCATATAATCATCAATCATTAAAGAAAAATCGAAATTGAAAGTAGATCAACAAGTATAGAAAGATTGAATGTGAATAATAATATGATTGGGTTCAAGTTATATAACCCACCTCAAGAATAACTTCAAATCTCCAAAGCTTCACGTTCCCAAGGTTCAATATGAACTTATAAAAGATCCAAGACTTCATCACAACTCCTCTATATGCAAAGAATCATCATAGATAAGAACTTGGTGAAGAAGAAAAGAAAGGAAGAATCACAACTCAAGATTCATGCTTCAACCAAGGTTGAAGATGACCATGGATTCACCTTAAGATTAAGGCTCGAGCTCCTCCTTACTCCTCAACTACTATGAGATTTGTAGGATTTGAAAAGTTTCACTAGTAGGTGAAAGGAGTGGTATATATAATTGAGGCTCATGAGAGAGTGTATAAGAGGTGTCTTCACCTTGTACTACTAGGTGACACATGTCCATGCATGGGTTGACACGTGTCCATGCATGAAAGAATATTTATCTTGACATGAAAAACTACTAGGGATAATCTAGGGATACGTCTTTGGCCATTAGTTATCTTGTTGAACAAGATATTTCAACCCAACATCACTTTATTCACAAACGGATACAACTTTTCCAAGGAAAGTTGTAAACTGATATCCATCACCTTCTTGAGGTGATTAACTCATCATGGACTTTTACAAGAGTTGATAAAATGATATGGGACCCCCTCTATGGCTTTTTGGCCAATAGGCACTCCATATAAGCTCTACAACTCAATACAACTCAATTTTAGGGTTTCAACTATACAACCCTTTTTGGTCTTTTCATCACCAAGAATACCATCGTTCAAATATGATTCAAACATGGTGTCTCTTTATTTCTTTCTCATATAGATGATGCTAAGAGAGAGTAGGGACACTCTAGATGTGGTAATTTGCATATCAACCCTACATTTTGGGTAAATTGCAATTTGCACCAAAATTGGTACACAAGGCACAAGCATTATTCAAACAAGCTCCATCTTGGAACTTAGGCTTTCCACAAGCCACCCATTAGCATCATTATCTCTCTTATGATTCTAAAGAACTTGAGTCACGTTCAATATGTGACATATTGCGATATAACCCCTCATCTTGGGTAAATTGCAATTTACACAAACTATCATATAATGCACAAATAGTTTGCAAATAAGCTCAAACTTAAAAATTAAACTCTCCTTGAGTCTTAATTACTTTTTAAAAGATTAAAAAAAGTTTATAAATAACTTACTTAAAAAAAACTTCCAGGTTTATGCCATAACCCAGGTCAGGGGTGTTACAATTATCAACCCCTAACAGGGATTTCATCCCTGAAATCTCAAGAGAAAAGAGAAGGGTACTTCCTCCTCATTTCTTCCTCCAACTCCCATGTGGCTTCTTCAATGCCACAGTGATGCCAGAGAATTTCTACAAGAACTATGTCTTTCTTTTTCAACTTCTTGATTCTTCTGTCAAGAATCATCATTGGACCTTCCACGTAGGATATATCTTCATTCAATTCTACCTCTATAGGTTGCAACACCAACTCTGTATCAAGATGATAGTTTCTCAGCATAGATATATGAAACACTGGATGTAGTCTATGTAGCTCAGGTGACAACTCCAACCTATAGGCTACCTTTCCAATCTGTGATGTCACTGGGTAAGGTCCCATAAATCTACGAGGTAACTTACCCTTTTTCCCAAATCTGAGAACACCTTTCAAAGGAGAGACCTTGATATACACCTTATCTCCAACTTGGAATTCTAAAGGTCTATGGAATTTATCGGCATATGACTTCTGTCTATCCTGTGCAGCCTTCAACTTTTGTAGTATTACTTTAATCTTTTTAGTTGTCTGTTGCACTAATTTAGGACCCAGAAGTTGGTATTCTCTTATCTTGTACCAGCATAACAGAGATCTACAACGTCTACCATATAATGCTTCATATGGTACCATATCAATACTAGTCTGATAACTATTGTTGTAGGCAAACTCTATTAAGCTCAAGTGTAAGTCCCAACTTTCTACAAACTGAAGAACACATGCCCTAAGCAAGTCCTCTAAAGTCTATATAGTCCTTTCATATTGTCCATCTGTCTGAGGGTGAAAAGTTGTGCTAAACTTTAAGTGCATACCCAAGGCTTTATGTAGTTGTTCCCAAAAATGACTTGTAAACTAGGGACCTCTATCAGACACGATTTTGGTTGGAACTCTATGTAACCACACTATCTCATCTATGTAGATATGTACAAGTTTTTTAGCAGTATAGGTTGTTCTAACAGGAAGAAAAAGTGCTGACTTAGTCAACCTATCAACTATCACCCAAATGGAATCATGACTTTGGGCTATTTTGGGTAGACCAACCACAAAGTCCATTGTCACGTGATCCCATTTCCATTGTAATATAGGTAAGCGTTGCAATGTTCCTACAGGCTTCTGGTGTTCTGCTTTAACTTTCTGACACACTGGACACTGCATAACAAACTTAGCTACATCCTTCTTCAAACCTGGCCACCAATACATATCTTTTAAGTTATGATACATTTTAGTACTCCCTAGATGCATTGCATACATGGATGAATGAGATTCCTCCATAACTATCTTTCTTAAGTCATTGACATCAGGTACTACCATCCTACCATGGTAACAGACTACCTCATCCTCTAACTCATGGAAACTGTCACGTTTCTCACTACCATACTCTGACCTGATCTACTGAATGACAATATCAGCATGTTGTGTCTCTTTAATTTTTTGTCATAGAGTAGGTTTCACATGCATCTCATCCAGCAATCTAGCTAACAAAGATACTTTTAACTATACATTTATTTTTCTCAAAGAGACAAACATGTCCCGTTTAAAGCACATTAAAGAATTTAATTGTGCTTTATCTATGGGTGGAGATGAAGATTTTCTACTTAGTGCACCTGCCACTACATTAGCTTTTTTTTTAAAATAGCTCAATATCATTAAAAGCAAGCCATACGGCATCTACATGATAAACATATCTCATCAAATAACCAAGCAACAACTCCTTCAGTGGAAAGACATAGCACAAGGCTCAGATTGGGATGTGGTAGGTACATTTCTACACAGTCCACCTCTTGTAGTAGCTTTCCAAAAAAGCTATCTGAGATGGAATTCATCAATCTCCACGAGCCTCCTAGTACATCAGGAGAGGAGTTTGCAAAGCCACTGGAAGAGATTACCATCATGAAGACAATGAAGGATCACTTGAAAAAGAGCTCGACCACAAAGTAACAACATAGACACAATGCCCCACAAAACTGGACTAGAAACACAACAACCAGCAACGAGCACTAAGGTTGCACCAACCAGGAGACCCAGAAAGTAGGCCAAACCCCAGCGATGCAGATACAAAGGAAGGATGGCTCATGCGGATACAAAGGCGGGGAGTAGAGGGTGTCGGGAACTCCACCATCACTCCTGACCACCACTGCGAACAGGGGGCAGAAGACCCACACGAAGCCCAAACCCAGCTTACACCTCCTCTGCCTGAAGCACCAAGGGGTGTTCGAGCTCACCGTCTGCCCAAGAAGGTACCCGAGGCACGACACGACCAACAAAACAACCACTATAGATAAAACAAGCTCTCTCACTGGAGGACCAAAATGAAACCTAACAACTAGGAAACGCCGATAGTTGGTGACTAAAAAAGCAATAGAAACATGTCACTGACCAACACCGATGGAAACAACGACTAAAAGGGCATCAGAAGCTGCAACTAACCAAACACCAAAAGCACAAAAAAACTAAAAAGATGACAGAAAGGGGAAGAAAGGAGCCCAGTGTTGAGGAAGCCCAAGCAGGAGAAATGTTGGAGACACCAAGAGGATCTACGACCACAAGGGATCCAGAGCCCGCCTTTGTCTCCAGTTTGTTGTGAGATACCAGTCTATCGCCATCAGGGTCTAGAGCCCAGAGTCCCAACACGTGATCCCCACCTTCCGACCTCCCTGAGCACCAGGCGGCCTAGCATAGACCCTGGGGGAGCAGGTCAGCGCAAGATCGGCGGCTGAAACCCCTCCCCCGAGCCGTCGTTGCCCGTTGGGGGAAGCCCTAGTCACTTTCCCTAATCGCCAGAGCGAGAACTTCTAGAACACATGTACATTATCCTTCCACTACATTAGCTTTTCCTGGATGATAATCAATTGTACAATCATAGTCCTTGATTAATTCCATCCAGTGGCATTGTCTCATATTCAACTCGTGTTGTGAGAAGATGTACTTTAAGTTTTTATGGTCTGTGAAAATCTGACATGTTTCTCCATAAAGATAATGCCTCCAAATCTTTAACGCGCGGACCACTGCAGCTAACTCTAGATCATGTGTTGGATAATTCTCCTCATGTTTCTTAAGATGTCGGGAAGCAAAAGAAACTACATGATCACTCTGCATCAGCACACATCCTAGACCATTCTTAGAGGCATCATAGAAAACAATGTATCCCTTTCCCTGCTTAGGTAAAACTAGCACAGGTCCACTAGTCAACCTTTCTTTCAACAATTGGAAAGAACACTAATACTTTTCATTCTAGATAAAAGGAACTTCCTTCCTAGTTAACCTAGTTAGAGGTAATGCTAAAAAATTGAAGTCTTTAGTAAACCTTCTGTAATAACCTTCCAAACCTAGGAAACTGTGAATCTCAGTTGGTGTCTTGAGTTGTTCCCACTCTACAACAGACTCCACTTTCTAAGGATCAACATGAATACCTGAAGTAGATATAACATGTCCTAGAAAAGACACTTCTGACAACCATAACTCAAACTTGCTAAACTTACCATATAGCTTGTTTTGTCTCAACAAAGTCAAGGTTTGACAAAGGTGTTGTTCATGTTGTTAACGATCTATATTGTGTATCAGGATGTCATCTATGAAGACCACTATGAACTGATCAAGGAATGGTTGGAAGATTCTATTCATCAGCTCCATGAATGCGGCTAGTGTATTAGTTAGTCAAAACAACATAACTACAAACTCATAATGATTTTACCTTGTCCTAAAGGCTGACTTAGGTATGTCACTCTCCTTGATATGTAACTGATGATATCCTGATCTTAGATCTATCTTAGAGAACATTGTTGCACCACGCAACTGGTCAAACAAATCATCTATCCTTGGCAGAGGATATTTGTTCTTTATAGTCACCTTGTTAAGTTGTCTACAGTCTATGCATAACCTCATAGATCCGTCCGTCTTTTTAACAAAAAGAACTAGAGCACCCCATGGCGAAGTACTCAATCAAATGAAACCTTTCTCAAGCAACTCATGTAACTGTTTCTTGAGTTCTTCCATCTCAGTAGGCGTCATCCTATAAGGTATTTGGGCTATGGGCTGCATACCTGGAATTAGATTAATCTCGAAATCAATCTTTCAAGGTGGAGGAATATCGGGAAATTCTTCAGGAACACATCCTTGAATTCCTTGACAACATGTACCTTAGGAAGACTAGGACTTTCTACTTTGGTATATACCACATGTGCCAAGAATGCTTCACATCCTTATCGAATCAATCTCTCATCTACCATTGTTGATACTAGACAGGTTGGAAGAATCTTTCTATCCCCCTAAAAGACCCATGTCTCATCACTGTCTGTGAACATAGCTTGCTTCGAACCACAATCCAAGACAACCTTATACTTTTCTAGGTTATCCATCCCAAAAATTACATAAAACCCATGCATCTCAAGTGGTATAAGATCCACCTGAATATTGTATTCTGAAAAAGAAAGAACATAGGGAGAACATACCTCCCGTAACACTGTAGATATGGCTAACAGATTTTCTAATAATAGATTATCTGCTCTACGACTGACAGTCATATTGCAGTCATGAATCACTTCTCGAGTGATAAAGGAATGTGTAGCTCCCAGATCAATCAAAATATATACAAAGAAGGATGAAGACATATAATAATGAAACAATTCCATCTGATCTATCATGACTCATGGATTGACTATTGCCTCTGGCTGATTCATTGCATAAAATCTTGTCATTTCCTGTTGCTGACTCTGTGCTCTATTATTTGGTGCAGATGAACCTATTTGGGATGCATGTCCATGTCCTCATGTGCCACTACTAAACTGTTTCCTCTGAGAGGCTTGTTGGATCTGCCTCAGTGGTTGGGTTACCTCCATATCTCTAACTGGAGAATCCCTTATCACATGTCATGTCTGTCCACATTTGAAGCAGTTTCTATCCTGCTATGGTCTAGATGTTCCTGTTACTGACATTGATGTCATACTATGGGCTCCACTTGGTAGAAAACTATGACCTCCACCCTTGCTTGACGTCCACTGTGTCTGTGCATTGAACCTCTATGGTGTTAATGGTGCAGGAAACCTTGGTTTCTTGAAACTTCCATACCTCTATCCCTGGAACTGGGAAAGTCCTTCCCTATTGTTAACCTCACATTTCTCAGTCACGAGCCTCTCTATCTGGTGAACTGACTCCACAAATGTGGCAAACCTCTCTCTATTCTCTATAGCAGCTACAGTTATGGATAACTCAGCATTCAGACCCTCCTCAAAATGTTGAATCCTCTCCTCCTCCGTAGTAGCCATGTGTGGACAAAACCATAGAAGCTTTATGAACTTAGCTTCATACTCACTAATCTTCATTGGTCCTTTCTTAATACACTCAAGATGTGAGATTGTCTCATCCAGATAAATCCTAGGAAAGTATCTACTAACAAACTCACGTCAGAACTCCTACCATCTGACCTCAACTCCCGATCGTTTATCTTCTTCAATGGCCCACCAATGACCAGTGCTTCCTTTTAAAAGATACACAACATGCATAACTTTATCAGTTTTTGGTATGCTAAGGATTCTAACGGATTTTTCTAGCTCATTGAGCCATAAATCTGTGTCTACTGGGTCAGCTGTACCAGTATATTTGGTGGCTCCTACCCTAACCGCTCAAAGGTCTTACGAGACCCATGTCCCTCAATGGAAACTAGTATCCTAGGTGTTGGTGCTGGCATCCGGTCTTCCATATGTGTTATTGTGGTCATGAACTACCTAAAAAGAGCATGAAAGGTTGGGTTATCTAGCATGGCTTCATCAAGATGGGGATTCTCAAGCATTGATTCCTCTCTTGCCTGATCCCTTACACCTCCTCCTGGTACAGCAATACTACTCTCAGTAGCATGTTCGTCGTGTTCTCCAGCCATCTTTCAGCTTTACTTCTTCTCCTATATGAGCATAAGTCACTATAAGATAAACTGGAGGACCCTAGAATAGACTCAACAACCTTAATCCTATGTCTCTGTAGACTCAGCGAACCTTAGGCTCTGATACCAAAATTTTGTGAGGACCGCTATCAAACCGACAACCAAATCATCACAGTAATTATTGAGATTAACCATTAGCAACAGATTAACAAAAAACACTAAAAATTAAAACCATTTTGCAAAGAGAACCATTGCCAGGAAACTCTTAAGGGAAGAACTAAAGCAATATATACATAATGGTTCACACTGTACATACATTGTACCATCTCATCTTGAGGATAACATATACAAGTTGCTTTGCCCAATCATATACATAAGCAACATAAAACCTCGAGGTATACAAGACAAAATCTCAGATCATTTATAAAATCATTACATTCTAACTCCCAAGGACCTAAGAGTATAGATACGACACATAAGACTTCTATCTACAAGACACGACAGACAACACACTCAATCTAAGCTGTTACTACTGTCCATGTTGTTATTGTCCTCCCTCTGTAGTATGGTCTCTGCCTCCTCGTCTACGTCCACCTAAAAATGTTGGGACCAACGGGGTGAGACAAAAGTCCCAGCAAGAGATATAACTCTTTGCCAACAACATTATTATCACAGGTAAATAGTATAAAACTGAGCAGAGGATCTTTTATATTAATAATCAATATTAATCATTGTTTATAAGTAGAACAGAGCAATATCATATTTTAAAGAAATGCAGCTATCTATGATAGAGCAATAAATCATCCATTCACTTTATAAGGAATAAGAAGAACACATATAACATCTATCCATTTAAGATGTATAAAAGTAGTGTAACATCAACCAATGTTTTTGTATTCAATCCTTAAGAAAATACACTACATGACTGATTACATATTTACAATCACACTTATGCTTAGAGGATATGAGGTATACCACTCATGCTCCAACCGACCATGTCTACGTAAAGCATCGGTACCATACAAGGTCAAAGGAAGAGCCTGCATCCAAGACCTCACATGTCTTGGTCAGTATGAGACCACTAGCAGTGACATCATGTGTCAAACTACAATTAGCTTTCCAGGATATAGTGGCATCTTCGCTATAGAGTTACAGCCACAGCATGCACTCTCTTCAGGGAGATCACATAGCAACCCTGGTATATTTTCTTCTTCTATGGGGAGATCACACAGCAACCCTGGTATATGAGGGAAAGATCATACAACAATCCATGTTTGGACGTAAGGATATTTTCACCCATCACCCCCACATATTCAAAATATGCTCTCCGAGTTAAACTCGTTTCACCATTCAGCAAATTCTAACACTAAATGGATCTATGGCCAAGGCAACTACATGATAAGGTTCCACTTGATTAATTAGGTGCATTACAGTATCTTTTAACATCAATCAAGTTACAAGCATGAATTATAATAGATTCTACAAAGAAAGGTGTAATACATTTATCAAGTACTTACATAATCTTTGGAACACATTGAATGCATAACACTCAGAATATTAGTCCCTTATCACATTACTAAGGATTCTCATCCCTTAGCATTATCATCATCATGATTGCTAGTTCTGGGTATTCAAACCCTTAGTTCATCACTGAACATTGTCACCTCTTATTATGTAACTATTACCTCTAGGTCCTCAAACCCAAGTATACATTATACTTGTTGCATAATTATTTCACATGTCTCACAAGGCCCATTTAATCTGTATCATATGAAACATCATAGCTCATACCTAGCTACGCTCATCATCTCATGATACATACATGGTTAGTATTTCATGATAAAAACAATATCAAGTACATATCATCACCATGCAATATAAGATAAATACAACCTTCCCATTATTAGGGTTAGGGTTTCCCTTTTTAGCTGATTAGGGTTTCAAGTTCATATTACCAATAATCAAAACCTTAATTCTTAGCTCCACACATATTAGGAGTATACATTGATATCATAAGTATTCAATCATACTTATTTATTCTCATCATTTATCATTAAATGATTATCACACAAAGTATGAGTTTCTCTCTCATCCTCACTATGATATTGATTACATCACACTTTATTAAGTTGGCTCAACCCTTTTCTCAAGGTACATTGGCCTACACTTTATCAAAATGCATTACACTCTTTACATCTTAATGTATCATTTAACATAACACATTTCATGTCTTACTCAATCAAGTATATCGGATTTGAGGTGCTTACCTCCATATCAGTTTGGAGGTGCTTCCACCATATCGGGCTAGAGGTGTGTGCTTCCACCATATCGGGCAAGAGGTGTGTGCTTCCACCGTATCAGGAAAGACGTGTGCGCTTCCACCATATTGGGCAAGAGGTGTGTGCTTTCACCATATCACGCAAGAGGTGTGTGCTTCCACCATATCGGGTAAGAGTTGTGTGCTTCCACCATATCGGGCAAGAGGTGTGTGCTTCCACCATATCGGGTAAGAGGTCCTTCAACCCAATATCGGTATGTAACATGATGATGTCATCATCATCAAGCTCTAGAATTTGGTCTCTTACTATTATAGTTCATGGTTAATAGTCCTATGCAACTATTAGAACTCATAGAATCATCAATCATTCAAGAAAAATTGAAATTGAAAGTAGATCAACAAGTATAGCAAGATTGAACGTGAATAATAATATGATTGGGTTCAAGTTATATAACCTACCTCAAGAACAAATTCAAAGATCAAAGCTCCAAAGATTCATGTTCCCAAGGTTGAAGATGAAATTATCAAAGATCCAAGACTTGTTCACAACTCCTCTATATGCAAAGAATCGCCATAGATAAGAACTCGGTGAAGAAGAAAAGAAAGGAAGAATCACAACCTGAGATTCATTCTTCAACCAAGGCTGAAGATGACCATGGCTTCACCTTAAGCTTAAGTCTATAGCTCCTCCTTTCTCCTCAACTACTATGCATGATATCTAAGAGAAAGAAAGTTGTAGGATTCGAAAAGTTTCACTAGTAGGTGAAAGGAGTGGTATATATAATTGAGGCTCATGAGAGAGAGTGTATAAGAGGTGTCATCACCTTGTACTACTAGGTGACACATGTCCATGCATGGTTTGACATGTGTCCATGCATGCACACATATTTATCTTGACATGTAAAACTCTTGGGGATAATCTAGGGATAATATTTCGGCCATTAGTTATCTTGTTGAACCAGATATTTCAACCCAACATCACTTTATTCACAAACTGAAACAACTTTTCCAAGGAAAGTAGTAAATCGATATCCATCACCTTATTGAGGTGCTTAACTAATCATGGCCTTTTCCAAGAGTTGAAAAAACGATATGGGACCTCCTGTATGGCTTTTTGGCCGATAGATACTCCCATATAAGCTCTACAACTCAATACAACTCAATTTTAGGGTTTCAACTATACAACCCTTCTTGGTCTTTTCATCACCAAGAATACCATCATTCAAATATGATTCAAACATGGTGCCTCTTTATTTCTCTCTCCACTAGATGATGATAAGAGAGAGTAGGGACACTCTAGAGGTGGTAATTTGCTTATCAACCCTACATTTTGGGTAAATTGCAATTTGTACAAAAATTGGTACACAAGGCACAAGCATTATTCAAACAAGCTCCAACTTAAACTTAGGATTTCCAAAAGCCACCCCTTAGCATCATTCTATCTCTTATGGTGCTAAAGCACTTGAGGCACGTTCAATATGTGACATATTGCAATATAACCCCTCATCTTGGGTCAATTGCAATTTACACACAAACTATCATATAATGGACAAACAGTTTGCAAATAAGCTCAAACTTGAAAATTAAACTCTCCTTGAGTCTTAATTACTTTTAAAAATATTAAAAAAAGTTTATAAATAACTTACTTAAGCAAAACATCCAGGTTTGTGCCATAACCCAAGTCAGGGATGTTACAGAAATCCAGTTGGAAAGAACCACAACTCATTTGTTTCATATCTTGGGGTTCTTACTCGTACCCATTGTAGTGTAAATGTAGAATATTGGTATACAGTTCCTAAAGGGAAGAAAGACTTATTTTGGAAATAACTATGTGTGAGATATTATAATTTGTAATTCTATTTTTAATGTTATTTACAACTCTATATTTTAGAATACTCAATTAAATATATGATAGAACTATGGATATGGTGAGATCTTGTTTATATATCTATATACTTATTTTATATACAAAGATATGCTTTCTTATATATTAATGCATATGTAATATATATTTTGCATGCTTTAACATTGGGTCTATACATAATTTTCATTTACCCATGTGGGATTTCTAATTTCATCCTTGATCTATCATGTACATAAAGAACCTTCATTAGTTACCTTATACTACTCTATCGCTTTTAAATATTTTGGTAAAGCAAAAAAGAGCGTGATAATAGCTCCATTCAAGGTTGAGTAAGTTTACTTTGCTTCTAATTTGGACTTAAGAAAATTACATTTTATTGTGGATTTTGAGTTATATATTTTTTTTTCTTATCTCTAGTGGTAAGCATTGGGAATTATTGGTTGTTGTCCTCGAGAAGTTGACTGTTTATTATTTAGATCCTGAGGGGAAGGAATTAGACAATTCAGGGCACATAATGAAAAGGCCATTATTCACGTGATAAATTTTTATATTTATATCTGTTAACATATATTATTACATTACTATTTAGTAATGCAATTTAATGTGTTACATTAACGTGTAGGGCTTTAAAAGATTTCAAAAAAGTTGGAGGAGACATGTGCAAGAAAAAGAAAGCATTAGTCTGGGAGAATTTGAATGTAGTTTCCTCACTCCAATGCATATATTATTCATGTGAACTATACTAATTTTTATTTATTAACATTTTGTATGTTGAAATTTATAGTGTGTTGTACAAGACAATGACCGGGCATGTGGATACTATGTGATGAGTCCTATGGACCTAATAGTCAGATATGCTGCATAAGAAATTGAAAACATACAACATGTATTATATAGTATTGATCATTATATATAAGTATAGTCTCATTAGATAATATGAAAATATCAAACTTATTAATTATATATATACATCATTCTTTTTGTAGGTGTTTAAAACTAGTGACTTCACTACAGGGGAAAAGTTATTGGATGTACATATTCCCTATACGATGGAACAATTAGATGACATAAGAGAACAATGGGCAAAAGCCTTTGAAAGGGAGACAATTTTTTATTATAATTGGGATATTGATGATGATAAAGAATGACATCTCTAAACTTTGATGTCATAATTATTTTTGTATTTGATGACATTTCTAAACTTTGAAAGACAAGCTTATATATACATGTGTGAATGACTTTTTTTAATTGTCTTATTGAAATTTGATATATATAGATGTGTGTGAATGTGAAGATGAATGAGTTAATGCACTTCTATATGTGTGTGAATGTGAAAAGAGATGAATGAATGGAACTGTGGGTTGCTACATGTGTGTGAATATGAAAATGGAGGAATGAATGGAACTATATGTTTCTACATGTGTGTGAATCATATGAATGAATTAATTGTGTTTATACATGTGTGTGAAACACATGATATATATATAATCTTGATGATCTTGTTATTGTAGTTTTGTGGTATGTTGTTAGTTGAAATCACAGGATGTTGTAAACCTATACTTTAGAACTGAATTGTAGGTTCTGAATCTTGTTGACCATCCGGACAGCAGGTTTGCAAGCTGATAATTTAAAAAAAATTAGTCATCGGTTATCTAAAAAAATCATCAATTAATGTCAACGGTGTCGGTTAATTATAGAAAATCCACAAGCATTCTATAACCCGAGCCAATTTTTGTTCGATTATAGAGATAGGCATCAATTTTCTAAAAAATAACTAATGACTATGGATCCTACTAGTGATGGTTATATTAAAAAAATCATCAATTTTTTTCAATGACGTCGGTTATTTATAGAAAATTGGAAAAAAAATTGTTCGAGTATGGAGATAGGCATTGGTTTTCTAAAAAATAACTGATGACTATGGATCCTAATGGTATCAGTTCTTTTTTTGGTTGCAATTGTGGTTGACTCTATGTCATTGATTTTAGAACCCATGTTGTAGGATTCTACCTTTAGTGTCACCCACTTGGGTGTCACTTGGAAATTGACATAAAAAAGCCATTTTAACTGACGTCAAAGGTGGTATCTATACTAGTGGCTACTTCCATGGGTGTGGAGATCAACTTCTCCTTCAAAATCTAAAATGCTTTCAAACAATGATTATCAAAATTAAATTCAACGTCCTTTTCAAACAACTCAAAAAGAGGTTTGGCAATATTTAAAAAATCCTTTATGAAGAACCAATAAATTCCAACATGTCCTAGAAAACTCCTAACCCCATTCTCCAAGGATAGTGAGGTAGTTTAGAGATCTTTTCTATTTGACTAAATTGAGTATCGTCCCTTTATTAGACACCTTGTGTCCCAACACAATTCCTTCACTCACCATCATATGACATTTCTCCCAGTTCAAAACTAAATGAGTGTCCACACATCTTTGTAACACTTTGTCAAGACTAGCAAGGCAATCCTCAAATGACACTCCATAGAGAAAAATAGTCCATAAATAAATCAAGACATCACCTCACCATGTTTGAAAAAATAGCGATCATACATCTTTGAAATGTTGTTGGATCATTACAAAGACCAAACATCATCTGAAGGTATGCAACAGTATGGTATGGACAACTGAAGGTAGAGTTCTCTTGATCTTTAGGTTTGATAGAAATTTGATTGTAGGTGGGGTAACCATCTAAAAACAAAAAATGTTAGCAGTTGGCGACCCTCAAAAGGATTTGATCAATATATAGGAGTGAAAATGATCTTGTAAAATGGAACCATTTAAATGGAGATAATAAATACAAACTCGCCACTTGGTCACTAGTCTAGTTGAAACTAAGTCACTCACTGAATATGTAGTGACTACCAGTCCTCCCTTCTTAGGAACAACTTGAGTTGGGTTAACCCACTTAGTATATGAAATATCTTATATTATACTTGTAGATAGAAGTTTTACTACCTATTTCTTCACCACCTTCATCATGATAGAATTCCCAGCACCAGTCTCCGTCTTCAATCCTAAAATTGTGTTGACATAGACTTGAAGAGATCCCCTTGATGTCAACAATAGAACACCTAAATGCACCTAGTGATTCTTCAGTACTATGAGCAGATACTCCTCTTAGTGATGTAGAAATTATCCCTAGAAGTTTGTTGTCGACTGAAAAGAATGTATTCTTCAAGTGTGGTGGTAATGGCTTCAATTCCAGCTCAGGAGAACATTGTAAGCAAGGGACTAATGGTGGTGGTGGAAGTCCCAGATCCTTATAGTGTTTTGAATAGAAGCACAATAATGTCTTTAAAATAAAGGCACACTCCTATAGTGAATGATAGAGAGTACAATCAGGCACAAAATTCATGAGAAAAACTTCTAAGAGTAGTAGACGATATGCCTCTGTGATGGTATAAGAGACCACATTTGTAACATTCATCAGGTACACTTCCTCCCTAGCTCGTCATGCTACTTTACAACCTTTGTCAAAGATATCTACTTTGTATGTTTAATAATATCAATAGCAAGAGTACCTTTGTCCACCATTGTCATGACATGAGACATGTCTTGAAATGGTTTCCCTAAGAGTAGAGGCACCTCACTTCCCAAATGTCTCATCATGTGACATTGTTCCATTTCCTTAGTCAATGGTGATAGTGAGGTAGCGTTATCTCAATCTAGTCATCCCAAATTCCCAGTGCCAGTATACCTCTTTCCATATCCAAAATTACATCTATTGTGGATTGGAAGGGCCTACCTAGGAGTCGTTCATTGCCATAATCATCATTAAATTCCATGATTACAAAACTTGTTGGAAATATAACTTTATCTACCTTTAGCAGAACATCCTCATAGATTCCTATTGGCCTCACCACTAAATTATCTGCCAGCTGGATCTTCATGTTGCTATTTATAGATTCTCTAAGAGCCAGTTTCTCAAATGCAGTTAGTGGCATGAGATTGATGCTTGCCCCAGAATCACATATTGCATCTCTAAATTTGACCTTGCCAATATCGCATGGTATGTTGAAACACCCTAGATCATGTCTCTTTTGTGGCCGCTTTCACTGTATTAAAGCAATGACTTCTTACCTAAGACAAATACATCATAATCCTCTATCTGCCTCCTTTTGTTAATAATGTATTTCAAGAACTTTCCATAAGAGGGAATCTACTCAATAGCATCCAAAAGAGGTAGGTTGATATGAAGCTTCCTGAACATGTCCAAAATTTTCTTGAACTGTTGATCAACCTTATTGACCATCAAACTATTAGGAAATGGTAGCAAAGTCACATTTTTACATTGATGGGGTGGAATGTAGACTTCTTCTTGGCTCTTGACTAGCCAATTAAATCCTCTTATGTGGCCTCATCCTCTGGTGTGGTGTCCTACAGTTGCTCTAGATAAATCTTATCTGATGATCCTATGTCAGCTAGTGTGGTACTCTACTCTAGGCTCACTTTCTTCTCTTTCATTAACACCTTGCTACTATGGAGAAGTAATACCTTTACTTGATCGTTAATGGATGGGATGTCAGTGTTTCCTAGAAATCCTTGTTAGGTGGGCTTCTTAATGGATGGCACCTCCGCTGCCAACTGAGATATCTGGTTTTTAATTTTGTTGATTAGAGCCCCTTGGTTCTACTATTCCCTTTTTGTATGGTCCTATAAGTCCTCATTCTAACTCATTATTCCTCCTAGAATGTCTTCAATCATGTATATGATACTAGGTCCCCTATCCTAATGATACTACCGTAAAATGTTGTCTTGATGTTGTTTGGGTTGTTGTGCTTATGAAGGATCCTGTTGAAAATTATTCAGGTCCTTCCATGAGAATTTAGGATCCCTCCTCCATGAGTATTAATTGCTTCCCATGTTGTTCTATTGTTGTATAAACATTCACTCCTCCTATTCACCTCCAGATGAGGTGCTAGATTTTTGATACAATTGCTTTGTGAGTTTATCCATCTAAGCATGCAGTTCAATGATCTCCCTTGATTCCATATGAATCTTAATTGTTGTTGGTGCTTCTCTCATTCTCCCCCATGACTAATTTTTAGCAATGTTATTCAAAATTTTGTGGAATCATGTAGCCATGTTGTATAGAAAGAATCATACCCCAACACTTTCAAGAGTAGTCCTTTAACCTTTTGTGTAGATCATAATAGAATATCCTCACCGGGCCATACATATCAATCCCATGACGAGGGACCGCCCTGAGCATATTTTAAATTCTCTCCCAAAATTTTGAATATGACTACTATGCATGCTTCTTTAAGTTATGAATATTTCCCACCAGTTCATTTATCTTCTATGGTGGAAAATAGCGCTCGAAGAATGCATTTATCATCTCATCCTAGGTTTCCATGGACTCTGGTGGTAGATTTAGGAACCACACTTTGGCTTTATCTAGGAAAGAGTATTAGCATAGATTCAAATAAATGACCATGACTAGAACTTGTCTAGCTTCAACATATCGCATCTTTCTACAATGTTGTTTATGTGCACCATTGGGTCCTCCATGTTGTGGTTGTGGAATGACTGTAATTTAATTAATGCAGCCAGCCTGGGCTCTATCTTGTAGCTTTGATCATTAACATCTTGATGTTTGATTGGCCTTAATTAAAGCTATATATGAAGATTATTTTATCTTCTCCCATAAAGTATGTTCCTTAGGTGTGTCCCCTAGATTATCATCACCATTCTACGACATGATTGTCACTTGTTCTTGCTTTGCCTGTGGTGGTAGAGTTCGGGTGAGCTTTTCATCTAAACCCCTAAATGCTCACTACTTTTGCAATATTTCTTCTTAGCCCATACTCAATGGAGTTAACTCTCTGTAATACGTAGTATGAGTATTCACCATGCGCTAGTACCCAAAAATAAATAGCAATGTGAGATATCGAGTATTAACAAATTGAACAAGAAAGATTTTCACATTATTCTCTTGTTCGAAGAAAAAGGATTGGAAATAAATAAAAGAAATAAAAATGGTGTAGAGTGGCTAGTCACAGAACTCATAGTGTTGGTCTTTCCGTTTCCCCAACAACGACGCCAGAAATTTGATACCTTGAAACTATGCATGAAAAAGCAAGTGTATGCATCGTATAATACAAGCCAATGAGGCCTGAGTGTCAAACTTAGGGAAATGTTTTACAAAAACTACTACTAACTAAAACCTAATCAGATAGGCCAAGAAAAATGATTACTTTATTTTTTATAACTAAGAACAAAGATTTAAATCTAAAATAAATGGGTGTGACCAGAATAGATGGATTCCTCAATTTGTGGTTTCACCAGGGCATGCATTGCATTCAACTTTCATTTCATTAATAATTATTCACCCTTAACCCTCGACTAAAGACCAATAGAAAGTATTTACCAATTCTATAGAGTAATATACTACCTAGTCTAAAACAAACCCCACTAGCGTAGCATTTTTAGAATTATCTAGGTGCATTACCGATGTCTCTAGGTTGTTCTTTCACAATCGTAATCCCTCTCACGAGGCATGGTATGAATCTATAATTCTCCAACCACTAATCCCCCATGCACAACAATTAGTGGTCTATTAGTTTTGTTGTGGTGATCAAGGACAAAAAAATCGATAAGAGATTGTAGATTCAAGACAAAAATAAAAGAAATAAATTAGTTATTCAAAATTTTGAATACAAAGTATTATCAGGCTACAGTCGGGTCCTAAGGAATATGGGGATCAGCCCCACATGATTGACACATAATATAAAGAGAGAAAGAGGGAGAAAATGATCTAAACATTAGAAAACCATTGAAAATCCCCTAAAGAAGCGTGACCCAAAAATCCCTTCTGGTGAAAACCTTGATTTGTAGTGTTCCAACCGCAAATTTTCTCTCTAGAAGTGCTCGGAGTGTTCGGTCTGTGCATATTTCCTTTGTCTCCACCTATCTGAGATTCGTGCTTTGTTGCAAGGTAACTAAATGTGATTTCCCTTTTTGGTTGAACTACCCTTAGGTTATAAGTGGTGCATTGGTCGTCATTAAGTTACATTTGTTGTATCTAATGTGATTTTCAATCTGCAATGATCACATAAAGTCGGTACCACTGATGCATTTTTAGCTTCTTGGAGTACACCTAACCAATTGAGTTTGATTAGAAGCACCTTTAGCACACAACACACTTGACATCTTTAAAAATATATAAGCACCTACATTAATACACTCACTTAAACCAACACACTAACTGGAAAGCACACAGAGTCGTGTTATAGAACAAGCAAGCAAAAACAATGGGTTGATCCATAGGGAGAGAGGGGTCACTAGAGCTTGCTTCAAGTAACTTTGTTCCTAATGAGGAGTCTAGGGTTCAACCTTGTGATTGTGATATTGTTTGATTACACTAAGTTGGACAATCAAGTAACTAAAGGGAATAATTAACCAAAACTTAAGTTAATCCTATACTAGTTAATCTCTAATGAGAAAGAAAGACAACTAAGCAAGAAGAAAGATATTACACTAAGAAAAAATAAGCAAGATCTAACTAGCAACCTAGAAGTGACAACTGGTTAATCTAAGCAAGGAACTACACTAGACTAATAATTTACAAACTAGGGAAAGAAAAGAGTTAAATTAACACTAGCTAAGAAAAGGAAGCACAAAGGGACCTATGCTACACTAGAAATATCTTGCTACCAAGAACAAAACAACTAGCTGAGAGAATAGTTAAATAAGTATCTAGGAAAGCATTAACTATCAAGGGAGAAAATTAGGGTTTTATGCAAATTATAGATGTGATGGACATTTGGGGGAATGTAACTATGATTCATGTTGGGGGTCATGACATGCTAATATTATCCATTCTTCTATATTGTTAAACCAAACAACTAGACAAATGCTATTGAATTGCCATAAGCTACTAGTTCTCAATGGGTGGTATAAGGTGTGTGAAGGGGAACTACACCCTATATCCAACTTTAGGAGGATCAATTGAACTAGGGCTTAGGTGAAATCCAAATAGGATTTAGCAAGTCTAGGATTCTAGAGTAGGTATCCTTAGCTAAATTGGGAGCCAAAAATAGGAATGAAGAATGGAGGTGAGGGTGTTTCACCTCATGTCACTCACCATCTAGATTTTAGGAAACTCCAAGACAATTTTACTAAGTACTCCTATACTAGATACTTAGATATCTCACCTAGAAGTAGGAGAAGAAATATGTGTTGGTAAGGTATGCCCAGAGAGAGAATCATGTGATTATTAATATGGATTATACCATAAAGGATTTGATTAATACTCATAAAGGCAAGCTTCCAATTCATTGTGTTTCACTCAGTTATGAGATAATGATGAAATATTATGAATGTCTAAAGAATGAAAATACTCAATGATGTATGACTTTGAGTATGTGACTTGGAAGGATGAAATCATATGAATGCTAAGAGTATCTACATTCTTATTATGTCCCTAGTCGGTTGTTACTATGGAAGGTAGATTGACACCAACAACACACAAGACTAGAGTGTGGGTTGATTGATGACAAAATCTCGTTAGTCATGATATGGATATATCGAACCAAGTTGAGAGTGACACATGGAAACTATCGTTGGTTGTTATAGTCAGCTCTCATAGTTAAGGTGGTGATTGTGATTCATAGACTTGAAATCACTACAGTCGTCACATGTCATTGGGTACACTTTGACATCATCAAACATAGTCCTGAAACATGGGTTGTCATAAAGGTGATGATTGGGTCACTTGGACACATGGGGATAGACTATGAGTTATAGATATGGGATTTGTCCCTCCTACTGGAGTATGATATCCTAGCCACTAGATAAGTGAGACTGAGAAATGCATGCGCATGCACATGTTAATAATATATGATATTGAGGTCACATTATCTCAGAAAATCTATTCTTAGTTCAAGAAACATGAGATGAATGTTGAGAGGATGATGAGTCCATGCCTCGAGTTCACTCTAGATATCAGAGACAAAGGAATTATACAATCACTGCAACACCTTACACAAATTTTAGGTTGAAGTTGTTCTCCAACTTTTGATTCACTTGGGTAGCACAGATGTACGACTAGGCACCGTTCCTTACTTGTGATGTCATAAGCTAGTTTAGGACATTCATTGCCAATGTGATATGGGACCTATAGGGTCACACATATAGGACCTCATGTAGAAGAGGAGTTTATCTTAAATGGTGATTGTATTGATTACTAAAGTGTTTAGGTATTCAATTCACACAACAAATAAAAAGATTAGATGACTGAACTGCCAAATGACCATCTCAAGTGTTGAGACAGCCATTTGGGCAGCCAGATGAGTGTCTCAAGTGTTGAGACATCCGTTTGGGTTGTCAAAATAATCAGAGCTTGAAATTGGCTAAGTTTTGCCCAAATTGAGGAGTGAACCAACCAGTTCACTCTATTGAAACAACAAACTCGACACAGGCTCACCATATGACCATCTAGGTGAGTGAGAGGGGCGTCTTGTGTGGGTGAGAGGGCTCAGTTGGGCCAAACAAATGTTCTAGATGTTTCCTAAACTTGTTTTGATTGCACATTACTTGTGTTGCAGGGAATTAATATCTGATATTAATTGGAATCGAAATTGTCAAATTCGTGTGCGATTAGGAAAATGCCAAATGGTCTTTTAGAAGTGCGAGATGACCGTATCATGTGACCATACGGCCTCCTGGGTCACCATATGGCCATTTTAGAGTTTGTAGGTTGCGAAAATTCAAAATCTTCTGGTCCATTCCACTCTCACACAATTCCATACAGACTGGGAACCCTGACCCTAACCCCGCCTATAAATAGAGGGGTACTAGGGGATTCCCATTAAAAAAAAACATCAACTAAGAATCAGTTTATATGTGCTAAGGGGAGGTCTCCCACGATCAGGAGCTCTCACGATCGCAAGGCGACCTAGGGCTTGCACACTGCCGACCCTACTCGGGGGGAGGAGGTTGCCTCAGTGCGCAGTGCTTCATTCTTTCTCCCCTAGGCTTTCTCCATCCTCAACCTGCCCGGTGTGCCTCATCGGCGGGAGGCTCTTCCTTGTTTCCCCCCTCGTCTATCCTTCTGTACGGTGTTGTGTTTTGGTCTTTGGGGCTGGTGGTGGCAGCACTTGGGGTGTTGGGTGCGCTTGTCTTCATCCAGGTGGTGATGTGTGTGGACGGTTGTTCGTGGGTGTTCCGTCCTCCAGACGACAGCTCCCTGGGGGTCGAGTACCCTTTTTCTCCCTTATTTCATTTTCTTCTTGTGTTGCGTTTTCCTATTTTGCTCTATTTAGTTGGGGCTTCTTCCGTAGACGACCGTCGGGCTTGGGGTCCCTGGGTGTGTGTTACAGGGTTAGGAGTCAAACGGGGGGGGTCATCATGGGTTGGTGTTGCCATCCTGCTACCTACTTTCGCCTCCTCAAGCTGTTGCTTGAGCTGGGTGGGCGGCACCGCAGTGGCTGGAGTGGTGGTGGGTTCCCTGTGCCTCTACCCCCCACCTTTTCACCCACTTGGGACCTCCTTTTCCTTGTATTTGCACCTGTTTGGGTTTGGCTGCTGGTCCTTCGTTTTCCTTGGTTGTGCCCCTTATCTGTTTGTCTCTTTTCTATGTGTGTTTGTCTGTCTGTAGGTTGTTCCCCCTTCGTCCCTCCTAGTCTTGTTTTCCTTAGCCTTAGCCTTTCTTTGGTTTGTGTGTAGCTTAGTTTTTGTTTATCTCTGTTGGTCAGCTGGTGGTTGAGCTTCTGTCTTTTTGGTGGGTATTTGGTGTGTATGTGATGGTGTTCTTTTCCGCTGGTGCAGCTTACTCCTTTTATGGCTTTCTCATGGGCTCGTGTAGATTGAAGGATTCTCTCATAGACAGCTGCTTTGGACAGCTACAACCAAGAGGGATTGTGCATGTAATTTACCTACCGCCTCCCAATTTGAGCTTGTGTGCAATGTCGGTTCCTAAATGGAGTTATGTTTGGATCTTTGGTGTGAGATTGCTATCCTGTAGATGCTATATGGCTTTCCTTTAATGATATTGACCTTTTCCTTTCAAAAAAAAAGAATCAGTTTCTATGACAATTGTTGTCCTCTCTAGTTGTGGTAACCGAGAGAGCCCAAGTAAGTCCTACCCATCAAGGGAGGGATAGCGATGGCAGAGAACAACTGAGGATTGTTGTTGTGGGAGAGCATGTTGGTGACTAGTATGCCATTAAGAGGGACAACTCCTTCCTGTCTATTCTAGTTGAATGAACAGGAGTACTAGTTAGCCTGTGTGGACTACCCTAGAGGTAGAAGTCCTTTAGTTGCTGCTAGGAGAGAAAAGTTAGCCTATAGTCTGTGGCAAGACCACATGAGTCATTGCAGAAGTTTTTAGTTTGTTGTTCATGGTGTAGACCAACAGTTGCACAACCACCGTCCAAGAGCAACTGGAAACAATTACATTGAAGAGAGTTGTTGTTGTTGGACATGCTCTAGGACTAGGTATAACTTATTAAACCATCCTTCATATTTCATAGTAGTTGACACGGTCTTTCTGGTATGGGAATACAGATAGATAAAAAAAATTATGTTGTGTGCCCAAATTTCCCAATAGTGGTATCAGAGCCACGTCAATTTACTATGTTTTAGGATAATTGATATGATCAAATTTTATGTTTAATCATTTATTTATTGCATACGATGTGAATATTTAAACCATCTCATATGTGCATCTGTGCTAAAGTGGATTTCTGGATTAATTTCGAGGATGAAATATCTTTTAAAGGTGTGTAGGATGTGATGGAGTAGACTTTTGGAATCCTTAAATGTCCAATGACATAAGTGAATTCATGCATGTTGAGTTTTTTTTAGAGTCACAAGTGATTTGGCAAAGTTTGGATGATATTTATATCATGAATAAGATACCTAAGTTCATCCCTTTTTGGAGTTTTTTTAATTGGATGGTCAAATAGCTGAGCTTTGTCACCAAATTTGAGTAGATTATGGCTTGAGAGGTAGTAAATCCATGGTTAAAATTTGGTAGCATTTGGAGTATCCTAGAGGGAGTTATTTAGGTTTCAATACCATGAAAGAATGTAAATCATGGTGTATGGGTTTACTAAGGTTTTGATTTGCAGCCTAAGTTTATAATAAGGATGTCATCCAATCCTTTTATTAGCCCTTTGGACAGATTGTGTGGCCTTGGATTTCTAACTTGGTGGACTTGGTCTTTGAGAAATTATCCATTACCCTAGTTCAAATCAACAATGCGGGAGGTAGTACAGTTCTCGTGAGATCAGTCCACGAAGATCATCAAACGTGGATGGAGACATGTAGCGGGTCGTGGCCTCGTGGGGGTGGTCTCTTTGCATTGAAAGGAGCAGATGGCATCCAACTCCTCTTTGATAACCTAGGCTCGTGACGACAGTCTAAAGGACTGAGCGCCAATAGCTCTCCAAGACGCAATCATGGAGCCAGTCGTGAGAGTTTGGATAGCTTGAAGTTGCAAAACATGTTGGAAAATCTTTTGGAGGAAGAACCAGAGGGAGCGGATGATTAGTGTACCATGGATCAAGGATGGAGTAAGCAGCCGATTCCACACCACAGATATTCTCCACAATGGTGGTTTGGGTGGAGGAGAGCCCACACACATAGGGGCCGAGCATTGTAGATGGGAGAGACGTGTTGTGTTGAGTAAAGGACAAAGGGATATCTCTTGCAGACAGAGGCGACTAGATAACTGCCGATCTCTCACTAGCGTTCCAGCCTAGCAATGGCGCCCACGTAGCAGTAGGCGGGTGTCGGGCAGGCTCAGGTCATGCAAGAGAAGGAGGAGTCCAGGAAGTGCCTAAAGCTATTGAGGATGAACCAACAACGTCCATAGATCCAAGTAGATCCCACACTGGAGACAAGCCCCACAATGGTGGCAGACACGGAGAGAGAACAGAGGCCACGATAGTGTTGTGCGGTAGTGACTTGTCTAGCCACAACGATGCTTGAGAGATAAGCCACATCAGTGGCCTTGCTGTGGACAACCAGGGAGATCACACTGGGCGCAATGCGTCGAGAAAGAGAGGGAAGAGCTTCAAGTTGTCTGCCAGAGCAGACCCAGCCATGGCAGCGGCAGTGCTGGGATCGCGAGGAATCATAAGAATGAGGGAGAAAGAAAAAAAATCAGGTCCAAAGCCTAAACTGAGAAAAAGATGACCGGCTCAGAGAGAACCTAGGCCAGAGAACGGAAATGTCTCCTTAGAGACAGGTGGCAAGACGAGATTGGCCGTAAAAAGGTAAATCTTCAATAATTCTCAGATCTTGTATAATTTGTAGTAAATAGCTTGTTTATCAGAAAAATACATATAATATACCAATTTGTTCAAAAAAAATGCATAGAACAATATGAAAGCATAATATCTGGATTTTGATGCACTAATGTCAGTGATATCATGTAAGTTGTGAAATTCTCTTAGCATGTATTATAAATATCAAAAGATGGCCTAAAATTATGAGAGCATGTTAGTAAATCCATAATTATGTTTATAATGCATATGATGTCAGATATGGTCATGTTATTGAACAAAATCGTGTAATTGGATTAATATGACTATTTAGGGCTAATAACCATAAATAATATGCAATAAATACATACATGTTCAATAAATGATGAAATTTATAGAAAACCCTAATATCAGTAAGTGGAAGATAATATGTAAATCTGAGATCTATTTATACATGAAATCCATGTTATATGAAGATGACCCTTAATGCATGGATTGTAACCCTAATTTTGAATAATGTACATAAACTAGGGTTACTATGTGCACACAAAAAAAGATATGGAAACTATTGTTCAGATAATGAACCATAATCTAGAATATTACATCAGTAAGATAATTCCAAGACAAGAATGGAAATGATAATGAAAATATCCTAATGAGATAAAGTAAACCCTAATATGGACCTAACTAGGGTTGAGATTATGAGAACCTGATGATAGTATATGATCTTGTCTTGATCAGGTTTAGAAAAGATATAATTGACATTAGGAATGTGGTATAGATTGTGATATCTCTTTGGAAGGTATGCCATTACCTTTTACTTGGCTTATTATACATTATGCTTGTGTTATATCTGTAGTAAAATACTTCGCATATGATATTGGATGAAATGATTATTCTTGTATGATATGTTGTTTGTTTTACCATACTTATTGTTATGAACACATGAAACATAATATATATGTTCCATTATATGATACCACTATGTGCATTGATAAAATTAATAAATCTCTTTGGCAGAATAGTACATGTGAGCACTAAATCTCTTTGGTAGAATAGTACATTTATGAAAGTACTAAATCTCTTTGGAAAAATAGTACATGTGACCACTAAATCTCTTTGGTAGAATAGTGTATGTGGTTGATCAACTTTACATATAATGGAAAATGAGCTTAAAATATGTGTTCTCTTTTGTTAATGAACATCTTTCAACAAGTATACATTTTTCTTATATTTCTTTATAACTGCCAAGTATTAGTTTTGTCTTATTGCCAAGATATGATGAGAGGTATATAAAAGACACGTAGGCATACTCAGTACAATATTCTTGAATATTGTGCTGACATGTACCACATGTAATCTTTTGTTTAGGTTCCAGTTATGCTCTTAAAGATCTAAGAGAGTTGTGAGTTGTGTGACGAGTTGATGTACATGTGGACCTATTATCTTAAGATCATGTTGTTTAGTAGTAGTACATGTATATGTAAAGTTTAACTTTCAATATGTAATATCAAATGTTGTAATAATTCAATATGTAATTATATGTTGAATGGTGAACATGTGTTGTATAAAATGGTTTTATTATTGTTCATGTGCATGTGCTACTGTTGTTTCCTTCTGACTTCCTCTGATTTTATTCTTCTTAGCCTAGTGTGTGGTGGTTAAATTGGAATTCTCGCTGAGGTGAGGTTTCAATTTGGACGTCACACATCAGATTAAGTTTTAGAAAATCTGGGGACGTCACAGGTGGTATCAGTGCTTGAACAATAGCAAAGCCTGACATTTTCTCATTATGCAATGCAAAACTAAAGAAAACCTTGACCTTCATAATCTTTAGGGTTAGATTAGTCATATTTTAGAGACTAGATCTGGCCTAGCATCTAGGTTAGCACCAAGATGTTCGAGAACTAGGTCTAGATTGTTGCTTGTTGTATAGCAAGTCCTTAGATGTCATTCTTTCCTTATAGTGTAGCAGTATGGGACATTGCATTATTTTGAAATGACGTACATCATGGGAAGAGAAACCTTTGACATATGATGCATCTATGTTTTGGGTAGCTACACCAGTCTACTCCTTGTTCTCACACTTTTCACTAGTTTTCATGACACTATACTCTCTACTATGTGTGGGACACTCGTTTTGTGGATTTGGTTTTTGATTCCAATCGGATCGAACCTTGATAGTTTTCTCTGACACATGTTTTATCAGAGAAAAACTATATAATATTTTATTATATATATGTATTACAAAAATGTATCCCCACACAATTACGGGTAGGAGGTGGTTATGTAACCAAAGTGAAAGTGAATGACATCAGCCTAGAAGATAGAGTAGTTCTAGATTAGATGTCTAGAGCCTTGTTTGGAATATGTGATAGATGGAATAGATGGAATAAGTTTTAATGATGTGATGTAGGTTTTATATAGGATGATATAAGATAGTTTATAATGATTAATGTTGTCTTTAAGGATTAAGGTTCAGTTTTGAGGATTTGAGATAGGCTTTGGTGATGAAAGGATGTATGTTCTTGTAAGATGAGATAACATAAGCTAAGACAAGATTGTAAGTCAGTATGAGCCTTAATCTCTTTTAAAAAGGAGGACCTCTAGTGTTGGGACTAGTTATAGGGTTAACTCTAGAATGAGTGAGACCCAGAGGGAGAAGGTCAGAGAACCTAAACTCTAAGATATAAGAATTTTGAGAATATGTGATATGGTATGTCCCAAACTAAACTACTCCTAAGTGATTGAGTTGAGTTGCTTTATGCATGACTTATATAGATTTATTGAACACTAGATGTCCTTGGGAGAACCAAACCCTAGAGTTGGAGAGAGGTTGGTTATATGTGCATATGTGAATAAGGAAATATGAGAACCTATCATCTGGGTGAGCGAGAGAGAATCCCAAGACCCTAGAGGAGGTAAAACTATGTTAGTTTCTGTGAAGCCTCATGCTCGGGTTGGTGGTTCCTTGTAGGACTCTAGTGGTGTATATGAGATAGAGAATTGGGAAATAGTGTTGCGTGGGTATAGAACCTATGAAGAGAATTTCAAAGCATGTTTTGGTTTGTGCTTATGTGGCTAGAGTTTGTAAAGCTATCCGCTAGTACCAATGAGGTAAACCTGATAACCCTAGACCAAAGAGGGAAGAGATAGCTAGTGTGTACATGATACTCAAAGAGATGAGTGGGCTTAGAGAGACTGAGCATGACATTACCCTCCGGTATGGATTAGGAGAACCTCACTTGGACTATATGAAGTTTTAATATATGTTTGATTAGACACTTTTATAAGTTTGTTTAGCACAACCATGATATAATATGTGTAAGGATGTGATCTAATCTTGACATGTGATATATAGACGTGACATGATGGAAAACCTAGTGTGGTTTGATAACTCTTTATGTATAAATGGTTAACCACATACATGAATAATGATGATAATATGAATTGTTGGATAATCTAGTGATGAAGTCACTCATAAAGTTGGTAATCTAATATGAGGAAATGAAAATTAATGATAAACAATGAATGTGGTGCTAATGTTAGTGATCAATAAAGATATTGAATATTATCTAAATTATTAATACAATGAAATGATGATGGAACACTAATATTTTTTTTGGTAACCTAGGAGACTCGTAAGGCTTGCACCGAGCCCAACCTGGGGAGCTCAACCACATCCCGTAAGGAGTGTAGCTCATTAAGTCACGTAGAGGCCGGCTGCGCTACGGGAGAAACAATTCCGAATAGCACCACCAAGGGGATTCGAACCCGGGACCCTTTGTGAGGGGCCTCGTGCTGCGACCACCTGAGCTACTGCTCGCCGGCATGGCACACTAATATGATCCAAATGGATAAAGTGAGTTGATAGTTAACTCCCTCATAAAAAGTATGTGTTAATGTTGGAAACCTTAATGCTTGGGTAAGAGGAGGATGTAAATCCTAAAGTATAAAATATGAAAGATGGCACAAAATAACCTAAGCTTCTAAACCCTTGTTTCAACCTTTTATAAAAGGGGTGGTTGATACTAGGTTCTTTTGAAATCACCTAGAAAGATATGAATTTAGTTTTGAGATTTGGTTTTTGAATATGTTGCACATAGAATGGTGTCGAACATACGGATGAAGACCTTTCAGTTTTCCTTTAAGTAAAAGGATGACTTAATTTTGAGGATAAAATTTCTTTTAAGATGTGTATGATGTGATAAAGTGGATTTCTGGCTTAATTTTGAGGACAAAATATCTTTTAAAGGTGTGTAGGATGTGATGGAGTGGACTTTTGGAATCCTTAAATGTCCAATGACATAAGTGAATTCATGGACGTTGAGTTGGTTTGAGAGTCACAAGTGATTTGGTAAAGTTTGGATGATATTTATATCATGATTAAGATCCCTAATTTCATCCCTTTTTGGAGTTTTTTTTAATTGGATGGTCAAATAGCTGAGATTTGTCACCAAATTTGAGTAGATTATGGCTTGAGAGGTAGTAAAGCCATGGTTAAAATTTAGTAGCATTTAGAGTATCCTAGAGGGAGTTATTTAGGTTTGAATACCATGCAATAATGTAAATCTTGGTGTATGGGTTTACTAAGGTTTTGATTTGCAACCTAAGTTTATAATAAGGATGTCATCCAATCCTTTTATTAGCTCTTTGGACGGATCGCGTAGCCTTGGATTTCTAACTCGGTGGACTTGGTCTTTGAGAAATTATCAATTACCCTAGTTCAAATCAACAGCGTGGGAGGTAGTACAGTTCTCGTAAGATCAGTCCACGACCATCATCAAACGTGGGCCAGAGCACTGTCCATCTCTCACTGGCGCTCCAGCCTAGCGATGGCGCCCACGTAGCAGCAGGCGGGTGTCGGGCAGGCTCGGGCCTTGCCAGAGAAGGAGGAGTCTAGGCATCGCCTAAAGCTGCTAAGGATGACCCAACAATGTCCATAGATCCAAGCGGATACCACGCCGGAGACAAGACCCACGATGGAGGTAGTCACAGAGAGAAAACAGAGGCCGCAAGTAGGGTTGTGCAGCAACACCTTGAGCAGCCATGACGGCGCTTGAGAGAGAAGCTATGGTGGTGGCCTTGCTGTGACAACCAGGGAGATCGCATTGGGCATAATGTGTCGAGAAAGAGATGGAAGAGCTTAAAGCTATCCGCCATAGCAGACCCAGCCACGATAGCGACGGCTTCGTGCGGAAGCAAGCCCACGCTCACGGGCTTTGGGCGGAAGCAGTGATGGGATCATGAGGAATCGCGAGAATGAGGGAGAAAAGAGAAAAACCTGGTCCAAAGCCTAAACCGAGAAAAAAAAGACCGGCTCAGAGAGAAACCAGGACAGAGAAGGGTTGTGTCTCCTTAGGGACAGGTGGCAAGACGATATTGGCCGTAAAAGGTAAATCTTCAATAATTCTCAGATCTTGTATAATCCGTAGTAAATAGCTTGTTTATCGAAAAAATACATATAATATATCAATTTGTTCTAAAAATGAATAGAACAATATTAAAGCATAATATCCGGCTTTTGATGTACTAATGTCAGTGATATCATGTAAGTTGTGAAATTCTCTTAACATGTATTATAAATATCAAAAGATGGCCTAAAATTAAGAAAGCATGTTAGTAAATCCATAATTAAGTTTATAATGCATATAATGTCAGATATGGTCATGTTAATGAACAAAATCATGTAATTTGATTAATATGGCTATTTAGGGCTAATAACCCTAAATAATATGCAATAAATACATACGTGCTCAATAAATGGTGAAATTTACAAAAAACCCTACTATCAGTAACTGAAAGATAATATGTAAATATGAGATATGTTTATACACAAAATCCATGTTATATGAAGATGACCCTTAATGCATGGATTGTAACCCTAATTTTGAATAATGTACATAAACTAGGGTTACTATATGCACACAAAAAAGATATGGAATCTAATGTTCATATAATGAACCATAATTTAGAATATGACATCAGTAAGATAATTCCAAGATAAGAATGTAAATGATAATGAAGATATCCTAATGAGATTAAGTAAACCCTAATATGGACCTAACTAGGGTTGAGATGATGAAAATCTGATGATAGTATATGATATTGTCTTGTTCAGGTTTAGCAAAGATATAGTTGACATACATAATGTGGTATAGATTGTGATATCTCTTTGGAAGGTATGCCATTACCTCTTACTTGGCTTATTATACATTATTCTTGTGTTATATCTGTAGTAAAATATTTGGCATATGGTATTGGATGAAATGATTGTTCTTGTATGATATGTTGCTTGTTTTACTATACTTATTGTTATGAACACATGAAACATAATATATCTATTCCATTATATGATAGCACTTAATCTATTTGGTAGAATAGTGCATTGATAAAAGTACTTAATCGCTTTGGCAGAATAGCACATGTGAGCACTAAATCTCTTTGGTAGAAAAGTGCATTTATGAAAGTACTAAATCTCTTTGACAGAATAGTACATGTGAGAACTAAATCTCTTTGGTAGAATAGTGCATGTGGTTGATCAAATTTACATATAATGGAAAATGAGCTTAAAATATGTGTTCTCTTTTGTTAATGAACATCTTTCTACAAGTATACATTTTTCTTATATTTCTTTATAACTACCAAGTATTATTTTATCTTATTACCAAGATATGATGAGAGATATATAAAAGACATGTAGGTGTACTTAGTACAATATTCTTGAATATTGTGTTGACGTGTACTACATGTAATCTTTTGTTTAGGTTCCAGCTCTGCTCTTAAAGATCCAAGAGAGTTGTGAGTTGTGTGACAAGCTGATGTACAGGTGGACCTGTTGTCTTAAGATCTTGTTGTTTAGTAGTAGTACATGTATATGTAAAGTTTACCTTTCAATATGTAATATCAAATGTTGTAACAATTCATTATGTAATTATATGTTGAATGGTGAACATGTGTTGTATGGTTTTATTATTGTTCATATGCATATGCTACTCTTGTTTCTTTCTAACTTCCTCTGGTTTTCTTCTTCTTAGCCTAGTGTGTGGTGTTTAAATTGGGATTCTCACTGAGGTGAGGTTTCAATTTGGATGTCACACATCATATTAAGTTTTACAAAATCCAGGGACGTCACAGTATCCCATCAAAGACCACATAATACCAAACTAATATATATATGGTATATGGTATATATGCAATTTACACGTGTCCCCATAAAAGGGGTTTTGATGGTGGATGTGCAGCGTGGTTATGGCTAATACCCAATATATGTGTGTGGTTGGATGGTTTGCTTTTATTCCTATTTATTTCGATCTACACACTAAGCCTCTACGTCCCTCTTCTAATGTAAAGTTAATTCTTTCCTACCTTTTCTGCCCTCGAATGTAAGTCAAGGTTTATCTTTACAATGTAATAGTTTAGCTAGCAATAAGATAGTTTCTTTCTTACAACAATGAGGAAGATGATCATCGCTGGATGATACGATCAGTTCGTGAGATGAGCCGACCATCTGGAGGACCATGGAGGATAGAATAATTGGAGCCAGACGGCCGCCTGATGGACTGAACTGACCATTTGGAAGGAGTCCAAATATCAGTTGGACTGGAGGGTAGATGACCGTCCTGGATGACCAAACAACCAACCAAGATGTGAGATGGTCGGTCAAGGGTTGAACCGATCTACCTAGATTAGCAAGCACAGATCTACACTAATAGTAGGTTCATACATGTAATGTGATGATTGACCTAGGTGGTAGTAATTCCTTGTGGCTCCAAGGAATTACAAGTAGACATGGCTATAACCATTGCCTTTTGTTTTATATTACATGTTCACACTGTGCAATATAGCATGCATATGATACGTACTATATATGTGGTGATTGGATACAATATATGTATATATATGATATATATCAAATCCCTCAAATAAAACATATTAAGTCTAAGATACTTTTTAATAACAATACACATGAAAAGATTGTTCGACTAAGCATAGGTTACGCTCAAGCATGGTGCACCATCTCCCTCATGGAAGTGTGATGGTAGTAATGTAGGTTCCGCCAAAGAGGGGTGCATTATTATCGTATTGGATATTGGATTAGGCTTAACTGGTGACTTGGAGAGCCCAAGCCTAGAGGCATGCAAATGATCATGGGAAGAAGTTGTGCATATCATCTATCCAAGAGTTGCATATGATGCAATTAGCAAGTTTTCCTACTTAAATAGTCAAGTTGTGGGTGATCAACCAAAGCAGACTCATGATTTGATGAAATATGGATCTTGGATCATTAGAAAATTGTTCGCTATAGTTTTCTGAATCAATACTTGAGGGTTATCAATTTGATCAAATTAATGAGAATGATAATGAATTTATGACCTAATTATTATCACCCAAATTTAATCAAATAAAATCAAATCAGAAATGAGTTTTTGATAAAATTGCAAATGCTTTTATAGAATCAAAATGGGAATGAACAACACTCACTTTTCTCTGTGATCGGTCCTTGAGAAGGACAAACTAACTAGGAACAACTTTCACGACTAGTTTAGGACGTTGGGAATCGTTCTCATGTAGGATCAAAAGCTCTATGTCCTGGAGATGCCAGAACTAGAGGAACCACTTCAAAATGCACCAAGGGATGAAAAGGATGCTTATAAGAAGCATACTAAAGATGTCATGGATGTCAAGTGTCTGATGCTATATTTCATGAACTATGAGTTGCAAAGGCAGCATGAGAACATGGATGTGATTGAGATGGTCACACATCTTAAGACCATGTTCCAAGATTTGGAAAAATAGAGAGATATGATGTCTCCAATGCACTATTCAAATGTAACATAGAAGGAGATCTAGTAGGACCTCATTTCATCAAGCTTATTGTGTATGTGGAGAACCTTGCTAAATTGGGATTCCCCTTAGGTCAAGAGTTGGCCACTGATGTGATTCTATAGTCTCTTCCAAAATCATATAGTCAATTTGTGATGAACTACAACATGAACGACTTTAACAAGTCATTGACAGAGTTGTTGGGCATGTTGAGAATAGTTGAGGGACATATGAAGAAAGACAAGCCCAAGTTTGTGATGATGAACAACATGATAAAGGGGAAGTCTAAAGGCAAAGGCAAAACTAAGAAGAGTTCCAAAGCTAGCCATAAGTCTAAGTCTTAAAATCTCAAGGCAAAGGGATGTGTAAAGAAAATAAGAGGTGATTGTCACCATTATCTCCATCCATGACATTGGAAAAGAAATTGACCAGTCTGGTTAAAGGAATTAAAGAATAAGAAGGAGGGAACTGAGGCCTCCACTTCAGGTATAAACATCATAATATAAATTTGGTTACTTCTTCATTTTGGTCATATGATACCAAATGGAGATCTGACATAATGACATGTAGGATCTAACAAGAAGTAAAAGCCTTCATGGAAGGACAAAGATGGATAAGGAAAAACAAGTGTTGTTGAAGCTTTGGTGTATATTTAAATTTATCTTAGCCCAATGGACATGTAATAGAGTTAGTTGAACTTCTATTTCATTATTCCATTGGAAACATTTCTTTTATGCATCTTGTATGATAAGATGATAAATCGATAAGATGATAAATCAATAAAAGGTTGTTTATGTTTCTATTTCAAAAGATATGATCTTACATGGCAATGCCCAAACATCTAATGATCTTTGTACAAAAGAATTTGAGATGAATGCTAATAATGTTAATACCAAAGTCTTATAATTGATAACTCAAGATTATCATTAGCAATAGTCACCTTGGATGCATACATAAGAAATGCATGTCTAGAATACATATTGATGTTAATCTAGATTCCCTTGGTTGTCCAACCTAAGGAAACATGCAAAAACTTATTTACACATAATGTGACATGACATCCTTCACTAGATGTAGTGGTAGGATAAGCTTTCCATCAGACCTCATACATGTGATGCATGGAGATCTTATGGGAATGAATGATATATGCTTATACTTTGTTTCTATTACTAGTAATATGATGATATGTACTCAGTAAAATAAAACACAAATCTCTTGATGTGTTCAAGGAGATTGCATATGAAGTATGACCTTGATGAAAGTATTAAGAAACTTTGATGGGATCAAATGTTGAAATACTTTACATGAAAAGAGTCAAACGAGTGGTTGGGGTGGAGATTCAAACACAATGGTAGATGCAGGGTTTATGTAAGAAAATATATGGAGGAAGTAACTGACAACTTGAGTCAAAGTGCAATTTATGATGTAGGAAAAAGGTATATAGGCTAGGAAGGGTAAGGGGTGTAAAACAACAATTAACAAAAGATAGAAATAAAAGTGTTAAAAAAGAAGATAATTGTTGCTGGTAAGGATAAAGAAGGGACTCGCCATGTATAGATACCTCTATCATGTAATAGAATCATTGTACATAGTGAAGCACACCAAGTTGAAGCAACATTAACAGTTGACACGTTGTGTCGGTGAAGAGACACCATGTTGTATATTAGTAGATGCACCAGTAGAAGTCAACATCGGCTAGAAGCAGGCGACACGCCGTGTCGTACAGTGACACGCCGCGTCAGTTGACAGAATTCGAGACAGTAGTAAGTAGTAGCAGGAGAGACACAGTGTCGATGAAGAGACACATCGTGTCTGATACCACAACAACAAAATTCAACATCGACAGAAAGCAGACGACATGCCATGTTGTATAATGACACACTGTGTCAGTTGATAGAATCTCAGGGTAGAACGTGACACGCCATGTCAAGAAGCAACATGTCTCGCCATTGCGGGAAGATTTTGCAAACGACGTCATGAAGAAGCATATTACCACCTACAAGCCGTGTCTAGAAGTGACAACCCATGTTGGTGGCAAACAACAGCAAAAAAATCCTGAAGACAACAACAAAAGAAGGGTAAATCCTTCTGAATCTCCACCATAACAATATAGGGACGATGTGTCCCCTATATCAGTAGAAAAGAGAGATCTTTATCCAAGATTTTAGATTAGCTCTCAATGGTAATGGCATGGAGTACATTGGTGGTAGAGTAGATAATGGTCGTGTAGACTGTTGATCAGTGATGATGACGATGAATAGGATAGAGACTGCTTCATTAGCAATCAAGGTTGACGGAGGCATGGAGACCCTTGTAGATCTGGTGCCAACAACTTAAAAGTGGATGATTTTTGTTGAATATGGAGACGGCTCAAAGGAGATGACTCCAAGGAGAAGCAAGGATGGAAAATCCCTGTGGGCTGCCATCAACAGCGCCTAGCGGTGGCGGCCGCCACCCGCAAGGGGCATCTCTCTCTTGCGCTCTCTCTCTCTCTCAGGGTTGGGGTTGGCATAGGAAAGCATGTTCTGATACCATGTGAAATAAGATACGATTGGGAATATACCCTCGTGTAGTTTTTCTTATTGATAGGAGGCAGCCCCCCTTTCATATATATAGAATTAGGGGGAAGCATACAAACATAAGAAAAATTCTAATGGGCCAAGACGCACCTTGGGTCCATATTACAAATAAACTAAATAACTTAAGTAAATAGACTGAACCACTTAAGTAAATAGGCTCTCTAACATACTCCGTTGCATGAAGGAGAGCATGAAAGCAACTCAACTTGTATGTACAGTTGTACACAATCTTGAATGAAGTCCCACATTGTTTGATGCCACAGATAAGGCCTACAATATTTGTTGTGGATCCTTTATCTTCTTCTGTAGAAGATGCTGCTCAACGCGATTGCTTTTACATTCACATAAGTACATAAGGCATTTTCAATCTGGATGATTTAGAACCTTGTCAAAACTCAAAGATCTTCTGCCTTCCCCCATCCATCGCCTTGTCGTCATCTTTGCCAATGTCTCTCAGGTGTCGTTGTTTGCATTATTGCATCAATCATGAGCATGTTGGCATGATCCACGTGCCAAAAAGATACTAGGGTGGTAGCCCTTATGTATCAAAAACCTCTACCCCCATTTACCAGGACCTTGACCCCATTTCACGTAACAAACCTTGACAAAATTGAAGATATACCAATATTGATATAAAATAAGAGAGTTCAGGTTCTGTCTGTGGTCTTGATTACCTTCAAAGAAAGGACTATGATAATGTATCACAAGTGAAATCCATATGAGCTTAGTGATGTGTCATAATGAATTAATTACATCATGATGAGTCATGATACAGTTATCAATTAATCTAATATTCTTATATCCTCATATATATAAAGCTATCACTAAATAATGCAGTGTCGAAATGGTTTATAAGACATCATATCTGATATGATACTGGAATATCCCAATATGACTAAGGGATTGAAACCTACATAGAGAAGGTAGTTTCTTAAAGGGGTTTATCCACAAACCATAATTGTTCAATGTTACTATTAATCCCAATCCAATAACAAAAGTGTTGTGTTGATAGGATAACTAAGTTCTAAAAGAATCAGTTGGAGTAAAACTTAATATGATGTGTTATTGTACAATAGAAGCTGAGTATACTTGTGTTATTGTGACATCCCCAGATTTTCTAAAACTTAATATGATGTGTGACATCCAAATTGAAACCTCAACTCAGCGAGACAACAATTTAAACATCCTACACTTGGCTAAGAAGAAGAAATCAGTGGAAGTCAGAAGGAAACAACAGTAGCACATACACATGAACGATAATAAAACCATACAACAAATGTTCACCATTCAACATATAATTATAAAATGAATTGTTACAACATCTGATATTACATATTTAACAATAAATTTTTAAATATATATGTACTACTACTAAACAACAAGATCTTAAGCCAACAGGTCCACCTGTACATCATCTCGCCACACAACTCTCAACTATTCTAGTTCTTCAAAAGCACATGTCCACATCACCTAAACAAAAATATTACATATGGTACCCGTCAGCACAATATTCAAGAATATTATACTAAGTGTGCCTACGTGTCTTTTTATATATCTCTCATTACTAAGAATTGGCAATAAGATAAAACTAATACTTGGTAGTAACAACAGAATATATAACAAAAGAATTATTGAACAAAGATGTTTATTAACAAAAGAAAACACATATTTTAGGCACATTTTCCAATATATCATCTATGCATTTACTACTTGAGAGTTGAATGCATTAAGGCCTTTATGATCTACTACCAAATAATTGAATCATTTCACAATGTCATCTACTACCAAAGAGTTGAAGTACTTTAGTTTCCAACACTTTAATACCAAAGAGTTCAAGTTCTTAGATATAATGGAATAGATACATTATGTTTCATGTGTTCATAGACATAAGTATGGAAAATCAAGAAAGATATCATACAAGAAATATCATTTCATCCAATATCATATACCAAGTATTTTACTACACATATACCACAACCATATTGTATAATAAGACTAGTAAGAGGTAAGGGTGTACCTTGATCAAGATATCCTAATCACCATATAACCCTGAGTCAACTATCACTATAGGTTAAAACCTAATTAAGACAAGATCATGTACTATAATTAGATTCTCATCATCTTAACCCTAGTTATGATTCATTAGGGTTTAACTTAGATCATTGGATAATCTCCCTTGTACTTGTATTCTTTTCTTGTAATTATTGATCATGTTACAGATTATAGTTCATTAATTGATAATCATGTAACGCATTATTATGTACACAAAATAACCATAGTGTCATTCATTAGTCACATAACATGTATTAAGGGTCATCTTTATATAACATGAATTATATGCATCTAACTAATATCAAAGTTCCACATTAGCTGCCAGTTACTGATATTAGGGTGTTCTAGAAATTCCATCTTTTATTGATCATAAATCTATTTATTACATTTTATTTAGGGTTATTAGCTCTAATCATCTATATGGAGTAAAATACTTGATTTTGTGCATCATAATTATAATCTCTGACATCCTATGGATTATATATCATACAGAGTTATTGGCACTTATTCATAATTTTAGGCCATTGTTTGATATTTATTATATATGATATGAGCATTTCACAACTTACATGATATCTTTGATATTTAAGCATAAACAGACTAATATTATCCATTCGTGTTGTTGTATTCATTTTTCTAAGAATTTCAATAGTTTGTTCATATTTTTCTGTTAACTAGGCTAATTACTGTGATTTATCAAAGATTTAGGTAATTTAGAAAATTGTTACCTTTTCCTAGCCAATCCTAGACTACCACGCAGCCATCAGGGCAGCGGCTCATGCCTCCTGCTTGAGTCATTCAAAGGTGATTTGTCTGGTTTGGATTTGGAATGGCTAGTTCTAGGCTGAGAGAACCTGGTCCGCCCCCTCAGTTATTTCTCTTTTTCTCACGTTCATTCTCTATTCTAGGCGTGTACAGGCATCACTGTCTGGGTGATAACATCCAATTTTATGCATATATGATAGCATTTGTTTATGGTTTCATGTCACTGTAGCCTTAATTTGCCCTAAATAAACCATGTTTCTTATCTCCTTGTAATTTATTCCCTTTTCTAAATAAATCCCGCTCAACTAGCCAATTTTGGGACTTGCAGGCACCGAACCTGAGAAGACATCTTTACTCCATGATTTCTCCCCAAATCCACATGTTTTTGTAGCAACGAAGTCTACACCACGACCACGGCCCACATGGTCCCGACTGCAACCACGGCCAGGATGCACACCACGACCGCAGTCCTCACCATCGCCACATCCACGACCGCGCCCCACGTTGTCTCCACCGTGATTGCGACTAAGGCACCACCACTGCCGTGACTAAACTAACCGCGACTGAGGTTTACACCTCGACTGTGGTGCCCAGCCATAGCCAAGGTGATCATCTAGCCTCAACCATGACTGCAGAAGGCACCTCGGTCGCATAACTGTGACCAGAGGTCCTCGCCATGACCGCGGTAGTTGAAGCCGCGATCTAGTTCAGTGTCGTGATCACACTGCCTATAAATACTCGTCCCTCTCCACCTGAAGATGGGTTTGGATCTGGGGTGTTTTTCCAACAATTGGTCTCGACCCAGTGAGGTTCCTGGAGCACCGAGGGAGAGTCGAGAGGTCTGAAGGGGCCAAAGTGCTCGTTCTACGCCCTCCTTTTCAACATGCTTTAATCTATCACCGCTTTTCCACCTCCATCCACCGACCGAGCTGCTGTTCGAAGAGGATCTAGAGAGGAAGGAGGCCAAGGTTTTCGGATGACCAAGGAGGAGGGCCTAAAAGATGAGATCCTACCTATACGGAGGCTAAGGAGCGAGAGACACCTCTCCTGTACTGGCTTTATCTCTTCTTCTTCCTCCTTATTTCTTATGTTCCCCTTGGTGTCTTGTACAATGATGTTCTTCCATCTTTGTTTGGGGCCAACTATGCTTGTCCATGGCTAGTTGGGCTCCTTCTTGGCTATGTAGCCCATTTTTGGGCATGTTTATGTTCTTTTACCTAAGGAAAGTAGTTTCATTCCATATTTATAGTATGTTGCTTGTTTTATCTTCTCTCTTCAGTTATGATTGCTAGATTGGTTGATCTCTTTCTAGTTTGAACTGCTATTTCTGCCTGTATCGAGAGATCCGTTGTAGGAATAGCGAAGAGAAGATAGTTTGGATCGGAACCCGAGAGGAGGAAGATCCAGGGTACTAACTTTCCTAATATCTCCGGATGTCCTAAGACCTGAGAGGGAACTTAGCATATTCTGAGGTATTGATATATCATCCTTGAGAGAGGACTCGATGAGATATTATTAATGGTTTTAGTCACGCTACGCGAGAGCGAGTGGGATGACCCCACAAGAATAGATACCACAATGTGTATTATTTTTGTATATAGATGCTTTCTTAGGTGTTCGGGGGTTGTCTACGCCCGATAATGAGTGCATAGACTGCCCAGGTTGCGGTTACATAGCCAAGAACTCCTTCTCTCTTGATTAGTAGAATCTCACAAACTTTGTTTTCTTTTCTTTTCTTTATTTTGTTTTAAATCGTGACAACCCGCTAGACTAGTTCTAGCTCCATACTTTTATCGACTATTGCTTTTGCCTTATCTGACCCAAGAACGAGATATGTGGCATCCTAAACGTCACCACGTCCTTGTGTTTGACCTCATATATCTACTTTGACCCCGTAATAAAAGTTGTGGGTGTCCTAGAAGGTTTCGGATTATAAATGTAAAGCTTGATTCCTTCCTATGTTGCGCATTCATATCCGGACACGAGAAAAAGGGTGATCAACTTTTTGGCGTCATTGTCGGGGACATGCTTTTCCACATTTACACACCAAAAAGATTTTCTTCTATCACTATAAGCCTATATATATATGCATAGTTTTCCTCTTACTTTACACATACTTGTCCATATACGTTGAATAGTTTTTGTTTTTCTTATACCTTTTTCAGCCTTGAATCTTGCTTCAACAAGACAAGTTATTTTGTCCACCTGTCCTAAATTTTTCAGTAGTTCCGACTACTGGCAATTAATTGAAGGCCAGAGTTAGGACTTAAGCATTGTTCGTTTTCCCCGATTTTTTTCCTTCTCTTACGGATTTGCTCTCGAGCTGCTTCCTTTGGGATTTAGCTAGAACCACGACCACGACATGGCAGTAAGACCGTGACTGCGGTCTAGTTTCCTAGAACCGCGACCATATTCTCGCATGAGTGAGGCCGCGACCGCAATTATGAAAGCCCAGGGGAAGCTTTTTAGGCCAGGTCTGAACGACATGTCGGGTTGTATATGGGTTTTACTGACTATTGCCCCTTTTGACCAAGCTTTTTCCACTTTTTCTGTTTTTTTCAGCATTTTTTCCGTTGCTTCTTGCGTTCCATGTGAGGGAGAGGCATGATGCTGGGCTATAAATACCCTTGTGATCATGGCGTTAACCCCCTCCTGCCCTTGCCACTGATGAACCATCTCCACTTTTCTTTCCACCTATTTTCCTCCTCCTTGTTCCAGCCATAGGGCGACAGGGATGGAGCACACGTGTCAACACAGCGGTGGCAATCGTGGCTAGACCACCCCCGTGTTCGTTAGCCAGTGGCCCTGCAACTCACTGGCTGAGTGCCCCAGGCAACGCCTATCTCAGAGGGTCAAAGAAGGATCCCGGTCTTCGAGGTCACGGTTCATCAGATCGCGGTCGCCTACACAATTGTGATCATGGTGATACGGACGCTAAGGTCACGGTATCCCTGAATACATCACGACCGTGGTTCCACAAACCGTAGGCACCTAAGTCGTGGTGCCTTAACCTTGGACGGTGATCGTAGTCTTCTATATCGCGATCGCGATCTCCAGCTGGGTCGCAGCCCAATTTGCAGACTGATTTAGTGTGTTTTCGAGGATCTCCTTTGTCGTCATCCACAATCAAGGTTACCATGTCTACATCTAAAATATCGATATCATGGACGCCATGAAGAGTGGCTTCAAAAATCTCAAGAAGTCCATGACCAGGAAGAAAGGGGAGGGGAGCTCAACTGCACCATCAAATTACGGGAGCCCCTACCCACAACACGCCTCCCGAACTATGAACCCGACATATGAAGATGAAGTTATGCTTTGCACATCGGGGTTTGGTTTGCAAGATTTCGGCTCTGGTTTTCGCAGTCTCATTGGCACACCTATGGATACCCATAGTGGAGGGTCGGTACAAGAGGCATTATGAGAGACGATAGAGACAAGGCAACATGATGCTGAACTCCAAATCTTGACTGGGTATCAAGATGGTCTGACAGTTCTTCATAGAGCTTCATTCGCAGGAGATCAGCACCGACAGTCCGCAGAGTGTTCAATTTTCTTACGACGGTCAACCTCCTCGAGAGATTCTTTCCAATGGAATAGACACCAAGCAGCTCATATTAGTGTCAACCATAGCTCAATCCCCTCGTCGTTCTTTCTGAGCATAAAGTAAAAGCTAAGTTTTGACGCTCTTCTAAGAGATAAACATAGACTTATGGGCCCGAGGTACGCCGATCCAGGAACGCTAATTAGACTCAGGATCCAGGAGCAAGTCGAAAGATACCTTGCAGGCGTTGGCCTTGATGTTCTTGCATATGCATAGTGCAATGCTTACCATAGACTCACTTGTGAGTTTTATGCCATGCTAGAGCCATGCAAGGATCACCAATACACTGTACTATGTTTCCGTCTCCTTAACCAACCCCATGAGGCTACAATGGAAAGACTAAATAGTTGGTTATCAAGATCCGTTGAAGACTGTGCCGAAATGACTAGGGGGCGGCTGGAGACAATGGACCACAGCTTCAACGCTATCAAAGCAGGGAAAATGATCATGGGGGAAGGCAAGTACTCTGTGAAAAGCTCAAAAAACTCACACATCCACAACCCAGAAATCTGTTATCTACACCGGGTGTTTATAGCGTGCCATTTGGGAATTGGGGATGAACAGTTAGCACTCATGCAAGATACTACCGAGTGGTCAAGATTAGAGTTAGACCACTTTATCCGTTCAGGAATGATTAGAGAGTGCAGCACTGGTTATCTTTACATATTTGGTCACTACAAACACAAAATTTAATTGCCAGCAAACACAAAGTTTGCATGTCGAACATTAATTATGGACGTCTCTCTTTTGGATGCCCATGGTAATGTTTTACATACGAGAGGAGTTGCGGGAGCTTCTTCTTCTATGCCACTAGTGCCAAGGATTCATGAGGGGGAACAACAGACGGGGTCGACCTTCAACAACATACCTTATTAGGAAGGACCCTATGGGGGGATACCTACTACTAAATATTCACAAAACCCCCAGCAGTCGTACGTGCCATATGATAATCAGGAAAACTTCTATGACTTCATGATAGGTTTTAGAGCTGACTCCAGAAGGCAGTTCGACACTTTGGAGCAAGATGTGCATTATCTTAGAGAAATATTCGATATGGTCTTTCCCCCATAGCTTCAACAGTTTTATCAACAACCCCTCGGGTCTTATTATCAACCTAGACCCAACGTCTATCAGCCGCCCCAAAGCTTTGACCAGGAAGTTCAGTTTCAGTAAGACCCGAATCAGAACATCGAAAACGCACCGAGCAGTCTAGACAACTTGGATCAATATCTGAATAGCGACTACCAATAAGCAGTTGCTCGCCTCGTTCACCCACTATGACAAGAAGAACTGCTCGAGTACAAGCAAGGATTTAAACCTTGGGGTGGCAGTCAGGGTGTACCCCCGCCCCTTCTTCTTTTCCCTATTATATTATTGTTTTATTTATTCTTATTTTCCTTATATACATGCATCATTTATGACTTTAATAAATCTCCCACCCTATCTTACATGCATTCCCACCCTGCTATTCTAAGTTTAGATCTTGCTTGAGGACGAGCAAAGTTTTAAGATTGGGGTGGTAGGCTTCGCCCTTCTATCTCTTCATCCTTCTGGCATGCATGTTTACTTCTTGCATTTTGTTTTAAAATTTTCAAAAAAATTTCAGCTTTTTAGCTTTGCAATTATGGCTATATGGTGTGAATCTAATAGATAAATGCTTGACTTTATGCCTAAATGCACAATTTTCATCTTAAAAATTGCTTGCCCTTTTGCTTGACTTGCTCTTTGACTCTTTCCTTGAGTTTGGTAATAAATCTAAGGTTATGTGCCTTTTTCATAGCTTAAAGCTAAATCCCCTCAATCTATGTCGTGAATGGAAAATCCATGGTAAAGGACCATTGGAATGAGCTAAAACATGATCAAAGAATCCTAGCTGCGGTTTCATGAGCTTGCCTCTATTCTAAGGATTATTGAATCATAATTGCAACTTTTCACACATGTGTCAAGCGGATCATGATGAGTTTTGAGCTATAATCAAGATGAAGTGTTTTCCTTGATGAACTACATGCCTTCTCACATTAGATTGAGTCAAAAAGATGAAAAATATTAAAAAAATGTGCAAAAGAGGCTTGGTCGCCCACAAAATCCCAAAATATATATATAGTTCTCACCCAAGCCTAAAAATAGAATGCAAACGATAAAAGCCTGAGTGTGAACAATAAATGAGTGTTGTTTCCTCTTTTAGGAGAGTTGAGGATGGTGCCCAGCCGGCGTATGACTGCTCTCATGAACATGGTATGTCATGCCTGGTAGTATCACTCCAAATGCTCATTATAGAGTCACTAGGAACCCCAAGGAGACCTATGAGATCATCTCAATAGCAGGGTTGGTTCGGGCACAGTATGAGGAGTTCGTCTCACTGCTTTGGGCCAACTGGCTTAGACTATAGGGAATGTTGCTCGTTACATGGACCAACCTGACGCAGATCGAGATCCTCAAAAGTTGCTAGAGTCTTTTGCTTCATTTCTTAGGACATGAATAAGTGAGAGGTGTGTTATCCATGATTGGTATGCATGGATTCATGATGATGGATCATTTCTCATCACCAGTGTGATCACCTGTGTGACAATTCTTTCATGTTTAATAATTATGATTCAAACCCTCATGAGTATCGATAGGCTGTAGTGAATTTGCTTAATCTTGCATGGAAACTCTTTGATCTTGATTGGGCAAGATTGTGGTTGATTGATGGGGGTTTGTTCTAAACGACATGGATCAGGAGAATCAATGTTTTAAAATATTTTTCTTAACTCTATCATTTGTTGCCTCTCTTCGGTTATGACTATGTAACCTTCCTCCCTCGACGCTTCGAATACCTCACTGGGTCAATGTTTTAAACTATCTGGGGTGTTCCTATCTAGTACATTGCTTGTTTTATCTTCTCTCTTTGGTTATGATTGCTAGATTGGTTGATCTCTTTCTAGTTTGAAATACTATTTCTACCTGTATCGAGATATCCGTTGTAGGATTGTGAAGAGAAGATAGTTTGGATCGGAACCCAAAAGGAGGAAGATCTAGGGTACTCTGTTCCTAATATCTTCGGATGTCCTAAGACTCAAGAGTGAACTTAGCATATTCTTAGGTATTGATATGTCATCCTCGAGAGAGGACTCGATGACGTGTCGTTGATGGTTTTAGTCACACTACACGAGAGCGAGTGGGATGACCCCACAGGAATGGATACCACAATGCATACTACATTTGGATATAGATGCTTGCTTAGGTGTTCGAGGGTTGTCTACGCCTGAGAACGGGTGCATAGACTACCCAGGTTGTGGTTACATAGTCAGGAACTCCTTCTCTCTTGATTAATAGAATCCCGTGAACTCCATTTTCTTTTCTTTTCTTTTCTTTATTTTGTTTTAAATCATGACAACCCGCTAGACTAGTTCTAGCTCCATACTTTAATCGACTATCACTTTTGGCTTATCTGACCTAAGAATGAAATCTCTGTCATCCTAAACGTCACCACATCCCTGTGTTTGACCTCGTATATCTACTTCGACCCCGTAATAAAAGTTGCGAGCGTCTTAGAAGGTTTTGGGTTACAAATGTAAAGCTTGATTCCTTCCTTTGTCCCACGTTTGTATCCAGACATGAGAAAAAGGGCGATCATTGGGGATCTCCTCCAGTGATAAATCAGGCTGAGAAGAGGTGCTCTTCATCGGTTTATAAGGACACAATGAGCTTTGTTGTCAACTTCTTCACCTCCATGACCACTAGATTTCTTGATCTCAGCTCCAATTCCTTCCGTGTACAAGCATGCCGCCAAGGCTACTACCATGATGGAGCAAAAGGGGGAAACCCACCCCTGATCCTCCTTGCAAAAGATGGATGGCATGGAATCAACCAAAAAGCCTCCATGGACTCACCTAAAACCACTGCTCTCGACGAGAAGCATTCCGCATCTGTCCCCTAGCTTTGTCTTCAAGTCTGACAAGGTGCACCTCGTCGACCTCGAAAACTGCCATGAGGGTCTATGAGATCAATTGGGTTGGACTCCCCTGACTTCAAGCTTCATTTTCCCTTCCTCATATTTCTCTAATCTCACTTGTGACTCCATTCATTACCTCCAGCCATGTCCTATTCGCCATAGTGGAGAAGGAGAGAGGGAGGGTAGCTCGTTGTCTCCACTGGAGTGATCTCACATCTCATTCAAGGGATCTCCTTTTCCTCTACTTGAGTCAAGAACAATTTTACGCTTCACTCCCCCAATCAGGCCACGACCATGATGTGTGGTGGAAAGAAAGTCTCAGCTCCTACATGTTCCACTACCCTACTCTAACCGTAAGGTAGTTGACAACTCAGGGACCCTTGATCTCCAATCCAATGGCCTAAGTGAGTCCCTCAATTGAGCCTATCCATGGCTTACTCAAGAACAATGGTATCAGCCGTCAGATCAGATATGGATGGCCGAGATTTTCCCATGCCGACCTAGCCCAAACCAAGTCGTGTGACACATGCTAAAAATTAGAACTTTGGTCCATAAATCATCAATAAAGCACATTATTTCACAAACTTAAATCCCAAATAAATTCCTCTTGGAACCTCCAATTGCCACCAAATCTTAACCATATCTCTATCATCACTCAAGCTACATTCCATTACATTTTCGTGCCAAAACTCGACTATTTTACTTGTCAATTAAATACTTCACAAAGTATAAACATAGGGATTTTAATCATAATATTAATATCCATCACCATCCAAACTATACCAAATCATTTATAACTCCCAAGATAAATCAACATTCATGAATTCACTTATGTCATTAATTATTTAGGGATTCCAAAAGTCCACTCCATCACATCCTACACACCTTAAAAGAAATTTCATCCTTGAAATTAAGCCAAAATCCAGTCCATCACATCATATACATCTTAAAAGAAAAATTTGTCCTCAAAATTAAGTCGTTCTATTATTCCAAGAAAAGTTAAAAGGTCTTCATCCATATATATGGCACTATTCAAGGTGCAACATATCTAAAAGCAAAAGCTCTAGAACTATATCCAAGCCACTGGGATGTTTTTTTAAAAGCATTTAGGGTGAACCACCCACCTCATATAAGGTTAAAACTAGGGTTTAGAAACTTTGATTGTTTTATGACATATTTCACATTTAAGATTTTGATCCTCATTCACCCAAGCATTAAGATTCCAACAATACTTTGTTTTTTTCTTCCAAAATGAGTTATTTATTTCTAACCCATTTTTCTCTTTAACCTATGTCATGTCAAGATGCCAACATCATTTTATACTGTGCTAAACTTTTAGACTGTATTCAACATATTTATTAAGCACTAACGTTATCACTATTTGGCATATATCGTTAAGATGATCTCATTTCACTTTCATGTTAAGTTACAAGTTTATTAGTGAATTCATCACTAGATTCACCAACCATATTACATCATTACAATCCATGTAACATGTATCATTAGTGTCATCTCATAGTACTTTCTCATATTAGGTTATAAACTCTATTACAAATTCATCATGAGATTAGCCAACTATTCGTATTATCATCATTATTCATGTATATGGTTATCCATTTATACTTTGATATCTATTAAACCATTTCTAGATTTCCTTCATGTCATGTCCATATGTTAAATCTCAAGATTAGATCACATTCATACACATATTCTATCATGGTTGTGCTAAACAAACTTATACAAGTGGCTTGTCAAACATATATCAAAACTTTATCAAGTCCAATTGAGGTTCTCCTGACCCATATCATGAGAGTAGTGCCATGCTCAGTCTGTCTGAGCTAACTCAACTTAATGAGTATCTCATATGCATATACTTTATCTTTCCTCTCTTAGTCTAGGGTTATCAGATTACCTCATTGGCACTAGTGATAGCTTTACGAGCTCTAGCCACATAAGCACAAACCAAACCATGATATGATATTCTCTTTATAGGTTCTCTACCCAAAAGGTATTCTTACCCAAATCTTTTATATATTATATACACCACTAGAGTCCTACAGGGAACCGTCAACCCAAGTATGAGGCTTCACAAAATCTAAACACTTGCCTCCTCTGAGACCTTGGGACTCTCTCTCCCTCACCTAGATGGCAAGTACTCATATTCTTATTCACATGCACATATATAACCAGTCTCTTTCTATCTCTAGGGTTTGGTCCTCCCAAGGACATCTAGGGTTCAACAAGACTATAGAAATCATGCATAAAGCAATTCAACTCAATCACTTAGGAGTATTCTAGTTTAGGACATATCATATCACATATTTTTCATAATTATCTTATCTTGGAGTTTAGGTTCTCTGACCTTCTACCTGTGTGTCTCACTCTCTCCAGAGTTAACCCTAAAATTGGTCCTAACACTAGAGGTCTTCCTTTTAAAAAGAGCTTGAGGCTCATGCTGATTCACATCATGTCTTAACTTATCTTATCTTATCTTATAAAAACATACATACTTTCATCATTGAAGCCTATCTCAAATCCTCAAAACTAAACCTTAATCCTTAAAGACAACATTGGTCATCATAAACCATATTGTATTATATATATAAGACATACATATATCATCAAAACTTATTTCATATATTCCTCTATCACATATTCTAACAAGGCTCTAGACATCTAATCTAGAATTACTCTCTCTTCTAGACTGATGTCATTCACTTTCACTTAGGTTGCATGACAACCTCTTACTTGTACATGTCTGGGGACACATTTTTGTAATACTTACATATATAATAAAATATTATATAGTTTTTCTCTAATAAATCAAGCGTTAGAGAAAACTATTGAATCTCGATCTGATTGGAATCAAAAACCAGATCTAGAAAATGAGTGTTCCACACATAATAGAGAAAGCAGTGCCATGAAAACTAATGAAAAGGGTGAGAACATGGTGTAGACTAGTGTAGATACTCTATACAATGAGGGCCATATGTCTAGGGTTTCTCTTCCCTTGATGTACATCATTTCCAAATAATACAACGTCCCATACCGCTGCACTATAAGGAAAGAATGACGTAAGGACTTGATATAAAACAAGCACTAGTCTAGTCCTACTTCTCAGAAATCTAGGTTCTAACCTAGAGGATAGGACAAATATAGTCTCTAAAAGACAACTAATCAAACCCTATGATTATCAAGTTCAAGGTTTTCTTTAGTTTTGAGTTGCATAGTGAGAAAATGTCAGGCTTTACTATTGTTCATACTCTGATACCACCTGTAACATCCCCAAAGTTTCTAAAATTTAAACACCCCACACTAGGCTAAGAAGAAGAAATTAGAGGAAGTCAGAAGGAAACAATGGTATCACAGGCACATGAACAATAATAAAACCATACAACAAATGTTCACCATTCAACATATAATTATAAAATGAATTGTTACTGTAACATACTAGATCTCAAACCCTACCCTAAGTTTGATCTTTTAGACTTAGCCAAACAAGGTTGAGGATAGATCTAGGTGAGGGTTAGTATAATCTTGATTAGTTAATGCATGTATAAATCACCCTAATGTAACCTAATGGTCTCACATTAGTCTTGGGCCAATAATAGACATATAAAATATGTCACATAAGAAAATATAAAATTTCGTGCAAATAAGCATACATAATTCTTTTGGAGATAATGTTAACATAATTGGATGAGATATAATAATAATCATGAAATACTATGATAACCTAAGTAATAATGTGATATTAATAATCACAAATATTAATTATGACATAACTCATTAAAAGGAATCCCAAAAGTGGAATATAAGTTAAGAATATTGTTCCTTGGGCCCCAATTTCCTTGGGAATCAAGTTTAACATTATTCACATAATAATAATTAATTTAATTCATTTAGTTAAGAAAAGATCTAAGTTTTCCCCAAAATATCAAATAAAATAATAAATGACTCCAAAAGAGGAAAATAATCTTGGATTCATAATCTGCATAATAAATATAACCTCTGGGTGAATTTTCATCCAATTTGGAGAATGTTTGATTAAAAGATGTAATAAGGAGAGATAAAGTATGTAGAACCTTCAAAATATTATATAATTGTACAAACAACTCCAACATGTAAAATTGATGGAAAATTTGTATCCAACACATTAAATATGACTTGTGGGTGAAGTTTCATCAAATTTGGAGAATCTTAAATTCATTAATGCATGAGGAAAGAGAAAATAGGATTTGGTTTATCTAATACATTAAAAGTTCTTAAAAGGAAAATCTAATTGCATAATCAGAATCTATATGCTTTAATTAGCCTCTGTGCACAATTTAATCTAATTTGGGATTTGTTTGCACCCTTAAATGACCCCGGTAAGAATGTAGTAGCCTGCATTGATCTTATAATCATATACCATGCTCCACAAAAGCAATAAATCTTGTTTCCCATAGACTCCTTGAGTTTCCTTCTTTGCAAAAACCCATGTGCTGAGAAGGCGGTGGACATATCTAAAGATGGGGTTGTGAATGGTACATGCCTAGCCTTTTTGGCATCATGACGGTCTTCATAAGTGATCTCAAACCACAATTCATCACTGTAAAAAGCTGGAGGGAAGCTTAGTGCCCTTCGTAATGGCACTCTAAAACCTCACAAAAATGTCTAAAGGTGAGTTTGAAGCCTCATCCCAGTAAACAGAAATAGATGATTACATATGGTTCCAACTTATTCAGTGGGTCATTCTCTATGGTAAGAGTAGTCAGAAATTCGTATACGAGGTGGGGGTTAGTATTCATTACCAAGAAGTAGAGGTAGTGGAGTCTGAGTTCCTTTAGATGCACGATGACTTCATCTTTGAATCCCAAGGCGTTCAACATTTGCATACATGCAAAATGTGAAGGTAGCACCCTCCTTGAGATGAGGCATTGGTAGGTAGGGTCCTCCTCTGTTGTGACCCCGAATTGGGTCGTAGAGATGTAGGTTGGGGCCGAGGAAGATCTTGCTCCATGCTTGCAGTTGGAAGTTTGCAGCACATGTGCCATTGTTGCTTGGAGTCTTGCTGAAATGACCTTCAAATGTCATGTTTGCTTTACGACATGGCATGTGTTGTGGAAGAAATGTAGGTAGAAATTAACGCAGACATGCCATGTGTGTTTGGCATCACATCCTGTACCTGGAGCACAGTGGCAGCTCATAGAAGATGGACACGGCAGGTGCACACGGTGGCTTGTTTGGACATGGTAGATGATTTCTCCACTCCTTTGGAGGAGAGATGGAGGAGGAAGTGAGGATGGTGGCAGAGATGGATCTCTCACTTGACCCCCCCCCAAGTTGAGATTTCCAGTGGTAGGAATGGTGGCGTCTTGCTCAAGATAATATGCTTCTTGGAAAGGTAGAGAGAGAGTGAGGTAGCTTCACAAGCAGGCATGGCTGTGACCACGCGGTGGAACTTGGACAGAGGAGATGATGATGGAGAGGCAACTTCACACAGCGTACATGGCTGCTCAGTTAGAACACGATGACTACACACGGCTCTTTGAGAGTTTGAGTGTTGTGAGAGTGAAAGAGATGGGTTGGGGTTAGCGTTAAAAACCCCATTTCTCATCAAAGGACACGACGTGTCTCTTTTAGGACATGACATGTTTGCTTGCAGAAACTATCATCCCCTTTTTAGAAAATCCTGACTAGAAATTTACATGGCGTGTACCTTTTAATACACGCCATGTATGATTGCAGAAGCCAAAGTATAGATTTATTCACTGATAAAGACACGATGTGTGTAAATAAGGACAGGGTGTGTTTGATTCTAGAAACCTAATTCTCTTTTTTGTGAATGAAGAACATGTCGTGTTCTAATTTGCACATGACGTGTGACATTCCAGATGGTAATAGCATACTTTTTGACTAATAACAACATGGCATGTTGTTGAGAGACATGTCGTGCTCTTATGAAAATCTACTCAGATTGTTCCTTCTTTGAGTGTCAACACGACATGTCAAATAAAGACACATCGTGTCTGTATGAATTTTTGCAGAAATTGTCTTCTTATCAGCACCTGCATAAGTGATGAGATGCAAATATAAATGTCTAAATTATTACATTCATCCATGGCAAGTTTATTTTAGGAATTAAATATTGTCCTTGACTCAAACTATTTAAAGAAAATCTATCCTAATGTGGGGTCAACTCCCATGAATTCCTCCGCTTAAAGTCTGGAGTATGACTCTTCAACTTGCTGGTTAAACATCTTGGAGGGAGCAAGAGGCTCCCTTGTCAATTTCTTCTCTGGTGGTATGTAGCTTGCATCTTTGTCCATTGACTTTGAAGGTTGATTGCTTTGACTTTGAAGGTTGATTGCTTTCCTTATAGCTCCACTGTCCCATATGGATATACTTGTATGACTAAGAATGTCCTGAACCACTTGGATCTTAATTTTCCTGGAAAGAACTTGAGTTTGGAGTTGAACAATGGAACTTGGTCTCCTTCTTTGAAGTCGTTGACCTTCAATCTTTTTTCATGCCATCTTTTAGTCTTTTATTTGTAAATCTTGCCATTCTCATAAGCATCCATTCGTAGTTCCTCTAACTCTTAGAGTTGCAACAATCTTTTCTCTCCTACCTTCTTGAGGTCATAGTTCAAAATTTTGATTGCCCATAATGCCTTGTGCTCCAATTCTACATGTAAATGACATGATTTTCCGTAAACATGTTTGAAAGGAGTTGTTCCAAAAGGAGTTTTGAAAGTTGTCCTGTAAGCCCATAATGAATTGTCTAGCTTCAATTCCCAATCCTTCCTTGAATAGGAGACCATCTTTTCTAGGATAGCCTTTAGTTGCTTATTTGAGATTTCCACTTGACCTGATGTCTGAGGATGATAAGGTGTGGACACCTTATGCTTCACTCCATACTTGCTAAGTAGGTTGTTGAAATTGTTTTCATTAAAATGGCTGCCACCGTCTGATATCATTTCTCTTGGAACTCCAAATCTGGGGAAGATGATCTTCTGGAATAGTTTTATGACTGATTTTGCATCTGGAACTTGAGTGGGGATTGCCTCCACCCATTTGGAAACATAATCACAGGCCACTAAGATGAACTTATAGCTGTAATAGGATGGAAAAGGGCCCATATAATCTATGTCCCACACATCAAATAATTCTATTTCTAGAATTGAGTTCGATGGGATTTCATCCCTCTTTGAGATTCCTCCACCTCTTTGGCAATTGTCACAAGCCTTGACAAATGTGTGTACATCATGGAATAAACTTGGCCAATAAAAATCAGATTGAAGGATCTTAGTTGCAATTTTGTTGGCTCCAAAGTGTCTGCTATAGGGAGAGGAATGGATCTAAAATCACACTAGCAATTTCTTCATTTGGGATACATCTCCTGATGAGTCCATCTATGCATTGCTTGAACAAAAGGGGGTCATCCCAATAATATAATTTAACATCATGAAGGAACTTCTTCTTTTTTTTGGTAAGTGAGATCAGGTGAAAGACATTCGGTAGTAAGGTAGTCTGCAAAATCAGCAAACCATGTCAAAACAAGAGAGTTTACTACATACAGCTTCTCAATGGGCAACGTGTCATCAATAGGAACTTTGTCTTCAACACTAGTAGTAAGACGTGAGAGATGGTCCGCTACACTCTTCTCGATTCCCTTCTTATCTTTGATTTCTAAGTCAAACTCATACAGTAACAATATACAGCAGATTAGGCAAGTTTGGCATCTTTCTTGCTTATAAGGTATTTTATTGCAGTGTGGTCTGTATACGCAATGACCTTAGAGCCCACTAGATATTGTCTTAAATTATCAAATGCATGAACAACGACAAGCATATCCTTCTCTGTAGTATCATAGTTGATTTGTGCTTCATCAAGGATCTTACTTGCATAGTGTATAGCATCAAGTTTGTTGTATTTTCTTTATCCTAAAACTACTCCAATGGTGTAGTCATTGGCATCACACATCACTTCAAAGCGTGCTGGGCCAACCCAGCCACCGCTACTTGGGAGTAGGTCTCCCACACCATACTGCATTGACTCCCTTTGCTTTGTTTACCTTCTCTCTCCTCCGGTGCGACCCCATCATCTGTTGCATGACCCCTTATCTTCCTTTTCTTTCCCTGGTTGCCTTCCACAATATCACAATTGTCCCCTGCACCTTTTTCCCCTCTGTAACTTCACATGTTATGTGTCGTTCTCTCCATCTTTTTAAACCTCCCACCTGCCTTCTGAATTATCTCCTTGCTTCCTTTATTGCTCCTTTCCTTGCCCAGAGGGGCCTCCTTTTGGTTTTGTGTGAGTCCTCTTTCTTTTAGGTGTGCATGAGTGATGGGTCCTGAGTTCACGATTACGGTCCCACTTGTGGAGCCTAGTTCTTGTTGTTCCACATTTTCAGTGACATTTCCTCGAACATCTTCAGTGTGTTTGGTTCTTGTGTCAAGTGGACCTATAATGGTATCTTTATCATTGGTTGCTATGTTATTACTACTCCCTGGACCACTCCCCATGCATCTGTCCTCCGCATTTGATTCTTTGTCATCCTCCCCTCCACTCAAGAGTTTGTTCCTGGTGCCTCATCCCCCTTCTTACAGGATAACCCCTTGATGCTCTTTACCCCTCCCTCTTGTATGTTTATGCTTGCTTTTATCCCTACTTTGCTCTTCTCTTCTTCCCTGACTAGATTTTTTCTCGAGGTATCATATGACAATATACGATCCTCTGCCTTGAGCATCCTTCAGGGGGGAAGCCCTCACCCAGGATCCCCACCTCTCTAATCTTTCCTCATCTTCATTTTTACATTCTCTAGTAATATGCCCCAAGTACCCGCATAAGAAATAGAAATGAGGTAGTTTTTTGTACCTTAGTTCCACTCCACGTTCTTCCCCTCTTTATCCTTCATTTTCTATATCGTCTTCAGTGGCTTGTTGATATATAACTTGATTTTATCTCTTCTTGCTCTGGCCCAATCTTTCCTTTCTAGTTCTATTTCCACCACCGCTCCTACACTGCTTGCGATCCTCTAGAATGTTGCATGTGACCTGTAACCCAGAGGAATGTTATATAAAGGCACCCACATCATATAATGATCTATTTTCATTTCTGATGGTTGACCCCCTGCCTTAACATCCCTCATGGGGGTGAGCCTGTTGTCAAAATTATAGGGACCGCCATTCAAAACCTTCTCTTTGTCTCTCTTCAGCTCAAAACCAGTTAGCATTATGTTATGCTCTAGCATTTTGAAAGTGACACTCCTGGTCGTGTTGCACGCTTGTCTCATTGTCTGCTGGAAGGATATGAAACTGAAGACATGATTTGTTAGGAGCCTCACCACCACCGAAAGTTCTCCCCATTTCTCATCTATTTTTAGAGTCCCATCAGAGAAGTTCACAACATCTTCCTCCTCATCTGTGATATTCAATGCCCTACATTGGTTGGTGATGCCCTCGTCCATCTTTCCCCACCCTCCACCAGGGACGAGCAGATGCCCACGAAGAGATCGGGGTGAGTTGAGCCCAGATTCACCCTAATCGCTAGACCTAAATAGTCTGGGAAGGGGAGCCGGGAGCCTTTTTCCACTCCCATACTTGAAACCTTTGGTATCTATTGTAAGGCTGCCCAATCCTCAAATCTTGCATATAACTGCAAAATCTTGACTAAAGCATCGACTCATTCCCTACGAATAACAACTCCACTTGATCTAAATGAATTTTTAGCTTGACTAAGATGTCACCTAGTAGCACGTGGTCCACCCATATATGCCTACCCAAACCACAATCCCAAACAAATACCTTAAACTATGACATCACCTTGCTTCCACAATCACATCTACCACATCCTGGACCATGACCTAAAACTGGACCATCAATGCCCCTTCACTATCACATCTATATGATCCTGGACCACAACCTAAATCTGGGCCATTACCTGGGCTTTCATGCTTAGATCTATAAGTTCTTGTAGCATGACCTAAATTGGGCCATTACTTTGGCTTTCATGCTCACATCTATACGGTCTCGTACCATGACCTAAATTTGATCCATCACTAGATAAATCTCACACACCCATTCACAACCACAGTTTCTGGACCTATGTGGGTCACCTTGTACCTGGGTGCCATCACATATACATGCTTTATCACAACACTACTGGATGTACCTCTAGATAAACAGGAAAGATCCTTCAATATCACTCAATCTAGGTACATGTTCCTCCCTTCTTACCATTGAATCTGACAATCCACGCTGATATATGAAAAATCCATTCCGCACAAATGGTGAACTTCCATATTTTTTAGATGATCTAAGTCCCCTTCTACATGTAAGGGGATGGTTAAACTTTGGCTATCAAGGTTTATGGAACCCTCTTTTATGCAAGGGGAAGTCTTTCTTTATTCCTACTAGAGTGTTAAGGACACATAAAACATTAATGATATATGTTGGTCTCTTGCCTAACGCAAGGGGATGTTTATTTACAACCATATTTCTTCCCTTTTCACTCCTTACTACACAAGGGGCATATTCCCCATTGGTCTCCTGATTCTAACAACCAATGATTCCACCTTTAGCACATACGGGGACATCATAAAAGTCTCATGCAACAAATGCTTATTGAAAGTTTCTAAAAGATCTTCTTGATATGACAATCACGAATGAATAGTCCACATTAGTGAGGTGATAAAGACACTATTTGAAGACACTCACGGTGAACTGAAAACTTAGGTCAACAGAAGATCCATTGAATGGTCACAATGGCTTGATAAACCACGGGTCATAGAGATACTTGGATTCGACGACAATCAAACGGTCCAAGCTAGCATGGGTCAGTCAGAACCACATGTGGTCCCTTTTGTAGGCCATGCAAAACTATCATGACCATACAACTTGCAGGGTGAACAAATACATAATCTTGGAGAACACCCGCCAAGGGTATACCCAATCTAGAATATTATATTTAAGCATCTACAACAGGAGACAACTATGACACACACAATCGTTCAATAGAATAGCTAAGCAGATTATTAGATGGAGGAATCTAGTGACCAATTATAAGTCATTGTTTATCAAGGTAGAAAGACAAAAGTTACAAAGGGTCAAAACACTACAACTCTAACTCAGAAGAAGAGATATTGTGTATTCAATCACACAACATAGCCTCCATCACCACCTTGGAACTATGCTCTAGTTACAAGAACATATGGGTACCTGCCTTAGTCACAACACTGATAGCTATAGCCCGCTTAGAGATCTAACACACTGTGGATCGTAGTATGATAGAAATCATGTAGAAATTGGGATATCTAGAGGTCAGGATAGCAGAATTGACATCTTTAGAGGTCACCACCAGAAGATCATAAAGCTTGATTGCCAAAGCATGACAAAGGGAGATATAGTGTCAGAAGCAACATTTACTCCCACCATTGTTAAAGAAGAGATACTGATGTATAAATAAAAGAGAAGGTTCACACACTTAGGGGTTTCTCTTAGTAAGGCTCTCCCATTGGTCAAGCATCTTTTGAAACTTCCAGTCATAAAGGAGCCTCGTAATCCTCTATCAAAGAAATGCAATCCCAACATGTACTATGATTATCACCACATCCTGGGACACAAAATAGACTCATGTATAGCACTCAAGCATAACATTCAAGACCTAATCAATTTAGGTTTGGTCCAAGTGGATGTCATAATAGGTGCAGTAACTCTAGAGCCTATCACCGAAGAACCACATGCAGCTGCAGAATTGATTGTATCCCTACTCAAGCCAAACCACAGTGGGAACACACCAAATGATGTAGTTAGAAAGTTGATTGGGCATCCACTTGAGCTAGATCTCTACCAAAGAGCACTGAGACACGCAATTATCACAAGCCCCAAAGCATCATGGGATTGTGAGGGATCTATTTAAGGATTTGGCTTTAAAAAATCATCAAAATGAAGAAAAAAAACACAAGTCTTGAAAAATCATCAAAATATTTCAAAATGAATAAAATAAAAATTTTCAAAATGAAATCAAACTCATATCTTCAATGTGAAAAATAATCATCAAAATCCACTTATTCTATTTAAGTGCCTAGACATGTCCCCAGTGCACCCCAAAGTAGAAGGGTCAAAGGAGAACCATAGGGCCTAAGATGGGAGGAGAATGATAGTTATCTCGAGGATCCAATGGTTTGCAAACCTAATCTCATCCATGAAAATCACTTAATTAATAAAATTGTCTAAGGATATAGTTTTAGGATGACATCACATTCCAAAATTAACAAATGTCCTGTTCTAGGTTTTCTTAAGTTGAGCACCCCAGAGACGAGTTGGAACAGATCCACAAAGTCAAGGCATCTTGAAAACAAACTTAGGGACCATTCCCTATATGAACATTAATGTTTAAACAAGAAAACAACCTTGTTCATGGGGCATGACGAAGACACATGGATTTGATGATAAGGAGATTGGATCCCTTGTGGCATTATCCATGTCTCGCTAATTTCCATGTTGATCTAGCCTGGAGACCACAATTGGGGATCCTTTGCTAGGAAACTCCCATTAATTAGCTATTCAAATTCCCATCCTAAGGCCCTAAGCATCAATGTTTACAATATCAAATAACTTACCAAACATACATCAACTACCTAAAAGGGACCTGAATTTGTACATATACTTGTGTTAACTGCATATTAAGCATGACATCTAGGACAAATGGAGTATAAACTCCCATCCTAAGGTTCTAAGCTTCAATGCCCATGGACTTAAATGTAAAATTATTTAAATACAAATAGCTAAGTCCATAAGGACACTAGATGATGTGTATACATGCTTGTGACACACTACGTAGACCAAGATGTGTCAAGAATTGAGCCCAAGGGGTGTCTTTGACACCTAGAACCTTAACCCAATTGGGTAGGGAATTGCCGCTTGAATGCTCGCTACATGGCACAACTTGAGTCGTACAAGCATGAAATCAAAAGCCAATGAAGCATCAAATCCATCCTAAATGAATATTCCCCTTGTGGTATATCTGGTTGTGATCATACAGAGGGAAGAACCAACTGATTCATAGAAGACTTTGTGCAAGCTTAAACATGCTTGGGGTCTCGAATAACCTTAAACTCTAGTACTAGGAAATAGAAAGTAGGATGAGTAGGGTAGTTGTCATTTGCCATCAGATAGATACACCCATTACATGACCACACCTCACATCTCATGATAGAAATCCTTGATAATGTGGGTTTCCACCAACTCGCTAAAGGGTTATCAGCCCTAAAGATCTCAATACTAACCTATAGCCTAATTCAAAAACCTTTCAAGGTTCATATCATGACATCTTCCATGGTGAATAACAACAAAAGAAGCCACAAACCATGGTCTGTCAAATAAAAAATTGAATCAAGAATCAACTTCAAAACAACTTCTTACTTACTAACTTGACCACATTAATGTCAAAAAGAAGAATTCCAAACCTTTGAAACAAAACAACGGGAAAAATGCTACCACGATTCCCTTACATTGACAAAGATGAATGAAGAAGGTAAATCCTAGATGATAGTGTATCACACGACATTAGTATCATAGATTATTTAAACATCAATAAGGTCTAGTTCAACAGTCATGACATATCTCCACTAGCAGATTCCATCAGGGAACCATTTATAAAAGATTATAGGTGGCAAAGATAGGACAAATTGTTTAGTACATGGACATAGTCTGACTTGAATCATTCTCTATCCACTTGCGTACATCTTTAGAGAAAGATCCAGATAAGGCACATCATATCCTAAGATACTGAATACCATACATGTATTCTAAGATAGTTCTACAATGCATGGATAAGGGCTATCTACTAACGACAACCAAGGGGTATCTTCAAGCCTCTATGTTTGAAGTAGGTTACATTGATTAGTTTTCACAGGCTCACCAGAGACATATAAAAACTCTACATCAGTGCCACATCACCAAAATAGAGTGAATGATAGGATGTACCTTGACTCCATAATATCAGCTCTTTCACATTGGCATTCCTTTCCTCCATAATAGTGGAAACTAAGGAGTTCAAAGGTCAATACAACCTGCATTAGACTTGATCCAGAGTCATTAACCATGTGATTGGTGGAAGCACACTTTCTTGAGCCTTTGTCTTGATCTAAAAGTCCTACACTCCTCTAGGCATCCTCAATGATGACCACTTCTGTGGATAGTCACTTCCAAATCTCTTTTTGGTCCCATAGCATGACCTAAAACTGGACCAATCACAGACATAACTTCCAAATCTTTTTGGGTCCTAGACCATGACCTAAAATGGGACCAATCACAAACCTAACATCCAAATCTCTTTTTGGTTCCTGGACCATGACCTAAAATTGGGTCAGTCACAAACTTCACTTCCAATCTCTTTTGGGTCGTGGATCATGACCTAGAACTGGATCTATCACAAACTTAACTTTCAAATTTCTTTTGGGTGTTGGGACAATAGGATCCTCTCCTCAATTTTTGTGGCAACGTATTTTGGTTCCTAGATCAGTACCTTACACTTTACCAACCCACAATTTAAGCCTTGCCTGGAGAAGCCACTCAATTTTTTTTCAAAAGACCTATTTAGAACAAGCTCTCCTCATTTCAAGCGCTACACTGAGTAGGAACCCTTCCATTTTAAAATCCCTACCCTAGGCAGGCTTATTAATTTTTAAGACATACCCTGAGTGGGAACCTGGCATCATAAAATCTTTATTCTTGATGGAAGCCCCTACTTTGTGTGAGCAATCCTCTTCAAAGCCATGTCCTAAGTAGGCACCTCTTGTTTCTAAGCCTTGTCCTGAATAGGCATCTTCATTTAAATACCTATCATGAATATGCATGTTACTTTATTTGACTTTTAACTATTAAGCCCTACCCCTAGTAGGCACCTTTCTTTCAAAATCCCTATCCATTAGGTACCTTGATTTCAAAATCCCTACCCTAAGTAGGCACCTTGCTTTTAAAATCCCTACCCTTAGTAGGCACTTGTCATTTTTATCTAGAATGGGCAAATTTTTATTTCAAAGCCTTGTCCAAAATAGGCACTCAACTTTTAAGTCCTAAATTCTGGTAGGCATCTCTCTAAGACCTATCCAAATAGGCATGCCCTCCCTTCAAAAACCCTACATTCATGTAGGCATCTCTCCAAACCCTATCTCAAATAGGCAATCCCTCCAATTCAAGCCCTAAATTTAGGTAGGCAACTCTCCAAACCCTATCTGGAATGGACATTCCCATAAATTAAAGCCCTACATTCAAGTAGGTATCTCTCTTATTCATATCCCTAACTGACATTTCCTCCCATCTAAGCCCTACCTCCAATAGGCGCCCTTGTCCAAGCATATCACGAATAGGGATTTCCTACAGTTTAAGAGCTTCAAGTAGGCTCATAATTTTAATCCCTATCATGAATAGGAATCCCTCTTTATAAACATCTCTATGTTCATGCCAGTGTTCAGATCAAAGCCCTATACTCAGATAGGCATCTATGCTAAAGCCCCACTCTAAATAGGAATGCATCGATTGGCTCTGACAAATCTGATGTGTGATATTTTGAATAGGAATGCTTCATGAACCAAGTCCTATCCTAAATAGGCATCCACATTCAAGCTCTTTCATGAATATGTGTCCCCTATTACTCAAGCCCTACATTCAAGTAGGCACGCCCGCAAGCCCTACATTTAGGTAGGTGCAACTGATATAACCTTGCAATTGAGGGGTCACTCCTTGTGGAAGCCCTATCAAAAATTAGGCACCTTGACTAAAGCTATACGTAATGAAAGAAAATCCCATTTTTGTCACACTGAACCATCTTGTATTCAAGATATGCTATAGGGAGTAGACAATTCTCAGAAACAAACACTAATCTTAAAGGCCACCTTAAGTCTGGAAACTTGTTTGGCACCCAACCTTATCTAGCTTGAACGCTTTTTGAAAAATAAGAAAGGCTTAGAGAAATGAAAAATTGATCAATACAGTCACTCATTAGAGGCTACCTTGAATCAAGAAATTTGTCTAGAATCCCATCTGATCAGTCACATCAATCTTATGCATCTATCAATCTTATCAATACAAGAAGATTCTCTAAAAATTTAGCAAATGATCGATACAGTCATTAGTTGTGAAGGTCACCTTAGATCTGGAAACTTGTTTGATCCCAATGTATCCATCTTGAGTACTAATTTAGAGCATCCAAGGTGATGCTTTGAAAGATTCTAACAAGCAACCTATAATTCTTCTAATGTCCATATGAATCTCTATGTATTATACAACTACATTATACAATCACTAGTTGTAAACGCCACCTTAGATCTAGAAATTTGTCTAAATATCAACTTTATCTATATTGAGCATTATTTGAAAAGTAGAAATTCTTAAAATAAAGATATCAATCTGATAATCCAATCTATGGTCCTATATCATGACCTAAAATTGAAGTAATCATGTCAACATATCCAAATCAATCTGTAGTCCCATATCATGACCTAAACTGAATCCAATCCTATGATCTTATTTCCAAATCTTTCAAGATCAAAACATGACCTAAGATCATACTAATAATCTCCTAAACATATCAAAATTTCCAATTCCTAAATCTGGTAGGAGATTTTAGATGATCACATATGCTATCGATGCCATATATGATGATCCTTTATCAATTCAAAAGAAGGGGAGCCAAATCATGTGAGACCTGGAGAGTCAAGGATGATCATTCATCGATAATCTAGGGGACATATGATGGATCAATGAAGGAACATGTCATGGAGGCTACCTTAACACTAGAAGATCACCTAATGTCTGATATCAACTTTTTTAATACTCTTCATGTGAACTTAATCGTACAATATTACACATGCTCTAAGGAGTAGACAATTAACCAACACAATCATTGGCTACAAAGGTCACCTTATCTGGGAATTTGTCTGACACCCCAATGTTCAATCTTCAGCAATCAAAGCCCTATTTCAAATAGGCAATTTCACCCAATTTTAGCTCGTTAGGGTTGTGGTCCTAACCCTATTTTAGTGCACTATTCTACAAGAAAACTAAAACTTAAATGGGTGGAAAGAAAAGAATGATGATGACTACTTTTCAAGATCTTTTGTAGTCAAATCAGTTATCATAATTCTCAATGATTATAGTATCTTGATCTTAGTATCAACACCTCCACCTTTTCTCACCAAGGCATGAGTTAGTGGGACAATCATACAAGTTCTAATCTAAGAACTGAAACAATGATGAGAGACACTTTTATGGCCAAAAAATATCTTTTGATTCATTAGAACTTTAGGTGATATGATGATTGTTTAGATCTAGGAAGTTGTCTAAGTCATAGACTGCCCTTACTCTGGGTAAATAATTATCCCAATCTTTACCTCACTAATTCAGCTTTAGAAGGAAGAGGCATCTTCCACAAGTCCAACCTTTTTGGCCTTTCATGAACAAAAATGGGGGTCAGACTTATCTCAAAGCATGTAGTTCTCACTCTTATCTTGAACCTTGCATTGAGAGGGGCAAATTGTTCACACCCCATTTTTTCTCACTCATTATAAAAGCATGCTTAAAATGTTAAATTCTCTAGATAATTAAGGAGTTCATACCTTTTGATACATTTCATCCTTTTCCATATTTTCCCACCTATTTAATCCATGCATCTTCACCACTTTAACCCAATTTGGGCATTTTTATAAAGAAACCTTCTTTCATACCAAAAGTGAAATTTATCCTTCAATTTTGCATTAACTAGGTTATGTTTAACATATTGCCTAGTTGAATTCTTTGGAGTTCAATATTCCCTTTCCAACTGCCAATTCTTGGAAAATATGAGAGATAACTCTGTCCTATCTTTATGTGTGAAATTGTTCTTTAATTCTATCTTAAATAGGAAATTCATTACAAATTGCCAATTGATTTGTCTGAAATAGAATATTTCCTTTTTTCAACTACTTTTTTAGACAACTCTAAGAGATAGCTTAAACTTGTCTTTTTGTACAAGTTTTCCCCTATTTTCAGCAAAATATCTTTCAAAATGGGAGACTACCTTTTTCCACCTGGGGACACCAGGCAAATCACAGTCATTCGTTGTGTGAAGACTAATTAATCATCTTTATCTATGTGCCCTTTTGTGGGGTGCATCATGGTGATCCATTGCCTATTTCAGAAGGTTCTATCCATTATCATGAACCCTAAAATCTACCTATAAATAGACCCCCATCTACAATGTATTCTAGGCCCCTCTCATCTCTCTTGAAGCCAGAGAAAAACCTATTTCCCTATTTTAATTTCCACTTGTGATAGGATGATCCTTCCTATGACACCAACTTCTAGCTAATGTTGGTAGGATGTACAACAATAACTTCTACTTTATTTGTTATATCTATATCAATAAATGTTGCTTACTCTAAGCTATTCATAACTATTCATATATGCACACTCTTTCTCAAAGATCTGAGCTTGCTCTACTAGATCTCTTTCTCTTGCCTCTCTCTATATATATGCAATGGTCCCAACCACCAATAATGGATCTCCTCCATGGGAGGTCTTGAGACAGTTGGGACCACGACACACAAAAAACTAGGAGCTTTAGGGATATGATTAGAAATTCATGGCCTTCTCCAGACTCAAAGGTTCCCCAATAATGAAGATCTTTATTTTATCATTTTTACCTAGGTTTTCATTAACAACAACCTAGTTCACCACAATTTTTATCTAAGATGACTAAAAAGATTGCAATATCATTCAACAAGATAGATGGGGGTGCTAATCCTTCTGCACTCATTAAGGGTGGAGTCAAAATTGGGTTTTATGTGTTTTTCTGTTGATTCAAATGCCTATCTTCCTTTTTTATCGATGTATCATTTTCTCCTTCCTTTTTTTTTGTTCTCATAACTATAGAATCCATTGGATCTTCGGGCCAGGTACAACAAATTAAGTATATGTACCATGTTTGTAGCACTAAGTGCCAACTTGAACTACGTTGTCCTCCCTTATGATCTTATGATTTGGTAATAGAACCCTATAGATGAAATGGATCTAGTATGACTTATCATGATTTTGCATGAATAGACCTTGACGATAATCTCATTCTCATGCTTCCTTATTGAATAAGAGTTTATCTTTATCTATTACCACTAATAATAAGTGTAATTTACCTAAACCTAAGTCTTTAATGCTGTACTTGTTCTATGTTTAATTAGTGCATGAATGCTTCATAAGATGGGACTATACTTGAAATATTTCATACATATGTTTAGAAGAACATCCACATGATGTGATTAAAGTTTATCTTATCAAAACCTTGTTGATCTAAGACTCACTATTATCTCTTTTTATATCTTATGTCCCCTTCTTTTGAACCTTCTCTAGGATTATAACTCAAGAATTATAATTTTCTCTCTACTCACAAGGTACATTTAATCTCTTGGCCCTACTATGATATTGACTCCACTACTATAGATATGACTTATGTCGTCCATTTCTTTTCAAGGGAAACCAATGAGGTAACATATCTGATAGGTTCCTTAAAGAAAACAACCACAGTTGGCCAACTGAGAAAATATGGATTTCACTTTATTTATATCGTCAGTTGTTTCACAAACAAACCAAAAAGATAGATCACATGCAAAAAATACAATTTTGCACAATTTTTTGGGAGGCATTTCATTTTCCTATAAAACCCTATTTCATAGATTTCTCACACAATAATAGAAGAGATAAAGGGGTACACGCCAAACATCTCCTTATATTTCTCAATTTTCTATCTCATGGAGTTATCCTACATGAACTGATGAGAAAGGGGTACGCGCCAAATGTCCCGTGAAATTTCCCTCCAAATTGGATTGTCTCGTTAGTTGTCATGACCTAAACTGATGATGTAACTCTTTTTGGGATGCATCGTTATTCGTTGGTTTTTTCATAGTTAACAAATGATACAGGTTTGCTCGGACACCTATTTTGTCGATGTTTTTTCTAGTTTAACCGACCATATAGTTTAACCATCGATGATTTCTTACAATAACCAACAAGGTATGTCTTACTTAAACTCCACAAGAAACCCCTCTTTCCCCTGTCTGCATTTCTATAGACCACAATCGCTCTGGAAATTTTCTTCTATCACTGCCACTATCAATGCCCCCAGCCATAGTTCTGCTTCTCAACAGCCCCCCGTTGATGCCTCCAGCTCCTTCTCTTTCTATCGCAACTATTTCTACTCCCTTATCCTCTGCTCACCGCCATAGCTCCTCAGCCAACCACAACTCATCACCGCCAGCTACCACATCTTGTCACCACCACAGTTGACTCTTCCTTCATCCTCTGACGCTTCTAGATCCTCCACCAACCACAACCTCCTCCTCTTACTTCACTGCTCTATTCATCCTCCTCTGCCACTACAAACCACAACCACAAGTATTTCCTCTCCTTCTTCTTCCTCTCTTCCTTCCTCTTCTCTACTCCTTCATTTATCTCCATCTTCCTTCCTCCTCTCTCCTCCTTCCCCTACCCTTTGATTTCTTCTCAATATTGAGAGGAAATCATACAACATAGGGGGAGGAGGAGAGAGGATGAAGGAGGAGTGGGGGAAGGGAGATGGATATAACTGAAGGAGGAGATTATGATGAGTAGTATGGAGAAATATTTCTATGATTTCAATTGTAGTGAATTGTGATGAAATTGAGAAAAAATCGTATAAATTGTGTGAAATTTGTGATGAATTACTGGAGATTGTGATGAACTATTACATGCTTGTTATTGATTATTTGGATTTGTTAGGATTGCTACATGCTTTTTATTTATTATTTGACTTTGTTAGGTATCTAAGATATACTTATGTACTTAATGAGAATTGAAAATTATTTTATAAACCTAATATGTAAACAATAATCTATAAACTCTAATATATAAACCCTAGATTCTAAACCCTAATTTCTAAACCATGTTGTTGGCTAGAAACCCGTTCAATATTTACTCATTAGGAGTAAACCTTGGATAGTCCCTTATTTGGGACTGTTCTTGAGCACTTTGTCTCACTTAGGACGTAACTGTATAATTCTTGTTGAATTTTAATAAATTTTGACAACATTTCACCTTTTGTTCTTTGGGTACATATGTAGGTGAGTATTTTCTCATCTACATAGGTGTCCTTGGAGAACTGCGGGGAAATGTTTCCAAATTTTATTGAAATCAAACATGCATTATACACTTACTAGTGAGATGAAGTGCTCAAGAATGGGAGAGGTGGTACAAATTCATCAATGTGAATGCTAATAGATGATTAGGGCTCAATTCATACATATTTTATTCTAAAATTAGCTTATTAGATAACACCTGATGAGCTACTCATCTCCCATCTGATCATACAATAGATCTATCATGGATATATAATCCACATTTCTTCACTATGGAGTTTATTAATGGTCTCGATCAGTTTGTAAGATTTGCAGAGGATCATAGCAAACAACCTGGAGATATGTTCTATTTTTCCTATAGGAATTGTAGTAACAACTTGAAAGTTGACACTGTTGACATCATCAAAGAAGATTTCATGTGCAATGGGATTGTATAGGGCTACACATAATGGTATTGTTATGGAGAGATTCTTAGAATGAGATCAACAAATGTTGGTAGTAGTAGTTGTGTCAAAGAATAAATGTTTGTCGATGTTGATGTGAACGAACCGATTCCAACAGACATGATTGATGTGATGCTAGATAGGTGGGGTAAATGCTATAGATCCACCTCCTTTATTTAGAAATTTTTTGCATGATGAGGAGAAACCATTATACTTAGGTTTTGCTAATTTTACAAAGTTGAGTGCTCTGTTGTATTTGTCAAAAGAAATTCTCCCTGAAGGCAACAAGCTTCTGATGTCAACATGTGAGATGAAAAATATGTTGTGCCCAATGAGAATGGAGGGTACAAAGATGCATGCATGCCCAAATGACTATGCATTATTTCAAAAGGACTATATTCATATAAAAGAATGTCCAACATGTGGGGAGTCTAGGTACAAAAGGAAAATATTGGGTTAGACCAAAATGTAGTCTCCTACCAAGGTGATGTGGTATTTGCCTATAATACCACGATTTCAGCGCTTGTTTGTTTATATCGTAGATGCACAAAATTTATCTTGGCATGTAGAGGTAAAGAAAAATAATGATGGTATGCTACGATATGTGTTTGATTCCTTATAATGTAAGAAGATTGATTTACTGTATCTAGAATTTGGTGAAGAAGCTAGGAATCAAAGACTTAAACTTTGTTCCAATAGGATGAATCCATATGGAACATTAAGTAGCCAGCATAGAACTTGGCCTATCATGATTGTTATATACATCTTCCTCCATGGTTGTGTATGAAGAATAAATGCATCATGTTGTCCTTGTTGATATCGGGGCCCAAACAACATGGCAATGATATTGATTGTTACCTTAAACTTCTAGTTGATGACTTAAAGAAACTCTGGGGAGAAGGTGTGATGACTTATGATACTTTGCATGGAAAGACGTTTAATTTGTGTGCTATGTTGTTTTTCACTATTAATGACTTTCCATCTTAGGGTAAATTGTCTTGCTACAACGTCAAAGGAACCAAGGCATGTCTTGTATGTGAGGAAAATATTGATTCAATCTGATTAAAATATGGTGATAAGACTATATATCTTGGTCATTGAAGGTTTCCACCAAAGGTTCATCCTAACTAAAAGTTGCATAAACCATTCAATGGCTCAACTGAGGAATGGAGTGCCCCTAAAACTATGTCAGTGGAGGATGTTTATGCAAGAGTAAACAACATTGTAAATCATTTTGGTAAGAGCCCATGTACTACTCCCACGTGTGAAAAATCTTTATTCAAAAATAGGTCGATATTTTGGGATCTTCCATATTGGAGTTATTCGACAGTTTAACATTGTATTGAAGTCACACATGTTGAGAAAAATGTTTGTGATAGCATCATTGGTACTTTTTTCAATATTCTAGGCAATACTAAAGATGGCGTCAAATCTAGAATGGACCTACATGAAATGGGTATAAGGAAATAATTAACAAAAGAAGTTACCAAGGGTCACTACACATATTAACATCATGCTTGTTATACCTTGTCTACACAGGAGAAAAGAACTTTTTGTGAGTGCAGTCTTAATGTTAAAGTACCATAGGGATACTCAGCCAATATCCAGAGATTGGTATCAATGAAGTATATGAAGCTAATAGGTCTTAAATCTCATGATTGTAACACTCTAATGCAACATATATTGCATGTGGATATTTGATCCCTATCCTTCCCAAGTATATAAGGTTTGCAATCACTATGATTTGCTTCTTCTTCAACACTCTATGCGGCAATGTAATTGATTCAGAGTATCTAGATAAGTTGGAAAGAGAAGCAGTCATTACCCTATGCCAACTTTATAAGTATATTCCCCCTTCATTCTTTGATATCATGGTAATTTGATTATCCATTTGACTAGGGAAGTGAAAATGTTGGGTCCATATTACTTTCACTATATGTATCATTTTGGATAGTACTTGAGTGTTTTCAAATGTGATGACAGACCGTTGTCGGCCCAACAAGAGTATCATTGATGGCTATGTTTCTAGGGAGGTTATGGACTTTTTCAAGACTTTTTGAGTTGCAATGAAACTCCTGCTAATAATGTGAATCCTAACATTTATTCTGACAAAGTTACTTTGCAAAAATGACATATAGATATTAGTCATGAATAGTGGGAACAAGCACACTTGTATGATTTACACCACATTGATGATGTGGGTGTTTATACCACTGAGCACACCTATGATCTCAAGACAATATATCTCCAAGCTAGTTCAATGTGGCTTGTTAGAGAGCATAATCAGACATTTATGAGGTGGTTTGAAGAGAAACTATTTAGGCAACTATCTCAAACACCAATTAATGTTATAGAAACTACCCAATGGCTTGTGTATAATCCGAAGGCACATGTTACATCTTAGGAAGGGTTTGACATTAATGAATTTGCATACTACACAAAATGTCAAGATTATAAGAGTATCATCTAGAATAGTGGGGTCACCCTTAAAGCATCTTCATCGTATTTTTCTAGTGCCAGGGATAAGAGTTCATGTGAAGGAAAAATGTCTTATCATGGTGTCATTGAATACATATGGGAAATTTACTATAGAGAGTTTAGAGTTCCATTATTTAAGTGTAAAAGAGCAATAAAAACAAAGAAGTTGTAATTTATGAACTCATTTCCACAATAGAGAATTTTGATTGGAAAGGCAAGAAGGATGAACCATTCACAATGTATCATGGGAAAAACAAGTATTCTATGTCGACAATCTTGCAAAAGAAAATTGGTTTGTTGTTCTTCATGGGAAAAGATAGTTCATTTCAGATCTTATTGATGAAGAAGAGTAATATGACAAGTATGATGACTATAGTCCATTGTCTGTTGGCTTACCAAGTGTAAATGTTGAATATAATAATGGTTACTATACATGTGATGATCACACAGAAGGGGTATTAGTTTAAGGTATACTACATGTTATATTTCATATGTTTTTTGCCTTATATAACATGTTTATTTTTTTTATGTGATCTGACATTTTCATATGTCATCTAACTTTTTCATGTTTACTTTTAATTTTATAGATGGCATCTGACCAGGAGCACAACGGTCTCTAGCATGAGGATCATGAGTGTGAGGTTCATCTTGGGCCTCTTGAACAGGGTGACGACGGGCTAATAAATCTAAATGTAGGAGAGGGGTAACTATGATAAAAATTGCCTCAACTAGGGATAAAGGTAAGAAGGGTGTCGTTGAATTTAATGAATAGGTAGGGCGATTACTAAAGAATTTGACAGCTACTGTGGGGTCACTGGTTGAAGAAAAGTGCCTTTTCGTGTTGGGGATTGGAGACACATGAGTAAGGCCACTAAAGACCTCATCTGAAGGGAGTTAGAGGTGAGATATATGCATTTATGTTTTTATAGTCTTTTTCTATTCTTTCTTTTCACATTTAAAAAAAGTAGTGAATATTGAACCTTTTTAGGACCTATATGAGCTTGATGAAAAGTTGCATTGCAAGAATGTTATGCAGCTCGTTGGGAGAAGACATAGAGATTGGTAGACAATCTTTACAAGAGAGTACATCTTTGGACCCAAGATGGATAAAGACACCACTCTGCAATGACCCTATCTTGATAATAAAAAAATAGCTGACATTTCTTGAGCAGAGAAAATAGATGAGTTCGAGGTATTGAATTAATTACATTCTTATGATTTCTTATGATTAGTTAACAATATTCTTATTTAATTAATCAGGCCATTCACGATGTTAAAAAATAAAGGCATGATAAGAATATGCAAAACTGTTGGTTGGCTTAGGTGGTATGTTAAACATCATCAGTTGAAAGAGCAAGAGCAATGGCCTTCTACTTCTATTCCTACTACTAAGTCTTCTAGTGCTTTTGGACTATTGCCACACTATTTGGAGTGGATAGATGCGAGGAAAAACAAAGCCGTACAAATCCCCATCCAATCAACCCAGGAGGTGGTTGTAAAAATGGTAGATTTCTTGGTCTCACAATGCATTCCATGTTCTCTTTTCCCTAGATTGTTAAGTTTTACTGATTAATCGATTTTGATGATGAACACTTGTAGCTTGGTGAGCAGGGCAAGTTCACCCCTCAGGGCACACATGATGAATTGACAGTTTCTCCATGGGCATAAGAACACCATGTACATGTTAGGGATGTTGGAGATGGTTTGGGCTAAAATCTTAGTTTGGCTCATTCCAGCAAAAACACAAATCTTTTGAGAAAGAGGGAATGGTACAGGAGGATGTACAGAGATTGATAGTTGCAACATTAGAGTTTAAGATTTCTCAGGTGGCATAAGCTTCTCCAGTAGTCATAGATCATGTACAACATCACACGCTGACAAAGGGTGTTGGGATCACTCATTTGGACATGCATGGAATGAGCGAGATAAGATTCAATTTAAGCCAATGTATATATACATTGTGATGAAGTAATCCCTCAAGTCAATTGTCACATAACCGTTTGTTACCCAAATCTCACTCCTAATGGCTAGAAAGCCAAAGGTGAGAGGACACGAGCATTCGTCCATAGGATAGATCACATAACAAATGCATGAATAAAATCACAAACAACAACTAAGGTATGAGACAAGAAAGCATAAAAGAATGCTAAACTAATACCTGATAAGATCTTAGGTCCCATATATCAACCATGTGTATTCCATTTGCAAGTCATTATATATCATTAGAGTACGAGAAGATTATCATGAGTGTGGAAGCATTGATCATCATTAGAGATTCATAGTCTACCTATTACCTAAAATCATAAAATGGGTACACATCAGCACAACTGTGCTGAGTATACTGGCAAACATATAAAATTGCAGGTTTAAGAACATATATTGCTTGGAAAAAGTATAAAGTAGATAACAAGATTGAAGCAACAACATTTAAAAACTTTCTTATTAACATGCAAGCGTATTTTATAATCATTTTCATTATACCAAAAATATCATAAGGCCTTTGACCAGCTTCTCAAAGGAAGGGGTCTGTGAGGGTGCTCAAGATTATCTACCCTATTTCAACATGAGGGACTACAAGACTAAACATCAAGAGTTAACCCTATTCATGAGGGACCTCAAGGACATTGCCAAGAGCTAACCCTTATATCAACATGGTCATCTCTAACATGACAACTCAAGTAGGACACCCAGCCTTATGCCCTTACCCCGAGATTATAGGCAGGTGCACAAGGTTGTATAATGGACATCTATCATTATGTTTTCAAGTTTTTTCAACATATGTAATCAAGACCAAAACATAGTAGTCATAGGGAACATGTATCTCAAACAAGTATATAATCCAATCATCTTATATTTCATACATACAAGCAATTGCAATACTGCTAGTCTGGCCAATAGGAGGATAAAGTGTACATTGATAAGAGCAAATGAGCATTATACAACATGATTAGAACTTTGAAAAGATTCCATCAAAGAGATCCTAACATTACAAGCAAGTGTGACTAGATCAACATCAAAACACTTAGGTCATCTTAAACATACTCATCAAAGGTGGATGTTTCAATTATTCTAGGTTCCATATTTCTCAACAATTGATTTTGACATCTCCAATGTTCATACAATATCCATCATCAAGCTACATACTACATCATATATCATTTTGACTTAGGTTGAAACATCATAACAAGATCAAGGATTTCAAACATATGTTTCATGGATCTTAATAGGGAAATCATAAGATTTGAGCAAGATTTTAATCAACATTGTCATAACTAGTCATATTGAGTCAATTGTCATGCAAGATAGTCAATGTTGGAGTATATATGAGTTCAAGATTGATTTAGTGACATAATGATCGACAAGTTACTGATTTGTCCTCATAAAATAGCAAGGGTGACCATTAGGGTGACATTTATACAAGGTTAGATCTCAATATAGAAACATGCACATTAGGTAAAATTTCCATGTCATGTTTAGGTCACTTAGTCATAATAGTGGTAAAAATTGATCCATAAGTCATTTAGGTTATCAAATCATGCAAAGTTACTGATCTAGATCAAACATGATGATTCGGAGTGCATATAATCAAGTTGAGCATCAAAATAATGATCATTAGCATTAAAGTCCATATTGCATACATTTCATGGTTCATTTCATAAATTAGAGTCATTAATGGAGCATGGAATGATAAATTTATATTATTATAGTACAAGATAGAATAGGTTACTGATCAAGGTCATCAAAAGCAAGTGGAGTCATAGCATGATCATGGTTGAGCATTTAATATAATTAATCATATGAAACATATGCATTTGATTACATTTTCAACATATCATGAGCTGCGAAAGGAATTAGCCTCTTTAACAAAATACATTTGATAGAACTCATCTGCTAGATGATTTTTCATATATAATATGTCCCATTTGGACTAACAAATTATTTATATAAATTTTTGAAGATATGGCTAATTTGTATGAGAGAGAGCTATATACCATGGGGGTGTTGAGGTGGTGCATGCTTATTGGACCCCCGACACCAGTCCGTGCGAGCCATCTGGCTTGGGGTCTTTGGTTTGCATATTTGATCAGTCAAGACCCATTTTGAAGGGGAGTTGAGAGGAGGTGGCTCGATCATTTTGCTCTATCAGATCTGTGGACCACCATGGCCTTCATCACCCGACGATGTGGAGTCATCTTTTCCAATAAATACGCCCGTTGCACAGCAACTGTATGTCACGGTGGTGCAGCGGTGGTGGGGGAAAGAAGACACATGGTTTTGATGCTAAAAACACCTAGGAAGGTGCTAGAGGGACTCATCCAGCCATGTTGAGTCCACAAGGCTCCTAATATACTACCAAGGAGCTCGAGGGAGAGAAGCCCCAAAAGGGCATATGCGGAAGTGCCGCCGAGGTGGAGGAAGAACAAAAGGGAGAGAGGGTGAAATAAAGCCTGAGAGGGAAATACGAGGTGCCCAGGAGGCATAAAGGGGGTTGCAAACTCATTGGTGGGGTTTTATAGCGAGAAAAGAGGGATGGGACCCCATCGTCAGCCCTTGTTGTGACCACTGAGGCCGGTGAGGTGGAGGGGCCTCCCATTCCCCTATCTCATAGGCCATATTGCTTGAAGCTAGTAGGAGAAATTCGGACGGGTGACGAAAACACTTTGGTGACCTCAAAAGTCTTCAAGAAATTATGCTCGCAGACATAGCTAGTGTTGGTAGCACCTTGACTTTTGCGCAAGGTAGGGGATGACTCCCCAATCCATTGGAACATGATCTTGTGTCTAGGAGCCTCCCTCCTTAGTAAAAATTGAATTACTAAGCACGAGTTGGGTTGAGCCCAAGAGAAAACAAGAGGGTCGAGGCCCAGCAAGGCAAGAAAAAGAGCAAAATCGAGGTGATTAAAAGCTTGAAAAGAGGTAATTTTGAGGAGCCATAATTTTGTGCTCGATTATCTGATTTATGTGAAATCTTCACCATTAGATGAAAATTTTCATGTTATATCTAATGGAAAAGGTTTGAGATCAATTTAATAATGAGTGGTATATCCAAAAATTTAAATACTCTCAATGATATTAAGGTACTCAACATAGCATAATAGGCCTCAAAATTGCAATTAATCATCATAACTCATCAATTGAGCAACAAGTGGATCCAAAACATGAATTTGATGATTGTGGAGGTCATTTATCAAATGGAGTGCATTAAAAGTTAATGTGAGCATAGTTGGAGGAGAGAGAAAATCCAGGTTGTTACATCCTCCTCACCTTAAAAGGAATTATCTCCCCAAAATTAAATTAAATTCTCAAAGGGCATTGGGACTTCATATACCATATCATATCCATCATAAACTCTATTTATTATCATCATCCTTCTGTCATCAGTATTATTCCAATATCAATATGCCAAACATCAAAGTCCAAACATAGCCACGCTTCCACTATGCTACTCTGATACAAAAGATCATCAAAGGATCACAAATTTGAAGAGATCACCAATTAAGTCAAACAAATAGGGATATTTGATACAAGAGTAAAGCATGAATTTCAATCCCAAAGTTTAGGTTTTAGCTTCTAAATTGGCCCTAGGTGGGTTTATACATCCTTGATTGAGATTTCATATTTCATCATTCGAGACAAACATCATATTTCAACATCGTGGTTTCATGCCCAAAATCAAAGGAAGGTACCACCCTAGTCCACATGAGATCTTATCCCTGTGTCATAAATCAAGAAAATCAACATAATCATAATTTCAAAATTTTCAAGATTTGGGAACGTGAAATTCATTATTCATATATCGAGGGTGATCTCAAGATCCAAATATGATGATCATAGGAGTCATATCAAAATCGAGATGAGTCATCATAGTCAAGATTTTGCAAATCAATATCGACAGTCATGATTGTAGACAACAAAAGTCATTAGGTCCAAAATTTCAAAGCTAGGGTATAAGATTCCTAATTATATGATAGGTGAGATAATTCATCCATAATCAAGAATTGAGAAACATTTTGTGGTATTAACATCAATTTCATTATCATGGTATTAAAGGTTGATGAATGATCTAGACCTAGGCCCTTCTAGGAAACTTAACCAAAAGCTATAGTCAACATAATCATATATCAAGATCGTCATCAAATCGAGGTTCATATATTGAGTTTCAATATCATCATAAGATCTAGCCTACTAGATACTTAGGTCAAGAGATCAAAATCGTATGAAAGGGGTTACCTTTCCAAACTCTAAATAATCAACAACATGAAAATTTAGAGGCAATCATAATAGGGATGTGACCTAGTTTAGGGGAGTTATGAAACAACCTACCAACCTAAACTATCACATTTATCATCATTAGTCATGAAGTATCAAGTCCATAAAATAAAAGGAGCATCATTTATCGATTTGTATTTCACAAGGTCATGAGATCAAAGATCATTTATCATTATAGAGCAAACATGATTTGAGATTTCATATATTTGACATAATATTGTTCCTTTATCTTCATAATTAAGAGAAAGGAGGTATACATGAAAATGGAGAAGTCAATATAGGCTCTTTCAACCATTTGAGCACTATCAAGTATAATCAAGATCTCATATTTGTCATATTATTCAAAATTGAGTTTAACAATGAGGCATTATAATCAATATGGGATTTTGCCTCTTGTATCAAAGTTTTCATCATGATTTTGATAGTCCAAAGTCATAGTCATTACAAGGCATGATCATGATACATATCATAATAGGGGAAAAAGATTTGCTTAATCTTGTTTGAGGTTTAATCAACAATAGGGGCAACATGGACTTAATCAATAGGGACCTCATCAACAATGAGGTATATCACATGATTTCTCCTTATTTCATCATATTAAGGATCATTATCATTTACCTACAACATTAGAAGCACATGGGTCATATTTGGTAAAATTGAGTTTACATATCTGAGATGTTACACATGAGTAGTTAGCTTCAATAGAAATTTCATTAATCATAATTGAGTTTTCCAAATTAAGGACAGATCTTGGCATCATTATCATCTCAATCAACTTTTACCAAATCATTCAAATTTTATTTTCCTCATACATAAGCTACCCATAATCCAAAATCATGTGACTTAATTGTCACGAGAGAGATCACATGATGAGATGAGAAGCTATCTAATCATCATCTAATGGGTGGATTAGGGTAGTCCTTAATAAAGACATGAGATGCTAGAAGACTCTCTAAGATTTTTAGGGAAAAGTCCTTCATCTAGTCTTGGATTCACTTCATCCAAGTAGGTATACAAGGGAGATCCCAGTCACCACAGCTAGGTGGATAGGAGGTGTATCAACACCCATGTAGTGACCTTCTAGACAACTCAGTTTTACCATTATGGACATTGGTTTTCCCAAGGTTCATATGAGTAAGTGGGTTATTAAACACGCATAGAGGATATGTGATTGCTCTGATACCATCTATCATAGAATCGTTTGTTACCCAAACTCTCACTCCTAATGGCTAGAATGCCAAAGGCGAGAGGACCCGAGCGTCCATCTGTAGGATAGATCACATAACATATGCATGAATAAAACCACAAACAACAACTAAGGTATGAGATAAGAAAGCATAAAAGAATGCTAAATGAATACATGATAAGATCTTAGGTCCCATATATCAACCATGTGTATTCCATTTGCAAGTCATTATATATCATTAGAGTACAAGCAGATTATCATGAGTGCGGAAGCATTGATCATCATTAGAGATTCATAGTGTACTTGTTACCTAAAATCATAAAATGGGCACACATCAGCACAACTATGTTGAGTACGCAGGCAAACATATAAAATTGTAGGTTTAAGAACATATATTGCTTGGAAAAAGTATAAAGTAGATAACAAGAATGAACCAACAACATTTAAAGACTTTCTTATTAACATGTAAGAATGTCTTAAGTTCATTTACATTATACCAACAATATCATAAGGCCTTTGACCAGCATCTCAAAGAAAGGGGTCCATGAGGGTGCTCAAGATTAGCTACCCTATTTCAACATGTGGGACTATAAGACTAAACGTCAAGAGTTAATCGTATTCATAAGGGACCTCAAGGACATAGCCAAGAGCTAACCCTTGTATCAACATGGTATTCCCTAACATGACAACTCAAGTAAGACACATGGCCTTGTGCCCTTACCCTGAGATTATAGGCAGGTGTACAAGGTTGTATAATGGACATTTATCATCATGTTTTCAACATATACAATCAAGACCAAAACATAGTAGTCATGGGGAACATGTATCTCATACAAGTATATAAGACAGGCATCTTATATTTCATACATACAAGCAATTTTAATACTACTAGTCTGGCCAATAGGAGGATAAGTGTACCTTGATAAGAGCAAACAAGCATTATACAACATTATTAGAACTTTTAAAAGAGTCCATCAAAGAGATCCTGACATTACAAGAAAGTGTGACTCGATCAACATCACAACACTTGGATCATCTTAAACATACTCATCAAGGGTGGATGTTTCACTTATTCTAGGTTCCATATTTCTCAACAATTGATTTTGACATCTCCAATGTTCATACAATATCCATCATCAAGCTACATACTACATCATATATCATTTTGGCTTAGAGTGAAACATCCTAACAAGATTAGGGATTTCAAACATATGTTTCATAGATCTTAATAGGGAAATCATAAGATTTGAGCAAGCTTTTAATCATTATTGTCATAACTAGTCATATTGAGTCAATGTCATGCAAGATAGTCAACGTTGGAGTACACATGAGTTCAAGATTGATTTAGTGACATAATGATAGACAAGTTACTGATCTGATCTCATAAAATAGCATGGGTGACCATTAGGGTGACATTTATACAATGTTAGATCTCAATATAGCAACATGCACATTAGGTCAAATTTCCTTGTCATGTTTAGGTCACTTAGTCATAATAGTGATCAAAATTTATCCATAAGTCATTTAGGTTATCAAATCATGCATAGTTACTTATCTATATCAAACATGATGATTTGGAGTGCATATAATCAAGTTGAGCATCAAAATAATGATCATTAGCAATAAAGTCCATATTACATACCTTTCATGGTTCACTTCATAAATTAGAGTCATTAATGGAGCATGGCATGATCAAATTCGATTATTATAGTACAAAATATAATAGGTTACTGATAAGGGTCATCAAAAGCAAGTGGAGTCATAGCATGATCATGGTTGATCATTTAATATCATTAATCATATGAAAGAGATGCATTCGATGCCATTTTCAACATATCATGAGCTACGAAAGGAACTATCCTCTAAAACAAAGTTCATTGGATAGATCTCGTCGAGTATATGAATTTTCATATATAATATGTCCCATTTGGACCAATGAATGATTTTATATGAATTTTTGAAGATATGGCTAATTTGTATGAGAGAGAGAGCTCTATACCATGGGGGTGTTGAGGTGGTGCACGCAGATTGGACCTCTGATGCCAGTCTGTGCGAGCCAGCTGGCTTGGGGTCTTTGGTCTGTGTCTTTGATCGGTCAAGACCCACATGGAAGGGGAGTTGAGAGGAGGTGTCTCGATCATTTTGGTCTGTCAGATCTGTGGACCACCATGCCTTCATCATCTGACGATGTGGAGTCGTCTTTTCCACTGAAGACGCCCACTATAGAGGTGGCAGGGGAAAGAAGACCCTTGGTTTTGATGCTGAAAACACCTAGGAAGGTGTTGGAGAGACTCGGCCAGCCATGCTGAGTCCACAAGGCTCCTAATGTGGAGCGAAGGAGCTCGATGGAGAGAAACGCCAAAAGGGCATATGCGGCGACGCCACCGAGGTGGAGGAAGAAGAAGAACGGAGCAAGGGTGAAATAAAACCTGAGAGGGAAAGACGGGTTGCCTGGGAGGCATAAAGGGGGTCACGGACTCATTGGTGGGGTTTTATAGTGAGAAAAGAGGGTTGGGACCCCATGGTCTGCCCTTGTTGCGACCACCGAGGCCGGCAAGGTGGAGGGGCCTCCCATTCCCCTGTTCCATAGGCCATATTGCTTGAAAATGGTAGGAGAAAGGTTGGATTGGTGAGGGGAAGACTTTGGTGACCTCAAAATTCTTCAAGAAATGATGCTCACAGACTTAGATAGTGTTGGTAGCTCCTTGACTTTTACACAAGGTAGGGGATGACTCCCAAACCATTAGATCAGCCCCAATCCGTGGGCACATGATTTTGTGGTTGGGAACCTCCCTCCTTAGTACAAATAAGATTTTTGAGCACAAGCTGGGCTGAGCCCAAGAAAAAACAAGAGGGTCGAGGCCCAGTAAGGAAAGAAAAAGAGCAGAATCGAGGTGATTAAAAGCTAGAAAAGAGGTAATTTCGAGGAGCCATAACTTTGTGCTCGATTATCCAATTTAGGTGAAATCTTCACCATTATATGCAAATTTTCATCCTATATCTAATGAAAAAGTTTTGAGATCAATATAAGAATGAGTATCATATCCAAAAAATCAAATACTCTCAATGATATTAAGGTACTCAGCATAATAGGGCTCAAAATTGTAATTAATCATCATAACTCATCAATTGAGAAACAAGTGGTTCCAAAACATAAAATTTATGATTAGGGAGGTCATTGATTAAATGGAGTGCATTACAAGTTAATGTGAGCATAGTTGGAGGAGAGAGAAAATCTAGGTTGTTACATCAATATATATATATATATATATATATGTGTGTGTGTGTGTGTGTGTGTGTGTGTGTGTCAATTTAAATGTTGTGTTTTTAAAACTGTAGGTGGTCAGAAAATGTCATCTTGTCATCGATGTACCATCATACAATATTGTTGCAGATGGTGAGGTTTTCCAAGCATTGATATGCTCCATGGTATTCCTCTTCCTGTTGGTCATGTTCGTGTGAATGTCAAATGTGTCGTTCTGGCATGGAAAGAAACACCACTCCCATAGGGGCACTCGAATTCCACAACAGTCGAAGAGGTAGAAGGAAGATTTACTGGGTGGCCTAAACATCTCATCATACTGGTTGAGGTATGACAAATTCTTTATCAAATTTATATATAATATGAAGCTAATATGATAAAACATGCATGCAGACCACAACAGATAAGAAGCCCCCTAGGGTTCTAAAGCCTTTACCCCCACATTTTATTACATAGGAGTTGTTTGAATCCTTGGACCCTAACCACAAGGTATTGACAATATGGATAGACAATCTAGATCAATCAGATACCCTGGTTAGACCTTTGAGAGGATTTCATAAGTACATATTGTGACATTGTTATAGTGTTGACCGATGTTTTAAGCTATATAATTATCAATGGTTGAACATATAAGTGATAGAACTTTTGGATACGGTGAGTCTAAATACCTCTTCAAATGAGAAAAATACAGTTTTTATAATTGTTTCCTATATGTTAACTTATTATTCTATATATGTTCAATCATTTGTATTACATGGTTGCTGAGTTCAAAATATCAATTGTGGCATTTCTAATGACATCAATGATTAGCGATGTAGGGAGAGATCTGAGTGGCATTACTGATTAAGTAAATACCACTTTTTGGTGTTTCCTAGACATGATCATAGATCCTTTCAACTTTTGGCAAGTTTTGGGCTTGTTGTTTATATTTCTAACTTATAGATATACAAATGTTGTAGAATTTAATTTTTATTTTATTTACCTTCCATTCACTCAAAAATAAGTATTGGAAATTGTTAGTGATTGTTCCTAAGATTTATACTGTGTATTTCTTTAATCCTTTGGGTATGAAACTAACAACAAATTATGGACAACCAATGAAATTGTTAATTCATGCCTAAGTATATTTTTCCCATGCTCAAAATATTTGTTAATATTTGCACCATATGACAGTTTAATAATGCAACATATTTGTTAGTTTAATTTATAGGGGTATGGAAGCATTCTGTAGAGGTAGAGGCAAATTAGATACAAAAAATAAATTAGTAGCTTGGAGGAGTGTTAATGTATATTATTCTCATTCCAAATGCATATATAATACCAACTCTGCTTAAATTACATTTAGTAAAGCTGATGTAAATCTACAGTGCCATGTACAAGACAATGATGGGGCATGCAGATATTACATGATGTTGTACATGGAGAAATTGTCACACTGTAGAAAATATCAAATGTATAACAAAGATATTGTTATTAGTCTTAGATCATAATTAATGAAGTATTCTCATTTGATAATACCAACAGTCAAATCTAATTAGAATTATTTCTCATTCTCTTTGTAGTTTTTAATACTACCTGAAGCCTATACATTGAAGTGACTGAATGACCTATGTGAAGAGTGGGCAAACTGCTTCATCAAACATGTAGACTTGTCAAATAATTGGGATGGTTGATTGATATTTTTTTATCAAACTTTGATGTTAATATTTTGTTTTTATATATTATATATTGTGGACTTAAACTCTGTGGCAGCTGATGTGTATATGTATTCTTGCATATGTGTGTGAATTGAATGTGAAATGCATTAGGAGGAGAATGATGTGCATTTGTGCATATGTATGAAATTGAATGTGTGACTGAGATTTGAATCAGTTGAGATGTGATTTCATGCATATGTGTGTGCATTGAAGTGAAAAATGGATAGGAGGTTTGTTTGCTTGTTTGTACATATGTATCAAATGAATATGTGTATTTTTGTATATATCTTTCTTCTTGCAGGTTTGTTGGCCTATTATTAAGCTACAATGCTTGTAGAGGCCTATAGTTCTGATGAACTATTGTAGTTCTGATGAATTGTAGGCAGTAGTCAGGCTAGCAGCCAGGCAGTAAATCTGCAAACCTGCTATATAAAAAAAAATCAAGACATTTCTTGTGAGTTATTTCAAAAGAACTGACTATGTATACATACTTAATCGATTACTTGTAGAGAACCAATGAGATATCCCTTAATTTTATTGTTTATTCACTGATAAAATCAAAGACATACTATTATTCATCGGGTATTTCTTTAGAAACTGACTACATAATTACCAATACCTTGTCGGTTCTCATTCAATAACTGACAAGGAATGGTCAAGAGAAACCATTTTTACTACATAATTAGTATTATGTCATTATTTTTGTTTTAATAACCAATGAGGAAAGGTCAAGGGAAACTATTTTTTATGCATGTTCCATGTTAACTTATCAGTTTGCTATAAAATGTAGCCAACGACATATATGTATATCGCCAATTTCTTTTTTCCAAAATAACAGACAACATATGTCCTGAGTTTCAGTGTCACCCACTTGGTCATCAGTTTATAATCGACAACATATGCCAAAAATAACCAACGAGATATCCCACATCTAACTACTGCTTGTTTGTATGTATGATTTTATGAATGCTTGGATACTTAGTTACTTGTTTGAGTTATTGTTCTTATGAATGTTATTTTAATATTTGGTTATATCTTGACAAAAACATAACATATAAAATCCACTATATAACCTTGTGTACCTACCCAAATTCATAGGGTAAGTGCACAAGGCATGACTGAAATAGGGTTAGCTTGTTGACTTTGGTTTTGAGGTCCATCACATATAAATAAGGTGAAAATAAGGATTTTGACCTCAAATGCCCTCACATACCCTTTTGTTGGAAGTTGGCCAAAGGTCTAATCTTGATATCATGGATCGTGCAACCTAAAACATGATTTTATAAAAGAATGTCATTTAAAGTGTTCTCGTCTTGTTTCTATTTCTTGCTAAATATAGTGTTTCTAGCCAAACAATTTTTATACTACTCTTAAGTTTCACTTACGTGCTATTTCATAGCATACTTAATGCTTTAACATTACTATATTTTTTATCAAATTTTTAGCTGCCAAACATAGATATTGTGAAACTACTATATGAAATGAAACACTAATGAGATATGCTTGAAATAAAAATGGGTATATATCTCTATCTCCATAATGTATGTTGATGTCTATGTTGGTTATGTTTTGTCTTTAATATATACAAACTATGTTCCATTCTAGGGATGGATGCCCGAGTCCACTCGCCTTTGGTTGTGTAGTCATTAGTAGTTTGGATTTTGGGTAATAATCAATTCCACAAAAAATGGTACCAGAGCCACACATACGCCTCTATATTTGTTTAAGGCATAACACACACTATGAACCTATGGAAAAACCAAAATCCATAATGGTGAAACTAGGGCAATAAGAATGGTGCAAAATGTGGAGGTTCTGGCTAGTAATCACCTCCTATCTACCTAGTTGTGATGGATGAGGCTCATCTGCACACCTACCTACCCAAAGTGGATTTAATATTGGACTATGTTTCCTCCCTTAAATCTTAGAGAGTCTTCTATGCGAGTATCACCTCTTGAATAACTACCCTAAGCCACCCAAGTAGATGATGAACAGTCAATTATCTCATCTTCTCATGTGATTCCTCTCTCATAATAACTAATCACATGACTTCTCAATTTTGGGTATCTTATGCATGGGGAGAACTAAAAGTCGTGGAATTTGTCAATATTGATGATAATGTGATGATTTGATCTTAAATTGAAACCCTATTTTGACTTATGAAAGTACCCTTGAAAGTGATGTGCTCATGTGTAACACCTAGGATCATATAAACTCAATTTCACCATCAGTACTATGTGTCTTCTATGTTTGAGGTAAACCACCAAAAATCCTATATGTGTTTAATTAAGGTGGAACTCTTGTTTTACACCTCATGGTAGATGAAGTCCCAATTGACTGAACCTATGTTGCCCCTATTTTTTACTAAATATCAAACATGATTAAGAAAATCTCTCCCTTTTGATATGTATCATGCCCCATACATTGATATGATTGTGTCTTTAGACCCCCTAGGTCATGATGGGAAGACTTATTACAAGAGGTAGATCTTTATCCACTACTATGCCTCTTTATAGGGCTCAATATTGAATAATGTAAATCATACAAAGTCTTAACCATACACTATTATGCTCCAACTCTTGAGTTACCAATTTGACTTCTTTATTTCCAAAAGACACCATTACCTTGATCTTGGAAGGAGGAGAGGGCAATTATGACCTTGATCTTGCAAAATGTTAAAATATGGCTTCCCTATTATGACCTTGATTGTTGACCTCATGAAGTACGATTTGATAATGGATACTCTCCTTATTTTGAAATCCTTGATGGTTCATGACTATGGGGACTAATGTTATAGATTAGGGTGGTATTGACTTATGTACCATAAACCCTCTTCATATCCCTATTGTGATTGCCTCTAAACTTTCACCTTGTTATTTATTAAGAGTTGGAAATGTAACCCCTTCCACTCAGTTTTAATTTCTAGACCTAAGTCTCTAAGTCAAATTCATGATGATAGTAATATTCCATATTGAAATCTTTATTTGATGATAAACTTGATCATTATGATGTTGAGTGTAGTTGGTGGTTAAGGTTTCTAGAAGGGCCAAGGTCTATATCATTCATCAACCTCAAATACTATGATGGTGAAATCAAGAAATGCCGCTCAATTTTTGTTTATGGGTGAATGATCACACATATGGTCTATGCTGGAACCTATACCCTAGGTTTGAAAATTTTGGATATATAAATTTTGACTCTCAATATTCAATTTTTGAAATCTAGGCTCAGTACCATGGATCTTGAAATCTTTTTGACTTCTATGATCACCCTATTGAGATCTTGAGATCATCCTCAACATATGCCTAATGGATTTCATATTCCTAGACTTTGGAAACTCGAAATGATATGTATGTTGAACCTCAATTTATGAACTAGGGTCTAGCTCTCATAAGGTCTAGGGTGGGACCTTAAATCGACTTTGAACATGGAATCACGATATTGAATTATGATGTTTGTCTTGGAATGGTGAAAAAAAATCTAAATCATGGATGTATACCCCACCTAGGCCAATGTAGAGGCTAGCACATTGATAATGAAAGGCATGACTTACTCATGATTCTAAGAGTCATATTTGTTTGACCTAAAATGTAAACTCTCCAAATTTGTGACTCTGATGACCATTATAATATGGTGATCTATGTGACTATGATTTGATCATGATATTCAATTGTTTGATTTTGGAACACGTTTGACATTGAAAGAGAGGATTATACCTTATTAGATTACCAATATGGTTTGTAACATAAAATATGAATTCCCAATCTCAATTAAAGGGTTGTATTAATTTGTATGGACAAAATTCCTTTTGAGGTGGGGATAATGTGATGTCTTGGATTTTCCTCTCTCCTTATACATATGCCTTATATCACCACATTACACTAAATTCTCACTCTTGCCTTCAGTTCATTAATGTATGTGTTAGGATGCGTGTTTGAATCTTTTTACCTTTACATGACATGTGAATTTTGTTGGATCTATGACCTCAAGAGGAGGGTGGTGAATAGAGCTAAAAATACTTAAACAAAACACATTGAACCTTCAAGATATTTGTGAAACGACATTTCTATATCGATAAGAAAGGGAGAGAGAGATTTTACACACACTACAAGAAGACTAGGATGTATAGTGGTTCTGACCTCCAAAATAGGAGATGTACATACACTACCTAGAGGGGGTCAAACTCTAGGATTTTCAACCATGTCACACTTCTTATATTCCATTATAAGTGTTACATACCACCCTTTTCAAGGTTAAGGGTAACTAGCCTTTCCTTTGAGGACAAGCTACAAATGTCTTACCTATCCATGACCAAGAGTCTTGTACCTTTCAAAGGACATACATACTCTTGCAAAGAGCCTCTTTCCTTCACCAAGGACTTACCTACTCTTGCAACAAGTCTTCCACCTTTAACGAATTACCACTCTTGACTTGGATCTTCAGCCTTCTTCTTCACCTTCACCATGAAGAAGCTTTCACTATGTTGCTAGAGAGAGGTAGGAAAAAGGAGTGGAGAGCTTTACAAAATGTACATCAAGCAACTCTCTTACAAGGATCCTAACTCAGTCAATTGGATGTAGATTGGTAGATAAGCTTGAGAGAGAAATAGGGGCTCTTGGAGGAAAAATCACTCAACTATAACAAGGGAGCATATAGGCAAACTTGGAATGAAGTCCAATAGCACTTATTTATAGCTAAGGTTTCCTACTAGCCAGTAGAGACACTTAGAAACAAATTCTATCCATTTTACGTGTTCCAACATATATAATTTTGAGTTTTGCAATACTCTAATGGCTAGAAACACTTTTCTGCACTTTACCGTACAGTGTTGTCGGCTGAGTTACCTTTTGGGAAACTCGACTGATGATACTATATGACAAAACAACTTGAAGTTGTTGGTCAATTTTATCCTGGATGAAACTTGATCGATGGCTTTAATTTGTTTTGCTAGTGCAGGGTGTTGGTCGATTTGTCACTAGTACAATCTCAGCTGACACTGAGGATTTCCAAGAGACATAAGGGATGACGGCGAGTTGTCACCAGGACAAACTCAGCCAACTATAATGACTTTTGAAAATCCTCTAAAAGTGCTTAAATATTCAAATTAAGTGCTCTCAATTTTTAGTAGCTTATTTACAAGTCATACATCCAATAAAAATTATTTAGAACATGATTCTAATAGATATTGCCTATTCCACAAAACATGCATTTGCATTGATTTTGACTTGGTTTCAGGAAAACTAGGATTGGATAATTTCATATTCTTAATGTATCTAATACTTGAAATTGATCTCAAATAGAAAAAGTATATAAATATGAATGGAATGCTTAAAGAATCATCAAAATAGGGACTATGTAAACTTCTAGGTCGACAACATCCAATTTGACAAGAAACTTAGGAAGACCTAGGTTACACATCACCCTCTTCCTTCCTAATTTGTTCTCATTCATGTATCTCTATCTACCCTAATATTGTGCTCATAGTGTAGAGAGTTCTCTGGAGATAAGACGAGTTGGATATGGTCTTTTGAATTTTGGGATCTTGAAATCCAATTCCGTACCATTTCTAACCTAATTTTAGTCTTAGGTCATCCCCTTTCAGGCATGGACTTGTGTGTTGGCATGTGTGCCTATTCTTCCTTCTCCTTTCATCTTCCACCCCCAGGCCATTGTCGAACCTTGGATATTCACACGCCTTGGATCATGCCCTAATCTAAGGGTTGTGAAGTCATCCCCTTCATCGGGTCAAGCACTACCATGAGTAGTAGTTTTGCAGCCACTACAATGTCTTGAGTTCTCACTTGGGTGTCCTTGACTCATTTTTGATCCCATCAAACTCACGCCAAGCACCAATAAGGTGTGGAGAATCCCTGGGAGGGGTAGATTAGAGCTTTCCACACCTCTTTTATCTCCTTCAACGGTTGTCACCATTTCCCAATCCTTAATACTCACTTTGTCTCCCTACATCATCTATAAATTCTACCCTTAAACCTGCTAGACCTTCTTCTTGGCTTTTTGTTTCTTGAGCTAGCACTTAACACCCCTCCATATTCCCCTTTTTGGTAGCACCACACCGTACACTAGGGTTTGGGAACCCTATCATGGGGAAGAAGACGATGTGTAGGGCATTGGATTGAGGGAAAATGACCCCGATCGTGTATCCTCACACACATCACTTCTTCTCTTTCATGCTCTATCACCCTTTCCCTATCTTTCTCTCTCTATCTTGCTCACCTTATCTCTTCTACATGGACGTAAAATAGCCTACAGAAACACATCATATGGCTCATGGATGTGTGTTTTCTCGACTTGCATGGTAGAGTCTGCCTCAACTGGCTTGGGGGTGCTCTAAGCCACACTCGGCCTCCCACAAATGCCTGCAAATGTGCCATTCCATTGATCGCCTCCTACAACAGGTGCAATCATGAGCTTCGATGTCCTCATATGAGGGCCCATGAAGGAACCCTCAACCCATTGTGGTCTGATTAGGGTAAATCCCTCCTTAAATCTCAATATAAGTGTTGATCTTTAAATTCTCATAACTTCCTGACACTAAAAGAAGATTCAATACTATAATATATCATTTTAGTTATAAACACATTATCTATCAAATGAGACAATATCTCTTTCTAGTTTTTCATGACTTTTCCTTGATTTAGTAATGATGATGCATGTGTGATCTTTTTATTATTAATCAGCCGCAATCATGCACTGCATGTACCATTTGTGATCTTTAGTTATTTAAATCCCCTAAAATAATAAATTTTAGCTTGTTTTATTGTGATGTTGTCTTGGACCATATAAATGCATCCAGAATATCATATTAACCTTATTTGACTGCCTTCGACCTAAATGTTACTCATTTATGTTCATACATGCTATGACTTGATCAGCTTTAAGACTTAAGCTAAATTTGCCATCATAAAATCTTTTCATCTAGAAATCAATAAACTTTATGTTGTTATGTGATATAATCTACTAAGATCTTACGCCTTGTATGATGAGTACCTCATATGATGTAAAAACTCATCTTTGTACACTCTTTGGACCTAACATATTGGTGCACTGAGTTTTATTCACTTTTCACATGGTATTTTTTTATGTATTCCATGCATTATTGCTCATTTTGACATTATTTATGAATCATTTATTGTTCTTAACATGTGAAACATTATTGCATCAAATAATGAGTATTTTCACTGAATTATGGCAATTTATCATATTTTATTTGGACTTATGTTGGTTTCTCCTCATTTTAGGTAATTTTAGCACCCACAAGGCAACTTGGTGTGATCGACATTAAAGTTGGTAGTACCGACTAGAGGTGAAAATCCAATAGGGAACTTAAAGAAATCTCAGTGCTATCAAGACACAACTCGTTTCTATTGAGACATGGTCTAATGCCACCAAAATGTTAAGTCGGTGCAACTGATTTGTGTTCCAAAGAGCAACAGTAGCTAGGATTTATCAACTCGATGCTATCAACACCCAACTCGGTAGTGCTAACATTCATAAGCAGAATAAGTCTCAACTCACAAAATGGAAACTTGGTGCTACCGACCCACCTGTCGGTAGTATCGACACACGACGTGAAATTTGAGTCAGCCAATGACTTTGTGCCACTGACATCCATCCGGTGGTACCAACTTTACGTGACTAGTACAAATTGAAGATCAATCTAGATCTAATGAGTGGGACTTAATGATGGCACGTGTCCTACTTATGACCTAAGAGAAGTTCGACCAAACCTAAGAATCATGTTCTATTTTATTGCAACTGAGCACACAACCAAGAGAGGAGGAGACAAAGGAGACATTCATGTCCCAGACAATTTGAGCACCTTCGAAGAGTAGATTTGTAGTTGGAATGTTGCGGATCGAGATATTTGCCAAAGGGGATCTTCTAGATTGGTTTCTCCAAATGTTTACATTAGTTTTCTATGTTTATCATGCTTTCTCTTTTCTCCTCCATGTGTGAGACAATAGAAATCATGAGGAGCTAATCTCCTTATTCCTTAGGACCCAGGAGTAGCCTAGTATTAAGTTGTAATTGACTTCCATGATGTAATATAATTATTTGTTTTAGTTTTGGACTTAAATCTATGATTGCTTAACAAATTGCCTATGATTGATCATCAAAGTTAATTTATTAGACTATTAATTCCTTTGAAAGAGGGATTAAGGGTTGTAAAGTTCATAGATTTATGTAGCTTATATCCTAGCTTGGGAGAGGGCTTACGGTTTTGAAGGATATAACCCAGAGGTATTGCTAATACACCTAGCTAATTCCTAAATCGTTATGGGAGTGGGATTTGTCGTAGTATAGGTAGTGTATTACACTGCAAGAGCAAGTAATACTTGCTATAGGTCCTTAGTCTAGGGTTAAGGGTAAATGTTTATTAATGAAATGGAGTTAAATGTGATGTATACCATGGTGATATAATCTTAAGGAATCTAGCAATTTGTGACCACAATCCCCTTAATTTAGTTTTCAATTCATGAAATTAGTTATAATCAAACAACCAATCACCTTTTCCTTAGGCCTATAGAATTAGGTCATAATTAGTAGTAGTCTCTGGAGTACGTTTCCCTAAGGTTGACATCTGGGCCTCGTAGGCCTATACTACTTGATGTGTAAACTTGCATTTTGCACACATATCTTAGGTGTGTCAAGTTGTTGGCACCATTGTTGGGAAAACAATAACCCCAACATTATGAGTCTTGTGATCGATCACTCTAGGCCATTTTCTTTTCTTTTGATAAATTTTCAAATATTTTCTATGAAATTGTGCAATTATTGAAAATCTTTTGTTTAGTGACAACTCACTAGTATTCAATTTCTCATGCTTGAGTATTATATTCAGGTATTAGTGCATGGTTCATACTAGAATTACAAATTATGGAGAGTCTACTCCGTCTAGTATTGGATAGGAGGAGATATTTCATAGGGCATATGAGTTTGGAGCTTCATCTGATAAGTTCATTCTAACTCCACCACCTCAGACAGATCAAGCACAAACAATAGACATGGATCCTAACAGTGAAGAGCATGTTGGAGCTGAGCTTAAAGAGCAGAATTTTCGGGAAACGATCAAGGCATCTTCGGTCATAGCGTAGTTAGGGTCGATTAAATGACAATCAACCAACATGGGTAGCTACAAGATAGACCTCGGGCTAGTAGCATTTATTATATCCCAATCATTTCATGTCCATAGTATGGAGGACCCAATGGCACACATTAATGGCTTTAGGGAGAGTTGTGATATGTTGAGAATCGATAGGGTCCCAGACATAGTTTTTTACTTGAAGTTGTTCTCCTACTCATTGTCAGACAAGGCAAAATCATGGTTTCTCAATCTTCCTTCTGAATCCATAGAAACATGGGATGAGATGATAAATGCTTTCTTTGAGAGGTACTTCCCGCCACAGAAGACATATGACTTGGTCGAGCGAATCTACAATTTCAAACAACATGTCAAAGAGACCTATTCAAAAGCATGGGAGAGATTTCATAACATGCTAAGAAAGGTTTCCCGTCATGGGATTGATATTTATGGCTAGGAAAAGACATTTTACTATGGGCCACACAAGGGGGAGAGAACTTCTCTTGAAAGTGCAAGAGCAAGTTTCTTTCTGAACAATAAAGCCACAATGTGTCACGAGATAATAAAGAATATGGCAAATAATCAATCTTGGGGAGAAGAGTGTGACTCACCAATGATCATCAAAAGTGTTGTGGAATCAAAGGAGATCGTCGTGTTGAATGAGAAGATGGACAACCTCACAAGGAGATTTGATCAGAATTATGGGACCTCATCGAGAGGTGAAGAGGAAGATTGCATGTATATGTGGAAGTAGAAAAACTAAGGCAAGAGAAATTACACATTGAGGAAGGATCCCAAGTTCTCATGGAAAGATCCTAAGAATTTTCAACTAGATTCATCACGGGTGCAACAACCCAAATAGCAACATGGAAATATATCTTAGTAGTACCAGTAAGATAGGGTTCCCATCAAGATAGACCAGCTAGAAGACATAATGGGTAGGTTGGTGAATTAGAATGAGGCACTCTTGGACCAAATAAAGAGAGAGCAGCAGAATCAAGGGGCACAAATCCATAGCATAGAAAATCAAATTTCTTAGCTAATAGCAGAAGTAGCATCCCTTAAGAAGCCCAATTAGCAAGAATTTCTAGGTAACACAGATATTCCATCCAACAATCAACCAGTGAAAGTAGTGCTTCTTTGCAATGGTAAAGTGTTGATGAAAGACCAAAATGAGGCTCCAGAGAAGAAAACCACCACAACTGACATAGGGGAGGTGATAGAGACTATTCCCCTAGAGAAATCAGAGGATGCCACACCACATGAGGAGAGCTTAGAGAGGAGTCAACTAAACAGAAAGATAATAAGAAGGATTCTAACATTCCACCTTGTTAGTAGAAAAGTAGGACTTTACTACCATTTCCTAATAGCTTCAAGGCCAAGAAGATTGATCAATAGTTCAAGAAATTTGTAGACACATTCAATAAACTCCAGATCAACCTACCGCTAATCGGTGCTCTTGAGAAAATTCTTTCATATGGCAAGTTCTTAAAGGATATTATCAACAATAAAAGGGGGATAGATGATTTTGATGTTGGTGTCTTAAAGGAGGAAGTCAATGCACTAATACAAAGAAAATTTCCACAAAAGAGACATGATTTAGGGTGTTTCAACATACCATGCTACATTGGCAGGGTAAACTTTGGAGATGCACTTTGTGATTCCAAGGCAAGCATCAATCTAATATCATTGAATACTTTCAAGAAATTGAGACTCAAAGAATCTAGGAAGAGTAACATGACTATGAAACTGGCAGACAACTTTGTGGTGAGATCCATTAGCACATGTGAAGATGTACTTGTAAAGGTTGAAAATTTTATTTTTCCAACAGAATTTTTTTGTCATGGAGATGCAGGATGACTATGGCAATGAAATACTTTTAGGCCAAACATTCTAAGCCACATCATACATCATTTTAGAAATAGGGAGAGGAACAATGACATTGGAGATCCAAGATGGCAAAGCTACCTGATTATTAATTGTTGGACAAGGAAAGAGCACAATGACACGTGATGTAGAAGTTGGGTAATTTGTTGTCACTATTCTTAGGAAAATCATTTTTAGATATGGCTCATGTCATGACAAAGGTGGACAAGGGTACTCTTGTTGTAGGCATAATGGAGCTTGCAAAAAAAATTTCTTTGACTAAAGTTGTAAAGTATCATGATGATCTAAAGGAAGAGGAGTGCCTGATGACAGTGGTAGATGTGGTGAATTTTGCAATGTTGTAGACATATCCACAGCAACAATTAGAATCTTGTCTCATGAATTTGGTGGATGACTACACCCATTATTACTTACTAGAGGAGTGTGTATTGTTTCTAAAGACCTTTTCATGCTTCTACACAAGACATTATGAAGACATGGGACCACCACTGCCTCCATTAGTCCCATCTCTATAGTGTCCTCCTGAGATGGAATTGAAGCCACTACCACGACATATAAAGTACACATTATTGGAATTGGATAACAAATTATCGGTGATAATTTTAGCAGTACTAAGTGTGAAAGAGGAATATCAACTACTCATAGTTATGAAGAATCACCTGGCTGCATTTGGGTGGTCCATTGTAGACATAAAAGGGATCTCCCCTATTTTATGTCAATACAAGATGCAGATTGAAGAAGGAGAAAAACCTATAGCACAACCTCAATGGTGGCATCTAAACCCAATCATTACAGAGGTGGTAAAGAAATAGGTAGTTAAACTTCTATCAGAAAGTATAATTTATGCTATCTCTTATTCTAAATGGGTTAGTCCTACACATGTTGTTCCTTAGAAAGAGGGAATCACATGTTGGTATGCTATGCCTAGAGAGCCATTCATATGATGATTGACATGGAATATAACATAAACAGTTTGATTACTAAGAATAAAGGCAAGCTTCCAATTCATTCTATTTCACTCAATTATGATATAATGAGGAAATATGATGAATGTCTGAAGAATGACAATATCAATGATGTATCTCTTCAAGTACGTGACTTGAACAATGAGACCATATGGATAAGAGTGTGTACATTTTTTTATGTCCCTTGTCGATTGTTACTGTAGAAGGCATATAGACACTGGTAACACTTAAGACTAGAGTGTGGGTTGGTTGATGACAGAATCTCATTAGTCATGAAATGATATATCAAACCAAGCACCCAAATACTTGTTAGAGAATAATGTATCAGACAAACTCACCTTGAGAGTGACACATGGAACATAATTGGTGGTCATAGTCATCTCTCATAGTGAAGGTGGTGATTGTGATTCTTAGACCTGAAGTCACTACACTCATCACATGTTTTTTGGTATACTTTGACATCATCAAATGTAACCCTAAATAAGGATTGCCATAAAGGTGATGATCGGGTAGATGTAACACGTGGGGACTAACTGTGAGTGATGTAGATGGGATTTGTCCCTCCAACTAGAGTTTGATATCATGGCCACTTGATAAGTGAGACTGAGAAATGCATGAGCATGCACATGTGAGTCAATATATGATATTGAGGTCACATATATATCTCAGGTAGTTTTCTCTAGTTCAAGGAACATGGATTGAACATTGAGAGGATGATGATTCCATGCCTCAAGTTCATTCTAGATATTAGAGATAAAGGAATCATACAATCATTGTAACACCTTACACAGATTGTAGGTTGAAGTTGTTATCCAACTTTCCATTCACTTACGTAGCACATATGTGCAACTAGGCACCACTCTTTACTTGTGATGTCATAAGCTAGTTATGGACATTCACTGTCAACGTGATATGTGATCTATAGGGTCACACACATTGGAACTCATCTAGAAGAGGAGTTTGAACATGAATGATGATTGGATTGATTACTAAAGTGTTTAGGTATTCAATTCAAGCAACAAATCATATGACTAGACTGCCAACCGATCAGTTCAAGTGTTGAGATGACCGTTTGGAGTGTTAGGTTGATTATAAATTGAATTGGATGAGTTATGTATGAATCGGGGCACCAACCGATTGGATCACTGGGTGAACCGATCAGACCAGGTTGACGATTGGCTCAGTCATTTCAACTAAAGGTTCTAGTGACTTTCCAAATTTGTGAGAAAAGTTGATTGTTTCACTTGCTCAATTTGATTGGTGTCAGGAATTAATGGTTAGCATTAATTGGAAACGAATTGCCAATTCATGTGCAATTGGAAAACATGGCAAAACAACCAATTCATGTTGTGAACTAATGGACTCACATGTGAACCGACCAATTCAGTTGCCAATCGACTAGTTCAACACTCGTAGGTTGTGAAAATTTGTGATCTTCCTATCCCTTCCACTCCCACACAGACTGGGAACCCTAACCCTAACCCCTCCTATAAATAGAGGGGCGCTAGGGGATTCCCAAAACATAACTCAATTGCCTCTAACAATTATCATCCCCTCTAGTTGTGGTAACCAATAGAGGGCTCGGGAAAGCTCTACCCACTAAAGGGAGGGACAACACGGGAGAAACAATTGTCAGAGATAAAGTTGGTGACTAGTACCCCAACAGGAGGGATGACTCCTTCCTATCTGTGCTACTATACAATAAGAGGTCTGGTTGGTCCGTGTGGACTTCTCTAGAGGCAAGGAGGCCTTTTCCGATCGCTAGGAGGGCAACATTAGTTTGCAATCTGTAGTGAGATCATAGGAGCCACTACAGATGTCGTTTGAGTCTGTTGTTTGTGGTGAAGACCATGAGCTGCACAAACACCGTCCAAGAGTAACTAGAAGATAGTTGCATTGCAATGATTTGAAGTTGCTAGACTTGCTCCAGGACTAGGTCTAAACTCATTTAACCATCCTTTCCATTACATAGTTATTGACGCGACCTTGTTTTTATGGGGATACAAGTAGTAAAACTTTTTGTTTCTACTATATACTATGATCTGGTATTTCCTGACAGTGGTATCAGAGCCACATCAATTTATTATGTTTTGGGATAATTGATATGATTGGATTTTTTGATTTCATCTATATATGCAATTTACACGCATTTCCCTAAAATCGGTTATGGTGGTGGATGTGTAGCATGGTTATGGCCAATAACCCAAAATTTGTGTGTGGTTGGATTGTTTGGTTTTATTCATGTTTTAACTTGATTTGCATATCGAACCTCTACCTCCTTCTTCCCAATGTAAAGTTAATTCTTTCCTACCTTTGATCCCCTCAAATGTAACTTGAGGTTTCTCTCTACCATGTAATAAGTTCATTAGCAATAGGATAGTTTCCTTTCTTGCAACAATGAAGAAGATGATCATCGCCAAACAAGCAAATCAGTTCATGAGATGAGCGGACTGGATAGAGGACCAAGGAGGACTGACCACAAAAGCAAACTGACCAGATGATGGAACCAACCGACCATCTAGAGGTGTCTAGACATTGGTTGGATAGGAGGCCAATCGATTATTTAGGAGATCAACCGATCGGCCAAGAGGCGAGACGACCGGTTCAAGGGTTGAACCGATCAACCTGGATTGGTAAGTACATATATACACCAATAGAAGGTTCATGCATGTGATGTGATGTTGATCTAGGTGGTAGTAATTCCTTGTGGATCTAAGGAATTATAGTTGACATGTCCATAACCATCATTTTTTGTTTTATATTGCATGTTTATGTTGTGGGATATAGCATGTATATGATATGTACTATATATGTGGTGATTGGATATAGTATATATATATATATATATATATATATAGTATATATATATATATATATATATATCCCTCAATCAAATTATATTAAGTATAAGATGCTTTCCATTAGAATCACACATGAAAAGCTTGATCGACCAAGCGTGGGCATACTAAGGATGGTGCACCATCTATCTCATGGAAGTGTGATGGTAATAGTGTGGGTCGGCTAAGCGGGGTGCATTATCATTGTGTCATCTTTTGGGTCGGGCTTAATTGTGTGGTCTTAATGAGATTAAGCACCAAAAGCATACATATAACTATGGCAAAGAGTTGCTCATAATATCTATACAAGAATTACATATGATGCAATTGCAAATGTTGCCTACCTTAAAGACTGATTATGGATGTTAGCGTTGGCCAGGTAATAATTGAATTATTTTGATCTTGGCTCATTAGAAATTGTTCGCTGCAATTAGAAAATTGAGTTTTTGACAAAAATGCAAAATTCTTTTGTAGAATCAAATGGTGACAAACAACAGTCACTTTTATATGTGATCAGTCCTTAAGAAGGACAAACTAAATGGGAACAACTTTCACAACTGGTTTAGGACATTAAGAATCATTCTCACACATGATATCAAGCTCTATGTCCTAGAAAAACCAGAGCTAGATGAGCCCCTTCCCAATGCACCAAGGGATGATAGGGATGCTTACAAGAAGCATATCAAAGATGCCATAGATGTCAAGTGTCTAATTCTATGCTCCGTGAACTATGAGTTGCAGAGGTAGTATGAGAACATGGATGTGATTGAGATGGTCACACATCTCAAGAACATGTTCCAGGATCAGACAAGACAAGCAAGATATGATGTCTCCAAGGCGATGTTCAAGTGAAACATGGCAAAAGGAGATTCAGTAGGTTCCCATGTACTCAAACTCATTGGATATGTGGAGAACCTGGCCATAGTGGGATTCACCTTGGGTCAAGAGTTGACCACTGACATGATTTTGTAGTCCCTACTAGAGTCATATAGTTAGTTTGCCATGAACTACAACATGAATGACTTTGACAAGCCATTTACAGAGTTGTTGAGAATGTTGAGAACAGTTGAGGCACAAAAAAAGAAAGACAAGCCCAAGTATATAATGATGATCAATAAGAGTAAGGGGAAGTCTAAAGTCAAAGGCAAAGATAAGAAGAGTTCTAAAGCTATCCAGAATCCCAAGTCTTCATACCTCAAGGCAAAAAGAGGAATAAGGAAAGGAGGCAATTGCCACCATTATCACCAGTATGGACATTGGAAAAGAAATTTCCCACTATGGTTAGAGGAATTAAAGAAGAAGAAGGAAGGTGATGAGGCCTCCACTTCAGGTAAAAACATTATGAGATAAATTTGATTACTCCTTCGTCTTGGTGTGTGATACCACATAGAGATCTGACATACATGATTTGCATGATATGAAAAGGAGTAAAACCTTCAAGAAATGACAGAGATGGACAAGGTGGAGCAAGAGTTGTTGAAGCTTTAGTCTATTTTTAAATTTATATTAGCCTAATGGGCATGTAATAGAGTTAGTTGAACTGCTATTTCATTATTCCAACAAATAGAAACATTTACTGTATGCATCTTGTATGATAAGGATGGTAAATCAATAAAGTGAGTTATTAATGTTTCTATTTCAAAATATGTGATCTTGTATGAAAATGTCCAACCATCTAATGATATTATATCAAAGAATCTTAAGATGAATGTTTATAAAGTAAATACAAATTTTTTATAATGGCTAACTCAAACAATCTTTAGCATAGTCATATAATGCACATATGTAAGAAGTGCATTACTAAAATCCATATTGATGGTTATCTAGACTCCTTTGGTTATTGAACCAATAAGAGACATGCAAATCTTAAATATGAGTAATATGACACAACACCCTTTACTATAGGTAGTGGGAGGATTAGCATTCTATTCTACCTTATACATATTGATGTATGAAGATCTTATGAAATAAATGCTAAAGGTGGCTGGTAAAACTTCATTGCATTAACTAAGAATCTCAGTTAATATGTGGATTTGTATTTGGTGAAATATGAACATAAATCTCTTAAAGTATTCAAGAAGATTATAAATGAAGTATAAATTTGACAAAAGTATTAAAAAACTTTGATATGATCAAATGTTGAAATAATTTACATCAATAGTTCAAGGACCTTCCGAAAAGGACTGTGATGATATATCACAAAGTCAAATCCATCTCAACATGATGATGTGTTAGGATGAAGGAATTACATCATGATGGGTCATGATATGATTGTCATAATAAATTAATTTTCTAATTTATCCATAAATGTATATTTTACACTAAACCAATGTACCATCAAAATGGTTTAAAAGACATCATATATGATATGATACAGGAATGTCCCAATATGTCTTAAGGATAGAAACCTATATAAAGAAAGTAGTTTCTTGAAAAGGTTTATCGAAAATCATGATTGTTGAACAGTGGTATTAATCCCAATCCAACAACAAAGTGTTTGTTGATTGGATAACTAATTTCCAAAAGAATCAGTGGGAGTAAAAGTAGAACTTAAAGGGTTCCAGGTCAACAAAGAGGTACAATGAGAACATGTGAGAATCACAAATTGTTGCAGAATCTCAGGTTGCTCATGTAACACAAATCCTCATATTTCTAGTAGAATACATTTGATATTGAAAGGATTGTGAATTTAATACTTGAGATAGGTTGATCATGAGAGATGAGCCAACAAATCAACTAAAAGCTATTGAGAACCATAATCTGAGAAATGGCTTAATACCATTATGGAGTCCATGTATACTAACAAGGTATGACCTTTCTAGTGCTACTTAAAGGGGTAAGACCCAAAGGATGTCAAAGGGTTTTGTTGCAAAAAAAACCAAATGGATAACATGAGAGGACATATTGGTTTGAAAGGTATTCAATTAAACATGAAAGAAATTCATTTACCAATTGGCATGCTTGTTATTGCAGCTAGAATAGACTATGAGATTTGGCATACGAAGTTTAAAACCACATTCCTGAAAAGGAATGTTTGAAAGGGTGTGTAAGTGACACAACCTAAAGGTTTTATAAACTTCATGGATGCAAATAAAAGTCTATAATCTACAATGTACAATCTTGGGATTGAAACAAGCATCTCAAAAATGAGATCTTTTACTTGATAAGATAGTCAAAGAGTTTGACTTGGTACAAGATAAAAGATGAAATATGTGATTATAAAAGATTTAGTGGAAGAATATATGGATATTCCACATGAGGAATAATATCTCAATAATATTGAGACCTGGCTCAAAAAACACCATCACCAATGAAGGATTATGTGAAACAACCTATGAGACATGGATCAAGATATATAGAGATAGTTCTTGAAAGTTTCATAACCTAAAATTGAGCGCATACAATAGCAAGATGTTGAAATAGTTCAACATAAAGAATTCAATGAGACAGAATCTAGATTAGTCTGTCATGAACCCTAAGTTCCAATTCTTGTAAAGAATGGAAATGACATGAGTGAGATGTCATATGTTGTAGCAATGGATCTATCATGAATGTTATAAATGTGCTTATCCCATGTAATCTTGTATGTATTGGACAAGACAAGATGATATTAATTTCAATAAAAGTTGTTGGAATGTCATCCATTAGTACTTGTGAAGTACTTAAGGATAAGTTTCTAGAGCATAGAAACAAGGAAGGGTTGGGTGTAAAGCGTTACAGTGATGCAAGCCTCCAAAATGACAAAAGGTGATCGCAATAAAATATGATAAAGAAAAGTGTTGGAAGGGTTTTGAACTTATAGCCATTAATTCTATTCTATAATAGAGGTCGAGTATCCCAGTGCTATGAACATAAGAGTGGATGTTATATGGATCTAGAAGTTCATATAGATGAACTTAAGGATATTCTAACCATTGATGACACAATAGAGATATTGTGACAACAATGGAGCTTCTAGTTAGGTGAGGAATACCAGATACCATATTACGACAAGTTCATCTCATAGCGAAGAGATGAGAAACATGAAATATATCGACTAATGCAAAATCTTGCTAACCCGTTGGATTAGCACTTGCATACCAGAAACATGATGGAAATGTTTAGATCACTGAGAATGAGATTCGTTAGTGATTGGCTCTAAGTGCAAGTGGGAGTCTATTAGTATGGTATGCACATAGAGCCAATCATATGATGATTGATATGGCATATATCATAAAGGATTTGATTAATAAGAATAAAGGCAAGCTTCCAATTCATTCTATTTCACTCAGTTATGAGATAATGAGGAAATATGATGAATGTATAAAGAATGAAAATACTCAATGACTTATGTCTTCAAGTACGTGACTTAAACAATGAGATCATATAGAAGTTACATGTATGTACATTATTGTTATGTCCCTAGTCATTTGTTACTGTGGAAGGAAGATAGACACATGTAACACTTTAGACTGGAGTGTAGGTTGGTTGATGACATAATATCATTAGTCATGATATGGTTATCAAACCAAGCACACATATACATCTTAGATAACAGTGTATCAGACGGACCCACCTTGACAGTGACACATGGAAACCATAATTAGTGGTCATAGTCATCTCTCATAGTGAAGGTGGTGATTGTGATTCTTAGACCTAAAGTCACTACACTCATCACATGTCGTTCGGTATACTTTGACATAATCAAAAGTAACCCTGAATAAGGGTTGCCATAATGGTGATGATTGGGTAGTGTGACACAGGGATACTGATTGTGAGTGATGTAGATGGGATTTGTCCCTCCTACTAGAGTTTGATATCCTAGCCACTTGATAAGAAAGACTGAGAAATGCATGTGCATGCATATGTGAATCAATATGTGATATTGAGCTGACATATATATATCTCAGACTGTTTTTTCTAGTTCAAGGAACATGGATTGAACATTGAGAGGATGATGATTCCATGCCTCGAGTTCATTCCAAATATCAAATACAAAGGAATCATACAATCACTATAACACCTTACATAGATTGTAGGTTGAAGTTGTTCTCCAACTTTCCATTCACTTGGGTAGAACTGATGTGCGATTAGGCACCACTCTTTGCTTATGATGTCATAAGCCAGTTATGGACATTCACTGCCACATGATATGGGACCTATAGGGTCACACACAGAAATGCTTCTAGAAGAGGAGTTTAATCACGAATGATGATTGGATTGATTAGTAAAGTGTTTAGGTATTCAATTTAAGAAACAAATCAACTGATTGGACTACCAACTAATTGGTTTAAGTGTTGAAATGATGGTTTGGAGTGTCAAGCTAATTAGAAATTGAATTGGTTGAGTTATGCATGAAATGGGCACCAACCAATCAGCTCATTGGGTGAACCGATCAGCACAGGTTCAATGCGAAGATCGCTTCACCTAGTGAACCAATCAGCTTGTTCATGCCAACCAAAGGTTCTAGTGACTTCCCAAATTTGTGAGAAAACTTGATCGTTTCACTTGCTCAATTTGATTGGTGCAAGGAATTAATGTTTATCATTAATTAGAAATGAATTGCCAAATCATGTGTGATTGGGAAACATGGAGAAATGACTGATTCGTGTTGTAAACTGATCGGGTCGCATGTGAAGCGAATAGTTTTTTTTTTCAACCGACCAGTTTGGCACTCACAAGTTGTAAAAATTCATGATATTCTGGTCCCTTCCACTCCCACATAGAATGGGAACCATGACCCTAGCCCCTCCTATAAATAGAGGGGTACTAGGGTCTTTACATAATACAACTCAATTGCCTCTGACAATTGTTGTCCTCTCTAGTTTTGGTAACCAATAGAGAGCCTGAGAAAGTCCTACCCACAAAAGGGAAGGACAATAAGGGAGAAACAATTATAGGAGAGAAAGTTGGTGATTAGTACACCAATGGGAGGAACAACTCCTTCTTATCTGTTCTACTAGAACAACAAGAGTTCTAGTTGGTTAGTGTGGACTTCTCTAGAGGCAAGGAGGCCTTTTCTCGTCTCTAGGAGGGAAATGTCAGCTTGTAGTCTGTAGTGAGACCACAGAGCCACTACAGGTGTTGTTTGAGTCTGTTGTCCGTGGTGGAGATTAGGAGTTGTACAGACATCATCCACGAGCAACTAGAAGATAGTTGCATTGCAATGAGTTGAAGTCACAAGACTTGCTCTAGGACCAGTTATGAACTCGTTAAACTTTCCTTTCCATTACATAGTTATTGACGCGACCTTGTTGTTATGGGGAATATGGATAGTACATTTTTTTCCGCTACCTACCCTAATCTGGTATTTCCCAACATCACGATCACTTTGGATTTTACTAGTGGATGGGTTTCAACTAGGCTAGTGACTGGATGGCGTGTGTGCATTGACTACCATCATTTGAACGCCTCTACTTTAAGAGATCATTTCCCACTTCTATTTATAGATCAAATTCTTGAGAGGCTCTCTAGTCACTCACATTTTTGTTTTTTTATGGGTACTTGGGGTACAATCAGATTTCTATCCACTGATAGGATCAAGAGAAGTCTACCTTCACTTGTCCATATGGTACTTTTGCATATCGCCAGATGCCCTTTGGTCTTTGTAATGCAGCGTCCACATTTCAAATATGCATAATTGTAATCCTTTTGACATGGCAGAGCATTGTCTTGAGACCTTTATGGATGATTTTCAGTGTACAGAGAATCTTTTAAGGATTGTCTTGCCAGTCTGGATAAAATTTTATGAGGATATGAGGAAACTCATTTGGTTTTGAACTGGGAGAAATGCCATATGATGGTGGGTGAAGGGATTCTGTTGGGACACAAGGTGTCTAACAAAGGGATGGAAGTCGACCTGATAAAAATAGAGGTGATCGCTAAACTACCTCCACCATCATCAATGAAGGGAGTTAGGAGCTTTTTAGGACATGACATATTTGATCGATGGTTTATAAAAGACTTTCCTGATAATGCCAAACTACTCTTAGAGTTGTTAGAGAAAGATGTGGGTTTCAAATTTGATGACTAGTGTCTCAAAGGTTTTGAGGTTTTAAAAGATAATTTGATTTCCACACTCATGGTGGTGGCTCCAGATTGGACTCAACCATTTGAATTGATGTGTGATGCATCTGATTTTGTAGTAGGGGTTGTTCTAAGACAACGTAAGGATTGGGCATTGTCAGTCATTTAATACATGTCTAGAACACTTAATGATGCACAGCTAAATTATACCACCATAGAAAAAGAGCTTCTAGTTGTAGTCTTTGCCTTTGATAAAGTTAGACAGTATTTGATAGGGATAAAAATGCTAGTGTGAACTTATCATGTAGCTATTAAGTATTTATTATAGAAAAAGGATGCTAAATTGAGGCTAATTAGATGGATTTTACCATTACATGAGTTTGATATAGAAACAAAGGACAAGGCTAGAGCACAAAATATGATAGAGGATCGGTTGTATAGGTTAGAGAGAATAGATGAATATAGACTGGAGGTACCCATTGTTGAGGAGTTCCCTGATGAGAAACTTTTTACCATAAGGAACAAGGATCCCTGGTTTGCACACATAGTTAACTATTTGGCATGTGGAGAAATACTGGAGGATTAGAGTCATCAAGAGAAGAAAAGATTCTTCCATTCTTTGAGATTTTATGTATGGGACAATCCCATCTTGCTTAAATAGTGTAGGAATGGCATTCGAAGGAAGTGTGTGTCAGAGTGTGAGGTTGAGAGCATACTTGCTCATTGTCATTCCTTACCTATTGGGGGGACACCATGCTAGTGTCAGGATGGTGACTAATGTTTTATAAACTAGTTTTACTAGTTGTCTTTATTTAAAGATGCTTACAGCTATATGTGAAGGTGTGGTGCATGTCGATGGGAAGGTAACATATCTAGGAGGTATGAAATGCCTCTTAATATCTTTTAGGGGGTAGAGATATTTTGATGTATGAGGAATTTATTTCATGGGATGTTTTGCATCTTCGAATTCTAATTTGTATATCCTGCTTGTAGTGCACTATGTTTCTAAATGGGTGGAAGTGGTTCCAACCCAAACTGATGATGCATAGGTTGTGTGTAAGCTTGTAAAGGACCTTATGTTTTCAAGTTTGGGGTGCCTAGAATGATGATCAGTGGTAGGGGATCTCATTTAACAAATAGTATGTTTAGTATGGAGTGAGGCACAGAGTATAGACCCCATACCATCCCCAAACTCAAGGCCAAGTTGAGGTGTCTAATAGAGAAATTAAGATGATCCTAGAAAAGATTGTCAGCACCAACATGACTAATTGGAGCATGCAATTGAACAATGCTCTATGGGCTTAAGGATGGCATTCAAGACACTCATAGGCATGACTCTCTACATGCTATTATATGGGCAAGAATTCTATTTACTCATGGAGCTAGATAAAAAAGCCAAGTGGATCTCTAGGAAACTAAATGTAGATCTTTCTAGTATAGGTAAAAATTGAAGACTAGATCTCAATGAATTATATGAGATTAGGCTAGATGTCTATGAGATATCTAGAATCTAAAAGGATAGGACTAAGAAAATTCTTGACTACCACATTCTCCTATGGTTTTTCTAGCGGGCCAATGAGTTTTACTATCTAATTCTAGGATGAAATTGCATCTTGGGAAGTTGAAGTCCCATTGGAGTGGACCTTATGTGGTTGTCAAGGCATTTCCTCATGAAGCGGTTGAAATTAGTGACGGTGCTAAATCCCTTTTTACAAATAGACATCGACTCAAACATTACTATGGGGAAGAGATAGACCATGAGGATGAAAAGTTGAAGCACATTAAGAGATAGACCATGAGGATGAAGAGTTGAAGCTCATTGAGCTTCCTTGAGCATTAGAGTAACCAAATATCATCGAGTCTAGGACATAAAAGAAGGGTGATTCTTGGAGGAAACCCATGTTTCATTTTTTGTAATTTATTTTTCATCTAAAATTGTTTAGGAGTAACCTTCATTTTTGCATTTTGCATTGTTTTTTAGAAGTAATAAAGGTACATTGATGATTCTTGTTTGGTATGTAGGTAGATAAAAAGTCAGTACCACTGAAAAACCAGTTTGTGGCACCAACATATGTATAAAATCAATATGCAGGGCATTAAAATTTTGGTAACACCGACATGGGGGTCGGTGGCACTTACTCCTTGTTAGACATAGCGGAACAAAAATCTATAGAAAGTCGATAGTACCAACGACTAATGTCGATGGCACTGACATCATCCAGAGTGAGTTACACTTCAAGATCAATACACTGAGAGGACGTTATATCACATTGAAGAAGTTAGAAAAATGATCCAGCTCAGTACCAACAACTACAAATTCAGTGGCACTGACAAAATGATCAAGTATCAAGCTCAACTCCACTTGGTACCACAGACTACATGGTCGGTGGAACCGACACAAAATCACTTTGAGAATCAACTCAATACCGGGCAGTGACTCCTATTGAACAGAGTTTGTGGGACCAACATCAACGATAGAGCTCATTCACATCCTGCGATCAGTGGCACCGATCCAGACTAACATTCTAAAAGTTGGTACCATAGACACAAAGAAATCCATCGGTCGGTGCATCGATGGCTTCAAGATGTCATTATCAATGACTAACACCAACATACCCACATATAGAGAGAAAAGTGGGTACCACCAACCACATGTCGATGGCACCGAATCGGCACGACAGGGTGGTTCATCCCCTATATAAGGGGATGCAATGGTGGATATCATTTCACTCCCAAAATGGTCCCTTGAACTCTAGAAGGCATTCCAGAGCTCCCAAAGTCCCCAAGTCTTCATTAGGCTCTCTTTCTCAATCTCATTTCTCTCTCCAGTGTCAATGGCTTTAAGAAGACAAGCGTCGTCAGTAAGAGCATCTGAGTAGATGGTACTGAAGCCATCTAGGATGGCTTCTGTAGATGAGGACCAGAAAAATCTCTTTGCCAGTATGATGAGGATGGAGATCATACCCACATAGTATGGTGACCATGCCTTCCTCAAGGATATTGGCTTTTCTAAGAGCCTTTGCCAACATGATTCATATAAAAGAATGGAATCTAAAATGTTCTCTCCTTGTTTCTACTTATTTCCTATTATAATGTTTCTATCCAAGAAACTTTTATATCACTCTTATAATATGCTTCCATGCTCTTTCATAGTGTACTTGATGCTTTAGCAACAATATATTTTATTTATCAAATTTCTAGATGCCATATGAAAATTTGTCGTATGAAACAAAGCACCAATGAATATGCTTGAAATAGAAATAAGTTCATGTATCTATCTCCATAATGTATCTTTTTTTCCTTATTGTTTATGTTTTTCCTTTCATATATATTTATTCTATGAAACTAGGTGTCATTCTAGGGATGGAATCCTAGACCCACTAGCCTTTGGTTGTGCAACCATTAGGATTGTGGAGTTAAGGTAACAAATAGTTTTGTGACATTCACTTTATAGGTTCAAGTTGTTCTCAACTTATTCTAATTACTTGGGTAGGAATGTTGTGTTTCTAAACACCTTTGCTTGTGAGGTCATGAACACCAATCGTAACATAATGTGGGACCTATGAGGTCCACACATAAAGACACATAAGGAATTGAAGTTCACAATCAAACATACAACTAGAATGTTTTTGAATCATGTATATGCTATTTTTTTGTCCAAATGGTCTACTGGGAGAGAAGTCAGTATTCTAGATGATATGGTGTTTGATTGATTTTCAATTGACCAATAGGTCACTAGTTTGGGAAATTGGCTAGCCAGTCAAATGGGTATCCCAACTGGTGGATAGGATTGAAATTGGGAAATGATAAGGAATATGTGGGTGGATTGATTTGGAATCAAATTAGTTAACTGTAATTGGACATGGACCGGATAGTCGATAGACTGGACAGTCCACTCGGCCAGTTGAATGACCAAACCAGTCTTTGTCAGTTGATTGCATAGCCCAGTTCAGCGACTGCGGTTTCTAACAACATTCTAAGTTCAATTCTATTTTGAGTTGTGATTAGGAATGATATTGGATTTTTAGGATATACAAGCTCATGAATTTTCTATATAAAGAGGTGGACATCCAAGTGGAGAACACACAACATTGTGAAACATGTTGCCTCAAAGTTCTTCCTCTTGGAGAGAGAAAATGCATCCCAAGGATAACAACTCACATTAGGAGGAGAAGGAGAGTGAACGATGCTAGCACTTCAAAAACTCTTGATTGTTCTTCCTCTTGGATACCAAGATGGTGCATCGAGAGTTCCCACATCCACGTGGATGACGTAGACATTGAGGCCAGAGGCTTGAGAACAAGAAGCTTCTTTAAGAAGAAGACAAGGTGTTATTATGATGACAAGGCGGAAACAACAAAAACCATTTCTAATCTAGATCCAGAAGTGCAAGTTCTACACTAACATAAGACGTTTCTAGTTGATGAACAACTAGAATTCACTAAGGTATATTTTACACCCTTTCTATATTTAAAATATATTAACATTTGAAGGCTATAATAGATCCACAAAACTGAGTATCAGGAGAATTTTTATTTTTTTGTTGCACCCCCACCATAACCCAACAATGATATCAGAACCGACGTTGTATGTCTCTAGCTTCAGTTTTGATTTTGAACTAAAAATGAATTGTTGGATGATTAATGTGCAATATCTATCCATGCTAATCATCTACTATCATATATGATATGATATATCTATATTACATAAACCAATGTGATGCCTTTGAAATCATTCTATTTGGTGGATGTGGATGTGGATGTGGATGTGGATATGACAACTAGGCCATTGTGCTGATTCTTGTGATCTAGATATGTAATATGTTGTTTTTTATTGTGATCAAAATAATGTAAAATGTATATGGATTGTGTGACATGCCTCTCTCTCTACATTCTCCATGTAAGACTTAATTTTTACTATTAGAATAGGGTGATGTAGTGACATCACCAGTGGACTGTAATGGAGAGGAGGAGATAGTGAGAATCCCACATGACCGAGGAGGTCCTTGGAGGGTTTGTGATGAAGATGAAGTAACAAAACATGAAATCCAATCAGGTGATTGGCTGGTCAGTCGACTGACTGGAAAACCCTAAAAAGGTATATTTAGGGTTACATTATATGTGAATCTCTTGGTGATTTTTCTACAACATTTTATGGCTTTAGATGTTGTACTAGTTGCTATTTCTTATTATATTGCCTCTAGTGATTGTTTTATCATATGATACATAAAATCATATAAGTAATAGTGGTTTGATACATATGATTATTACATCAAATCCCTCAATATAATTTCAAAGTTGTGAAATACACATGAAACCTTGATCAGCTAAGTGTGGATATGCCAAAGTGGGGTGCACCATCTATGTCTGAGAAGTGTGACAATAAGTATGTGGGTCTACTCAGTAGGGTGCGTAGATTATTATATTGGCCTTTGGGTTGGACTTGAGTAGGTGATCTTAATAGGATTAAGAACCTAGAGGCATAAGAGGTGCCATATACTTTATAAGATGATTATATCATAGAGTTGTACAACCATATATCCAAGACTTGCATTGGATGTAATTGGTAATTGTTACCTACCAAAATAGTTAAGTTGTGAGTGATCGTTCAAAGTTGACTCATAACTTGTACTATCGATCTTATCTCACTAGAAGATGGCTATTTGTAATCTTCTAAATTAATGGTGAGGGATATTATTTTGTTAAAAGAAGTGGGTGCATTATTAATTAAATACCAAATTAATATCTTCATATTAAATGAATTCAAATCAAATTGTTGATTTGTGCAAATATTTTCTTTGTATATCTAATCAAAAATGGTAATAACAACTTCATATTGCGATCACTACTTGAGAAAGAAAAGTTGAATGGGAATAACTTTTATGACCAATATAGGACATTGAGAATCATTCTCAATCATGAGTATAAGATCTATGTCCTAGAAACAAATGAAGCCAATAAATTATGTAAGGTACAAAGGTAAATCTATTTATTGAAGCAAGAATCTAAAATCTAGAATCTTTGTTTTGAGAAGACAATCAAAGAGTTTGTATAAAAATGGAGACGAACATTGTGTGTACAATACGGTTTGCATATTATTGATGGGAAATGGCATACCTACTCTACAATTGGTTAAGACTTGGTTGGGCATTATCTTCTCCATGAAGAACTTAGGAAAAGTGTGATGCTCCAATGCCACAAAAGTGAGACTACTCAAAACAAAACTTGTATTACAAACCATGAGCTCCATTAACCACATAAGCCACATAGAGATCATAGATAAAAAAAATTCCACAAGATACCACATATTACATTATTATGCACTCAGAGTCCATACAATATTTCTCAACAATATTTTACAAATTTCACAAATTATATGACACATATTTACAGGAGGTCTAGGAACAACGCCCACAATATCTCAACAAAAAGTAACTAGTTTAAGCTTTACATATGTGGCATTACTATAGAACATGCATGAAAAAGTCTTACAACTCCTATAACTATGACTCTAGAGGCTATGCACACATGGAAAAACTCAAGAGGAATAAAGGATACTGAAAACATTACCGCCCAGACCTGAGTGCACACAAACATCTAAGACTCTATCCCTATATTATTCATCTATGGAGGAGGTGACACAAATGTCACCTACCTCTGAGATATGTTCACACAAACTTCACCCACTTTAGAACTTAGCGTTGACCTCCTCCTTGTTGATCTTCTTTGCTGCTATCGGGATAGTTCACATGCTTACCTAAAAAGAGTGGAAAACTACCAGGATGAGATCCAAATCCAAGAGGTATGATATAAAATCTAAAGCATCTAATACTTACTAGATAAATAGTTTAAAGGAAGTAATTAAATAATTAAGTACATGAACTATCAATGTACTAGGAAGTTCATGCTTACCCAACCTTTCTTGCATCAAAGTGGCATGTAAGGATATTAGACAATATATACATTTCAAGCTACAAATGAGTGAATCATTCTAAGGGCACAAGCATGTTTAGTGCTAATTCAACCTAAACATATATACTTGATGGATGAAGTATATTTTATATGTGTTAGAGGTTGATTGAGATGTACCACTCAATTAACTAGGTTGATGCTAGTAAGCCATCCTAGCCATTTGTACTAGATATAACCGTATTTAAGTTACCCTAGATATTCCCACCTAATATTAGATAAAAGTGAGGTAACATAAAAGGTGGGGATTCACTTGTCGGTCTACCAAGGATATACCATTAAAAGAGGATCCACCAAATTCAGGCATGCCCTGGGTACACAGGTCACAACGCCATATTCCATATCATAATCTCATTGTTCACACATTTCCACCAGATTGTTGACCTTTTTCGAGTCCCAATAACTATTTAAAGATGACAGGGTACAACAACCCTAATCTTATTGATATATTCACTAATATATGGATCTAAGCATTTCTCACAACTCCATGGCTACAAGATTTACTTGTTTCACTACTCCCCCTAACAACCCAGTAGAATAGATCTATGGACTCAGGTCTCTACAACTTGTGTTTCTCTTTTGATCACTAGGTTCAATGCCTATAACTACATCAACGAGAGTACAAGACAAGTTAACAAAAAAGTAAGCAGTTATGTATTAATGACTTTAGAAGATACAAAACACTTAAACATCATGACCTAACTTTTCAAGAAAGGCATGAATATATCCTACCTCTAGTTACTCTAAGACATTCCACATAAAAGTTGATCCTCCGATATAATCTAGGGTAATAGGTTCTTTGAAAACCATTGGTTGTTGTATCATTAGGTACTCATATCCAGATAGGAAGAAATATGTATTTAGGGCCCTCCTTTTTCCTCTAAAGGAGCCATTTCATGTATTCCAACAACAACAATAGTAAAATAGCTAAAGGCATGTACTTAGGACACAAATCATATAAGAACAACATATAGATAACATCTTATGGACATGCGGATCATATGTCATGATATTAAAGAGCTATTCTTTAACTTCTAAGGTCGTCAAGAACTACATCTACACCCAAGAGTAGTAGATAATCATCTTTTAACCTTAAAATGAGCATTTATGGTATCTAACTCTGACATGCAAGAAGGATATATGTTGAACGAAGCTCAAAGAATATAAAACTACCATCTTTTAACATTTTTAAGGGTTATTACATTAAGATCTTTGACATGCAAATATATAGTGGCCAATAGACAAGTCAAAGTTTATATCACTTGCCTAGCAAAGGAAGGAACAAGTTTGTGAGCAACAAAAGTAAACTTCAATGCCAAAGGCAAACTCTCAAAGATCTGCACTTCTCCCCTATGGCATTCTCTACTTCCACCAATTCATGGCCAAATACAACTAAACACACAAGGAGAAGGTGGAAATAGGGTGTAACACTCTACAACCCAAAACCCTAGAGAAAAACAACTTAGAAAATGTCTAAGAAGAATGAAAAGCCAAAAGTTTGTTAGAGGATCAGAGTGTCAAGGTTTAGCTTACTTAAATATAAGCTCAAAAATTGTATGATGACTCATCTTGCATCAGATACCATGCAAATGAGGGTAGATGACATTGGGAGAAAGGATTGATGAAAGCATAAATATCATCGGTTGTCTCAACTGATGGCATCTCGCTCTACAGCAACACCTTAAGAGTTGACTTGCACCCAAAGAATTGGGCAAACGGCCCCAAAATCTTTTGGAACTGTGGTACTCTATTAGATATTGTCTGTGATGCCTCACAATTTCATCTATGCACACTTGTGCCAATATATCTACCAAGTAGCTTGTCTTGAATAGAAAAAATTGAGCCACTTTAGTTAATATATCTACCACTACCCATATAGAATTACGTCCCTTGGCCATTCTTGGAAACCTTTCACAAAATCCATGATCATATGGTCACATTTCCATTCTGGAATTGTTTAGGGTTGTAGAGTACCTTTAGGGCATTGATTCTATGTCAACACCTGCTAATAGACTAAATACTTATTTAAGCACAAAATCTGCCACATCCTTATTCAACTTGAGCCACTAGTATAGATCCTTAAGTTTATAATACATCTTAGTGCAACATGGATGCATTACGTACATAGAGGTGTGTGCTTCTTTTAGCATGATCTTCCTCAGCCCATCTACATCAGGAACTACCATCTTATTATGACAATAAAGAAACCCTTGATCTGACTCATGAAACCTTTCATGCTTTCCACTGTCCAAATCTGATCTAATATTTTGAATCATGGTATCATCCTACTGAGACTCCTAGATTTGTTGCATCAATTTAGGCTTGACCTTTAGTTGGGCTAGTAGTCCCTCTAGCATAGTGACCTCCATTTACTGATTTATCTGCCATAGGGATACCAACATATCCCTCATCACACATGCCATTGAGTGTAACTACATGGTCCCCAATGTAGATTATCAGGATGACAATCTGATTAAGGCATATGCTACCATGTTTGCCATTTCTACTTTTTCATATAGACTTTTTCCTAAAATTACCAAAATGAATTATCCTAAATAAAATATTTCTTTTTGACACGGATATTCAATGCCTTCTTTTCACCAAAATACAAATCACTTTGATAATGATGAAGGATATTCCTGAATTATGCATTTCCTCTCTCCTTTGTATGTTATTGACTATTATTCACAATTCACATTTTGTTGACTCTCTTTAATTTTCTCTAGAATGTTTTTGAAATGTCCTAAGATATTGGGAAACAAGCTTTATCTTGTCCATGCCACCCGATGGATCACAACCATCTGTTATGTGACACATGAGCCCTAATCCGTGTGCTAGGCCTATGTGGTGTATGTTTATGTTATATCGCTAATTCTTAACTCTTCCAGTAGAGTCCATAAATCCTAGAAGTATAGTACTCACAACCCCTCCCATATATAATATATTCTTGGCCCCTTTTCACTCTCCTGAAGCTAGAGGACCACCTATCTCCCTATTTATTTTCCTACATTTCTTATTTTAAGAGTCCATAAATGCTATAAGAATACTACACACAATGCCTCACATATACAATGTATTTTTGGCCCCTTTTCACCCTCTTGAACCTAGAGGATCAACTATCTCCCTATTTATTTTCCTATATTGCTCATGTTCAGAGGATTGTTCCTCTATCTTGACTTACTTTTAGAGCACCGTTAGGCTACACTATGATAATTATTCCACTTTAAACTGTTTTTCTCTAATTTCTCTTATTTCACGATCAAGACTGAGCTGCTTATAATTGCATACTTAATTGTTCAATGAATCATACCATCATGTGATCTACTCACGTAATCCAATTTTGTTATTCATAAACTGAGTAAATGTTGTTTTTGATTTGTATCTTTTCTAATTGCCATCTAACTTTTTCCTACACATTGATCCCAATTGCCCATGAAGGAACTCTGATGTGGGAGGTCCTAAGGTAATTAGGACCAAAAAACCTAAAAATTAGGACCTTTAGGACTATGATAGGAAAGCTACAAACATCTCTAGTTCCAAACATTCGTAAACAATAAAAAAGTCTTTTTACGTCATTTTATTCTCTTTAAACCAAATTAAAACCACCACATGCTAGAGAATATTTATGAATGTTTCATTACTAGTTTACTGGATGGTTGGGGTGCTAATCCTCCTCAAATTTGAATAAGATTGCATGATCTAGTTTTTGGTTATGCATGTTTTTTTCTTATATATCCAACATTTGGATGTTGGAGTCATTTGGACTTCCATTATGAATTCAAAGAGTGATTTATGTTGGTTTTCCTCATTTTACAAATAAACATGGTGGTAACTTCGATCACATTTTTATTATTATTTTCCAATGTGATCACCAAATTAAGTTTCATCACCAAACATATATACAAGATATATATTTTTGGGTAGGGTGTAGAAAAATGAGACCACATGTTTATTATGCATCAACACACATCCAAAACCCTCCTTTGAGGCATCAAATAAAAATACACAGCCCTTCCCAGACCTTAGAAACACTAACACTGGTGTGGATGTCAGTTTGTCCTTCACCTACTGGAAGCTCTATTGATACTTCTATATCCATAGAAAAGGCACATCGTTCTTTGTCAGCCTCATCAATGTTAATCATATTGCGATGAAGTCCTTGATGAACGGAATGTAGTACCATGCTAACCAAGGAAGCTCCATACCTCTATCGGTGTCTTTGGATACTCCCATAATAGGACTGAGTGCACTTTCTTGGGATCTACACAAATCCGTTGCTTGGATATGATATGGCCCTGAAAAGAGACTTCTGTCAGCAAAAATTTACACTTGCTAAACTTAACATACAATCAATGTTGTCTCAAGAGTTCCAAGGTCAGTTGTATATGTTTTCCATGTTGATTTTGGTACCTGGAATAGAGTCAAGATCTCAACTATGAAGACCTCTACAAAATGGTCTATGTACTACTTGAACACTCAGTTCATCGAGTCCATGTAGGTTGTTGGTGTGTTGGTTTGCCCAAATGACATACCACAAACTCTTGGTGCATATACCTAATTATGAAGGTTGTCTTAGGTACATATTTAGTCTTATCCTCATGTAGTGGTATCCTGACTGCAAATATATCTTTGAAAACATGGTATCTCCTTTTGGCTGATTAGACAAGTCATCAATCCTCAACAAGGGATACTTATTATTTATGGTGCTTTGTTCATTTTTCTATAATCTATCTAAAACCTCATTGAGCCATCCTTATTTTTTACAAATAGGATTGGCACACCCTATGATGATGTGCTTGTTTGGATGAAACCCTTGTCTAATTGTTTTATTAAAATCCTTCATTTTAGTTGGTGCCATACTATATGGTGTTTGTGCTACAGGTTGAGTAAAAGGAAGAAGTTTGATCTCACATCAATCTCTTGAGGAGGTAGAATGCTAGGAAAAATGTCAGGAAAGACAACCCCAATCTCTCAAACTATGGGTATATCAAGATACTATGCTCGCTACCTTAATATCAACAATGTGGCTAGAAAAGCCTCACAACCCTACCTCATCAGCCTCTCAACTATGGCAGCCAACATCAAACATGTCAGAAGACTCTTCCAGTCTCCTTGGAACGTCCAAGAGACATCTTCCTCACTAAACTCCACAACCTTGGACCTACAGTCCACCACTACCCTATACTTTTTAACATTTCCATTCTAAGGATCACATCAAATCAGTGCATCTCAAGTGGCATAGGATCCACTTGAATGTTGCACTCAATGAAAATGATAACAGATGATGAACACACCTCACACACAACTACTCAACTAGCAAGAGGGGTATAGATAAAAAGAGGTTTGAAATATTGGCTAACACGTAGATTACAATGTATAATCACCTCTTGGAATATAGACAAGTGTCTCTCACTTGAGTCAACAAATAAAGATATGTATACAATAGCATACAAGGCATGATGAACAAGTTCCATCTACCCTATAAAAACTTGAGGGTTGACAAGACCCTTATGCAGGGTTGTCATGTAGAAACTATATGTCGCTTGTGACATGCCTCTTCCATGTCCTCTTCTTGTGGATCTAGACGATCTAGCATGAGTAGTCTGTTCACACCCTATATGTGGACGTCTCCATACTGCTACATGTTCTATTAGTTCTACTTGATGATTGAGGTGTCTCCTCATTCAACTAGGGGTAAGACATCCTCATGTGTCTTGGTTGGTTGCAGTGAAAGCACTTCTTCTATGTCAAACCTTGAAGCCATTAGGGTCCTAGCATGGAGACAAACCCAAAACTATACACCCCAAACAACAATAACCCTCTACATCAGCCACTGCTAGGAAACCACAATGACTATTTTTGATGCATACTCAACTATGATGTTGATGTACTATATTGATACTTCCAATATTGCGGCCTAGACGACCCTAAAAACCTTTATTTCTTGGATCCTTCTAAGATTTGTCTAGAAGATTACACATAATTCCTCTTGTCATCATTGTTGTGAATGCCATCCAAGGTCATCGCAATCCTCCTCAGTGACTCCACTAAGGTGGAAATGTTTTCACATGACTCCAAAAGTGGACGACAACCTTGCCAACTCAACATTCAATCCTTTCTCAAACTATCAAATCTTCTATACTTCAGTTAGTGTCATGTGCTGACAGAGTTGCAGTAATACCACAAAACAAGCTTCATACTCATTGAGTGTCATCATCCTCATTGGAACTACTCAAACTGTGTGATCGTCTCATCTAGGTAGGATGGAGGAAAGTACATACTCACAAATTCCATCATGAACTATGTCCAAGAGATTACTTCCACTGTCTCTTATCCTACTCCATAGCCTACCAATGGCCATAGTTCCCTTTCAACATGTAAATAACATGCTTTAACTTATCCTCATTTGGTAATATCAACAATTAAAAGACCTTCTCAAGCTTCGTAATCCATATATCTACATCTGTTGGGTATGAATTACCCAAGTACTCTACAATCCAACTTGCTCTAGCCATTCAAATATATTGCTAGAAATAGTCTACTTGACATTTGAGTATGCGCTCTACCTTCCTGATTGGGATTATACCCATGAATTTAGTGAATACAGACATCATATTTACAAACATGTCATGAAAACATGAATGGATAGGCACGCTAAATCAATAGGTGCATCTCAGGCTTCTCGAGTCGCTCAAGCTGAAGTACCCTTTCCTTGTTAGTACGATGTCTCCCAACACCACCTGGCAAAACATAGCTATGTTATTCACAGTGTCCATACATATATGCACAACCATAATCAATTGTTAGATATGGTGGAATAATAAGAAACATACACAAAAATCTAATCATATGTTCCTACAGACTCAACGAACCTAGGCTTTGATACTGAAAACTTGTGATGCTCCAACACCACAAAAGTGTTATTACTAAAAAAACCTGAACGAAAAACCATGAGCATTATTAATGACATAATCTACATACAAATCACATATAAAAAAATTCACGAGATACCACAGACATTATCATCAACTCAGGATCCATACAAGAATTTTAGTGATGTGTTGCACATTTCATAAATTACAAGGCATCGCTTTATAGAACGTTCAGGAGCCACACTCACAATATCATAAAAACAACTTACCATTTTAAGATTTACATAAGGGTGCTACTATAAAACACATTAGAAGAAGTCCTACAACTCTTGTAACACTTGCACACATAACAAAACTCAAGGTGGACAAAAGATACTACAAAATATTAAAGTGCAAACATGAGTGTATAGGCATAGCTAAGAGTCTATCTGTATATGCCTTATTTATGGAGAAGGTGACACAAACATCACCTACCTTCGAGATACCTTCATATTAACACCACCCACCTTATAACTTAGGACCGAACTCCTCCTTATTGATCTGCTCTTCCATTGACGGGGTAGTTTGGCTGCTCACCTAAAAAATGTCGAACACCATAGGCGTGAAACCCCAAATCCCATCTAAAACGTGCTAACAAGCTTTCTATTCATTTGAAACACCATACACAAACTTTTCTTGCCCGGATCTAAGAGTACAGGGATGACTCTAGGACACACTAGACATCTAATCAACTTTCTCAAAGAATCATTACTGTAGTTCCTCTTTACTTCCATGGTTCTATTGTCCTCACTTACGATTACCTAAAAAGATGTGGTGAACCACAAGGGTGAGACCCATGTCCCAGCAAGAGATATAACCTCCAACAACATTTATTGATTCCAACATTTTTAGGTAATGAGATAGTTAAGCAGTTTAATCATATATAACAAATAAGCTCAACAACATTGATGATTAACAAAATACATAAAGGAGCAGATAATAATTATCTTCATTAGCTAGAATATTCTCATATCCATATTAACAATATAAGGAGTCTCACAACATGAGCATCTCTAACATCATGAATAAGTCTAGTATCATAAGCATAGCTAATAACATCAGTATGTCTATCAAGTTGAACATATCAACATCATAAGTAGAGCTAACAATATAAGCACAACTATCTGCATAAGCATGATTAGCAGTATAGGCATCTCTAGTTACAAAGGCATAGCTAACAACATGTGATAATGAATGTCATAATCATAGCCAACAGTAATAATATATCTATCAACTTAAACATGACTATTGTATGTACACATTTATAACATGAGCATATCCACAACATAAGAATATATACTATCTTTTAATGCATTAAACATCATATCTATGTACAAAGAACAACAAGGGTTATCATCCAATATGAAGCATCATATATAACCCTAAATAGATTTGTTAGACAGTTGTATTATATATTTTATTATGCCCTGGGGAATTTGAATTGTAACATCCAAAGTCCAACCGACCCCTACGAAGGGCTATTCGGTTCCGTACAAGATATAGGAGTGTCAGTATCCTAAGATTTCTTCCCCTCAATTAGTATGAGTAAAAATGTAGTGACATATCAGTCAAACTTGCAACTACAGTGACATATAGTCAAGATTCTAACCACTAGTCTGCCCTTGGTACAGGCCACGACACTAGAAACCAGGGTATACAAAACCCTCTAATCTGAGGTACAACCACAGTCGTCCTCAATCACATCAAATGTCTGAGGCATGACCATAGCCATCCTCCATAACTTGCATTGTGGATGACAAGGATATATCCCCAACTTGCCACCCCCACATACTCAACAGTATGCACTTCGAGTTTCCCTTAGGAATACTCATTTCACCAACCAGCAAGTTTTGACACTGAAGATGGCTCTACAGAACAGAGCACTACATGATTAGAGTTGCACTTGAATAGTTATGCCAATTGGGTGAATTAAGGTTGCATCATACAAGTGGACATACAAAACCTAATTCACTTCTAGCAAACATATAAATATCACAACTTCAAAAGATATAAAACGTGTGAAATATAATTTCTCATCTCATCATCACATGGTACTATTCACTTATCATTCATGAGACTACACTAGTCATCATACTATCACAAGATATAAATCCTTTTCACAATATCACAGGGTATCAACCCTTATCAACACAAGAGGATTACACCTCATTCAGAGCTCAACCATACCCAAAGGTCATTAATACCATCATACTATTACCTATAAGATCATCATTGTCTTTGCATGCCTTATAACAAGGCTCAAAAACATCACTTACATATAATACACAGGATAAGCACAATATTGCATTAATGAGCTAGAAGATATTCATAAACAATCATAGCAGGGTTATATTAACATTAAGAACATTCCTTTATTATATCAGCATGCAAGGAATCTATATATGATTAACCCTCATGATATTCATAATGCACATGTTTAGCATAAGAAAGTATCACCATGTGGCTTTGATAACCACCAATTAACATATTAAGGTTATGATCATATTAAGGAGGTTATTTCACCATCATTCCATCATATAAGAATGTTAAACATGAATACTCATATTTATCTATTTGCATTATAGTTAGTTTCAACAAGATAAATTATATTCATGCTACTAATCAGCACTTATACCCAAACTCTAACTCATGACATCCCCATTAGAACATGGATGCATAAGGTGAAGCATCACCATCACATTCCAAACTATTCTCAAGTATGAATCCACACATAAATCAAGGTGTAACCATCGGGTTATAGCATACTAAGGTTTCAACAACAATAAGAGAGTACTCCATGATTGTATTAGTCATTCAAGGACTATTCATATCCAATTACCATCATTTAGTTATATTAAAGCTAGGTATAACAAGTTATACCTCATTAGGGCTACCCATTAATTCATTATGGTGATTATCAATCATAATCATACGAGGGTAATGGTAAGAATACAAGTTTAAGGCATTGAACCATCAAATGCTCATCATTAGAATTATAAAATTACACTATAGGCTTCACCCAAAATAATGGGAATATTAAGGTATCAACTTCTAACCATTAAATGTCGAAAAGGTAAAGCCATTGGTCCTTTACATAAGTAATCATATTGAACAAACCACCTAAGAAGTCATTGAGTTATTATCTAGAAAGAGACACCATATAACCCTCGACATCCCTTGATTAACAACATAAAAAGTTCTATTGAGAGTAGGGTAAAACCCACAAGCGATTGTTTATTTAAAACAAGCCGTTAGTAAATGAGCTTCTTAAGTTGATATCATAAAGGAAACCATTTAAATCACTTTATTAGGACCAAAATATTATATTTAGGAATCATTCCAATTTATTGGATGAAGAAACATTAGATCTTAACCATTAGGTCGAGATAATATATTAAAAACATCAATTGGAGTATAGGTTCGACCATTTCATCAAATGACCCAAGAAACCATTGGTTTAAGGCTTAATCGATGCTACATATACATGATTAACTCACCATAGGTTGTGGAGACCTGTTACACCATCATTAGTGACCATTAATTCACCATAGGTTGTTAGATCAATACTATATTCATTAATCACCATCGAATATCAAACTAATATCACCATTGATTAATAGCATCATTACGGTACTTAGTTGTTAAACACTAAGCTTCTAGTTAGGCCAACACCTGACCTGAGGGGTAAACGTTAGTTGAAACCCTTTGTCACCACCATAAGTTGTCATAAAGACAACACCATCGGTTGTTGCAATGGTACCACTATTGAGTCATGTGTTTATAGAAGAAATCAGCTTTAAACCCTAAAATTGACCATTGGTCGATAGGTGTTTAGCACCATCAGTTGTCAAACCAACCTGATCCAAGTCATATTATACATTATAAATAATGTACACATGAATACATGTTCATCTAGAACTGAAATCAGACCAGGGAACATTATAAAAATCGAAATCTAAGTCAAGCATAGTTTTTTAGTGCATGGATCATCATTTTCAAGTAAGAACATGAGCTAGCAAGCTTAAGTAAGCAATAAACATTGAGCAAGTTATAAAACATTCCTGTAATTAGAAGATAAACTCACAAATAGAAGAAAACACGAGTAGGTAGGGTAGAAAATCTAAGAATAAGTTGTGAACTCGTCCATCTAGCACCTTTCTTCATCAAATGAGCAAACCCTAAGCATAAGGAGCAAGAAAGGTAGGGTTTTAGAGCTTTAGAGCAATTTCTACCATGGACCAACAAGGTTTCGACCTGGATAAAGATAGGAGGAAGGATACAAAAGAAATAAATGGAAGAAAGAATGGTATTCTTACTCTTTTAGGTCAAGATCACTAGAAGGAAGCTTTTTAAACCCTAAAAGGAAGTCAATTCCAACCCTAGAGCTTTTTCCCCAAGAAGATTCCCACTTTCTTCTTCCTTGGACAGAAAATTCATAGTAGCACAGAGGGAGAATGAGGTTCGTAGAAGGAGGGAAGTGGTGGAGAGAAAATGGCTCGTTTGGGTGCTTAGGGATAAGTATATGAAACTTTAAGATAAAGAAAAAGAAAACGTTAAAGTTCTAGTATCTTTCCAAGTTTCCACGGCCTTAAACTATTAAGAATATACAAGCACACACATAAGTAGCTCCTCCACTATACATATAGACCTGGTTAGCTCTCCTTCATCGAATTTCCAAGCCAATCATATAATTCATTAGTTGATAGCTACTAAAGGTAGCTCGTCCATGAAGGGATAAACCCTAAAATACCCTTGAGGAAAACACCTTCAAACCAAGGTTTAAATAGGCTCCCCATGGCTCAAAGAGATCAATAATGATGATAGAATATATAAGGAACATAATGAATGTGATAAATTGCAAAGAAAACCTCTCAATTGGGTGAATTGCATAAAAGTCCAAAATGTGCATAAAATTGCATAACTTGCTCAAATAGTGTCCAAATTGGACCAAATTTGAAACTTAAGCTTGTCTTATGATCTCAAAGCATATCAAAAGGTTAGATTAGGGTTATAAGAATTCAATTATGATAATTAAGCTTGTTCAAAACTTTAAGTAAGGTTAGGGGTCTCACAACCATAAATCCCTAACAGGGATTTCGCCCCCAAAATCCAAGGTAAACAAGGATGGATACTTATCATGCACCTCATCCTCAATATTATACATTGTTACATTCATCACATGATGATGTCACATCATTCTCATAGAAGACATATTCTTCTCTTTTAATTCATACATATCTTATATTGGGTCAACACAACCCCCCCCCACATAAGAAGACATTTGCAAATATGAAACATAGAAACTTGTTGTGCCACCTGTACAAATCTAATAGTAAATTTCAACTTTAAATTCTAGATATCATCCTGAAATTATATCTATTGTATCAACACATTACTCAAAAGTCATACTCGCTGGCTCTTACCAAACATAGAACATTATGTATATCTTATCATATGTAACTTTACAAGGTTTCATCTCTATGCTCCTTTAATGGTTGTTGTAATTAACAACTCAATCAACCATGTAGGCATCCCCTAATTTTCAAGAACTATGAGGAATATGTTTTTAGAGGATTCTCCAATCATCTCAATGGTGGAATGACCATATGTTTGGTTGAAGAATCATACACTTGTATGTAATTGTTAACAAATATAACTTCCTGGTTGACCTTGTTAGGGGTGGAGCAATGACATTGTCTTCATCTTATCAAGATTCACATAACATAATTAACATAGGTATCATAACTCCAAGAGGATACTCTAGTCAACCCCCAACTCACTCTTGCTAGAATTGTCACACATAAGTACAGTTGGTTCAACATTCTTAAGGTTTAGCAAAGATGTTAACCATGCTATTAGCCATCTCTGAAATACTTTGAGATGTCATCATTCAAAGCTTGTCACAACTTATGAGACATAACATGAACACTATGTTCCTCCTATTCATAAATTCTATTGGTACATTAGTTAGTCTAAAGGACATAATCCTAAACTCATCACGGTCATGTAACTTATTTCATCCACTCTAACTCATATGCATTGATATTTGATCCTAAGTTTATCTTAAAGGAAAATGGTAACACATGTCTGCTGATCAACAAAACATATATCCTTAATAGTGGTCTTGCCCAACTATCACTAGACCATACACAACATTATAGAATCACTTTTGTTTTTCCTTCCAAACAACATTTAGAAGGTCATCATCAACTCTCTCTCTCTCTCTTAGGGAGAGGAATACTTGGAATGTTCATTTAATAAACATCTCCAACCTTCACATACTTCCCATATTGTTGATACATCTTGGATACTAGGATTCATTACCTTCATATCCACCTCATGTGCTATAAGGAACTCACATCCTTATCTCATCTACTTTTACCAACATAACAAATATCAGACATATAAGAGGAGTCTTCCTAATTATTGGAAGGCTCAAAAGAAAACTCATCACAACATTTTATGATCTTGGAACCATAGTCCAAGCAACCTTATGCTATAATAAGCTATCCACCTTCATGTTTATAATGAATCCACACATACCAAGTGGAAATGATCCACTTGAAAGTTGTTCTTTAGAAAGGAAAGACACAAAAGGAAACACACTTCCCACGTCATAGAAGAATTGTTCAAGGGTCACTAGAAAAAAGGTAACCAATTCTATTTTCATCATGCAGGTTACAACTTCTTATGTATCATTTTACCTTTTTCATTTCAGGCTCCTTGCCATTAGCATAGGAATCATCATGATTAAAATATCTCATTACTCCTTCCTTGATGACTATTTATCACACTTGGATATGTTCTCTTATTTTATTATGTTTTTCAATCACTTATCCAGAGGTAAATCATAATATTCCACATTTTCTTCATTAAATATGGATCATCTGCCTTAATTTCTTTCAAATGCCATGCTCATTTTACAATAACACTTTCTTACACACATAGCTTGGTCTAAGATTAACTCAGGTTCCACCTTATTCCTTTGTCATTGTTCCCATTCATCTTCTCATTTTATACTTATAATAGGAATTCTCTCCATCTTATGTGAATTTCATACCTTGAATCACTTTATAAGCTTTGTCTTTTACTTTATTATCCTCTTGAATCACATCTTTAAGAACTCCTCTTTTGCTTAAATGTATTTGGATTTAGATTTCATGGTGTTATATCTTTGTCTTATAGTTACCAACAATTCAAGTTTTGATATATAATGATGTAATTCTCATCTTCTCTTGAGATAAGATTGAGATATTTGCACCATGAATTCTGCTTCATTATGCTCTTTAGATTGTTTCAAAATGACTACTTGATCAGAGTAATAAAAAAGATAACAATATAAAAGTTCCATACTTACCTTTTCTTCAATAATTGAATACTTGGTCTAGGCACCCAAGTATTGAGATTAGGTAGTATGCACCATGTTTATATGTCATGTTCCTAACTTAGACATCATCCTAGTCCTAAGTCCTAGTGTCCCTATAGACTCGTTGAACCTAAAGATCTGATACTAACTTGTGAGAACCAGTTACACTAAATGAGATTACTCAAAACATAAAACACAATCGATCACTAATTAATCACATACCCAAAATATGGGTAAATTAAAACCGATTTCAACATCAACACCCGCTCAGAAACAATTACATAAGAGCATGTTATCTTTCTTATATCCATACTATGATAAGAATTTGATACAATTTGTTCTATTGCCTCAGCCACAACATATATACACAAGAGAACAATATTTGTATATGCCACACAAACCAGCATTAACATGCTAACAAACTTTCGATTCATTTGAAACACCATATACAAAATTTTCCTGCCCAGACCTGAGAGTACAGGGATGACTCTAGGACACACTAGACAATGAATCAACTTTCTCAAAGAATCATGACTATCGTTCCTCTTTACTTCCATGGTTCTGTTGTTGTCACTACCGATTACCTAAAAAGATGTGGCAAACCACAAGGGTGAGACCCATGTCCCAGAAAGAGATATAACCTCCAACAACGTTTATTGATTCCAACATTTTTAGGTAATGATACAGTTTAAGCAGTTTAATCATATATAACAAATAATTTCAACATCATTGATGATCAAAAAAATACATAAAGGAGTAGATAATAACTATCTTCATTCGCCAGATTATTCTCATATACTATTAACAGTATAAGGAGTCTAGCAACATGAGCATCTCTAACATCATGAATAAGTCTAGTATCATAAGCATAGCTAATAACATTAGCATGTCTATCAAGTTGAACATATCAACATCATAAGTACATCTAACAATATAAGCATAACTATATGCATAAGCATGATTAGCAGTTGGATTGTTGATCTCAAAGATCTGACGATGGCTACTCGTCATCCAGCTCCAGGCAGACTGGGACTGGAAGAACCTATTACCCCGATTTTCTCATGATCTAGTTTGCAAGAGCTTTTGGAAACTCTCCCATTGAGACTGGGAGAAGATTACTGATCAAACCGTCCTAGGTTTGATAGGATTTTCACAAAGCTAGAAGGTTTCCCCAATCTACAAGATGCTCGTCAGATCCTGTTGGGGCCAAAAGGTATATAAGGGAGATAACCCATCCCTTCAGAAACACCCAGATGTTCGCAAGTTTTCTTTTGACTTTTGGCCCTCTTCTCTACTCCCAATTTGGCACCGTAGTTCGTCCATGGCTCTGACTCTTTCCTGAGTTTCAATGGGACTACTCCCTTCATCGTCTGCCCTAGTCAGGCCCATGGTGGAACAATTGGAGACTGCCATTGTGTTCGATTGGTCCTGGCAGAGGTGTGGCAGCCTTCACCAGTGGTTGAGGAGGTGGGATGCCCAGAGTCAACTGAAGGGTTGAATGTGGCTAGAGACTGCTTCATGGAGCGGATGGTTCGTGAGGTTGAAGAAGAGAGGAGGTAAAATTACCTCCTTACCCCCAGGTGCTTGAGGCACTGGTCCCTTTGGAGGGGGGGGGGGCAGAAACGTCCGTGCAAGTCTGGTTTTGGCTGCCTCCCGAGCGGGCCACTCCCTAACATGGTTGCAGCCAATTGGCTCAGCCAGTCTAGGTGGAAAAAAAGGGGCTCAATTGGCTAATGTAGCGGCCAAAGATTGGCCCAAAGGTAATTAATCTTGCAAAAATCATAGATGTTGCTAGGAATCTCCGATGAAAACAAATTATATATGAAAATTGATTAGAAAAATGCAAGGAGTGCAATAAAAATATAATTGAGGCTAAATATGCTTGCAATTTGAAAAGTGTATAAATTTATCATATTTAATGGTTTAGCTAATGAAATCCCTTAGATTTGATGATAGTTGGATCTAATGATGTTCTATGAATGTTTTGAGCAAATATTAACATGTTGTTTATAAAAAGGATGATTTAGATCTAAAAGAATGATCTTTGTACATAATTAGCTCAGTTTAGGATTCCATGTACATGATTATGCATTGATGGCCCTAGAAACCCTAATTTTGATAATTACAAAGCCATGAATAAGATAGAGATATGTTGTTACAGAGCCAATTTGAGTATAAAAGATCCTTAATGTGGATAATTTGAGTAATTAGGGTTTTTATGAGTAGAAAAAGTATTTTAGGGTTTGTTAACCTAAAAAGGATAAAGTTTGAGAAATTGATCTAAGAAACCCTAATGAATCCTAATTAGACTTAAAAACCTTAGAAAGGTGTCCCAAGTCAATAAAGAGTTGTTTGGTATGTGATGGTAACAACTAGGTGTTATACATGTTTTTAGGATCAATGTTTGCTTGCTTAATTGATTGGACATCTTGTGGGATTTGGATATATTACTTCTTTGAGATCTCCAAGACAGGTATGTGGTTACGCTTATGGCTAATCGCTTTAGTTTCACGGTGATTTCTGTGGTTTTTCCAATTGCTTGAAATTAACTGCTTGGTTGACATTTATTTCATGCAACTATAAAGTGACTATGACTATCACCATAAATATACATGCATGACTTGCTCAGATCCTGGTCCTCCTCTGTAGCTTTAATGATGATGAGATCGATGACCTAGTACATGGTCTACCCACGAGGTAGGATCATCAAGTTATCATGAGTCGATGTGTTGGTCTGCCCTTGGGTAGGACCATACCACTCCACAACCCTATGTATTGATCTACCTGTAAGGTAGGATCATGGGGGTTAGTTGAGATCTACCACATCAGAGGTAGTATCCATGTCCACTGCAGAGACAGAACAGAGGCTAGGGTATGTAAGGATTGAGTAGTTATGTTTAAAATGTAAAGCTTGTTATGTTAAATCATAATTGCTTGCAATATGTTTTTACAATTAAATGCAAGATTTTGGTTCCCCCACATACCAGTATAATTCATTATACTGACCGCCGTTTTGTTTGTCGGTATTTTAGGTTTATCAGAAAATGGATATTCCTTTAAAGTGACATTGATGGAATCAAGCTTAATAAAGAATTGGAGGATTGTAGATAGATATTTCTCATCTGGGTAAAGTCCCTCAAATCCTTCAAATCCTATATTTCGCAAGATATGAGAAAATAAAAATTTATCATATTTCAAGCTTAGTTGTGGTAGAATTTATTAATTATTTTTTATTATTTGCAAAACCATTGATCCTATTTTGGGATAACGGCTCTGACTTCTTGGTCTTCCTTAATTGGGAATTACCGGGAAGTGGGATCGTTATAGAGTTCCATGATTGTATTAGTCATTCAAGGACTATTCATACCCAATTACCATCATTTAGTTATATTAAAGCTAGGTATAACAAGCTATACCTCATTAGGGTTACCCATTAATTCATTATGGTGATTCTAAATCATAATAATACGAGGGTAAGGGTAAGACTATAAGTTTAAGGCATTGAACCATCAAATTCTCATCATTAGAATTATAACATTACACTATAGGCTTCACCCAAAACAATGGGAATATTAAGGCATCAACTTCTAACCATTAAATGTTGAAAAGGTAAAGCCATTGGTCATTGACATAAGTAAACATCTTGAGCAAACCACCTATGAGTTCATTGAGTTGTTCTCTAGAAAGAGTAACCATCTAACCCTAGACATCCCTTGATTAACAACATAAAAAGTTCCATTGAGAGTAGGGTAAAACCCACAAGTGATTGTTTATTTAAAACAAGTCGTTAGTAAATGAGCTTTTTAAGTTGATCTCATTAAGGAAACCATTTAAATCACTTTATTAGGACCAACATATTACATTTAGGCATCATTCCAATTTCTTGCATGAAGAAACATTAGATCTTAACCATTAGGTCGAGTTCATATATTAAAACCATCAATTGGATTATAGGTCTGACCATTTCATGAAATGACCCAAGAAAACATTGGTTTAAGGTGTAATTGATGCTACATATACATGCTTAACTCACCATAGGTTATGGAGACATGATACACCATCAGTAGTGACCATTAAGTCACCATAGGTTGTTAGATTAGCACTATATTCATTAATCACCATCGAATATCAAACTAATATTGTCATTGATTGATAGCATCATTACAGCATTTAGTTGTTAATCACTAAGCTTCTAGTTAGGTGTAACATCCCAGGATTTGAGGCCTCGGATAAAATACTCTTAAAAGGAATGATTGGACTACCCATATCACCAAGGTGCACCTCCTTTTCCGGGATCCCATCACTAAGAACTCCATAGTTAAGCATGCTCAGCTTGGAGTAGTACTGGGATGGGTGACCTGTCGGGAAGTTGATCTTAGCATGCGCGTGAGTGAGGACAAAGCGTGCAGTTAAGGCTAGTGGTGGTCTGTGGGGACAGTCGTCATTCCTGAAACTCTACTAGAGCCTTGGGCAGTAGGCCCGGGAATTAAAATGGTATCAGAGCCAATTCCCCTCCAGTAGGTGGGGCCCATATGGGCATGGCATGCCAGTCTTGAGCTGTGCAGTCCAGGCATGTAGGAAAGGGTTGTCCATGGTTGTCGTAGCCACCCTTGCACTGATATTCTGTGATCGGGAGCTGGGTGTCCATGGGCCATTGTGGGTCTGCACTGAAATGGGGAAGTGATTATGAGGCCTTATAGTTGAGTCTAAGTGGGGGAGATTGTAACATCCCAAGATTTGAGGCCTCAGATAAAATACTCTTAAAAGGAATGATTGGACTACCCATATCACCAAGGTGCACCTCCTTTTCCGGGAGCCCATCACTAAGAACTCCATAGTTAAGCATGCTCAGCTTGGAGTAGTACTGGGATGGGTGACCCGTCGGGAAGTTGATCCTGGCATGCACGTGAGTGAGGATAAAGCGCGCAGTTAAGGCTAGTGGTGGTCTGTGGGGACAGTCGTCATTCCTGAAACTCTACTAGAGCCTTGGGCAGTAGGCCCGGGCGTTACATTAGGCCAACACCTGACCTAAGGGGTGAATGTTAGTTGACACCCTTTGTCACCACCATCAGTTTTCATGAAGATAACACCATCGATTGTTGCAATGGTACCACCAATGAGTCATGTGTTTATAGAAGAAATCAGCTTTAAACCCTAAAATTGACCATTGGTCGATAGGTGTTTAGCACCATCGATTGTCAAACCAACCTAATCCAAGTCATATTATACCTTAATAATATCATACACATTAATAAAGGTTCATCTATAACTGAAATTAGAACAGGGAACATTACAAAAATCGAAATCCAAGTCAAGCATAGCTTTTTAGTGCATGGATCATTATTTTCAGGCAAGAACATGAGCTAGCAAGCTTATGGTAAGCAATAAATGTGAAGCAAGTTATAAAAATTGCCTCTAATTATAAGATAAACTCCCAAACAGAGAAAACATGAGCAGGTAGGGTAGAAAATTCAATCATAAGCTGTGAACTCATCCATCTAGCACCTTTCTTCATCAAATGAGCAAACCCTAAGCATAAGGAGCAAGAAAGGTAGGGTTTTAGAGCTTTAGAGAAATTTCTACCATGGAACAACAAGGTTCCAACTTGGAGAAAGGTGTGAGGAAGGATAACAAAGAAATAAATGGAGGAAAGAAGGGGATTCTTACTCTTTTAGGTCAAGATCTTTAGAAGGAAGCTTTTTAAACCCTAAAAGGAAGTCAATTGCAACCCTAGAGCATTTTCCCCAAGAACATCCCCACTTTCTTCTTCCTTGAATAGGAAATTCATAGCAGCACAGAGGGAGAATGAGGTTCATATAAGGAGGGAAGTGGTGGAGAGAAAATGGCTCATTTTGGTGCTTAGGGATAAGTATATAAAACTTTAAGATACAGAAATAGAAAAGGTTGAAGTTCTAGTATCTTTCCAAGTGTCCATGGCCTTAAACTATTAATAATATACAAGAACACACACAACCATCTCCCCCACCATCCATATAGACCTTATTAGATCTCCTTTGTCGAATTTCCAAGCCAATCAAATAATTCATTAGTTGATAGCTATTAAAGGTAGCCCATCCATGAAGGGGTAAACCCTAAAATACCCTTGAGGAAAACACCTTCAAACCATGGTTTAAATAGGTATCCCATGGAGAAAAAAGATAAAAAATGATGAGATAATATCCAAGGAACATAATTCAAGTGATAAATTGCAAATAAAACCTCTCAATTGGGTGAAATGCAGAAAAGTCCAAAATATGCATAAAATTGCATAACTTGCTCAAACAGTGTCCAAATTGGACCAAATTTGAAACTTAATCTTGTCTTATGATCTCAAAGAATATCACAAGGTTAGATTAGGGTTACAAGAATTCAACTATGATAATTAAGCTTGTTCAACACTTTTAGCAAGGTTAGGGGTCTCACACTTCTCCCCTCAATCATGTTATACTATTTTCGATTCATGGCCAAAAGCAACTAAGAACGCCAAGAAAAGGTGGAAACATGGCGTAAGACTCTAAATCCAAAAACCTACAAAACAAAAACCTAGAAAACATCCAAGAAGAATGAAAAGCTAAAAGGTCATTAGAGTATTGGAAGGTCAAGGTTGAGCTTACTTAGATATAATCTAAAAATCTGTTTGATGGCTCATATTGCATTAGCATTGAAGAGAATGAGAGTACACAATGTTGGGAGCAAATACCATTAAAAGTAGAAATATCATTGGTTGTTGTGAACTCATGGCACTCTCTTTGCAACAAAACACCTCAAGGATCAACTTGCACAACTAAGATAAGAAGGGAAGACTTGTGGGGTATATATAGACCTAAAGGAAAGATAAATGTAGTCAAATTGTCTTATCATCAGTCAAAATGATGTGCCTTTGTTGGTCATTTGTGTTGTCGGTATACATGCCCCAATGTTCCATCCGTAGACATAACCAGACATCCCATCAACATATGCAAGCAGGAAACTTGTCGGTTGTTGTCATCACTCCAAGATCCTTAAAAACCCATCAAAAGACATACCTTGAAGCATCATTACTCAAGCACACTTACAAAGACATTGGTACATGATGCATGTTTCCCATCACTACCTCTGCCTCTCAGTCATCCAATTGTTTCATCAGTATTCAACTAATAAAAACATGTAAGCACACACAAACTAACCACTTTTAATGGTCCTCTATCAATGAAAGAAAAGACCAAAATTGTTGGTCTTCAACTGACAAAAATCTAAGCACACATAAAGTGACAGAAAGATAGACCAACCTTTTTGGTTCTCAACTAATAGAAATCCAAGAACACTTCAATTGGTTCTCTACCAATGGAAAGGCATACCATCCTCATTGGTTCTCAACTGACAGAAAAGCAGCAGGGCTAGGTTGGGCCACCTAAGTACATTCAACAAGGCCATTAATAGAGATAGAGAGAGTGAAAGAGAGAAAATAAGGCAAACAAACATATTTTAAAAACTTACAAGAAAACCCTCACCCAAGATAAATATGTAAAAAAGACCACAAGCAAGATGCATACCACTAAGCACGTACCACACAAGCATCCAGACAGATGATAGATAACAAGTAAGGATTAAGGGTTTAAGTTGGGTCATGGTTCTTACATGTATCATCTTATATTCTAAGAGTCTTGATCTATAGAGGTAGATCTAGAAAGCTTCTTGCCCTAAGCTAGAGTACATAAATTGACAAGATGCTAAAAAGGTTCACATGCAAGATTCTAAGAGAGAAAACTTCCTCATGTGTCATGGAATAATGCTATAAAAATTTCAATGTCCTAGCTATTCGGAAGAGAAGGAACGCATGAGTAAGATTCCATATGCATCTAAAATTGGATCTATCATGTAGACAACATTATGTACATGCCCAAATGTCTATACATTAATCATGACGAGCAAGTACCAGCCAAATCCAGGTGATGGTCATAGAATATCTGTGAAAAACATGTTGAAGTACTTGAGAAGAACTAAGTATCAAATCTAAGGTGAGTAGTAGTTGGTTGTAAAGGGTTACAAGGATGCAAGCTTCCAGCCAACAAGGAGAATTATTGATCACAATCAGAATTTTATGTATATCCCGGTTGGTGCAGTTGTAAGTTGGAAGAGTTCTAAGTGATAGACAATGGATGATTTTGTAATGTAATCTAAGTATATTGTTGCATTCAATGCAACAAAGGAAGCAATATGAATCAAGAGGTTCATTAGTGGACTTGGGGTGGTTTCAACCATTGAGGATGTGGTAGAGCTTTAAAGTGACAACAATGGAACCATTTCACAAACTAAGGAACCTAGATTGCTTCATCATTTCAAGCACATAATACAATGATATCATCTCATATGAGAGATCACATAGAAAGAGATATAAGCATTTGTAGAGTACCGATTGAAAGTAATGTTGTTGATCCCTTGATAAAAGCACTTTTATAGTAGAAACATGATGGTCATGTTGGCTCAATTGGAATTTGATTTATGTGTGATTGGCTCTATTATGTTGGATGTATGTTTAGTGAGTCATCATATGATGATTGTAATAGAGATACAATGTATATGATATGATTATTAATAAAGGAAATTCCACTTATTATATTTGGTTCAATATTGAGATATGAATAAATGTAATGATGTCCTAAAAATGTTTTGAGTTGGTGACATATGGTTTGGGTTGAGGACTTGAACATGAGACCATATGTATACTATAGAGTATCCATTCGTTATGTCACTAGTAATTTGTTATTGTGGATATTATAGGACAATAATAATACATAATACTAGTGTTTATGTTGAGTGATGACTATATCTCTTTAGTCATGATATTGGATATAAAATTAGATACATGGGTACTTGTTATATCCATTCTTGTTATGTCACTAGTCATTTGTTATTGTGGATATTATAGGACAATAATAATACATAATACTAGTGTTTATGTTGAGTGATGACTATATCTCTTTAGTCATGATATTGGATATAAAATTAGATACATGGGTACTTGTTAGAGAACAAGTTGTACTAGACATACCAATTTTTAGAATGGCACATTAAAGACATGTCACAATATTTAGAATCATATCTCATGCGACAATGGTGATTGTGATCCTTATACCTAAAGTCAGTACATAGTTACATGTTAATATTTGTACTTTAACACTTGACCAACATGAATCAAAATAAGGGTTTCTATATAGGTGGTGATTGTGTACTATGTGACACGTTTGGATTACTATGGGTGAGGTAGATGGATTTATCCCTCAATTGGAGTGATATGTTGGCCACTTGATAAGTGAGACAATGAAATTCATGGTCGTACATATGTGAGTCAATATGTGATATTGAGCTCAAACAATCTCAATAGTTTGTCATTGTTCAAGTAACATAGATTGAATGTTGATAGGAGGAAAACCCCATGCATTAGTCTCGATCTGGATATAATTGACAAAGGTATTATACAGTCATGGTAACATCAATCACCTTTAAACTTCTTCTCAACTTATTTCAATTACTTGGGTATAAATGGTGTGTTTTTAGATACCAATCTTTTCTTGTGAGGTTATGAACATCATTAATAACATAATGTGGGACCTATGAGGTCATACGTATAAGGATACATAAGGAAATATAAGTTTCTAATAAAACATATAGAATGGTTTTGAATCATGAAAATCAATCAATCAACTAGATGATTCGGGTCATCTAGATAATTGATTGTCAATCGATCAACTGATCACTAGTTAAAAAAAGTGCCCAGTCAATCAAATGAGTATCTGAATTGATCAATTGGATTTAAATGATGAAAAAACAAGGTATATGTAGTTTGTTTTATTTTTGAATTGAATTGGTCAGTGAAATCAGACCCAGATTGGCCAGTCAATCAATTGGATAGTCCAGTCAGTTGATCAAGTGACCAAACTAGTCCCATTTGATTGACTAGATAGTCTAATTGGGTGACTGAGATTTCTGGTAGCATTTTGATTTGATTCTATTTTGAGTTGCAATTAGATATGAGATTGGATTTTTGGGAAATTCAAGTCCATTACTTTTCTATAAAAGGGGTGGACGCATAAGGGGGTAAATGCAAAATTCCAAGACAAGTTTTCAAAGAGCTTTTTCTCTAAGAGAGAGAAATACTCACCCAAAAAAACACCCTATGATAGGAGGAGAAGGAGAGTGAGCGACTCTAGAACATTAACATCTTTGAGTTCCACTTCCTTTTGACAACTAAGGTGGTGCACCAAGAGTCCCCACATCCATATGAACGATGTAGAGTTTGAGGCCCTTGGGCAGAGGATTGATAACAAGCAACTTTTTCAATAAAAATAAAAGGTGTTTCTGTGATGACAAAGCGGAAACAACAATGACCACTGGGACCCAGATGCAGAAAGTATACACCAATGTAAGACATGTTTAGTTGTTGTAAAAATAGTGTGCACCAAGGTATATTCAATATCCCATATATGCCTCTAATATACTGACATTTTATGGCTATGACATTGCATTGTCTTGAGTTTTATCCTGAGATATTTTTGTATTTCCATTGTGCCCCCACTAAAACCCAATAGTTTCGTGAAGTTGAAGTAGATTTTCTTAAAGTCTCGGGGTGAGGGAGCATTAATATTCTTGATAAGGGATCATATTATGATGGAGAGTACTCCAATTATTGTGGATTTGAGAGATCACAAGGAGGAAATCATCATAATCTTATATATGATGTGTGCCTTGTTGCTTTGCGAGCTGGAGTCCCATAATGCAAGCTTCATATTCACTCAAACTATTGGTGGAACTAAACTTGAGTTGTCATTGTTTTTTGTTTATGACTTTAAGGAATACCCATATCATATGTCCTTTGAGATTGATGGCTCTATTGAAGAATATTATCTACAAGTCAGAATTCAAAGCAAAATTGAAGTTAGTCATTCTGATGTCTTCATCTAGGAACTCATACTCATGTTTTGATTCTTTAGGAGAGTAGGAAGTTTGTTGTTTGGTCAGCTAAGCCTTGTGCCTTTGACTACCTTCATTGGTAGGTAGGGGATGTTGAAGTTTGATAACATTACTTACTACTTTACGCATCATCCAGTGGGGGCGGGTCATTTGCACAAGTAGTAGAGTGAGTCATGTTTTGCAAACAATTGAAGTGAGCATGTCACTAGATTATGACACAACTTCCTCCTTACATGGGCAATACTTCTCAATTTAGTGTATTGGACCTCACTTTAATTGAAATTCATAGATAAATAATAAATGTCGCGCTCATTGTGAGGCCCTTAACCTTGCTTAAATGGTCAAACATGACTAATTACCATAATTTAATGCTTATAACCATAATATAACGTTTTTATATGCTTTGGAATCATAATACAAGCTTAAGTTTCAAATTTGGCCCAATTTGAACATTATTTGTTCACGTAATGCAATTTTGTGTATATTTTGGACTTTTCTACAATTTACCCAATTGAGAGGTTCTCTTTGCAATTTTTCACTTTCATTATGGTCCTTGAATGTTATTTTATCATTCTTGAGATTTTTTATCCATGGGGAGCCAAGTTGAACCTTGGTTTGGAGGTGTTTTCTTCAAGGGTATTTTAGGGTTTACCCCCTTATGGATGAGCTACCTTTAGGAGCTATCAATCAATGTTTTTTATTGGCTTGGAAAATCAAAAAATGATGGATAATTAGGTCTCCATGAACATTAGGGAAGCTACTTGTGTGTCTTCTTGTATATCCATAATAGTTTAAGGTCGTGGATACATGGAGAGCTACTAGGATACCTCGTGTTTTTCTTTTTCTTTATCCCAAAGTTTTATATACCTATCCTTAAGCACCCAAATGAAAATTTTGCTCTCTAACACTTCCCTCCTGCTAAGAGATTCATCTTTCCTCTATTCTTCTATGGAAGACATGTCTAAGGAAGAAGAATCACTACTACAGAAATAGCTTATAACGTCACATTTAGAGACGTCGGTTATTACTAAAAACCGATGCCTGAACCCTACAACGCCGGCTAATTACAGAGACTGACATCTATATTTGAAGACTTTCCAGGCATGGGTATCGCTTTTTATTAAGCATTGGCTCCCTAAATCGAACTGACGCCTAACATAGCCCGCCAAATCTAATTTTTTGAGCGAAAAAAAAAATTACCCCCCAAAGTTTCACATACGGCATCGGTTTTCTACCTAACAAACGACGCCTAACGACAAAAAAAATTACCTCCAAAGGTCATCAGTTTTTGTGGAAAAACCAACGTTGATAAAGTTCTGCATGCCATCCCCGTGAAAATTTTTAGGGTTAAGATTGTCCAATGGACGTCGGTTTTGTCTGGAAACTGACGCCTATGGTCATAATTCGAGATCATTTATTTTTTGTCAGCATATAAAGATAGATGTCAGTTTTGCTATTTGGAATCGACGACTATCAGTGAACATAAGTGTCGGTGTGTTGGCGGTAACTGACAATGAAAGTTTTAAACGTCAGTTTATGTTAATAACTGACACCTATTGTTAACTTAATAGCACCCGTGCGAGCCAGGCTCTTCCCCTTTCTCTATTTCATTGGTGATTTCACTAGGGTTTGGCGATTCCGTCACCGTCTACTACTCTTCCGCCTTCCCCGCCACCGGTCTGCCTTCCCCGTTGTCGCCGCTCGTGCCTGTCGTTGTTGCTGCTGCCACCGCCTGCTCCTCTGCTTCCTCTTACTATTGTCGCCGCCTGCCCCTCTGCTCCTCCGCCTCTACTCCTGCTCTTGCTCTGGCCGTCGCCCGCTCACCGCTACTTCCCGCTCGCCGCCGCCGCCTCCTGCTCCTGCTTCTGCTCCTCCGGTGCCTCTTCTTCCTCTACTCCTGCTCCTGTTCGTGGTACCCTTCTTCCTCCTCTTCTTGCTCCTTGCTCCTTGCTCCTGCTCCTGCAATTTTTAGTAACACATGCAGCAAAATGATCAAAATAACCCCTATCTTCTTGATCCTTGCTGGCCTTTTTGTCATTAGGGTAATTTTTGTCATTAGTGGACTTATATTGTATTTTTGCAATTAAGGTTACACATGCAACATATTTTCCGATTTCCCAATTGTAGTAGCATGGACTAAGAGAGTCTCACTAAAATTGATGCTTATTGACACCTAATTAATTCATTATAACAGAATTGCATTGATTGCACTTGTGCTCTTGGGCTGAATTGAGTTGTCGTGTCATCCATTTGTGTTGTTGACTTGCATATATTTGTTCTTCAACCTTCAAGTGAGGTATAATCTCACTCTCCCAATGTGCCATTAGGGTTCATTTTGATTCAAATCTTGTACTTGCATATATTTGTGCCTCTAATCCTCATGCTTGACCTAATTTAGTAAATTTTGATGCATGTTGAAATAAGATTCAACTTGTCCATTCTAGCATCCTAATTTGATTTGATTATGTGCTTTGAACCTTGAAACATGCGTGTTAAACATACATTGATGTTAAATCTCAAACTTAACTCACACGTGGGTCTTCTATTTCTAAAATGATAATGTGAACTCCTAAATCAGTAACATATATTATTCTTTATGCACCCAAATACCTTGTGAATCATGTATGCGCCCTAAGGTGATTAAATGCCTAAATCTTGACTTGAAATATGACCTAGTATGTATGTTGATATATGAAGCTCTAATGATAATGGTGAAATGGAGTGGATTTGAGGTGGATATTTGGTGGAAATGGTAGGGTAGGTTGGTTACCACAGTCATGTTGGTGTGCCACGTTCGTAGTGAGGGTAGTATAGGACGGTCGTGGGGTAAGAATACGGTCATGGTATGGGGCTGGTGGTATGCTATGTTTGTGGCCACGGCCGTGGCGGAGTGCCACGGCGTGGTGAGTGAGTGGCACCATGGCCGTGTTGGGTCACACTGCCGTTTTGCAAGAGGGGGATGTAGTCGTGGGCACTTCCCACGGTTGTGCGAATTTATGACCAAGAACCAACATTTCAACGGGGTTTTTCCCCAAGTCGCCATGACAGTGGCCATCTGCCACGACCGTGGCCAATGAAGAACAAAATGATCGTGATGCTGCTCCATGACTGTGGCCAATGATGAAATCAAAAGTCATGTCATGTGCAATGGGATTGTACAAGGCTATACAGAATGGCACTGGCATGGAGAGATTTCAAACCTGAAACTAGTGGATGTCGATAGCAGTGCTTGTGTGGAAGAAGAAATTGCCTCTGATGACGTAGATGTGAACGAACCAGTTCCAGTAGACATCGTTGATGCGATGCTGGATAGTTGTGGGGTAGAGCACACTAAAACCGATCCACCTCCCATGTTTAGAAACATTGTGCATGATGTTGAGATATTGTTATACGCAGGTTGTACTAAGTTTACGAAGCTTAGCGTTGTGTTGAGATTGTATAAGTTGAAAGCTAACAATAGATGGAGTGACAAAAGCTTCACGTCATTGTTGTCTTTGTTGAAAGAAATGCTTCCTGAAGGAAACGAGCTGCCAATCTCAACATACCAGGTAAAGAAATTGTTGTGCCCAATGGGAATGGAGGCCAAGAAGACACACGCATGCCCGAATGATTGTGTATTATTTCAAAAGGACTATGTGGATTTGAAAGATTGTCCAAAATGTGGTGCGTCACGGTATAAATTGAGAACTTTGGGGAGTCCAAAATTGGTTCTCCTGCCAAGGTGATGTGGTATCTACCTATAATATCACGGTTTCAACGCTTGTTTTCCAATCCGATAGATGCGAAGAATTTGAGGTGGCATGCAAATGTTAAGAAAAATAATGATGGGACCCTACGACATGTGTCTGATTCCCCACAGTGGAAGAAGATGGATCTATTGTACCCTAAATTTGGTAAAGAAGTCAGGAATCTAAGACTTGGGCTTTGTACAGATGAGATGAATCCATACGGGACATTGAGCAGCCAACATAGCCTTGGCCAGTCATGCTTGTTATATACAATCTTCCTCCCTGGTTGTGTATGAAAAATAAGTATGTTATGTTGTCATTGTTGATATCGGGCCCTAAACAACCTGGAAATGATATCGATGTTTATCTTGAACCTCTGATTGATGACTTAAAGAAACTCTGGGGTGAAGGTGTGATGACCTATGATGCTTCACGAAGAGAGACATTTCATTTTCACGCTATGTTGTTTTGCACTATTAATGACTTTCCAGCATATGGGAATTTGTCTGGATATAGTGTCAAAGGAGATAAAGTGTGTCCTATATGTGAAGAGATCACTGATTCAACAAGACTAAAACATGGCGGCAAGACTGTATATCTTGATCATCAAAGGTTTCTTCCAAAATTCCATATGTATCGTAGGAAGCGCAAAGCATTTAATGGATGGAATGAGGAACGGAGTGCACCTAAACCTATACTAGGGGAGGTTGTTTATGAAAGAGTAAAAGACTTTGTCAATGAATTTGGTAAGAGATCACAATGTACTATGGCCACACAGAGTGACAAATCTTTATTCAAGAAGAAGTCAATATTTTGGGATCTTCCTTATTGGAGTTCTTTGACAGTCAGGCATTGTATCAATGTCATGCACGTTGAGAAAAATGTCTATGATAGCATCATTGGTACTCTGTTGAATATACCAAGTAAGACTAAAGATGGGATAAAATCCAGACTGGACCTACGTGAAATGGGAATAAGGTCATAATTAACAGAATTACGTGAAATGGGAAATTAGAGAACATACTTACCTCCCGCTTGTTACACGTTGTCTAGAAAGGAGAAGAAAGCTTTTTGTGAATGCTTGGTAAATGTTAAGGTGCCACAGGGTTACTCATCCAACATCCATAGATTGGTATCAATGAAAGATCTGAAGTTGATAGGTATTAAATATCATGATTGTCACACTCTAATGCAATAAATATTGTTTGTGGCAATTCGATCTATATTGTCGAAGCATGTAAGGTTTGCAATCACCAGACTTTTTTCTTTTTCAATAGTCTGTGCAGCAAAGTTATTGACCATGATACTCTCGATACTTTGCAAAGAGAAGTGGTTGTTACCCTATGTCAGCTTGAGATGTATTTCCCTCCTTTGTTCTTTGATATCATGGTACATCTTGTTGTCCACTTGACTAGGGAAGTGAAAATGTTGGGACCAGTTTTCTTACATTGGATGTATCTGTTTGAATGATACATGAGTATTTTTAAAAGTGATGTTCGAAACCGTTATCGTCCTGAAGGGAGTATTATTGAGGTTATGTGCCGAGAGAGGTTATGGATTTTTCCAATGACTTTCTGAGTGGTAATGACACTCTTGGTAATGACAAGAATATTGAGGAGCAATTTGGCAAAGGAATTTTGGGATCACGGGTGAAAGTAATCAACCATGAGCAGTTGGAACAAGGTCACTTGTATATTTTACACAACATGGACGAAGTGAGTGTTTATATCGAGGAAAATATCAATTTCATCAAGAGACAATATCCTCGAGCCAATTCAATGTGGCTTGCTAGATTGCATAATAAGACATTTATTAAGTGGTTTGAAGATAAAGTCTTACATCAACTATCTCAAACACCAGATGATATTACTGAAACTATCAAATGCCTCACCTTTAAACCAAAATTGAATGTTATGTCTTATGAAGGGTATGACATTAATGGATTCACATATTACACAAAGCGGCAAGATGATAAGAGTGTCGTCCAAAATAGTGGGGTCACCCTTCAAGCGTCGACTATGTTTTTTGCAAGTGTAAAGGATAAGAGTCCACGTGAAGCTAAAATGTCATATTACGGTGTCATTGAAGACATATGGGAGTTTGACTACATAGATTTTAGAATTCCTCTCTCCAAATGTAATTGGGTTGATAACACCAAAGGAGTTATAGTGGATGAATTGGGTTTCACTTTAGTGAACTTTGAAAAGATTGGCGAGAAGGGTGAACCATTCATATTGGCATCACATGAGAAACAAGTATTTTATATCGATGATCCTGCAAATGATAAATGGTCAGTTGTTCTTCATGGTAAAAGATAGTTCATTGAAGATCCTATAGATGAAGAAGAGTACTATGATAAGTATGATGACTCCATTCCATTCTCAGTTGGGCTGCCAACACCACAAAATATTGAAGCTAATGATGACTTGTATGTTCGCGGAGATCACAATGAAGGATTGTTAATTGATAAGCGATCGCAATATTAGAAACAATCATGTTTATATTTTTTTATATGTTTCATTTGTATATGTGAACTATACAATGTTTCATTTTTCAATGTTTCATTATCTTCTAGTTATGTCAAATGCTAAATGTTTGATTTTTTAATGAAATTTTCAGATGGTTGAGCATGGGCATGATGACCATGATGTCCATGATGAGCATGGTGAGGATACCAATGCACCGCCTCACAATGTAAGTTTTTAAAATATATCATATATTTCTATCTATATGTCCATTTATAGTTATATCATGTAAGTGTGTTTATTTTGTCAAATTTTAGGTTGATGATGCACATGTACCCTCTGAAGCACTTGAGGCACTTGATGAGCAGTACCAAAAAGTTGACAAGAGAAGGGGCATCACTATGATGAAGAAGTTAATAGTGCTAAAGGGAAATGGACCACACTGGTTGTGGATTTTGATAATGCAGGAAATGCAATTGGAGTGAACTGTAATTCGTTTGTTTCATATCTTGGGTATGTTACTCATAGCCATTGTGGTTGTAAGATAGATTCTTGGCATAAAGCTCCTAAGGGGAAGAAAGACTTAATATGGAAGGATTTATGCGTGAGTTATTATTATTTGCAATTCTATTTTGTAGATTACTAATTTTTTGGATACTAGTTAATAGCAATTCTATTTTGTAGAGTATATTTGCGTTGGATGAAAAGTTGTATCGTAAATGCATGATACAATACTGTGGGAGGGTCCTAAGGAACTATAGGACAAATGTCACCTGAGAATACATAAAAGATGGTGAGAAGAGGAAGAAGTCAGCCACTGAACAGTGGAACTTCCTGGACCAAGAAGAATGGGATGTGTTTGTTGCTTCAAGAAACACTGATGAATTCAAGGTATTAGGTGTTACTCCCTATTTAATTAATAAACTTTGTATTCACCTATTCAAGATTAACCTTTAGTGTTACTAATCAAATCATTGTGCATACTAACTAGGCTCTCAGTGAGGTGCAAAGAGCAAGGCATGCATTAATGTGCATGACCACACAATGGGTCCAAAGGGCTATGCAGGCATTCACCAAAGACTATAGGTTGAGTGTACTGCTCAGTCTACTGCTACTCAGGAGTCATGTACTGTAGGTATCGCACCTCTGCCTCGCCATGATGTTTGGATAGCTGGGAGGCAAAACAAGAAGGGAGAAATAAAGAAGCCCGCAACTGCTGAGGCGGCTGCAAAAATGGTAAAATACAACTCTTAGAGCAATTAATTCGAATATTGATTATTTGTGGTGTTTACTTACTTACCAATTTATGTTGATGGTGATTATCAGGAGTTGCACAAGCTGAGGAAACAAGGCAAGTTCATCCCTGAGGGTACAAGGGATGAATTGACAGTTGCTTTGGGTAACCCAGAGCATCCTGGATGTGTTAGGGGTGCAAGTGCTGGTGTGGGCATCAAAGCGTTCTTTGGGCCATCCCAGCGAAAACATGTCCCAAAAGCAGGAATTTCACAAGAAGAGGTAACCTATTCTTTTTTTAGAATGTTACTATAAAAGGGAATTCAATAATCAAAAGCTAACATTTTTTTATCCATGTATAGGTAGATGTGTTAATTGAAAGGAGAATCCAAGAAGTAATGGTGAAGTGGCAGGTGTCTCAGACTGCCACTCAGATAGTACCTATGGCGTCCCGGTCTACTCCTACTACAGAGGTTGGGAGTAATCCTGTAGACCCACCACCTAGCACATCTGCTGTAAGTATTTTTATGACATAGTAGCTAGTCTTTTCAAGATGATATGTTTTCAAGATGATATGTATATAACATTCTTTACGTAAATTTGTAGGGGTTGAAGCCATGCCGTATAAAAAGTAACGAATACATCGTTGCAGAGGCATCGGCTTACCCATCCCTTCCAGGGGAAATGTTTCATGGGTCTCCATTACCAAATGGTTGGGTTCGTGTGAGCCCACCATGTATATTCCCCAATTGGATAGATCTTCAATTGCTATATGCCCACCCAGATTGTGAAACGCTTAGTGAGACAGAAGGCAGAGTGATATTGTGGCCCAAAGCGGATGTCGTCTATACTGAAATTGTATGGTAAATTTACATTACGTTAAATTATTAGTGTGTATATATGAGATCAATTGATCTGAAATTATATATACAGGTTAAAACGCAGACATCCAGAGCATCTAGGCCTCCACCTCCAACTCCTACATTACCAAGTTGGGTTCCACAGGACCTACCTGCCCTGTTAGGTCCTAATTGTAGGGGTATGGTAGTATGATTAGGCGAACATGATATAAATTGCCCTATAAATGTTTCTATAGATGTGGATGTTGTAGGTCAATCATACGAAACCAAACTATTTATACAAGATATTTTGGAGTTGTTTCGCTATGATTGGTTGAATACATCTGTGATAGAGCTATGGATAAGGTGAGATCTTGTTTATACATCCATATACCTTGTGTAGGATCCGGTGATCTAGTTTATTATATATTAATGCATATGTAATACATGTTTTGCAGCTACTTAGACAAGATATGTGCAGATTTTTCATTTGAACATGTAGGATTTTTTATTCCATCTTTGATTAGTCTAGTAGATAAAGACCCTACATCAGTTCAACAATACTGCTATGATGTTTTTACAAATTTTAGTCAAAATAAGAAGACAGTGATAATAGCTCCATTCAATGTGGAGTAAGTTTACTTTGCTTATAATTTGGACTTAAGAAAATTACATTTTTATTGTGGATTTTGAGTTATTAATTTTTAACGTGTTTACCTCTAGGGGTACACATTGGGAGTTACTAATTATTGTCCCCGGGATGTTCACTATCTATTATCTAGATCCTAAGGGGACTAAATAGAATCCAAAATATGGACATGCAATGAAAATGGCATTATTCTGGTGAGAAATATTTTATTTTTATATTTTTTAACATCTGTTATTACATTACTATTTAATTATGCAATTTACTGTGTTACATTAACATGTAGGGGTTTACATGAGTTCAAAAAGGTTGGAGGAAAGGTCCTCGGGGAAAAGAACCAGCCAATAATTTGGGAGAACGTGAAAGTAAGTTCTCGACTCCAATGTATATATTATTTATGTGAACTATGCTTAGTTGTATTTTTTAATATTTTGTATGTTTCAATTTATAGTGTGCTACACAAGACAACGGTTGGGCATGTGCATACTATGTGATGCGATTTATGCACGTGATTATCAAATCTGTCGTAGTAGACATCGATACCATACCTGAGGTATTATATATAGTCTCATTAGATAATATGAAATATATTAATATTATTTATATATTATTAATTATATATATACATCATTCTCTTATACATCATTCTCTTTGCAGGTGTTTAAAACTGACCACACTACAAGTAAGGCCTTATCAGATGTACATGCTTCCTATACGACGGAAGAATTAAATGATGTGAGAGAAGAAAGGGCAAAAGCCATACAAGTAGTGGGGGTTTTAAAATATAATTGGGATGTTGATAGCAATAATGACTAAAGAATGATATTTTGTAAATGAATTTTTCTGAATTGTCATATGTGTGAAATTTTCTACATGTGTCTGAATGTTTATACATTGTGAATGTGAAAATGAAAGGAACTGCAGGTTGCTACATGAATGTTTCTACATGTGCATGTGTGAATGTGAAAATGAAAGGAACTGTAGGTTGCTACATGAATTTTCTACATGTGTCTGAATGTTTCTACATGTGTGAATGTGAAAATGAAAGGAACTGTAGGTTTGTGGCCTATTTCTACATGTGTGCATGTGAATCTTGTTAAATTTGTAGGTTTGTGGCCTATTGTTGGTTGATATCAATGGATGTCATAAACTTGTAGTTCAGTTCTACTAAACTATAGGTTTCTTTATCCTGGGACCAGCCATAGTAGGCCTGCAAACTGATAAGAAAAAAAATCAAAACATAGGCATTGGTTATTAGTCGAAAACCGACAACAAAGGTGTACAGCGTCAGCTAATAGCAAAAAATCGACGTATAATGTAGCCAGACAACATGGTTGTGCTAGCCAGCACGACTGTGGTGGCAGGTGATATGGAATCAGTTATTACTAAGAAACTGATGTCGATGGTGTCCTAGATGGCACCCTTTTGTGGCACAAAAGGTTTGGGCATCGGTTGCCCTACTAATAACTAACGCCTATAGTGCCCCTGCTGGTGCCCTTTTTGTGGCACGAAGGGTTCTGGCGTTGATTTTCCCACTAATAACCGACGCCTATAGTGCCCATGTCAGTGCATTTTTGGTGGCATGAAGGGTTTTGGTGTCGGTTTTAAAACCGACGCCTAAGGGTTCACCTTTTAGCGTCGCCCACATAGGTGTCACTTTTTAACCGGCACCAAAGGCCTTAAATAACCGATGCCAAAGGTCAGTTCTGTAGTAGTGAATGTGTGGATATTCTTGGTAGAAGCATCTTGGGTTACAATTTGCTTCCTTTAGGGTTTCTAAAGCTCCTTCTTGATGAACTTGATCTAAACGAGTAAGTGTCCCCTTCTTTCCTCTATTTATTTTTCTGTTCTTCTTCCTCCTGCCTTTCTCTAGGTTAGAACCTTTCTATTCCATGGTAGAAGTTGCTCTAGAACTCAAGAATCTACCTTTCTTGCTTGTTCTTCTTCTAAGGTTTTGCTTCCTTGTGGAGAAGGGTGCCTATTTGCCGAGTTCAGATCTAAAAATTGGATTTTCTTGCCCTCTTTGCTCAAGTTTCCTACTGTAATAAGTCTTTTTCTTCTGTATAGAGGTGAGTTTTATAACCTTGTTCATTTATATTGCTTGCTAAAAGCCTGTTAGTTCATGTTTATGCTTTAAAGTGATGATCTAAGCATAAAGAAACCATGCCTGTTTAAGGTTTCGGATTTTTACGGTGTTCCCTATTTTGTTCCAGTACTAGATGAACCTATAAATAGATTTGCATCCTTCCTAAGGTAGAAGATGATATAGGACAAGTTATTAGCATAACTGATTGTGCTAAGCACCTAACAACTGATGGTTCAAATTAGGGTTTTCAAGCTATTCCCTTCACTACCACATGATTTAGTGATGATACCATGCAACAACCGATGGTGATGCTATCATGACAACTGATGGTGGTGACCAAGGGTATCAATCAATGGTGACAACTGATGGTCATCCCTTAGGTCAAGTTTTGTCTTAGAAGCTTAATTATCAACCATTAAGTTCCCTAATGATGCTATCAATCAATGATGATATTAACTAAACATCTGATGGTGTTAAATGAATACAGTGTTGATCTAACAACTGATGGGGACTTAATGGTCATAGCTGATGGTGGATCAGGTCTCCACAATCGATGGTGAATTAAGGATTTAGTTGTAGCATCAATTAAGCCTCACCCAATAGTATCTTGGGTCAAATGATTCAAGGGTTAGGCCTATACTCCAATTGATGGTTTTAAAATATGAACCTGGTCCAATGGTTAGGATCTAACACTTCTTCATTTAATAATTTTGAATAATGGACTTAATACAATGGTTGAGATTGAATGCTTCAACATCCAATGGTTTGGATTGAAACCTATAGTATTACATTTGAGTTCTAATAATCAGAATATGATGGTTTCCCTCATGTGATCCATTTAAGGAGCTTGACGGTTGATACGATGTCTTACTAAAAATGTACAACTGATGATGGGTCTAACCCCATAACCTATAGTTCCCTTTTATGTTATTAAATAAGGGATGTCTAGGGTTAAATGGTGACAATTTCTAGATCACAACTTGATGGCTTTACATATGGTTGCTTTAAGGTGTTTACTTATATAGATAACCAATGGTCTTACCTTTTCAACATTCAATGGTTTTGGGTGATGTTGTGGTATGGTGATATGAGTTTAATGATGTTGGAATCAATGGAGATTTGACCTTAATAAGTTAGTCTTACCTTTTCCCTCGTATGAATAGAATGGATAATGACCATATCATGTTGACATGTAACCCTAATGGGATATAGTTTGTTATACTTAATCCTAATGAACTCAGAGGATGATGGGTAACTATTATTATCATTCCTTAGTGGAATGATAGAACAATGGTGTCTCTCTTATTGTTGTGGAACTCTAGTATACTACAACCTAATGGTTACACCTTGAGTTATGTGTGGATCCATAGTTGAGAATGGTATGGAATGTGATGATGACGATGTGCCTGATGCATCCAAGATTAGATGGGGATACTATGGGCTAAGGTTTGTGAATGAATGTTGAACTATAACTTTAATGTAACCTACCTTTCTAAACCTAACCCTAATGCAAGTAGAGAATGGTGGTTAATCATGTTATCCTTTCTTGAATGAATTAATATAATGATGTAATATCCTTCCTAATGATTGATTGAAACTCTAATGTGTTAATTGGCGGTAATTATAGCTTTACGATCTATGCTTTCTTATGATAAGATTGTACACTATAAGTGTGATGATGGCCAATCATACCTAGCTTCCTTATATGTTGATAAAATAAAGGAATGCTCTTAATTGCTAAGATAATCCTGTAATGTTTTCCTGTGAACATCTTTTAGTTCCTTAATGAAAACTATGCAGAGTCTGTGTATCACATGTGTGGTGATGTTGTTGAGCCTTGTTATAAGGCATAGAAAGATAATGATGAACTTTTAGGAAATGAAATGATGGCCTTAGTGACCTTTGGGCATGGTTGAGCCCTGAATGAGGTGAAATTCTCTTATGTTGACAAGGGCTGATACCCTGTGATATTGTGATAATGATTCATATCCTATGATAGTATGATGACAAAAGCAATCTCATAAATGGCAAGTGAATAGTATCATGTGATGATGAGATAATAAGTTTCATATGTTTTATATCTTCTAAAGTTGGTATATGTTAATGTTTGCTAGAGATGAATTAGGGTTTGTATGTCCACTTGTTTGATGCCACCTTAATTCACCCAATTGGCATAACTAATCAAGTGAAACTCTAGTCATGCAGTGCCTTGTTCCGTAGAACCATTTAAGCATAAGAACTTGTTGGTGGTGAAACGAGCAATTCCTGTGGAAAACTCGATGCACATACATAACATGTTGAGTATGTGGGGACAACTTGGTACCCTAATATCAAGCAATTGAGGATGGTTAAGGTCATGCCTCAGATATTGTGATATTGTGATGTGTGAAAGGCAACAATATACTGCAAGATGCCTCCAATAGAACGTCCATGTGTAAGCCTATTCTCTAGTGTCGCGACCTGTAAAAAGGGCATATTAGTTATTAGCAACTTGATTATATGTTGTTGTAGTGGCATCTTTGACTGATATGTCACTGCCTTTTTGGCCCGTACTGAATGGGTAGAGGAGAGATCTTAGGATACTGACACTCCTAGATCTTGTACAGAACTGAATAGCCCATCGTAAGGGTCGGTTGAACTTTGGATGGTACGATTTGAACTCCACATGGTGCAATAAAAGATGTAATACAACCGTGTAGTATATATGTTTAGGGTTATACACAACATTTCATATTAGATGATAACCCTTGTTTACTTTCCTTAGATAGAGATGATGTATAGTACAATAAGAGATGATAAATATGCTTATGTTGTAGTTACGTTCATGTTATAAACATGAGCATGTTGTTAGATATACAAACATTGATAGTTAAGATGATGCTGCTAGCTATGTTTAATATTGCTACCTATGCCTCTATAATTAGAAGTGCTCAAATTGCTAAACATGCTTATGTAGTTAGTTGTGTTTATGATGTTAGCTCTACTTAGATGTAGATTTTTTCACTTTATTAAACATGCTAATATTAATGTTATGCTACTAGACATATTAATGATGTTAGAGATGCTTATGCTACTAGCTTGCTTGTGTTGTTAGCATGGTATATGATGATAGTTAGACTAATGATGACGATTGTTATTAGATGCAATCTTATGAAACCTGAGTAGATATCTGATAGAAGAAATGGGTTTATCTGTTACCTGTATATACATTAATAATCATATTTTTTGTTAATCTTAATTGCTTAATATGTTTAGCATGCTTGAACTGTTCAATCTGCTCAATTGACTATTAAATATTCTACTTGCTCAGTTTATTTACTGTTGAAATAATTTGTTATAATGAATGTCTGTTGGAGAGAGTTATATCTCTTGCTGGGACTGGGTCTCACTTCGTGGGTCACCACAACCTTTTAGGTGATCAACAGTAGCGGCAGCAGACCATGGCATCAAGGAGAATCTAAGGTGATGGACCCTAGACATGGTAGTTTAGTTGTCTAGTGTATCCTAGAGTCATCCCTATACTCTCAGGTCTGGGTGAAAAGTTTGTATATGATGTTTCGATTGAATCAGGCTTTCGATAGCATGTTGATGTTTGTATATGGGGATAGTGTTCCTTTATAAAGTTTATGATGTAGATGAGGCTACAGAGAAGTTGTAAAGGATATTGAGCATTATATGAAATACAACAAGTTGCAAGGCTTTTATGTAAATGATTATGAGCAATTGGGAGATGTTGAAATAGGTTTTAATTTACTCTATTTTCTGGGTTTCTGTTTAATTGATGTGTAATTGTGTTTTGTGTTTTGAGTAATCTCATTTAGTATAACAAGTTTTCACACTCATCATCATCCTTGAATGGATCAAGACCCCTCCAATTAATGCTTCACAGATTGATAGTCGAAGGGTCTCTAGTGGAGTCAATAGACTATTTTACCGCTTGAAGAAATCTACCGAGGAAGATAATTCAACAGTCACATTAAACACACACAAAAAAAGGAAAAAATTCAATTAAGCTTGAAGAATCCACCCAATTTTATTCACAAAATAAGAAAAAATGGGGGTATACATTTTAACCAGTGGGAAGATATGAAAAAATCCGAATTTGACTACATTTGAGGGAGGATAAGGTAAAAAGGAAATCAGAACTAAACCTTGAATTCAATGATATTCTTATGTGGAAGGTGTAAGAACCCCTACATCACCCAAAATTAATGTTAACCTTTTTTAGTATTCTTGAATAAAAATTACGAATTCATGTTTAATTTTATGGAAAAAAAAACAAAAAAGTTATAAAAAGATTTTTTTGACTTGCGGATCTTTTGGGCTAGAGACGAACATGATTCTACCATAATTGCCGTAAAGATCCTAATTCATAGGTAATAGGTTCTAAGCACCCCAACATCTCCCATGACATAGATCCATCCAAGGTGGTTAGGACCAAAGGCATAAGAAAAAGAGAGAGGAGACAATACAAAAGGTACTTTCAAATGAGCAAGGTTCAACAATGTTTGATCAAATCAAGTGAAGTATTTGATTATTATATGAGAGTGGTTATGAACTATTTAGCTAACAATAACAGACAATTTAGGTATGCAATAATGAACAAATTTGTAACTTAGAGCAATTTTAAATGTATACATAGAATTATTGTAATACAATTATGCATCCAAACAACATTCTTGAAAAACAATCATGTTAAAAAAAGCATCCTCTAGTCACTCACATGAGTGGAAATCATGGGGGAGATAGTAGGTTCTCTATATTCACAAGAGTCAAAAGGAAAGAAATGACATAGGTATTGTGTGATATTTATAGGATAAAATCAAGATTTGGGGACTTAGGTGGAATTTTCCAAAATAGGTGGCAGAACACTACCTTCCACGGGTAAATACATGATAGATCATGTGGTTATGCCACATGGCACCTGGAAGACAGTTTGATTCCATTGGGTATTCTCAATTAGAGAAAGTAATAAACTCTTTTATTTCATTTCTAGATTTTTCAAGCATGAGATATTTCAGATAAATTTCAGTTGTGACCGCAAGATTGAGCCATATGTAAATAATACTCAATAGAACATGAAGAAAGATAAGAAGACAAATATTGGGGATAAATCTTCCTTATAGAAATGATATGGATTTTGTGAAGATAATAGAATCTGAATATTTATAGGTTAAACATGAATACTTCATTTAAAATACTCTGATTGGAAAGATTACAGGAAAATGCTTGTAAAAACTGAATTGAATAGCAAATTACACTTAAGACCAGAAAAATACATTTTTATACCCCATGGTAAAATGGAAAAAATGGATGTATTCAATAGCTCAAAAAATACAAAAAGTATGAATAAATTGAAGGAGCTCCATTATTAGCTAGAGAGATTATCTGATCTACATTATTTGATCTCAATCATTGAATGAGTGACAAAAAATGGAGTGTCAACATTAGTCCTAGTGCAAATTTTTAAAGTTTTTTATTTTTTTAATATCCATTAAATTTGAACTAGATGATCTTGGACATTCATCAAATGATTGGTATTTTTTGCTTTATTTAGCTTGATCCATTTTATGTTTTCTGGTTAGCTAATTAGTCATGTCATTATTAATTTGCATTTGTGAAATTGGAGCATATATTCTCCCAATATATGTAAGTTTCATATATACATACATATATGCATTTATACATGTGGATTGCCTATTAGAATGGATCCATTGTTGCATGGATGCATATATTTAAGTTTCATATATACATACATATATGCATTTATACATGTGGATTGCCTATTGGCATGGGTCCATCGTTGCATGGACGCATCCATGGACAAAATCACGTGTCCAAGTTCCATTTTCATTTTTGTCATTTATTCATTCCATTCATATATATTATTTGACATGTAAAGAAAAATCTGGCGGAGAGCTAATCTTGACGGTTTCTATAAAGCTAAAAGGAGAACATGAAAATGTTTCAGAATCATCACCTTGTTTTTTGAGAAAACTAAGAAAGTCATTGATTAATGTTTTATTCAATAGAAAACATAAACAACTACACGATGACTCCACCCAAGGGCGAATAAAGCATAAAAATGTGACCAAAAGACTAGGATCAACAATCCTATGACGAATGGGGAAAGCATTAGGCATCCCTATGTTATAAAAAAATCAAAATTGTTGTTTACATTCTTGGGTTTGTAAAATTCGATAGTTTGGTTTTATTAATGAAAAAAATAAGAAAAAGTGAACTAGGGTGTGCAAGTATTATGGGACTTAAGATGACTGTGACTTTCTGTGACACCCCGCCATCACACAGACATCGAGATGACACACGAAAACATGTAGAACCACATATTACCGAAAATACGGGTTAATTAAAACCAATTGCGGAAAGCATGCATAAGAGAACTTTTGCATCCAGATCATGCAGAGAAACATGTTATAAAATATGACAAGCCTTGATATATGTCCACAGCTTATCGGAACCAGCTGCACTGACAGCACTAGAGTTCATCACCTGTTTATACATACATAACGGGCCACATATGTCTAGCAGTAGGATATACAAAATTACAACAGCTAGACATCGTGAAACGTCGTTAAACACCTCTGAGGACCTGAGAGTACAAGGATGACTTTAGGACTCTACTACAAAACCACCAAAATAGCGGCATGTCCATCACTTACCTTCTACTATTCTTCTTGCTGCTCGGTCGCAACCTCACGACCACCACCACGTCTAGAGGGATCACCTAAAAAGGGTGTAAACCAGTGGGGTGAGACACACAGTCTCATCGAGAAACATAACTCCCCGCCGAAACTATAAAACCCCAGAAGATTAAAGTAGTAAAAGTAGATAACTGATAAAGCATATAACAAGAGAAGTATACTGAGCAAGACCATTATTCCATCATTCTTACCAAGATATTCACGCGGCCTATATCCAGATTTCCTTTATGGAACATGATTGACAAGATAAGATTTATAAGAACTTATCACAAAATATAAGGATCGTACACGCAACTGCAAGGTATAACTAGATCAGCTATATAAGCAAGGCCTCAATCAATGTTTCGTATTTGTTTTGTGTAGCATATACTACCCGACTGTATTACATTTTATTATGCCATGAGGAAGTGAGCCTTCCCTGCTCAAATCCAACCATTGGTTGCGAAGCCCAATCCGGTTCCATACAAGGTCTAAGGAGATCCGGACTCCATGACCTCACCTTCTTGTGGTCAGTACACGAATCATCAAGCAAGACCACAGTCTTATGCTTATAGGGCCTCATCCTCTAGGTCAGCTCTGCAAGCTACCCACATCTCTAGCTCACCTTATCATAGGTGCTAGTGCATACATCTGAGCCATGAACGCATCATGCTCATTATTACATATCCTGAGCCATGGGTCTGTTCACCATGTTCCATATATTCACAGGGGTACTCAGATTCCTCCTATTTTAGGCTAGGGGAAAACCTCGCATATTCAACAATATGCACTCTAGGCAAATCCCGCAGGATAAACATGTTTCACCATCACCATGATACTGACGATGATGGATCTATGGCCATGGAAAACTACATGATATGTTCATCTATAATTAATTAGTATATTTTAAGCCAATTGTTGAGGCAAACAAAGTATAATCATAGCCTTTTAGAATTACATCATTTTTGCCATCATCATACTGTCATGGGACCTCAATCCCTCAATATATCAACCATTGTCTCTCAAGGCATCGTAATCATGCATCAGCATTCTGGGAACGCATCCCTTATCTCATCATCATCAGAGGATAACACCTCAACTAGGCAATCAGCCTAATATCAGGTCCTTAGACCTATCAACTTGTTATCTCATTACCACATGGTGCTACTCAAGCACATATGTCTCATAGCTCTTACCCGGCTATGAATCCACATAAAAATACCTACATGGTTAGTATACACATCCATAAAGATAACTAAAGCCATCATGGATTAACATGATCATCATGTTATCAAGTATAAAGCAACATCCATGAGTATATTACACATAAGCTATAGAAATCATAGCTTTATTATCAATCATAAGCATATATCATGCCCCATACTTGTGATCATATACATGTGTCACATTATCATGTGTAGCAACATAATATCCTTCCCAACATCCTGGTTCACAACCTATCATCTTATCTCATTATCATAGTTGCAGGATTCAAGGTGATTACACCATATCACTTGTATTATCATTATTAACAGAGAACTATCAGCTATATACATTCCAGGTTATCAGAACCCTCACCAAAGCTCTTGCAACCCTCACTATAGGTAGTGTCGGGTAGGGTAACTACCCTCACCCAAGCTTGTCGGCCAAGCACAATGGGCAACCTTACCACCTGTAACGCCCCAGCGCAATGCTGCGTCGAGCAACACCTACCCGGGCAACGCGCAACCCGTGATGCCCAACGTCCTTAGGAGAGCGACGCTGCGTCGTGCAACCAGGGCTAGAGCTATGTATCGTGCATGCAACTACAGGGTGGTATCAGGTAGCACATGGGCACCTCTTATCGTTCAAGACCCTATCGCCCACTTAAGGTTAGGGTTTCATGTTGGACAACCACCAACATCATAATGCCCAAGGCCGTAACGACCAAGGTCATGATGCCCAGCCATCAAACCATATCGTCCAAAGAACCCTTATGTCGGCCAAGGCACCATGTCGTCCATGGGCAAGGTGACTACTAAGGCATCATATCGGCTAACTCAACTGAGGGTGTGTCGTGCAAACACAAACCCCAGGCTCGACACAGGGTTACCCATCTTACCCATAACGTTCAAGGAAGAGCTAGGGTGTCGCCCACCTATAACAAACAAGACCTAGGAACCACAAGAAGGCCTATCGTCCAACTAGGTCAAGCCTCTTATATCGGCCACCACTAAGGCACCTACTAGGGTTTCTCTATACCACCATATCGGGCACCAAACCAACCACCTCTACTAGGTGTATTGGCCAAGGGTAAAACCCTAGACAAGAGGCTATCAGGCAGCACTACTCCAAGGTCATAACATGAAAAGCACAACTCTACACAGTCGTCTTCAACCTCAAGCACAAGGGCACCAAACCCTAAATGATCAAGAAGATCAGCTCACCTCTCAACACCCAAGAGAGAGGGGTTTTGCACAACCTCTATCACAAATCGGGCAACCACAAAGATCAATCTCAACTTAGGTCATCACATATCCAAGAGCACACCTCTCAAAACCATGGTGAGAGGAGGGTGTTGCCCAAGCAGCTAGAATGTAGACTCACCTCTCAACTAAAATGAGAGAGGGGTATTGCCCACATCACTAGAGCTCAAACTCACTTCTCAACAACCAAGGAGAGAAAGGGGTATTTCTCAACAAGAAAACCCCAACTATGGTTCGGCCAACTAGATCCAAAGGCATATAAACCATCAACAACATGTACTAGAGTAAGAAACATAACATGCAATGGTCGATCATCAACATATATGAATCATGCAACATAAAGAAGGTAGTATAGCTAGGGTTAGAAGTTATGTAACCCACCTTAAGCAAGCTCCTCAAGCTCCTAGCTCCAAGCACACCTCTTTCGGACACCAATGAAGCAAGGCTCACCTATAGATTGGACACCAAGCTAGAGGAAGAAGAAGAGAACTCCTTCAAAGGGATCGGCCACCAAGAACCAAGGGAGAGGTGTATCGTGCACCAGAAGAGAAGGGCAACAAAGAGATAAAGGGTTCCTAAGGAAGTGAAAGGTAAGATATATATAGATGAGGATCAAAGGGGAACAAAGGCAAGGTGTCACCTTACTAAGGGACACATGTCCACACATTTGCCACCTAGCAAAACACATGCACAAGCCATGCCACCACTCAACCAAGGATCGGCCACATGTCCAAGCTAGGGTGACACAACCAAAGCAAGAGGGTCAACAAAGTCAAAGGCCGACACACTTCAAATCACCACCACCTTGGCCGACACACCCATGAGCGACACCCCCATGGCCGACACAAGGTGCTCCTTGCCTGATACAGGGCTCCTCAAAGCAAGGAAAGGCCCAAACAAGGGAAAACAAGGCCCAACAGAGCTCAACCAAGCCTAAGACAACTCAAGGCACGAGCCCCAACCTTACTCTCAACTCTAAAGGAAGCAAAGAGAAAGAAATACATCTCTCAAGGTGACAAACTTGCTCTTCAACCCTAACTTAGGGTATTTTGCAAGTAGCACCTCCAACACAAGCAAACCCTAATCACCACTAAAGGTGATTAGCAAGAAACCAAACACAATGTTTAGGCTAAACAAATAGGGTAAACCCAAAATGGAGGTCAGGGTCCTTACAAGCCATAAACCTCTACAAAGGGATTTCATCCCCAAAATCTGAAGAGAAAAGCGAGGGATACTTCCTCCTCATCTCTTCCTCCAGCTCCCACGTGGCTTCCTCAACGCCAGGGTGATGCCAAAGAACTTTCACAAGAACCATGTCTTTCCTCTTCAACCTTTTTACCCTCCTGTCAAGGATCGTCACTGGACCTTCCTCATAGGTCACATCTTCATCAAGCTCAACCTCAACTGGTTGTATCACTGTCCCTGTGTCTGGATGACTTTTCTTCATCATACTGACATGGAACACTAGATGCAACTTGTGCAACTCTAGCGACAGCTCTAACTTGTAAGCTACCTTGCCAACACATGCTATAACTGGGTATGGCCCCATATACCTGGGTGCCAATTTGTCTTTTCGTCCAAACCTTAGCACTCCCTTCCAAGGTGAGACCTTGAGATACACTTTGTCTCCCACCTGGAACTCTAAAGGTCATTGGCAATTATCTGTGTAAGACTTCTGTCTGTCCTGTGCCGCTTTCAACTGTCGTTGTATCACTCTGATCTTCTCTGTTGTCTGCTGCACTAACTCAGGACCCAAAAGCTGATACTCTCCGGACTTATACCAACATAAAGGGGATCTGCACTTCCTTCCATATATAGCCTCATAAGGATCCATGTCAATTCTCTGCTAGTAACTATTATTATAAGAGAACTCTATCAGACTGAGATGCACATCCCAACTGCCTAGGAATTGTAAAACTCAAGCTCAGAGAAGATCCTCCAAAGTCTGAATAGTCCTTTCCGACTGTCCATCTGTCTGTGGGTGGAAGGCAATGTTTAACCTCAACTGCGTTCCCAACGCTTTGTGCAGCTGTTCCCAGAAATGACTCGTGAACTGAGGACCTCTTTCAGAAACTATTGTTGCTGGTACACCGTGCAAACACACTATCTCGTCTACATATACCTGAGCAAGCTTCTTGGCTGTATATGTTGTCTTTGCAGGTATGAAATGAGCAGATTTTGTCCGCCTGTCCACTATTACCCAAATGGAATCATGATTCCTAGTTGTCCTTAGCAGACCAACTACGAAATCCATGGTGATATGATCCCACTTCCATTGTGGTATCGGAATGGGTTGCAATGTACCTGTCGGCTTCTGATGCTCAGCTTTAACTTGCTGACATACTACACACTTAGCCACAAACTCGACTACATCCTTCTTCAAGCCAGACCACCAATACAGGCCTTTCAGATTATGATACATCTTGGTGACTCCTGGATGCATAGCATACATCGACGTGTGTGCTTCCTTGAGCACTAGATTTCTTATATTATCAACATCGGGGATCACCATCCTACCATGATAGCAAACTAGTCCATCCTCAGACTCATGGAACCCATCACGCTTTTCGCTGCCAAGCTCTGACCTGATCAACTGCATTGTATTATCTACCTACTGTGTGTCTTTGATCTGTTGTCTCAGTGTAGGCTTGACTTGCATCTGTGCCAACAGTCCTGCCATCAAGGAAACTTCTAACTGTACATTCATCTGCCGCAAGGAGATGAACATATCCCGTCTATGGCATACCAAAGAACCCAACTGTGCTTTCTTCGTAGGAAGAGAAGAAGACTTTCTGCTAAGCGCATCAGCTACCACATTTTCCTTACCTGGATGATACTCAATGGTGCAATAATAATCATTTATTAGCTGCATCCAACGACACTATCACATGTTCAGCTCACTCTGTGAAAGGATGTATTTCAAGTTCTTATGATCTGTAAAGATCTGACACACTTCCCCAAAGATAGTGTCTCTAAATCTTTAACGCATGGACCACTGCTGCCAACTCCAAATCATGTGTTCAGATAGTTCTCCTCATGTTTCTTAAGCTATCGCGAAGCAAAAGAAACCACATGATCCTCATGCATCAACACACATCCTAGGCCCTTCTTGGAAGCATCACAGAAAACAACATAGCCTTTCCCAGGCTCTGGCAGCACTAACACTGGAGCACTAGTCAGCTTCTCCTTCAAACTTTGGAAAGCTTTCTGACAACGGTCACCCCAAACAAAGGGTACATCTTTCCTAGTCAATTTTATCAATAGCAAAGCGATCACACTGAAGTCCTTTATAAACCTCTGGTAGTATCCTGCCAAACCCAGAAAACTAGGAACTTCTGTCAGCATCTTTGGTTGCTCCCAATCTTCCACTGACTCCACCTTCTTAGGGTCCACTCTGACTCCTTCTGCAGATATCACATGACCCAAGAAAGTCACTTCTTTCAACCAGAACTCACATTTACTGAACTTGGCATATAACTGATGTTGGTGAAGAAGAGTCAATGCTTGTCGAAGATGCAGTTCATGCTCTTGCCTGTCCCGGCTATAGATCAAAATGTCATCTATAAAAACTACAACAAACTGATCTAGAAATGGACGAAACACCATGTTCATCAGATCCATGAAAGCATCAGGTGCATTGGTTAGCCCAAACGGCATAACCACAAACTCGAAGTGACCATACCTCATCCTAAAAGCTGACTTTGGTATGTCATCATCCTTAATTCGCAACTGATGATATCCAGACCGTAGATCAATCTTTGAGAACAATGTAGCACCACGCAACTAATCAAATAGATCGTCTATCCTCAACAATAGGTACTTATTCTTGATCGTGACCTTGTTCAACTGTCGGTAATCTATACATAACCGCATCGACCCGTCCTTCTTCTTAACGAACAAGACTGGAGCACTCCAAGGTGATGTGCTCGGTCTGATGAAACCTTTCTCCAACAATTCTTGTAACTACTTCTTCAACTCTGCCATCTCTACTGGATCCATCCTATACGGAATATGTGCAACTGGTTGTGTTCCTAGTACCAGATTGATCTCAAAATCAATCTCTCAGGGTGGAGAAACACTGGGGAACTCATCAGGAAACACATCAGCAAACTCTCAGACAATTGTCACCTCCTCAAGGCTAGGACCTTTCGCCTTGGTATCCACAACATGAGCTAAGAATGCCTTACAACCTTGCCGCAGAAACTTCTCTACCACCATTGCTGACACTAAACACGTCGGGAGAATCTTCCTATCTCCTTGGAAGATCCACTTTTCTCCACCGTCATCAAACACTGTTTGCTTGGAACCACAGTCCAACACAACCTTATACTTTTCTAGGGTATCCATCCCAAGGATCACATCGAATCCATGCATATCAAGTGGTATAAGATCCACTCGTATATTGTGTCCCGAGAAAGATAGGACACAAGATGAACACTCCTCTCAAAGCATCGAGGAACCATCGAGAGGGATTTCTAATAATAGGCTATCTCTCTTACAACTAATAGTTAAAGGACAACTATTAAGCAGACTATGTGTGATAAAAGAGTATGTAGCACCCAGGTCAACCAAAACAGATATAAAGCAAGAAGAAGACAAATCAAAATGAAATAACTCCATCTGACCTGTCACCACTCGCGGGTTTACTATCGCCTCTGGCTGACTCATAGCATAGAATTGAGTCGTTGCTTGTTGTCCACGTCCTCTTCTTCCTTGAGCAGACGATCCTGCTTATGACACTTGACCGCGCCCTCGCCCTCTACTACTACTATGTTGTTGTCTATCAGACCCTTGTTGATGTTGCCTCAGTTGTTGTGTTACTTTGACATCTCTCTTTGGGCAATTTGACCTCAAGTGCCCAGTTTATCCACAGTGGTAACATGACCTGCCTTCTATCTACGGCCTAGATGACCCTATCACTTCCACTGAAGATGTACTATGCACCTTCGACGGTGAAGAAACATAACCTCTTCCCTTACTCGGGGACCATTGTGATGGTACACGAGAACTCTACATCGTGGAAGGTGCCAAAAACCTTGGCTTCTTGAAGCCACCAGATCTCTGTCCCTAGAACTGAGCAAGCCTTTTCCTAGTCATAGACTCCCTTTTCTCCCTAATAGACTGTTCAATCATGGGGACAGACTCCCGGAATGTGGCAAACCTCTCCCGATTTTCCAAAGCAGCAGCAGGTGTCGACATCTCAACACTCAAACCTTTCTCAAGCTGCCTGATCCGCTCAGCATCTTTTGCCACCATGTGAGGACAAAACCTCAACAAGACCATGAACTTGGCTTCATAGTCGGTGATGCTCATCAATCCTTGGCGGAGACACTCAAACTGGTTGATCTTCTCGTCTAGATACGTCTTCAGAAAGTATCTGTTGACGAACTCTCACTGGAAAACCTCACAACTGATCACCTCACCGGGTCGCTTCTCCTCCTCGATGGCCCACCAGTGGCCATCACTACCTTATCAGAAGGTAGACAACATGCTTGACTTTGTCTGCTTCAGGGATGTCAAGGATCTGGAAGGCCTTCTCAAGACCTGTCAGCCATAGATCTGCATCCGCCGGATCAGCCATTCCAGCGTAATCTGAAGCTCTGACTCGGCAAAGCCGCTCAAAGGTCTTCCCAATGCCTGATGATTCACCATGGGGAGCTTGTGCTCTTGGAGGAGGCACTGGAACTCTTTCCACCATGTGATTCATCGTAGCCATCAACTGCCCCATAAGCTGCTGGTAGGCAGGGTTTTCAAGAATGGCTGGGTCAAGTTGGGGGACCTCAGGCACCCGATCTTCATGTGCCTACGCTCTAGCTCCATCAACTGATGCAGCCTCACTACTCTCAGCAACAAGTTCTTCATGGTTTCCAGACATCTTTAAGCTTTTTCTTCCACTGGGGGCAGAAGGTTATTGTAAGAAAATCTGGAAAACTCACAAGAACAGACGCAAACCTAGTCCTAGATCCATGTAGACTCAGCGAACCTAGAGCTCTGATGCCAAACTAACTGTGGCACCTCACCATCACACAGATAGCGAGACGACACGCGAAAACGTGCAGAACCACATATTACCGAAAACACATATTAATTAAAACCAATTGTGGAAAGCATGCATAAGAGAACTTTTGCATCCAGATCCTGCAGAGAAACATGTTATAAAAATATGACAAGCCTTGATATATGTCCACAGCTTATCGGAACCAGCTGCACTGACAACACTAGAGTTCATCACTTGTTTATACATACATAACGGGCCACATATGGCTAGCAGTAGGATATACAAAATTACAACAGCTAGACATTGTGAAACGTCGTTAAACACCTCTAAGGACCTGAGAGTACAAGGATGACTTTAGGACTCTACTACAAAACCACCAAAATAGCAGCATGTCCATCTCTTGCCTTCTACTGCTCTTCTTGCTGTTCGGCCGCAACCTCACAACCACCACCACGTCTAGAGCGATCACCTAAAAAGGGTGTAAACCAGCGGGGTGAGACACATAGTCTCACCGAGAAACATAACTCCCCATCGAAACTATAAAACCCCAAAAGATTAAAGTAGTAAAAGTAGATAACTGATAAAGCATATAACAAGAGCAATATACTAAGCAAGACCATTATTCCATCATTCTTACCAATATATTCACGTGGCCTATATCCAGATTTCCTTTATGGAACATGATTGATAAGATAAGCTTTATAAGAACTTATCACAAAATATAAGGATCGTACACGCAACTGCAAGGTATAAATAGACCGGCTATATAAGCAAGGCCTCAATCAATGTTTCGTATTTATTCTGTGTAGCATATACTACCTGGCTGTATTACATTTTATTATGCCCTGAGGAAGTGATCCTTCCCTGCTCAAATCCAACCATTAGCTGTGAAGCCCATTCCGGTGCCATACAAGGTCTAAGGAGATTCAGACTCCATGACCTCACCTTCTCGTGGTCAGTACAGGAATCATCAAGCAAGACCACAGTCTTATGCTTATAGGGCCTCAACCTCTAGGTCAGCTCCGCAAGCTACCCACATCTCTAGCTCACCTTATCATAGGTTCTAGTGCATACATCCGAGCCATGAATGCATCATGCTCATTATTACATATCTTGAGCCATGGGTTTGTTCACCATGCTCCATATATTCACAGTGGTACTTAGATTTCTCCTATTTTAGGCTAGGGGAAAACCTCGCATATTCAACAATATATTCTCCAGACAAATCCCGCAGGATAAACTTGTTTCACCATCACCATGATACTGACGATGATGGATCTATGGCCAGGGAAAACTACATGATATGTTCATCTATAATTAATTAGTATATTTTAAGCCAATTGTTGAGGCAACCAAAGTATAATCATAGCCTTATAGAATTACATCATTTTTGCCATCATCATACTATCCTGGGACCTCAATCCCTCATTATATCAACCACTGTCTCTCAAGGCATCATAATCATGCATCGACATTCTGGGTACGCATCCCTTATCTCATCATCATTAGAGGATAACACCTCAACTAGGCAATCAACCTTATATCAGGTCCTCAGACCTATCAACTTGTTATCTCATTACCACATGGTGCTACTCAAGCACATACTTCTCATAGCTCTTACCAGGCTATGAATCCACATAAAAATACCTGCATGGTTAGTATACACATCCATAGAGATAACTAAATCCATCATGGATTAATAGGATTATCATGCTATCAAATATAAAGCAACATCCATGAGTATATTACACATAAGCTGTAGAAATCATAGTTTTATTATCAATCATAATCATATATCATGCCCCATACTTGTGATCATATACATGTGTCACATTATCATGTGTAGCAACATCATATCCTTCCCAACTTCCTGGTTCACAACCTATCATCTTATCTCATTATCATAGTTGCAGGATTTGAGGTGATTACACCATATCACGTGTATTATCATTATTAACAGAGAACTATCAACTATATACATTTTAGGTTATCAGAACCCTCACCAAAGCTCTTGCAACCCTCACTATAGGTAGTGTCGGGTAGGGTAACTACCCTCACCCAAGCCTGTCGGCCAAGCACAATGGGCAACCTTACCACCTGTAACGCCCCAGCACAATGTTGCGTCGGTCAACACCTACCCTGGCATTGCGCAACCCATGACGCCCAACATCCTTAGGCGAGCGACATTGCGTCGTGCAACCAGGGCTAGAGATATGTATCATGCATGCAACTACAGGGTGGTATCAGGCAGCACATGGGCACCTCTTATCGTTCAAGACCATATCACCCACTTAAGGTTAGGGTTTAATGTCAGGCAACCACCAACATCATAACGCCCAAGGCCGTAACGACCAAGGTCATGACGCCCAACCATCAAACCATATCGTCCAAAGAACCCTTATGTTGGCCAAGGCACCATGTCGTCCATGGGCAAGGTGACTATTAAGGCATCATATCAGCTAACTCAACTGAGGTTGTGTCATGCAAACACAAACCCCAAGCCCGACACAGGGTTACCCATCTTACCCATAATGTTCAAGGAAGAGCTAGGGTGTCGCCCACCTATAACAAACAAGACCTAGGCACCACAAGAAGTCTTATCATCCAACTAGGTCAAGCCTCTTATATCGGCCACCACTAAGGCACATACTAGGGTTTCTCTATACCACCATATCGGGCACCAAACCAACCACCTCAACTAGGTGTATCAGCCAAGGGAAAAACCCTAGATAAGAGGCTATCGGGCATCACTACTCCAAGGTCATAACGTGCAAAGCACAACTCTACAAGGTCATCTTCAACCTCAAGCACAAAGGCATCAAACCCTAAATGATCAAGAAGATCATATCACCTCTCAACACCCAAGAGAGAGGGGTTTTTCACAACCTCTATCACAAATTGGGAAACGACAAAGATCAACCTCAACTTAGGTCATCACATATCCAAGAGCTCACCTCTCAACACCATGGTGAGAGGAGGGTGTTGCCCAAGCAACTAGAATGTAGACTCACCTCTCAACTTAAATGAGAGGGGGGTATTGCCCACATCACTAGAGCTCAAACTCACTTCTCAACAACCAAGGAGAGAAAGGGGTATTTCTCAACAAGAAAACCCCAGCTATGGTTCGGCCAACTAGATCCAAAGGCATATAAACCATCAACAACATGTACTAGAGCAAGAAACATAACATGCAATGGCCGATCATCAACATATATGAATCATGCAACATAAAGAAGGTAGTATAGCTAGGGTTAGAAGTTATGTAACCCGCCTTAAGCAAGCTCCTCAAGCTCTAAGCACACCTCTTTCGGACACCAAGGAAGCAAGGCTCACCTATAGATTGGCCACCAATCTAGAGGAAGAAGAAGAGAACTCCTTCAAAGGGATCGACCACCAAGCACCAAGGGAGAGGTGTATCGTGCACCAAAGAAGAGAAGGGCAACAAAGAGCTAAAGGGTTCCTAAGGAAGTGAAAGACAAGATATATATAGATGAGGATCAAAGGGGAACCAAGGCAAGGTGTCACCTTACTAAGGGATACATGTCCACACGTTTGCCACCTTGCAAAACACATGCACAAGCCATGCCACCACTCAACCAAGGATCGGCCACATGTACAAGCTAGGGTGACACAACCAAAGCAAGAGGGTCAACAAAGTCAAAGGCTGACACACTTCAAACCACCACCACCTTGGCAGACACACCCATGGGCGACACCCCCATGACCGACAGAAGGTGCTCCTTGCCCGATACAGGGCTCCTCAAAGCAAGGCAAGGCCCAAACAAGGGAAAACAAGGCCCAATAGAGCTCAACCAAGCCCAAGACAACTCAAGGCATGAGCCCAAACATTCCTCTCAACTCTAAAGGAAGCAAAGAGAGAGAAAGACATCTCTCAAGGTGACAAACTTGCTCTTCAGCCCTAACTTAGGTTATTTTGCAAGTAGCACCTCCAACACAAGCAAACCCTAAAGGTGATTAGCAAGCAACCAAGCACAAGGTTTAGGCAAAACAAATAGGGTAAGCCCAAAATGGAGGTCAGGGTCCTTACACTTTCTATGATGCCCCAAGCTACACAAAGCGAGATTACTCAAAACAAAATGCATAATTAATGCTACACATCCAGGTTACCTGAAAACACAGGAAATTAAAACCGCTTGCACATGAGCATAAAAATTGGATCATATCACATCTAAGTTTACAAAAGCCACATGTCACATCACATATCAAATGATAATTATATAAGACTGTTCACTAGCTCACTGACCACAACATGTACATGTGGTAAATTGTTCACATACATACATGCCATATTTGTACAACAAAGGCATATAGCCAAAACGTTGTCTCTATATGCAACATCTAAAAAACACCCCAAGGACCTGAGAGTACATGGACAACACATAGGACTCTACTACAAAAAATAAGCAGCTTATCCAACCTTTTCTCAACTACTGCACCTCTTTCTACTCAGCCTCAATAACACGATCTCTACCTCTACGTGCTCGGCCACCTAAAAGATGTGAAAACCCACGAGGTGAGACCAAACATCCCAATGAGAGATATAACTATCCTCCAACATCTATTATAAGCACATGTAAAGTAAAACAAATGGATAACAAATATTATTAAGTTGAGAAGATTCAGCTAAATGATATGCATTAAACCAATAATGTAGATTAAACAAACTAGGCAGTTATCATTGAGCAGTAGAACAATCAATACTTTAAGAAGGAATATGAAGAACATGTATAACAATTGATTTTTCTTACCACATTATAATTCAATAAATCAGTACAAGGATAAGGCAAAGGGTCATCCAATGTTATTCATATTTGACCCTAAGTAAATACACTACACGACTGTGTTACGTCTTTTTATTATCCCCAAATAGGTATACCACTAATGCTCCAACTGACCATTGCTAAGTCGAAATCAGTGCAATACAAGATCAATGGAAGAGCTAGAACCCAATGATCTCTCCACACCCCTCAATCAGTCCGAGTCCACCGTAGTGACAAATAGAGTCCAACTGCAAAACAACCTAGTTTGCCTTAGTATATAGACACAACACTAGTAAAACTGAGTTATGACAACAACTGCACTCCTGCTGAGGTATGGCCACAACATCCTTAAAACATATAATATATAAACATTGTATCACATCTTTGAGATACATCTTGATAGTTCTCCTACCAAGGTATGACCACAGTCAATCTTGTGAAATACATATACTCAGCAGTATACAACTCCGAGCTTCCACTAAGGGAGAACCCATTTCACCATTCAGCAAGTATCGAAGCTTAAGATGGATCTATGGCCCATGGCAACTACATGATTAGGGTTTCACTTGATTAGTTAGTCTAATTGGGAATCTTTTAGCATCAATCAAGTTATAACGTACAAACCCTAAACAAAATTTATAAAGATAAGGGCATAATACAACTTCAAAAGATATAAAATGTATAAGGTGTAAACTTGTCACATCACCACATGATACTTGTAGCACTGCCAATCACAAGGCCAACATCAATGTCATATCACTATAGGATGTCAGTCCCTCAATCATCTCACTAAAGGATAACACCTCACACTGGGCATTCAGCCTCTGCCAGGTCATAAGACCTATCATATCATATATCTTTGTGTCTCATCATTATCTCAACATGCCTCATAAGGCTCATAACCATAACTGTAGCATTCACAAGCTATGACATTCATGCAACTTGCAAGGTTCGAATCACACAAGTAGGAGAGAGAAAATGTAATCACATGTCATTCATCCAATGAACTCAACAAGCATGGTATACCTTAGGATTAGGGTTAGGGTTTCAAACACATAGCCGATTAAAGTTTCATAGCATTATTCAATCACCAAACCCTATTCTCATCACCTCCCACTTTCTTGGAGCATATTAAGATTGGAACATCATCATTAACTTGGTTAGTCAACTACCTAAACAACATTAGATATCATCCAACATTTACATGTACATGTATAACAACCTTACAATGTCGCACATATGTAGCGACCATGTACCCTTGTATGTGTATCGACCAACCCTAAAACATGTGTCTCAACCACAAGAAAACCATGTGTCTTGACCATAAGTAAAACATGTGTCTTGACCATGAACAAAACATGTGTCTTGACCACTATCAACCATGTGTCTCGATCATGAACAAAACATGTGTCTCGGCCATAAGAAAAACATGTGGCTCGACCATGAACAAAACATGTGTCTCGACCAAAACAAGAACCATTAAAGTGAGAGTGACTACCAACACAAAAACATATGTATCAACCCTAAGTGTTACGACCATCAACCCATTAGGGTTTGGGTCACGACTGCAATAAACACGTGACATGCACGACCATAGGATAAAAGTGAGTGTAGAGACCATTAAGGTCAAGCTACCCCAACATCACTTTACCATATCCAAAATAGAAGGTACCTCGTTCAAAACAGATATTAATATCAAAGAAAAGCATCATCAACAAGATGGAAAACTGCAAACTATGATGAACATTGAGACCATGAAATTCAATCTTCAACATATTCCATCAAGAAACCAAACAATGGAAAAGAAGACCAACCTTAAACCTAAAATAAACTGATCAAAACCTCAAGAAAACATGAGAGCCGAACCATACCATGATGATACAAACAAGGATCGTGATGCATGTATCAAAATAACCTCAACCATCACATAACAAGTCGGGTACAAGAAACTTAAGGTTTAAGAAAGAGAGCAATCTACATGACAATACTACAAAGTCTTAAACCTTAGATCATGATAACCTCATTTAGCACATTAGCATCAAGTTTAGAGATCAAAACAGTAGCATGCAAGCACAAATAAGGTGCAAGTAATAGAAGAAGGTAGAGGGTTATATAACCCACCTTATGTAGAGACCCAAGCTCCAAGATCAAAGGCTCCAATTTAGAAGAAGATACTCCAACTTGGATCAACACTTCGGCCACAAGTTCACCTCAAAAGAGAAGAACACCATGGTCAAAGAAAAGCTCAAGAAAATAGGGCAAGAAACCCTAGGCCAAACCAAGAAGAAGAAAGGAGAAAGAGAATAAAACTTCCTTTCACTTGGGTACCACCATGTCAAAACATAGTCTCCGACCCATTATGTTGAGAAGTTTCTCTCAAGATGACCACCATGGATGATCCATAGTCTATGACCAAGAAAGGAGAAGAAGAAAGGTAGGGTTCCTAAGGAAAAACGTGATCAAGGAGATATAACCACTTACCAAGAAGAGAAACCACCAAGAATCACCATAAGGAAGGTGATCAAGCTCCAAAGCACCACATGCAAGGTTGCTCGGCCATCAAAGCTCCAAGATCATCCCTTCTTCGCTCCTCGAAGCTCCAAGGTCAAACACAAGAGGGGAGAATAAGGAGGGCCAAAAAGATCACTTGCATGAAGGAGAAATGGGTTATATACTCAAAGGAGGAGGGAAGCAAGGTAAGTGTGAGGTGTCAACACAAGAGAGCACCGAAGGGACACTTGTCTAACAAGATAAACAACCATGCAACCACTAAACATATGCATGCAACCTATGGTGATAAAACCTAGGAGGGGTTTTGACCACATGGGTCACCACCACTTTAAAGGTCAAAACAAACATTAAGGCACCTAGTTTCGACCACAACAAAAGGTCACCAAACCAACAAGGTCAAAACACATCACAAGAAGGCCAACCATCTCGACCAAACCACACCAAGACCTCCATGGTCGAAACAAACATCAACTAGGGAAAGTGTTGCGGTCGCAACACACCTCCAAGTGAGGTGTTGTGGTCACAACACACTCCACATGAGCTCAAGGCCAATACACATCACCAAGGTCAAAACCTTAGAAAACCCTAGCATCACCACATGATGCCACCACATCAACCAAAGACGTCTAACAAGGAGCCCCATAGAATCATTCTCTCTCTCTCACGATGCTACAACACTAAGGGCACACTCTACATGTGACCAATTGCAAGATAACTCCACAACATGGGTAAATTGCAACTTGGTCCAAAACAAGCATACAAAGCTCGAACATCATCAGAACAGGGCCAAACTGGAAGGATAAGATTCTCACATGTTAGACGAGCATATCAAAGGATTAGATTGAGGTTTAAGCATCTTATTAAGAAAAACCAACATACTCAATCATTAAGCTAGGTCAGGGCCTTATACTTTTCATTGTCATCCCCAACAATTCAAGTTTTTAAGTTGTGAGACCCTAATTGCCTCAGAATCTCACATGATAAAGATCCATTAAAGGGTGATTGGGATGAGATGTAGGAAGATGTCGAGAGAGATGATGGAGGAGAAATTAATTGTGAGCAAGAATATTCTCATTTGGGTAAAGCAAGCAAGAGATGTAGAGAGAAACTAGATTACATGGTAGTTAATCTAGATGTGCAATTGTACTAGAGGAATATCTAGACGAGCATACCAATTTCTACTTTAATTGATCATGGTAGTTATTGTTGGATAAGTAGTTGCAACAAGAATTTTTAGATGAATAAGAAATTTAAGCAAGCAGTTCTAGATACTAGTTCAAGATAAACAGTTCTAAGTAGTAGTTAACACAAATGACCATGTTGCCTCCTTATCGTCTTAGCAACCTTTCAACTTAGAAGATTTAGTTGCACAGTTGCACTAAAGAGAAGGATCTTGTAGTCAGTGGGTAGTTAAAAGTAAAAAGAAGAGGTAATTCGCTCTTAGGCATCAAGAGATTCAAAAAGGAAAAAAAATGATGCTGTTATATATAGTTGTGGATTCAACATTTCAGAGAGAAGTTTCTCAGGTTAGGGAAAATGGGAAGCAAAACTAATATTTGATGACCTGGGGAGGAAGCTTGGCAGAGAATTGCATTCCACGGGACAAGCCATTGGCAGAAAGCCTTACTGCCATATATCTGCATATCCACATCTCAATGGTATTCCCATGATTGCGTCGTTTATTGAATTAAGTCTATACATAAAAGTACATCTATAATCGACAATTATGCAAATATTGGTATGGTGCGGGTATGGCTTCTCACAAAGCAGATATATATAATGTTTACAATTATGGGTATGACCATACCCACACTCTATCCTACCCACTTGCTGTCCTAATTATAAAAACATTGAATCGAAAACCATGAACACAACCATGTCACAAAAGGAATGAACGACCTTTGCCAATAGATGATTAAGATGATCATAGAATACTATTCTAACTTAATGTATAACAATATTTAATAAGTAAATATTAAATGTTGGATCATGAATAGTTGTGTATGTAAATTATATGTGCTATCAATATGCCAACAAGTATTTTTTTTGTGGTAACTTATATTTGGTATATTGTGCATTTCAAGCTTCAAATTGCGATCTTAAATTTAAAATAGATATGTAATATGTAACTATCAATTTTATTCACGTCATACATTATTTTTATTAGTTAACCATGCTAACTCAATTGTTCCCGGGTACTTACTACGTGTGTCCTACTAGTTGAATTTGTAATAACAGACTGCCAACTGTACTCTATTATATAGGATAAGATTAAGAAAAGCAATGCTCATTGAGCAATGACGCCCCCTTAACTGTTATTTTAGTACGCAAATGTTATATTACGGTTAAAACCCAATACTTTACTACGTAATGACAGTTCCACCCATACATTAAGCTAAAAAATGTTAAAAAAATGTGTGGAACCTGCGGCTGCGAGCCCCTGAATCGCCACAGCTCTCTAGTAGTTATATGTTGATCTTCCTTCGATAAAAACCATGATACTGCCGCAACCACCGCCACCACATCATCAGAACGCTGCAGCCGTTGTGCCCGAATTCTCTGGAAGAAGCTTCGAACAGCGCTCAGTCGACGCCGGTCATGGCAAAGAAGCTGCTGATCCTGTGCGGTGACTACATGGAAGACTACGAGGTAACTACAAGCGCGCCGCACTCCACTCATTTTCTGGTCTCCATTAGCCGCCGCGCCATACCGGCCATCGATTCATGTTCTTTTCTCTACTCCCCTCTTTGGCGCAGGTGATGGTGCCGTTTCAGGCACTGCAGGCTTACGGAATTGCCGTCGACGCCGTTTGCCCGGGGAAGAAGAACCGCGACACCTGCCCCACTGCCGTCCACGACTTCCTTGGTCATCAGGTGAAACAAATGTCCACATGGACCACGCCTCGTTTATATGTTTGAGAAGATATTACTTGTTCTACACAGTGTGTTACTTGGCTACAAGCTCGAACACAAGTTTTTTTTTTTGTGTGGTGGTTCTGGTCCCCCTCATGTGTTCACTCCCTGTGTTTTGTATTCCCTTGCCACGCTAAAAATCCGGATATATAGTCTGAGATGGATATCGAAGGTAGATTCTCACTCATATTATAGTTTAAATCTTAGATTGAGGCAGTCAAGGATTGCAACGAAAGTTTGACCTGACCTTGTACAACATCTCGAAAGTCTGTGCTTTTTAGCTAAATTGTATTACATTACCGAACTTGAAAGTAGAAAGACAAAAATTTATTTGAGAAACCTGCTTAGATGTTCAATTAACAACTTTCATACGTACCACTCAACCTGCACCATATCAGAAATGCTCATATGACGACAAACTGTATTTTTGTGAAACTAGTCAACTGGAGTCTTTAGTTGTATGGGAAAAGCAAAAAACTGAAAACAAACAAACGAGCACGTTTAAACTTATTTGAAGGCGTGATGATCATATAATTGCAATTTATTTATCAACAGGCAGAAGTAGTCAGAATAAATAATTTTTTTTTCTTTTTTACAATTTGGATTCTGAGCCCTACAAGTAGTTACACGGAGGGACTCTTTTCTCATTTTGTAGTGGAATGAAGGTAACCTCCGTCAAAATTTAATTAATACGGATTTTGTGATGAAAAAGTTTACAAAATATTACTAATCATCATCATCTAAGCCTCAGTCCCAACTATGTTGGGGTCGGCTACATGGATTCTTCGTTTCTATTCAGCTCTGTCATGGACCATATTGGTTGAGATGTAGAGATTCAAAATCTCTCTTTATAAGCTCATCCTATGTTAATTTAAACCTTCCTCTTTTTCTATTTATTGTGCTTGACTCAATAGCATTGCTTCGTATAGGCACATTGGTCGGTCTGTGTTGCACATGTTCGTACCATCTGAGTCGGCCCTCGCGCAACTTGTCCTCAATGCTCGCGACCCCCACTTTATTCCTGATATAGTCATTTCTTAAACGATCTTTTCTTGTCTTCCCACACATCCATCTCAGCATACACATTTCAGCCACGTTCATCTTGTTAAGACCTTATTTCTTCACCGCCCAACATTCACTCCCATAGAGCATGGCTGGCTGTATAGCTGTTCTATAGAACTTACTTCTTAACCTGAGAGGGATCTTCCGATCACATAATACTCCAGTTGCACTCCTCCATTTCAACCATCCTGCAGTGACCCTGTGACAGACGTCATTTTGGATATCCCCATCTATTTGAATAATAGAGCCCAAGTAACGAAATTTATCACATTTTGGTATATCTACTCCATCCAACTTAGCTCCATCACTCACACTGTGAGATTGGCTGAAATTGCAATGCATATACTCAGTTTTGCTCCTGCTAATTATCAAGCCATTTGATTCTAATGCCTTTCTCCAACGTTCAACTTTATCATTCAATCCTTCTTTAGTTTCGTCAATCAAAACAATATCATCAGCAAATAACATAGACCAAGGAGTATCATCCTCAACATTCTTTGTCAACTCATCCATAACAAGAATGAACAGATATGGGTTGAGTGTGGATCTTTGGTGTACCCCAACTGTGATAGGAAAAGTTGGCGTCTCTCCTCTAGAAGTCTTCACACTTGCAGTAGAGCTATCATACATGTCTTTGATCAAGTCAATGTATTGGATTTGCACACCCTTTTCTTCAAAACCATCCACAACGCCTCTCTGGATACTCTATCATAAGCCTTTTCCACATCAATAAACACCATGTGAAGATCTCTTTTGCTTTCTCTATACTTCTCCATAAGCCTCATCAGAAAAATAACATCTGTTGTTGATCTTCCAGGCATGAAACCAAATTGGTTGTTTGATATCTGCGTTATAGATCTTAGTCTCTGCTCAATAATCCTCTCCCAAACTTCATTGTGTGACTCATCAACTTGATACCTCTGTAGTTTGTGCAACTTTGAACATCACCTTTGTTCTTGTAGATGGGGACTATAGTACTATCACTCCACTCATCCGATATCTTCTTGGTCTTCATGATCTTGTTAAAGAACTTTGTTAACCACATAGCTCCTTCATTCCCATACTCTTCCTTACATCAATGGGAATACTGTTTGGTCTGCATGCCTTTCTCATTTTCATCTTTTTCAAATCATTCTTGACCTCAAATGGTGAAACTCGTCGTGTTTACAAAATATTACTACAAACTAAAAAAGTCCTGCTTGAAATTGCTTAGTAGATTTCTACCGATTTACACCACTAGCTGGTCATATTAGCTGTATGTTGATTGCTAATTTTTATAACAGTTAACATTTACAAATGAGGAAAGAAACTCTACAGCCACATTTAGGAATTTCTGTATCTGTGACCTTCATTTTATAGCATTTATAAATCACTACACATAATAAAACTATATGATTTAGAAGTTTGCCTTATACATAGTTGTCCGAAATAGATCATATGGATTAACATTATGCAATGCGTATCTATATATGTGATTAAGAGAGAAAGACTTCTCTTCCCTTGTCCCACAACTTGTAGCGGAGGCTGGACGCTCATGGGGTATTAAATTGAGAAAATGCTTGTCCGGTGGTTCGAACATGGGTCCCTTCATTAGGGAACACTTGAATTCGCCAACCACCATGGTTGTTAAGGCGCACACCTAGGCTGCAAGGAGCCCAATGGCTGCACCTTGACCTAACTTTGTGGGTCTAGTTGTATATTTATATATTTTAATGTTCAATGTGGTTATCCTAATGTATAAAATTTATATTGTTGCCTATGTTATGTGCCAAATATCCCATTTAATTGGATATAATACTTTTAATGCACATCTTATTATTTTTCTTATTTTGCACCTTCAATTCAGATTCTATCCAAAAGCTATGCTATGAAAGATAGTTATTACATTGCTTAATACTTGTAGCTATTGCAATAAATGTCTATTTACTTGTGATCACTCTCTCATCATCATCATCATCATCATCATCTAAGCCTCAGTCCCAACTATAGAGATTTGTGTTTTCTTGAGCGTCATGTGCTTAGCATGTGCTCCACTTATTCTTTCTCTTATGTTGTTTAGTCCCATATGGGTTGCATCTTAACTAGTCTCTTTTTCTGTTTGCTATATAAGAGACTACAATGTACACTGTTTTATTCATTCAATAAACAACAATTCTCCAATCTACATGGTTACAAGAGCAGGCCTCCATTTTCTCCCACCCTAATTTCCCACCCATGACCTAACAACCCCCCCCCACCACACAGCCGCCCGCCGCCCCACTCCATCCCTGCCGCCGCTGCTTCCAGCAGCCCTCCACCTCCAAACCGCCACCACCACCGGCCTCCACCACCACCCCGTGCCCTCTCCTCCTCTCTTCCTCTATCCTATCTACCCATCCATACCCTCTTCCACCATATTCTCCACCTAAAACAATTTCTCCACTCCTACGTAAGGCCTGAACACTTTCTAATTTTTTACGTCTACGATCGGGCTTCCGTCAGTTCTTGCTCGGGTGTCCGCTGACCATCTAAGTTGAGAGTCCTCTTTGTCCGTGGGTATTTCTGCCTGCGCCTCTTGGGGGAACGTTGAGTTTCTTCTCATGCAAGCGTAGGTTTCTATGCATATTCTGCCCGTTTTCGGGTTCTTCTGATCTGCTGCGTCAGATCCTTGCTACTTCTGCCCGTTTCGGGTTCTTCTGCTCTGCCCATTAAGGGTCTCTACTGCTTCTATGGCGTCGACGTTTACTGCTGCTATGGCTTACTCTGAGCCCCCCAGATCTCTGTGTGTCACTACGGTGAAACTTGACGGCGGGTCCAACTACCACCTATGGTCGGCGTCGTTTGTTCTCTATGTCAAGGCGCAGGGTAGATATCACCATCTTACGGCCAATCCTCCTGATGCTCCTACGGCGGATTCTGATGACAAGACTACACAAAGCTACATCCAGTGGTCCAAGGATGATTCGGGCGTCATGTCTTGGATCCTCAGCAGCTCTAAGCCCCGGATCAGTCAATCTCTTCTCTGCCATCATGATGCCAAGGCGATGTGGGATCATTTGGCACGTGTATTCACATCAGGAGAATCCAAAGCGGGTCTTCGAAATCTTCAAACAGCTCGCCAAGGAGTTCTCCACTGACACGTCTATTGACGATTTCTATAATCAATGTTCTGCTTTATGGAATGAATATGAATTGTATCACCCTCTAACCGCTGATATCAAGATTGCCCAGAAACAAAGAAACGAACTTCAACTTGTGCATTTTCTGGCTGCCCTTCCTACCTCCTTCTCGGGGGTTGTTGATCAAATTCTATCAAGCGATCCACTACCCACTGTTCGTGATGTCCTCAAAAGAGTTCAGAGACTGCCTTCTCTGACTCCCACACCTGCTCCTGAGCATCCTGCACTAGTTGCGCGCTCTTCTGACTCTAGTCGTGGCCATGGCCGTGGTCGCGATCGCGGTCGCGGTGGACGACCTCCTTCTGGCGGCCGAGGATCTTCTACACCAGGTCAAGGTACTTCTCAAGGCCCACGTCACTGCAACTGGTGTGGCTACGACAATCACACTGAGGACCGATGCTGGATCAAGCACGGTAAACCTGCTTGGGCTAACCAAACCGCTGATGATGCTGCCGTGGCTGAATCTCCTGCTGAAATATCATCTGCACCAACCAACACTGATTGGCTCCGCTCAGAATTCGAGAAAATGTTTCAAGAGCGCCTTGCACAACTACCCTCTACATCAGGCCCATCTGCCATGCTCACCTCATCATCTTCTGGTAACAAACAGTGGTGCATCGACTCCGATGCTTCCACTCATATGGCTGGTGCTCTTCATTTATTTTCAAAACTTAGTACAACAACTCCAATATCATCTGTCACTATTGCAAATGGATCTAAAACTGCTGTTCACGGCACCGGCACAGTTCCTCTTTCACAAAAGCTGCATCTAATTTTCCAAAAAAAAAAAAAGCTGCATCTAAATTCAGTTTTATACATTCCGAAATTTCCTGTTAATTTGCTTTCAGTCAGCAAAATGATTAAACAACTAAACTGCTCTGTCAAATTTGATCCCTCTGGTTGTATTGTGAAGGATATCCGCACGAAGACGAGGATTAGTTCGGGCCGTGAAGGACCTGATGGGCTGTACTACCTGGATGGACCACCTGCTCCGAAGGCGATGATCTCTACCTCTGTGAAAGGTCTACAATTGCATGTTCGGCTTGGACATCCATCTGCAGCAAAATTGAAGCATCTTTTTCCGCACTTATCTGGCGATAAATTTTCCTGTGAGACCTGTGTTATGGGTAAACATTCTAGATCTGTTTTTCCTGCTAAGAAAGTTATTTCTTCTAAAGAACCTTTTGAATTAGTACATGCAGATATTTAGGGACCGTGTTCTGTGCCTAGTAATTCTGGTGTGAAATATTTTTTGACTTTCATTGATGACTATTCTCGTACCACTTGGCTGTTTCTGCTCAAAGGTCGAAATACTATGTTAGATTGCATTCATACTTTCTTTGCTGAAATTAAAACACAATTTGGTCAATCTATTAAAACCCTTCGGACAGACAATGCCCTTGAATTTATGCAACAAGTTGTTACTTCTTTTTGTGTGTCCCAAGGAACTATCCACCAGACTACTTGCCCATACACCCCACAACAAAATGGCGTAGCGGAACGGAAGAACCGACACCTTCTTGAGGTTGCTCGCACCCTCCTCATTCATTATAAAGTACCTCATTGTTTTTGGCCTGATGCTGTGTCCACCGCATGCTATCTTATCTATCGCATGCCATCCTCTGTTTTGAAAAATCAGGTTCCGTACGCCCTTTTATTTCCTGATAAACCTCTGTTCTCTGTGCCGCCTCGTATCTTTGGGTGTACATGTTTTGTGAAAAATCTTCGCCCCGGTCTCACCAAGTTAGATGCTCGGTCTGTGAAGTGTGTGTTTTTAGGATACTCTCGCACTCAGAAAGGCTACCGCTGTTTTGATCCAGTTACGAAACATTGGTATATTAGTGCGGATGTGATATTCTTTGAACATATGCCCTATTACTCTGCTACCGGGAAACACTTGACTCCTGATATTTTGGCTACCACTCCACTACCGTTGGTAGAAGATCTGTCTCCTGCTACTGTGCCTCCAGAACGCCCTTTACAAGTCTACAAGTGAAGACCGAAGCCCGTCACTGCCCCGGCCGAACCAACTCCTCCGTCTGCGGATGATCCACCACCGGCTGACGTACTTTCTGACTTGGATATTCCTATTAGTTTACGGAAGGGTGTTCGTTCTTGTACTCAACATCCTATTAGTCGCTTCTGCTCATCTGCCAATCTCAGTGATGACTTTGCCTATTTTACATCTGCTTTATCTGCTGTGACTATTCCTAAAACCGCCAAGGAGGCGCTCTGTCATCCTGCCTGGAAACATGCTATGGAACAGGAAATGCAAGCTCTGAATGACCAACATACCTGGGATCTGGTTGACCGACCATCTTCATGCCATCCTGTGGGTTGTCGCTGGATCTTCACCATTAAATATCAACCAGATGGTACCATTGAACGTCTGAAAGCTCGTCTCGTGGCAAAAGGATATACCCAGACCTACGGGGTTGATTATTTTGAAACTTTTTCTCCAGTAGCTCGTCTCAATTCTGTTCGCATTCTGATATCTGTTGCAGTCAATAAAGACTGGCCTCTTTTCCAGCTTGATGTGAAAAATGCTTTTTTATATGGCGATCTACAGGAGGATGTCTACATGGAGCAACCCCCCAGATTTGTTGCTCAGGGGGAGTCTGCTTCAAAAATCTGTAAACTTCGCAAGGCGATATATGGCTTAAAACAAAGCCCACGAGCATGGTTTGACAAACTTAGTAAAATCTTACTTTCTTTTGGCTTTCGACGGTCGCAGGCTGATCACTCTGTTTTCATACGAAAAACTACATTAGGGCTTGTTATTCTCATTGTGTACGTTGATGACATTATCTTATCTGGCAGCGATAATGCAGGGATTCAAGCAACCAAAAACTATCTCGCACAACATTTTATCACGAAGGACCTTGGTAAATTACGATACTTTCTGGGTATTGAGGTTGCTAGATCTTCTGCAGGATTGTGCCTATCACAACGGAAATATGTTCTGGATTTGTTGCATGAGACAGGCATGTTAAGCTGCAAGCCAGCCAACACACCTCTGGATCCCAATATGGATTGGGACAGTGAATCTTCTCCCCCATATGCTGACCGACACCAGTTCAGGAGACTAGTAGGCAAACTTATCTACCTGACTGTCACTCGAGCTGATTTAGCTGCTGCTGTTGGGTTTGTTAGTCGGTATCTTGATAAACCACACCAATGTCACTGGGATGCTATCTGTCACATTCTTCGATATCTCAAAAGTGCTCCTGGGAAAGGACTATTATACAAGAAGCATGGCCATTGTGACCTATCTGGTTTTTTCTGACTCTGATTATGCAGGCAGTAGATCTGATAGAAAATCCACATCTGGATATTGTACTTTTGTGGGGGGCAATCTGGTTACATGGCGCAGTAAGAAGCAAACCGTTGTTGCACGATCTAGTGCTGAAGCAGAATACAGAGCGATGGCTCATACTACATGTGAGCTTCTGTGGGTCCGCAGTCTTCTGAAGGAATTTGACATCTCTCCGACTAGCCCCATCCCTATGTTCTGTGACAATAAGGCATCGATTTTTATTACGAGCAACCCTACTTTTCATGAAAGAACCAAACATATTGAAGTCGACTGCCACTTTGTACGAGAAAAGGTTATGTCTGGACAGATTCACACTCCATATATCAGCACGGAGAAACAACTTGCAGATATCTTCACCAAGGTGCTACCCAAAAATCGCTTTCAGACGCTGATTGACAAGCTGGGCCTATTTGACATCTACGCTCCAGCTTGAGGGGGAGTATAGAGATATGTGTTTTCTTGAGTGTCATGTACTTAGCATGTGCTCCACTTATTCTTTCTCTTATGTTGTTTCGTCCCATATGGGTTGCATCTTAACTAGTCTCTTTTTCTGTTTGCTATATAAGAGACTACAATGTACACTGTTTTATTCATTCAATAAACAACAATTCTCCAATCTACACCAACTATGTTGGGGTCGGCTACATGGATCCTTTGTTTATATTCAGCTCTATCATGGGCCATATTCTGGTTGAGATGTAGAGATTCAAAATCTCTCTTTATAAGCTCATCCCATGTTAATTTAAGTCTTCATCTTCTTCCATTTATTGTGCTTGACTCAATAACATTGCTTTGTATAGGCACATTAGTCGGTCAACGTTGCACATGTCCGTACCATCTGAGTCGGCCTGGCGCAACTTGTCCTCAATGCTCGTCACCCCCACTTTATTTGTCAAGGCGGCTAGGCGGTCAACATTTCCCAAGGGGCTAGCCCGCCTAGGTGCCTAGACTGTTTTGGGCTTTTTTTGTTTTTGTATTTTTTTCAGTATGTTAATTTGCTTCTTATTATACATATATACTACATATAATACCATATAGGAAACATAAAAAGAGGGCAGAATGAGGCTGTGACAGCAGTAGCAGGAGATGGTAGTAGGAAGAAAAAAGGGAAGTAATATCAACAAGCTCGCAACAACAATTAGAGTAGGAGATGTAGAAAAGAAATAAAAGAAAATAGGGAAAAAAAGGTGGGAAGAGGTTGTAACTCAATAGAGAGGAAATGGGGGATGGGAAAGAAAAGAAAAGAAATATTAACATCAGCAACAACATCACGAGGAACAGGTGATGTAGAAGAGGAAAATAGAAAGTACAACATCAGCAACATTACGAAGCATAGGTGACGTAAAAGAGGATTAGAAGAAAACATAATTAAAAAAAAACACAGCAGTAGTAGGATTTAGGAGGGGATATAGGAGGAATAACTCACAGAAAAAACACAGCAGCAGTAGGATTTAGGAATAAAATGCAGGAGAAAGGATAAAAAAAGAAGAGAAAAAGAAGCAAGAACAACAACCATATAAGGAAATAAATTTTTTTCAACTAACAAGCTATGACGACTTACCAATTTGGCCCAAATCAGACTTGTTTTCCCCTAAATTTCGAAAATTTGACCTGATTTTGCCTAAATCAGACCTATCTCAACCATGTATTGACTCAAGGTGATCTAATTTGACCAAATCCAGAGTTGGCTCATGCTAATTTAACCTTTAAATGGCTTAATATGAGCCTAAAAGGCCTTAGACGCCCACATAATGCACTTAATAGGCTGGGCGCCTAGTTTGAGGCACGTAGGCGTGCCTAGGCGGGCGCCTTGATAACTAAGTTTCTGATATAGTCATTTCTCAAGCGATCTTTTCTCGTCTTCCCACACATCCATCTCAGGCTCTCAACATACACATTTCAGCCATGTTCATCTTGTTGAGATCTTGTTTCTTCACTGCCCAACATTCACTCCCATAGAGCATGGCTGGCGTATAGCTGTTCTATAAAACTCACTTTTTTAACCTGAGAGGGATCTTCTGATCACATGATACTCCAGTTGCACTCCTCTATTTCAACCATCATGCAGTGATCCTGTGACAAACGTCATTTTGGATACCCCATCTATTTGAATAATATAATCCAATTAACGGAATTTATCACATTTTGGTATATCTACTCCGTCCAACTTGGCTCCATCATTCACACTACGAGATTGGCTGAAATTGCAATGCATATACTCAGTTTTGCTCCTGCTAATCATCAATCCATTTGATTCCAATGCCTTTCTCCAACGTTCAACTTTATCATTCAATCCATCTTTAGTTTCGTCAATCAAAACAATATCATCAGCAAATAACATACACCAAGGAATATCACCCTGAACATTCTTTGTCAGCTCATCCATAACAAGAATGAACAAATATGGCTGAGTGTGGATCCTTGGTGTACCCCAACTGTGATAAGAAAAGTTGGCGTCTCTCCCCCAGGAGTCTTCACACTTGTAGAGCTATCTTATATGTCTTTGATCAAGTCAATGTATTTGATTGGCATACCCTTTTTCTTCAAAACCATCCACAACACTTCTCTGAGTACTCAATCGTAAGCCTTTTCCAAATCAATAAACACCATATGAAGATCTCTTTTGCTTTCTCTAGACTTCTCATAAGCCTCCTTATCAAAAAAATAACATCTGTTGTTGATCTTCCAGAGTCTCCTGTGTGATCACTCTCTTACATTCTTTAAAATAGTTCTTTTTCTGTTCTTGAAATTATTGTCAATGGTAATCGTTAGAAATGTAATTAGTTACTCTTTCATACAATAGATATGCATATGCATGGGGTTGACCATAAATATGTATATACTGACACAAATAACAATGTAAGTCCCTTGCTGAGTTGCACGAAGCTCTAGCAACTGGTTATTCACCTCATTAGTCACATATGCCTAATGTGTAGACTCCTAAGCATCACACCTAGTGGTGTGACATCAGCAGATTCAGTATGAAAACCATGCACCTCATAACATGTATCTTTATCACAATGAACACGGCGCTGTTGTGGTGGTCCATGACCATCATCTCTATTAAACCCTCGTCCTGTGATCACATGTAGAGGGTGTAGTCGTAAAATACTGAAACTGTGCATGACCAAACAAGTGACTAATGCAATTTATTACTGGAATAAGTGGTGGCAGTAATATCTTCAGGAACACACAGGCGACTCTGGCAAAAAGTTTTTGCCAAGGAAGGAAGTTCTGATCTGAACAAACTCCGACTTCTAATGCCCTCATACTCCAAACATAAACCAATCAATAGCTTGATCACCATAATCTGATCTCTCTGCAACTATATCTTCTTTTTATCACTGGAAAAAGGTTACAACCCGTGCTGATTATTTGTCAAACGTGTGATTTTTCTGAAGTATTGGGTGAGAACTTCTTACCCTATTCAAGTCCATCTAACTCAATTGTAATGTCATATATATGTGGCCTCGCACTGTTCCACATCATGAGAGTAAGTTTGCATCGTGTTCTTTCAATTGTTCCAGAGCAGTAGAGTGAATAGGAGGTCCGTTCATGAGATGTTTGACTATTTTCTACTTCTGCAAGACAAATTGAAGTATGGGAAATTACCTACACCTTGGTAAACCTTTTTCCTATATCTAATTTTGAGAGAACTAAATGGAAGAAGAGTTATGAAAGCCACAAATGCTACTAACCCCCTTTGACTTTATCAAGGGAATAGAATCCGACCGTTCTTAACACACACAATTGATCGGTCACACATCAACTTAACCTGATCGTTTAAGAGAGATTTGAATTATCCAGTGTTTTAAAAATCGTCCTAGGTGGCCGCTTAAGCGGCCTCTTAAGCACTACAAGGTGACGATTAAAATGCACCATAAGCGGTTGTTGAGTGGATTTGGATTAAGCGGCCGCTTTTTCTCCGCTTTGGCCACTTTTTTCCCTCTTTTTTCCGTTTTTTCCCAGGTCAGACATTTTATACTCAGTAACATTAATGTCACTAATGTGATTTGATATTTATCTGAGTATATACTTAATACATTTATACTAACTGAATATGAATATATAGTTAGCTGCTGATTTAGTATAGCTAGTTAGTTATTTTATATTAACAGTCCGACATTGATTAGGCGATTTTCTGTGGATAGCTGAATTTATTAACTCTTTATTGTTGTTACTTAGTATTAATTTAAGAGGAATATACAAGTTTAATTATGTAAACATTCACAAATCATAATATTATGTATGTATATGTGTATAAATTGTTAAAAATATTTGAAAAATTAAGCATCCGTAAAAAAGCACCCGCTTAATCGCCCACCTGGCGATTAATCGGTTACAAGATGTCTGCTCGCTTCCCGCTTCACGCTTTTTAAAACCTTGGAATTGTCTTTCTCTTTTGCCTACCGGACACTGACTTCACAGATTTATGCCAGATTATAATTAATTATTCTATACCAGAATTTCTTATACCTGTTGGGCTATAAACTCAATATATTCAATCTTGCTCAACACTGCGCAAGGTCAAGAGCGTACTAGCCCAGTGGGCGGCCGCCCTACCTGTGTGCAGAAGGTCGCGGATTCGACCCTACGCGAGGACGACATGGGATGGGTGGGGGGTTGGGGTTTGGGGTGGGCTGGGAAAAAGAAAGAACAAAAAAATTTCTTGCTCAACATGTGTAGCTGGTCTTTCTGTTCTCTTGTTCCGAAGAACACTCAGGTTTAGAGAGTGTATGCTTACTGATGACAAGCAGGAAAGGCTTGTTCTAAGTGGAAACTCGTTAAAATTGTTGCTGACTTGCTGGATAGTATAGTTAATTATTAACTGAAGCCATGTTTCTATGTTGTTGCCTTTTGTTGGCTGTAGATATATCATCTCTTGCTATTTTGTCAATATTGATGACTTTCTGAAACACCGCTAGTAACTTCCATTTCATTTGAACTGCAGACATATTCAGAGCTCCGAGGTCACAATTTCACTCTTAATGCAACTTTTGATGAGGTTAATGTCCAGGATTATGATGGGCTAGTCATCCCTGGTGGACGTGCTCCAGAGTATCTCGCTATGAATGACACCGTTTTAGATCTAGTACGCAAATTTTGGGGATCCGGCAAGGCAATTGCATCAGTATGCCATGGACAGTTGATACTGGCTGCTGCTGGTGTCATCAATGATAAAAAATGCACTGCTTATCCCGCTGTCAAACCTGTTTTAGTGGCTGCTGGTTCTCATTGGGTCGAACCTAACCCATTGTCGATATCGATTGCTGATGGCAAACTCATCACTGCAGCAACATACCTAAGTCATCCGGATTTCATTAGACAACTCGTGGAAGCACTTGGTGGAACTATAACTGGTGCAGATAAAAGGATTCTTTTTTTGTGTGGGGTAAGTTCATAGATGGAATTTATTACTGCCTGATAGCATGACAATATGTCGTTTTTACGCATGATTCATGAAACTTTTGAAAGGCTTGAGAAGAAATCTAGAGCAGGTTGTTTCAGTTGCTTTGAGATTGCAAGGAGCCAAAAATGGCCCTACATTAAAAGTAAAAACGTAGAGAGAGAGAGAGAGGTTTTGCTGAAAGCGTATGTAGAACATTAAATGTGGTTGTCTACTTGTTTGATTAATTTTTCCTCTTAAAAATTTCTACTGTCAGCATCTTAACTTAAAATTAGCAATTACAACCCTTTTTATCAGTTCGTCTTGTCTAAGAAGAAAGTTTATTATGTGATGGTAGCTAGGTAGTAGATAGTAGTAAGATACCAAGGACTAAGCAGTAAGAATGGTATAGTATTCTGGTTGTTTAATGTTTGCTTATGCATAGCATCATGATAAACAAACAATATCTCTGAACTGATGTTTGAGCTATCTTCCCTTTCACTTTCTTTCTGCATATAGATTTGCTAACCACAGTCCCAACTATCAACTTTGTGTTAAATACTTAAATTTCTGGGAGGAAATTGGAAGAAGTGGAAATGTTGAGGAAATGCCAATGAAGTTACTAAGCTTTATTGAAATTGCATTAATGATAACTACATATTTATGGGTAGTTTTTTCCCAGTAGATGCTCTTGTAGACACTGCAACTTTTGGTCACGAATTATATGACTGTATCAAACTTGACCAAAAAGTATAATGTGATATTGCACAATCGTTCCTCTTGGGTTTTGATACATAATAAACAGGTCTCGGAGTCATCAGCTTTTCAATTTAGTGTTTGATTTGATAATCATAATGATATAATCTACCTTCAAATATATCAGACCAGAAAATATATTGTTTGCATCATTGCATATATCATGTTATTTGTTTTGGTGAAATTCGTATGTCATTAAGCTGGTCATCTATTATAATTCTTCTGCTTTGCAGGATTATATGGAGGACTATGAAGTAATGGTCCCCTTTCAGTCCCTTCAAGCCCTTGGGTGCCATGTCGATTCAGTTTGCCCTGGGAAAGCAACTGGTGATGTCTGTCCAACGGCTATTCATGATTTTGAAGGTGACCAGACATATAGTGAAAAGCCAGGTCATAATTTTGCTCTGACTGCAAAATTTGAGGAAGTAGATGTTTCAAGCTATGATGGACTTGTTATCCCTGGAGGTCGAGCTCCTGAGTACCTTGCTTTGAATGAACAAGTCCTTGCTTTAGTGAGGGAATTCATGAATACTAAAAAACCAGTTGCATCCATTTGTCATGGGCAACAGATATTATCTGCTGCTGGAGTTCTCAAGGTGACTCCAAAATTCCTAAGTCTTCTTTAACCCATTTTTTTGGACGTAGCATGGTGTTCTGTGACATTTTTGAGAAATATATACAAACAGAAAGAGCCCCCTCTACATTGGTTTTTTATTTGGATTGGATTATCAGTATGTAACTGCTATCATTTAAAATACTCAGTAGTATGTTGGGTTGAATACACCTTTGAAGTAAAGTGTAGCCTATTGACAAACAAATTATATCCTGGCATCAGCCCATGGAAAAAATCAGATAAAACCATTACACACGTCGCATATATCATGGTCATTAATCTATAGATTCATTATCATTTTTTGAAAGCTCAGATTACTAGATCGATCACATCAGATGATATGCAAAAAATCATAACCTATTGTTATAAGATGAAAATTTTCCATAAAGGTAGTATAAGATGAAAGTAATGAAAATCAAGGTTAAAAAAAATTTAAATTTATTGAACTTTTACATCACGCTGAAAATAAACCAATATAAGTATATATATAATTTTTATGACTCATACAACTAAAAATGTGATACAAAATATAACTGGTTTAATAAAAAATTACGGATGAACTTCCAATCACTTAAAATGATCTACCATAATGCTAATTGGGAATTAATGGGGAAGGCTAGGGTTCGGGGGGGGGGGCTTTGGCGACCGTGGCGGCGCGTTGTGGAACACTGAATCCGAGATCGATCAAGGAGGAAATCAAGACAACTTCGAAGGAGGCGACACATCTGCTGATTACGAGAAGAACGAGGAACGCAAACAGTCCGAATCTCATCTGGAGAATGGTGTAGGGTTCACCACACCAGCGGTAGGCATACAGTTCAACTACGCTGGTTTTAAAGGAAACAAAGATGATCAGATTGAAACATCGAAAACAAGAGAAAGAACGGCAAGTGACGACGATAACACGTCCAGATGGAAAGATGGGTTTTCAGAAAGTCACCAAAATTACGAGAACTAAATTGTTTTTCCAAATCTAAAACCGGCACGCTGCACAGGAAAATAAGCATGCAGGCGGCGCAAACACCACCCCTATCTTTCCGCGGTGCCGTTTCAGATCACAATATCCCCACGTCAAATGATATGTTTCTTAAACGATTGTATGAGGAAAAGCTCATGGTGTCAGATGTCACGCTGGGCAAACTAGAAGGCATGCCGGTGATTTCTATTAATCCAGAGGCAGAGGAAGCACTCGTAAAACCCTGGAGATATGCTCCAGTGGTCGTCTGATGGGAGTAGAAATAGGGTATATGACCCTACGAGACAGACTGAAACTATTATGGAAGATAACATGAAGATTTAACATGTTGAAATGGAACAGGGGCACTTCTCTCATGCAAGAGGGACTATGAAGAAGCTCTTACCAGTGGACCATGGAAGGTGTTTGGATTAAATTTGCTAGTTTGGGAATGGTACCCCACGTTCAAACCAAAAGAGGAATATCCCGATTCCTTGGTTGTCTGGGTGAGAATCTTAAATTTGCCTCTTCACTTATACGTAACTACCATGTATGAATACATAGGACTTGCCTTGGGTACTCATTAAGGTCGATGAACATACATCAAGAAGAACCCGCAGTAAATTTGCCAGGCTGGCAGTAGAACTGGACATGACAAGAGACCTGACTACGACAATACTGATAAACGATGTGGAGTATGAGGTATACTATGAAGGGCTACTGTGGGCATGCGCCTTGTGTGGACAAGAAGGGCACACGTCAAAAAATTGTCAGACACAACCAGACTACCTTGTCAATGAGAACGCCTCAGCAAGCAAAAATCGAGAGACCAATTCCACATGGCAAAGCAACTCGGAGGAAACATGGTAGATCCAAAGATCAAAGAAAGCAAGAAGAAAAGATCCTCGCATAGATACAAACCATCGCGAGGTACACACTAAAAATGCCTTCGAGACCTTGGTGGAGGAAGGAAATGAGGAAGCAACTGAAGTAGTGACAGAAGAAACACCGACCACTACAAGCAAGGAAAAAGCGGGGCAAACTAAAAGAAGAGAAAAGGTGTGGAGGAAGAAAAATGTAGCTAACCAAGTGGAGGACACAAAGACAACTGGAAGGATTCTGAAAGACAAAACAAACATAGAAGAAAACATAAGCAAAGAAGGAAACAAGAAAACAAGTGTAAACATGCAGAAACATGCCACAACATCACCAGAAATTGATGAAGTGATCGAAGTAATTGAGGTGGAGGCAGCAAAAAAAAAAGAAGAGACCATTGAGGGAATAACTAGAAAAGCACCATCATTTCCTGTCACAGATGATGCTCTGAACAACATTAATGAAGTCCTGGCAACCAATGTTTCAACAACTGTAGGAAGAAAGTGCAAAGATAGTGGGACTAAAATGAAGAGAACAAAGAAACAAAAAATCACCCCCTACCCCTAGGAGAAGAAGCCCCAGAAGATTAGATCCCAACATACAACAACCACACCCACCTATTACACAAGATCAATAGCTAGAGGCTGAGGAGGTCGGCTGTGTCCCAGAAAATGATGCTAACAAGGAGAATGAGAAGCCAAAAGCATTGGTAACCGAAATGGAGAGCATTTACTCTCTGAATTCCCAGCCCAACCATTGATATAATCCATGTTAGACTTAATGTATTGGAACATACGAGGGATATGAAAGCAAGCGCACATCCGTAATCTTAAAGAACTGATCATGACTCGTAAACCGAAGATAGTTGCCATCACTGAACCTTGGTTAAGCGGTGTCAAGGCCTTAAAGACGATAACCAAGCTCAGTTTCTCTAATTCTTTCCGAGTAGAAGCCCAAGGATTTGCATGAGGCATATGGGTATGCTGGAACGAATCCAACTGTGAAGTACAGATCATAAACTCCTATCGACAGTTTGTAACTTGCTGCCTTAGTAACTCTACTTTTGTGTCCTTTGTTTATGCTAACCCCCACATTGCAGTCCGGAAATTACTGTGGAAGCACATCGTGCACATGGGGAACACTTTCACCAAGCCGTGGATCGTGTTAGGTGATTTCAACACTACATGCAACCCTGACGAAAGAAGTGGCAGCAATCACTACAACTACAATGAAGCCCAAGTGTTCCAAGAGACCCTTTTGGAGGCTGGGCTATCAGATCTCGGATTCTCAGGCCCCAAATTCACTTTTAAAAGAGGCATCCTTCAACAACGACTAGATAGGGCCGTTGCCACCACTACCTTCATGCAAACGCATCAAAACTTCCATGTAGTACATCTACCAAGGATGCACTCTGACTACAACCCGCTATTGGTCAGGAATGTGATAAAGAAGCCCAACCTGGGAAGATTTATTACGAAGGCAGGATGGAGTAAAGACAAGGAATTCAAAGAAATTATCGCCAATGGGTGGAACAACGCGATGGACTTCAACACTGCGTTGGATCATTTAGTCAAAAATCACAAACTGGGATCAGGATCGAATGAAGGCAGGTAGACACGAGAAGAGGCTGTTAATGCGCAATCTGGGACGATTGAAAAAAGAACTAGCTTCAAGCTACAATGAAATCACTGACAGTATTTATACCGACATGAAGGCTCGGCTTGATGATATTCTGAAGGAGGAAGAAGAGGAATGGAAGCAAAAGAGCCATGTCAATTGGTTGCGAGATGGGGATTCAAACACGGAATTCTACAACGCATATGTTAATCAAAGGCGGAGACATAACACCATTCTTCAGTTGAGAAATCAAGAAGGAGAATGGATTACAGGAGAAATCAACTTGATGGATTTGGCACGAAACCATTTTCAGTTGATATTAACAGAACCAGTCCAGCGCAACACACGGGCTATGGAACGCATACCAGGGCGTTTTCAACAACTGATGCAATGGCATCTTAGAGTACTAGCTGAAGATCCGAAGGAGGATGAATATCTACAAATACTGAAAAGTCTAAATCCATATAAGGCGGCAGGGCCCGATGGAACAAATGGGTTTTTTGTTTTGAGCAATTGGAGTATAGTGAAGAAATCTGTTTTAAACACAACATCCCATGCGCTGCGAGGAGAGTGCAGATCTGTGTGCCTCAACCATAGTCCTCATACCGAAAATGAAGAAACCTACCTCGTGCGATCAACTGAGGCCGATCTCTCTTAATAACCTCTGTCTAAAGCTGATATCAAAGATCGTAGTCAAACGGTTAAAGAAGTTTATGCCAGGATGGATATCTGAATCTCAGAGTGCGTTTGTACCTGGAAGGCGCATCTCAGACAATATATATCACTTAACAAATCTTTCATATGATGATGAAACAGAAGGGACCTGCATACATGGCAATCAAAGTGGATTTGTCTAAGGCATACGACAAACTCTCATGGGAGTTTATTAGAAACACATTACAGAAAATCGGGCTTCCTTGTAACATTCACAGCTACATCATGAATTCTATCACAACTGGAGAATGCACAGTTCTGAGGAATGGGACACGCACCAAACCCTTCAAGCCTGACGGGGACCCACTCTCGCCCTATGTTTTTGTTTTGTGTTTTGAACGCCTTAGCCAGATGATCAATGATCTAGTACACACCAAAAAGTGGAAGGCTATTAAGATAGGACATAGTGGAGTCGGAATATCTCATCTCTGCTTTGCAGATGACCTACTTTTGTTTGGGGAGGCTACATGCAAGTAGATGAGAACGATCAAGAACTGCTTTAAGAGATTTGAAGAGGCATATGGGCAGGCCATATCCATCGCCAAAACACAAATTTTCTATGCAAAAAGCATTCCTAGAGACACTAGAACGAGAATCACCAGGATTTGTCAATTTCAGGAAACGGAGGACCTGGGCCGTTACTTGGGGGTACCGATCATTCACACAAAGGTAACAAAGCAAACTTATGCAGGAGTGATTGACAAAATTGAAGCTCGGGCATCCAGATGGGTAGTAAGAACATTATCATTAGCAGGAAGGATCTGCCTCGCCAAATCCACGTTGGAAGCTATACCCACTTATATCATGCAAACCGCAGTGTTGCCCTTTCACCTGTGTGATTGTATTGACGAGTGTATTAGACGCTTCATCTGGGGAGGATGCCACAAAGCAAATCCTATGTCCCTTGTTGCGTGGAAGAAGGTCACCAACAGTAAGGATAAGGGTGGCTTAGGCTTAAAGACAATGTGGGAGTAGAACCTAGCATTGCTGTCCGGAAACGCATGGGACATGGCCGGTAACAGAGGTAACTACTGGAGCCGGGTCATCAAGAAACGTTATATTAAGTATAGAGGAGCACAATGTTCAAATATTTCTAGATTGGTGAAGGCCACGCTGAAGTGTAAAGACATGATTGATAATAACTCTTATTTGTTAGTTCGCAATGGAAGTACAACCAATTTCTGGTATGATATATGGGCGGAGCCAGGGATAACTCTAGCCCAGGAGGTTCTTCATCCTATACCTGAGTGTCTTAAAAGACCTGACTGTATCCGACACAGTCCTGGACAATGGACAGTGGGACGCAGACTTTCTGAAATACTGGCTGCCAGCGAAACGAACCACAAAGATCTTGTGTTTAGAACCCTCAGTGAGCAAGGCGCTACATGACATCCGAGTATGGGCTGCAACTGATAATGGGGCATTTTCTACGAAAATTGCATACAATATGCTAAGGAGTGAATGAGAAGCAGTAGTTCCAGGTGATTGGAGGAAGGTGTGGGGGGCTAAGATCCTGACCAGGGTTAAATATTTCGCTTGGATAACAATGCATGGGGCACTTCTTACAAATACAAGGAGGCAACGAAATTTAACAACTAACAACATGTGTGAACGCTGCAAGGAGGAAGAGGAGTCTATCACCCACGCCTTACGTGACTGTCACTATTCTAGATCTGTATGGACAACTTACCTGAACGCCAACATGGCAAATGATCTTTTTCGGACAACAGCAGAAGGGTGGTTCAATGAGGAAATTAAATGCAGTGGTCCCAGGCTTCAGGAGTTTCTAATAGCCTTCTGAACACTGTGGAATGCGCGGAACAATCAAATCTTCAACAACGTCTGCATACCAGCACATACGATGGCAAGGAACATACACAGAGAAGTTCTGCTGAACGCAAAAGCTTTGGAGAACAACGGAGGACTACCTATCAGTCCACAGGTAGGAAACAACTGGATGAAATCCCCGGAGGGTTTCATCAAGATGAACACTGATGCAGCTTGGACGACTAAGAAAGCTACATCAGTTGTTGTGCACGACCATGAAGGATGGTGGATAGGAGGTCATGCAAGGGAAGTGTCCACTTCCTCAACAGTACATGCCGAAGCCATTGCTGTGGACACAACCATCGCTGAGCAAGTAACAATAACATCCAACAACTACTGATAAGCACTGACTGCAAAGCGTTCGTAAATATGCTCCAATGGGAACCAGGGATGAACCCGAAGTATGCTAATATCATCAGTAGAGTACAAGAGAAGCTGCAGAAGAATATTGATTGGAAGATTATATATGAAAGGAGAGAGAGCAATAAGGTAGTAGATTCGTTGGCTAAATTCCACCAAAAGAACAAAATGGGTACTTTGACTACATCAGGCCTCCGGATTGTATCAAACTCATCCTGGCCGGAGATGAATGTAATGGTAGTAGTACTACCACATTTATGTTTTCTACAAATAGAGTACCTTGTACCCCTTATCCGTACTGGCTTACAAGAGGAGGGCAAGATGAATAAATAGCCTCCTGGCTTCCCAAAAAAAAACGATCTACCATTCTTTGTTATAGTTAGTGAATATAAAACACATTATTCGAGCCAGGACCTAGAAAAGTTTGCATTTGGTTAAATTTATGTGATATCAGGTTCTGAAATTTGATATAGTTTATATCACAGAAAGACTTCATTGTAGTACACAAAGGATCAATAAATAGGCCCTATACACAGATCTATAAGAATGTTTGAATATCTAAATAAAGCCCTGTATAAGTGAAGTTAATCTATATCAAACTGTTTAAATAAATCATTCTTATAAACTAAAGCTTTCTAATCCTTCTTCTTCCCTCCCTGCTCTCTAACACCATCTCCTGCCAGTCTACCATCATCAGTCTTCTACTAGCAACCTTGGTGCCCCCCTCACCCTCACACAAAAAAATACTGATCACACCTACGTTGCCCATTTTCTCATATATCCTCTCTTTCCTGCTTCTTCTCCTATGTCCTGCTCTGTGCTCAATCTGCCACTCCAAGCTATTACTACAGGAAGCAATAACATAATGCTGGTTGTTGACCTAGGAAGCACAGACACTTCCGGAAGCTACTGTGTCCGTGTCCGTGTTCGTGTCCGGGTCCAATGCTTGTCCAACATGGACACACCTTGAGGCGTGTCCACTTTGAAATTTTTTTGTTGGAGTGTCAGACACATCTTGGACACTCCATGAACACATCCAAGACACACCACCCCGAACCGCTTAAACCTAAGCGTATGAAAAACCCGAAGCCTTCTTTAAATCCCTCCACTGTTCACCTGACCGGCCTAAATCACATGACCAAAAGGAGCGGATTTAGAGTAGTCAGACTTTTAAGAAAGTAACCCAACACTTAAGCCCCCACAACTATTATACGGGGTTCGATGTAGTAATCGGGTCGAACCACATGGATAAGGTTGGCAGGTGTTAAGCATACAAGGTCTCACACTCATATACTCCGGATGAAGAGATAGTTAAAACAGGTGTTCCCAAAGGAACAAAGGTACTCCAACCAAGGTAAAACGAATAACCAAAGAAAAGAAGAACAAATCGTAACAAAATAAGATGGAAACAAAGATATGAGGGGAAAACTTGGATTGAGTTTCACCTACTAAGACTTCTCACCAACATGCAACATCATCTCTCCCTCTCGTATACTCCTATCAAGATTACAAGCAATCATACATGGTGTCTATTTCCTCCTCTCTCGAGATAAGGATAGATCTAAGTCTAGGGGTAACCTCTCTCTCGAGATGACTACACAAAAACCTCATAATAGAACGTATGATCTCAAGCTTTAGCATTCCAACATTCTCATGCATTCATACTACATAACACAAGATAAAAGCAATATTACTCTCTCGAGATATCAACAATCAAACATCACAAGATGGTAGCTAAACATACAAGTGAAGCATTAAAACCGGTGCATGTAGATAATCTTGACAAAAGTATATGTATATTCAAAACGGAGAGATAATATACATGTTGGGAGAGCCTTAGTGGCTACTCCCAACCCAAGTTAAGATGTTTAGCCACACATGTTCACGAGCAACATAACAACGTTATAAGAAGATAGATACATCAAGTTCCACGAAGTGATGAGGGAAGTACATCGAGATGGAAGTGATAGATCTAGATGGAGAGAGAAGAACGTGATACAACTCAGTACTTCTTCAGATCTAGATCCAGAAGGTCGATGGCGCGGACGGTCTTCTTCTCTCAAAGAAGATGGAGCCTTTAGTCTTCTCTCTCCTCAGCTTCCGCCTTTGGAGATCCAAGACTAATTGGATGGATGGATGGAGATGAGTCATGAAAGTGGCAGCACTTCGTGGTCCTATCAGATCTGATCTATCATCCCCCCCTGACAAGACGGGTGGGTGGCCTATTTATAGGCACACTCCACCGACTTAACCCCTCGACCGCGATCGAGGTCTGGTCTTGGATAAATCTTGATCGCGGTCAAGGTCTTATTGCTATTCTTTCCTCGGTCGAGGTCAGTTGAACCACTGCCTCGGTCGCGGTCTGGTTGGCTACCTCCTTGGGCGAGGGTCGTGGTCGCGGTCGCGGTCGGTTTAGCAACCCCCCGGTCGCGGTCTAGCTGGCCACCTTTCTCGATCGGGGCCTGGTCATTATGACTTTCTGTAGGACCGCGGTCGAGGTCGAGGTGTGCCTTGCTTTGGAGAAATCGAGGTCGCGGTCTTCAAGTTGGTCGCGGTTCCGAAGAGCTTGAGTGCAAATTGACCGCGAGTGCAAGGCATTAGGGTGGACAAGGAGACCTCGACCATGATGAGATGGTCCATGCTTGATGAATGAGTCGCGGTCGAGGTGATGACCGCGACCTGGGCTAGATATGTACCTGAAATCAAGGGGAGATTGTGTAAGTGAAGTATTTGACATAAGATGCTAAAGTAGTGGGGAAAGTTAGCAAAAGATATGCTAGGAAGGCATAAAATGTACACAAAAAAGTGCATAAAATAAAGTTTTATCAACTCCCCCAAACTTAGAATCAAGCTTGTCCTCAGGCTAAGTGTAGGCTCGAAATCATAGAGAGGGCAATTTTAGTGACAAAATTTTTGCAAAACTTAACACTACTGAGTTATCTCATTCTTGCATCAAGACTGTCGTGGTATGCTTTCTTAACCCCTTAAAGTCTCATTCCTCCCTCTTATATTTAGAGTTGCACAACTTCTAGTTCTTGCCATTGCCTTCAATTCTAAAATGTTTCTCCTTCTCAACGTATCACCCCTTCCCTTCAGGATACTAACCATACTAATACAACATCTTCTCGAGGGGTAGCTTTCACATTCTTTCTTTATTTTCAGTTGGCCCTATGCTAATGTGTTCGGGTAGGCTTTAGGCTTTAAGTATTTTCCTCTTCTCCTGAGCTCCCTCACCCACAACTGTCGTAAGGACAGTATTGCCCTTTTGGGCGTCTGACTTTAAATCAGGTGGTTTCGTGAGTTTCGTTCTGGATCGGAGGTGGGTAAGTTTGGTTTCAAGGTTCCACTTACGGGCACGACATATTTGCATTTGTGAGTGCAGCAATACACCGGCCGTGTGGAAACTTTTGGCATCTTTTGGGCACAACTCATTATATTTTTTTTCTTTTTCTTTTTGGCTTTTTACACCTCCTTTCTGGCTTGGGTGAGGGGGATTTAAGCGGCCTTCTGGGTGGCCAAGCCTCCTTTTTAGTCCCAAGCGGGGATGGATTTACTTGAAAGGGTAGTTGTTTCCTTCTCTACGGAGATAAAGATTTTCTGGTTGGAATCATCAGGTGAGGGTGGTTGGTCAGGAGTATGGCTAGGTGAAGTTCTCTAGTTTCCAAGGGTTTCATGAGCTTAGGGTCATCGCATACACAATGTCTTATTGCAAGAATGGGATAGAACAGTATTGCTATGTTTCTCGTTTTACCTTTATGTGTATTAGATGCTCGTATATTTCTCTCTAGGAAAACGATAGTGCTACAACTTTTAGCATGAAAATAGACTAAATTCTAAGGTAACTTCACAAAATTTTTAGGCAAAAAGGCAAGAGCAGTCTGACAGACTTAAGATATGTACATGTAAAGTTTGTGGAAATAAGGAAAATTTGAAAAATTTAGAGGTAAAGTGGTGATAAAATTGTACCTTTATAGCCCGTGTATGACCCCTCCCCCAAACTTATCCTTCACCCCGACCCGGGGTGTCAGAATTTGAGTGAGATGTATAAACAAGCTTTCTTTATTCTTGATTGTCGGTGTTAGAGGCCCACTTGGACTCGAGTAGCATATTTGCGTACACTCCTCGCAGCGGATGATACTGCTCGTATTGTATCCCCTCCACTTTTGTACTTAGGTTGGCTAGGGCCGGCATCCAGGCTAGACAATAGAAGCTGCAGTCATTCGACAGAGGCACCTGTTGAGGGCTCCTGTGGCAGAACCGTGTCTTCTTGAAATCTTTACCTGCTGTATGCTTATACCCCTTACCGTGACTTTTCAGCATACCAACAATCGCCTCAGCGCGTGTGACAGCCTTTTCTTCTGTTGGGGTCTTTGCGGTAGTCATGTTTATCTTCTTGTTCAATCCAAAGGCTGCGTCTGAGCTATTATATAACACTGTAGCCATTTTTATGATGTCGACCACCAACAAAGTCCAATGACTGTCGTGAAGAATTGGCAGAAAGATGTAGTCCGATAGGGACGTCGCGAGGCGTTGTTGTAGGCGTTCCTTCTCTCCTGATCTTTTGTCTTTTATGATGTCATCTACCAGCCGGAAGTATGCCATATGTACGTTTGGCATGTTGTCGCTCAAGGGTGCCTGGTAGGCTGACATTGTGCTTACTGATAGGTATCCTCTTGTTCTCAGCGTGTCTCGGAGGTCGTCCTTCAACACGCATCCCTTCTCTTTCAAAAATAGCTTCTGCCGGCGAGTCATAATCTTTCAAGGAATTCATTATGATGTTTAGTGACTTTGAAGATAGGCTGACACAACTCCATCTGTCGAAGTCTTGAAAGTGGGTATTATCTCCCCCGCCGGTCCGTCTGGTCTTTCTTCTGACGGATCATCGTCTTCTTCTTCTCCTTCTTCTGGCTATTTTGCTGAAAGTTGTTATGCTTTGTAATCTGTCACTGGAGGCTGTTGAGGTTCTTATTCTGGTATGCTTGCTACAACTGCTCCAGTGTCTGCATTCCAGCCTTCTTTCCATGCTTCAGCCCTGGCTGGTTCTGTTAGATCGATCCACATGGTTCTCAGTTATTCCCTCCAAGTTACCTTTTTAGGTAGAGGGATCTCCTTATGAAGCCTTCGCGGTATTGCGTTTGAAGGCATCGCCGGGTCGCTAAAGAAACGACAATCGTAGATGACCTCCGTCGTGTAAACACAGCGCAGCCTATGTAGATCTTCCGCGCATAAGTACTCCAGCGGGATGCCCTTGTTGATGGCTTCCATCATCCTAAGTATGATGAAGGCGCAATCCCGTGAGTCAGCCTCTTCTTGTGGCACTTTCTTACAGATATAAAATAGTTTCCAGATGCCCTTGAATCTGTCGTCTGCTGATTGTATCGCTTTTTGCAGACGTAGCGGTATCTTTAGTGCGTCTCTTGCTTCTTTCCTTTTATATATCAGAGCAATACTGTCCAGTTCGGCCGCACAACAATTTAGCACTGTCGTCTTTCGCTCGTATAGATCGACCACGATCAGAGCCCAGTACTTCATGTTCCTAATGGGCAGGACTACAAACTGCTTCTTTCAGCTCAGTCACATCAACAACCTCGTAGTCCTCGTTATATAAGAGGCTTGCTAGATGTGTGGTGCCATTAAACACTGGCTGCACCTTGTCTGAGTGTAGGAACTCTTCGAGGAGGGTGGCACACAGTACTTTAAATAGTTTCTTGTGTACTCGTGCGCTCTTTAAGAAGATCCCTCTGAAGTGTTCTCTAGTTAGACTTCTACCCTTGTTGTGATATATGACATCTGTTCCGGGTAGATTATCGTCAAGGATATCTGCTAAGATGTGGACGTCTCTGCAAGTGATTCTTGACAGCGTAGTCATGTCCATTCCCGTCATCTTGCATGGTAGAGGGGGAGCTACACCTAATTCTGTGTCTTTAATCGGTGTGCTTCGCTCTCTGGCGGGCTCGTTCGTGAAGAAAGCAGCGAGCCCGCCTTCTTCGTCGTCCGAGGTCCCATCCTGTGTTGCAGGGATGGTTGTATTTCTGGTTGTATGTGGGCCCTCTGTTCTTGTTGGTATCAGTGCAGTCACCATTACTGCCACTTCTGAGGAAGCTTCTGTAGCTGTGCCATCTTTGACATTGCTTTCTTCAGATGGGTGACCTAGCTTGGTAGCTGCCAGTTCTGCTAGTGTTGCTTCCATTTTTCCGTCATAGATGTGGTTGTTCAGTTCGTTGTGAATTGGGGAGTGCAGGAAACCACTACACATTTCCATCCCGGATGTCAATTCATCCAGCAACGTGTCAATGTCCCCGAGCTATTTGGACGTCAGATCTTTTGTCCTTACGCTCTCTGCTCTGGCGACGACTGCTTGTGTTGGTTTTTCTGTTGCATCATTCCCTGTGGTCAGGGTAGATTTGGCTTCTGCTGGTACCCCCTTCCTCTTTTCAGATTTTTCCTTGTCCTCTTCAGGACTGTTGTTTAAATCTAGCTTCCCGGACAACGTAGTAGTCTTTTTCTTTGTTTCGTTGTCTTTGGGAGAGTCTGACGGCGGTGGTGCTTCTTTTTCTTTAGGTTCAACTGCTGGTGTGATTTTTACATTGACGCTTTTTTCCTTTCGCGTTGAACCTGCACCTGTCTCTCCCGCATTGTCGTTGGGGTTCGGAGGGCTCGATGAAGTTTGCGATGTCGATGGCCCTGCCACGCGCTTGCTCTTCTTCTTACGCCGTTGGCTGTCGAACTCCTTGCGTTCGGCTTCTAGCTTTTGGCGGTCTGCTTCTAATTGCTGGCGCTCCAGGTTGAGGTTGTGCATTGCCGCCTCGTATCCATTTGTTAAGCGGTCTCTATCAGCCCGCATAGCGTCCCTTTCTCTCCCGAGGGCTTCCATTTCCACCGTGAGGGCCTTCATCGCTCCCATCATCGTATTCTGGGTGTTCATCACCCCTTGCATGAACTGGGGTAGTGCCCCGGTCCTCTCATTCAGTGTTTGCACCTACGTAGTTAGTGTACACATGGTGGAGGTTATGCTTGAATTAAATTCAGATGTTTGATGCATGCGTTGCCACAGTGCATCAAACTTGTTACCCAGTATGTGGCCGAAGGTTGGAAGTTGGTGTGGTTGTGGCTCCACGTGTCGTGGATGCTTGTAGTTCCTTCGGTGGTGGAGTTGGCAATGTTGGGCTGGGCACTATGTTCTGGCTGTCCCGGCGTCGGAAGGATTACTTCTGGAATTGCCGTCTTGGGTACAGCTTCGCAGTCCTTGCCTTATTGGTTGGGGTCTTGTTCTCTCGTCGCCGGTTGTTCGGCGGTTGCTGCCTTAGGGTGTGGGCTTTTGCTTGGCATGTTTTCCGGGTTTGCCTGGACGTCATGCTCTATTGTTTCTTCATGCGGTTGTCATTCCTCGATCACTATTGTTTCAGTGATTATGGGAGGTGAGGTTGTTTTCAGAGCAGTAGGCTTTTCTACCGCTTCCTTCTTCTTCCGTATTGTTAGTTTTTTCTTCTCTTCTGGCTTCTTCTTCTCTATCTCTGCTGGTTTGTCCTTACTGCTTGCTTCGTCAGTTGTTGATGTCTTTTCCGCGACATTGTGGATGGCCCCTGAGTACATCTTGTCGATGTCTTCTTGGGTGGGCCGCAGCTTGTGGGCGTTGTAATACGCCATCTCTGGGAGGGGAAAGAGTTTCTTTGAGTTGCTCTGCTTATAGTACAACTTATCTCCTTTCTGAGCTAGAATTCCCGCATTGAGGAGAGACTTGATGTCGATCTTTGTATGTCCCTCTATTGCCTTATATCTTTTCAACGCTTCTGCACCCATAAAATGGTAGGCTATCTTTGTTATCTGGCCTCCCATGCAGAACTCCTGATTCCGCTTGGGCTCTCCTCCCACGGCGGCTGACAACCTTTCGATTAGTATTTTACCTATGTTCACAGACTTCCTTTTCAGCATTAACCAGATCATGAACAGATCTCCTTTCGTAACTCCCCTTGTTTCTGACCTCGTTTATATCATGTTGGCCGTTATCTTTTGTATTACCCTAATAAAGCATGAGGTGATCAGGGTAGCCTTAGAGTTCTTGGAGTTATGTTCATCTTCTCCCGTCAGATCTTCCCACATCTGGTGGCTATCATATCCGACGGTCTTCTTCTCTCCCGGGGCGGCAGAGCAGGCTTGGGCTTCTGCTGTTGTCTTCGTGAAGATAGTATTCAACATCGCTTCTGTGATTGTGTGAGACTTTCCCCCTAGTCTCACTTTCAGCTTGTAATCTCCGCCACCCTTTTTGCGTTCTTGTTCATTTACTGGGAGCTTTTCTAGTGAAGACAGAAATTCAGCCGTCAATTGCTTTGAGGACGGGGCTTCAGAGGTGCATAAGGTGCACATGTTTGCATCCTCTAAGAACTTGATGACCCTGTCGTAGATTCCCATCTTTTTGAAGTCCTCTACGTCTAGGTACCTCGTGGGCCTGAAGATCTTGACCCGTGACATCCAGTCGTATTGTGACTGGTGAACAACGTCTCTTGGTGTGAAGGTAGGCCCACTCTACTCTTGGGCTACCTCTTCAGTATCTTCTCCCTCCTTGTTGGCTGTCTCTGTCTCTTGTCCCTTTGTTGTTTTAGTAGCTATCACTTTTACCTTTTTGCTGCTTCTGGTTGCCTTGGGCTCAACCTTCCTTTTACCCAGAATTCTTAGCTCGGACTCAGTGGGCTGGTATTCTGAGATTCCTGTCTGTGCTGCACTTTGTGCAGACTCTAACCTTTCTGGTGTCTGGTGACCTAGAATGTTCTGATACTGCTCCATCCGTAGCTGTAGTTGTAGCCTCCTGGCTGGTGGCAGGCTTGTATTGGTTTCCAAGGCCTTTGGTAGCTTTTCTACAATCATCTCTATCTCTTTTAATGAGGTTGCCCTCTTTGCCAGTGAGTTGTTCGTCGAAGCAGACATCCTGAAAAATTTTAAATTGATTTTATAATTAATATATCTTTCAATTCATCACTGATTCTATTTAATTTTTCTCATATGTATTTGTATGTTGTATAATTTCAGCCATTTACTTGAGACCGCGGCCCGCGGTCATTACTTATGAATTGAAGAACACCGCGACCGCGGTCTAAGGTGAAAGTGAAGCGGTCGCAGTCAAAAGAACCAACCAAGGGAGACCGCGACTGCGGTTAAAGATACTCTTATTTTCAGCTGTTTGTGGGCACCGCAATCCGTGGGTGCAAACCAGGTCCGTGACCCGCGGTCATGGTTCTTGCACCGCCATTACGAAGCAGAGGTTTAACCTATTCCATTGGGAACGAGGGTTGGGCGGAGGGTCGAGGCTTCAATTGTGGTTGATTGATGAGGGTAGCCGAAATGACATTGTTCGAGATTGAAATGTGCTTGAAACGGTGCCCCAGGGCCGGCGCGGGCGCCGTGAAAACAATCGGCGAGAGAGGGAAGGGAAAAAGATGATCGACGGAGTCGTTGCTCACGCGGCGAAGCTTGGATCAACAGAAGGGGTAAAGTCGTTCGAAAAATGGCGAGCGAAAGAGCGGGTTAGGTCTGGTGATGGTCGCGGCGGAGAGTCGTAGCAACAGGAAATATAAGTGTTTGGAAGATTACCTTGGTGGCAGAAAGGAAATCGACGAAACGCAAGGTGAAGGGTTAGCGCAGCGGCGGCGATTCATGCTTCTTCAGCGACGGCAGAGTGAGCTCGGTTGGGGTTGGTATCGCTTGCGAGCCCATAGACGATTTGTTCTTTGATTCGAGGGAAACTGAGGTTTTAGGTGTGAGGAACAGTGTACCAATACTTTAGAATATATAGGAGAGACATCGCGACTCGCAACGCTAACAAGGACCGCGGTCGCGGTCGGCCCTCTCTGTAGTATGAATGCTGCGGTCGTGGTGTTGTTCATCTAAGGGTAAACACCGCGGTCGCGGTTCGGTTGGTCTAAGGAAGAAAAACTCCGCAGTCGCGGTGCTTTTCCTGCATTGAGCAAGGTTGACACCTCGACCGCGGTCATGACCGCGACCCGCGGTCCACTTAAACCAACTCCAAACTTAAACTAAAACATGAACTTGATCCTCCAATTAAATCATATTCAAAGAAAACATAAGATATATACAAACTTACTAGACAAGGGGGAAACTAACAAGCTAAAGAGCAGGGAAAATAAGAGTTCAAAACAAAGGAAGAACATAAACTCAGGAAATCAGCTAAAACTTGGGTTGCCTTCCAAGAAGCGCTTGTTTAGAGTCTCTAGCTCGACTTCCTAATCATTCACTTCTCGACTTCCTCAGCTGACTGTGGTGTCTCATTCTCTTCATTTCCTGGCTGGCTGGGTTCCCCCAAACTAATTTCAGGCCTTCTTACAAAGGCTTCATCTTCATAGAATCTTTTTACCCTATGTCTATTAACCTTGAAAATGCCCATCTTTTCCCTTGAAATTTCCATCTTTTCCCTTGAAATTTCCATCATTCCTGATGGGTATATCTTCACTACTGAGAAAGGTCCTTACCACCTCGTTCTTAGTTTTCTTGGAAACAGTCTGATGCTCGAGTTAAATAGGAGGACCTTATCCCCTTCATGAACATCTTTGTTTTTCAAGTGGGCATCATGCCAGACTTTAGTCCTTTGTTTATAAATTCTCGCGTTCTCATAGGCATGTAGTCTCAGTTGTTCAAGCTCTTGAAGCTGTAGAAATCTCTTCTGGTCTGCCTTGTCAAGGTCTATATTCAGGAATTTGATGGCCCATAGAGCTTTGTGTTCAAGCTCAAGTGGTAAATGACATGACTTTCCATAGATAAGTCTGTAAGGTGTTGTCCCTATAGGTGTCTTGTACGTAGTTCGATATGTCCATAGAGCATGGTCTAGCTTCATTGACCAATCTTTTCTTGTCCGACTCAATGTCTTTTTCAGAATTTGCTTGATTTGTCTGTTTGATACTTCTACCTGCCCCGATGTTTGGGGATGGTATGGTGTGGCGACTTTGTGCTTCACTCCATACTTCTCAGTAGCGCTTCGAACTGTTGCTCACCGAAATGTGACCCATTGTAACTTATGACGGTGCGTGGCACCCCAAAGCGTGGGAAGATAGTCTTTTTAAACAGCTTAATCACTACCTTGGAATCACATGTCTGGGTGGCCACCGCCTCAACCCACTTTGAAACATAATCAACAACAACAAGAATGTACCGATTTCCCCTTGACGAGGGAAAGCCCCCATATAGTCAATTCCCCAAACATCAAAGATTTCAACTTCTACCCAATCTGCCATGGGCATCTCATTCCTCTTGCTTATACTCCCAGTGAGCTGGCATTCCTTACATTCCTTAACAAAAGATGTTGCATCTTTGAAGAGTGTGGGCCAATAAAACCCAGATTGTAGTACTTTTGCTGCGGTTCTTTATCCACTGTGGTGCCCACCATATGGTGAAGAGTGACACTCCTTCAGAATCAAAGGAACCTCAACCTCTGCTATTCACCTTCGGTATAAATTGTCAGCACACCTCTTGAACAGTAAGGGGTCATCCCAGTAGTAGTTCTTGACGTCTTAAAACAGTTTCTTCTTCTGGTTGTATGTAATCTCTAGTGGCAGTTGGCTACAGGCTAAATAAATACAGATATCGGCGAACCAAGGCAATCTCTGCTCATCAGACTGAGCCATCAATAGAGCTTCATCAGCATAATTGTCGTTCACGGGTAACTGATTCTCTTCATCGAAAACTATTCTAGACAAGTGGTCTGCGACCACATTTTCTTTTCCCTTCTTATCAATGATTTCATGATCAAATTCCTACAACAGTAGAGCTCACCGCAAAAGCCGTGGTTTGGTATCCTTTTTCTGCATCAGGTATTTAATTGCTCCATGGTCCGTATATACCTTCACCTTTGACCCTATTAGGTACGACCTGAACTTGTCAAAAGCAAAAACTATTGCTAACATCTCCTTCTCGGTCGTGATATAGTTTACCTGTGCCTCATCTAATGTGCGACTGGCGTAGCAAATTACATGGTGCTTTTTGTCTTTCTTTTGACCTAGGACAACGCCTATTGCATAATCACTAGCATCACACATTATCTCGAACGACAACTCCCAATCCAGAGCTTATATGACCGACGCAGTTGTTAATGCTTTCTTTAGGGTATTGAAAGCCTCCAAACATTCGTTGTTGAAATCGAATTCGGCGTCCTTGAGTAAAAGATTGGATAAGGGCTTCAAAATCTTCGAGAAATCTTTTATAAACCTCCTGTAGTATCCGGTGTGACCAAGAAAACTTCTCGCACCCGTTACAGACTTTGGTGGTGGCAGTTTCGATATGGCTTCTATTTTACTTACGTCCACTTCGATCCCCTTTTTAGAGATTTTGTGTCCCCGGACTATGCCATTCCGTACCATGAAGTGGAACTTTTCCCAATTCAGAACCATATGTTTCTCCTCGTATCTTTTCAGGACCAGGGACAAATTTCTCAAGCATGCGTCGAAATCCGTCCCATAAACTGAGAAGTCATCCATAAAGACTTCTACTATGTCTTCCAGAAAATCTGAGAACATTGAGATCATGCAACGTTGGAACGTTGCATGTGCATTGCACAGTCCAACCATCATTCTTCTGAACGCATATGTGCCATAGATGCACGTGAACGTTGTTTTCTCTTGATCATCTGGATGAATAGGGACTTGGTAAAAACTTGAGTAGCCATCTAAAAAGCAAAAATAATCATGACGAGCCAACCTTTCTAGAACTTGGTCAATGAATGGTAAGGGGAAATGATCCTTCCTTGTGGCCACATTCAACTTCTTGTAATCTATGCACATTCGCCATCCTGTAACAGTTCTAGTAACAACTTCGTCACCATTATCTCCCTTTTTAGGCATGATGTGAATAGGACTCACCCAATAACTATCGCTAATCGGGTAGATAATTCCGGCGTCTCGCAGTTTCAGGATTTCCTTCTTTACGACTTCTTTCAACATTTGGTTTAGCTTTTGTTGGGGCTGAACTAGCGGCTTAGCAGACTCTTCCAAATGTATTCTGTGCATGCAGAGAGCTGGGTTAAGCCCTTTTATGTCCTCTACAGAATATCCTATCGTCTTTCTATGTTCTTTCAGCTCCTTTAGCAGTCTTCCCATTTGTTCTTCTGTCAGGCTTGCATTCACAATAACAGGGTTCCTCTCATGGTCTAGAAACTCATATTTTAGCCCTTCCGGAAGTGGTTTCAATTCAGGTTTCGGCTTAGGCTTCAGGAGATTGTTCGAGTGAAGCATACTTAACTGTTTCGATAATTTCTTCTTCGTCTTGATTCAGATAGTCGAGGATTTCAACCACCTCAGGGTCTTCTACAGTCGGATTGGGGTTGTTCAAGGCTCGCATTAGGGGGTCCACAATTGCCTTTTCTTCTTGCACTTCTTTGCAGTACTGGTTGTAACTATCCATAAAGTAAATCGACTCGAAAAGAGATGGTCTCTCATGGCATCTTGAACTCGGAATCTACATGGTCATTGCCCGCGCGTAGGGTAATAATCCCCTCCACGACATCTATCAATGCTCTTCCAGTTGCCAAGAATGGTCTCCCAAATATCATCGGGCACTTTGGGTCTTCAATTGTGTCAATCACCACGATATCACACGGAATAAAGAATTTTCCGACGCGAATGGGTACGCCTTCAACTATTCCCACTGGTCGTTTGAAAGTGTGATCAACCAATTCAATCCTCATGTTTGTTTTAACCATATCCGTCAGCCCAAATCTTTGGGCTAGACTCAAAGGCATAAGATTGATGCTTACTCCCAAATCTGCCAAACCTTTTCTCTCTACATTGTCTCCAACACCGAATGGTATATTTAATGCTCCAAGGTCCTTTTCTTTGTTGGCAGCTCTGCCTGGACAAAAGCACTTGACATATTAGCTAACTGCACTATCTCGATATGGTCCCCTCTCCTCCTTTTGGTGATGAGATCCTTAAAGAACTTGGCATATGTCGTCATCTCCTCTATAGCATCCAGGAACGGAACGTCCAGATGCAATTTCTTTACCGCCTCCATGAACTTCTCGTATCTTCTCTTCAGGTGCCCCTTAATGAACTTATATGGGAATGGGACTCTCGGTGCATATGGACTCCTCTTCGTGAAAATCTCCTCGACAACATCAGGTTTCCTAACTTTTTCGTCTTTCTCCTTGCTTTCTTCCACTTTTTCTTTATCTACAGATTTTTCAAGAGCGACCTCTTTCTCAGGTGGTTGTTCATCATCTCTTCTTTCCTCATTGTTGCTTCTAGTTCCTGAGTTAGCATCCTCCCGGATCGGAGGGTAGCCATCTTTGCAGTTTCGGTGTTTGATGGAATTTTCCCAGAAGGATTCTTTACCAACTCTGCCAATTGCGCCAGCTGTTGGTCGATTTGACGTTGATGGGTCTGCATGTCAGCCATCTGAACTTGCATAGTGGTCAAAACTTCAGAATTAGCAAGAGCGCTTTGAGGTAATTGATCGTTCACTGTAGCTTGCCTTTTAGCGAAATCAAATAGCTGGGTGACTAAATCCGACTGCTTGTTATCTGTTCCAGGACCCGACCCTTGGTTTTGGCTCTGCCCTTGACTCGGTCCTGAGCCTTGACGGTTCAGATTCTTACCTTGACCCTGATAGTTGTTCTTATTTGTCTGATAGTTTGTTGTTCGTGTATATTAGGTCTGTCCGCTTCTCTTTTCAAACCCTGGGGGCGGTTTTTGTGAGTTGTTTAGTTGGTGCGAATTCTCGGCTGCATCTTTGTTTCCGTAGCTAAAACCAGGGTGGTCTGGCCTCTTGAAATTGGCGTAGGAAACATTCTGCGTCTCTTCTTCACTTTCGCTTTCATCACTTTCCTCTGGCCTGGTGTAGATACAATTATCAACCCCATGTCCTCCTTCACAGGTGACACACTTCATTACCTTCTCGGTATGCTTCTTGCCCTTAACTCCAGTATCTTTCATCTGTTTTACATCAGTTTTTATTTTCTGAATCTGTGCCGTTATGGTCTCTAAAGCCTTGACTTCAATAGACGGTCCTTCGGACCCTACTTTCCTCGTTGACCCTCTGTCATTCCTGTCATAGTCTATGCCTGCTTGCAACACAGCCATGTTTTTCTATTATCTTCATGGTTCTACTTGGTTTCTTCCCAAGGAAATCACTGTCAGCGGCTGCGTTTAACGAAGTCCTTTCCGTAGGAGTTAGCCCATTATAGAAAGTGGTCACGAGGAACCCCTTACGATAATTGTGGTGTGGGCAATCCCTAAGGTACTCCTGGAAAAGTTACCATGCTTCGTGCAAGTTCTCTCCCGACTTCTGTGCAAAAGAGGTAATCTTCTGCATGTTGCGGATTGTCCTCTCTGTAGGATAAAACTTAGTAACAAAAGCATCTTCCAGGGGTCTCCAGCCATCTATAAATTGGTGAGGGAGATTGAGGTACCAAGATAGAGCCTTGTCTTCCAAAGAGAAGTTGAAGCCCTTACAGTATATCACCTCTTGCGGGACTCCCCTCATCTTGATGGTATCACAAATATTTTTAAAAGCATCGAGATGATGGTATGAGTTTTCACTCCTCGAATTCCCGCAAAAAGGTTTATTCTGGATCATTGAGATGACAACTGGTTTTAACTCAAAATTTGCTGCGTTGAAGTGTGGTATGATGATCGGGCATCTAGACTCGTTGGCCCTTGTTGCTGCCAATTCTCTAAGAGTCTTCCCTTCTTCATCGTCCTCGCTGTCGCTATCCCGACCATCATGCTCTCGTTCATTGTCATGATGGTTGCGGTGGTGTTTTCTTCGACATTTGTAGCGTCGTTCTTCGTCGCGCTGGGTTTCTTCACGATGATCGTCATCACGACGATCTTCATCCCTACGTTCTTCTTCACGTTGACGACCGTCATTGTAACGACCATCTCTGTCTTCGTCCGAGCCTGGTGGTGGTGGGTTGTGTTGATTCCTCGCATCCCGCTCGTCCCCAGTGAGAGTAACGTCCACGCGAGGCGGCATGGTAACTCGAGGTTAAAGAGCAAAGTCGAATGAGTTTGCTTCCTCCGGGGTGCCTGAATAGACCGCATAGTCGAGTTAGTAAACTGGACGTGTTAAAACGAACTATTCTACACAAACGCAGGGTAGTAGACTTAAAGTGACGGTGTGGTCAAGCTTATTACTAAGCTTGAGGCACGGGAGTATAGTGAGTGGACTCAAGTTCTTAACAATGCCGTTTTGCCTTGTCCCCGACAACGACGCCAAAAAGTTGATCGGCCTAAATCACACGACCAAAAGAAGCAGATCTAGAGTAGTCGGACTTTTAAGAAAGTAACCCGACACTTAAGCCCCCACAACTATTATACGGGGTCCGATGTAGTAATCGGGGTCGAACCACAATGACAAGGTTGGTAGGTGTTAAGCATACAAGGTCTCACACTCATATACTCCGGATGAAGAGGTAGTTAAAACAGGTGTTCCCAAAGGAACGAAGGTACTCCAACCAAGGTAAAACGAATAACCAAAGAAAAGAAGAACAAAGCGTAACAAAATAAGATGGAAACAAAGATATGGGGGGAAAACTTGGATTGAGTTTCACCTACTAAGACTTCTCACCAACATGCAACATCATCTCTCCCTCTCATATGCTCCTATCAAGATTACAAGCAATCATACATGGTGTCTATTTCCTCCTCTCTCGAGATAAGGATAGATCTAAGTCTAGGGGTAACCTCTCTCTCGAGATGACTGCACAAAAACCTCATAACAGAACGTATGATCTCAAGCTTTAGCATTCCAACATTCTCATACATTCATACTACTACATAACACAAGAGAAAAGTGATATTACTCTCGAGATATCAACAATCAAACATCACAAGATGGTATCTAAGCATACAAGTGAAACATTAAAACCGGTGCATGGAGATAATCTTGACAAGAGTATATGTATATTCAAAACGGAGAGATAATATACATGTTGGGAGAGCCTTAGTGGCTACTCCCAACCCAAGTTAAGATGTTTAGCCACACATGTTCACGGAAAGCATAACAACGTTACAAGAAGATAGATACATCAAGTTCCACGAAGTGATGAGGGAAGTACATCGAGATGGAAGTGATACATCTAGATGGAGAGAGAAGAACGTGATACAACTCAGTACTTCTTCAGATCTAGATCCAGAAGGTCGATGGTGCGGACGGTCTTCTTCTCTCAAAAAAGATGTAGCCTTCAGTCTTCTCTCTCCTCAACTTCCGCCTTTGGAGATCCAAGACTGATTGGATGGATGGATGGAGATGAGTCTGGAAAGTGGCAACACTTCGTGGTACTATCAGATCTGATCTATCATCCCCCCCTGACAAGACGGGTGGGTGGCCTATTTATAGGCACACTCCACCGACTTAACCCCTCGACCGCGGTCGAGGTCTGGTCTTGGAAAAAGCTTGATTGCGGTCGAGGTCTTATTGCTATTCTTTCCTCGGTCGAGGTCAGTTGAACCACTGCCTCGGTCGCGGTCTGGTTGGCTACCTCCTTGGGCGAGGGTCGCGGTCGAGGTCGGTTTAGCAACCCCCCCTCAGTCGCGGTCTAGCTGGCCACCTTTCTCGATCGCGGCTTGGTCGCTGTGACTTTCTGTAGGACCGCGGTCGAGGTCGAGGTGTGCCTTGCTTTGGAGAAATTGAGGTTGCAGTCTTCAAGTTGGTCGCGGTCCCGAAGAGCTCGAGTGCAAATTGACCGCGAGCGTAAGGCATTAGGGTGAACAAGGAGACCTCGACCATGATGAGATGGTCCATGCTGGATGAATGGGTCGTGGTCGAGGTGATGACCGCGACCTGGGCTAGATATGTACCTGAAATCAAGGGGATAATGTGTAAGTGAAGTATTTGACATAAGATGCTAAAATAGTGGGGAAAGATATGCTAGGAAGGCATAAAATGTACACAAAAAAGTGCGTAAAATAAAGTGTTGTCATCACCCTACTACCATTAGTTAATTAAGCTCCAGCTGCTACATGCAAGTCGTTAACACCTCTCTTTACCAACTTTAGCAACCATCATCATCGATATCATCTCCACCAACTGTTGCAGCATCCAGGGACTGCCACATCAACCATGAGGAGGAAAACAATTGGATTCACCTCCTCTTCTAGTTCAACGTAATTCTTCCTCCTTTGCTTCCCCCTTCCTCCTCTTCATGCTTCATCTTGCCTCCTCTTCTTTTTCCCATTCTAAAGCTACAATAGCTACAAAAATGTTCCTTCACCTCCTCTTTTTCCTTCTTTATGTCTGCTTCTCCCTGATCTACTTTTCGTTCTCCCTCTCTTTCTTCTCTTCTCATTCTTGCCCCCTCCTCTTTTTTCTATTTGATTGTGGTAGCAACCGCGACACTACTCCCTATCCTCCTATTGTTTCACGCTGGTCCTCCGTGTCTCTTTCTATCTTCTCTTACCACTCCCCCCCCTACACTTCTTCTTTCTCCTCCATAAAAGTAGCAAAGTATTGTCCTCCCTACATGCCTAGTCTTTTTCTCGATTCTCTACATCTACATCTCCCTCCCCTCTTCTTCTCTTGTTCCTCCATATTAAGTAGCTCCAATGTGTTCCACTTCCTTTTCTCCCCCCTCAACCTCCGAGACACCTTCATTTTCCATCTCTTCCTCTACCACTAACAACGACTTTTCCGCACCCCTCCCCTTCTTCCTCTTGATAGTACATGTTATTAATCATTACTTCCACTGGAACTGTTGTCCCCAAAATTCTACTCTTAATTTTTATAATTCCATATAACTTTACAACAATAACATATACTCAAGCATCATAATATATGTTGTGAACTAATCCATATTGTGACTTGTGGATATAATGTTATTTGTTGATTGCTTGGATTTCATGGTGATTGCCCATGCGGATAATCTACTTAGATCATTTTGTGTTCATACACATAGCATATTATGTCATAATATGTTATATATATACATACATACATACATATATATATATATATATATACATACATATATATATATATATATATATATATATATATATATATATATATATATATATGCCGTTCCAATGCCGTGTTCTATATTTTTGGAAATTGCCATGTCCCGTGTCCGTGTCTAAATCCGTGTCCATGCTTCCTAGTTGCTGACTCACAATAGATGGAGTAGGAGATGAGCAAGAGCATAGTTGGTTGGCCATTTTTGGGGGGGGGGGTGGACGGGGCACAAAAAAAAATTGTTAAGAGGAAACTCTCTTATTTGATGTTAGAAATAATACAATACCTTTCTTTATAAATGAAAAGAGAGAGAGAAAGGTTAAGAGCATTGATAAGCAATATGCGACAAAAACTTAAAGACAAGAAAAATAGTGTAAAGCACAATAAACATAATTTAACACACCTCGTCAAGCTGGAGCATAGATGTCTTTCATGCCCAGCTTGTCCACAAGGGCAACAAATCTTGTCTTTGGAAGTGGATTTGTAAAACTATTAGCAAGATGGTCTTCAGTCTTGATATAGGGAGTAGAGATACGTCTGGACATAATGGACTCTCTCACATAGTGACAATCTACGTCGATGTGTTTTGTTCCCTCATGAAAGGTAGGATTGCTTGCAATGAGGATATACGCCTTATTGTCACAATACATATGAATAGGTCAAAACCAAAGATATCAAATTCTTTCAGAATCCTGAATACGCATTAATTCACAACTATAGAGACATGTGGCATAGGTAGTAGGCGGACACCCCCAGAAAGAAAGAGAAACAGGTGTAGATAAGGTGGGTTTAGAAGGAATGCAGAATGACATATTAGATTAAGGGAGCAATAGGGAGAGGCAACTAGCAAGTTTTGGGATTGGGAAGTGGGAATCAAGGAGAGTTGGTAGTGGGTATGTGGGTAGGGGAGGGGTTGATAGAAAGTGTTTTAAATTATTATTCGCCTATTTAGTTAATAGGTTAACTAGTTAATGGGCTTAAGTGTCTCGACCCATATAGCCTTACTTGAGTCGTAAGTCTTTAATGTTCCCCCCTTTCCTATATATAGGATAGGGGTGTGCCATCTAATATGAAACGTTACAAGTGAGATTTCCCCTCACACTTTTTAACACAGTATCAGAGCGTCCCTTAGGGACTTAAGCCTAGCCACCGGCTCCGCTTCCTTATCCTCTTCATGCTCCATCCTAGCTGCTGCCTCTCTCTCCTAGAGAGAGCAACATAGAGAGCCTCCGCCTATGGGCGGCCGCCGTCTCCCCATGGCTTAGGCCAATCGTCCGCCAGGCATCCTCTTGGCCTTCATGGTCATTTCTCTTCTTCTTTCACATAGATTTTCATTTATTCGCCGACACCATCCTTCCCAGCCATCTGTGCTTCCTCAAGTCTTTGAATGGCACAAAAATTCCCGTCGAGATCTGTTTGTCGTCTCTTCTCTAGGACACAAAAATGGTACCATTATTATGACCTGGTTACTAAGAAATGGATGGTTTAAGCTGATGTAGTTTTTTTCGAGCATCAGCCGCTCTATTCTTCTGTTAGCTTTGCCCTGACATCTGATTTACTCGCGGCTACACCTTTACCTCTGATTGTTGATGCTGATTCACCGGATACTACTAGTGTTTTTGCTCTTCCATTGAAGGTTTATCAAAGAAGATGAAAGGCTCCAACTCCCTCCATGGCCCCTCCAAATCATCCATCCTCGTCGGCAGATCCACCCCCACCTCTGCCTCAGGTATTTTCTGACTTGGATATTCTGATCAGTTTACGTAAAGACACTCAAACGTGCACACAACATCCCATTGGAAATTTCTGCACTACTACTCACTTGGGGACTAGCTTTGCAAACTTTACGTCTGCTCTTTCTGTTGTTTCTATTCCTAAAAATGCTTCTCAGGCTCTTAAGCATCCAACTTGGCGTCAGGCCATGGAATCTGAAATGCAAGCTCTCACTGAACGAAATACTTGGGAGTTGGTTGATGCACCTGCTGAGTGTTCCCCTGTTGGCTGCCGATGTACGGTAAAATATCAACCTGATGGAACCATTGAGCATCTCAAAGCTCGTCTGGTCGCCGAAGGCTACACTCAGACATATGGAGTGGATTATTTTGAGACTTTCTCTCATGTTGCCTGCCTTAACTCGGTGAAGGTACTTATTTCTGTGGCGGTTAATTCTGACTGGCCTTTATTTTAGCTTGATGTCAAAAATGCTTTTTCTAGATGGAGATCTGCATGAAGAGGTATACATGGAGCAACCTCCCAGATTTGTGCTTTAGGGGGAGTCCTCGAAAGTCTGCCGCCTGCGCAAAGCAATTTATGGCATGAAGCAAAGTCCCCGTGCCTGGTTTGACAAGCTGAGCTCCATTCTTCAAAAATTTTAGTTTTGCCGCTCTAAGTGTGGTCATTATGTATTTATCAAGAAAACTACTTATGGTCTTGTTATCTTAATTGTCTACGTTGATGACATCATATTATCTGGTAGTGACCCTACAGGAATCCATGCCACGAAACGCTACTTGGAAAACCATTTTGTCACCAAGAATTTAGACACATTAAGATATTTTCTTGGAATTGAAGTTTCTCGGTCATCTTCTGGTCTATGCTTATCTCAGCGTAAATATGTTCCGGATTTTCTATCTGATACAGGTCTGCTTGAGGCCAAGCCTTCTAGTACTCCCTTGGATCCAAACACTAATTGCGATGACGAGAACTCTCCTCCTTACCCTGACCATCAACGCATGGTTGGGAAACTTATATATCTTACTGTCACTAGAGCTGATATCACATCTGCTATTGGACTGGTTAGCAGGTATCTCGATAAGCCCAAACAGTGTCACTGGGATGCTGTCTGCCATATTCTGAAATATTTGAAAAGCTCTCCTGGGAAAGGACTGCTCTATAAGAAACATGGGCACTGTAATCTTGTTGGTTATTCTGATTCTGACTATGCTGACAGCAAGATATATTGTAGATCTACTTCTGGTTACTGCACGTTTGTAGGTGGTAACCTAGTTACCTGGCGCAGCAAGAAGCAAACAGTCATAGCTCGTTCTAGTGCTAAAGTGGAGTATAGAGAAATGGCTCATACAACATATGAACTCTTCTGGGTACGCAACCTTTTGAAAGATTTTGGTATCTCTAATTCTAAACCCATCCCCATGCACTGTGACAACAAAACAATTATTTTTATGGCCAACAATCTTACATTCCATGAACGCACCAAGCACATTGAAGTTGACTGTCACTTTGTACGAGAAGTTGTTTTATCTGGATAGATTTCTACGCCTTATACACATACTTCAGATCAAGTTGCAAATATCTTCACCAAAATTCTTCCGAAGACCAGATTCACTACTCTGATTGACAAGCTGGGCCTGATTGATATCTATGCTCCAACTTGAGGGGGGAATATTAGTATATATATTTTACTGTGTTATTTTTACTTAAGTGTGTTTTGGCTTTAGACTTCTAATTGTCTATTAGCCTCTTTTCTTTTGAGTGTCCTATACTTGTTTTATTCACTCAATAAGAAGCCTTTTATTATTTTAGATGGCAAAATTGGCTGACAGACGATTGCACAAATCCTAGAGAATTATCACTGCAAAAAGCGTTGATAGGTTTGTCAAACTGGGTAAGGATTTTAGCAAAAAAGAGGTGATGGTGTCAAGCAAATGGGAACGATCTTTTAGTAAAAACAACCATATACTTCTAGAAAAGTCATCAATGAAGCTCATAAAGTACCGAAAGCCAGAAATACTTGGAACAAAATAAGGACCCCAAACATCATCATGCATTATATAAAAAGGTTGCTTGGACCCAATACAATGTTTCTTAGAAAAAGTAGCACGAGGTTGTTTGCCCAACTGGCAAGTTTCACAATGAAAAACTGAATTTGAAATAGCAGGAAGTAAATGCTTCAATTTAGTAGCAGATAGACGCCCCAGCCTATATTGCCATTGGAGGCTAGTGACTGACGCAACCAACAAAGCAGTTGTCTTTTGCAGATCCAAGTGGTATAACCCGTCTGGTCCCTCATGGCCCGAATCAATCCTCATCCCCGTGCGTAGATCCTGAAAAACAACACCCTCCAGGTCAAAAGTGATAGAGCACCACAAGCTCTTTACAGTTCTACTAACAAATAACAAATTCAAAGGAAATTTGGGAACATAAAGGTTGAACGCAATAATAATTTTCCAGGAGTGCAAATATTCCCGATGCCAGAAACAGGTATCCGTGAACTATCAACAAGTATAACAGGTGGAACAAATATTTTTTATATGAAGTTCAGAAAACAAAGTAGAATTGCCAGATATATCAAATGTGGCACCAAAATCAATCACTCATTTTTTTTTACCACAAGGTGTAGAGGATGCAAGAAGAGCAGAACCTCCATTAGTAGAGGCATCAGTAGTGGAGAGAGCGAGACAAGCTTGAAGCAGCTTGTCGAACTTGAAGTGAATCCACTCCACAAAGGGCTGAGATGAAGAGGATGGTGTAGAATCATGTTGATCAGTAGTGACCTGATTTGTCCATGTAGGCTTAGTATGGTTGGTGCGTTTACAGAAATTACAATAGCGTTGTTCAGAAGAATCAGGACCAGACGAAGAACCACGATCAAGTCCAACATTAGACTGACCACAACCACGACCTCGGCCTCGACCACAGTAAGAATCTCCCGAGCGGACAACAAGAGCAACATCAGAGTGGTCTGGTGACAAAGTAGAGACAACAATAGTAGTTGAACCCGTTTGAGGACGTCACGCAGTATAGGCAACGGGTCACTAAACAATATCCGATCTACCACTACAGAGAACGTTGGGGTAAGCCTATAAGAAATTGCACTAGTTAAAGTTCATTGCGTTGGTGTTGTATTTCAGTGACATCAACAGAGAGGGGGTGATAGACCTCAAACTCATCCCAAAGAGCAGAACATTGATTATAATAATCCTCTACAGAGTTAGTAGTAGAATACTCCTTAGCCAGTTGTTTGAAAATGTCAATCACTTTCTTCGGGTTTTGTTGATGAGAGTAAACATGTGAGAGCTGGTCCCACATGGCTTTGGTAGTCCATAGCCAAAGAACTGACTACTGATTTTGCACTCAGAACTATTGACCATCCAGATCATGACTCCAAAATCCTCCTTGGACCACAGATCATAAGCTTGTTTGGTTTTATCATCGGCATTCTCAGCAGGTACAACCGGACAATCAGAGATAAGATGCGAATAACGACCCTGAGCTTTGACATAGAGCTCGAAGGCCGCAAACCAAGTGTGAAAGTTGGATACATCTAACTTCACCGTGGTGACGCATAGTGTCTGAAGGGAGTCGGCAAACACCATCAGGAGAATATGTCAGAAGGCGGCAAGAAGTAGAAGCAGACAGTAGGGCCCCAACTCAGGGGCAACAATAGCAGCCAACAGGCAGTAGTTGAAGCAGTAACCCAACACATGGGCAGTAGAAAGCTTGAATCAACAGATCCGACAAAACCCACAAAGGGGCAGTGTGTAGTAGTAGCAGATTTGAAGCATCAGATCTGAGAAACCCACACAGGGGTAGAAGAGATCAAAGAAAAACCTACACTACCATGGAGAGAAAACTACTACACAATGAGGCGCAGGCAGAGAGCAACCGTAGACCGTTTAGAACGTCAATGTGCTATTTTAAAAACTGTCCGGAGATGATGAGAGCCTAGGAAGAAGGGAAGGGAAGAGGTGATAGGCTAGATGGTGGAGATTGCGGCATGTGGGGAGGGGGGGCAACAGTGGGGAATAGCCTTAGGGGGTGTGGTGGCAGCGGCGATGGGTTGGATGGTGATGAGGGTGGCGACAACAAGGTGGATGGTGGTAGACGGCGACGATAGGTTATGGGGTTGGTGGGCGGTAACGAAAGGGATGGTGGTGGGAGAAGCAAAGAGGAAAGGGGAAGAGAGGAGGTAGTGGTTGGGTGGAAGAAAGGAGAGAGAGAGGAAGGGCAACAACGACGGGATTAAGGGCGGCAACGGGATGAGGGGTGACGCGGGTGAGGAGGGTAGGATTGGCGGCGGCTAGGGGAGTTCGGCGGCGACGACAAGGGTTGGTGAGGGAGTGGGTGGCAACTAGGGTTGATGGAGAAATGAGAGGTTAGGGTAAATCATAGTGCTCTGATACCATCAGAAGAGGAAATATTTATTTGATGTGAAAAATACTATACAATGGACTCTCTTTTATAGGATAAGAGAGTAACCCAATAGACAGAGTTAGGCAATATGGGATAAAAGAAAAAGGCTAAATACTAGATAAGTCTAAAGCCCATAACAAAAGAAATAACATAACAAAACGCAATAAAGCACATATACTAATAGGGGCCACACAACATGCTACGAACATGAGACATCTTTTTCCTCTACCGAGTTCTGTATTGTAACTTCATTTGTCACTGTGGTAGATGGATCCATTAAAACTGTCCAACATTTTGGGAGTGTAAGAATTTCACCTAATCTTAAACTTGAATCCATGCACTTTATTCCCAATTTTCCATTTATTTGATGTCAATTGCTTTAGTTGATGCCTTTACTGTACGTATCATTCAGTAGCCATTGCTTCCTGATGCCAAGGAACGAGGTATCCGATACCGATGGCGTTTTGACGCCCTGGAAATAGGTCTTTACCGGTATATTGACGAAAATCTCAATAGATGCAATCTTGGCCGTTTCGACGCCAAAATAACAAATTAAATCATAAAATTTTGCAGGTTTAATCTCTACACTAAAACACATCATTTTATGCAATAAAATTATATATTAGATATGTGGGAATAGGGGGTCCATCATGTGGGAGGTAAGGACTCTATCATGTTTCCTAGGGATTGCGATGAAGGATTTCGATAACAAAATATAGGAATTAAGATCTGGAATTTTACTAGCATAATCTATTAACTTAAGTAGACACACTTATGCATGATATTCAATTAACGACCACACTAATATCACAGTAACTTACTAATTCATATCAGTATTATGTTAGGCGTCATGCTGGTTTTCCGTACAATATTGAGTTGATATGCTTAACAAATTGCTCACATGACATGTACATTGTGTAAGCTTGGTTATATGAAGGTACATGTTGCTCATACATGTCATGTATAATACTATATAACTGTATTACTATTTATAAAAGTAATGTTGTATTATTACTAGTTATTAGATAATTACATAATAGTAATTAATAGTGTAGGAATTAGCTAGATCAAATGATGATATTATATTATTACTAGGAATTAGATAATTGCACATCTTATATAAGTATTATTACTAGTAATTAGATAGTTACACATCTTGTAGTTAGATAATATTGTATTATTACTAGTAATTAGATAATTACAGCGTGCATCCGTCTTCACCGCTGGGAGTGTGTGGGTTGTGTCCCTTTGGGCTTGGCTGCAGATCTTCTCTGTTGCAGCGTTGGGGACACCTTTGGTGTTCGATGTTTTGCCTCAGGGCAACCAATAGCTGATCTGACTGACGCCTGCTAGGTGCTTGTTGATTCGACCCAGTGCAAACAAGGGCTTCAAGCCTTGTGTGGGTGTCTCTTGCTCTCTTGCAGGTTTACCAGGGATCTGACGAAGAGCCTTGCTGCTCGTGTGACATGGAGGTTGGCTTCCAGGCTGCAATCTGTCAGTTCATCAGGGGATAAGCCTGTTTTCATGGGTCAGCACGATGTTCCTTAGTTGTTTGTCTGGCACACTTTCAGAGGCTGAGGTTTATTGCAAGTGCTTGGATGATCAGTTGTAGGTCTTGGTTCTGGTTCCTTGTCTTCAGGGTTTGAAATCTTGGTGTTCTGAGATCTTGCTAGCTGGATGCTTTTGATCTGGGTTCTAAATAGTGTTTGGTTTTGGACCTGCTAGTTATGTTGTCGTTTTTTTGATCATCTGCTTCCTAAGGCATCATAATTTCAGTAGGATGTGGATATTGCTATTGATGTCTTGGTTAATTAGGTGTTCTCTGGACTGTCGTCTGGCTGGTAGGTCCGTCCCCTCCCTTTTCTTGTCCAGATAGATGGCTCAATAGGAGCTTTGTTTTTTGCTTTCGTTCTCTGGGTGTCTTACATCCTGGTTGTAATGAGCTTTTAGCTCATTTTGATGTAATGGGGTACTTAGTGCCCAAGTTTTTGGTATTAATAGTAACACGCTTTTTGGACCGACAAAAAAAAAAGATAATTACACATCTTGTATTATTACTAGTAGTTAGATGATAGTAATTGTAACTAATTATAAAAGTAATATTGGACTATTACTAGTGATTAGATAATTACTTGATGATAGTAATTAATAATGTAGGAACTAGTTAGATCTGATGATAATATTGTAGATCTACATAATATACTTATAGATGTTTGTATAAATAACATCAAACATATCAATTTTGGACTACTACTAGGTGTTGGGGGTAGAAAGTAGGTGAAAGTGGAAGAAATTAGTAGGAAAAAGAGATGGAGAGATTGTAAATGGTAGAAAATGGAAGAAATTAGTTTAACTTACCTTGAATTGGGTTGATTTGAGTCCTCATTGCCAAAAATATCCCAAATGCGCCTTCTTTTCTCTTCCTAAGCAACAACAACAATCATTCTCGCAAAAATCGGTATACCGCCGGTTTCAATCAAGTATTTTGCATTGAAATGATCGAAACATGTCATTATTGGCGGTATGCTGGTCCGTATACCTATATTTGCGAGCCTATCGGTACACGCGCATGTTTCCATACCCGATGGCGCCAGTATCAGTATTTTGAGCGGTATACCATCGATATCGTCAATATCTCATTCCTTGTGTGATGCATGATTCTCAGACTTTGACGATGATTAGTTCGGGTTTTAAAGTTGAAGATTTGTACGATTTCGGTTATGGCTCCCCTCAGTCTTCCCTTTTGTTTGCATGCCTCTCCAATTACATCAACAATTTGGTCACCTCTCTCTTGAAAGTTGAAGCTCTTAGAACTCTGTCTAGTTTTCAAAGTTTTCAATGTGACTCTTGTCAATTAGGGAAGCATCATAGAATTCTTATTCCTCGCAAAATTAGTTTATGTTTAAAAGTTGTTCTTGATGTGATTCATAGTGACATTTGTGGTCCTTTTCAAACCACTAGCTTTGATGGATTTTGATATTTCATTACCTTTGTTGGCGACTTCTCTAGCATGACTTGGTTATACTTATTGAAATCCCGTGATGAGATGCTTGATGTTATTCAATCCTTAAGTCAAGTTACCTAAGTTCTATTGGCTTGAAGTTGTCCACACTGTCACCTTATCAATTGCCAACCGTCTTTTGTTCTATGAAACAAGACACTTTTGTCACTTGTTTTCCCCACTGAGAAGCCTTTTCACCTTCCTCTTTGTATTTTTGAGTGACCTTTGTCCATAAATTTGATCCAAAGACCGATAAACTTGATCCCCGCTCCATTAAAATGGTTTCTTTGGCTATTCTACTTTTGGAAAGGTTATTATTGTTATAGCCCAAACAACTGCCTCATGTGCGTCTCTGCCAACATTATGTTTCATGAAAATGATGTGTTCTTGGGTTTTTGTCGTCCTCTCTACCTCAACATGAGTTTGTTAAGTTAGATCTTTCTGACTCGATGGACTATGTACCCATAGCTTATCCCCATGCGAATCCTATCATTCCTCCACCACAACTGACATATCCCACCGTGGTTGAATTTCCCAAGGTCTATCATCATCGTTTGAAACCTAATCCCCAACTGTAGGACCCAACACAATTGTCCACTTCTGAGGATTCATCCCGCCCTGTGGATCTCGACAAAGGTTTATGTTCTTGCACTCTTTGTCATCCAATTTCTCAGACGTTGTTGCCTATTCAAACTTTCTCATACTGCTGTTACCATTTCCCAACAACTTGATTCCATCCAGATATCAAAAAATTATCGTGAGGCCCTTTCAACACCCTAGTTGAAAAGTTGTCATGCTTGAGGAAATGACAACATGACATGTGAATGGGACCTGGGATCTTGTTCCACCCCCTCTAGACAAGAATATTTTCAGGGGCAGCTGGTCCTCTTTATCAAATTCGAGTCTGATGGATCAGTTGAACGACTCAAAGCCCGTCTTGTTGCAAAGGATTCACCCAAACATATGGTGTGAATTTCTTTAAACCGTCTTGTTGGTCATTGGCGTTGCTTTTGTCAGGTTTGTCATCCCACTTGCTACTCACGTGGCGTGGCCCCTGTTTTAGCTCAATATCAAAAAATGCTGATTTGGAGGAGGAAGTCTGTATGCAGCAACCCCCGGGATTTTGTGCTCAGGGGAAGTCTTCACGTGTCTACCATCTCAAACGCTCTTTATGTGGCCTCAAGCAATCATTGACATATTTACAAAGCTCAATTTCTTCCTAATCTCGAAACGAAGGCTGAAATTGGACTTTTAGTGCAAAATTTTGCAAATGCGTAGTTTTTGCAAAATTGCCCCATCCCCTATGTAAGTGCATTTCAATGTTTTCTTGGCCAAATACATATAATTTCAATTGAAATTTTGCAATTTTGATTGAAATTTCGTTCCATGTCTGACATCTTCGTCAAACTCTGAGGATTCCACACGTCATGTGGCGTTTTGGAAAAGGGAGATATGCTTGCACCATATACCATCCAATCCTTGTACCTCTTGTTTTTCCTATATTTCTATAAGTGCTAAAACTATTTCCAGATGAATATATATATTGTAAGGGTATTATCTATTTGATGTTAGAATATATTACATTTAAACCTTAATGTCCAAGCTCGACATAGTTTCTGATGGCTCAGAAACAAAAATATACAGAAATTTCAACTGATTGATATTGACGTTCTTGATGATTTTGATGCCAAAATGAGCAAGTTAAATGAAGTTTTAGCAGAACGATCTAAACGTCAAGAAGCACTTAAATATGCATTAATATCTCATTTTGGTTGTGGGCGGGGTCTCCCACATATGTGAAGGAAGATGAACTATTTCGACATGGATTTTGATGACAATTTTGATTGTAAAATGAAGGAACCGAGTTATGAAATTTGCAAACACAATGTTTAGACATAAAAATACTAGATTACATGATAAACTTGAATGTTCAGAGGTGGGGCTGCGCTCGATGTCTTGATGAGTGAGTGCACGAATGAACAGAATTGTCGAGTCTATTGAATTGTTACAAACTTATAAACCCACAAGTTACATCTTAGAATTTAAAACTTATAGTTTCAAGTTACAAACTGGCAAATTACAACTTATACAACTTATGTTACTAACTAGTGACTATTAATTTCATTTAGTAATTAGTAAGTAGACAAGTAGTACTAACTAGTAATTACTAAGCAATAAGTAATAAGTAATAATTAACAAGTATAAGTTTTAACTGCTAACTACAAACTCGTAAAAGTAGCAACTACTAAACTAGTAATATCACATGTTATTACCATCACATATTAATTATATCACATTCCCCTTTTTTCTTTATATTATTATTTTTGTCTGAAATTATTTGTTAATTACGTATTAAGTTTAAAATTATGCTTCTTTTAATAGTTTTACTGAAACTAGTTCATAGTAATTGTTTAAATCTCATGTTAGCATTTAATTAAGTTACATGGGACGTTTATAAAAAATTCTAAGAGAGTACATTCCCAAAATCACCTCTGCAAGTCATTTGTGTATAAACATGAGATATGTGTAATATTTTTAAATTTTGGTAGATCGGCATGCTTTATACCATTATTTCATAGAATACAAGTTCTATTTTCAGATCATGTGATTTTCAAAAGATCTAGCACTTAGAACTTTGTTTTTTTTTGGAGTGTTTATTTAGATCTCTATAGAAGAGTGTAGGAGTAGGAGGTATAGGTGGGCCAGTTATAGGGGAAACATACCTTCAAATCAAGAAAAATAGCCTCTTGAAGAAAGAGAGTCAAAGTAAATCGCCAAAATACCGAAGATGTAGCACCAATATTCCCAGTAACAACATATCTCAAAATGCAAGTCATGTTTTTATGCCTTTTCACAAAAATACAACCAAACTGGGATTTTTGCTGTGAAATTTCCCCCTGTTTTGTGAAACTTCGCACCTACGACGATTTTTTTTTTTGGAAATTATGTCCCATTCACAACGTTTGTGCATTTCAATGTCCGATTGAATTTTTTTAGAAATTTTGATTGAAATTGTGTTCCAAGATTTGACATTAGAACCTCATAAAAAGAACATTACTATCCATTATTGTACATCAAACCCACAAAATTGGTGCAAAGTGGAAAATTGGGCATGGTGTACGTTAAGGAACGCATGTATTCTCTCAGGTAATAACGTCACTACAGTAGTCACTTAGATATCCACTCTATGAAGTTTTATTTAATCACATAAAGTAGAAAGTGATATGGCAAGCCTAATTAGCTCGTCATTGATGTGGTTGCCAAGTGTCTTTTGTAACGTCCTTGAATTTTCCTTTTCAAATCCCAAGAGGCCTTAGTAAAAAACTCGAAGAATGCTAACTAACTAAATATCACAATTGCCAATTACTAATTGAAATTCATCATCATCATCTAAATCTCGTTCCCAACCATGCTGGGGTCGGCTACATCTACATGGATCATTCTTTTTTAATAAACTCAGTTATGGGTCGTATTCATACAAGATATAAAGATTCACAAACTCTCTTTATAAGCTCTTCCCAGGTTAATTTATGCCTGCCACTTCTTCTTCTTCTAATTGTGCTCGACTCGATAACATTGCTTTGTATAGGCACATTAGTCGGTCTAAGTTGCACGTCTGTACCATCACAATCGGCCTCCTCACAACTTGTCCTCTATGCTCGCCACCCCTACTTTGATTCTGATATAGTCATTTCTCAAGCGATCTTTTCTTGTCTTCCCATAAATCCATCTCAAGATACACATTTCAATCACATCCATCTTGTTGAGACCTTGCTTCTTCACCGCCCAACATTTACTCCAATATAACATGGCTGGCCGTGTAATCATTCTATAATACTTATTTTTTAATTTGAGAGGGATCTTCCAATCACATAATATTCCAATTGCACTTCTTCATTTCGCCAGTTGCACTCCTTCATTTCAACCATCTTGTAGTGATCGTATGACAAACATCATCTTGCCCATCCTCATCTATTTAAATTATTGACTCAAGTAACAAAATTTATCATGTTTTGGTAAATCCACTCCGCCAACTTGGTCCTTCCATTCATAATTCTAGATTGGTTGAAATCATATATGCACATACTCTGTTTTGCTCCCATTAATCATCAATCTACTATATTCCAATGATTTCTCCAAAGTTCCAACTTTATCATTCTATCATCTTTAGTTTTGTCAATCAATACAATATCTTCAACAAATAACATGCACCAAAGAATATCATCCTGAACATGCTTTGTCAACTCATCCACAAAAAGAACAAACATATATGGGTTGAGTTTTGATTCTTGATGTACCCCAATTGTGATAGGGAATGTTGGTGTTTTTCCTGCAGGAGTCTTAGCACTTGCAGTTGAGCTATTATGCATGCCTTTCATCAAGTCAATGTATTGGATTGGCGCACCCTTTTTCTCCAAAAGCATCCACAACAATTGCCTGGGTACTCAATCATCCTTTTCAAATCAATAAAAATCATATGAAGATCTTTTTTGCTTTCTCTAAATTCTCTATAAGCCTCCTTAATAGAAAAATAACATCTGATGTTGATCTTCTACGCATGAAAACAAATTGGTTGTCAGATATATGCATGATAGATCTTAGTCTTTGCTCAATAATCCTCTCCTAAAGCTTCATATTGTAACTCGTCAACTTGATACCTTTATAGTTTGTGCAGCTCTGAACATATCCTTTGTTCTTGTAGATGTGGACTATAATACTATTTTTCACTTATTCAACATCTTCTTGGTCTTCTAATCTTTTTAAAGGATTTTGTTAACCACAAAGCTTCTTCACCCCCATATTCTTCCATACATCAGGGGGAATAATGCCTGATTCGCATGCCTGTCTCATTTTCATTTTTTTTCAAAGCACTCTTGACCTCAAGTAGTGAAATTTGTCGTATATAAATGACATCTCTTGTATTCGTGTTACATTAGTCTCTTACATTATTCACATTGTCTCCATTAAAAATCTTATGAAATTTGTTTATCTATTGGTTCTTGATATCATCACCCTTCACCAACACACCACCATCTTCATTCTTGATGCATTTTACTTGACTCAAATCTCTTCCTTTCCTTTCTCTTATACAAATAATTTTATGTATATCGTTCTCTCTTTTTCTTGGGTCTGATTTCTTATAAATATCTTCAAAGTATCTAGACATTGCCTCTTAGGACAATTTTTTAGCTTCTTATTTTGCTTGATTCTATCTCTGAAAAGTTGCATCATCTCGAGATTTGGACAAGCTCCTATAATTCTTCCTTTTGAGTTTAATAGCCTTTTGTACTTCATCATTCCACCACCCAAGTTTCTTTCTGTGGAGGCTCACACTCTTTGGACTCCCCAAAACCTCTTGGGCAATTTTGTTATGCTGGAGATCATATTATGCCACATACTGTTCACATCATACTTTAAGATCTACATGTCCTCCTTGATAAATTTATCATATAAATCCGATTTCTTTTTTCTAAGATTCCACCACTTTGATCTTATTATCTTGGTTTCTGTCATGCTTGCCTTTGTTGATCTTTACGTTAATATCCAAAACCACCAACCTATGTTGTGTGGTGAGTTCTTCACTAGGGATCAGTTTACAATCCTTGTATACTTTATACTATCTACCCACCTTATAAGGAAGTAGTCGATTCGGCACAATTATGTCCACTCTTGAAAGTAATCTTATGGGAAACTTCTCTTGAAATGGGTGTTTGTAAAAATCATATCATATGCAATTGCAAAATCTAACATCCTCTCTCCATTTCTTCTGCCATATCCCTAACCACCATGAACTCTCTCATATGCAACATTGCTGCTCCCCACATGGCCGTCTATATCATTTCCAATAATGATCCTCTCCTCTATTGGTATTCCTTGCATCAATTCTTTCATGTTATTTCAAAAATCATTTTTAACCTCCTCATGAAGGCCAATTTGACAGGCAGAAGTGTTGGTAATGATAAAAATCTTTCCCCCAAATACAACGTTAATACCTACTGATTGAAAGTCTAGAAGCAAAATACATGAACATCCAAAACATTAACCATACAACTCAACATCCACATATTAATATTAAACAAAGATTATTACACGTTAAATTACATATTAAAGTGAATACTCTGGACAAAAGTGTACACAATCACATCATGATTACACAACATGACACCACCTAATCTCTTTTTCACTTCACATATATCAAGTTATGCTTTGAAGTTTAGACCTAAAAAAATTAGCATACATGTCAACATAAATGTGTTGCTATGCCAAGGCACAAAAATCGATATTAATGTAACCTTACTCGGGAAGGTACATAGATATTGGAATGCATGACTTGCAACAAAAGTCTTCGTCAATAACTATTTCATCATGCATTGTTCTATACTATAACATCTCGAGTGAACCAATACAATTTTGCAGAGTAGTTCCTCTTGGGATTAGAGTAATTATAAATGATGTATCGAACCCTCAAAATGTATGTCTAGATCCTCCTACTAGCTTCAAAGTCATGTTAGTTTCGACTTAGATATTATACATATGGAATGTCCTCCTGGGAGGGAATTTTTAAAAGTCCTAAACACTTCTAATGGCTATTATAGAATAGAAGTCCTCTATACATGACACCACCTAAGCTCTTGCTCACTTCACATATCTCAAGTTATGCTTTTTAGAAGTCCTAACACTTCTAATGGCTATTATAGAATCAGACGGGAGGAACCCGACACAGGGGCAGTAACCATAGTAACAAGTTCGGGATTCGGCAACTTTTCGGCTGGCTGGAAAAAATCGGAATTCGGAAAAAATCGAGAAAAATCGTGAAAAGATCGATAAATTTCGGTCAAAGTTCGGTCAACTATTCGGAAATAATCGAGAATAAGTCGGCAATATAAGTATATATATATGTATGCATATATATGCATGTATGCATGTGTATATATATAGATAAATGTATGTATGTACATACATATATGATGCATGTAACTGTTACGGCCACAAGACATACAATCTTAGTGAGTAAAAATGTAGGAAAAGAAGTAAAAAATAGTTGAGAAATAACATGAACTGTCCAGAGGAGTGGGGGCTTTGAGGTTTAGTGTGTATTAGGAATTTTGTGTACATGGTTTGGTAAAAAAAGAGCAAGCGACTTAAAAGAGAAAAATCGTGAAAAATCGTGAAAAGTCATGAAGAATTGTAAAAAATCGTATAAATTGTGAAAAAGCGGGATTAATCGTGAAAAGTCGTGAAAAATTGGCGATTGGCGTATTAATCGTGATGAATATTCGGGAGCCTATAACATCGTGAAAAATCGCCGATTTTTCATAAAATTCGGAGACTTTTGTTACTATGGCAGTAACAACAGGCAGCATGCCGTAGCAAGAGGTGGTAGTAGCAAGAGGCCGGTAGTAGCAGTGTTCAACAAGCAGAAATAATAACCCCACACGGGCAACAGAAGGCCTAGTTCAACAGAACATCAGAAACCCACAACATGGCAGTATGCAGCAGTAGAAGATCTGACACATCAGATTAGAGAAACCCTCAGACGGGGCAGTAGACGTCAGAGCAAAAGACCTACGCCACCATGGAGAGAAGATTACTCAACCATGGGGCGCATGCAGATAGCAAACATAGAACGTTTAAAATGGCAACATGCTATGTTAAAAACTATCCGTAGAGAGAGACGGAGAAGAAAGAGGGAAGGAGATGTAGAGGCTAGATGGTGTTGAGAGGATGGTGGTGGATTAGTGGGTGGAGGGGACAACAATAGGGAGAGATGGAGGGAAGGAGATGGTGGCGGGTGTGGGGATGGAGGGAGGCAACGACGGCCGCAAAGGGGCAACATCGTTGGCAAAAGGGGTGGAGGGCAGCAGCGGGCTTGAGGGAGAAGGAGGGTGAGGGCTATAGTGGCGGCAAGAGAGGGTGGGGAAGGTGGGAGGAGGGGCAGATGCAAGGGATGGAGCAGGAGTAAGCGGCAACAACAGGTTAGGTGGGCGGCGGCTAGGGTAGAGGAGAGGGTGGGTTGCGGCTAGGGTTAGGAGGGTGGATGGCGGCTAGGGTTAGAAGAGCTAGGGTGGATCATGTTGCTCTGATACCATATATAATAGGAAAAGGGTTTATTCGATAATAAAAAATAAGTACAATGGACTCTCTTTTATAGGGCAAGAAAGTAAGTAAAAGACATAGTTAGGCAATATGGGATAAAATAGAAAGGGCTAAAGACAAGACAAGTCTAAATCCCATAACACAAGAAAAAACTCAACATAACACAATAAAGCACATATACTAATAGCTATAACAACAAATTTCCTTTGTGTTGAGTTCTAATAGCATATTAGCAAAAACTATACTTCATAGTGAATCAATAAAATATAAATTGCCAAAATCATACATATACATAACCAAACTTCAAATCATAAGTCAGAAGAATATTTGTAATATGCTAATTGCTAAGCTATAGTAATAACAACATATGCTTAGAGGAATATATAACATGTACTTAATCCAACTAGAGCTTAGTACATATCAAGAGGAACATACTATATACCTGCTCAAGGATCTATATCTTCTAAAATTATCTTAATGACAAGTCAATTCTTGATTAAATCATATTAACTACACTCATTAGGATCATCATTTAACATGAATTATTGTCACAATAGGGTTCTTTTATTCATTAATGCTTAACCAAACTGAAAGCCCATGTTTGAATATTTTATTACTAATTCTAGCATGAAATGCAAGTTTGATGTGAAAATGTAAATTTTTGTATAATAGGAACCATTTATAAAGCCCCAATCAAGGTTGCAAAAAGTTATTACAAAGTTCAGATATGCAATGTTTTCACCATGACGGGGTCTATAATTAATTCCACATGAAAAATAATTATGAATTATCAACCTTAAAATATAGAAATAAACATTTTATGAACCTTTACTCCCAACACCAGGAGTGTAAAATAATACACCTCGTAGATGATCAATCACGCTTCAATAATGCTCCAAAATCATTGTCTGATTCCTATATATTTTCCAGCCTAGTCAGATATTCTGCATCCTCTGCAAGCTTTGTGATAAATAAATTAATGTGCATCCCCTTCTCCTCATGCATATACCACCTCAAGCTAGATCAATGGTCGACATCAGTGAGCAGAAAAACTCATAAGCTCCTCTTAGCTTTCGTCACAGTTTGTTGTTCACCCAGTAGTCAACACTTAACCATGGAATGCCATGTAAGATGAGATGAGTCACACCTGATTCCTTTGCTAAGTTATATTATATAGCACCCTGTGCAAATTGTCAAGGTGGCCGATCGGTACCTTGCCTATCAATCGTAGGTATAACTTTTACATATAATTAATTATATATACAGTCATACAATATATCATATCTATCTTGTAATGTAAGCATGCATACAAGCATATAATATCCATATTTGGTAAATAAATGTCATAAAACACCAAAAACAATTTTCAATGAAGACTACTTAATATATTCAAATTCAACAAGTATAATCAGAAAGAGAAGAGTGATTTACCATTGACAAATTCAGACTTACAGTACTTGTTGAATTGTTACAACTAAAATAAAAGTTATATGGTAAACGAGTGTATTATGAATGAATTTGTCATCCCTCCATGTCATCCATATCTCCGCAGGTTGGTGCAACTACGATCACCAAAGAGTCGAGGAGTCATAACTCATAGCTGTCAGACTACATGGAGCTGGAGGACCACTCACCAAAATCGTTGGTTAACCGTTAACGTTGGAGACATGGAGCAGGGAGGAAATCCTCCTGTGGGGGAGAATAGAAACAAGAGGTTGATGCCGGAGAAGAGAGATGGAGAAAGGAGTCGCCGAAGAAGAGAGCCACAGAGAGGAGCCACTGAAGACGAGTCATCGGGAGGAGACGACGTCCCTCTTGTGAGTTGCACAAAGGAAACCAACAGACGCACACACTATTTATTTGCGTCACGAAGTCGAGACATGGAGAGGGGGGATTAGATTGAACTCAAAACTTAAGGTCCATGGGCCCGTGCCTAAGAGGCCGTCTACTAGCCTTGGTTTGGGCCGGGCAGTCGTGCCAGTCGGTCGACTAGTCGACTAGTCAGCCGAGGCGGCTACCAAGTCCAATCCAATTTATGGCGGCTAACTATCCCCACTAATGACCAATCGACTAGTCACCCAACCTACAGGTATGGCGCCCTGCAATGCACGTGCCGAGTCATTTGTTCATGTGGGTTTTTACATTTGGGTTTTTGACATGAAGGGCTAAAAAATAGAAGGGACGATGTGCATATGCATCCCATCTTTGTTGTGGTTATGAGGTGACAAAACAAGGGTGCATGCTTAAAGTCTACATGAGTACATGTCATGGGTTGCGGAGATCTTGATATAGCCATGCGAAAGAAATCATTCAATCAAGTATCATGCAAGAGGACACTGACGTGTGCAGATTTTTGCTAGTGATGATAGGTATCATTGTATGTTTTCCTCGTTTCCTAGAAATAGCCATCAAGTTTAGAGGGTAGTATGCCTTCCTACACTTGCCTCCATAAAGGAGACAACATGTGTATATTACCAACATAGTAGGGAAAATGGTAGGCAATGCGACTTTTACCTAGACATTACATTCTAGAGATGCAGAGAGGAACAGATGGGAAGGACCGTGCATTACTCTATATGCCCTTTGTGATGAAGGGAACAAACACCATATATGGGGCTGGATGAGTGAAAACCAAGAGACAAAGTGAGAGAACTGGAAAGTGCAAAGGAGAAAACAGAAGTCCCAAATTATATCAACTCAAGGGAGCATGGGGTAAAAGGTATTATCTTGATAACAAATTGTGCGAGGTATCGGCCCATGTGCGTTAAAACTGCAACAACAAACAAACTCCGTCAATTTTATTATGAGTGTTGCAAATGGGGATTAACTTTGTCCAGACATATATAGTGCATGCATAACATCCGAAGAACATTTTAATAGGTTTCTTGTTGTTTGGATTGTCACAAACTTAATAATGCATTTAATTCAACTAAGCTTGTATCCAAATTTCAACAAAATTGGGCTACCAACGGTGATCATCATTCTAACAACCTCAATGGATCATGCCACCAACTTTTACCTTTTATTATACATAACTAAACCATATCCAACTTCACGTCTCTCACTAATTCACATGTAAACAATTTCAAATTCCTAAATAATTACTTTTTTTAAATACTCATCATTGACCACCATATCAGGTTTTGGAGCATAATAAGATCCAATAGTTCAAATAAATTTTTCGGTCACATTTATGCCTGATATTACATTATTTTAGACCCGTAAATGGATATCTGAAATCCGCATCCCATCTGGATTGTTGCATTTGAAAAGATATAAAACGAATGCGATCGTTTTTTGAAAATTTCGAGTCGGAGATCGAATCTTGCTGTATCCAAATACGAATGCAACAATTATAAACATATTTACTATGAATATATTATTTATACATATAGAATATGAAACTATAAACATGTTATTGTATATTAAGTGTAAAATACTATTTCATATATATAATATATTCATTAAAATTACGTGTCTAGACCGGGAATTCATCTGAATTCAAGTGGTATCTAAATGGATTGGATTTGGATGTTATCACATGATATCCCTTGGATTTTGAATTTGTTCTCGGATCTATTTTTTCTAGTCGGATTCAAATTTGGATACTACAATATCCTTTTCAACTTTGATCCGTTTACATGCCTACATAATTCCTTAAAACATATTATCACTTTATATCAACTGTTATCAATAATTACATACTTAGAGCTTTTCAAAATTGTCCTCTAGGGCTCATGATCTCAAGATTATCCACAATTTATCGTTCAGAGTTTTGTTGCTTCGTGCAAGGAAAATATTCATCAACTTTCCATGTCTTAGAATTATGGAAACCTTAAAACCAGGTTATGACATCTTTTGCTGGTCGAAGGACAGTTTTGAGTGAAGTGAAGCACATTCTCATAGGCTTCACATCCTTTTTTTGACCGTTTGCAGCTATGTTAACTTTTCTATGACACATTCTATTGATCAACCATGTTTGGTGTGCAATTAAGTTTACATAGACAATCATGGTGTCCTACCTATTCACCCAACCAGTTAGGTAATTTAGGTGGCAAAATGCAGGCTTTTTGTTGCAGCTGTGTCTAGTCAGGGATTGTAAGGCCTAAATCAGTCGCCCAGGGGCCTTTGGTTCTTAAGCAGCTGCTCAGACTGCTTTTCAAAATAGTGCTTTAGCCTTAAGCACTCACCATTGATCACATACTAGGATTTGTGTCAAAATAAGTTCCAATAATTCATAGTCACATGAATTACACAATTCCCTTTAATCACCTTAGTTAGCAGTTGTCTATTGCGACATACTTCAAGAGCTTTTCAGAATTGTCTTCTAGGGCTCATGATCTCAAGATTGTCCTCATTTTACCCATATAGTGTTTTGACGCTTCATTCAATAGCAAACATTCATTTTTTTGGGGTATAATTTGAGTCTAAAAAATAAAAAACAAGGTTATCCTATCTTTTGCTGGTCCTACTTCAACGTATGAGCTCTTTAATTATTCGGAAGGAGAGGTTCTAAGACACATTCACTTTATCAACCGTGCTCCTGTGCAATATTAAATACTTGTACCCCCTGAGAGGCTCTAAGGAGAGGTTCTAAGGAGAGGCTCTAAGACATGTCGTGTACTGGGTGAGGCTTCCCCCTGAAATTCTCTCATGGTGAGGTGGAGAAGCAGCGACAGTGACAAGGTGAGGAACAGATATGCAGCTAGAACTCTTCCCATCTGCTTTACTTTTGGGCTCTACCTGAAACTAAAGCAGAAAATTGGCGATTGAAGTGGGGGTGTGAGCTAGGGCGGTAAGAGTTGGGCTGGGCGATGGTGGGCCCCATGTGATTTGAGAAGGTTTTGTATGGTGTATTTGTGATGAGAATGAACTAGGTAATTTCATATTTATCACAAACTCATTTTGTAGCTTTCTTGTGTGGTGGTGTACTGATCCCAAAGTTGGGCATAGTGCACAGATTTGAGTTTCCCTTCCATTCTATCATATGTAATTGTCACGTTGTAACTTTCAAGTGGTTGTTAGTTTGAGAATGGGGGAAATTTCCTTAAATTCCCTTCGGGGATAGTTTGGTCGGCCATAATCGGGTGTAATTGTATTAGCTTGAATGTAAAAATGTCAGTAAACACAGTTTATCATGCGACTGCACCCTACCAAACAGGCCCTTAGTGTTGTGTTTCTTGTTATTGATAGATGGGAAAAACCCTCTCCTATATAAGAGAGTAGGCAGGTACGAGAAACATGAATCTACATATGGAGTAGAGGAGCCCAAACACAAATGGGCAATATAGACTTGAGCCCATATACAAAATAAAGAAATATTCATGTACTGAAACAGGATTTAGGGAAATATTCCCATGTTGTGTATCTTGTTATTGAAAGATGGGCGAACCCCTCTAGGAAATACAAGATAGGAGACAAGTATAAAACACGAGAAAACCCTAATGAGTTAGGAGTCCAAATATTAACGGGCCAAATAGACTTGAGCCCAGTATAAAATAAACTAAATACTCAAGACTCCAATAATGATTACCATCGAACTTAACATATCGGGCATATCAGGCCATGTTCTTCTATGACTATTGTGGACTAGCCAAAGACAAATGGGCCATATAGACTTGAACTCATACACAAAATAAAAGAAATATTCATATACGGTAACAAGATTTAAGGAAATTTCCCAGTGTTGTGTTTCTTGTTATTGATGATGGGCAAACTCCTCTCCTATATGCAAGAGAGGAGACAAATATAAGACACAAGAAGACCCTAACGGATTAGGAATCCAAATATTAATGAGCCAAATAGACTTGAGCCAATATAAATAAATAAATACTGAGACTCCAATTATTGTTACCAATGAACTCAGCATATCAGGCCATGTTCTTCTGTAACTATTATGGACTAGGAGCCTAAACACAAATGGGCCATATAGACTTGAATCCGGATACAAAATAAAAGAAATATTTATATACGGTAACAAGATTTAGGGAAATTCCCTCGGCGTTGTGTTTCTTGTTGTTGAAGACGTAAATACAAGAGAGGAGACAAGTATAAGGCACAAAAAAACCTTAATGGATTAGGAGTCCAAATGTTTATGGGCCAAGTAGACTTGAGCCCGATGTAAAATAAACTAATTACTCAGACTCCAATTATTATTGCAATTAAACTTAGCATATCAGGCTATGTTTTTTCTATAACTATGGTCGGCTACTGCTGTTCCTATAAGTGTTTTTTCTCTGTACCTGATGCTTTGTTTACATAAATTCCTGCAGGGGAGGTCATGCACGGCATACCCTGCAGTAAAGTTGAATGTTGTCCTCGGAGGTGCCTCATGGTTGGAGCCTGACCCAATCCACCGATGCTTTGTTGATGGGAACCTGGTGACTGGTGCCGCTTGGCCTGGGCACCCTGAGTTTGTGTCACAGTTTATGGCACTGCTTGGTGTGAAGGTATCCTTCTAAAGTGAGCTGCAGTAGGCCTTGTACAAAAGAGTTTCCCGGTATCCTCATATATGCATAAATAACTCTGAGGTGTTTTCTTGCCTGATGGTGTGAATTATGTATTTGTTGTCACTGTGACGAATCACCACAAAAAAAAAAACACTTCTCAGTTTTCACCGTGCTTGCTCCGTATGATCTGTTCAATAAAAAAGGGTTGGCCGTACTCCCAAGTTTTTGTGAACCTATGCAAGTGAGACACCCGTTTGTTTTCCTTTTGGTTTCTCCAAGTATTATTTTATGTTTGGCGCTCTTTGAAATGCGGGCGACCGCCATTACATTTTGCTGGCGTGAGGAATAGGACACAGCATCACAGATGATACAACGGCGTCGGTGATGTGAAGCATTTACTTCCATTGTCGAATAACTTTTCCAGCAGGCTCAAGCAATCCGGTTGATGATCGTGTAAAATAATATCGGTAGTCGGTTGGCTGCCCGAATGCTTTACTCTTCGTATTTTTCTGCCGATGTGCTCTCCTCAAACTATCGCTCCCGATAGCACCTCTCTATTGCCTCGTTGACGGTCTCTCCGATTCAGAGCCTTTTGTGTTTCTCACATGGCATGTTCATCCAATGCCAGGGACTCGTTATCCGTGGAACGGACTGAGCCTTTTCGAGGCTCGGTCATTTGAGGGTGATGGCTGTCGTTTGAGAGGATAAAGACGACATCGGGAGACTACTTTCCCGTGAAACAAGGAGAGCCATGGTAGCAATACAAGAGGAAATGGTGCTTTCCTACGGGTCAAACTGGCTTTTCCGGGAAAGCTCATCTCCTTTCAGTCCGAGTTGCAACGGACGAAAATTTTTCTGATTCTTTTTAAACGAGTGACTACGTCTAGGGTTGTACGTAAAAGTCATGCGATCCTGTGAACAGGAAATTAGTTAATTATTAATAGATTCTCGAAGGAAAGACTAAACCTCGCTAGTACAAATTCGTGGTCTTGTTTGCTGTATTAGTAATGCAAACGCTCGTGACCCTTTAAAGGCGAGGCACTCAGTTGGCGAACCCAGACGTTAATGTTAGGTGAGGCCATGATATAGTAGAACATTTTCTATCCGGAATACCGTTAAAATATGAAGTGCAAATAATTTGCTTTATAAAAAGTTCAATTTTCAAAGTAAAAGAACTGAACTCGCACATCTAACAAGTTAAAAATTTAAAAAACTAATATTATAAAGGCAAAGAGACATGAGGCTATGCCTCATACTCTTCCGTTTCATATATGCCATTAAACCGTCGTTCAGATGAAGTTGAGCTGAAGGGCACTCAGTTGCCTCGTACTCATCCGTTTCATATATGCCATTAAACCGTCATTCAGATGAAGACCCACAGAACTGAATAACCAGATTTTATAGTTGATATTTTAGTGTGTGGCATTTTCTACTTCTTTTGCAATTGTTTGATCGGGCATATACAAAGTTTAAAGTTCTAAGACACTTAGAGTATCTTGACATTTCACTTAAATATATGAATATATTAGGCAGCCCATTATCATTAATATTACCAAAGATATTTCGAATATATAAATTTCCTGCTTCACCTTTGTGTTTCCATTTACCCTGTGAGTAAGAGGGTAAAGATAAGGGGATGGTAAGGATATTGGTGGAATGAGGAATTACTCATATTTTTACACTCTACAATTAGTGGGTAAGGATAAAGGTAAGGGTAAGGGTCAGTCCTTACCCTTCCCAAACCGCCAATCAACAGTCCTATGAGGAGTATTGTGGTGGATTGTTGACAGGCTACAATTTTGATGAATCCAAAAGTGTATGTCCAGAACCTGTTCGCTGACGGGGAAAGAGGATCAAGAGGCAGAGTCCCAATGATTGGGGACTGTGGGTACCTGACAACATTCTAGTACAGGGGCATAAGGCGGAAGGAAATGACGAGTTAGGATTCAACCCAATTCCGAATAGACGAAAAAAAAACATCCACATATAGGGCAGAAAAAAAAGATCTTTCTGCAATATATTGGCGCATTTGTGCTTCAGGTGTTTGAAGCCGAGCCATTGGCAATATCAATGTCAGAGGGAGAAAGTTTGTTATAGATGTTGTAAACCTGGTCATCTGATTGGTCGATGTAGGGAACCTTTCCATATCGATCCTCCACTGAACTTGACTGACAATGCAGTCTTTCCTCGCCTACTAGCATTGACCAGAGGGAACATGAATTGACGCTCTGGACACATCACATGCCAAAAGAGGATATATGTAGCGCTTCAGGATGATGACCCGAACAGGAACAAAGAAAATGATAGAATGGAAAATTCCTTATTGCCGATATGGAATGGTGGATCTCCTTGGACAAAAAGGAGGAACTCTTTGTCTGAAAAATGGCCTAATGCAGTGAATATAGTATGAGTTGCGAAGAACAAAGGTGTTATCTACTTTCCTTTGTTCCAGGAATGTTTGATTGCCCATACAGAATGTAAAAGTGAAGGTGGAAACCCCTCTAGTGCAAGCCGCTATGATGTTTGCGCCAAGTATATGAATGGAGAAAACATGGTTTTAGGTAGAATATGTCCTGTTAACTTGCAGATATGAAAAATCTGTTGAAGAAGTGATTATGCCATTTGGAAAGTTACTTGGGGTATCTAGATGGAAGAGTACGATAGATGATGAAGCAAGTTTTCCAATTTTAATCGAAGCCTTTAATGAAGATGTGCCACAATACATAGATATTTGTATTCAAAAGAGGAGATTCCATGTGAAGCTCTCAAAAGTTTTCCTGTCTTGACAAGCAATTGGAGATCATCAAAACCACATATGTGGCAAATCTCTTGTCCATTCATGTTGAAGCGATATCACTAGATGGTCTGAAATCAAACCAACAAAAGCATAAGTATATGGGATAGGAGGAAAACACAGTTAGGGAGAAGAGTAATCATGGTAGTAACGAGGATAGGGAAACATAGCGCTGAAAGAGCCGTCAAATTCAACAGAAGAAAAAAAAAGGTTTGTGACCACAAAGGTCAGAGGAGGTTGTTGACACATAGAATCCTAGGCAATTTTGTACATTATCCATTGTTGATGTCTACAGAGAGGAGGCGACTGTCAAATTTACAAATGAATGACTGGAGGATGAGGCATAGAAATGTACAAAGCAGGAAAGATGTCATGATGGGATCAGTGTAGCATTATTTAATTCATGGGAGGGAGAGGAAGACAATAACAATGGACGAGACTATGATGGGATGGTGAGGATATCTCGACTAGCCCATGCTATCAGGTGAAGAGCTGACACGCCATAGAAGGTAGGTGTTTGGGGGTGTAGGGAGTTATGTGGCTGGAAGATGTAATAGTGTTTCCATGACAAATGACCTTATTTGGAACATTCTTGGGGCAATGAATAGGAAGACTAGGAGATTTTTTAGGGTTGTATGTCAAAAGCATAAGCTTTCCTTTGCGACTCTTCTAGAGACGATGTTGTATGCAGAAAGGGTGGAAGAGCTTATTGACATTACTCGTTTGGATTGGTCTTGTAGTAATCACCTCGAAGATGGTAAATATGATTGTATGATGATCCTAGACTTTCTTCGAACGTTATTTGGTCAGAAGTCAATTATTGTAAGAATGAAGGACACTCAAGGGAGCGGTTTATGCAAAATGCAATATGGTGTATAGGAGGGTTTTGTGGGAGGAGCTATTGCAGTTGTTCAATCTAGTTGGGCTTTATCCTTGGTTAGTGGAACAAGGCTTTAATATTGTCAGGAGCATTCAAGAACATAGAGACATTAGGTACCCATATTTCATGGGTATGAAGGAGTTTCATGATTGTATTGTGGACACAACTTTATAGGAGATCCCTTTCGAGGGTAGTATGTTTACATGGGTTGACAAGCAACACCTCACTCCATATGACTGGGAAAGTTTGGATAGAGACTTTATAAATAAGTGTTCAGTTGCTTTGGAAATGAGAGTTGAAATGAAGCATCTTACAAGGAGTTGTGTGTCTGACCACTTCCCTTTACTTATTTCATCAGTCCCCCATACACTCCTCTCCATTCTTCTCCTTTTTCTTGAAGTTTGTTTGACACATGCAGGGTGTTTGAAGACTCTAGAGAGATGATGGGTGATGGAGGGATGGGGTGACCGTTTTATAGAGTCTATGTGAAGATGAAAAATCTTAAGCGTGTTCTTAAGACTTGAAACAAGAAGGTTTTGGGGACATTGAGAAAAAGAAGGTGACTCTAGAGGATGTTGTTCATAACTTACAAATGAATTTTGATGAACTTCCTACCGGTACCTATGAAAATTTACTAAGGGAAGCTGAAGAAGAACTGGAGATTGTTCTTGATTAGTAAAAGAGGGCATGTAAAGAAAAATCACAGGTAATATGGCTAAAGATGAAGACAGGAACACACAGTTATACCATGCGATGGTAAAGGATAGGAGAAAGAGGAACATTATTAAAAGTCTAAGATTGGAGGACGACATTAATATTCATAACTGGGATGATATTTAACAGAGAAGCTTCTTCTTTCTTTATGAACTTTTATGAACATAGCTAAAATGATCAAAACCCTATGATGGTTTCTATAACATATTCCTATGTTGTTACAGACTGATGAAAACCTTTCAATTTCTATCACACCTGAAGAGGAGGAAATCTTATCTACTCTAAAACAAATGGACATGTATAACATATCAGATCTTCGTGGTTATACTGATATTAGTCGGTTTGAGAAATTTTTCTTTGCGGATGGCCAATGCTACATGAGTCTTAATTGCAGTAGGCTTTTCCTAATTCCAAAATTGAATAAACCAACTTTCTTGGCATCCCATTTCAGGACCATCGTTGTGGAAAATGTGTCGATTATACTTATGGCTCACAACAATCATATTACAATCCTATTACCAAAACTGGTATCCAATGGACAAGGGACATTCATTTTTGGATGGGATACCGTGGACCATATTAAACTTAGACAAGAACCGATTCATGATATTCTAAGGACGTTTATGACCTTGTTACTAGCAAGAGATAGTTTTCTCCCATCCTGGGAAGGAACCCTTTTGTAGGGTGAGTACCAGCTTTTGGTTAGGTTTGAGGTAACTTCAAGAGGTATTTCATAGGATCTTGATGAGCTAAGTGCAAGAGCACGTAGTATGACCATGAATCTATAGACCCATGTATGACCATCTCTAAGGGGCATGAGGATATGTTGCCATGGAGGTAACCTATAGGGGCCAGACCGAGATAGGTAGGTCTCCATAATTCCCATAAAGGAATATAAGTTTTACCATGAGTGCCCCGAGAGATGATGAAGATCTGGGTGAGGATTCAAGTTTGAGATGTGCTATGATGGAATCCTAAGTCAATACCAAGGTCAGGAAGGGATAAGATTGATGGGAGTAGGAGTTGTTTGTTCCCTGAATGCACAAGACCATAGGGTCGGGAGGTAACAACTACCTTTTCCCGAGGCTCATGGGTTATGAGGCTGGCCACCTTCATGAGTTCATGGGGCCTAAGGGGTAAATGTGAGAGGCACTCCCTAGATGCATAAGGGTCAGATCACCCCAAAAATACCAGCACCCTAGAGACTTTGAGTTAATGACTAAGGATTGTGCATAAGAGTGGTGTTAAGACCCAAGAGTGTTTGGGAACAACCCTTTCATGAATGTAAACATAGTTTCGAGATATTAATGGTATGGAGTCATGAGAAGTAGTTTCAACATAGATTAGAAAGTATACTGGCGATGTGTAATGCACCATCTCTACTCTTGGAACGGGATGAACTCTGTATTTGGACTGTAGACAAATGCTTATTCCATCTAGTTATGAGTGTGAGAGACATGACAAAACACATGCCATATACTAAAGATAAAGGTGATATGAGTTGAAACCCTTCTATGATGCTTGAGGATAGAGGAAGTACCACACCCTTTTGGAAGTATCTTGGATAGATGCTATGAAAGCATGAGAAAAGCAAAAGTAATATGAGGGCATACCTCTATGAGTTATAAGTTTGTGTTTGATAACTGAGATACAACTCAGGTGTACAACTATCTTGTATAGCCAGTAGAGAGACTGGAAGAGGTTGCTAGGTGAACCCTATGACCATTAGAGGATGAGACCTATGTGGCTAAACACCCAGATATAACTTGACATGTTGGGTCAATTTAGTGGTTACTCAGTTAGCCAACCTAGAGCTTGATGAGATAAAAGGATAGTGGTGAGAACCCCATATACACTTCTCAGGAAAGGAAGGTGGTGAAACCCACTAGAGTGTTTTAGCCTGCGTTTGGCACAAGACTGGGATTCTGAAATCTGGACTGGGTTAGTCAGGGTTAGTCTGGATTCCGGTGCTGGGGCAGTCAGGATGCAGTCTGACTTTGTTTGGCAACGCAGTCTGATTCTGGTCAGCTGGTCAGATTACAGTCTGACTGCAGTCTGAATCTGTTTGGCTGGAAGTCTGATTCTTTTTGGCAGCGTAGTCAGTATCTGCTTATTCTGTCATGTTCTTGCATCACTGTTTGAACAAGTACGCAGAATGTGTATTTGTGATGTCATTTCAACGTAAGTTTAGAATATATTAAAAATATATTTTATTTGTGTTGTGTAGGTGTTATTTTGTATATTTATGAATACAAGGTTATCTTTAAAGAATAAGGTATGTGTAGTTGTGTTGCCGCTTAAGCAGAAGTTGGCTGAAGTGTATTATATACTAAATAACAAATACATAATATAATTAATGTATTTAAATTAAATAGTAGCAAAGGTGCGTAGCATGTCTGTAGCAGAACGTAATACCACATAAATTAAAAGATAATATATTGTTGGTTTTCGGGCAAATACATATGTAACATAGAAAATGAAACGAGAGGTCTGCCCTGGACCTAGACAACGACATATTTACACAATCTAAGATGGTGATCAAGCAGGCAACTTCATGCCTCATCGTTCTTCATGGCCTCCTCGTACTCTTCCCACGACATAGGATAGGGTTCGTCCAACACCTGATTTGTTTCCAGTTTGCTGGCGTCTTTTGGCCAGTCGAACAGCAACAGTAGATGGTGAGTAGGAGGAAACAAGGCTCGCAACATTTGGGCCCTCATTTGGCTTGTTCCTTTGGCTTGTTCGTCTCTCTCATTTGGGCCCTCATCGCGTGGAGGCTCGCAACATGGTTTTTTTGCATAAAAGGTTATCTTCAACAAATTTATGAATTTTTTCTGGTGACTTCAAAAGTTTTTCAAATTTTGTCGTTGCCTTTTCCTTTGCACGCGATGTCGACATCTATAATTAATAAAAACAAAGGTATGGACAAATAACATAATTCGTAAAGTAACTGTGGCAATAAGATAATAATGAAGTAGGAAATTTGATCACATTATGGTAGCAACATATAATAATGCAACACATAAGTAGACAATGTAAATTGTTTCGACGCAAAAACACAACTACATTTAGCACAAATGTTACAAGTTCATTTGTTTATTTCAATTGTCAGTGCTAAAAAAAATCCCTGGTGGGTAAGTGCGACGTGTCGTCAAGAAGTTGCGTTCAATGCCTTGTTGCGCGACCAATGTGGGGGGAGGCAATAAATCTGCCAATATGAACATATTGTCTCTTACAAACTCTCTCTTGATGTATTGCCATCACATTTGCAACTCAGGCAATGAAATGTAAGGACTTTCAGTTATGTATACGAACTGGTGCCATGCCTCCATCCAAGCCTGTGTAGAGTATACTCCATTCACACATCTACCCACGTGATATTGGGTTCTCATCAAACCCCTGAGAACCATATCAAGCTCGTGTGACCAGATAAAAGACGGTGTCGGCGGTTGGCCAGCCATATCACAGATTCTGTAAGTAATATATTTTTCAAAAAGTAAGGGTGTATATCGCAATTAATTGTATTATTTGGTTAGAGCTAACGTGAAGAAAAAATTCGAATAATAATATACATCATTACTAAAACACTCATCAACATGAAGAAAAATTTCATACCGCTTAAAATGTAATATGACGTTTATAAAAGTGCCTAAATTAAACAAGTGTATGATGTTCATAACATCCATTGATAGTCATTCTAAACAGAGAAGACAATGTAAATGCATTTGCCATTCAACGTCATGGAGTCATTTGAGGTGAAGGGATGTCGAGAAGCATACGACAATCTTCCTCAAGACTGGCAACGTTGCGTTCTAAAACCTCATGCTCATACTTTTTCGTAGCGTATAATTCATCGTAGTTGTAATGAATTTCAACAAAGTCCTTCATGTTCATCGCCTGACCCCACACTGACTTGCACTCAACAGTTAGTAACATAATCTCCACTTTCAATGAATTCAATTGTTGGGGGGAGATCGACTGCCCAATGGAAGTATCTGCATCGGTCTTTTTCCTAAAATGTAGTACGAGGTACAAGTTAATGGCAAAGAATGCGGAGCCTCGACAAGGATAGTATATTATTTATTGATGTACTATCACACCTCACGAGTAGGGCATATGTAATACATTTCGCCCGACCTTTGACTCAAAATGGCAAAGTCATATAACCCTGCATCCTCTGTGTTAAGTCGTAAGGCTGCATTTAGCCCACAATCACACCTCGGAACCTCAGATGGAATCATCGACATCTAATAAAACAGAATTTACGATTAATAGAAAAATATCGGGTTGATGACATAGTTTTCAAAGATAATATGAAGACCGAGTAGCTAATTGTTGCAACAGAAAAGTGGAGTTCATTTAGACATATCATAATATAGTATATCTATGACGTATTGTATCCATCTTCTTCTGATGAAGAGTCATTATCGCTCGTAATTTGAAGTCGGTGGCGAAGATATCGGCACCTCTCCCGCATACTTGAAATTTCTTCTTGTAACCTATCTGTGTCTGCTCTGGTTGAACAGACAAATGCACAATGTTCTGACCAGAACTTACGTTCGCTACGTGCATATGCGAGGTGTGATACCATTGCATCCCTAATTGCAGTCAGCGTAGCCACTGTAGGTGGTACTTGCTGCGCAGGCAACCTCATATGGCATCTGGTTTGTACAAGACCCCTACCACATGTAAAATATGGCATGTGGGGATTGTTGTCTTCAAACTGTCCATTTGCCGCATCTGTGGCATCCATGTACACTCGTACGGTGCACTACAGACCACATGGGCACGACGGCATGTCTTTGTCCATTTTTAGACAGAAAACCTAATGAGACATAATTTCACATTGTTTATAAGTAGGCAAATAAAACGATGAACAATAAAGTTTGAGAACAAAAGTTGGTCGTTAGGTTACACAGATAAGAGAGTAAGTGAAACATGTTGTACAACATGTTTCAATGTATGCAAGTTACAAAAGAAATGTATAAATCACTGATTTGCCCACATAGAATTGGCAACAGTTTCGCGCAAGACATCTCCCTCTCTAGCATCGACCTGGCTTGTTTGTTGCAGAGAACTCAATTCGTTCGAGATATCAGTGGTAGTATGAGGGTCATCCAAGTTTTCGTCCATCATATGATCGCCATCATTTTGGTGTCGGATAAAATTGTGAATGATACAACAAGCCATTACAATCCGAGACTGAGACTGCACGGGAAAAGTTGCTCCTTTACGAAAGTACAAAAACCTCTTCTTCAACACACCAAAGGCTCGCTCGACAACGTTACGTAGTTGAGCATGTCGGTGGTTGAACATTTCCTTTTTGCTTGTGTATGAGCCTCTGTTACCCCGATACTCTGCTATATGGTAAGCAACGTTTCGATATGGTGCAAGAAATTGCCTGGTGTTGGCGTACCCTGCATCAACAAGATAGTACTTCCCAGCGGGTACTTTGAACCCGCCTGTGGTTGTAGCTGCCTGAAGTACCCTTTGGTCAGCAGCAGATCCCTCCCAACCAGTCATGATATATGTAAACTCCATTGAGAAGTCGACTGCAGCCATGACATTCATGGAAACATTCCCTTTTCTATTTCTATATCGGTTCTGCTTTTAGCGCTTCACCAAAACGGGGATGTGTGTCCCGTCAATTGCCCCAATGGCATCCTAAGACAAGTATATAAGAAAAACGCAAGTAAATACCAAACTCAACGATGACGATAGTGGTTATATTAACAATGGAATGGACAATGGTCAACTAAGTGATGGTCATACCTTGAAGTAAGGGTAAAATCTTGGACTCTCCCCGATGCGGCGGTGCGGAGTTGTGGATGCAGTTGGCATGACAATATATTCACTGCACAAAGCACACACTGCATCCAACACCTCGTTAAACTTTCTACTTATGGTCTCACCACTGTGAATATAGTCCTCAGCAAGAACACGGTTGGTATGGCCATGGCCAACCATCCGAAGGAAGTAGCAAACTGCCTCCACTGATGACACACCTCTTGTACTTTTCAACAAACCTCGACCCTCAAGTTGGTCAACAAACGCTAAAACCGTGTTGGGTAGCATACGATATAGATCGTACACCCTCCTTTCATGGCCGGTTATTATTTCTAAAACCTTTTGATGGCCGCTCCTAATACTAACTGATCTCGGTATTGGTTGGTGTGTGGTTGAGGCGTCTGAATTTTCCATGATATTGTGGGAAATTTGGTCGGCTATTTGGTAGGATATTGCGTTACCAATGTCATAAGCTGGAGCAGACATAACATGCAGTAGTTGTAGAATGTCATCAGTTGTTTCATATTGATGCATACCAGCCATAACGTCTATAATTAAAAGCAATTATCTGCATCAGGGAAATATCGAGATATTACAGATATGAAATTATGGCTTGTTCCATTAAAACTATTACATAGTACTATAGTTCAGAGCTTGTTCCCAACAGAATAAAATAGTACAACAACAACTGAATAAAATAGTACAACAACAACTTCTGATAAAGTTCATCAAATAAAAGGCAGGATACTGATTTACTTATTAAATTAGTCAACCTCAAAAGTACGGTGTAGATTGTGGCGTGGAGGGTGATTGTGATGCAGAAGCTGCAGAAGCTGTGTTCTTCATTTCCCACAAGTCTTGCAACCAAATGGTAATTTTGTGTGGGGTGTCCATAAGGCTTAGGTAAATATTACGGTTAGATGGATCTTTTATGGCATGCACAAGAGTGGTAAAAACTGGGACAGGGGCGTCAGGGTAGGTTGCATGAAAGTGGTGCAAAATGGTTTGGTATTCGTCTTTATCATTACACCTAGCAGCAATTCCGCTGCCCATCTCATGTACCTTGGAAAACACCTTTGTGAATTCAGACACAACATCATTAGACAGGACACAACTGTCCTGTGAGCTTGATGCTCGCTTCCTATGTCTGATCGTGGTGGGAGTCGTTGCAGCAGCACCTTGGTTGTGCGATCCGCCATTGGTGTCCTCACTTTGTGTCCCAGAATTAACCACGTCTTCAGTGAAACCGGCTGGACCGGTTGGTTCTGGGCTGACAAATGAATCAGATGCATCTAGGTCAACAACAACATCATCTTCAGATGCAACATCAGAAGGAGGTTGTCTTTCGGTTGAGGACATTGCATGATGGCCCCTAGCTATGTTCCTCCCCCCCATCAGCTCGACGTCGTGGTAGTGGTAGAATGGTCTGTTGATCAGTCTCGCTAGTTCCCTGTTTGCCTAAAATAGGGGACAACTACTGATTAGGTCAAAAGTAAAAAGTTTAATTTAATATATAATAGTCAGGGGAGTATATATTATTAGACATACCGCAAGTGCCTCCCTCCACTCCGGGGTGTCAGGCAATATTGGCTTGTGCCTGTTGTCATCCCATCCAACACCACTTTTGTTGGTTACCAGTTTTATCTTTGCATAGTCTCTCCTGAGGTTCTTCCACCGAGTTTTTAACTGATCCAATGTACCCTCGTTCCTCCCCATCCTGATATGCCAATCGCGTAGCGTCTCCCTCCACGCGTCCCTAATAAATATTCCATCGACGCACCTACCCATGTCATATTGTCTCCTCAATGCCGCAACCAGAGCCTCATCCAACTCTTTCGACCATACAATACGGAACCTCGGGTCGGGTGCAGCCATAGTAGCAATGACACTGCGATATATCAATTTAGTGTGGGTGTTTTAAACGAAACCGTCATACGAACCTAGTATGAGACTACGCAGTTGAAAGCAATAACTTGTATTGAAGTAGGCTAAGACAAGATCCATTACCCGGACCAGTCATAAGATCCAAAATGTGTACAAAAAATTTTAAATTGTAGTTAAATTTGAAATGGTTATAGCAAACACATCATCAAATAGGTTCATTACAGGAAAACTACATAAATAGCAAGCATTCAGCATGTCATTCACATTCAACGTGTTGGTATTGCTCATGAGATATACCTGGTAAGCCCAAGTGAAGGTTGAAGAGAGTTGCACGGCCAGCGACAAGGTCAGGGACGGTACATACAAGAAATTCAGAGGGAACACAGATTAGCCGAAATAGTGATATTATTTGCAATATAATCAGCAGATGTACATGTGGCATAGACGTAAATGTGGCAATAATGAAAGTTATATACATAATTTTGAAAGTTATATACATAATAGCAGCAGTAGATAATTTTTTATTTCAGTAGATAATTTTCATTAGTTTAGGGTTATATTCAGCTTATATACAGAGCTGTTGCAGCTAATAAGGCTGCTTGAAGCTTCCTAAAATAAGCAAGAAGGGAAAAATATAAACATGATGGATAGAGAATAGTTTCAAGTGGGAGAAAGAGGGATACAACCACATTTGTCAGCCCATTTAGTTGACCACTTTGACAAGATGACAGTGGAGTGGGAAATGAAAGAGTCAGTAGTAGCAAGTGTGGCATATCCATCATATGTTGGGTAGCTAGAAATGAAAGAGTCAGTAGTAGCAAGTGTGGCATATCCATCTGAAAAGGGAATATGCATAATTTTGAAAGTTATACTTGTATGCATAGATGTAAATGTGGCAATAATGGGTATTTGAGGTTCCACTAATATACAAAATAGATTTATATAAATTCTGTAATCCACTATACAACAACAGTTTTGGAGGCTGTGCAGCAGTTTTGGAGGCTGTTTTTGAAATTGTAATACATTGTCTCAATTTTAGGTCCATGTCAACAACTTTTAGAAAAATTTAACAGATTGTCCTTCAATTTTAGGTCCATGTCAACAACCTTTTCAATTTATTCAAGTTTACACTCTTCTCTATATATGAATTCATATTTCTCCTATACATCACTGAACATAAAAATTCAATAAAAACAAGCAATAGGGAGCATAATCAATAAACCAAATAGAAAATGTGTTAATCAGTAAACAATACCATAGAACTTGACTGTGTGCTACCATCTTCTACTGAATATTTATAATCATCACATGGTTATTGTGTGTTATCATTATAATCTAAACTAGGATATGGAGTACCACAAGATTGTAAATCATTTCTCAACAATTCAAGAGCATCCTTACTGCAGTTGTATGGTCTTTTAATAGCAATTAACCAAGCTTTTCATTGAGTCAAATCTTTTTCTGAATCCAAAGACTTCTTGTCAATGTTTAATCTTGATCATTTGTATAGTTTTCTTCATTCAGAGGAATTCTGAATTTAGCTCAGAAACTTTCAAATGAACAAAATAAAAATTCATTTTATTAATGAAACAATAAAACTAGTAAGATAGAATTAAGAAAAGAAATTCAACTGTAGATATATTTAAAAATTAACTATTTTAGTTTATATCAATTAGAATTTAGAATTAAAATATTGAATTAACCAATTTTACATTATCAACCAATAATTTATTAAATTTATATATTTTCTTTACATTTTATGCCCCCATAAGCATGTATCACTGTCACATTTCAATAATAAATGGACAGACTTAGAAGTTATTTGAAGTATCAAATTAATGTTTCCAAACATGTCTCAGATCAAGAAGATGAATCATATTTCAGTTTGTATTTTTCTATCAAAACCTTATTCTTTACTTTTAACAAATGGAACTTTTAACCTCCCAACCATTTGTTTACTGTATAGGTGGTAGACGGAAGAATATGCAATGGTTGTATAGAAGGCAGAAGACAAAATCAACATATTTATATAAATTCTCTAATCCACTACACAGCAGTTTTGGACTTAAGTAAGGGATTAAGGATAGCAGTGCTTAAATAGCAGCACTAGATAATTTTGTATTTCAGTAGAAAATTTTCATTAGTTTAGGGTTATATTCAGCTTATATACAGAGCTGTTGCAGCTAATATGGCTGCTTGAAGCTTCCTAAAATAAGCAAGAAGGAAAAAATATAAACATGATGGATATAGACTAATTTCAAGTGGGAGAAAGAGGGATACAACCACATTTGTCAGCCCATTTAGTTGACCACTTTGACAAGATGACAGTGGAGTGGGAAATGAAAGAGTCAGTAGTAGCAAGTGTGGCATATCCATCATATGGTGGGTAGCTAGAAATACACATTCCACTATACAACAGTTTTTTATTTTAGTAATAATCTAATATGTGGCTATTTAATTAACAAAGTTGTCTAGGCAAGCAGATGCCAGATGCTTGCTTTGGTATTATGATTCAATCATTAAATGGGGACAAGTAATATAAACAACATGATCAACACCTAACAAATGAACTTCCTCACAAGGTAGATGAGTGCCACCTTTACCTAACATAATGATGTTTAAGTTTATTGTGTTTCTACAAACCTGAAGAATATGAAGCATATTAGGTGATAGACAATTACTTTATCCCAATCCATGGTTGCAAACCAGAACTACAAAAGTTCCAAGTCAAGTATGTTATTTCTGATACCTCTAAACTTGTCTGAGGCACTATTTATTGCTTATAGGGTACTAAGGTACATGGATTACTTCTGTAAAGGCACACAATGTAATAGTAAATTGCAAGTGATATGACATCCTACTCAATGGGATGTATAAATTTAGAGGAATGCTTAATAATTTATAGGATTTCATCAATGTAACTATTGAATACTAAAACTAACTTACACATTATTGCTAAATATAAGATCATTGACAATGTAACATTGAAAAAATATTGGTATATGTCTGATGTATCACAACCCTAGCACAACAACCACAATTTGCAGTATGTTAAAAGCATGTTTACTAACAATGCAGACACTGATTAAAATCTCTGGTTGATTTAGAAATTTTAGTCCAATCTTTGCCCATACTACCTATCCAAATTAGAAGAAGCTCAATAATCGAGTAAGGGTCACATTTTGATCAACAGTTTTTTATTTCAGTCATAATCTAATAACCTTTTACTTACATATTCATATGTAATACAACCGACAATATATATAAGCCTGATATATACAGGGATTCCAGTACAACATTGAGCTGTTCTGCTCATACAGTGAAAAAATATCACAAATTAGCTATGAAGGAACATGGGTCCTGAAATATAGAAGGTAATATACAGAGAAGCTTTGAGAAAAATTAAAGTTTTGTACAATTTACTTATGTCTATACATGTGTTATGAATTTTATAACATCCCCCTTCATGTATATGTTATTTTTACCTATATCAATACACATCTTATGATCTTTATATCATTTCCCCTTTCATATATATGTTATATTTCAGATACATAAATGTAGGTCAATCCAAAAAATTATGGTTAATCCACTGATATACATGTCTTACAGGAAGATAAATATTTTATTGTTTTATACATAGATATATACATTTAAACACAACTAAACCTCAATATATACAGTTGTATTGTTGCATACATAGATATATACATAATTGGATCAAGATCAAGATCAAGATCAGATTCAAGCAACGAATATGGCTGAAATCTATGTATAGTACAATTAGATAGCTATACAAGAATGCCTCAACATCAAGATCAGATTCAACCAACTACCACACAAAAATAGTAAAATAAATACCAAGAGTAATATCCAGAAAATAATGACATTGTACAACAAACATAGATATATATACTTCATTTGTATATTAGGACATGTGTATAGAAAATAAATAATTAAATACCTATATATAGACTCAGGACTCCATAAAAAACTCAAGGCGACTTTTTGGTTAAGGCGCAGGTCAAGGCTCACCCCCTTGGTGCACCTTGACAAGTATGACATACAGGCCAACAAGTTTACCCACATAATTGAAGTCTGTAGAAAAATAAAAACATGATGGATAGAGGACCTAAATAACTCTATACGAACTTTTAAAGTCATCCAGAGTTCCAATCCAGCAACTAGCCATAAACAAATTGATGATCAGCAATGCGAGTGCCATGTAGTAATGAAAAACCTCTTATGACCATCACTGCAGGATCAACAGCCAAAAATTGAACTACTATTGTTTGCGAAAATTGAAGTTTTGGAATGCAGGCATAGACATGATGCAACTACATCGTTACTAAAATAAGTGTTACACAATCATCAACAACTAACATCGTTAATAAAATCAGTGTTACACAATCATCAGCAACTAACAAGTAGTTAGAAGACACAACTTAATACAATCTATAGATAATGCCCACAGTACAAAACACATTTCAAAAGAGCAACAAGGATGTGGATAATACATTTCTTTCTCCTACATTCTATCGAGCAAGTACTGGGCATTCCATCCAGCAATAAGATCTAGGAATAAACATGTTGAAGTGATGATTATAACATTGAGAAAATGGGCATCACATGATTACCACGATCAATAATTTGTTTCCTATCAACCACCAAGCACTCGTGGCTGAAGCTAGCATTGGAAAGGGGCGGGGGATAATAGCAAGATCATACCATTTTTTATACTGAAAACCTTGCAATGTTACTGAAAACCTTGCAATGTTACTGACGAGATCGATGAAAAGGGGTGGCGGATACCTACCTTGCAAGCAGCTCGACGACTTCCCACAACAGCGGCTCGGCAGCGGCGGCAGCGACGGAACATAAGAGTGTATGGAGGCTTCGAAGGTGAAATGCGACCAGATCGATGATGAAATGCAGAAGTATATAGCAGGCGGGACACTGGTTGCCCTTCGTAGGGTTTACTGCACGACGCTTTGATGTGAGTAGACAACTCGGGAGTAGCTCGGCGTTTGCAGACGAGCTTGCAGACGAGCCACCACAGCTTTGCTTCTTGATTGACCTGCTACTCCGCCTACTCCACTGGGCAGGGCTTAGGGCACGCCAGTCACCTGCCATGGCTGCCGGTGGAACGACCGATGAAACGATGGCTCGGCTTTATTGCTGGAGAGAATAGTAATGGCGAGGACAGACAGCTCGTCTCGAGGTCTCGGGAGAGGAGGTATCGGGAGGGAAGACAGGATAGGCACAGAGCAGAAGAGCAGAAGATAGGAGGTAGAGGGGAAAGGAGACGAATGTCGGGATGGGTGTCGGGCGAGGGGAGGAGAGAATCGTGTAAACCGGGTTCTGAACCGGAATCCCGCCCCTCGTGGGACTGGGACAACCCTGATTTGGGGGTTCCGTTATCCCATAACGGAGGAATTTTGGGATTTTGAACCAAACGCGAACCAGCCTTGAACCGGCAGATGTTTGGCAGGGTTGGCACTAAAAGACAGCACGAAACCGGGTTTCGGTCCCGTGCCAAACGCAGGCTTAGGGTTTCTGAAAAGTTATCCTTGAGGAATCATGTCATGCAACAAGCTCATGATTTTAAGTACACCATACACCATAGTACTACCGAAATGGTGAAGTTTTGTAGTGGTACCTGGAAGAAGGATATAGAGTTGCATGTAACCAGTTTCCATACATGCTAGAGAGTAAAGTCTGAGCACCAGTAACCCAGTGAGTTGCTTCAGGTATAAGGAGTCCCTGAGAGGGAATGGGAGTAGATCACCATGGAAAGTGTGGTGGGTCTCCTCTAGACCAAGAGAGGTCATGATGCAATATGGGTTATGGTAGATCGCCTTACCAAGTTGACAAAATCCCTTGTCTAAGAGAGAGCACTATCAATTTGACAGATCTGGTTGAACTATATATGACGGAGAGATAGTTCAACTACACCGTGATCTGAGTTCAATATCTTGAGCATGACCTCAAGTTCACTTCCATGTTGTGGAATTAGGTGTAAGAAGAACTCGATGCTATATTGAAGTTTAGTACAACTTATCACCCCCTGACTGATGGACGGTCGAGCGAGTATGATCCAAAATTTAGAGGGTCTGATGAGAGCATGTGTGATCATTCAGGGTGATACATGGGAGTAGTTCCTGCCCCTAGAAGAGTTTGCTTGTTATGATAGCACCATAGCCAGTATCAGGGTGTATGAAGCTATGTAAGGGAGGATGTGTCGGTCACCACTTCACTTGGATGATGTCGGTGAGAGGACCTTGTGAAGGCCAGAGAGATCACAGTGTATGCAAATGAAGTCACTTTGATCGAGCAATGGCTGAGAAAGCTCAAGATTGACATGAGTCGTGAGCTGATGCAAAGCAGACTGACATACAGTTCACTGTGAGTGAACATGTGTTATGAAAAAGCGACCCCTTAGAGCTATAAATGAGAAAGTTGAGTCCCTGATACATGGGTCCATTTGAGATGGATTGGTGGAGTTGCTTATGTTTATCCTTACCCCTCAGGATAATATGATGTATGATGTGTTACATGTGTCTGGTCTAGAGCACTATGTGAGGTACCCAAGCCATGTGTTGAGCATTGAACCTATTGGACTCCAAGGGAGGCTAACTTACCCTAAGGCTTCTATGAGGGTATGAGATACTGAGGTGAGAGAGACCTCAGAAGTAAAGAATGGAAGATGATGACGGTTCTTTGGAAGCACCATGGAGAGGATGAAGCCACATGGGAGCCAATGATGGACATGGAAAAGTCTTATCCTGAATTGTTTGTATGCTTTGTGGAATTTTGGGGACAAAGTTCTTATAAGAGAGGAAGGATGTTACAACCCCAACTTTTGGGTTCATATGGTTGGAAATGCAATTTCCCCAATAAATGTATGATTATGGGAATGGTATGAATTATATGTATTGAATGGATTCCCTTTGCAATATTTCCTTTGTGCATGTGATTTTGTGGATCATGATATGTTAATGAGTCCAATATGATTAAAAGAAAAAGAAGAAACAAATTAATGTATTATTAAGAAGGAAGTTTGAGAATATAATAAAAATATGAAAAATATGTGGAAAGATGGGTGATTGACTCATCATGGATGATATTTATAATCCACAAGGTTTCTAATGGTAAAAGGAATCCAAATAAATAATATGAAAGAGTAAGAGAGAGAAAATATGCATAAAATATGGCTTAATAAGTGATAAATTTCTTATGAATAAAAGTCTCTCTTTCGAATTTCTATCCCAAACTTGATACACAAGTAGCTTAAGTCCTTATGGACTTTTCTTTAAAATTTGGGATCAATTGGATAAGTGGTTTGAGAGTTATGTTTTTTTATAAGATTTCCTAATGTGAGAGGGTGATAAAATTGACATTAAATGTCACATATATTACAAGATAACACATCATTACCCTTTACAACATGTACATTGGGGAATGTTCACGATGTCTAGGACACTGTGAAATGGGATTCACTTTTCACTTTATAATATTAGGAATATCCAACTTAAAAGAGTTTATATAAAACAATTCAACAATATAGCCCATGTGAATTGCCATTAGCAGGAATATCTGGGTTATATTGAACTGGGAAACAACACACACAAGAAACTTTAAACATGAATCCATTCCAATTGAAAATCTATTAATTTAGATCATATTTGATATATGTTCATAGTCAAATTCCATTCAATGAGGTGGAGTGAGGATATGTACTTGTCTATTATTTGATTGAAGCATTTAATATGTTTAGGATAGGGGCTTTTGTATCTAATTTTGGACCTTGCCTTTGAATAGAATTTAGGTTGAGGAACCTCAATGCTATCTCCTTAGTTTGCTCCCTCTATTTTTTTAGCAGACAACCAACTTATTGTTAGCATAGAAATGAAATGAATTAATAAACAATTGTATATTGCCTTTTTTGTGTGTAATGCCATCCCACCCAAAATTCAACTTCAGTCATCCTAACATATTGCATGGTCTCTCTGCACTGGGGTTCAGTTAAGAGTTGTAACTCTATGTCTTATTCACTTACCATTTTTCTAGGGAGAAGTTGGAGGTTCTATAGGGAGATCATCATCATGTTTGACTGGCCTTAGAGCTTCTTCTTCACTCTAACAAGCATTTTTAGTGGAAAATTTTGCCAGAATCCCTAGATTTTAATCAAATTCTGCACATATAAAAGTTCATTATAGCAATTTTTGATATTTATGGTTGAAAAAAATAGGTTATTGTTTGAGAATGTTTGGTCAGGGGATGGTCAACCATGGCCATATCCTTCACACGCCCTAAAGTACTACTATTCTTTTGGGTTCTCCATTATGCATCCATCTCGCAAGATGTATGATGAGGGGATGGCATGTGATGTACATGATTTTCAATGGAGCATATAGGAACACTACACATGCCCAATCTCAAACAATCAAACTATCCACCTCTATTCCTAGCTTGAACATTGGGGGATGATGCACATCTCAAATTGATACAACTCAAAAAAGGGATGGGATTCACATTCACATATGTGATACTTCATATGAAGTTTCAAACATGAAAAATAGGATCACGACACTGGGTAGTGTCTCTAGTGGTTCCTTTTATGCTAATGGTTGTCACTTATAATTTGTCTGCATGCGGTTAAAGGGAAATTTGATAAGAAAAACTGATAGCTAAAGGAGGCCCACTAATTCATTTTAATGAACCATTTTATTTGGTAGTTTTATGACAATTAACAATAGAATAAGGTTTTATATTATTCCATGAAACATACATGTTCCTTTCTTCTTTCACCTAATTTCATTTCACGCTATAGATAGGTGAAGATTTGGGTAATTATGGTGATTCGACCTAGATTTTCCAACCAGAATGCTACTCCTTCAGTTGTCAACTCCTCTGTCATCCAATATCACTGCTATTTTTGGTTCTGATTTCCACCACCACTTCATGCTGCTTACATGTCCTCTACTTCTACCACCAAAGTGCTTCCATGTCTTTGGTTCTAGTACCACAAAAGTTTCAATTTCCTCTTCCTCTCTTGTTCACTTCCACCATTGCTACTAATTGCTTCTGTTTCTACTAATTACTATTAGTCTACATCTGTTCTCTGCTACAATTCACTTCCCTCTGCTGACACTATTTCTGGTCTCTGCCACTATTGTTGTTGCTGGTTTCTACCACTACTACTATTAGTCTCCACCACTATGTTGCTTCCTCAATTGTTGCAACTCTCCGCCACTACTACTACTTCCTCTAGCTCCTCCTCTTCCAAATTTAGTGCAACTTCTTACCATCGACATTTTTTCCATTGTTAGTAAGTATTTGGCTTGATGATACACTACTTTTAAATAGTGATACATATATATAAAAATTGTCTAAATGTTAATAGTTAAAATTATGCAAATGTATGATTATGATGTTGCTACTTTAATCAGTTCTAGTACTACTTTAGTCATACTATATAGAAGCCAATATTGCTATTGTTTTCACCTTTACTATATACTACAAAATGAACTCATTTGAGTGGACTCAAAGTAGTGCATGTAGATGACCTAGATATGAAGTCAATTATGTGAACCAAAATAAATGCACATATAATACCTAGAAATTATTTATCGTTACAAACCACCAAATGTTTATATGAACTAGATATACATGTCCCATGGTTACCCGGGGAAAATCTTGGGTAGTCCCTATTGGGGTTTTTATTGTACACTTGTTCTCTCTTATGATGTGGGTGTATGGCATGTGCTAAACTTTTGAGAAATATTCCGATACTCTAGGTTCATATGTGGGTGAGTTCACTTACCTACATCAGTGTAGTTAAATAACTATAGGGAATTGCTTCCAAAAAATTGCTTAGAAACCAGAGCACATAGGATTCACTTTCTAGTGAGATCAATGGTTCATGAAATGAGATATGTGGTACAAATGAAATGCATAACTAAGTTGTTCCCTGGCAGTTTCAAGTAGGAAATTTAGGCTCTACTATATTATTTCTCATAAAAAAAATAAAAAAAAAGAATCAAAGTTGGATGTCTATTGAAAACCACAACACAGTGGAGTTCAAATGTGGTCTTTAGTACTTTTCAAGTTTGTGAATGAGCATACGAAATCATTCGGGGATGGGTTACGTTTTCAAGTAGGAACCGTGCTAAAAAAATTGGAGTGGACAATGTTGATGAACTTAAAGGTCATTAATGTGTGATGGCATTAGAAAGAACTATACTAAATTGTTTTGGCATCGGGAGAAATCTAATGAGGGAGATGATTATTTCTATAACGTGGAGGATGAAGTAGGAAACAATATCGATGTGAATAAAATTTATATTGTTATGGTTGAAGAGATTATAGAGCATCTTGAGGGTGACTTGGTGGATGAACCTAGTTCATTCACTACTTTAGTGTATAACATTGAGAAACCATTGTATCAGGATTGAATGAATGAAATTTACAAAATACAATGCATTTCTTAGTTGGTATAGTTTGACGGTGTGCAATAGGGGGAGGATAAAAGTTTTATATCTCTGTAAATTTTTTTGAAGGATCTGTTGGTATGTATGCCCTGAGAGCCAATCATGGGATGATTGATGGGAGACACTAAGATTGATTTGATAAAGATCAAAGGCAAGCTTCCAATTCTTTATGGTTTAGTCATATGAGATAATGATAGAACATATTGAATGTCTAGAGAATGACAATACTCAATGACGTATGCCTTCAGGTTCAAGACCTAAACGATGAGATCATACGGATGTTAAGAGTTTGTACATTCTTATTATGTCCCTAGTCGGATGTCATTATGGAAGGTAGATAGACAACAATGACACACAAGACTAGATTGTAGTGTTGGTTGATGACAAAATCTCATTAGTCATGATATGGAAATATTAAACCAAACACATAGGTACTTGTTAGAGAACAAGTGTACCGGAAAGACCCACCGTGAGTATGACACATGGAACCATGACATGGTAGTCACAGTCAGTTCTCACAACAATGGTGGTGAGTGTGATTCTTTGACCTGAAATCACTACACTCAACACATGTCATTGGGTATACTTTGACATCATCAAACGCAGTCCTGAAACATGGGTTGTTATAAAGGTTATGATTGGGTGGCTTTGACACATGGGGCTTTTGAGGGGTGAGTGATAGATATGGGATTTGTCCCTCCTGAGAGAGTTTGATATCCATGGCTACTTGATGAGTAGGATTGAGATAGGTGTGCGCACACATGTGTGAATCAGTATGTGATATTGATGTCATACATATGTCCTCCAATCTACTCTGAGATCAAGAAAGTGAATGAACATTGACAGGATGATTGTTCCATGCCTTGAGTTCATTCGGGATATCAGTGACAAAGGAATTATACATTCACTGTAACACCATTCACATATTGTAGGATTGAAAGTTGTTCTCCAACTTTCTATTTCACTTGGGTAGCACTGATGTGTGACTAGGCACTGCTCTTTGCTTGTGAAGTCATAAGTGTTATGGACTTTCACTGCCAATGTGAAATGGACCTGCAGGGTCACACACATAGGATTTAACCTGGAAGAGGAGTTTATCCACAAATGATGTTTAGATTGATTACTAAAGGAGTTTAGTAGTTCAATTAAACACTTAATCATTTGATATCTCAGTATCATAGTGTTCAAGGTGTTGGACCGATTAATTGGAGTATCAGATTGATTGAAACTGTGATTGACTGATTTGCACAGTCTGCTGCCCCAACCGATCAGCTCACATGGTTGAACCGATCGACTCAGGTTGGTGAACCGATCGGCTCAACTTGTGAGACGATCAGCTCAATTGTTGAACCGGTCGATTCATGTGACCAACTGAGATCGTTTGGAAAGTCAGAAGACTATTTTGCAAATACAATTTGTTTCACTTGTACAAATTCGATTTGGACAAGGATTAATATTTGATTAATCAGAAACAAATATGAAAGTCAATTTGAGTTGGACCAGGACCACGAACTGATTGGCTCAGAAGTGAACCGATCGACTCAGGGGTCCCAAACTATCGGTTAAGGTGTGAACCGATCGGTTGAGGGCACCAACCGACCGTTTGAGGGTTGAAATGATCAGTTCAACTGGCGCAGTTGGTTGTTTTGTGAAAAATTTTGAACCCTTCTACTCTTGCTTTAATCCCACATTGCCCGGGATAGAGAACCTTGTCCCATGACCCTTCTATATATAGGGGTATTGGGGGCTTCTAAAAAAAACCCTCAGAGACCATTTGCTTTGTAAAGTTGTTGTTCTCTATAGTTTTGGTAACCGAGAGAGAGCTCGAGCAAGTGCTACCCGATAAGAGAGTCACATCATGGGAAAGACAACTACAGAAAGGCAACTGGTTGTAGGAGAGTGTGTCAGTGACTAGTACGCTGACAGGAGGGTGCGACTCCTTCCGATTCCTTGTGGGACAAGGAGATCGGAGTTCTAGGTGGTCCGTGTGGACTACTTCAGAGGTGGGAGACTTCTGTCGCTCGGAGGACAGCTGTCAATCCCGACAGTCCCGTTTGAGACCAGGAGCTGCACAGACACCGTCCAAGACCGGACGTGAAGACTGTGCAAGCCACGAGGTAACGTCGCCTAGAAAGCCTCGGGACAAGGTACACCTCCACAAACCATCCTTCCTATTGTATAGACGTTGACACGATTCCTTTATTCTGGGTTTGGGAGAAGAAAATTTTTGTTTTTGTTGCCTTCTCTGTCTCCCTTAAAACCCAACAGTGGTATCAGAGCCACGCCAACTACTCTATACTTTAGGATTATCGATGTGATCGATTTTGGTTTGTCGCCTTTATTTATTGCATACAATGCGAATAAAATTGTCTTTATGCATGTCCAATCCTAAATCCACAAATCCCAATACATATATGAAATGTAATATGAATGCACTCGATACGCGTCACCCTTAAATGAGTTTTATGGTGGATGTATAGCATGGTTATGGCCAATAAACCCTATGTATGTATGCTTGGTTGTATGTGGTTTCTTACATCTCGGTCTGCGCACCGATTCCCTATCTCCTATTCCTGATGTAACTCGAGATAACTCGAGATCTCTTTCCTACCTTTGCTCCCCCCGAATGTATTTCCCAATTCAAATGTAAATAGGATAGAACTTTTATTTCCTGTTATGTCAAAGAACAGAGGACATCTAACGATAACTGAGACGATCGGTTCAAGGCGTGAACTGATCAGTTGGTGATCCAGATGACCAGTTCGTGGAGCGAGACGAGCGGGTGGCGACCATGAGGAGATGCACGATGACCAGACGAACCGATCGGTTGGAGGAGCCAATCGATCGGCTGGTGGCACCCAACCGACTGGCCTGATGGTGAGCCAATCAATCATGGAGATGAGTTGATCAAACCCAGTAAAGGCAAAGCACAAAGTTCATCTTGTATAGGTTGCATGTGATGTAGACCTAGATAACCGTGATTCCTCTTGGCTTGAGGAATCACATTAGGATGGCCATAATCATCACTTTTATCATTTTGCATGTTTTTTGTGGGATATAGCATGTATATGATACATACTATATATTGTGGTGATTGGATATGTATATGTACCTATAAAAACCAAATCCCTCATTAAATATTAAAGTTTTAGATGCCTTCCAAATGTGACACACGTGAAAAGCTTGATCGGCCAAGTGTGGGCACGCCTTAGCATGGTGCACCGTCTATCTTGTGGAAGCGTGAAGGATGGATATGTGGGTCTGCCCTAGCAGGGTGCATATTCATCGTGTTTGCGTTGGGTCAGACTTAACAAGGTGACCTAGATAGGATCTAGCACCTTGAGGCATGGAGGTGATCATGGCAAGGAGTTGCATATGACATCTTTCAATAGTTGCATATGATTCAATTGGAAAAATTTTCCTACCTGAAAGATCTAAGTTGTGGGTGACAACCCTAGCTGGTCCATGACTCAGAGGATTTTAGGATCTTGACCCACTAGAAGGTTGTTCACTACAATCTTCCAAATTGATGGTGAGGGCTATCAATTTGAACAAAAAATAGTGGGAGTGATAATTAATTAAAGTCCTAATTATATCGTCAACCTTTCAAATCAATCAAAATAAATCAAAATTGAGTTCTGGACTAAATTGCATATATTTCCTTTTGTAGTTCAAATGACAACAAACAACAATCACTTTTCATTGTGATTGGTCCTTGAGAAGGACAAGCTGAATGGGACTAACTTCCATGACTGGTTTAGGACATTGAGAATTGTTCTCACTCAAGAGAAAAAGCTCTGTCCTGGATACTCCAGTTCCAGAGGAACCTGCTCCTACCGCACCAAAGGTAGAAAGGGATGCTTATAAGAAGCATTCTGATGATGCTATTGATGCAAAGTGCTTGATGTTGTGCTCCATGAACCACGAGTTGCAGAGACAACATGAGAACATGGGTGTCATTGAGATGATTCAGCATCTCAAGAACATGTATGAAGATCAAGCACGGCAAGAGAGATATGATGTCTGCAGGGTGCTGTTCAAGTGTGTCATGACAAAAGGAGATCCAGTTGGTCCTCACACACTCAAGATGATTGGGTATGTGGAGAACCTGACAAGACTGGGATTTCCCCTGAGCCAAGAGTTGGCTACTGATGTGATACTGCAATCGTTGCCAGAATCCTATAGTCAGTTTGTGATGAACAACATGAACAACGACATAGATGAAGAAGCCGTTAACAGAGTTGCTGGGCATGTTGAGGATAGCGGAGACATAGATGAAGAAGGACAAGCCTAAGTCTGTGATGATGATCATCGACAAGAAAGGCAAGTCCAAGCACAAGGGCAAGGGCAAAGCTAAGAAAGGTTCTGATGCTAGCCAGCAGCCCAAGTCGTCTTCAACTCTCAAGGCCAAGGGAGGCGTGACCAAGAGAGGAAATTACCACCATTTTCAAAAGCCAGGACATTGGAAAAGGAATTATCCACTCTATCTGGAAGAACTAAAGAAGAAGGAGGCGACAGACGTATCCACCTGAAGGTGTCATGAAATAAACTTGTAACAATTTTTGAGGTATATGATACCAAGATATAAAGTGTAAAGCACTCAATAAATGGGGCAAGTGTTGCCGCCATAGATAGGAGTACTTTAGTTTATTTTCAGCTTTGAAGGCATGTAATAGAGTTATGAACTGCTATTTCATATTTGCCAATGGATAGAAACACATTATTTTTGCATATTGTATGACAATGATAGCAATTAATAAAGTTGATGTTTCAATTTCAAAAAGATATGATCTTTATGGCAATGCCTTGTTTATTTTGTGGTACTTGGTATGCATAAGATAAAATGATACCTAAAAGTTATTGATAAACTCAAACAATCAAATTAGCATAAATCATGAGAAATTCATTTCTAGTTTCCATATGATGGATAAATCTTGACTCTTTTGATTAGAGAACCAGTAAGAGACATGAATCTCTTTGACATGATTAATCAATCTTCACTAGTGGTAGTGGGAGAATGATTATCCTATTAGGTATAGTACATGTGATGTATTTACATACCTATTAGATTTAATGCTAATACTTCAAATGGTGTTTAGAGAAATACCAATATGAATATCTTGAAGTGTTCAAGAGTATCATAGATGAAGTACGAATTTGAAAAAGTATTAATTCTTGATGAGATCAATGAATGAAATACTTGAACCAAAATTTTGAGATCCTTATGAGTGATTATGATAGTGTATCATAGTGAGCTCGTGATTAAGGCATGGTGATGTCTAAATCAATAAGGAGTCATACTCTAAGGAGTTAGAGGATGCTTATCAAATGCTAATTTCTTCTTAAATAAAGAATACCCTACACTAATAAAGGATATTAAGAATCACAAAGTGTTGTGAGTTCTTATATTCTTGACAGATACTCCTCGATAATCTATGTGATGAGTTGGTCATATGATGAGTCAACTATCTAGATGAATATGAGGAACCCGATTTTGAGTTATGGATTATGACCATTACATCCTAAATGACTTCCATGTGAACCATAAGGTATGACCTTGATGGTAGCACCCATTGGGATGAAATCCATAAGTGCGAATGAGTCTTAAGCATTAAGACACATGGATAACATTTTGAGAAAGATGATGCTTGTTAATTGCAACTTAATGACTAAGAGATTTGGCATATGGATACTAAAACCGCATTCCTATGAGGAATAAAACAAGGATGTGTACATGACACAACCTATAAGGTTTATGAATCCATTAATGCAAATGAAGTCTATAAGTTACAATGGACTAATCAATGTGATTGATTGAGTACAAGCAACTCAGAACTATGATCTTTATTTTGACAATATAGTCAAAAGGTTTGACTGATATGTCAAAGATAAAGAGAGATATGTGATTTAGTGGGAGCGTATTCACATTCCACATGTTGATGTGAAATGGAAATGTTCTAGAATGGAAATCCAAAGTGGAAATTATCTTTAGGGAAGATAGAGATGTTTCCTATGTAATAGAAAAAGAGATCTATAGAAATAGTTCTCGAAAACCTCTTGACCTGAAAAGAGAAATCATACATTGGAAATCTATACTGAAGGGTTCAGTATACACAGATTTAGTGGGAGAAAACTTGGAGTTAGTATCCCAAGTCCAAGTGTCCAATTCTTATGAAGAATGGGAACACTAAGAATAGATATGGATCTATTATGTATGTAATAATCCCATCATCTTGCATGTATGGACACAACAAGAATAAAATGCATTCATCATCTTGTATGTAGGACATGAAAATATGATATGCTCATCCTGATAACTCGTATGTGGGACATGACGAGTGGATGTCTGTCTAGTTCCAGTAAGGGTTACTGGAATACCATGAGAACTTGATAAGTACTTGAGAAGTACTAGTTCTATGGAAATAAGGAAGGGTCCAATGTAAAGAGTTACACTGATGCGAACTTCTGAAAAGGACAGAAAATTGATCACAAAATATATATGATATATATAAAAGTGAATGTTTGTTGATAAATGGAACCGTCCCATTAAAGATGTTTTAAAAGGAAATGCTGAGTATCCGTGTGTTAGAGAACAACAGTGGATACTATATGGATCTAGGAGTTCATAGAGATGAACTTATAGATATTCTGGTCATTGATGACAAGTTAGGAATGCTTGGTCATGCAATGTGGATAAAGGTTAGCAAAGGAATACTAGATCACATATTATGGAAACTCCATCTCATATGTATGACGTACAATGAAGAGATGAGAGACATGCAATTAATACCGACTTTGGCAAAGTGTTGCCATAACTCACTATGTTAGCACTAGAGCACAATAACATGTGGGACATGTTTGAAGATCACTAAGAATATGATTCAAGGGTGATTGGCTCGCAGTGCAAGTGGGAGTCTGTTGGTATTGTATGCCCTGAGAGCCAATCATGGGATGATTGATGGGATACATTAAGATTGATTTGATAAAGATCAAAGGCAAGCTTCCAATTCTTTCTGGTTCAGTCATATGAGATAATGATAGAACATATTGAATGTCTAGATAATGACAATACTCAATGATGTATGCCTTCAGGTTCAGGACCTGAATGATGAGATCATGCTGATGTTAAGAGTTTGTACATACTTATTATGTCCCTAGTCGGATGTCATTGTGGAAGGTAGATAGACAACAATGACACATAAGACTAGATTGTGGTGTTGGTTGATGATAGAATCTAATTAATCATGATATGGAGATATCAAACCAAACACATAGGTACTTGTTAGAGAACAAGTGTACCGGACAAACCCACCATGAGTTTGACACATGGAATCATGACATGATAGTCACAGTCAATTCTCACAACAATGGTGGTGAGTGTGATTCTTTGACCTGAAATCACTACACTCAACACATGTCGTTGGGTACACTTTGACATCATCAAACGCAATCATGAAACATGGGTTGTTATAAAGGTGATGATTGGGTGGCTTTGACACATGAGGCTTTTGAGGGGTGAGTGATAGATATGGGATTTGTCCCTCCTGAGGGAGTTTGATATCCATGGCCACTTGATGAGTAGGATTGAGATAGGCATGCACACACATATGTGAATCAGTATGTGATATTGATGTCATACATATCTCCTCCAATCTACTATGAGATCAAGAAAGTGAATGAACGTTGATAGGACGACTGTTCCATGCCTTGAGTTCATTCGTGATATCACTGACAAAGGAATTATACATTCATTGTAACACCATTCACAAATTGTAGGATTGAAAGTTGTTCTCCAACTTTCTATTTCACTTGGGTAGCACTGATGTGCGACTAGGCACCACTCTTTGCTTGTGAAGTCATAAGTGTTATGGACTTTCACTACCAACGTGAAATGGACCTGCAGGGTCACACGCATAAGATTTAACCTGGAAGAGGAGTTTATCCACAAACAATGTTTAGATTGATTACTAAAGGAGTTTAGTAGTTCAATTAAACACTCAATAAATTGATAGCTCAGTATCATAGTGTTCAAGGTGTTGGACCGATTGATTGGAGTATCAGATTGATTGAAACTACGATTAACTGATTTGCACAGTCTTCTGCCCCAACCGATTAGCTCATAGGGATGAACCGATCGGCTCAGGTTGGTGAACCGATCGACTCAACTTGTGAGACGATCGACTCATGTGTCATGAGACGATCGGTTCAATTGTTGAATCGGTCGATTCATGTGACCAACTGAGATCGTTTGGAAAGTCAAAAGACTATTTTGCAAATACAATTTGTTTCACTTGTACAAATTCGATTTGGACAAGGATTAATATTTGATTAATCGGAAACAAATATGAAAGTCAATTTGAGTTGGACCAGGACCACGAACGGACCGGCTCAGAAGTGAACCGATCGGCTCAGGGGTCCCAAACGATCGGGTCAGGTGTGAACCGATCGGTTGAGGTCACCAACCGACCGTTTCAGGGTTGAAACGATCGGTTCAGCTGGCGCAGTTGGTTGTTTTGTGGAAAATTTCAAACCCTTCTACTCCTGCTTTAATCTCGCATTTCCTAGGATAGAGAACCCTATCCCATGACCCTCCTATATATAGGGGTATTGGGGGATTCTCAAGAAAAAAACTCAGAGTCCAATTGCTCTGCAAAGTTGTCGTTCTCTCTGGTTTTGGTAACCGAGAGAGAGCCCGAGCAAGTGCTACCCGATAAGGGAGGCACAACAAGGGAAAGACAACTGCAGAAAGGCAACTAGTTGCAGGAGAGTGTGTCGGTAAGTAGTACGCCGACAGGAGGGTGTGACTCCTTCTGATTTTTTATGGGACAAGGAGATCAGAGTTCCAGGTGGTCCGTGTGGACTACTTCAGAGGCTGGAGATTTTGCCACTTTGAGGACAGCTATCAATCCCGACAGTTCCGGTGAGACCAGGAGCTGCACAGACACCGTCCAAGACTGGAGGTGAATACCGTGCAAGCCACGAGGTAACGTCACCGAGCAAGCCTCGGGACAAGCTACGCCTCCACAAACCATCCTTCCTATGACGTTGACGCGATTCCTTTATTCTGGGTTTGGGAGAAGAAATTTTTTATTTCCGCTGCCTTCTCTATCTCCCCTAAAACTCAACAGGATCTACTTATAGAAACTAATGATCTTAAAAATTATATTTATGAAGTGAAGAAGATGTTGTATCATATGGGTATGGAGGTTAATAAGATTCATACTTTCTTTAATTGTTGTTTATTTTTATGAAGTGAAAACATCAAATCATCATAGTACCCAAAGTGTGGAGCCTCAAGGTACAAGTATAACAAATCTCCCTATAAGAAGAATTAAGGTTATCCTATTTAGGTGATGTGATATCAACCCATCATAAACCAATTTCCACGTCTATCTGCTGACATAGTTGATGTTGAAAATCTAGATGGAATGTATAATGGAGACAAAGGGAGATGGTCTACTATAGCATCCATCAAATGCACCAAAATAGAAGGCAATTGATTCCTTGTTCCCAATATTTGGTTAAGAGACAAGGAATATGTCACAGAACCATTTGTTACCCAAATCCTCACTCCTTACGACTAGAATGACAAAGGTGAGAGGACTCGAGCCTCCATCTATAGGATATATCACATAACATATTCATGAATAAAACCACAAACAACAACTAAGGTATGCGACAAGAAAGCATAAAAGAATGCTAAACTAATACCTGACAAGATTTTAGGTCCCATATATCAATCATGTGTATTGCATTTGCATGTCATGATATATCATCAGGGTAAGAGCATGATTATCATAAGTGCGGAAGTATTGATAATCTTCAAAGATTCATAGTGTACCTATTACCTAAAATCATGAAATGGGTACACATCAGCACAACTATGCTGAGCACGCTGTGCAAACATATAAAATCACAGGTTTAAGAACATATATTGCTTGGAAAAAACATAAAGTAAATAATAAGTACAAACCAACAACATTTAAAGACTTTCTTATTAACATGCAAACATATTTTATATTCATTTCCATTATACCAACAATATCATAAGGCCTTTGACCAACTTCTCAAAGGAAGGGGCCCATGAGGGTGCTCAAGATTAGCTACCCTATTTCAACATGGGGGACTACAAGATTAAATGTCAAGAGTTAACCCTATTTGTAAGGGACCTCAAGGCCATCGCCAAGAGGTAACCCTTGTATCAACATGGTCTGCCCTATCACGACAACTCAAGTAGGACACCCATGCTTGTTACCTTACCACAAGAATACATGTAGGTACGCAAGGTTGTATAATGGACATCTATCATTATGTTTTCAAGTTTGTTCAACATATGTAATCAAGACCAAAATGTAGTAGTCATAGGGAACAATAGATTAAACGAATGTATATAGACAAGCATTTATACTACATACATACATGCAGTTTTAATACTACTAGTATGGCCAATAGGAGGATAAAGTGTACCTTGATATGAGCATTGATTAACAACTTGATTTAGAAAAAAACCATATATAGCAAGCATGAGTAGATCTTAGAGAATGGGTTATCATCAAATAGATACTAACATTACAAGTAAGTGTGACTAGATTAACATCACAACACTTAAGTCATCTTAAACATATCATTAAGAGTGGATGTTTAACCTAATCTAAGTTCCATTAATCATGATGATTGATTTTGACATCTCCAACATTCATGCAATATCATCATAAATCTACATGCTACATCATATATCATTTAGAATTAGCATGAAACATCTTTATCAAGATAAGGAATTTCCAACTCAGGTTTCATGGATCTGAATAGGGAAATCATGAGATTGAGTACAACTAAAGTATTAATCATCATGTCATCCATTTAAGTCATATTTAGTCATTTTCATGCAAGATGGTCATCACTAGAGTACATGATAGATCACACTATATTAAGTTTCATAAATATCAAAAGTTACTACTTTGATGCATAACATAGCATGTGTGACCATTAGGGGCAAATTTATACAAGGTTAGATCTCAATATAGCAACATGCACATTAGGTTTCAATGTCATGTTTAGGTCACTTAGTCATAATAGTGAAAAAGATTGATCCACAAGGCATTCAGATGATTAAAGCATGTAAAACTACCGATATAGATCAAACACGATGATTTGGAGGGCATATAATTAAGTTGAGCATCAAATTAATGATCGTTGGCATCAATTTCCAAATTACACATATTACATGGCCCATTTTATATATTAGAGTAATAAAAAGGACTAAGCATGGTCAAGTTCGATTCATATAGCACAATATAGAATATATCGCTTATCAGAGTCATTAAAGTCAAGATTGGACATGATATGCTCAAGGTTAGGCATTAATCCCCATTAAACATGTAAAAGAGATGCATTTCATGCCATGTTCAACATAACAAGAGCTGTGAGTGGAATTAGTTTCTACAACAAAATTCATTGGATATATATCATCTAGTAGATCAATTTTCATATATAATATGTTTCATTTGGAGTTACAAGTGAGTTTCTATCAATTTTGCAAGATTAGGCATATAAAATAGAGAGGGGGAGATATTATACCATGAGAGAGTCGACGTGACGCTTCCCTATTGGTGGTCAGATGGGCCACACTGACACCATCAAGTTGGGTCCACATCTCGATCCTTGAATGGTCAACAGAGAGAGAGAGAGAGAGAAAGAGAGTGAGCATGAGGGGGCATAGGGGCCCATGTGATCAATGACCGTTGATGGGCAATTTGACGATATAGGGATTGTCTGTAACCCCTTGCCCAGCCCGACGACTAGCGTTGGTCTGTAGTGGAACCACCTCATCGGAGCTTCACCCAAAGAAGTAACTAGGGTACCAAAAACCCTAATTCATGGCTAGACATATGCATCTCGGCCTCACGAACCTTCCTATGGACTTGTATACAACCAAGGAGCTTGAGGGAGAGAAGCCCCAAAATGAAGCTTACTACAGCGCTGCCCATGTGGAGGAATAAGAAGGCATCAAGGAGGGTGAAATAGAGCTCGACAGAGGAAGTAAAAGTGATTTAGATATGTAAAGGGGCAAACTCATTGGTGGGGTTTTATAGAAGAAAAGAAGGGTTGAAGCCCCTTGTTTCGCCCTTGCCATGGCTGGGGAGGTGAGGGGGTCTCCCATCCCCCTATCCCATAGCCCATTCCACTCGAAAAAGGCAGGGGTGAGGTTTTAGGATCATGGGAAAGAATATCAGTGACTAAAAACTCATGATCTAATTCAAAGGAGGTGTGTGGGGGTGGTGCTCGCTGGTTGTGCTGTGGTTAGCCCCTAGTTGCTGACTTGAGCGAGCTTGGGGATGACCCCCCAGACGTGCAGTTGGCAGCCGCGATCGGCGATTGTGAGTTGCTCCCTACCAATACACAGTTGTGGCCTTTTGGATGCGTGCATGGCTCAACTCAACTAAGCGATGGGGGCCGAGGCCCAAGAATCCATGGAGGAGAAAAGAAGGAAAAAGGGTGAAAATGCTAGAAAAGAAGCAAACTTGCAAAGGCCATAACTTGCTTGTCAATTATCTAATTTGGGTGAAATCTTCACCATCTGATCATAAATTTCTTTCTCTTTATAATAGATAATGATTGAGAACAAGATAATCATATTTAGTTGACTCAAAAAAAATTCAAAACCATCGTCAAAGTAAATGAAGTCACTCAACATTATACAATCAAGTTCAAACTTGCAATTTAGTCATCAACACTCATCAATCAAGCACATATCATTCTAAAACATCAATTTGATGATTAGGGAAGCCATTAGATAACATTTAATGCACTATGAGTCATTACATGCATAGTTGGATGAGAGAGAAAGTCCAAGATGTTACATTTATGTAACTTTAGATGAACCCATACAATACTTCATTTAGGGAACAAATCACTTGGGATGTGTTAGTCATATACAATTTCCCCTCATTATTTGCACAACTATGCCATTTTGCCATTGTTACTTTCTTTGGGCCCAAGCAACCAAGAAATGATATTGACATATATCTGAATCCCTTTATTGATATTTATAATAAAGACATGGAAATATGGAGTTGGTAGATATGATGTATGTCATTAGGTCTAGGGTTTTATCATCATTTACACCCATCCATTTGATTAAGAAAAGTTTACCCACAACATCATAATTCATTCTAAACTAGGGTTTTTTCTTGCCACATCCTAACTATTTCCAACCAAAGAATGTTTAACATGTTTGTACGAGTTCAATATATGATAATTGAATTCATCAATAAAGATGAAACAAATTAAGCGTACAATTATCCAAGTAAAAATCATATACTTACCTAAAAACAAATGATTCATTAGAAGGGAAACCTAGCTCAGGTGGCTTCATCATCCCTTGGGGTTTTAGAACTAGTTGTACTGCAATTTTTGGTGTAAGGAGTTTGAGTCATTTCCTTGATTGCATATCTCTTACCAATGCTATCATTATCAATCCACAACTCTTTTGTTCTCATTTTCTCATCCATGAGTTCATATCCCCTTATGTGTAGGCACATACTAGGTTCTTACTTGTATCCATTGAGGTGATGCTATAAGTGTCATGTACTGCCATGTGTGTATTTTCCAATGACATGCCTACATAGGTGGTGTTGGTGCTAACCATCAACATCAACAACGTTGATTGCTCCAACCTTTATCTCTCCTACTCTGATAGTATGGTTATCTTTCAATGTACTACCTCCCCTGGTGGCATCGTTGTTGGTATGTATGACCAGAGAGCCAATCACATTATTATTGGAATGTGGCATTAGATACCTGATTTGATAATAATAAAGGCAATTCTATCTATTATGTTTGTCTCAGTCATGAGATGATGACACATATGTATAAAGAATGATGTTACTCGATGTCATATGTCTTCAAGTATGTGACTTGAATAATGAGATCATACAAATATTAAGAGTACATACATTCTTGTTATGTCCCTAGTCTATATTTTACTATGGAAGCAAAATAGACAACAATAATACATGACTATAGTGTGTGTTGACTGATGACAGAGTCTCATTAGTCAATATATGTGATATCAAGTCAAGCACACAGGTACATGTTAGAGAACATTGTATCAAATAGACCCACCATGAGAGTGACATATGGAGACCATGGAATGGTAGTCAGAATCAACTCTCATAGTGATAGTGGTGATTGTGGTTCTTAGACCTAAAGTCACTACATTCATCACATGTCATTCATGTACTTTGACATCATACAACATAATCCTGAATAAGGTTTTCCATAATGGTGATGATTGGGTGCACTATGACACATGGGGATAGAGTGTGAGTGATGTAGATGGGATTTGTCCCTAGTACAAGATATTGATATCCATGCCCGTTGATAAGTGAGACTGAGAATTCTACAACCGTACTCATGTGATTCAATATGTGATATGTGAACTCAAATGCATCTAAGATAGTATGCTCTAGTTCAAGGAACATGGATTGAATGTTGAGAGGTTGATGATTCCATGCCTCTAGTTCAATCCAGATATCAGAGACAAATGAACTATACAATCCCATTAACACTAATCATAGATTGTAGGTTGAAGTTGTTCTCCAACTTTCTAAATTACTTGGGTAGAAATGATGTGTGACCAGACACCACACTTTGCTTGTGATGTCATAATTGGTTATGGATATTCGCTACCAACGCAGTTCTAGACCTTTATGGCCACACACGTAGGACACACTTGGATTAAATGAGTAAATTCATGAATGATGTTTAGATTGAATATGAAAGGTGTTTAGGTATTCATTTAAACAACAAATCAACTGACTGGACTTAGAACCATCAAGTTCAAGTGTTTAACTAACTACTTGGAATGTCTGGTTGATTGAAAATTGAACTGTCTAATTTCTACATGAATCAAGACACCACCCAATCAGCTCACTGGGTGAACTGCTCCGCTCAGGTTTGTGAGACAACTGGTTCACCTAGTGAACTGATTGAATTGGTCAAGCCAACCAAATCTTCTGGTAATTTTTCCAAATCATGAGAAAAGTTGATTGTTTCACTTTGTTCAATTTGATTGGTATAAGGATTAATGATGAACATTAATTGTAAATGAATTGTGAATTCAATTGTGATTGGGAAACACTATGAAATGATCAGCTCATGAATGAATCAATTGGATCAGTGTGCCATCCAACCGATTCACCTGTTATAGGCTGTAAAATTCATGAAAATTCCTAACCCTTCTACTCCCACACAGACTGGGAACCCTGACCCTAGCCTCTACAATAAATAGAGGGGTAATGGGGGCTTACCAACACATATAATTGAGAATTAGTTGCTCAAACAATTATTGTGCTATTTGGTTGTGGTAGACAATAGAGAGCCTGAGCAAGTCCTACCCGTTGAAGGAAGGGACAATGAGGGTGAGAACAACTGAGAACAATTGTGAGAGAGCATGTCGGTGACTAGTACGCCAATAGAAGGGACAAATCTTTCCCATTGGATCTGGTAGCTCAACGTGGAGTTCTCGGTGGTACACGTGGAATTCTCTAGAGGCGGGAGACTTTTTCCACTTGGAGAAATCCATCAACCATTATCCATGGGTGCTAGACCAGGAGGCCATTTGTGACGACTGTTTAAGTGCTATTGTTGAAGGAGTGTGCTGTTGTGTGAAGAAGAAGCACCTTGCTACTGCAAGGATAATGTTGTTGGACTTGCTCCAGGACTAGGTATAACCTTGCAAACCTTCATTCCTAGATACATTATTGTTGACACGATCTTGCTATTTTAGAAAATGAGCATTTGATTTTTTGTATTTCCATTATAGTGGTATCAGAGCCACATCAATTTACGGTGTATCTGGGATTTAAATTGATATGATTGGATTTAGTTTTCATTCTTTTATTTCATATAATTAATGTACATATCCGATTAAATTCTACATACCAGTCCACAAACTTATATATATATATATATATATATATATATATATATATATACATACATACATACATACATATGCAAATTCACACGTGTCGCCCTAAAATCGGTTTTGATGGTGGATGTTAGCATGATTATGGTCAATAACCCTATATGTATATGTGCATGGTTGTGGTTATTTATTCTCATTGTTACTCAATCTGCGTACCAAGCCTCTCTCTTCTTCCAAATTTAAATGAATTCTCTTCATCCTATTCCCCTCAAATGTAACTCGAGGTTTTCCCTTTTACAATGTAAAGAAACTGGACAGTTTAAATTTATGTTTCGACGTGAGATGAGGATATACACAAAGGAGAAACAATTGACTCGTGAGATGATCCGGTCGATTGGAGGACCGAGGAGATGAAACGATAAGAGAATGAACCGATCAACTGGTGACCGAACCGATTAGATGGAGGTGTCCTGACAACGCTTGGACCTGAGAACCAGATGCCGCTTTAAGAAACCAACTGAGTGAATAGGAGGCGAGCCGATCACTTCAAGTGCTACACTGATTAACCCATATTGGTACAAGCACAAATCTTCATCAACAACAGGTTGCATATGACGTTGACCCTAGGTGGTAGTAATTCTTTATGTCTCCAAGGAATCACAATAGTATGGCCATAACCATCACTAGTGTGTTTTAACTATTGCATGTTCTCATTTGTGGTTATTGCATGTATATGATACATAATATAAGTATGTGGTGATTAGATATGCATATGCATTCATATTAAAAATCCCTCAATGCAATATTAGTCTTAGATGATTTCTATTAGAAACACACATGAAAAGCTTGATCGACGAAGCGTGGGCACCCCAAGGGTGGTGCATGTCTATCTCATAGAAGTGTGATGGTAATAGTGTTGGCCTTCCAAGCAGGGTGCATTATTGTCATGTTTGCTTTTGGGTCATGCTTAACTGTGTGACCTTAATGAGATTAAGCACCAGAGGCATACAAATGATTATAGCAAGGAGTTGCACATATCATCTACCCAATAATTCAAAATGTGGCAACCGGTAAAAGTTTCCTACCTTTAGTAATTGACTATGGACGCTGGCGTTGGCCGAGTAATAGTTGAATTATTTTGGATCTTGGCTCACTAGAAGATTGTATGCCACAATCTTATGAATTAATACATGTGAGTTATAAATTTTAACAAAACAGTGGGAGCGATAATTAATTAAATGCCTAACTAATATTGTTAAATTATCAAATCAAACAAAATAAAAATGTTTTGAAAAGTTACAATTTTTCTTTGTAGAAACTAAAAACAAACACAAATACATTTTTATTGCAAGAAGTCCTTGAGAAGGACAAAACTAAAAGGGATTGACTTCCATGTATGGTTAAGTATTTTGAGATTTTTTTCTCAATCATGAGAAAAAGCTCTATGTCCAGAACAACCCGCTCCAAATGCGCCTAAGGCTAAAATAGGTTCTTACTTGAAGCATGCCAATGATGCCATAGACATTGAGTATCTTATGTTATGTTGTATGAACTATGAGTTGCATGATAACATGGACATTATTGAGATGGTAACACATATTAAAGAATCATGTAAAGCATGAAAGGTATAATGTCTCCAAAGAGGTGTTTGAGTGCAAACTGACAGAGGAAGATCCAGTAGAGCCCCATGTTCTCCATATGACTGGGCATGTGGAGTGATTGGGATTTCTCTTAGGTCAAGAATTGACCATGGATGTCATTCTATAAATTGTTGCATGAATCATATAGTCAAATTATCAAATGCTTGGCTTGTTGATTAATGCCAAAGCACAGAAAAAGAAGGACAAATCCATGATGGTGATCAACAGAAGTGAGTCCAAGGGAAAAGGCAAGTCCAACAAGAGTTATGAGGATAAGATGAAGTCCATGTCTTCTGCACTCAATATATAGAGAAGGGTAAGTGTAAAATGAATCTATCCTTTACATATAAAGGATAAAGAAAAGAAAGTGCCACCATTGTCACATATTTGGACATTGGAAAGAAACTGACCTCTTTATAGAGGATCTCAGGAATAAGATGGAGATAGATACCTCTACTTCAAGAACTGAGAGGAAGTAAGCTAGAACTATATGGAGCAAGGGTTGCTGCCTCTATAGTTGGAAGCTGTCGTTCATGGCTACATAATGTGTGGTTGGTAAACAAGGATCCATTTTTTAGCCAATGGACATTTGACCTAGTACCTAGGTTGTTTGGCCGATAAGAATATAGCATGGTTGGCCCATGAGATGGGGCAGATCAGATCGGATTACCTAGCTATTTGCTAAGTCTTCATGGGAATCTCTATGCATAATAGAATTAGTGAATTGCTATTACGTACCTTCCATTGACGAAAACATCATATCTCTTGTGTGACAAGTTCATTATGTTTCATTTTAAAAGATATGATCTTTTATGTCATGATATATGTCTCATAAACCATACTTGATAGTTTTAAAGACAAATGTATATGACACATATACTGAATGACTTGATGACTCAAATAATAAATGCATATAGCATTGTCATCTACAACACATAAATGACAAATGCATTTATAGACTCTTTTGGCTATTGAACTGATAGAGATATGCATATCTTATTTGTTGAGCAATATGACAAAAGCATCTTCACTAAATGTAGTGGGAGAGCGATTATTCTATTAGCGCTCATACATTGTGATGTATATAGACCTTTTTGAATAAATGCTAAGGGTAGTTACTGATACTTCAACATATTTGTTGATGCTATTAGTGAATATGATATTTGTATTTAATGAAATACAAGTGTGAACCTCTTAAAGTGTTCGAGGAGATGAAGAATGATGTACGTAACTAACTTGGTAAAAGTATTAGGATACTTTCAATATGATTGATATTAAAATATTTTAAACTAAGAGTTTGAGGACCTTCTGGAGATATCGTGATAGTGTATCACAATGAACTCTAGCTGGAACATAATGATGTGTTAGAAAGAAGGTATCACAACATGTTAAATCATGGTGCAATTATCAATAAAATCTAGCTGATCTTCCAAATTCTTTGGGACACATACTTTACACTAAAACAATGTACCATCTAAAATGGTTCAAAAGACACCATATGAGATATGGCATGGGGGATGTACTGATATGTCTTTGTTAGTGATTAGGATTAAAATCTTCTATAATAAAATACTTTCTTAAAATCTTTGTCATCCATAAATCACATAAATGTTATTTTGTTGAATACTACTTTTATTCCAATCCAACAACAAATTGGTTTGTTTCCATGATGGCTATATTCGTGAGAGGAACTTAGTTCTGAAAGAAATATCGAGAGTAAAAGTAGAACTCGAAATGTTTGATACAAACAAGAAAAGAGTGAACATAAAAGAGGTACATTGTGAACAAAGAGAATCACAAGTCGTTGTGGAATCTCAAGTTCCTTATGTAAGCCAAAACCTTGTAATTCTAGTAGAACACACCTTGTGTTTGAAAGATTATGATATCTTATAACTCAAAAGGGTGGTATGTTGATCATAGATGATGAGTCCACAACCTACCTGGAAAGCTATTGAGGAATTAGAATATGAGAAATGGCTTGAGGCCATGAGATCCAAGATGGACTCCATGTAAACAAATAAGGTATGACCTTGCTGGATCACCTGAAGGGGTAAACTCATAGGGTGCATTTGGGTCTATGTAATAAGAATAAAATGGAAGGGTAAATTGGTTGCAAAGAGTTTCAAACTAGTTTAAGGCCTTGAACATGATGAAGTCTTCCACCACATACCATGGTTAAATCCATCTGGATCATGATTGCTATTGCAGCTTAGTATGACTATGAGATTCGGCGTAGGGATGTTAAAAATACATTCCTTAATTGTAATAATTATGAGGATGTGTATGTGACACAACCTAAAGGTTTTATAAATCCAATAATGCAAATAAAGTCTTTAAGATATAAAGGTCAATCTATGGATTGAAGCAAGCATCTCAAAGCTGGAATCTTCTATGACAACACAATCAAAGAGTTTGACTTAAGTTAAAATGAAGATGAAATCTGTGATTACAAAAGATTTAGTGGGAGCATATTTATATTCAACATAATGATGGGGAATAACTTATTCCACAAATACTAAAATCTGGTAAGGAAAGTACCTTCTATATGAAGAGTTTAGGCGAAGCATACTATGTGATAGGGGTTGAGATCTATAGGGATTGATTTGGAAAGTTTCTTAACCTAAGAAAGAGCACATACATTGGCAAGATGCTGAAAGAGTTCAACATTCATGACTCAATGAGAGAAAACTTGTCCATGTTCCATGGAATTAGTCTCTCAGGAGACCAATGTCCCAATTCTTGTGAAGAATAGAAGACATGGATAGATGCCGTATGCATTCACAAATGGATTTATCTTGAATGCAATGTTATGTATCCCGTTATCTCATATGTATTGGACATGACAAAAGGGTATCTATTTATCTCATATGTATTGGACATGATGAGAGGATTATATATACCTATCTAGAAATCTTGTATGTATTGGACATGACTAGAGGGTATATGTCAGATGCCAGTGAGAGTCACATGATTAACTTAAAAAACATCCTTAAGTGCTTAGGAAGCACTAAAAGGATTGTTTCCTTAGTTATGGTAATAAGGAAGAGTTGGGTGTAAAGGGTAACACCAATTTAAGCTTCCAAACAGACAAAATGATCGCAATCTATATTTATGTTTGACCTTAAAATAGAACTATAAGCTAGGAGAGTTATGAGATAATGACAATTGTTTAGATATCCAAAAGAAGCAGAGTATCTCTGTGTTATGAGAATGGCAGATGATACTTTATGGATCAATAATTTCATATGGGTGAACCCGTGGGAGGTTCCAACCATTGCTGGTACATTAAAAATGCTATGACAACAATGGAGCTACTAGTTAGGCAAGGAATCTCAGATAGCATACTACAACACTTGCATCTCATATAAGATGTCATACAGTGAAGAGTTGTGAAATTTGCAGAATATCGACTTGAAGAAAATGTTGTAAACCCACTATAAAAGTGCTTTCACAATAGAAACATGATGGACATGTTAAGATCACTTGGAATGTATGCTTTAAGTGCAAGTGGGAGTCCTTTGGTATGTATGCCCAAAGAGACAATCATATGATGATTGGAATGTGGTGTTAAGTACCTGATTTGATAATAGTAAAGGTAATTTTCCATCTATCATGTTTGTCTCTCTCATGAGATGATGACACATACATAGTAGATGTTTAAAGAATGATGTTACTTGATGTCATATGTCTTCAAGTACCTGACTTGAACAATGAGACCATACGAATGTTAAGAGTACATACATTCTTGTCATGTCCCCAATCAGATATTACTGTGGAAGGAAAATAGAAAACAGTAATACATAAGACTAGAGTGTGTGTTGACTGATGGTAGAGTATCATTAGTCATGATATGTGATATCTAGTCAAGCACACATGTACATGTTAGAGAACAATGTATCAGACAGGCCCACCATGAGAGTGATACATGGAGACCATGGAATAGTAGTTAGAATCAACTCTCATAATAATAGTGGCAATTGTGGTTCTTAGGCCTGAAGTCACTACATTCATCACATGTCATTCATGTACTTTGACACCATCCAACGTAATCCGGATTAAGGGTTGCCATAACAGTGATGATTGGGTGCACTGTGACACATGGGGATAGAGTGTGAGTGATGTAGATGGGATTTGCCCCTCCTATAAAAGATCGATATCCATGGCCTCTTGATAAGTGAGACTGAGAGTTGTATGGTCATAATCATGCCATTCAATATGTGATATGTGAACTCACATGCATCTTAGATAATCTGCTCTAGTTCAAGGAACATGAATTGAACATTGAGATGATGACATTCCATGCCTCAAGTTCAATCCGAATATCAGAGACAAAGGAAATATAAAATCATAGTAACATTGATCACAGATTGTAGGTTGAAGTAGTTATCCAACTTCCCAAATTACTTGGGTAGAAATGATGTGTGACTAGGTATCACTCTTTTCTTGTGATGTCATAATTGGTTATGGACATTCACTACCAACGTAATTATGGACCTATAGAGTTACACACATAGGATACACTTGTATTAAAGGAGTATAGTCATGACTAATATTTATATTGAATACTAAAGTTGTTTATCTATTCAATTAAATAATAGATCAACTGACTGGACTTAGAACCATCAAGTTCAAGTGTTGAATTGACTCACTGAAGTGTCAGGTTGATTGAAAATTGAATTGGCTGATTTTTGCATGAGTTAAGACACCAACCGATCGGCTCGTTAGGTGAGACAATAAGCTCGGTCAAGTCAACCAAAGCTTTTGGTGATTTTCTAAGATCATGAGAAAAGTTGATTGTTTCACTTCATTCAATTCGATTGATACATGGATTAATGTTGGGCAATAATTGGAAATGAATTGCAAATTCAATCACGATTGGGAAATACTATGAAAAGATTGGCTCACTAAGTGAATTGATCAACTCAGTGTGCCAGTCGATCGATTCACATGTCATAAGCTACACAAAATTCATGAAAATTCTAGACCCTTTTACTCCCATAGAGACTAGGAATCCTGAATGTATCCTCTACTATAAATAGAGGGGCACTGGGGGCTTCCCAACACGCACAATTGAGAATTAGTTGCTCTAACAATTGTTGTCCTCTCTAGTTGTGGTAATCGATAGAGAGCCCGAGTAAGTCCTATTCATCAAAGGGAGGGACAATGAGGGAGAGAAAAACTGAGAACAATTATGGGAGAGCATGTCGATGACTAGTACGTTGACAGAAGGGACAAATCCTTCCCATTAGCTCTGGTAGCGCAACGTGGAGTTACTGGTGTTCCGTATGAACTTCTCTAGAGGTGGGAGACTTCTACTGCTAGAAGAACTCTGTGAATCACTGTCTGTGGGTGCCAGACCATGAGTCCATTCATGATGACTATTCGAGTGTTTCCGATGAAGGAGTGTGCTGCTACCTAAACTAGAAGAAGAACGTTACTATTGCAAGGGTAATACCGTTGGAGTTTCTCCAGGACCAGATATAACCTTGCAAACCTTCCTTCCTAGATAAATTATTATTGACATGTTATTTCTATTTTGGGCAATGAGCATTTAATTTTTTTGTTTCCTATGCCTATATCTACGCCCAATTTCCCTACAGTCCCCACATAACCTAATCCAAACTTATCGTGTCTCATAAGATAGGTGGGGATGGGTTGAGTTATGGAATAGTCTCAGTGTGGGCCTGTTTATCTCTTAGGTTGGGGTTTAATGCTTCTTGAATGACAAATTGATCTTACATCTATGATCTATTCATGCTTTGGTGGCTTGGGTATGTATTATAATTGTATGTGCCTTTTTGTTTTGGTCTTGGTCATTTATACCAAGTGGTTCTTTTCTCATAAGTGGGTTGTTTGGGCCTAATCCAATATCTTGGGCATGCCTTTCCACCACTATGTGGGTTTCACGCTTTGACCTTGTTTGTTCCCTTCCTCCACTTGTGCTTTCTCTATACCCCTATGTCATTTCCATGTTGGGCCCTTTTCATGGTGTGTGGTACTCAAAACTTTGGGTTTGTCACATCCTCAAATTTTAAGGTATGCATACTTAATTACTACATGTTTTCACCCTTTATTGGATAATAATAATAAACATGTTATATTATGTGATAGTTAGGGTGTACAAAATTATGAAATGAATCACCAGTCAAATGTCATAACATTAGAAGCTTAATGACCAATTTTGGCAGGCTAATGATATTCTTATGATTTGATATCAATTATGGAAGTTTAAATGTAGATAATTCATTTAGGGGTTGCAGTTGAGCAATTAGGGAATCTGGCCTATAATAATTATCTACATGAGATTTTTAACCTATGATCAAATTTTAATTTTTTGAAGTCCTCTTTATAGAATATCAATAATGAAGATAAATAAACAAATAAAACTTAAATATATAAGGAGGGTTTTCCTTTGGAAGGGTCCATAGTGGACCCAGAAGGGGGCCCCTGGATCAGATATGGGATTCACTCAAGTCATCTCAGCATCAAGAGGTCTCCTTATACCTCCGGGCACCCAATCCCAACCATTGTTCTATTTATACTCTAATTCGACCTATATTTCTTATTCACTAGCCCTGATCGAGTTGGGAGAAGGTGTCTAGTGGAATTTTGAAGTTAAGATGAGCCTATATATACCCATCTTAGACACTAACTTCCACTCTCTATGAAATACCCAAACCTTCTTTATCTTCCTTTTCCATTGCTAGTTGTAGTAGCTGCTGGGAACCCTACAACAGTGAGAAGGTGGCTAGAGAGCTTTTTCAATATGTAAGAAGTCTTCGGGTAACGTCGATTCTAATCGGTTCTCGTTGGTACCTTTCATGGACTCTTGCCCATAAACAATGGGTGCTGCATCGTAACTTAGATCATGTTACCTTCAATTGAAAGCATGGAAAGCATACTTGTCCCACCATCTTTATTTTCCAGATGCCCTTGAGCGTCACTTTTCAACTGAGTGTCAACCAAACACCTCTCCTGACACAGTGATATCTATCTCCAAGATAGTGGTGTTCTTAGCATGGTCTTTTTTTTGTCCTCAACAAATGTTCAAGAAGTTTCTTAAGCCCTCAATCATATCCATTCCCCTTTTGTTTGACCAAGAGACAAAATGAGTTTAGGTGCTTTGTTTTCTATCCATGTCAAGGCCGTTCCCGGGTCTATGTGTGCAATTCATTTTTGTGGTTTGATACTTTGACTTAGGTTGGTCAAGGCTGCTTTAATGACTGATCAATGTAGCCTTTGTCTTTGAGTTTGGGGTTTTTCCATTCTAGTCCTAGATCATGCTTTGACAACCATGATGACAGGTAAAGGGGAGAGCTTCACGACTCCATAAAACACCAATAAAGGGGTTTAATGAGGTCAATGAAAACTTTTGGACCATGGGGATAGGGTCTTGTCCTAGGTTTTGGGTCATATAGAGAGCTTGATCAAAGTTTTTTTTCCATAAGAGAAATGATCGTGCCATGGCCCCTTGGAATAGGGAGGAAAAAACCTTGGGATAAAATCATGATCGTTCCCTCATGTTCTGAATTTTGATGTCACATAGTCAAGGGTATTTTAGGCGGGTGACATATTTCATCACGAATATAGTACACATAGTATATAATTGAGGGGTAGATAGGTAAATTTGTTTTTGTTTTATCCAATCCCAGGATATAATAAATTAGCTTATCTAAAACCTGACCGGACAATGAACAAAGCATTTCTTCTGATTGGTATGTCCATGGATGCAAGTTATATATGGTTTTGATAACTTTTTTGAGATCAAGCCAATGGGGTAGGCCATTCTATTTTGGCCTTATATTCACCAAGTTTTATAGTTAACCTAATTAGGATTTATGAACCTAATTAATTCACCTTGGGCTTTAATTATAGGAAAATTAAGGAATTAGGTCAGGAGATTTTAGGAGTAATTATTTCTATTGAAACAAGGTAAGTGGTCCATGCCCTGGGTTTTAAATACAATTGCATCATCAAGTTTTCTAGCATATATTATTTAAGAACATAATTGACATGTTATCATGTGATACTTTAATCATGTAAGAGGTACAATTCATATGCATATCTTGCTAAGATTTACTACATAATTGTATAGATGTTAAGATCATATCAATAAATTATACCTCTTAATGATTAATATTCAATTAAGAAATTATTGGTGAAGACCCTACCTAAGGTCAGACCAGAATAAGAATAAGATTTAATGATAACTCCATAAGGCCCTACCTCATGAACATGATATGGATGGTTGGTGCCTCTTGAGCCCCTTTAGTTTCAGGTTCAACCCCAAGCATACACACCTAGTGTGTGTCAACAAGTTTATGTTTCGGGATCAATCCCAAGCATGTATACCATGTGCGTGTTCTTCGAGATCAGACTAGATACAATCATGTTCATTGAGTAGTTTCTCTTATAATAATGTTTAATCAGGTTAAGAATGTATCCTTATGCCATTACTAACATTTATGCATGCTCATTGTCATTTTAAGCTTATGTTAAGTTATGTTCATCTATTTATGAAACCCAACCACTTACAATGATTTTTTGAATGCATAGATATACGTACATGATCATAGGTGGTGGATAACACCAGCAACAACTGCATTGACATTAGAAGTGGGAGGTGCATTTCATTAAGATTTTTGGATCGTACACTATTGGGGTGCTGTTCTATAATGATCCTGTAGTTTATGTTTATGTTCATGCTTATTTTATGTTTCCTTTCATGTTCTTAGGTTTTGTTGTACAATGAATCTTTCTTTGATGCATGTATTAAGACACTACTAGTGGATATTTTTGAATTTCTATGTTTTTTCTTATTTATCGTACCATGTTATGATTCTGTCATGATCTCCTATGTATGAAAACTTTTTTGCAATGTTTAAATTGTGTATGAAAAGGAGGTTGTGACTGGTTGAAGTTTAAGAGTGTGTAATCCTCTTAAAAATATGAAGAATATGTTGAGGATGACAATGACGAGGAAGATGATCTGGAGGATGTTGATGAGATGGATGAATATGAAATTGACAATGTGGAGGATGTGGTAGGTGCTGATAGGAAGATTGATACACTAAAGATGCTGATGGCGACGAGGGTGACAATGATGATTGATTTTAATGGGAGTGGTCTTACTTGTATGCCTTCTGACACCATTTTAGTGGTCTTCACTAAGATGGAGTCAAAATTTGATAAATAATCATGGATCTTGGGATTTAGGATTTCACCTCCTAATTGAAATCAAGATATATCTCATCAACATTACCAAACAACCATTATTTAGATAATATAATTTATGATAAACCATTCGTAGTCCTAGTATACACCTTCTCAACACATACCAAGAAGCATAAACTATACATGTAAGCAGTTAAACTATCACATACACGGAGAAGCAAAAATATACCATATAAAAACCATGTTCTTGCATTAACCATGAAATCGACTTGTTCAACATAAAATAACATGGGAGTTACTCCCCTAGGATCAAGAATTGAAGATCTAATCATCCATAATTATAAAAAAGGAGAGAAAGTAAATAAAGTATGACATGGAAATATTATGGAAAAATATACAAAGAAAAATTAGAGAAGGAGAAAACATCAATTGCAGTCTTGAGATCAACTTTGAAAGACCTGGAGGTCATACCAAATCTTCTAATAAAAATATGGATGTATGAAATCTGTATTAATCCTTTGGAGCGTGCAAGGATTCTCTTAGTGGTGAACAATTTTGTTTGAGTCTTGCTATCCAAATTTATGACCTCCGAGTTTTCCCTTGAGTTTCTTTGTTCTCGTCTCTCATAGGGAAATATCCTTATTATGAGAGATGATCATTCCCTAATAGTTGACACTTTTTTGTATAGGATGGAAATGATTTGAACTATAAAATGGCAAAATTTGGTCATTACTAATACTAGAAAATTAAACCATGATTCCATGATGAGGGAAGTACATGGCATATCCTAGAGTGATATGCTATTTAGTCACCTAGTTGTTGACTATGACTTGAAAAGTGTATACAATGTTCTTTGGAAATGCACTGTGTCATTGTCTCCAAAAATTATGGTACAAACTATATCATGTATGACATGATGGAAAATATCCACAACTTCCTTTCCATCTATAACAACTATATAGTGTGTGAATGGACAACATGTAGTGTTAACCCTATAAAAGCTCATTTTGACTATGAGAAACATGTAATCTAAAGTGTTGTGCATCAAACCAATTTTGTTGATTTTCCAGTTGATATGTCTTCATCAATTTAGCATACCTACTATCAAAACTATGAAAAGTTAATAGACACAAAATAACAAAAATAGCATATATATGCTAAGTGAGAATGAAATCACATAATCATATAAAATTGGCCAAATAAAAATGATGAAAAATGCACTTATTATGTAACCCTCTAAGATGTTCTTTAATTATAATATATAGAAATAGATATTTGTAGAAATTTCTCAAGAAAATATCTAGTGCTTGAACTTTCAAGATATTGCAATAGTCCAAATTGAACTCTAGACTCTAAAAGCATTAAATCAAGTACATTTTTTCAAATTCCAATTTCATTTTAATAAGAAAATGCAAATCCTAAAACTAAAACGATTTTAGTTAAAATATATATAATTAAGAATCTATTTAATATAAAAATGGAAACATTTCGTGAAAATTCATATTCATACTTTGCATTCCCGACAGTCCACATTTAACCAAAATAATGTGGTGTCAATGCATCAAATTTCACAATTATAGATCCAATCATCAATACAAATTTGTGGCTCAAGTCAAATGATAATCACCAAACTTTGATGTGATTTTCAAGATGAAACTTTTTCTCTTATTAAAAAATTTGTGTACATAAAACCATCAACTAAATCATTCTTCAGAATTAAACATCTTATTTTGTAAACATCATCAAAACTATCATCACTCAACACTTTTAAAATTATTCACTCATGGTCCCGATCCTCTAACCTTAGGATAATGAGAATACCCATGAAAGAAATGACATTGAGATGGAAAGAAGAACATTCTCTATTCTTCATTATTCCAACCAAAAAAACTGACAAACTCGAGTGATAAGTACTCTAGAATGTTGGACAAAAGTGGATTTGACCTGCTACTTCATCACGAAGTTTACTTTGGAAAATAACCGTATGATTACAATAAGACCTTATACAATTTTGTTAAATCTTCCTAATCCTACACAATCACAACAAAACACATTATACCAACTCATATAATTGTAAAAGCATTACCATAACCATTCCCTCTATCAATCATCTTTCATAAAGTGCCATTGCCTCATAGTAAAACATCTACAAGTAGGACATGTAAATCCAAATGATAGAGCAAGCTAGATTTGAAACAAAGTTATTTAATTGAACGTAACTGACACCATATTAAAAATCTTCATAGAGGTAATAAATATACATGAGGTACTAAATTGTTTCTAACATACTTCTCATCTAGTAGTTATCAATAAGGAAACATTAAGCCTCTTGATGCACATGATTTAGGCATCTCACTACCATACCTTTTCACTCTTTCATGCAATTTTTTTTACCTCATATCCTTTTGATTAGGATTCTTGATCATTGAATATGTTATAATTTTGAGGGCTTTAAATAGAAATATTATCATTTTTAATAATTTATATACTTTTTTATTAACATGATACATTCAAAACATGAAAATTATACCCTTTGATGTGTATGATAAATGGGTTTGAGTAAGTGGCAATCATATAAACTCAACATAAATATTACGAAGGATCGGAAATCATTTATTGACCATCCCATAGTAAAACAATTGTGATCATCACTCAAAATATACCTACTTAGGCAATAATTTCTTTCATTGTAGACAAATTCAATGTTTTATATGATTTTTGGGTAACACTTTCAACTTGAAGTTCTAAATTATAAATAGACACATCTCAGATTTCTTATATCATTATCACATAAATTCTACAATTCCATTCAATTTTTGCAATCTCAATTGGTCATTATCTACAAACTACTGATATTAAGAGAATTGTTTGAATTTTTTTTTGGGGGAAATCTAAATAGGTCAAAATTATCTATTGTATGGAAAATGAGAGTACGTCTCTCTCCCATAGAAAAGAATGACACACTCGGAAATCATGTATGTATCTAGATTTTATTTAATGTTTAACATAGATGTTTGTAATATCATTTAATAGTTACTTGGAAAACGACGTGATCGAAGGCGTCATAAGACAAAATCTTTATGCTTCTAACATATATATGTAAGCGTAAAACTTGAACCTTCATGAGAATTGATAATGAATGGCGGGAGATGGTAGAAGCACTAACACTTGAAGTGATAAACATACAATTTTATGCTAATCATTAACTAAAATGTTGTTGATGACATCGTTCACTTTGTAGAATCATGGATAGCAGTGAAGCGTGAATCTTGAACACTATAATTTGAATGATAGCTTGGTCACACTGTTACACATACCTTCACTATGACAAATAGACCAAAAAAGTTATGTTGATATTAAGCTTAATGATTAATTCACAATTAAGTCTTAGAGTAATGCTTTCTCGATGGCATATTTAATTTCTTATGTATTAAAACATGGGACAAACACTTTAGTATGTAGTGACCAACTCAGGACCGAAAAGACCGTGAGTAGTACAATCAACTAGATGATTGCTCTATGTCTAAGAAGTAGGCCTATCAATGGAGAGGGTATGGGGAGGATAACAACCCTTACTCTTACCCACCAAGTGTGAAGGGTAAGGGTATGGATAATTTTCCACTATACTAATATCCTTACCCTTTCCTTATCCTTATCCTCTTACCCACATGGTAAACGGGGAGGGTAAGTCTGAAGCGGAGAATTTATTTGTCTTCTAAAAAAATATTGTCAATAATGATATGTCAATACATTTATATATTCAAGTGAAATGTAAAGATGCTCCATAATGACTATTAACTATTCAATATGATTCTACTAGTCTTCTACAACATTATACACACAGTTGAAATATATTATCAAGGTAATGAATATTGTACATACAAATAATAGTACCATTAACATTGGCGTATGAACAAATAAGTCACCACAAAAAGAAAAATATGCTACACAAAAATGATATTAATTGAAAATATTTCACATAATATAATTGTGCAAACATACATATCTTCACCGTCCAAAATATTTGTATAAAAATGAAATTAAGTACAAATGAAGTAGATAACACCACCACAAATATGTATCATATGGTCTATTAAAGAATAAATTATTTTATTGTAGACATATGAGTCTTACAACTTAAAAATTTATATCATATCGATGAATCACCATTGAAGTAAGTGCAAAATGATGCATAAACTATAAAATCTCATTATTTCTTGCACATGTGACTTACACTTGCAAAATGGTGTTGTATACATGAGCAAATTAGCTACATGAGAAGAAGATAAGAATATCATGTATTGATCAAATGGTGACCACATAATATTAAATAATTGATAGATGTAAACAACCAAATGACTATGTATTTTATATAAATATTGATGGGTAACAATTTAGGGGGTATGGGTAGTGAATTACTCTTTCCTTTACCTGTTAAGGTAGCGCGTTACACCTTAGCACATAGGCGGATAAAGAGTAAGAAAATCATTCATCCTTAGCCTTTCCTTAAGATATAAATAAAAGGATAAACAAGTTTAACCGTACTCATTAAAAGTCCTACTAAGAAGCACACATACAAATGTAATCCTACTTGTGCATTTGCATTTTGAGTCTGTTGACCATTTAAGACTTTTGTTAAAAAAAAAAGCCTAAAAGTAGGTATTACTATCCATAATCAAATATGTGTCCAAATACATTCTCCATGTGAAGCCATCCTTCGAGAATCACATTCAACTCCATGGCAACATTTACGGCAAGAAAATATCTCTATTCATGCGGATGGGCAAGCAATCTGGACAATGTTATAAACAGAGAGCATATGAAGCATGACAACCGGGGCATTTACCATGCGTTATTAGAAAATTAATTACCAGCTGCTACAACCAACCAATCGCGGGGATAGCTCAGTTGGGAGAGCGTCAGACTGAAGATCTGAAGGTCGCGTGTTCGATCCACGCTCACCGCATGAATATTTTATATTCAAGCTTTTATCTTCTAAAAACTTTCCCAAACGTCCGAACATTCGTCTTTTTTGTCTGCCAGCTTCTATGGTGCGGGTACAGTGCGGATCTGACCATTCTCATACTCATATCTATACTCATCTAATTTAGTGGGTCTGATTTCGATTCTAGACCCGCATAATATAAAATCTGGACCCACACCATATCCGTATCCGTAATATTAGTGGGTATACGGGTAATCGGTTCTATAAAATATCATATTATATATGTAAGAGAAATGACTATGTTATATGTATTTAATAGAACGAGATATTGTTATTGTGTAGTATATTAAAATATAGTAGTTATAATAGACAATGCTATATTTTATACATTAATATTAATTGAGTAATTATTTACATATTTGTAGTCATGGTCATAATGTTTAACTTATGTAGAAAGTAATGTAAATTAGTAGACATTTTGATTTTAAGTTTGCATATAATGTTCATTATTGCAACTAGAATACTTAATTCTTAATTATATGACTAGTCTTAACTTTATTGTGGTTAGAGTAGAATATAATCTCAAGAATTATATTAGTTAGACTATGATATATATAACATATTATTTAAGTAGTTACTTATGTATAGCGGGTACACGGATCTGGGTCCAAGCATACCAATGATTGGACCCGCTTATGGGTCTAAGGATATGCAAATATAAAAAATTAGATCCGTGATAGGTTTTTTAAAGATCTGAATTTACGAATCTGCGGGTCTATCTGTACTCATTTACAGCCCTAAGTAGACTCAAGATACGAGTAAACAACGCAATGATCCCAAACGAACTAGAGCGATTCCTTTTGTATTGTTGTATTTCCAGTTGTTATTTCTTTTATTTCAAACTTCTAGCTTATCTTTTTATTCCACAACAATTATTTTTAAAGTGAGAGAGATTCATACGCGGGAGTAAAAACCATATGTCATATGGACCTCTCAGGATATGCAAACTTATAACTGATCAAGCTTATTTGTGTACTGGGGTTTGAACAAATTAAAATACTCAGCTCGCCACGTCTCGACCCAGTACGATTCCTTTTGTATTGTTGTATTTCCAATTGTTATTTCTTTTATTTCAAACTTATAGCTTATCCTTTTATTGTACATCAATTATTTTTAAAGTGAGAGAGATTCACTGGCGCAGGAGTAAAAACCAAGTGTCATACGGGCCTCTCAGGGTATGCACACTTATAACTCATCAAGTTCATTTGTGTGCTGAGTTTTGAACAAATAAAAATACTCCTCGCCACGTCCCGATCGACCTAGTACGTTATGTACAATTTGAATATTTTATAAAATATTGTTTTATTTTATTTTGTGTAAAAAACATTTTAATTATATGATGACTTGGAGTCAATAATGGCGCATACAAATCCATTGCCTTAGTTGCATTGGAAAAAGAACTCCGGACCCCCACAAAAATAATAGTCTTTATCTAAGTTCAGTAGCCGTTGGTTATATAGTTTGGGTCTCCTCGGCTTTAATCTGGGTGCACCCAATGAGCCATGCATATGAGAGCTCACACACCATTGATTCTTGAAGGGAAACATGGCTAGTTGGATTTCTATCTTTGTTGAATCCTTCATCGATAGAAAGGACACGTCTTGACTATTTCGAGACACGTGGAAAACAGCTAAACACACTTGAGATTATACTATTGATATGTGGGAGACTTCTTCTGTGCTTTGTCCTGTGCTGCTATGTGCATCATCCCCCACCTTGCCATATTCCACAACATCACGACCACTTCTTGATTCACAATATCTTGTTTTTCAAATTCCGAGTCCTCAAGTTGCTCAACTTTTGGATGGAGGAGGAACATCAACCAGCAGGAAAAATAAGAATATGAGTTAGTTAACACTGGGTATGTGTATATAAATAACATTTAGGACATTATAAGGCTCATAATAGGAATAATGTTCTCTTACAAAAAGAGGCTCATATCATATAGGTAACATAAGAGGAAGTATCTCAAAAATCAGTCAATGTAAGAGAATAGGCATTCAAATTGTGGAATATATTCAGATACTACGTTCTTGACAATTAATTCATTTCCACAATCAACAACAAAAATAACTTTTGCATGCATATGTATAGTAGACTAGAAGTATCTAAGGTAGAGCTAAGACACCACTAGTCATTGGCCAAAAGTGGGTAGAGAAGGAACACCCTGGATGGAACAACACACCCTAATAGTACATGGGTGGAGCAATAGAACCTGGGTAAAACAACATTGCCCTAACAAGTAAATGAGTGGGACAACACACTCTGGATGGAACGTCACGTCCTAATATATAAAACAAGTGGAAATATCACACCTGGGGTGAAACAACATGTCCTAACAATAGTCACTACATTAGATTAATAGTCCAAATTATGTTCATGCTTAATAGAGAATGGCAAGATGAAATAGGCCAATGACAACATATTTAGTGGCACATAGCAAGACATGTAAGATCATAAACCCGATGTACAAGTATGATCAACAAGTTCAATGATACCAGGGAATCACATTTTGGGGTTCAAGAAATGGAATAAAAAGATGAATAACTAAGAAGATATTTGCCTCATTATCAGAGTTGGTTTCGTATTTGTTGGATCTAGGGCTCTAGGGGGGGGGGTGAACAGAGCTTCAAAATTCTCACAAGAAAAGTTAGACCTTCAAATTATATCAATGTAAATTAAATACTTAAGATCAATTTGAAGTCCTATATAGCAAGCATATCAAGGATGAGAGAAATTGAAACATGCACTTGGACAAGGTGGTTAGAGTGGTTCCAATCTTCAAACTAGGAGATAGTCAATCCACTACCTAGAGAGGTCAACCTCTAGGACTTTGCAATCCGTATATACTTATAATCCATGATAAGAGATACAAGGAGACCACCATACATCCAAGGAATTACCTATTCAAGACAAGAGTCTTTCATCTACACAAGGACTTACCCACTTGATCAAGATGTCTTCAGCCTTCAACAAGGACCTACCCACACTTGCATCAAGTCTTTGGCCTTGAAGGAATTATCCACTCTTTTTGAATCTTGGCCTTTCCCTTCTCCTTCACCGGGAGAAGATCTTCACCTCTTCTTCAACCTTGAAGAAGGCCAACAGCTTCACCTTCACTCAGAGTAGCTTGCTTCAACCTTTGCTCTTTGAGAAAGGGGATTGGGAAGATGGAAGGAATGAGAGCTTTACAAGCACATGGAGGTAGCTCTCTTACAACTTGCCTAACTCACTCATAATCACAAAATTCTTTATAAATGAGAGAGGGAGAAAGGGGCTCAAAGGGTTGTAACACAGTCAACTATAACAAGGACTTAGGATAGCATAAATGAGCCAACTTGGAATGAACTCCAAGGGGTCCTATTTATAGATGGGGGTGTTCCTTTGAGTGTGGGATCACTTAAGAATAAGAAAATAGTTGTTTTACAACTTGCAACAGATCTATTTTCATTTACAACAACTCTCTAATGACTGTAATCACTTTTTTTGTATTTTCCATATAGTACATTCGGTCGAGTTTCAATAAATGTAACTCGACTGATTAACTAACTGACAAAGTCAATTTTCAAACTATCGGTCGAGTTTGTTCTGAGAAACTCGATCGATGAGTCAAAATCAGTTTTGGATGCTGAATCGGTCCGCGAGTTCTGTGAGTGTGCAACTTGACTGATTGATCATTTCAGAAAATCTATCACTTTATCGGTCGAGTTTCTAACTTGACTGACAGAGTTGCTGTGACAAATTTTCCAAAATGATTTTTGAGTGACCAGACGTTGGAATTAAGTGTCCTTGATTTTTTCTCATCTTAGTTACAAGTCATATCATCAATACAAATAATTATAAAATTAATCTAAGGTGATTTGGAGTGATTTCCCAAATTGCACACTTGCATTTTCTTTTGACTTGAACTTGGACAAGCTAGGGCTTTGATCCTTTTCATGTACCTAAATCCTGAAATCAATCTTGAACAAACATATTAGATACATAGGAAGGGAATGATTAAGTCATTATCAAAATATGGACAATGTATAACTCTCAAGTCAACATTCTCCCCCTTTATGACAATGACAAACCATTCCTCAATCATATTAAAAGCACATGTAAAGTTATACCTTAGCCTTGTGAATTGCAAGGGGATTCATGATTTTAACAATGTGAATTGCTCCCCTCAATCTATGCTTACTCTTACCTGGATAGTTATTCTTTCTACACAGAGAAATATACCATATAAACTATATGATCCTTTATCAAGTCACATAATAAAGCATATAATGAACAAGAAAAGTATCACATAGACAAATAAAAAGCAATATGGTTGAGCTTCAAAACATTGAAATTCTCTCCCCCTTTTGACATTATCAAAAAGGCAGGGGGTAGAAGAGCATAACAACATGTCTTCTCCAAGCACAACCAAAACATACATCCACAATATAAAACATGTTGTGGCAACACATCCTATTATCACACAGATAATGAGGTGTTACGCGAAAATGTGCGGAAATCACCATAACCACATATTATAAAAATACGGGTTAAATAAAACTGATTGCAGAAAATTGATAAACTGTGGAACTATTACTTTTCAGACCTCATCCTGCACAGAAACATATCATATGTATATACATCTATGAAATCTGATACGTGTTCGCAGCTCAAAGACAGCTGTTCATCCATCACATGAGTTCACCACCTGTTCATATACATCGAGGCCCGCATCCGGCCAACAATAGGATATACCACATCGTCGATCGATCATCGTGAAACATCGTCAAAACACTGCCAAGGACCTGAGAGTACAGGGATGACTCTAGACTCTATTACAAAACATCCAAAACAGCAACCTGTTCCAACGCTTGCCTTCTACTGCTCCTCAAGCTGCTCGTCCGCAACACCACGACCACGACCACGACTACCTCGACCACCTGGAAACCAGCGGAGTGAGACAATTGAACAATTGTCCCAGCGGGAAACATAACTTCCCACCGCAACTACAAACCTCAACAAGATAAAGCTATAACAGTAGATGTCAATTAACAGGTATAGCAAGAGCAGTTTATATAAGGCAAGGCTATTCTTATCGACAAGCTTACCCGCTGTACAAACACATATAACCAGATATTTCTCAGAAGAACATGAATCGACAAGATAAGATGTATCACGGGGTAACATGATTATCAGAATAAGACATATGACCACATAACCTGATGAATATAGAAGTACCTGCAGATATACCAGAATTAAATACACAAACCAGGCCTCAATCAATGTTTCGTGTTTATCTTAAACAGTAAATACTAACGGCTGTATTATGGATTATTATGCCTCGAGGATTTGAATCGTACCATTCAAATCCAACCTTTGGCTGCGAAGCCCAAGTCTGGTGCCATACAAGGTCAATGGAAGAGCCAGACTCCACAACCTCTCACCTCGTGGTCAGTACACGAGTACAACACAAGCATGACCTTAGTCACATGCTAAAGTGGTCTAAGCCACAGGGTTATCTCCATAGGCTGCCCTCACTCTAGCCCGCCTTGGTACAGGTCTCGGCACTAGTAAAACTGAGCCACTGGCCTGTTCACCATGCTCTGAGCCATGAACGCATTCATGCTCTTCACATCACATACCCTGAGCCATGGGCCTGTTCACCCTGCTCTCTATACGTATCTGAGTCTGTAACCGAAGTTACACTCCTCCTTACTTTAGGCTAGGAGTAACCTCACATATTCAACAATATGCGCTCCGGGTTAACCCGTAGGAGAACCCGTTTCACCATCACCAAGTCCTGACGATGATGGATCTATGGCCAGGGCAAACTACATGATATGATTTCACTGTGATTAATTAGTATCTTTTAGATGGATTGCAAGATTCAACCAAGCTATCTAACATGCAAGATATAACAGAAAGTAAAAAACATTATATTATTATTGCAACATCATCAACCCGATACATCACAAGGATCCAACATCACATGTTACCACTTGGCCTCTTGCCAACCATCTAGATCCATCTCGAGGATCATCGCATACTCTGGGATCTCAATCCCTCATCATGTACTGTCACTGCCTTTCCAAGGCTCACATCATCATCATGGGACAAACATACCACATATATAATCTCATAGAACAATTATCAAGCAATGTTACTCATCATATATGCCGCATAGCCCATTCATGGCTACACATTACCTGCATGGTTAGGATACATCATAACCCTAGTTTCAGCATAAAGAAATATGCTCGTTATCATGAACTATCATTCGAAATACTCTACTTATCATCGTTACCTTTATCATTAAACAACCATTAATGTGACTACCATTTATCATTGCCATTAATCACTTAAGCACAAGACCTATATTATGCACATCATTACTATTCTTGCTACCATCAATACTATTATCACATCAACATTCATTTATTATCTTTATTGCTATGTCGTTAAGCAGACTATTAATGTAACTGTCACTTAGTCACATTATTCCAATCATTAACATCATTAACCTCATATTTTATTAACATCATTATTGCTTTCGCTATGAGCAAGGCATTATCATCATCTTGGTTATCAACAATATTATAATCATGGCTATCATAGGCACTACTAACATTATTATTATGTAAATAACATTGCGCATAACCTTTCACTTCCATGACATGTGAAACCATCATTAGAAAACCACATAACCCTCAACCTCGGCTAGCACAAGAGTTGCAGCACCACTGGGCTGTACCCTGTCGGCCAACGCACTCAAGGTGTATCGCCCGATACAACTCAGCCATCCCGCCCGATAAGCTAGGGCTATCGTCCAACTCGCAACTCACCTCAACCACCAGGAGAGAGAGAGGAGAGAGAGGAAGAAAGGAGAGAGGGAAGCACTCCTGATAACATGCAACTTCTCACACGGCCTATCGGCCGACACTCTCCCAACCAAAGGCTCGACGCCCGTCACAGCCACTCCCTATCGCGCGACACCACAAGATACAATGCCCGTCAGGGCTATCGGCCGTCACGCTACGCTGCAAGGGACTCGGGCGGCAGTGGTGTCGCCCTTCACAAACTACAGCCTATCGCGCATCACAACCCACCCCCTGACGCCCGTCACACTCCAGGGGTATCGCCCGATACACCCCCACTCCTATCGGTAGTCTCACCCTGCTCTATCACGCGTTACACCTCAAGGGAATAACGCCCGTCAGGGCTATCGGCCGTCACGCTTTGTGCCAAATCGTGCAATTTGGCCAACTAATCCAAACCAAGCCCCGTCGTCCACCAAGAGACCAAGGTCTGTCGTTCAAAAGAAGAAATAAGAGAGAGGATATTGCCCAACACAAGGGCAAGATATCGATCAACCCAAGGCTGACGCCCGTCAGGCCTACTGCCCATCACATCCATATCGGCCGACACAGGCACAAAGCAAAGTACACTAGCATATGAACAAGAACGTAATGAGAGGAAAAGGAGTTAGGGATAGAAATTATGCAACCCGCCTTGAAGCTCCAAGGAAGAAGCACTCCAGGTGAGTGTATCGGCAAACACAACAGCAAGGGGAGGAGTATCATGCACTCAAGGTGGAGGAGAGACCAAAAGATCAAAGGAGACTAAGGCACGGGAAAGAACCATATTTATAGGGGGAAAGGGTGGAGAAAACAAGGTAGGTCCATGCCATGTGTCATCCACCCAAGGGACACTCGTCCTAGGGTTCCAGCCCACACACTGGCAAGGCATGGGACACTTGTCCAAAAATGCACCAAGTGTCCACTGCACAAGACCAAGCATCACAGACGACATAGGCAGTAGCTCTACCGGGTGGCACACCAGCCTGCTGGGCAACACAAAGCAGGTCCTGGCCGACACAAGGCTCAAGTAAGCCCAAGCAAAGCCCAAAAAACTCAAACAACAAGCCCAAGCCATCCTCTCAACCTAAAAGGAAGCAAAGAGAGGGAAACATATCACAGGATGGCAAACTTGCACGCAAAACCCCAGACTTGGGTTATTTGCAAGTAGCCCCTCGAACTCTCAACAAAGCACAACAAAAGCCCTAATCACCACTTAAAGGTGATTAGCAAGCACCAAAGCATCAAGATTAAGCAAAACAAACAGGGTAAACCCTAAACGCAGGTCAGGGTCCTTACAAGCTAACCCCCTTTAAGGGATTTCGTCCTCGAAATCCGAAGAGAAAAGTGAAGGGTACTTCTTCCTCATCTCCTCCTCAAGCTCCCACGTGGCTTCCTCAACGCCACGACGCTGCCAAAGAACTTTCATAAGAGTCATGTCTTTCCTCTTTAGCTTCTTGATCCTTCTTTCAAGGATTGCTACTGGACCTTCCTCGTAGGTCACATCTGCATCAAGCTCAACCTCAACTGGCTGTATCACTGTACCTGAATCTGGATGACTTTTCTTCAGCATAATGACGTGAAACACTGGATGCAACCTGTGTAACTCTGGAGGCAAATCTAACTCGTAAGCTACCTTACCAACACGTGCTATCACTGAGTAAGGCCCCATGTACCTGGGAGCTAACTTACCCTTCCGCCCAAACCTCAACACACCTTTCCACGGTGAGACTTTAAGATACACTGTGTCTCCTACCTGGAACTCCAAAGGTCAGCGGCGATTGTCTGCATAAGACTTCTGCCTGTCCTGTGCCACTTTCAACTGTTGATGTATCACTTTGATCTTTTCTGTCATCTGCTGAACTAACTCAAGACCCAAAAGCTGATACTCACCTGATTCATACCAACATAAAGGAGATCTGCACTTCCTTCCGTACAAAGCTTCATAAGGTGCCATATCAATGCTATGCTAATAACTGTTGTTGTAGGCAAACTCTATCAAACTCAAGTGTACATCCCAGCTGCCTAGAAACTGTAGAACACAAGCTAGAAGAAGATCTTCTAAAGTCTGAATAGTCCTCTCAGACTGTCCATCTGTCTACGGGTGAAAAGCTGTACTGAACCTCAACTGAGTTCCCAACGCTCTATGCAACTGTTCCCAAAAACGACTTGTAAACTGAGGACCTCTGTCAGAAAGTATTGTTGCTGGCACACCATGTAAACGTACTATCTCATCCACATACACTCGAGCTAGTTTCTCAGCTGTATACGTTGTTTTCACTGGCAGAAAATGGGCAGACTTAGTCAATCTGTCCACTATCACCCAAATGGAATCATGATTCCTAGTTGTCCGGGGTAGACCAACTACGAAATCCATGGTTATGTGATCCCATTTCCACTGCGGTATCGGCAAGGGTTGCAACGTACCTGCCAATTTCTGATGCTCAACCTTCACTTGCTGACACACCGTACATCTAGCTACGAACTCAGCTACGTCTCTCTTCAAATCGGACCACCAAAACAAGTCCTTCAGACTATGATACATTTTGGTGACACCTGGATGCATATCATACATCGACGTATGTGCTTCCTCAAGCACCAACTTCCTCAGATTATCAACATCTGGAACCACCATCCTATCTCGATAGCAAACTAGCCCATCTTCGGACTCATGAAACCCATCACGCTTGTCGCTACCGAACTCTGATCTGATCAGCTGTACCGCATCATCAGTCTGCTGTGCATCCTTGATCTACTGTCTCAACGTAGGCTTAACTTGCATCTGTGCAAAAAGACCAGATAACAAACAAACTTCCATCTGCATATTCATCTGTCTCAGAGAAACGAACATATCTCGCCTATGGCATACCAGAGAACTCAACTGTGCCTTCCTTGAAGAGAGAGAAGAAGAAGACTTTCTGCTAAGTGCATCAGCTACCACGTTCGCCTTACCAGGATGATACTCGATAGTGCAGTCGTAATCATTGATCAACTCCATCCATCGTCGTTGTCGCATGTTCAACTCTTGCTGCGTAAAGATGTACTTCAGATTCTTATGATCCGTAAAGATCTGACATACTTCCCCATATAGATAGTGTCTCCAAATCCTTAACGCATGAACCACTACTGCTAACTCCAAGTCATGAGTAGGATAGTTCTCTCCATGCTTCTTGAGCTGTCGCGAGGCAAAAGAAACCACATGATCTTCCTGCATCAACACACAACCTAAACCTTTCTTGGAAGCATCACAGAAAACAACATAGCCCTTCCCAGGCTCTGGCAAGATCAACACTAGAGCACTGGTCAACTTCTCCTTCAAACTCTGGAAAGCTTGCTAACATCGATCATCCCAAACATAAGGTACATCCTTCCTGGTCAACTTTGTCATTGGCAACGCGATCACACTGAAGTCCTTGATAAACCTCCAGTAGTATCCCGCCAAACCAAGGAAACTACGAACTTCTGTTGGCGTCTTCGGCTGTTCCCAATCTGCAACAGATTCCACCTTCTTCGGATCTACCTTGACTCCTTCAGCGGATATCACATGGCCCAAAAAGGTTACTTCATCCAGCCAGAACTCACACTTACTGAACTTGGCATACAACTGATGTTGACGATGAAGAATCAACGCTTGACGAAGATGTTGCTCATGCTCTTGCCTGTCCCGACTATAGATCAAGATGTCATCTATAAAGACTACAACAAACTGATCTAAGAACGGACGAAACACTCTGTTCATCAGATCCATGAAAGCAGTAGGTGCATTGGTTAGCCCGAACGACATAACCACAAACTCGAAGTGACCATACCTCATTCTAAAAGATGACTTTGGTATGTCATCCGCCTTTATCCTCAACTGATGATATCCAGACCATAGATCGATCTTCGAAAACACTGTAGCACCATGCAACTGATCGAACAGATCATCTATCCTCGGCAACGGGTACTTATTCTTGATCGTGACCTTGTTCAACTGCCGGTAGTCTATACACAACCACATCGAACCATCCTTCTTCTTGACAAACAACACAGGAGCACCCCAAGGCGACATACTCGGTCGGATAAAACCTTTCTCCAAGAACTCTTGCAACTGCTTCTTCAACTCAGCCATCTCTGCAGGAGCCATCCTATATGCTGACTGTGCAACTGGCTGTGTTCCAGGGACCAAATTGATCTCGAAATCAATCTCTCGGGGTGGGGAAACACCAGGAAACTCCTCAGGAAATACGTCTGCAAACTCTCGAACCATTGACACCTCCTCAAGACTACGACCTTTCACTTTGGTAACCGCCACGGTATCCACCACGTGAGCTAGGAACGCCTCACACCCTTGTCGTAACAACTTATCCGCAACCATAGCTGATACCAAACATGTCGGAAGAATCTTCCTATCTCCCTGGAAGGTCCACTTCTCTCCAGCAACATCAAACACTTCCTGCTTGGAACCACAGTCCAAAACAACCTTATAGCTCTCTAAGGTATCCATCCCAAGGATAACATCGAAACCATGCATATCAAGTGGTATAAGATCCACTTGGATATGATGTCCCGAAAAAGACAAAACACATGATGGACACTCTTCTCGAAGCAAAGAGGGACCATCAAGAGGGGTTTTTAACAACAAGCTATCCTTCTTACAACTAACAGGTAGATGACAGTTTTCAAGCATACAATAGGCGATAAAAGAGTGTGTAGCACCCGGGTCAACCAGATCAGATATAAAGCAAGAAGAAGACATATCAGAATGAAATAATTCCATCTGACCTGTCACCACTCGCGGGTTGACTATCACTTCCGGCTGACTCATGGCATAGAATCGAGCCGTTGCTTGCTGTCCATGACCTCTACTTCCTTTAGCAGACGATCCAGCCTGAGACGCTTGACCGCATCCTCGTCCTCTACTACCACTGGCCTGCGGTCTCTCTGACCTCTGAAAACTCTGCCTCGGTTGCTGCATCACTTCCACATCTCTATTCGGGCATTGTAACTTAAGATGCCCAGTCTGTCCACAAAGATAGCATGACCTATCCTCAAACTGTGGCCTAGATGGTCCTATCACTGCTATAGAAGCAGAACTTTGTGCCTTAGATGGTGAAGAGACATAACCTCTTCCTCTACTCAGAGACCACTGAGACGGCCTACCAGAACCTCTCATCGCTGCCGGTGTGGAAAACCTGGGCTTCTTAAAGCCACCAAACCTCTATTCAGGAAACTGAGCAGGTCTCTTAAGGGACATAGACTCTCTTTTCTCCCTTACCGTCCTTTCGATCCGCCGAACTGATTCCACGAACGCAGCAAACCGCTCTTGGTTCTCCAACGCAGACACCGAGGTCTTCAATTCAGTGCTCAAACCCTTCTCGAAATGTCTGATTCGTTCCTCATCTGTTGCCTCCATGTGAGGACAAAACCTCAACAGATCCATAAACTTGGCTTCATACTCAGTGATGTTCATCATTCCTTGTCTTAGGTTCTCGAACTGACTAACCTTCTCATCCAGATATGTCTTGGGAAAGTATCTGGTGACGAACTCACGCCAAAACACTTCCCAACAGATCACCTCACCAGGCCGCTTCTCTTCTTCAATGGTCCACCAGTGACCAGCACTACCTTTCAGAAGGTAGACAACATGCTTTACCTTGTCTGCTTCGGGGATGTCAAGGATCCGGAAAGCCTTCTCGAGACTTGTCAGCCACAGATCTGCATCCACTGGATCAGCCGTTCCAGCATAATCCGAAGCTCCAACTCGGCGAAGCCGCTCAAAGGTCTTCCCAATACCCGATGCTTCTCCATGGGGAACCTGTGCTTGGGGAGGAGGCACTGGTAATCATTCAACCATGAGATTCATCGTAGCCATTAACTACCCCATAAGCTGTTGGTAAGCAGGATGTTCAAGAATGGCTGGATCAGGTTGGGGGACCTCAGACACCCGATCGTCATGTGCCTGTCCATCAACTGATGCATCATCACTAGGCTCAGGAGCATGCTCTTCGTGATTTCCAGACATCTTGGCCTTTCTTCCGCTGAGGGCAGAAGATATTGTAAGAAATCCTAAAAACTCACAAGAACAGACTCCACCTAGTCCTAAATCCCTGTAGACTCAGCGAACCTAGAGCTCTGATACCAAACTTGTGGCAACACATCCCATTATCACACAGATAACGAGGTGTTACGCGAAAACGTGCGGAAATAACCATAACCACAAATTATAAAAATACGGGTTAAATAAAACCGATTGTAGAAAACTGATAAACTATGGAACTATTACTTTTCAGACCTCATCCTGCACAAAAACATATCATATGTATATACATCTATGAAATCTGATACGTGTTCGCAGCTCAAAGACAGCTGTTCATCCATCACATGAGTGCACCACCTGTTCATATACATTGAGACCCGCATCCGGCCAACAGTAGGATATACCACATCCTCGATCGATCATCGTGAAACATCGTCAAAACACTGCCAAGGACTTGAGAGTACATGGATGACTCTAGACTCTATTACAAAACATCCAAAACAGCAGCCTGTTCCAACGCTTGGCTTCTACTGCTCCTCAAGCTGCGCGTCCGCAACACCACGACCACGACCACGACTACCTCAACCACCTGGAAACCAGCGGAGTGAGACAATTGAACAATTGTCCCAGCGGGAAACATAACTTCCCACCGCAACTACAAACCTCAACAAGATAAAGCTATAACAACAGATGTCAATTAATAGGTATAGCAAGAGCAGTTTATATAAGGCAAGGCTATTCTTATCGACAAGCTTACCCGCTGTACAAACGAATATAACCAGATATTTCTCAGAAGAACATGAATCGACAAGATAAGATGTATCACGGGGTAACATGATTATCAGAATAAGACATATGACCACGTAACCTGATGAATATAGAAGTACCTGTAGATATACCAGAATTAAATACACAAACCATGCCTCAATCAATGTTTCGTGTTTATCTTAAATAGTAAATACTAACGGCTGTATTATGGAGTATTATGCCCCGAGGATTTGAATCGTACCATTCAAATCCAACCTCTGGCTGCGAAGCCCAAGTCTGGTGCCATACAAGGTCAATGGAAGAGCCGCACTCCACAACCTCTCACCTCGTGGTCAGTACACGAGTACAACACAAGCATGACCTTAGTCATATGCTGAAGTGGTCTAAGCCACAGGGTTAGCTCCATAGGCTACCCTCACTCTAGCCTGCCTTGGTACAGGTCTCGGTGCTAGTAAAACTGAGCCACGGGCCTGTTCACCATGCTCTGAGCCATGAACGCATTCATGCTCTTCACATCACATACCCTGAGCCATGGGCCTGTTCACCCTGCTCTCTATACGTATCTGAGTCTGTAACCGAAGTTACACTCCTCCTTACTTTAGGCTAGGAGTAACCTCGCATATTCAACAATATGCGCTCCGGGTTAACCCGTAGGAGAACCCATTTCACCATCACCAAGTCCTGACGATGATGGATCTATGGCCAGGGCAAACTACATGATATGATTTCACTATGATTAATTAGTATATTTTAGATGGATTGCAGGTTTTAACCAAGCTATCTAACATGCAAGATATAACAGAAAGTAAAGAACACTATATTATTATTGCAACATCATCAACCTGATCCATCACAAGGATCCAACATCACATGTTACCACTTGGCCTCTTGCCAACCATCCAGATCCATCTCGAGGATCATCGCATACTCTGGGATCTCAATCCCTCATCATGTACTATCACTGCCTTTCCAAGGCTCACATCATCATCATGGGACAAACATACCACATATATAATCTCATAGAACAATTATCAAGCAATGTTACTCATCATATATGCCGCATAGCCCATTCATGGCTACACATTACCTGCATGGTTAGGATACATCGTAACCCTAGTTTCAACATAAAGAAGTATGCTCGTTATCATGAACTATCATTCGAAATACTCTACTTATCATCGTTACCTTTATCATTAAACAACCATTAATGTAACTACCATTTATCATTGCCATTAATCACTTAAGCACAAGACCTATATTATGCACAACATTACTATTCTTGCTACCATCAATACTATTATCACATCAGCATTCATTTATTATCTTTATTGCTATGTCGTTAAGAAGACTATTAATGTAACTATCACTTAGTCAGATTATTCCAATCATTAACATCATTAACCTCATATTTTATTAATATCATTATTGCTTTCGCTATGAGCAAGGCATTATCATCATCTTGGTTATCAACAATATTATAATCATGGCTATCATAGGAACTACTAACATTATTATTATGTAAATAACATTGCGCATATCCGTTCACTTCCATGACACGTGAAACCATCATTAGAAAACCACACAACCCTCAACCTCGGCTAGCACAAGAGTTGCAGCACCACTGGGCTGTACCCTGTCGGCCAACGCACTCAAGGTGTATCTCCCGATACAACTCAGCCATCCCGCCCGATAAGCTAGGGCTATCGTCCAGCTCGCAACTCACCTCAACCACCAGGAGAGAGAGAGAAGGAGAGAGAGGAAGAAAGGAGAGAGGGAAGCACTCCTAATAACGTGCAACATCTCACACGGCCTATCGGCCGACGCTCTCCCAACCAAAGGCTCGACGCCCGTCACAGCCACTCCCTATCGCATGACACCACAAGATACAACGCCCGTCAGGGCTATTGGCCATCACGCTGCGCTACAAGGGACTCGGGTGGCAGGGGTGTCGCCCGTCACAAACTACAACCTATCGTGCATCACAACCCACCCCCTGACGCCTGTCACACTCAAGGGGTATCACCCGATACAACCCCACTCCTATCGGTCGTCTCACCCTGCTCTATCGCGCGTTACACCTCAAGGGAATAACGCCCGTCAGGGCTATCGGCCGTCACGCTTTGTGCCAAATCATGCAACAAAGCCAACTCATCCAAACCAAGCTCCGTCGTCCACCAAGAGACCAAGGTCTGTTGTTCAAAAGAAGAAATAAGAGAGAGGATATCGCCCAACACAAGGGCAAGATATCGATCAACCCAAGGCTGAGGCCCGTCAGGCCTACTGCCCATCACATCCATATCGGCCGACACAGGTACAAAGCAAAGTACACTAGCATATGAACAAGAACGTAACGAGAGGAAAAGGAGTTAGGGATAGAAATTATGCAACCCGCCTTGAAGCTCCAAGGAAGAAGCACTCCAGGTGAGTGTATCGGCCAACACAGCAGCAAGGGGAGGAGTATCGTGCACTCAAGGTGGAGGAGAGACCAAAAGATCAAAGGAGACTAAGGCAAGGGAAAGAACCATATATATAGGGGGAAAGGGTGGAGAAAACAAGGTAGGTCCATGCCACGTGTCATCCACCCAAGGGACACTCATCCTAGGGTTCCAGCCCACACACTGGCAAGGCATGGGACACTTGTCCAAAAATGCACCAAGTGTCCACTGCACAAGACCAAGCATCATGGGCGACACAGGCAGCAGCTCTACCGGGTGGCACACCAGCCTGCTGAGCAACACAAAGCAGGTCCTGGCCGACACAAGGCTCAAGCAAGCCCAAGCAAAACCCAGAAAACTCAAACAACAAGCCTAAGCCATCCTCTCAACCCAAAAGGAAGCAAAGAGAGGGAAACATCTCACATGATGGCAAACTTGCACGCAAAACCCCAGACTTGGGTTATTTGCAAGTAGCCCCTCGAACTCTCAACAAAGCACAACAAAAGCCCTAATCACCACTTAAAGGTGATTAGCAAGCACCAAAGCATCAAGATTAAGCAAATAACACAGGGTAAACCCTAAACGCAGGTCAGGGTCCTTACACATGCAATCTCATAGCACACACCAAATAGAGTCGAGAGAGACAAGAAATCTAAATTATAATCAATATATGGGTAACATAGAATCAACTCATGAGATATAGTCAACCAAAGAGTAAGTGTGCATATGGTTAAGATTACAACATTGAAAGCATGTTCTCAAAACAACTACAAGCTAAAACATGTTGCTATAAATAGTACATCTCAGATAATGTACCCAGATGTTTTTAGTACAAAATAGTCTAGAAAGATATATATGATCAACTTATAAAGACTAAAAACTAGAACATCTAGACATCGAGGCTATCAAAGTCCAGAGGGTCATCATCATCATCAACATCATCATCATCATCTGAAGCTTTAGGCTCATAGTCATCATCTCCATCTGAAGGCACAACAGAGATATCAACATCACCTTCATCACCAGATACACCAACAAAACCACCAGAACCATGATCACCATCATCCTCAGATGCCTCCCAATCAACAACAACAACTTCCTCATCAACCTGATCTGGCATCTCCCCATCGACAGAGGGACTGAAGCCATGACCGGGCCACCTGACATTCTACTCAGCCCAAGACATACCAAGGTCATGTAGTTCTTAATCTTGAGAATAAAAAGGAGCAGAAGTGTCAAGTCCTGCAAGAAAGGTAGCTATAGGACCAACATCGAGAGGTAGCACAAAAAGGGTAGATCCACCAGCAACAGAGGGTGTAGCAATGGAAGTAGCAGGGAGAGGAGCTGGGTAAACGTGATTGTATGCATAATCACATCCTGGGTGGGGATGATAGATAGGATAAGGATGAGAACATGATAGGTTCACAGTAGACATGATAGCACATAGATCTTGGTGCATGTGCTCCTGAACATGAAGGTTGTACACCTTCTCATGTAACCCATGAGGGTTTCATTTAATACATGAAAAGAGGTGCGTGTAGGTCAGGGTGGTTGAGGGGGTGGAGGTGCACAGGTGGAGGTAGAGGCTCCAGGTGTGGTAGAGGAAGGGGTAGGAATTCTATTTTGAATTGTGGTATCACTGATGCAAACTCCTTTTTGGGAAGGTTTGTATTGAAGGTCATAAAAAAGAGATTTTCCAATGGCAGTCTGAAAAAGACCACAAATGTGACGCCTCACGCCACACAAAAATGAGATTACTCAAAACAAAACCGTGAAAGAGATTAACAAATAGATGACTGGAAAATACTAAAAATTTAAACCATTTTCATAAAACTATCAAATAGCAAGAACCTCTACATACTGGTGCTTTCATGCCTCAAAGCACTTACTATGTGTTCCATCAACCTGTTATCAGAGAACCTATTCTGGAACATATATACATACATACATACATTATAGCTATGTATAATAGGGCACACAAGCCAACCGTATTGAAAGCACATCCACAAAATGTCTACAAACATCTCCAAAGACCCGAGTGTACATAGAAAACTCTTGGAATCTATCAACAAAAGACATCCAACAACACTACTAACCTCATCATCTACTGGCCCTGTTGCTACTGCTCAACCTCCGCTACATGATCTCTACCTCTTCGTGTACGTCCACCTAAAAAGGATGTGGGAAACCCATGAGGTGTGATTCCAAATCTCAGAGGGAGATGTAACTCTCCACCAACTCTATTATTATCATAGATCAAATAAACTAAGCAACAATAAAGTTACAACTATATGAAGTAGGTAATCATTATTAACATGCAAAGCAATTACTATTGAATTATACAATTATACTACACGGCTGATTACACATTTTATTATGCCTTGAGGATTGGAGTCCTACCACCCAAATCCCACCTACCACTTGATAAGTCAAGATTGGTGCCATACAAGGTCTAATGGAAGAGCCAAAATCCACGAACTCACCCCTCAATCAGTATGAGTGAACATGCAGTGACATCATGGGTCAGACTGCTATTAGTGACATATAGTCTAGCTATATAAGTCTAGCCCACCTTGGTATAGGTCACGATGCTAGTAAATTGAGCTGCTTCCCGTAGCCTCACTCTAATTAGGGTATGGCCCGTAGCCAATCCTATATCACATATTATGAATCTACGACCCACATCTACACTCTAATCAAGGTATGGCCCACAACCAATCCCGTATCACATATTATGGAGCAACGGCATGCAGCCACACTCTAATCAGGGTATGGCCCACAGTCAATCCTATGAGGTCAAGATACAAGGTGATACCTCACCTTGCACCTCGCCTATTCAACAATATGTGCTCCAAGTTAAACTCGTTTCACAATTCGACAAGTGCTGACACTGAATGGATCTATGGCATAGGGAAAACCTACATGATTAGATTCCACTTGATTAATTAGACCAATTAAGGTGTCTTTTAGCATGAATCAAGTTATAAAGTACAAACCATAAACAAATTCTACAAAATAAGGCATGAAGCATAACCAACACGTATTGAAACATATAAGGTGTGATCTCATCACATCATCACTTTATGTCTGTCTTCCAACATATGACCATCACAAGGACCACATATCTTGGGGTTACAACCCCTCATCTCATCATTGAGGAAACTATCATCTCATATAAGCAATAAGCCATCATCAGGTCATAAGACCATTTACTCCTCAATCTATTTTACCATATCACATGTGCCTCACAAGGCTTATTCAAACATACTATACTCACCATAGCTCATACGTGGCTATGCATATCATCTGGTGTTACCTGCATGGTGAGAAACTTGTAACACGAAAGGAAAGACATCATCAACACTATCATCTTATAAGATCCATGCCATACATATTAAATTTTTAGGATTAGGGTTTCTCTTTACCCGATTAGGGTTTACAAGGTTGGACCAACAACCACCCTTAGATCATTACTTCCATCATCATTATAAGGTATGTTATGAGATATAAAAACATAGCTCTTGTTATCATACACACGACCACCCCCATAGGGTATCACATCTTAACTTGTAACCCTATCATCAACATGGCGTAGCATAACTACCACCATCTTGATCTTGATTAACACTACCATATAGATGTATCAGTTTGGGTCAGCTTGGGAGTGTATCAGTTTATCCTTGAGTGTATCTGGTAACCACACCATATGGGGTGTAACGGGAAACCTATGCTTGTCTGGTAACAACATCAACACCTGGGTGTGATGAGAAGTGAAAGGCATGTCGGGCAATGCCTACCCAAAGCATGATGGGCGTCAGCATGCCAAGCATCACTAAGGTATATCTGGTGTTAGGTTTAAGGTTAGCTGGGCATCATGGTTTGAGATGTATCAGGTAATAAGACATAACTCAAAGCCCATTAGAAATGTGTATCGATTGCAATGCAACTCAGGTGGCAAAGCGTCTCGTGCAATAATGTGATGTTAGGTAGCAATGTTACTCGATTACACACATCTCAGTTTAGGATACTTCTAGGTCACAATTATATGTCCTCAAACAAAACGGTTAATGTGGCAACACATCCCATTATCACACAGATAACGAGGTGTTACGCAAAAACGTGCGGAAATCACCATAACCACAGATTATAAAAATACGGGTTAAATAAAACCGATTGCAGAAAACTGATAAACTATGGAACTATTTCTTTTCAGACCTCATCCTACACAGAAACATATCATATGTATATACATCTATGAAATCTGATACGTGTTCGCAGCTCAAAGACAGCTGTTCATCCATCACATGAGTTCACCACCTGTTCATATACATCGAGGCCCGCATCCGGCCAACAGAAGGATATACAACATCGTCGATCGATCATCGTGAAACATCGTCAAAACACTGCTAAGGACCTGAGAGTACAAGGATGACTCTAGAATCTATTACAAAACATCCAAAACAGCAGCCTGTTCCAACGCTTGCCTTCTACTGCACCTCAATCTGCTCGTCCGCAACACCACGACCACGACCACGACTACCTCGACCACCTGGAAACCAGCGGAGTGAGACAATTGAAAAATTGTCCCAACGGGAAACATAACTTCCCACCGCAACTACAAACCTCAACAAGATAAAGCTATAACAGCAGATGTCAATTAACAGGTATAGCAAGAGCAATTTATATAAGGCAAGGCTATTCTTATCGACAAGCTTACCCGCTGTACAAACACATATAACCAGATATTTCTCAGAAGAACATGAATCGACAAGATAAGATGTATCACGGGGTAACATGATTATCAGAATAAGACATATGACCACATAACCTGATGAATATAGAAGAACCTACAGATATACCAGAATTAAATACACAAACCATGCCTCAATCAATGTTTCGTGTTTATCTTAAAAAGTAAATACTAACGGTTGTATTATGGATTATTAATGCCCCGAGGATTTGAATCGTACCATTCAAATCCAACCTCTGGCTGCGAAGCCCAAGTCTGGTGCCATACAAGGTCAATGGAAGAGCCGGAATCCACAACCTCTCACCTTGTGGTCAGTACACGAGTACAACACAATCAGGACCTTAGTCACATGCTGAAGTGGTCTAAGCCACAAGGTTAGCTCCATAGGCTACCCTCACTCTAGCCCGCCTTGGTACAGGTCTCGGCGCTAGTAAAACTGAGCCACATGCCTATTCACCGTGCTCTGAGCCATGAACGCATTCATGCTCTTCACATCACATACCCTGAGCCATGGGCCTGTTCACCATGCTCTCTATACGTATCTGAGTCTGTAACTGAAGTTACACTCCTCCTTACTTTAGGCTAGGAGTAACCTCGCATATTCAACAATATGCGCTCCGGGTTAACCCTTAGGAGAACCCGTTTCACCATCACCAAGTCCTGACGATGATGGATCTATGGCCAGGGCAAACTACATGATATGATTTCACTGTGATTAATTAGGATCTTTTAGATGGATTGCAGGATTCAACCAAGCTATCTAACATGCAAGATATAATAGAAAGTAAAGAACATTATATTATTATTGCAACATCATCAACCTGATCCATCACAAGGATCCAACATCACATGTTACCACTTGGCCTCTTGCCAACCATCCAGATCCATCTCGAGGATCATCGCATACTCTGGGATCTCAATCCCTCATCATGTACTGTCACTGCCTTTCCAAGGCTCACATCATCATCATGGGACAAACATACCACATATATAATCTCATAGAACAATTATCAAGCAATGTTACTCATCATATATGCCGCATAGCCCATTCATGGCTACACATTACCTGCATGGTTAGGATACATCGTAACCCTAGTTTCAACATAAAGAAGTATGCTCGTTATCATGAACTATCATTCGAAATACTCTACTTATCATCGTTACCTTTATCATTAAACAACCATTAATGTAACTACCATTTATCATTGCCATTAATCACTTAAGCACAAGACCTATATTATGCACAACATTACTATTCTTACTACCATCAATACTATTATCACATCAACATTCATTTATTATCTTTATTGCTATGTCGTTAAGCAGACTATTAATGTAACTGTCACTTAGTCACATTATTCCAATAATTAACATCATTAACCTCATATTTTATTAACATCATTATTGCTTTCGCTATGAGCAAGGCATTATCATCATCTTGGTTATCAATAATATTATAATCATGGCTATCATAGGCACTACTAACATTAATATTATGTAAATAACATTGCGCATAACCGTTCACTTCCATGACACGTGAAACCATCATTAGAAAACCACATAACCCTCAACCTCGGCTAGCACAAGAGTTGCAGCACCACTGGGCTGTACCCTGTCAGCCAACGCACTCAAGGTGTATCGCCCGATACAACTCAGCCATCCCGCCCGATAAGCTAGGGCTATCGTCCAGCTCACAACTCACCTCAACCACCAGGATTGAGAGAGAGAAGGAGAGAGAGGAAGAAAGGAGAGAGGGAAGCACTCCTGATAACGTGCAACTTCTCACACGGCCTATCGGCCGACGCTCTCCCAACCAAAGGCTCGACGCCCGTCACAGCCACTCCCTATCGCATGACACCACAAGATACAATGCCCGTCAGGGCTATCGGCCGTCACGCTGTGCTGCAAGGGACTCGGGCAGCAGGGGTGTCGCCCGTCACAAACTAAAGCCTATCGCGCATCACAGCCCACCCCCTGACGCCCGTCACACTCCAGGGGTATCGCCTGATACACCCCCACTCCTATCGGTCGTCTCACCCTGCTCTATCGCGCGTTACACCTCAAGGGAATAACACCTGTCAGGGCTATCAGCCGTCACGCTTTGTGCCAAATCGTGCAACTCGGCCAACTAATCCAAACAAGCCCCATCGTCCACCAAGAGACCAAGGTCTGTCGTTCAAAAGAAGAAACAAGAGAGAGGATATCGCCCAACACAAGGGCAAGATATCGATCAACCCAAGGCTGATGCCCGTCAGGCCTACTGCCTATCACATCCATATCGGCCGACACAGGTACAAAGCAAAGTACACTAGCATATGAACAAGAACGTAACGAGAGGAAAAGGAGTTAGGGATAGAAATTATGCAACCCGCCTTGAAGCTCCAAGGAAGAAGCACTCCAGGTGAGTGTATCGGCCAACACAGCAGCAAGGGGAGGAGTATCGTGCACTCAAGGTGGAGGAGAGACCAAAAGATCAAAGGAGACTAAGGCAAGGGAAAGAACCATATATATAGGGGGAAAGGGTGGATAAAACAAGGTAGGTGCATGCCACGTGTCATCCACCCAAGGGACACTCGTCCTAGGGTTCCAGCCCACACACTGGAAAGGCATGGGACACTTGTCCAAAAATGCACCAAGTGTCCACTGCACAAGACCATGCATCACAGGTGACACAGGCAGCAGCTCTACCGGGCGGCACACCAGCCTGCTGGGCAACACAAAGCAGGTCCTGGCCTACACAAGTCTCAAGCAAGCCCAAGCAAAGCCCAGAAAACTCAAACAACAAGCCCAAGCCATCCTCTCAACCCAAAAGGAAGCAAAGAGAGGGAAATATCTCACAGGATGGAAAACTTGCATGCAAAACCCCAAACTTGGGTTATTTGCAAGTAGCCCCTCGAACTCTCAACAAAGCACAACAAAAGCCCTAATCACCACTTAAAGGTGATTAGCAAGCACCAAAGCATCAAGATTAAGAAAAACAAATAGGGTAAACCCTAAACGCAGGTCAGGGTCCTTACAGTTAAAGCACCTCCCATGACATAACAAATTGCCCTAACATATCGGTTAAGCACTATATCAGTTTAGGTACCTCAAATTCATGACAGGCTAGCGTCTTCTTAGATCTGTAACACATGACACTTTGGTTTCATAATGGTTTAATGACCAGAAGACAAGACAAGCTAATCTTTACGACCATAATGACCTAAGCATGCACAAGGCATGATGATCTAAGCATCACCAAAAAGTGTCCACATAAACCTCACCAACTTGTGACGACCTATCTCTTGGTGTAATGGTTGTTGTACTCAGGTCGTGACGGTCACCCACTGGTGCGTCCCCACTAGTGGTACTTTTACACCCCACGAGGTCGGAGCGCACGGGATATGGGTGATCTTATGCTTTCAAAATTTATGTTATCCCTAACCGAGTCGATCACTAAGACTAAAACAGGTCGCCCGCAAGCGTACATGGTACTATTGTAGTATATGTGATTGGCAAGATAAGGGGTCGAACCACAGAGATAGAGGGGGCGCTAGAGTTAGACAGAGTGGGCTTTGTTCCTTTTGTGAAGCTTAGGGTTTTAGGGTTTTAAAAGGTTTTGGTTGTTGATTAAGCTAATGACCAAGTAAGAAATGCAAGATGGAAACTAAGTTATGGAAGAGCAAGCAAATTAGTAAACTAAGTTATCAAACTAACTAAGAAAGAGCAAGAAGAGCTACACTACTCTAGCAAGGCAAGAAGAAAATAAGAACTAAACTAACCACTAGCAAGAGCAAGAGCCTAAGTGAACACTAAAGAGCAAAACTAAGCAATTAACTAGATTAAGAAAAAGTGACTAAACTAGACTAGCATGAACAAGCAAGCAGAGCAAGATGGGTTTTAAGCAGTTGATTAGGATAGGTGGGCCATTTGGGGGATGTAACATTGATATTAGTTGGGGGAGATCATTAAACATGCAAGGTTCTCATTTCATATCTAGATTACCAAACCAAACAACAAGGAAAATGCCATTAGAATATACCCTATACTACTAGTAGAAGACTAGGGTTAGGTGTAATTCTAATGGGATTAGCCAAATCTTGGTTTCTAGGGTAAGTGATAGTGAGCAATTGAGGGTTGAGGGTAGAGATGGGAGTAGAGATGAGGGTATTTGACCTCATGCCACTAGCCACTCTAGCCTTTAGAAGGCCCTAGGAAATTGCATCACTCTCACTTACACTAGCTACTTAAATCTCACACTCACTTGTAGAAGGAGGGATGTGTATGTAGGAACAAAGGGGGATAGCTAGGGATCCACTAATTGGACCTAGGAGCCAATCCTAAGATTTCCACATACACTCCAATTTCTCCTAGAAGCTAAGGTCATCAAACATCTCAAAGAAAGCAATCCATGTTATAAGAACAAACCACATGAAATAAGATAGGAAAAGAGATAGAAGCAAGAAGTAATCATCATAGATATGAATTAAGTTCATTATAAGAAATTTTCCCCCAACATGGCATCGAAGTTACATTTAAATCCCAAACAGCCCACCACAAGGGGCTTAGCTAGACATGATCAAGAAAACAAGAAAAGAAAGAGGTAGAAGAAGTAGGGACTCCATGAAGCTTGATGTAGAAGCCTCCTTCTTCACCTCCAAGCTTGCTGTAGACGTCCTCCCTCCTCCAAGGGTGTAGGGGTGCATGAAATGGTGGGGGATTATGGATGAAAACCTTGGGAACTAGGTTTCTATGGTGGAATGAGGGTGAAAATGGTGGATGGTGAGCCAGAATGCAAAGGGTTTGCACTCAAAGCTCAAGGAAGGAGAATGGAGCTGGGAGCAGCTATAGGGGCGTCTAACCTAGTGCTATGGCCGCCACCCATGTATATATAGGTGGTGGTGGAAGCACTGGGGTAAGTAGGGGCAGTTTAGGAAAAGCATTGAAAAGTAGGGTAGGGTTGGTGGACCACCACAGCTGTGGTGGTGTGCCACGACCGTGGTGAGGGTGGTGGAGAGTGGTCGTGGAGTGGTGAAATGGTCGTGGTGTGAAGGAATTGGAAAAAGGTTCAAGTATGGTGGTAGCCACGGCCGTGGTGGAGTGCCACGGTCGTGGTGGGTATTATGCACCACGACCGTGTTGGGTAACACAACCATTTTGGAGGAGGGGGAGGTGACCGTGGAGAAGCACCACAATCGTCTTGAGCTTCTTCGGCCACGGTCGTGGCATTCTGGGAAAAAAACTTGTTGCAAGTTGTACTTTTGGCAATTAATCCCCACAATCGTGGCAGGGTGCCACGACCGTTTTCTCATCTACTGACCACGACCGTGCTGATGGCCACGACCGTGGTGTCTTCAATGGCCACGATCGTGGAGTAGGGCCACGGCCGTGGGATTTTGTACAAATTCCCTGTTGATCTTGGCGTCATTTTGCTAAAAAAGGCACGACCGTGGCATAGTGCCCACGGTTGTGGTGAGGTTGCACAGCTTGATTTCACTTCAATCTTCGTCATTCTTGGAAGTCTTTGCTTGGGGACGATTCTTAACCATTGGAGGTAGGTTGAGGGAGACTTTGGGGCCTTCTTTGGGTCCCTCCATGAGTGGGGGAACCCTAGAACTCCTTCTTTCTCTCTCTTCCATCTAAGCATGGTTCAAGTACCTGAAAATCAGTGCAAAGAACATCCATAAGCATATTTGCAATGATAACCATATTAGGGAAAAAGACTTGTAATCTAACATGTTTAGATGCATCTTAAGTGCAAAATGGCATAGGATGGAGCCCTAAAATAGGGCTACATCACCACCCCAAACTTGAAACATACTTGTCCTCAAGTATGCTCCAACTCAATCTCTCTACAAATTTTCCACAATCAAGAAATGACAAATGCAATGTAAAAGATGATTATTGCTGAATGGGATCAAAGATGACTAATTACATGCATTTCACCTCTCTCCTCTCCTTCCTTCACAATCTAATCATGAAAAGAGCACAAAGCACATGAACTTCAAATATAGTGCATATAATACACAAGTTATCCATACTTCTTCCATAAAGTTCCGGGTAAACCATTTCGTGATAGTGGTAATCGAGGATGACTAGGAGTGTTGTTTCACATTCATGCATTCCGTCTTATATTTCAAATCATACCAGATGACCAACGTGGCTGCAGAAAAAGGAAAAATGAGCTACATTTGATGCTTCTTAGCTCAATGGGTATGAAAGTGGAAGAAAGGGATGCAATAAGATTTTTGGAGTGTTTTTACACACTCATCTTTTCTTTATTTGAATGCTCTTAAATAGGAGCATCCTTTTATTTTGTTTTTGCTTTTCTTTTTCTCTTCTTTTCTTTCTTTCCCTTGGTGTAGATAGGGAATATGTGGATAGAGTGAAGCGGGGAGGTAGAGATATGGCCACCCCAAACTTTTGGAGGTGGCCAAGGCTGATTATGTGCACTAGGGCATCTTTTTATGAGGTGGAGGGGTATGAAGATGGTGGAAGAATAGTCGGGTCAAAGAGGGGTCATTGGTATGATTTTCCACATAAGACATCCTGCATGAGAATTAATCCAACACTTCATCCAAGATATCACACCACATGAATGAACAAAATGAAATTGATATATCAAACAAGTAATTCCACAAACACTAAGTGTTCAAAGCTTTCTCAATTTCACAATTCAACCAATTCAATCACAATCCTAAGAGAGGTGATGCACATGTAAAAAGTCAAACATTGATACCACTTAGCAACAATCAATGGTGATTCACTTGCATTTGTCAAACGTCAACATTTTAATTCAAAACAGTAGAGATTGGGTCAAAACACAATTTTTGGACAAGAAATTCCAAATTTGGGCAAAATTGGCCAAAACGGTGCCAATTTGCGCTAAATCACATCTAAACCTACTTTAGAGAATTTAAAGACATAAAGTAGAAAATCCTAATTGTCATGCATAAGAAACTACAAAAACTACATGAAGATGCGATGCATGGTATGAAAAAGCAAAAATTTTGAAAAATTACACAAAAATACAAAAAATCAACTACATGCCATGCAATGAACACTGCAATAACAATAAAACTAAACTCAATGGCAGAGGTGATAACAAAATGACAAAATGAGAGACAGAGTGGTGCAAACCGCCCTACCCACCCCAAACTTTAGAATCATGCTATCCTCAACATGAAACTATAGCTTAGGGGAGATAGGGGAAGTGTCATGGCTGCGGTGGCTGGTCTGGAATCTGCGAAGGATCTGGAGGAGGAGCTGAGGATGGTGTTGAGCCTGATGGAGGATGCTGGTAGTAGTGCCCCCAGTAGTCGTCCTGGGGTGGAGGGTAAGCGTAACATCCCTGACCTGGGTTATATTCTAACCCTAGATGTTTTGCCTAATAAGATTGAGTAGATGCTTAATCTTATCTTGGGAAAAGTATTTAGGGCTCATGAGAAACTTATGTTTCAATTTGGTCCTGTTTGAACAATGTTGAAGCAAGATTTGCTTATTTTGGACTAAAGTGCAAATTACCCGAGTTGAGGGGTTAACTTGCAAATTGCACATGATAAAATGTTCCTCTGATGTTGAGACATTATAAGAATGAATATGATGTAGTGGTATAGTTTTCACAAGCTTGGGCACCAAGATTAAGCTTGTAAAGCAATCCTTGTGTATTAAAACCTAGTTTTGTTGTAATGTGCAATTTACCCAAAACCTTGGGTTCAACATGCAAATTACCACTTCAATAAGGTCCCTAATGTTTCTTGGCATCATGTAGAGCAAATAAAATGAGAAGGGCACCTCATTTGAATTAAGTTGGATGAGAGAGAATCTTGATATTAAAATAATCAAGATTTAATCCTAATTGAAACCCTAATTTAATTTAGGGCAAAAATGAATGTATTAATTAAAGGGCCTTCAACCAAAATTAAAATGTTTGGATTCAGATGTGTGTGGATGATCTTAAAGCCTTGCAAAGGCACGAGCATATCCTAAGGAGGTGAAATCCCACTCACCATTATTATAAGAAAAAGAATTTCCACTCACATATGGATATTCTTCTTATAAGGGTTAAGGTGCTTAATTTCTTTTCCCTTAATTCATGGATAATGGAAGGGAGCTCGGTGGGGATAGAGATTTCCTTACATGCAAGAAACCAAGGGGGGAGTGGTGGCAACAATTTTGGAATTAAAAGACTTTTATAAAGAATTTTCTCTCTCATCAATTTTCTTATAAAAGTACCTTTTCCAAGCCAAAACAAAGGCTTTTTTGGATTTCTTTCTTTCCCCTTGCTTGGAAAACGACCAAGGAGCTATGAAGGATCAGGAGGACGACCCCCAACCTGTTGGTAAGGTTCTTGACCTCCTTTCACCTTGAATCCATGGTGAAAATCGAAAATCAATGCATGAATTCTTCATGTCTCGATCCCCTCTTCGATTCTAACCAATTCTTTTCACTCAAAGCTTGAGGAAGACCCTTGTAATAGTGAAAGGAGTTGCATACACCATTGTTTCCGTGAGCTTGGAGCTTTGGAGCTCAATTGGAGGCGGGTTTTATAACTTGAACCCGTAATTTTATTATTGCAATCAATTCCTTATCAATTGGTGATCATTTCTTCATTTCTGAAATTAAGTTTGGTTGATTGATGCAATCTCCATTGAAATCATAGTAGATTTCGTGATTTTGGAGCTTGATGATGATGACATCACCATAAGCACACACCTCCCCAAATATCTAGGGCAAACAGTTTCAATGTTGGGACCAAACGGTTTCACCAAACCGTTTGGTGGTTTGGGTTCCAAACCATTTGTAATGGTTGACCGTTTGAAATGGTTGACCATTTGAAGATATATGCTGTGGTACTTGGATCTTGATCCAATGGTTCCAATTGGTTGACCTTGATGGTTTCAAATGTGATTGATTCCCTAATTGCAAACCCTAACCGGCTAAGTGCTGATTTTGAAATTGATTGAGATGATGTTTTGGGTTGATTGACCCAAACGGTTTCAAAACCGTTTGGGGATCACCCAAACGGTCTCAAAACCATTTGGGGTTCACCCAAGACAGTTTGGAGGTCTAGGATTAAGTATGGCTAAGTGTTTGTAGGTCCAAAGGTACCAAATTGAATTGCAACTAAGTGTTGATTTGATAATCAATCCAATGGTCCAAAACCCTAATTGAATGTTATGGATTTTGATGATGGAATGGGAAAATGGTCTCAAGATCGTTTGGAGATCAAGCAAATGATCTCAAGACCGTTTGTGGTCATCCAAGACCGTTTGAGGTCAGGTCATATCATGTGATGATGATAGTTTATTGATTTCAATTGATTTGGTTCCACAATGTCAACCATTGATGGATCCACGATTTCAAACCCTAAGTGATGGTTTCTTGATTATCAAACCTAGTTCAATTGGGTTCAAAACCCTAAATTGAAGGTCTAATTGAATAGTGATTTAGTGGTCCAATTGATAAATGCTTTAGTGGTTCAATTTATAATTGGTTCATGGATTGAAACATTGAGTCGACTGAGTGTTGAAGTGCCTTTTTGGTCGATGCGGTTTTGAGAAGGTTTGGACTAAATGGTCTCAAGACCGTTTGAGTCCAAACGGTCTCAAGACCATTTGGGACCAAACGATCTCAAACCATTTGGAGACCCAAAGTGCAAACAGTTTTCAATACCCACCTTGTCCAATTGGTTTCAAGTATAACTTGTTCAAATGGTTTTCAACCAATTGATTTATGAGAACTACGATCATTTATGGTATAAGTAATTAATATTGTGAAGATCAACATGGTTAATCTATTTGAGTATCTCATGTAATTGAAGGTCCAATATGGTGAACCCATTTGACTATTTAATGCAATTGAAGATTTTCAATGGTTAACTCGATTGATCACTTTGTGGAATTGAAAGTTTAATTGGTCAATTCTTTTGAATTCCTTATATAATTGATGGTTTAATTGATTAGACCATTTGGACATCTAATATGATCAAAGGTCAATTAGCTATGTGATTATTAATGATGTAGACCCATGATGATTATAAAGGTTAACCCTAGCTTTGTGTACTCAAGTAAAGAGTTGACCTAGATTAATCTTGGAATAGTTAACATCCTAGTGAGGATGAGAGGGAGAGTGAATGGGAGAGATGATTGCTTAATTAATAAGCCCTAATCCTCTCATTGTGAATAAATGTGTAATCAGGGTTTGATTCATAATATGATATCATGAAATCTTCATTGAAAAGATTGATGTACCTTGATCCTAAATTAGAGCAAGGTTATGTGAAACCTTAATTTAAGGGAAAAGCTCAGTGAAACCATAATCTAGGGTGATGATATAACCCTAACTTAGTGTCATAATGCAAGAAACCTTAATTTAATGGGAATTGTATATCCTAACCCTAATTTGGGTATGAGGAAAGAGAAACCCCACATGGATGTGAATAGTAAACCCTAATTCCCTAAAATGGGATAAAGTTATATGAAACCCTAATATAGGATAGTGCCATTAATACTAATGTGAAGCCTTAACACTGGGTGATATGTTGTGAAATCTTAATTTCACATAATACTAGGTGAAACCCTAATATAGAAGGATGTTATGTGAAACCCTAGTAAAGAGTGATCCTAGGTGAAATCTATATATGTTTATGAGATGCTAAGTGAACCTCAATTATTATGATGGAAATCTTATTCCTATTAATGGAGTAATGATTAATGTATTGAAAAATAAAATACCTAAAGGGGTTGATTATGGATATCCTTACATTAATAGTCCCTGACTCAAGGGTGAGTCCATATCTTTGGCAATGGTTGTGTTTTATAAAATAGATGAATCATGACCAATACATAGCATAATGAATGTGATGATCTAGTGCATAAGTATTAGGATGAGTGATACCTAATACAAGCTAAGTGAATAGCTCAAGTATGATGAAGGTGTTGAGGGAAGTGATACATAAAGGTATGATAGATATCACATCCAACACCCCAATTCTGATATACCATTATGTGTTCTAAGTTCATTATAATTGAAATGGATGACACATGAAATGTGTCATGTCAATTATTACATTGAGATATAATACACCTTGATGGTTGTAGGCTAAAATGCCTGATGAAAAGGTTAATCCAAATTAATATACTATGATTCAATCATAGACTAATAAAGATGAGAAAGAAACTCATACTTTGTGTTGATAATACATTCAAGGATGAATGATGAGGATATATAAGTATGTTTGAATACTTATGATATCTATTTTTGGTTTCTAGCTTTGAGAAGCAATGGAATAGGGATGATCATTAATGATATGATCTTAAGAACCCAAGTGGTTATTTCTTATTTATGGGAAAACCCTAATGAAGGGTACTGATGTGAAAGAGAAATCATGAACCCTAAAAAGGGATGATACTACTTAGTGTTGTATGATACTGATATGAAAGCATTATAGTTGTTACCATGAAATCATGCAGGGATTATGAGATGGGAAGCATAGCCAGGTATGGGCTATGATGCTTGTTTATTGAGAATGTTTTATAGGATTTATAAGCCTTCATATGCTTTGTATAGTAAGAATCAATGAGCTTTGTGTACTATGTAAAATACATTGTATAGCATGAATTATGATGTCTTTGGTCAGATGATCTGAAGGTAAAAAGTTATCTAACAAGTGGTAATAAGTATCCTATGGTGATTTATGGGTCCAAAATACCCAGATGTTATAATCATGATGATGAACTTGTTAAGAAGATGAAATGTACTTGGTGAGTTGAGGGATTAAGATCGCAACACTTTGTGAAAAGAGTATGGCTACATGCCATGACTCCAGAATGACAATGTCAGAGTATGGCTACATGCCATGACTCCAGAATGACAATGTCAGGTAGTAGATATATGATCTAATCCTAAAGATAGTTAATTCTATGGTATTGATGCTGTAGTGAATAAATGTTATACGTGTTCTTCATATTACTTAATGAATAAATGACATGTGGTTCTTTCAAGTTATAGCTGCAATGTTTTAGATAAGAATAATATTCTAATCTATTAGATATTGAATTAGCTGCTGTCAATCATATATGATTCCTCTGTGCATATTTATCTTCTTAAGCTGCAATAATAATGTTACTGGTGGAGAGTTATATCTCTCGCTGGGGCAATTTACAATTGTCTTACCCCCGTGGGAACTACATTTTTAGGTGGACGCGGACAAGGAGACATGAATCCTTTAGTAGGAGAAGGACAACAACAACAACAGTAGGGACAGTAGTGAAGTCTCAGGTGGAGACTCTCACTGTTATGCCTTGTATAGATGTAGATAGAGTCCTATGTGCCGTCTCTGTACTCTTAGGTCCTCTAAGTAGTAGTTAGTGCTTTCGAGATTTTGGCTCAGTGCCTTGAGATTTTCATATTGCCTGTGTTTAGTTTAACAGGGCAGCTGGTACTTGTAATTCAAAGAAAGAGATGATACAAGTTATGTACTTTTGAAAAACAGAATGTAAATGTGTTACTTTTGTTCTATGTGAGAAAGTTTTTACTTGATGGATCTTTTAATGAAAAGGTTTTAATTTTTAGTGATTTTTGGTAATCCACTGCTTAGTGAATGCTTCCGCATTAGTAAATTATGTTTTTATGAGTTGTATGCCACAATTAAGTGGTATCAGAGCTCTAGGTTCGCTGAGTCTACAGAGACATAGGACTAAGGTTGTAGAGTCTGTTCTAAGTGTCTTCCAGTTTATCTGATAGTATCTTCTGCTCACATAGGAGAATATGAACTTGAAGATGTCTGGACAACATGAAGAACATGCTGCTGAGGGCAGCACTGCTACACCAGGAGGAGGTGCAAGAGACTAGAATAGGGAAGGGCCTGTACCTGAACAGCCCCAGATTGACCCAGCTGTGATAGAAAACCATCTCTCCATGCTCTATTTGAGAAATTCCTGACAGCCATGACACATATGGCAGACAGGATGCCACCACCTACACCTAGGGTACCAGCCCATCATGAGGGTTATGGAGCCGACAAGACTTTTGAGAGACTTCACAGGGTTGGAGCCATAGATTATGTTGGTACATCTGATCCAGTAGATGCTGATCTGTGGCTGACAGAGCTGGAAAAGGCTTTCAGGATCCTTGATATTCCTAAAGCTGAAAAGGTAAGACATGTTGTGTACCTCCTAAAAGGAAGTGCTGGTCATTGGTGGATGATAGAGGAAGATAAGAAACCAGGTGAAAAGATTGGATGGGAGGTTTTTCGACGAGAGTTCGTCAGTAGATATTTCCCTAAGACTTATCTAGATGAGAAGATATCTCAATTTGAGAGGATCAAACAAGGACAGATGAACATTAGCGAATATGAAACTAAACTCATGGAGTTGTTGCAGTTTTGTCCACAAATGACAGTTAGTGATGAGGAAAGAATTCAGCATTTTGAGAAGGGGTTGAACGCTGAACTAACCACTCCTGTGTCTGCTTTAGAGAACAGGGAGAGGTTTGCCACCTTTGTGGAGTCGGTAAGGAGGATAGAGAGGTTTGAAATCAAGAAACGACAAGCTAGTGGTAAGAAGGTGTACACCCAACCTCAAGAAAAAAGGTCTGAAAGTTTTAAGAAATCGAGATTTTCTACATCAGCAGCATCATCGAGATTCCATACTCAGACACAATGGATGTCAAGTAGGGGTAGGGATCGTAGTAATGTTCCAAATAGAGCCTCCGACATAGCATCAACATCGGTGACTGGATCTCGTAGACATTTTGCACCTAGGATCTATTACCAATGTAGACAACCGGGACATCTGGAAAAGGATTGTCCAGGCAGGAATATGAGGATGACTCAACCTTAGGAGCAGAGTCAGCAAGGCTCACAAAGGAGGCAATTTTCTAGTAATAATAGAGGACGTGGACATACGTCCCAGACAGGTCAGATAAAATAGTTTTGTTTTGATACTTCATATCATGATTCTATGTGTTAAAGATATGAAAAAAGTTGTTTTTGAATTACTTTGACTAGTCCTATAAGGACACAAGGGAAAGGAGAACTTATATCTTACTCAGTGTTCCTTAAAATGTTTTATAATCTCCCTTATCTGTGTGTTGAAAGATGAGATATAGAAATGATGCCTGAAGAAAATTCAAGAATGGAAAATCCTGTGTGTATAATGATATGAAAAGTGAGGAATATGATAGTAAATAAAGTGCATACTACCTAATCTCAATACTTGTATACCCTGGCCAAGTATATGACTATTGTAGATAAGGCAAGTATGAAACTCTTAGATTGTTATCTTTTTTATTACTCTAATCAAGTAGCCATTCTGAAGCAATCTAGAGAGTATAATGAAATTAAATAAGAAGAGCTAAGTGAAATTTTCCAAATAAACTACTTAGTGAATATACTCAGTGAATTTTTCCAAAACAAACTACTTAGTGAACATACTTAGTGAATATTCTCAGTGAACTTCTCAGTGAATACTTTCAAAACAACATACTTAGTGAACATACTCAGTGAACTTCCTCAGTGAATACTTTCAAAACAACATACTTAGTGAACATACTCAGTGAACTTCCTCAGTGAATACTTTCAAAACAACATACTTAGTGAACATACTCAGTGAACTTCCTCAGTGAATACTTTCAAAACAACATACTTAGTGAACATAATCAGTGAACTTCCTCAGTGAATACTTTCAAAACAACATACTTAGTGAACATACTCAGTGAACTTCCTCAGTGAATACTTTCAAACAACATACTCAGTGAACTTCCTTAGTGAATACTTTCAAACAATATACTTAGTGAACATACTCAGTGAATCTGCTCAGTGAATATTTTCAAAACAATATTCTCAGTAAATGTACTCAATGAACTTTCTTAGTAAATATTTTCCCAAAACAAATAAAGGATTGCTGAGTGAATTATCTGTGTTAGATATATGTATGTTTCTCTTTTGGTAAATATTCTTGGGTGATGATAGAAGAATGTTCTTTTATGCTTCTTCCTTTTAATAATATGGACATCATATGTTAAGGGTTTATGCTCTGCATAAACATAAACAGTGATAAGGTGGAGTTAATGAAAGGAACTTTGTGTGAATTACAGATCTATGGTATCTCCATAACATTAAGATGATATGTGGAGACTTGAGGGCATGATTAATGAATAATCTGTCCCTCCTTTTTCCTGGGATTTCGAGGATGAAATCCTTATAAGGGGTGGATAATTTGTAACATCCCTGACTTGGGTTATATTCTAAACCTAGATGTTTTGCCTAATAAGGTTTATTAGATGCTTGATATTATCTTGGGAAAAGTAATTAGGGCTCATGAGAAACTTATGTTTCAATTTTGGTCCTGTTTGAACAATGTTGAAGCAAGGTTTGCTTATTTTGGACTAAAGTGCAAATTACCCAAGTTGAGGGGTTAACTTGCAAATTGAACATGATAAAATGTTCCTATGATTTTGAGACATCATAAGAATGAATATGATGTAGTGGTATGGTTTTCACAAGCTTGGGCACCAAGATTAAGCTTGTAAAGCAATCCTTGTGTATTAGAACCTAGTTTTGGTGTAATGTGCAATTTACCCAAAACCTAGGGTTCAACATGCAAATTAACACTTAAATAATGTCCCTAATGTTTCTTGGCATCATGTAGAGCAAAGAAAATGAGAAGGGCGCCTCATTTGAATTAAGTTGGAGGAGAGAGAATCTTGATATTAAAATAATCAAGATTTAATCCTAATTGAAACCCTAATTTAATTTAAGGCAAAAATGAATGTATTAATTAAAGGGCATTCAACCAAAATTAAAATGGTTGGATTCATATGTGTGTGGATGATCTTAAAGCCTTGCAAAGGCACGAGCATATCCTAAGGAGGTGAAATCCCACTCACCATTATTATAAGAAAAAGAATTTCCACTCACATATGGATATTCTTATTATAAGGGTTAAGGTGCTTAATTTCTTTTCCCTTAATTCATGGATAATGGAAGGGAGCTCGGTGGGGATAGAGATTCCCTTGCATGCAAGACACCAAGGGGTAAGTGGTAACAACAATTTTGGAATTAAAAGACTTTTATAAAGAATTTTCTCTCTCATCAATTTTCTTATAAAAGTACCTTTTCCAAGCCAAAACAAAGGCTTTTTCGGATTTATTTCTTTCCCCTTGCTTGGAAAACGACCAAGGATCTGTGGAGGATCAGGAGGACGACCCCCAACCTGTTGGTAAGGTTCTTGACCTCCTTTCACCTTGAATCCGTGGTGAAAATCGAAAATCAATGCATGAATTCTTCATATCTTGATCCCCTCTTCAATTCTAACCAATTCTTTTCACTCAAAGCTTGAGGACGACCCTTGGAATAGTGAAACGAGTTGCATCCACAATTGTTGCCATGAGCTTGGAGCTTTGGAGCTCAATTGGAGGCGGGTTTTATAACTTGAACCCTTAATTTTATTATTGCAATCAATTCCTTATCAATTGGTGATCATTTCTTCATTTCTGAAATTAAGTTTGGTTGATTGATGCAATCTCCATGGAAATAGCAGTAGATTTCTTGAGTTTGGAGCTTGATGATGATGACATCTCCATAAGCACACACCTCCCCAAATATCTAGGGCAAACGGTTTCAATGTTGGGACCAAATAGTTTCACCAAATTGTTTGGTGGTTTGGGTTCCAAACCGTTTGTAATGGTTGACCGTTTGAACTAGTTGACCATTTGAAGATATATGTTGTGGTACTTGGATCTTGATCCAATGGTTCCAATTGGTTGACCTTGATGGTTTCAAATGTGATTGATTCCCTAATTGCAAACCCTAATCGGCTAAGTGCTGATTTAGATATTGATTGAGATGATGTTTTGGGTTGATTGACCCAAACAGTTTCAAAACCATTTGGGGATCACCCAAACGGTCTCAAGACCGTTTGGGGGTCACCCAAGACCGTTTGGAGGTCTAGGGTTTGTTGGTATGTATGCCCTGAGAGCCAATCATGGGATGATTGGTGGGATACATTAAGATTGATTTGATAAACATCAAAGGCAAGCTTCCAATTCTTTCTGGTTCAGTCATATGAGATAGTGATAGAACAGATTGAATGTCTAGAGAATGATAGTACTCAATGACATATGCTTTCAGGTTGAGGACCTGAACGATGAGATCATACGGATGCTAAGAGTTTGTACATTCTTATTATGTCCCTAGTCGGATGTCATTGTGGAAGGTAGATAGACAGCAATGACACACAAGACTAGATTGTGGTGTTGGTTGATGACAGAATCTCATTAGTCATGATATAGAGATATCAAACCAAACACATAGGTACTTGTTAGAGAACAAGGTACCGAACAGACCCACCGTGAGTTTGACACATGGAACCATGAGATGGTAGTCACAGTCAGTACTCACAGTGATGGTGGTGAGTGTGATTCTTAGACCTGAAATCACTACACTCAACACATGTCGTTGGGCACACTTTGACATCATCAAACGCAGTCCTGAAACATGGGTTGTTATAAAGGTGATGATTGGGTGGCTTTGACACATGGGGCTTTTGAGGGGTGAGTGATAGATATGGGATTTGTCCCTCCTGAGGGAGTTTGATATCCAAGGCCACTTGATGAGTAGGATTGAGATAGGCGTGCGCACGCATGTGTGAATCAGTATGTGATATTGATGTCATACATATCTCCTACAATCTACTCTAAGATCAAGAAAGTGAATGAACGTTGACAGGATGACAATTCCATGCCTTGAGTTCATTCGGGATATCAGTGACAAAGGAATTATACATTCGCTGTAACACCATTCACGGATTGTAGGATGAAAGTTGTTCTCCAACTTTCTACTTTCACTTGGGTAGCACTGATGTGTGACTAGGCACCGCTCTTTGTTTATGAAGTCATAAGTGTTATGGACTTTCACTGCCAACGTGAAATGGACCTGCAGGGTCACACACATAGGATTTAACCTGGAAGAGGAGTTTTGTCCACAAGCAACGTTTAGATTGATTACTAAAAGAGTTTAGTAGTTCAATTAAACACTCAATCAGTCGATAGCTCAATATCATATGGTTCAAGGTGTTGGACGCATTGATTGGAGTATCGGATTGATTGAAATCACAATTGACTGATTTTGCCCAACCTGTGCTCCCAACCGATCAGCTCATGTGATGAACCGGTCGGCTGAGGTTGCTGAACCGGTCGGCTGGAGTGTCCAGGCCGATCGGCTCATGCCCAGGATGAAATGACCGGTTCAAGGGTTGAACCGATCGTCTCAACTGGTGCAACCGACCAGTTGGGAAAGTCATGTCGGCAAGAATTTTCCTTTGGTTTCAAATTGCCCAATTCGATTGGGAATAACATTGGTGTTCGATACCAATTGGAAACGAAACAAGGAAAGTCTTTTTGAGCCGGATTAGGACTATGAACCAATCGGTTCAGGGCACCAACCGATCGGTTGGAGTGCTCCAAATGATCGGCTCAGGTCCAACCGATCGGCTCAATGGCCAAACCGATCGGTTCAGTTGTGAACCGATCATTTCAAGTTGCGAACCGGTTGCTTTTTGTGAAAAATTCTCGAACCCTTCTACTCCTGCTTTAGTCCCATATTGCCGGACACAGAGAACCCTGTCCCATGACCCGCCTATATATATAGGGGTATTGGGGGCTTCTCAAAGTACAACTCAATGCAAGCCGGTTGCTTTGCGAAGTTGTCGTTCTCTCTGGTTTTGGTAACCGTGAGAGATCCCGAGCAAGTGCTTCCCGCAAAAGGGAGGTGCAGCAAGGGAAGGACAACTGCAGTTGCAACTGGTAGCAGGAGAGTGTGTTGGCGACTAGTACATCAACAGGAGGGTGCGACTCCTTCCACTTCCTTGTGGGACAAGGAGTGCGGAGTTCCAGGTGGTCCGTGTGGACTACTACAGAGGCGGGAGGACACTGCCGCTTAGGAGGGCAACTGTCATCCGACAGTCCGGTAGGAGGAGGAGTCGTCTGTCCCGGTGCGACCAGGAGCTGCACAGACACCGTCCAAGACCGGAGTTGAAGACCGCGCATTGCACGAGGTATTGTCGCTGAGCAAGCCTCGGGACAAGGTATGATTCCACAAACCATCCTTTCCTATTATATAGACGTTGACGCGTTTCCTCGGTACGGGTTGGGGGAGAATTTTTTTTTATTTCCGCTGCCTTCTCTGTCTCCCCTAAAACCCTACAGTGGTATCAGAGCCACGTCAACTTCTCTATATTTTAGGAATATCGATATGATCGATTTTGGTTTGTCGCCTTTATTTATTGCATACGATGCGAATAATATTGGCTTTATGCATGTCCAATCCTAAATCCACAAATCCCAAATTACATATATGATATGTATTATTAATGCACTCGATACGCATCACCCTTAAACGAGTTTTGTGGTGGATGTGTGTAGCATGATTATGGCCTATAAACCCCTATCTGTGTGTGGTTGTTTGTGGTTGCTTGCATCTCGGTCTGCGCACCGATCTTCCCTCTCTTATTCCTGATGTAACTCGAAATAATTCGAGATTCTTTCCTACCTTTGCTCCCCTCGAATGTAACTCGGGGTTTCCCTTTTAAAGCAATGTAATTATTAGGATAGATTTTATTTCCTATTATGTCAAAGACCGACGGACATCAAGATGACAGCTGAAACAATCGGTTCAAGGCGTGAACCGATCGGTTGACGTTCAAGACGGTCGATTCAAGGAGTGAACCGATCGGTTGATGACTGGTTCGAGGAGAGAGATGAGCGGGTGGCGGACATGACGAGATGCACGACGACCAGGCGAACCGATCAGTTGGAGGAGCCAACCGATCAGTTGGTGGCACCCAGACGACCGGCTGGAGAGTACAGATCATTCATGTGATGAGTTGATCAACTTGGATGGCAAGATGACCGTGATTCCTAGATGACCGTGATTCCTCTTGGCTCGAGGAATCACATTAGGATGGCCATAATCATCGCTTTTTATTGTTTGTGCATGTTTTCTGTGGGATATAGCATGTATATGATACATACTATGTATTGTGGTGATTGGATATGTATATGTATATAAAAACCAAATCCCTCATTAAAATATTAAGTCTTATATGCCTTCCATTAGCGGCACACATGAAAAGCTCGATCGACCAAGCGTAGGTTACGCCAAAGCGTGGTGCGCCATCTATCTTGTGGAAGTGTGAAGGGTAGACATGTAGGTTCTGCCAAAGCAGGGTGCATGTTTACCGTGTCGGCTTTTGGGTTAGACTTAACTGGTGATTCTTAGAGCATCTAAGCCCAGAGGCAAGGAATGTTCATGGCAAGGTGTTGTGCATGTTCATTCAACAAGAGTTGCATATGATGCAATTGGCAAGAGTTGCCTACCTGAGAGATCTAAGTTGTGGGCGATCAGCCAAAACTGACTCATGACTTAGAGGATTTCAGGATCTTGCCCACTAGAAGGTTGTACGCTGCAATCTTCCAAATTGATGGTGAGGGCTATCAATTTGAACTAAAATAGTGGGAGCGATAATTAATTAAAGGCCTAATTTTATCGTCAACTTTTCAAATCAATCAAATAAGTCAAAAAGAGTTTTGGACTAAAATTGCACACATTTCCTTTTGTTAAAATAAATGGTTAATCAACAAATCACTTTATTTGCGATCGGTCTTTGAGACCAACAAATTAAATGGGAATAATTCCACGACTGGTTAGGATGATGATGAGAAGTGTTCTCAATCAAAGAGCGAAAGCTCTAAGTCCTAGTTATACCAGAACGAGATGAACTCGATCCCACCACATCAATGGCTGAAAGTATGCTTATGGAAGCATACTGAGGATGACATTGATGAGGAGTGCTTGATGTTGTGTTCTCTGAACTATGAGTTGTAGAGACAACATGAGACATATGATGTCTCCAAGATACTGTCCTAGTATGTCATGACAGAAGGAGATCCAGTAAGGTATTCACACACTCAATGTGATTGGGTATGTGGAAAACCTGATTAAGAAGGATTCCCTTTGAGCCAAGAGTTGGCTATTGGTATGATACTGCAAATGTTGTGAGAATCATACAATTCATGATAAGCTACAACATGAACAACTTTGACAAGCGTTGACAGAGTTGTTGGACATGTTGAGGATAGTAGAGGCAAAGATGAAGAAAGACAAACCACAGTCTTTGATATGATCAAAGAAAAGGTAATCTTAAGGGCAAGGACAAGGGCAAAGCTAAGAAGTGTTCTGATGCTAGCCAGAAATCCAAGCCGTCTTCAGCCTCAAGGCACATGGGGAAAGGGTGTATGAGGGATTGCCCTCTATATCTGGAAGAACAAAAGAAGATGAAGGAGGGGATGGAGATATCCACCTAAGGTATCATGAAATGAACCGCTTCTTTATCTGAGGTATATGATACCAAGATATGGATATGTCATATATGATATGCAATATCCACAAAGAAGTGATGGCCTTTGTGAAAGGACCAAGAAAGAAATACCCATCATTGGAGCAAGTGTTGCTGCCATAGATAGGAGTATCTTTCAGTTTATTTCATCCTAAAGGGCACGAAATAGAGTTGAGAACTTCTATTTCATATATTGCCAATAGATAGAAACACTTTATTTTTGCATATTGTATGACAATGATGGCAATTAATAAAGTTGATGTTTCAATCTTAAAGATATGATCTTTGTGGCAATGCCTTGTTTATCTTGTGATACATGGTATGCATAAGATAAAATGATACCTAAAGTTATTGATAACTCAAACAATCAAATTAGCATCAATCATGAGAAATTCATTTCTAGTTTCCATATGATGGATAAACCTAGACTCTTTTGGTTAGAGAACCATTAAGAGACATGAATATCTTGGACATGATTAATCAATCTTCACTAAAGGTAGTGGGAGAGTGATTATCCTATTAGGTATAATACATGTGATGTATTTACATACCAATTGGAACAAATGCTAATACTTCAAATGGTGTTTAGAGAAATACCAATATGAATATCTTGAAGTGTTCAAGATTTTCATAGATGAAGTGCAAATTTGGTAAAGTATTAATTCTTGATGAGATCAAAGAATGAAATACTTGGACCAAATGTTTGAGATCCTTATGAGTGATTATGATAGTGTATCATAGTGAACTCATGATTAAGGCATGGTGATGTCTAAATCAAGAAGGAATCATACTCTAAGGAGTTAGAGAATGATTATCGAATAACTGAATTCTTCTTAATAAAAGAATACCCCACAATAATAAAGGACATTAAGAATCACAAGGGTTGTGAATTCTTATATTCTTGACAGATACACCTCAATTATCTATGTGATGAGTTGTTCATATGATGAGTCAACTATCTAGATGAATATGAGGAATCAGATTTTGAGTTATGGTATAAGACCATTACATCCTAAATGATTTCCATGTGAACCATAAGGTATGACCTTGATGGTAGCACTCATTGGATGAAATCCATAAGTGCAAATGAGTCTTAAGTGTTAAGACACATGGATAACATTTTGAGAAGGATGATGCTTGTTGATTGCAACTTAATGACTAAGACATTTGGCATATGGATACTAAAACCGCATTCCTATGAGGAATAAAACCAGGATGTGTACGTGACACAGCCTATAAGGTTTATGAATCCACTAATGCAAATGAAGTCTATAAGTTACAATGGACTCATCAATGTGATTGATTGAGTACAAGCAACTCAAAATTGGATCTTTAATTTGATGATATAGTCAAAGGGTTTGACTGATATGTCAAAGATAAAGAAGGGATCTGTGATTTAGTGGGAGCGTATTCACATTCCACATATTGATGTGAAATGGAAATGTTCTAGAATGGAAATCCAAAAGTGGAAATTATCTTTAAGGAAGATAGAGATGTTTCCTATATGATAGGAATAGAGATCTATAGAGATAGTTCTCGACAAATCTCTTGACCTGGAAAAGAGAGAGCATACATTGGAAATCTGTACTGAAGGGTTCAGTATGCACAGATTCAGTGGGAGAAAACGTGTCCATGTTATATGGATATTAGTATCCCAAGGCCAAGTGTCCAATTCTTATGAAGAATGGGAACACTAAGAATAGATATGGATCTATCATGTATGTAATCATCCCATTGTCTTGCATGTATGACATGGCAAGAATAAAATGCATTCATCATTTTGTATGTATGACATGACAATATGATGTGCTCATCCTGATAACTCATATGTGGGACATGACGAGTAGATGTCTGTCTACTTCCAGTAAGGGTTACTGGAATACCATGAGAACTTGATAAGTACTTGTGAAGTACTAGTTCTATGGAGATAAGGAAGAGTTCGATGTAAAGAGTTACATTGATGCGAACTTCCGAAAGGACAAAAAATTAATCGCAAAATATACATAGGATGTATAAAAGTGAAAGTTTGTTGAGAATTGGAAGTGTTCCAATAAAACCATTTAAAAGGAAATGCCGAGTATCCGTGTGTTAATGAACATCAGTGGATACTATATGGATCTAGAAGTTCATGAGATGAACTTATAAATATTCCGGTCATTGATGACAAGTCTGGAATCCTTGATCATGCAATGTGGCTAAAGGTTAGCAAAGGAATACTAGATCGCATATTACGGAAACTCCATCTCATACGTGCGACGTACAACGAAGAGATGAGAGACATGCAATTTATACTGACTTTGGCAAGGTGTTGCCATTACTCACTATGTTGGCACTAGAGCACAATAACATGTGGGACATGTTTGAATATCACTATGAATATGATTCAAGAGTGATTGGCTCGCAGTGCAAGTGGGAGTCTGTTAGTATGTATGCCCTGAGAGCCAATCATGGGATGATTGGTGGGATACATTAAGATTGATTTGATAAACATCAAAGGCAAGCTTCCAATTCTTTCTGGTTCAGTCATATGAGATAGTGATAGAACAGATTGAATGTCTAGAGAATGATAGTACTCAATGACGTATGCTTTCAGGTTGAGGACCTGAACGATGAGATCATACAGATGCTAAGAGTTTGTACATTCTTGTTATGTCCCTAGTCGGATGTCATTGTGGAAGGTAGATAGACAGCAATGACACACAAGACTAGATTGTGGTGTTGGTTGATGACAGAATCTCATTAGTCATGATATAGAGATATCAAACCAAACACATAGGTACTTGTTAGAGAACAAGGTACCAGACAGACCCACCGTGAGTTTGACACATGGAACCATGAGATGGTAGTCACAGTCAGTACTCACAATGATGGTGGTGAGTGTGATTCTTAGACCTGAAATCACTACACTCAACACATGTCGTTGGGCACACTTTGACATCATCAAACGCAGTCCTGAAACATGGGTTGTTATAAAGGTGATGATTGGGTGGCTTTGACACATGGGGCTTTTGAGGGGTGAGTGATAGATATGGGATTTGTCCCTCCTGAGGGAGTTTGATATCCAAGGCCACTTGATGAGTAGGATTGAGATAGGCATGCGCACGCATGTGTGAATCAGTATGTGATATTGATGTCATACATATCTCCTTCAATCTACTCTGAGATCAAGAAAGTGAATGAACGTTGACAGGATGACAGTTCCATGCCTTGAGTTCATTCGGGATATCAGTGACAAAGGAATTATACATTCGCTATAACACCATTCACGGATTGTAGGATGAAAGTTGTTCTCCAACTTTCTACTTTCACTTGGGTAGCACTGATGTGTGACTAGGCACCGCTCTTTGCTTGTGAAGTCATAAGTGTTATGGACTTTCACTGCCAACGTGAAATGGACCTGCAGGGTCACACACATAGGATTTAACCTGGAAGAGGAGTTTTGTCCACAAGCAATGTTTAGATTGATTACTAAAGGAGTTTAGTAGTTCAATTAAACACTCAATCAGTCGATATCTCAATATCATATGGTTCAAGGTGTTGGACGCATTGATTGGAGTATCAGATTGATTGAAATCACAATTGACTGATTTTGCCCAACATGTGCTCCCAACCGATCAGCTCATGTGATGAACCGGTCGGCTGAGGTTGCTGAACCGGTCGGCTGGAGTGTCCAGGCCGATCGGCCCATGCCCAGGATGAAACGACCGGTTCAAGGGTTGAACCGATCGGCTCAACTAGTGCAACCGACCTGTTGGGAAAGTCATGTCGGTAAGAATTTTCCTTTGGTTTCAAATTGCCCAATTCGATTGGGAATAACATTGGTATTCGATACCAATTGGAAACGAAACAAGGAAAGTCTTTTTGAGCCGGATTAGGACTATGAACCGATCGGTTCAGGGCACCAACCGATCGGTTGGAGTGCTCCAAACGATCGGCTCAGGTCCAACCAATCGGCTCAATGGCCGAACCGATCGGTTCAGTTGTGAACCGATCATTTCAGGTTGCGAACCGGTTGCTTTTTGTGAAAAATTCTCGAACCCTTCTACTCCTGCTTTAGTCCCATATTGCCGGACACAGAGAACCCTGTCCCATGACCCGCCTATATATATAGGGGTATTGGGGGCTTCTCAAAGTACAACTCAATGCAAGCCGGTTGCTTTGCGAAGTTGTCGTTCTCTCCGGTTTTGGTAACCGTGAGAGATCCCGAGCAAGTGCTTCCCGCAAAAGGGAGGTGCAGCAAGGGAAGGACAATTGCAGTTGCAACTGGTAGCAGGAGAGTGTGTTGGCGACTAGTACGTCAACAGGAGGGTGCGACTCCTTCCACTTCCTTGTGGGACAAGGAGTGTGGAGTTCCAGGTGGTCCGTGTGGACTACTATAGAGGCGGGAGGACACTGCCGCTTAGGAGGACAACTGTCATCCGACAGTCCGATAGGAGGAGTAGTCGTCAGTCTCGGTGTGACCAGAAGCTGCACAAACACCGTCCAAGACCGGAGTTGAAGACCGCGCATTGCGCGAGGTATTGTCGCCGAGCAAGCCTCGGGACAAGGTATGATTCCACAAACCATCCTTTCCTATTATATAGACGTTGACGCGTTTCCTCGGTATGGGTTGGTGGAGAAATTTGTTTTTGTTTCTGCTGCCTTCTCTGTCTCCCCTAAAACCCTACAGGGTTAAGTATGGCTAAGTGTTTGAAGGTCCAAAGGTACCAAATTGAATTGCAACTAAGTGCTGATTTAATAATCAATCCAATGGTCCAAAACCCTAATTGAATGTTATGGATTTTGATGATGGAATGGGAAAACGGTCTCAAGACCATTTGGAGATCAACCAAATGGTCTCAAGACCGTTTGGTGCTCATCCAAGACCGTTTGAGGTCAGGTCATATCATGTGATGATGATAGTTTATTGATTTCAATTGATTTGGTTCCACAATGTCAACCATTGATGGATCCACAATTTTAAACCCTAAGTGATGGTTTCTTGATTATCAAACCTAGTTCAATTGGGTTCAAAACCCTAAATTGAAGGTCTAATTGAATAGTGATTCAGTGGTCCAATTGATAAATTCTTTATTGGTTCAATTTATAATTGGTTCATGGATTGAAACATTGAGTCGATTGGGTGTTGAAGTGCCTTTTTGGTCCATGCAGTTTTGAGAAGGTTTGGACCAAACGGTATCAAGACCGTTTGGGTCCAAACGGTCTCAAGACCGTTTGATTCCAAACAGTCTCAAGACCGTTCGGGACCAAACAGTCTCAAGACCGTTTGGGACCAAACGATCTCAAACCGTTTGGAGACCCAAAGTGCAAACAGTTTTCAATACCTACCTTGTCCAATTGGTTTCAAGTATAACTTGTTCAAATGGTTTTCAACCAATTGATTTATGAGAACTAAGATCATTGATGGTCTAAGTAATTAATATTGTGACGATCAACATGGTTAGTCTATTGAGTATCTCATGTAATTGAAGGTCCAATATGGTGAACCCATTTGGCTATTTAATGCAATTGAAGATTTCAATGGTTAACTCAATTGATCACTTTGTGGAATTGAAAGTTTAATTGGTCAATTATTTTGAATTCCTTATATAATTGATGGTTTAATTTATTAGACCATTTGGACATCTAATATGATCAAAGGTCAATTAGATATGTGATTATTAATGATGTAGACCCTTGATGATTATAAAGGTTAACCCTAGCTTTGTGTACTCAAGTAAAGAGTTGACCTAGATTAATCTTGGAATAGTTAACATCCTAGTGAGGATGAGAGGGAGAGTGAATGGGAGAGATGATTGCTTACTTAATAAGCCCTAATCATCTCATTGTGAATAAATGTGTAATTAGGGTTTGATTCATAATATGAGATCATGAAATCTTCATTGAAAAGATTGATGTACCTTGATCCTAAATTAGAGCAACGTTATGTGAAACCTTAATTTAATGGCAAAGCTTAGTGAAACCATAATCTAGGGTGATGATGTAAGCCTAACTTAGTGTCACAATGCAAGAAACCTTAATTTAATGGGAATTGTATATCCTAACCCTAATCTGGGTATGAGGAAAGAAAAACCCCACTTGGATGTGAATGATAAACCCTAATTCCCTAAAATGGGATAAAGTTATATGAAACCCTAATATAGGATAGTGCCGTTAATATTACTGTGAAGCCTTAACACTGGGTGATATGTTGTGAAATCTTAATTTCACATAATACTAGGTGAAACCCTGATATAGAAGGATGTTATGTGAAACCCTAGTAAAGAGTGATCCTAGGTGAAATCTATATATGTTTATGAGATGCTAAGTGAACCTCAATTATTATGATGGAAATTTTATTCCTATTAATGGAGTAATGCTTAATGTATTGACAAATAAAATACCTAAAGGGGCTGATTATGGATATCCTTACATTAATAGTCCCTGACTCAAGGGTGAGTCCTTATCTTTGGCAATGGTTGTGTTTTCTAAAATAGATGAATCATGACCAATACATAGCATAATGAATGCGATGATCTAGTGCATAAGTATTAGGATGAGTGATATCCTAATACAAGCTAAGTGAATAACTCAGGTATGACGAAGGTGTTGAGGGAAGTGATACATCAAGGTATGATATATATCACATCCAACACCCTAATTCTGATATACCATGATGTGTTCTAAGTTCATTATAATTGAAATGGATGACACATGAAATGTGTCATGTCAATTGTTACATTAAGATATAATACACCTTGATGGTTGTAGGCTAACATGCCTTATGAAAAGGTTAATCCAAATTAATATACTATGATTCAATCATAGACTGATAAAGATGAGAAAGAAACTCATACTTTGTGTTGATAATACATTCAATGATGAATGATGAGGATATATAAGTATGTTTGAATACTTATGATATCTATTTTTGGTTTCTAGCTTTGATAAGCAATGGAATAGGGCTGATCATTAATGATATGATCTTAAGAACCCAAGTGTTTATTGCTTATTTATGGGAAAACCCTAATGAAGGGTACTGATGTGAAAGAGAAATCATGAACCCTAAAAAGGGATGATACTACTTAGTGTTGTATGATACTGATATGAAAGCATTATAATAGTTACCATGAATACTAATCATGCAGGGATGATGAGATGGGAAGCATAGCCAGGTATGGGCTATGATGCTTGTTTATTGAGAATGTTTTATAGGATTTATAAGCCTTCATATGCTTTGTGTAGTAAGAATCAATGAGCTTTGTGTACTATGTAAAATACATTGTATAGCATGAATTATGATGTCTTTGGTCAGATGATCTGAAGGTAAAAAAATATCTAACAAGTGGTAATAAGTATCCTATGGTGAGTTATGGGTCCAAAATACCCAGATGTTATAATCATGATGATGAGCTTGTTAAGAAGAGGAAATGCACTTGGTGAGTTGAGAGATTAAGATCCCAACACTTTGTGAAAAGAGTATGGCTACATGCCATGACTCCATAATGACAATGCCAGGTAGTAGAAATATGATCTAAGCCTGAAGATAGTTAATGCTGTGGTATTGATGTTGTAGTGAATAAATGTTATACATGTTCTTCATATTCCTTAATGAATAAATGACATGTGGTTCTTTCAAGTTATAGATGTAATGTTTTAGATAAGAATAATATTCTAATCTATTTGATATTGAATTAGCTGATGTCAATCAAATATGATTCCTCTGTGCATATTTATCTTCTTAAGCTGCAATAATAATGTTACTGGCGGTGAGTTATATCTCTCGCTGGGGCAATTTACAATTGTCTCACCCCCGTGGGAACTACATTTTTAGGTGGACGCGGACGAGGAGTCATGAATCCTTCAGTAGGAGAAGGATAACAACAATAGCAGCAGGGACAGTAGTGAAGTCTCAAGTGGAGACTCTCACTGTTATGCCTTGTATATATGTAGATAGTGTCCTATGTGTCGTCTCTGTACTCTCAGGTCCTCGAAGTAGTAGTTAGTGCTTTTGAGATTTTGGCTCAGTGCCTCGAGGTTTTCATATTGCCTGTGTTTAGTTTAACAGGGCAGCTGATACTTGTACTTCACAGAAAGAGATGATACAAATTATGTACTTTTTAAAAATAGAATGTAAATGTGTTACTTTTGTTCTATGTGAGAAAGTTTTTGCTTCATGGATCTTTTGATGAAAAGGTTTTAATTTTTAGTGATTTTTGGTAATCCGCTGCTTAGTGAACGCTTCTGCATTAGTAAATTATGTTTTTATGAGTTTTATGCCACAGTAAGTCTGTGGATACCCAGCTAAACCACCCCAAAAATCTGCACCCCATTCGGGGTTTCTTGCTGCCTGGGCGTGGTGATATTGATACAAGTGGTTGATCTGATAGTGCATCTATTGCTAATCATACCACATGTGCTGTTGGGAAAGCTGCATGTCACCTTGAGTCTTCTGAATACTCTCAAGGTGTGCCTGGATGGTTGCCATGGCATAGGCGTTCCCTGAGGGTGGCTGCAGCTGGGATGTCCCCTCATCCCTCCTTGTTCTTTGAGGCTGCCTTTGTTCTGCATCTTCTTGCTCCTGCCCTTGCACATTAGATTCGGCAACGTCTTCATGTACGACAGCGGCTCCCCTTGTATACGTATCTCTCGGGTGTTCTTCCTTCCATTTTAAAAGTTTTTCCTTCAATCTAAAAAGAACCCCCATCACGGATAGGAGTGGCACGACATGGTATGGCAGCTCCAACTCAAAGTCCGGCACACTAGTAGTAAGATAGATCATCTTCTTTTCCTTCATATTTATAGTGTGTGAGCGCACCAAGTAGTTGAGGTCAACAAACTCTGCCTCAAGTGTGTCTTGTAACCCCGAGAGATCGTATCCCAGTGCTAGTGCAATCGAAGTCACAAACCCACCCATGACAAATGGCTTTGAGCTCTTATAGGGTATGTACTTCATATGATCACTCAACAAAACTCCAAGGTCTATGTGTGTTTTTTGAGGTTCATCAACAACAAGACAAACATATCCTTTTGGGATATGGAGCCTTGATTATCATATCTCCCCACAATTGTATTTTCCAAGACCTTTTGCACATAGCGTACCATCGGGTTGCTTATAGTAGGCATTTTTGATTTACCTGCATCAAACACCTTGCTGCTTGTTATCATCTTCCAAAAATAAGCATAGTTGATATCTTCTTCCCTTTCTAACAAGCCGTCATCCAGCTTGACGATCTCTTCAGGACTTGCAGCAAAGATAGCATTCAGCTCTGTGGAAGTGAGGGTGTGCATGTTTCCCATCATGGAAAATTTGAGTGCATCACAACCCCTCACTTTAGTCCTCTCGAGAGTGGCAAAGAACTCCTGGGTCAAAGCTATATAGGTTGCCTGGGGTGTGAAAAGGATGTTCCACAACCATATTGCCTTCAAGTTTTCTTCTACTGCTGCCTTGATCCCTAGATCTTCAATTACCTTCTCAGACCCATATTTGGTGGCGACGACTGGTCTTGTCATGCATTCGGGATATCTGAGCTCAATCTTCTTCTGCCTGTGTCCTCTACCATAGGACACTCCTATCAGTGCTTTGCCCAAGGATTTTTCTCTATCTGCCTCCAACTGTGCTAGAACATCATCTCCTTCATGCTCAAGCTCTACCTCATCCTCCTCGTTGTCACCATTGTCTTCCTCCATCATGTAGGACTGAGACCCCGAACTAGTATCCAAGTTATACCAGTGGGCCGATTGCTCCTCATCTTGTTGTAGTTGCCGCGAGGGTTGCGGCTGCACACCATGCCTCGCCGTCACCTGAGACGTCGAGTGGCAGGCTGGTGTAGGCTTCGGCGGGAGCCTGGATGAGGACGGTGCCACTTTGGATCTCTGGCTTCTTTTTGCGGTCGCCGACTCGATCTCATCAATACGGTGGTCCAAATCGACCCCCATTGATTCCTCGACTTCATCATCTTCACCCTCATAGGTGGTGTCGGTGATGTGGTGGCTATCAGATGAGTGGGAGTGTGATCCGCTCACCGATTGCGAATGACAGAGGGAATGGTGGGCGTAGGTGGTAGGTGAAGGTGTGTGGGATGGCATGGATACATCGGAGGAGGCATTTTTGGAACACCTCCTCCCTCCGGTGAGGATGTTGGTTCCCTTGGTTATGGCCTTTCCAAACTTTTTCATGGTGGAGGTGAGGTGATTTTCGGATTTTATGTGGAGAGTGGTATGGATGTGGTTTTGTGGGTGGAATGGAAGGATAGTGATGTATGGATGGTGGAAATGTGATTGGTTATTGATTTGGGAAAAAAAGAGGGGTTTATGTGGAGGTGGATGTTGGGCGGATGTGGAGAGGGATGTGGAGATGGAGAGTTATTGGGGAAGAATAGGCAGTGGAAATGGTAGAGGGATGGATGGGGATCGATTTGGGATTGATTGGAGGATGAAGGGAGGTGTTTTTGGGGGCTGGAGGTGGAGATTGGAGGACCACGAGGTCGTCTTCCACTGCCACGATCGTTTTCTGGAGGTGGGAGATGATAGAATGAGGAGGGGGTCAAGTTTAGACATTTAAAAGATATATTTTTTTGTTGAACCAGGCTCGACCACAGTCATGGCAGGTGGCCACAGTCATGACCAGGGTTGGGTAGCACGGCCGTGGCGGGTGCCACGGTCGTGTTGTCGATGAAGAACACCCTAGTTTGACCTCACCACGGTCGTGGCATGGTGCCACAGTCGTGGTCGTATCTCTTCAACACGGTCATGGATAGAGCCCACGGTCGTGGCGATTCTTGCAAACAACCTGTAACTTCGACCAATTCGATGCATTAATTCCCACGGTCATGGCTGGTTTCCATGGTCATGGCCTGATTTCTTCAACACGGCTGTGGTGAGGACCACGGTCGGGGGCTATCTCCTTCAACACGGTCGTGGTTTCATACCACGGTCGTGGCGATTCTTGCAAACAACCTATAACTTCGGCCAATTAGATGCATTAATTCCCACGGTCGTGGCCATGTGCCACGATCGTGTTTGGCCACATGAGCCACGGCCGTGGTTGAGCTCCACGACCATGGTGTTGTTGTCTCCTCAGTTTTCTAACTTTGAAACTTGAACTTCAACTTCATTTGTTATTTGGCCACAAATCTGACTAAACGACCATGATTGACTTCTATACTCTCTCTCTTTCTTGTCTATCACCTGCACAACATCAAAACTCAAAAGAAAACTATAAAGCACAAGTGTGCGTGTGTGTTTTTGTGTAAAATAAAGAAAAAGTATCAAAAGGAGGGTTTGAGAATCTCAAACCACGTGGGTTGCCTCCCACTAGCGCTAAATTTTACACCTTCAGCCAGGCTTATTGATTGTAGATCTCTGTCACTTCTTTGAAACCTTCAATAGATCCTTGTAGTAAATTCCTTTCTCATCCTCATCCAAGCAGTCTTCTTCATCGGATTCTTCCTCTACAAGCATAACAATATCAAAATCTTGATTGGCCTTGTCTGGGCCGACTTCAACAACAGATTTCAACCTTTGCCCATTGACGGCAAATTCCTTTGCACCTTCTTTCTCACAAATGACCACGTCCCCTGATGGGTATACTTTCTTGACAAGATAGGGTCCTTCCAATCTAGATCGGAGTTTTCCGGGAAAGAACTTCATTCTCGAGTTATATAGCCATACCCATTTTCTGGGCTCAAAGTCCTTCTTCCTAATCATCTTGTCATGGAGTAACTTTGTTCTCTCCTTGTAACTCTTTGACAACTCATACGTCTTGTGGCGCATTTCCTCTAGCTCATTGAGTTGGAATTTCCTTTTCATTGCTGCATTTTCACCATCAAAGTTCATATTCTTCAAGGCCCACAACGCCTTATGTTGCATCTCTACCGGTAGGTGGCAACTTTTCCCGTAGACTAACTTGAATGGTGTGGTGCCAATCAGGGCTTTGAACGCCACCCGGTATGCCCATAAAGCCTCATTTAGACGGATAGACTAATCCTTGCGGTCCGGTCTTACTATTTTCTCTAAAATGAGCTTTATTTCCCGATTGGCCAACTCAACCTGGCCACTTGTTTGAGGATGATACAGAGTGGCTACTCTATGGTTCACTCGATGTTTCTTGAGAAATCCCTCAAAGGTGCGGTGGATGAAGTGACTTCCCCCGTCACTTATCATGGCTCTTGGAAGTCCGAAACGACTGAAGATGTTTGATTTCACAAAATCGCAAACCACCTTGTAGTCATTCGTCTGAGTCGGAATAGCTTCTATCCATTTAGACACATAGTCAACGACAACTAAGATGTAGATATACCCAAATGAAGGAGGGAAAGGACCCATGAAATCAATTTCCCATACATCAAATACCTCCACTACAAGAATGGGTGATAGAGGCATCATGTCTCTTTTAGAGATATTTCCCACCTTTTGGCATTTCAAGCAGCTCTTGCAGAATCCGTGTGAATCCTTGAACAATGAGGGCCAGTAAAAACCACATTGCAATACCTTGGTAGCTGTGTACTTTCCTCCAAAGTGTCCTCCACATATCCCGGAATGGCACATGGAGAGGATGTCTTGTTGTTCCACTTCCGGTACGAATCTTCTTACAAGCTGATCGGGGAAATACTTGAAAAGGTGAGGGTCATCCCATGCATAATTCTTTGCCATGGAAAACAACCTTTTTCTCTCCTCCCTTGTCCACGTGCTAGGTATCCTCCCACTAGCCAAGAAATTGGCTATGTGTTGGTACCATGGCCCTTGAGAAGATGAGAGGAGGAAGAGTTGTTCATGCAGCATGGTTTCTTTGATTAACCTTGTCTTGTCAAAAGGGTGATCAATCCGGGAGAGATGATCGGCTGCACCATTTTCTAATCCCTTCTTATCCACTATCTCTATATCAAACTCTTGTAGCAACAGAATCCATCTTATCAACCTCGGCTTTGAATCCTTCTTAGACATGAGATACTTTAACGCAACATGATCCGTGTAAATCACAACTCTGTTTTGCAGAAGATAGGAGCGGAATTTGTCTAGAGCAAAGATGACGGAGAGCAACTCTTTTTCAGTAGTGGTGTAGTTTTTTTGTGCTTCATCAAGAGTCTTGCTCGCATAGTAGATGGCATGAGGAATTTGACCAATCCTTTGTCCCAGCACAACCCCCAATGCCATATCAGATGCATCAGTCATGATCTCAAATGGCAAAGAGAAGTCAGGGGGCTGCATGATCGGAGCAGAAATTAGCTTCTCCTTCAAGTGATTAAAGGCTTCAATGCATTTGTCATCACAGTGAAACTCGACATCTTTTTCAAGCAGGTGGCACAACGGTCTTGAAATTTTGTTGAAGTTTTTAATAAAACGGCGGTAGAAACCAGCATGTCCCAAGAAAGATCGGACATGTCTTATGGTAGAAGGAATGGAGAGGGTAGAGATGAGGCCCACTTTGGCCTTGTCAACTTCAATCCCGTCTTTAGAGACTCGGTGGCCTAGAACGATGCCTTCGGGCACCATGAAGTGGCTTTTCTCCCAAGATAGAACTAGTCGAACTTTCACGCATCTCTCGAGGATGGCAGCCAAGTGTAACAAGCATTCATCAAAAGTCTTTCCGAAAACTGAGAAATCATCCATGAACACTTCCAAGGATGAATCAAGCATATCTGTGAAGATTGATGTAACACGCCTCTAAAATGTGGACGGCGCATTACACAACCTGAATGGCATTCTCCGATAAGCAAATGTGCCACTCGAGCAGGTGAATGTTGTCTTCTCTTGATCGATGGGGTGTACGACGATTTGAAAGTATCCAGAATACCCATCAAGGAAACAATAGAAACTCTTCCCAACCAGTCTCTCTAGAATTTGATCAAGGAATGGGAGGGGATAGTTGTCTTTCTTCGTCTTCTCATTGAGTTTTCAATAGTCCACAGACATCCTCCACTTAGATTTTTCTCTCACTGGCATTAGTTCCCCATTGACATTTTCAACAACTGTGATTCCACCCTTCTTGGGTACAACTTGGATGGGGCTCACCCAAGTGCTGTCAGAAATAGGGTAGATAATTCTAGCATCAAGCAATTTAAATACGTCTTGAGTCACCACTTCTTTCAATTTAAGATTTAGTCACCTTTGCATTTGGCGGGTTGGCCTCGCGTCTTCTTCAAGATAGATTCAATGCACACAGATGGAGGGATCAATACCCCTCAAATCATCAATGGTCTATCCGATAGCTTGGATGTTCTTCTTCAGAACCTTCATCAAAGCCTCCTCTTGTTCGGGTGAAAGTATGGATGAAATAATCAATGGGAGGGTGTCATTCGCCCCTATAAAAGCATACTTCAAACCTTCAGGAAGTGATTTCATGTCACGACCATCTCGCGAAAACATGATTAACTAATGCGGAAGCGTTCATCAAGCAGCAGATTAGCGAAAATCACTAAAAATTAAAACTTTTTGCAAAGAGATCCACACATAGGAAATCGTTTCCAACAAATGCCATTGTATATCATATACATTCTGTTTCAAACATACATATCCTGTACCATCTCTTTCCAGAGACTACATCATCAGCTGCCTTATAAACATATATGCAGACAGCATACAAATCTTGAGGCATCAAGCCAAAACCTCAGACTGATATATCAAAAACACTGACTAAAAACTCCGAGGACCTGAGAGTACAGAGACGACACATAGGACTACTATATATATGACTAGACAGACAATATCTCCACCTGAGATCTAATTGCTGTCCCTACTGTTGCTATTATTGCTGCTCTTTCCCTGTTCTAGGATTTCTGCTCTACCTTTCATGCATACCTAAAAATGTTTCCCATGGGGGTGAGACAATTGTAAATTGCCCCAGTGAGAGATATAACTCTCTGCCAGAAACATTGTTATAGCATATTATGAAATTAAACTGAGCAGGGGTTACTTTTACATTATTAGGCAGAATTATTCTTCATAGAACAGAATAAGAAAATCTCCATTTTCAATAAGAGCATTTCATTTACCCATGGTAGACTCATAGTTCATCCATCTACTTGTAATGAATACAACATATATGAATAATCATCAATGAACTATAGATATATAATAGAAATGTAACATCAGCCAAGTTCTCTATCATAACTTATTAGCACAAATGCTACAAAGAAACATGATACTTGTTACCCAAGCATCACACATGGCTCACAAGGCCATTCATATCTTGTCACCTCTCACTAGGAAACAACTTATTCACATGGCTCACATGGCCATTCACATCTTGTCACCTCTCACTAGGAAACAACTTATTCACATGGTTCATAAGGCCATTCACATCTTGTCACCTCTCACTAGGCACATGGTTCATAAGGCCATTCACATCTTGTCACCTCTCACTAGGCAACAACTTATTCACATGGTTCATAAGGCCATTCACATCTTGTCACCTCTCACTAGGCAACAACTTATTCACATGGTTTATAAAATCCGTACACATTATTACTTTTATTAAGCAACAACAACATCAACACACAAAAATCCAATCAACATTTATTATATAAATGTCACAGCCCAAACTTGGCTATATTCATCATCTCATCATACCTGCATGGTTATTAGGCATGATAACAGTCATACAAGATATTCATCACATCATGTGATACAATAGTAACACCATCATTCCTTAACCAGGAATTAGGGTTCACTATCAAATAGGGATTATCATTCCCTTTTCCCCAAATTAGGGTTAGGGTTCCCCATTTCTCATTAATCCAGACCCTCTTGAGTTAACCAACTTTATCTTGTATTAAGGTATTTCCCCTCTTAATACATTCCATGACAGAATACTCACCCTTAGCATATAATGCATAGGCAACACATTAGAATTGTCCAGCTATCTCACATGATATGGACTTATCTTAGTTTAAGGCATAACTTTATTATAAAGTTGCCTATCAACAATCACAATGATACACCCTCAACTAGGGTTTCACAATGATACACCCTCAACCAGGGTTCACAATGATACACCCTCCACTAGGGTTTCATAATGATACACCCTCAACCAGGGTTTATAAGGATACACCCTCAACTAGGGTTTCACAAGGATACACCCTCAACTAGGGTTTCACAAGGATACACCCTCAACCAGGGTTCATAAGAATACACTCTCAACTAGGGTTTCACAAGGATACACCCTCAACCAGGGTTCATAAGGATACACCCTCAACTAGGGTTTACTAATAATGTATTGGATCCATGCATTTGTTATGCATTATTGATTAGTACCATTAAGGGTATCTCTCACCTAATTACATTAGGTTTCCAAAAAGGTTTGATCAATTGGACCTTCAATGACATGAGGTATCCAATTGAATTGGGGTTTTCAATGTTGATTCCTTCAATCATTGAATTCATGGAACCAATCATCAATTGTACCTATACTCATACTTCAATTGAGTTTAATAGGTCAACCTTAAACTGATTTGACCCTCAATTGATCATCAATTAGGGTTTGATTCAATTGAATTAGGGTTTGGAATCGAAGATCCAACAACACTCATCAATGCAAGATTGGTTACTTTGAAACTATTGAACCATTATCCAAATTGGGTATGACCTGACCCCAAACGGTCTTGAGGTCGTTTGTATGACCTCCAAACGGTCTTGAGACCGTTTGCCCATCATATCACTCAAATCCAAGCCATCCAATTAAGGTTTGGATCATTGGATTGATCGCCAAATCAGCATTGCATTGTATATCAACTTGGTAACTTTAGACCTTTAAACACCTAACCATACTCAACCCTAGACCTCCAAACGGTCTTGGGTGACCACCAAACGGACTTGAGACCGTTTGTATGAGCTCCAAATGGTCTTCATACCGTTTGGCCCATCCATCCTTTGGATTCTAGTGAAAAATCATCAAGGATTGGTCTATCGAGTTGGTCAACAATTCAGCACTTAATTGCAATATGATTGGTACCTTTGGACCTTCAATTGATCAACTATACTTGACCCCAGACCTCCAAACGGTCTTGGGGTGACCCCCAAACGGTCTTGAGACCGTTTGGGTGATCCCCAAACGGTCTTGAGACCGTTTGGGCTAATCAACCCAAAATCTCAAATTAACTCATTGGAATTTCAGCACTAATTCCAATTAGGGTTTGCCTAATTGAATAGCCTTCAACTCATGATTCCTTGGGAGTTAATCCCTCAAATTTGGTGATTCATTATACCACATAATTAGGAACATTAATACCAAACGGTCAACACTTGGTCAATGCACTCAAACGGTCTTGAGACCGTTTGCCCAAAAAGTTCAATTAAAACAGATTGATAATCAGCACTTAATCCAATTAGGTTTCCCTAATTGAGTAGCCTTCAACTCACGATTCCTTGGGATTTAATCCCTCAAATTTGTAGGTTCATCAACCAACGTAATTATGAACAGGAATCCCAAACGGTCAACGCTTGGTCAACTCACTCAAACGGTTTTGAAACCGTTTGCCCAAACAGGTCAAGTTAATCAGGTTGAAAATCAGCATTTAATTCAATTCAATTTGCCTAATTGATTGGCCTTCAACCTACGATTCCTTTGGATTTAACCCCTCAAATTTGGTGGGTCATTAGACTACATAGTTAGGAACAAAATAACCAAACGGTCAACGCTTGGTCAACCGTCTCAAATGGTTTTGAAACCGTTTTCTCCCAAATGGTTTCAAACCGTTTTCCCTTAAACGGTTTGCTGAAACCGCATAGCCAATCAAATTAAAATGATTTGGAGTAGCTATCAAAACCGTTTGGCTTGGTACTTTTCTATGGATAAGCATCTAGGATGATTTCATCATCCCCTTCCTTCGAATCAACCAATAACAGCAACCGTTCTTGATGGAAATTGCAGCAAGAAACAAGAGTGCATCAAATTGAAGAAATCAATCAACAAAGCATAGAGAATTGATGCAATAGCAATGTTTAAGGGTTTACGTTATAAAACCCACCTACAATTGAGCTCCAAAGCTCCAAGCTCACGCCATTAATGGTGGATGAATCTCTTGCAACTCCCCCTAGGCTCGTCCTCAAGCTTTTGGATGAAAAAGTTGGCTAGGGTTGAAGAGGAGATCAAAATAAGAAGGAATCCATAATTTATTTTCGATTTCCACCATGAAATCAAGGAGAACGAAGGTCAAGGGCTTACCAACAGGTTGGGGCTCGTCCTCCTGTTGCTCCTAAGTCCCCTTGAGCTCACCCAAAGAAAAGGAAGAAGAAAGGGCCGAAAAAGCCTTTCAATTGATTTGGAAAAAGGCACTTTTATAAGGAAATTGATGAGAGAGAAAATGCATTATTAAAATGCATTTTATTCCAAAAACTTGGCCGCCTCTCCCCCCTCAACTCCATAGATACGAGGCACCTTACTTTGCCTTTAATTCTCCTTCATTATCCTCAATTTAAAGAAAAACAAATTAAGCACCTTAATCATATTATATTAATATCCATAATTTGAGTGGATATTACTTTTCTTTATAATAAGGTGAGTGGAATTTCACCTACTTAGGATATTTTCATTCCTTATCTTGGAAAAAGAACGTCCATCCTTATTCAGAATCAACCAATAACATTTTGGTTGAAGGTCCTTTAATTAATACATTCATTTTTTTGCCCTAAATTGAATTAGGGTTTCACTTATGATTAAATCTTGATTATTTTAATATCAAGATTCTCTCTCCTCCAACTTAATTCAAATGAGATGCCCCTCTCATTTTATTTGCTCTACATGATGTCAAGAAACATTAAGGACCTTATTGAAGTGGTAATTTGCATATTGAACCCTAGATTTTGGGTAAATTGCACTTTTCACCAAAACTAGGTTTTAATGCACAACATTGCTTTACAAGCTTAATCTTGGTGCCCAAGCTTGTGAAAACCATACCACTATATCATAATAATTATTATGGTGTCTCAACATCAGAGGAACATCTTATCTTGCAACATTTGCAAGTTGACCCCTCAACTTGGGTAATTTGCACTTTAGTCCAAAATAAGCAATCATTGCTTCAACATTGTTCAAACATGACCAAAATTGAAACATAAGTTTCTTATGAGGCCTAATTACTTTTCCCAAGATAAGATTAAGAATCTACTCAACCTTATTAGACAAAACATCTAGGGTTAATTCATAACCCAGGTCAGGGATGTTACAAATTATAAACCCCTAACAAGGATTTCGTCCTCGAAATCCCAGGAAAAGGAGGAACAGATTGTTCATTAATCATGCCCTCAAGTCTCCACATATTTCTTAATATTATGGAGATACCATGGATCTGTAATTCATACAAAGTTTCTTTCATTAATTCAACCTTATCACTATTTATGTTTATGCAAAGCATAAACCCCTAACATATGATGTCCATGTCATTGAAAGGAAGAAGCATAAAAGAACATACTTCTATCATCACTCAAGAATATCTACCAAAAGAGAAACATACATATCTAACACAGATAATTCATTCAGCAATCCTTTATTTGTTTTGGGAAAAAATATTCACCAAGAAAATTCACTGAGTAGGTTCACTGAGTATATTCACTAAGTATGTTGTTTGAAAGTATTCACTGAGGAAGTTCACTGAGTATGTTCACTAAGTATGTTTTTGAAAATATTCACTGAGGAAGTTCACTGAGTATGTTCACTAAGTATGTTTTTGAAAATATTCACTGAGGAAGTTCACTGAGTATGTTCACTAAGTATGTTTTTTTGAAAATATTCACTGAGGAAGTTCACTGAGTATGTTCACTAAGTATGTTTTTTTGAAAATATTCACTGAGGAAGTTCACAGAGTATGTTCACTAAGTATGTTTTTGAAAATATTCACTGAGGAAGTTCACTGAGTATGTTCACTAAGTATGTTTTTGAAAATATTCACTGAAGAAGTTCACTAAGTATGTTCACTAAGTATGTTTTTGAAAATATTCACTGAGGAAGTTCACTGAGTATGTTCACTAAGTATGTTTTTGAAAATATTCACTGAGGAAGTTCACTAAGTATGTTTTTGAAAATATTCACCGAGGAAGTTCACTGAGTATGTTGAGAATATTTCACTTAGCTCTTCCTATTTAATTTCATTATACTTCTATAGATTGTTTTAAAATGACTACTTGATCAGAGTAATCAGAAAGATAACAATCTAAGAGTTCCATACTTGCCTTATCTTCAATATACATATACCTGGCCAGGGTATATAAGTATTGAGATTAGGTAGTATGCACTTTATTTTCTATCACATTCCTCACTTTTCATACCATTATACACACAGGATTTTCCATCTCTAGATTTTCTTCATGAATCATTTCTATATCTCTCTCTTTCCTGCTCCCATGCACCTTTTCCTAGTGCAACATTACTTCTTCCTGTAGCAACCTCCTCATGTGACCCAGTCATCTTTAAGTTCTTCTTCTCTTATACGAGCAGAAGGCACTTTCAGATACACTGGATGACACCAGAACAGACTCTACTACCTTAGTCCTATGTCTCTGTAGACTCAGCAAACCTAGAGCTCTGATACCACTAAATTGTCACGACCGTCTCGCGAAAACATGATTAACTAATGCGGAAGCGTTCATCAAGCAGCGGAGTAGCGAAAATCACTAAAAATTAAAACTTTTTGCAAAGAGATCCACACATAGGAAATCTTTTCCAACAAATGCCATTGTATATCATATACATTCTGTTTCAAACATACATATCCTGTACCATCTCTTTCCAGAGACTACATCATCAGCTACCTTATAAACATATATGCAGGCAGCATACAAATCTTGAGGCATCAAGCCAAAACCTCAGACTAATATATCAAAAACACTGACTAAAAACTCCGAGGACCTGAGAGTACAGAGATGACACATAGGACTACTATCTATATGACTAGACAGACAATATCTCCACCTGAGATCTTATTGTTGTCCCTGCTGTTGCTATTATTGCTGCTCTTTCCCTATTCTAGGGTTTCTGTTCTACCTTTCATGCATACCTAAAAATGTTTCCCACGGGGGCGAGACAATTGTAAATTGCCCCAACGAGAGATATAACTCTCTGCCAGAAACATTGTTATAGCAGATTATGAAATTAAACTGAGCAGGGGTTATTTTTACATTATTAGGCAGAATTATTCTTCATAGAACAGAATAAGAAAATCTCCATTTTCAATAAGAGCATTGCATCTACCCATGGTAGACTCATAGTTCATCCATCTACTTGTAATGAATACAACAGATATGAATAATCATCAATGAAATATAGATATATAATAGAAATGTAACATCAGCCAAGTTCTCTAGCATAACTTATTAGCACAAATGCTACAATGAAACATGATACTTGTTACCCAAGCATCACACATGGCTCACAAGGCCATTCATATCTTGTCACCTCTCACTAGGCAACAACTTATTCACATGGCTCACAGGGCCATTCACATCTTGTCACCTCTCACTAGGTAACAAATTATTCACATGGTTCATAAGGCCATTCACATCTTGTCACCTCTCACTAGGCACATGGTTCATAAGGCCATTCACATCTTGTCACCTCTCACTAGGCAACAACTTATTCACATGGTTCATAAGGCCATTCACATCTTGTCACCTCTCACTAGGCAACAACTTATTCACATGGTTTATAAAATCCGTACACATTGTTACTTTTATTAAGCAACAACAACATCAATGCAAAAAAAGCCAATCAACATTTATTATATAAATGTCACAGCCCAAACTTGGCTATATTCATCATCTCATCATACCTGCATGGTTATTAGGCATGATAACAGTCATACAAGATATTCATCACATCATGTGATACAATAGTAACACCATCATTCCTTAACCAGGAATTAGGGTTCACTATCAAATAGGGATTATCATTCCCTTTTCCCCAAATTAGGGTTAGGGTTCCCCATTTCTCATTAATTCAGACCCTCTTGAGTTAACCAACTTTATCTTGTATTAAGGTATTTCCCCTCTTAATACATTCCATGACAGAATACTCACCCTTAGCATATAATGCATAGGCCACACATTAGAATTGTCCAGCTATCTCACATGATATGGACTTATCTTAGTTTAAGTCATAACTTTATTATAAAGTTGCCTATCAACAATCGCAATGATACACCCTCAACTAGGGTTTCACAAGGATACACCCTCAACCAGGGTTCACAATGATACACCCTCCACTAGGGTTTCATAATGATACACCCTCAACCAGGGTTTATAAGGATACACCCTCAACTAGGGTTTCACAAGGATACACCCTCAACCAGGGTTCATAAGAATACACCCTCAACTAGGGTTTCACAAGGATACACCCTCAACCAGGGTTCATAAGGATACACCCTCAACTAGGGTTTACTAATAATGTATTGGATCCATGCATTTGTTATGCATTATTGATTAGTACCATTAAGGGTATCTCTCACCTAATTACATTATGTTTCCAAAACGGTTTGATCAATTGGACCTTCAGTGACATGAGGTATCCAATTGAATTGGGGTTTTCAATGTTGATTCCTTCAATCATTGAATTCATGGAACCAATCATCAATTGGACCTATACTCATACTTCAATTGAGTTTAATAGGTCAAACTTAAAATGATTTGACCCTCAATTGACCCTCAATTGATCATCAATTAGGGTTTGATTCAATTGAATTAGGGTTTGGAATCGAAGATCCAACAACACTCATCAATGCAAGATTGATTACTTTGAAACTATTGAACCATTATCCAAATTGGGTATGACCTGACCCCAAACGGTCTTGAGGTCGTTTGGATGACCTCCAAACGGTCTTGAGACCGTTTGCCCATCATATCACTCAAATCCAAGCCATCCAATTAAGGTTTGGATCATTGTATTGATCGCCAAATCAGCATTGCATTGTATATCAACTTGGTACCTTTAGACCTTTAAACACCTAACCATACTCAACCCTAGACCTCCAAACGGTCTTGGGTGACCACCAAACGGTCTTGAGACCGTTTGGATGAGCTCCAAACGGTCTTGAGACCGTTTGGCCCATCCATCCTTTGGATTCTAGTGAAAAATCATCATGGATTGGTCTATCGAGTTGGTCAACAATTCAGCACTTAATTGCAATATGATTGGTACCTTTGGACCTTCAATTGATCAACTATACTTGATCCCAGACATCAAAACGGTCTTGGGGTGACCCCCAAACGGTCTTGAGACCGTTTGGGTGATCCCCAAACGGTCTTGAGACCGTTTGGGCTAATCAACCCAAAATCTCAAATTAACTCATTGGAATTTCAGCACTAATTCCAATTAGGGTTTGCCTAACTGAATAGCCTTCAACTCATGATTCATTGGGAGTTAATCCCTCAAATTTGGTGAGTCATTAGAACACATCATTAGAAACAGTAATCCCAAACGGTCAATGCTTGGTCAACGCACTCAAACGGTCTTGAGACCGTTTCCCAAAATGTTCAATTAAAACAGATTGATAATCAACACTTAATCCAATTAGGTTTCCCTAATTGATTAGCCTTCAACTCACGATTCCTTGGGAGTTAATCCCTAAAATTTGGAGGGTCATCAACCAACGTAATTATGAACAGGAATCCCAAACGGTCAATGCTTGGTCAACTCACTCAAACGGTTTTGAAACCATTTACCCAAACAGGTCAAGTTAATCAGGTTGAAAATCAGCATTTAATTCAATTCAATTTGCCTAATTGATTTGCCTTAAACCTACGATTCCTTTCGATTTAACCCCTCAAATTTGGTGGGTCGTTAGCCTAAATAGTTAGGAACAAAATTCCCAAACGGTCAATGCTTGGTCAACCATCTCAAATGGTTTTGAAACCGTTTTCTCCCAAACGGTTTCAAACCGTTTTCTCCCAAACGGTTTCAAACCGTTTTCCCTTAAACGGTTTGCTGAAACCACATAGCCAATCAAATTAAAATGATTTGGAGTAGCTATAAAAACCGTTTGGCTTGGTACTTTTCTTTGGATAAGCATGTAGGATGATGTCATCATCCCCTTCGAATCAACCAAGAACAGCAACCGTTCTTGATGGAAATTGCAGCAAGAAACAAGAGTGCATCAAATTGAAGAAATCAATCAACAAAGCATAGAGAATTGATGCAATAGCAATGTTTAAGGGTTTAAGTTATAAAACCCGCCTCCAATTGAGATCCAAAGCTACAATCTCACGCCATTAATGGTGGATGAAGCTCTTGCAACCCCCCTAGGCTCGTCCTCAAGCTTTTGGATGAAAAAGTTGGCTAGGGTTGAAGAGGAGATCGAAATAAGAAGGAATCCATAATTTATTTTCGATTTCCACCATGAAATCAAGGAGAACGAAGGTCAAGGGCTTATCAACAGGTTGGGGCTCGTCCTCCTGTTATTCTTAAGTCCCCTTGAGCTCACCCAAAGCAAAGGAAGAAGAAAGGGCCGAAAAAGCCTTTCAATTGATTTGGAAAAAGGCACTTTTATAAGGAAATTGATGAGAGAGAAAATGCATTATTAAAATGCATTTAATTCCAAAAACTTGGCCGCCTCTCCCCCCTCAACTCCATAGATACGGGGAACCTTCCTTTGCCTTTAATTCTCCTTCATTATCCTCAATTTAAAGAAAAACAAATTAAGCACCTTAATCATATTATATTAATATCCATAATTTGAGTGGATATTACTTTTCTTTATAATAAGGTGAGTGAAATTTCACCTACTTAGGATATTTTCATTACTTATCTTGGAAAAAGAACGTCCATCCTTATTAAAAATCAACCAATAACATTTTGGTTGAAGTCCCTTTAATTAATACATTCATTTTTTTGCCCTAAATTGAATTAGGGTTTCACTTATGATTAAATCTTGATTATTTTAATATCAAGATTCTCTCTCCTCCAACTTAATTCAAATGAGATTCCCCTCTCATTGTATTTGCTCTACATGATGCCAAGAAACATTAAGGACCTTATTGAAGTGGTAATTTGCATATGGAACCCTAGATTTTGGGTAAATTGCACTTTTCACCAAAACTAGGTTTTAATGCACAACATTGCTTTACAAGCTTAATCTTGGTGCCCAAGCTTGTGAAAACCATACAACTATATCATAATCATTATTATGGTGTCTCAACATAAGAGGAACATCTTATCATGCAACATTTGCAAGTTGACCCCTCAACTTGGGTAATTTGCACTTTAGTCCAAAATAAGCAATCATTGCTTCAACATTGTTCAAACAGGACCAAAATTGAAACATAAGTTTCTTATGAGGCCTAATTACTTTTCCAAAGATAAGATTAAGAATCTACTCAACCTTATTAAACAAAACATCTAGGGTTAATTCATAACCCAGGTCAGGGATGTTACATTTCAGCTCAAGTGTGGGGTGCTCTTCAAGAGAGTTTTTCAATGGCTCAGAGATGGAAGGGTGGTCTTCACTTGCAGCCACCAAGGCTAACTCACACTCTTCATCATCTTCCTCATCATCCTCACAAAACTCAACTATCAGATCTAATCCTCTACCTTGAGTGGAAGTTTGAATCCAAGAAGGTAGGCATTCTTCCACAATGTCATCTAAACACTCAACTAGATAGCAATCTTATTCTATTGCACCTATCACTTCGGCCTTGGCTGAAGATTTAAAAATGTTCAACCGGATCTGCATGTGCATGAATGTCACATACATCGTACCAGTCCTCACATGAATGACCGCATCAGCTGTGGCTAGGAAGGGTCTCCCCAAGATGATAGGAACCCTCCTCGTGTCTTTCTCCATATCCAAGATGATAAAATCAGTAGGAAAGAAAGAAGATGTCTCATCATCTAGTCTCATGAGCACATCATCAACACACCCTCTAGGCGTCTTTACTGACCTGGAAGCTAACTACAAAGTGCAATGGGCCGGACCCAACTGTCCCATCTATAATTCTGCAAAAACATTATACGGCATGAGGTTCACGCTCGAGCCCAAGTCTAGCAGAGCTTGGTCTATGCGGTGCGCCCCAATGTAGCATGATATGATAGGAGCACTAGGATCCTTCCTCTTTCTTGAAATGGTGTGCTGCAGAATCAAGCTCACTTTCTCGGTAAGCTTTACCTTCTTCAGGGTTCTCCCCATAGTTCTTCTCTTGAAAGTACAAATATCCTTCAAAAACTTAGCATATGAAGGAATTTGCTTGACTGCATCAAGCAAAGGAATATTGATCTTCACTTGTTTAAAAGTTTCCAGAATGTCCTCAGTGTGCTTTTTTCTTCTTTTCTCAGCAGAAGGCTCCTTAAGAGCCTCGGGAAACGGAGGAAGTTGGGACCCTATACGGTCCATATCAGCGGTATCATCAACTGGAATCACTGGAATCATGGTATCAACATTCAGTATCACGGTATCAGCTCTCGGTATCACGATATCAACACTGCCTCTTGTTACGGTATCAACCCTGCCTCTTGTCACGGCATGCTCAACCTATTTCTCAGTATTAACATGCTCAATCTCAGTATCATCTCTATCAACAACAACTGTATCACAAGGGTTCTCTAAAGTCAAGCCACTCCTCAACGTAGTCACTGCCTTCACATGCTCATGGGTAGTAGAAGAAGAAGCTTGTGGAGGTGGTTGTGGCTATTGTGGTGGTGGAGGCCTTTGGTGAGGGGAGTTTGGATTTTGGAGAATGAATTGTGGTTGCAGTTGTGGTGGTGGTTGTTGTTGTTGTGGATGGGGGTGATATTGCGGAGGTGGTTGTTGGTATGTATGAGGTGGAGGCGGAGCATATTGATAGTTGAGAGGTGCTTGAGGAGGTGGTGGAGCATAGAGGTTTGGTGGTGCTTGGTATTATGGCGGAGCATATGCACTTGAAGTGCTCCCTAGGAGGGCATCGTCATTGTTCAGATTGGGCATCGGTTGAGAAGGTAGTCTCCCTTCCTCCCTCCTTGCAAGGGAGAGAGAAATCTGATCCAACCTTTTCTCAAGACGGTGGATGGACTGCCCATGTGAGTTCACATCCTTTTTCACTTCATCCAGGCTTCTTAGCCTTCCCAACACTTCATCTTCAAACTTTTAACTGTAACGTGGCTTTTGTTGCCCTTGTCCTGGTCCATCCTCATTCTGTTGTTTCCAGGAGAAGTTCGGGTGGTTCCTCCACTCGGGAGTGTAGGAGTTGGACATTGGGCCCTGGTTGTTGCAGCCACCAAAGGAATGTAGAGCATTGACTTCCTCGTCTACAGTATCAACTGCCATTGTGGGCTGGTTGGAAGAGCCACCAACTTGATTTTTCATCATCCGCATCATATCGTACATCATCTTCATCATATCGGGGTCATTGGTATTGCGACTTGGAGTTGCGGAAGAAGGTGGAGGAGCGTAGATTCGGTCACAATGCCCCCCTTTTGTGGAAGCACGGTGGAGGGAATTTTCTACGAGGTGCTCAAACAATGGCCATGATTCCTCAGGCGTCTTTGCCATGAAAGTGCCCCCGCAGGAAGAGTCTACGTTGTTTTGGCTTTGCTCTTCAAGCCCGGTGTAGAAGGCTTGAACGAGCTACCATAGAGGAACCTCATGATGAGGGAAATCACGAAGTAGCTTTTGGAACCTCTCCCACGCCTCGTGGAAGGGCTCATTCTCTTTTTGGGCAAACGACGTGATGCACCTTCTCATATAATATAACTTGGTGATGGGGAAGAACTTCTTGATAAATTCATTCTTCACCTCATTCCACGTGACCAACTCTGGCTTTGTCACATACCACTCCTTGGTTTTCTCCTTGAGGGAGAAAGGAAAGAGTGTCCTCCTGATTGAGTCGTCGGTGGCGGTTGGAGTGTGGAAGGTAGAGCACATTTCAAGGAACGCGTCTATGTGGTGGTAGGGATTCTCATTATCCATAGCGAAGTATGTAGGGAGAAGTCCCAAGAGTGCCGGCGGGATGGAGAATTGTTGACCGGGCATCTGGTTAACCAAGGTGGCGATGGGGGAGTTGTAGTTCCCCGGCGTGAAGTACTCGTGAAGCGGGCAATGTGGCAGTGGAGGTGGCTGAGCATCTACATCTCGATTGTTCTCGGCCATCTCGGCCTCTCGGTGTAGGTTGCGGCGAGCTTGATGCCTCCTTCTACCAATCTCGGGGCCGTATACCACCAAGTCGGTGCAAGTAGAGCGTGTGCTACGCATGCACAACTGTCACCTGCACAAAACACAAACAAACAACAAGAAACTAAGTTAGAAAACCAAGATGAAAAAGTAACACAAAGAATAAATAATAGCAATGGTGAGGGCAAAAGGAAGGGCTAAGCTACACTATCTAACTAGGCCGAGCGCCTCTATCCCCGACAAAGGCGCCAAAAAGCTTGGTGCGTCCCCGCTAGTGGTGCTTTTACACCCCACGAGGTCAGAGCGCACGGGAAATGGGTGATCTTATGCTTTCAAAATTTATGTTATCCCTAACTGAGTCGATCACTAAGACTAAAACAGGTCACCCGCAAGCGTACGGGGTACTGTTGTAGTATAGGTGATTGGCAAGATAAGGGGTCGAACCACATAGATAGAGGGGGCTCTAGAGTTAGACAGAGTGGGCTTTGTTCCTTTTGCAGAGCTTAGGATTTGAGGGTTTTAAAAGGTTTTGGTTGTTGATTAAGCTAATGAGCAAGTAAGAAATGCAAGATGGAAACTAAGTTATGGAAGAGCAAGCAAATTAGTAAACTAAGTTATCAAACTAACTAAGCAAGAGCGAGAAGAGCTACACTACTCTAGCAAGGCAAGAAGAAATTAATAACTAAACTAACCACTAGCAAGAGCAAGAGCAAGAGCCTAAGTGAACACTAAAGAGCAAAACTAAGCAATTAACTAGATTAAGCAAAAACGACTAAACTAGACTAGCATGAACAAACAAGCGGAGCGAGATGGGTTTTAAGCAGTTGATTAGGATAGGTGGGCCGTTTGGGGGATGTAACATTGATATTAGTTGGGGGAGATCATTAAACATGCAAGGTTCTCATTTCATATCTAGATTACCAAACCAAACAACAAGGACAATGCCATTAGAATATACCCTATACTACTAGTAGAAGACTAGGGTTAAGTGTAATTCTAATGGGATTAGCCAAATCTAGGTTTCTAGGGTAAGTGATAGTGAGCAATTGAGGGTTGAGGGTAGAGATGGGAGTAGAGATGAGGGTATTTGATCTCATGCCACTAGCCACTCTAGCCTTTAGAAGGCCCTAGGCAATTGCATCACTCTCACTTACACTAGCTACTTAAATCTCACACTCACTTGTAGAAGGAGGGATGTGTATGTAGGAACAAAGGGGGCTATCTAGGGATCCACTAATTGGACCTAGGAGCCAATCCTAAGATTGCCACATACACTCCAATTCCTCCTAGAAGCTAAGTGTCATCAAACATCTCAAAGCAAGCAATCCATGTTATAAGAACAAACCGCATGCAATAAGATAGGAAAAGAGATAGAAGCAAGAAGTAATCATCATAGATATGAAATAAGTTCATTAAAAGAAATTTCCCCTGAACATGGTATCAAAGTTACATTTAAATCCCAAACACCCCACCACAAGGGGCTTAGCTAGACATGATCAAGAAAACAAGAAAAGAAAGAGGTAGAAGAAGTAGGGACTCCATGAAGCTTGATGTAGAAGCCTCCTTCTTCACCTCCAAGCTTGATGTAGACGTCCTCCCTCCTCCAAGGGTGCAGGGGTGCATGAAATGGTGCGGGATTATGGATGAAAACCTAGGGAACTAGGTTTCCATGGTGGAATGAGGGTGAAAATGGTGGATGGTGAGCCAAAATGCAAATGGTTTGCACTCAAAGCTCAAGGAAGGAGAATGGAGCTGGGAGCAGCTGTAGGGGTGTCTAACCTAGTGCTATGGCCACCAACCATGTATATATAGGTGGTGGTGGAAGCACTAGGATAAGTAGGGGCAGTTTAGGAAAAGAAGTGAAAAGTAGGGTAGGGTTGGTGGACCACCAAGGCCGTGTGGTGTGCCACGACCGTGGTGAGGGTGGTGGAGAGCTGTCGTGGCGTGGTGAAACGGTCGTGGTGTGAAGGAATTGGAAAAAGGTTCAAGTATGGTGGTAGCCACGGCCGTGGCGGAGTGCCACGGTCGTGGTGGGTATTATGCACCACGGCCGTGTTGGGTAACATGGCCGTTTTGGAGGAGGGGGAGGTGACCATGGAGAAGCACCACAATCGTCTTGAGCTTCTTCGGCCATGGTCGTGGCAGGTGGCCATGGTCGTGGAGTTCTGGGCAAAAACCCTATTGCAAGTTGAACTTTTGGCAATTAATTCCCACGACCGTGGCAGGGTGCCACGACCGTTTTCTCATCTACTGACCACGACCGTGCTGATGGCCACGATCGTGGTGTCTTCAATGGCCACGATCGTGGAGTAGGGCCACGGCCGTGGGATTCTGTAAAAATTCCCTGTTGATCTTGGCATCATTTTGCTAAAAAAGGCACGACCGTGGCATAGTGCCCACGGCCGTGGTGAGGTTGCCCAACTTGATTTCACTTCAATCTTCGTCATTCTTGGATGTCTTTGCTTGGGGACGATTCTTGACCATTGGAGGTAGGTTGAGGGAGACTTTGGGGCCTTCTTTGGGTCCCTCCATGAGTGTGGGAACCCTAGAACTCCTTCTTTCTCTCTCTTCCATCTAAGCATGGTTCAAGTACCTGAAAAATAGTGCAAAGAACATCCATAAGCATATTTGCAATGATAACCATATTAGGGAAAAAGACTTGTAATCTAACATGTTTAGATGCAACTTAAGTGAAAAATGGCACAGGATGGAGCCCTAAAATAGGGCTACATCACCCACCATAACATGTCGACCTAGTCATCTTCAACCTTAGGACACTCATTTCAAGAAAGGCAAGAAAGTGTAACACAAGGGTAGAAACTAAGCATAACTCCTTCAAAATATATCTCAAAACCATGAAGAAGTACTACTAACATGCAAGAGGTATATGATCTAGAGATGAAGAACAAAATATCACATAAGGTGAGATAACAGCAAAGAAGGTTTAGAGTTATATTACCCACCTCAAAGATCATCACAAAGATCCAAGCTCTAAGGTCAAGCTCCAAGCTCACGAGCACAAGGTAGAAGAAGATGTTTCAAACTTTCTCACCACCATACCTCCAAGGAAGAAGACGATACCAAGGTTAATAGGGTTTGAGGTGGAAATGAGGTAACCAAGATCCATGGCCGAGAAGAAGGAAGAAGGAAGGAAAGAGAGATAGAGACCATGGATTACCAAGGTAGAAGATGAAGGGAACATTACAAGCTTGGGACTCGTCCACCAAGCTCCAAGAGAGACTGCTCTAGATCCTTAGCTTCTTAAGGTCGTCCACCAAGGAAGAGGGAAAGCAAAGATGGCCAAAAGGATCCTCTTACATGGAAAGAAAGGAGTATATATACAAGAGGCATGGGAGATAGATCATGGAAGAGGTGTCACCACCTAAGGTGACACTTGTCCATGAAGAAGGGCCACATGCAACACCATCATGCAAGACACGGTGATAAGTTCTAAATCTCTTCCTCTAGGTCACCTATCATGGTCTTTCCTGATACCTCATCTCTACACACCCATAAACTGATAGGGTGCAACTCAAGACACCCACAAACTGATAGGGTGCAACTCAAGACACCCACAAACTGATAGGGTGCTACTTAAGACACCCACAAATCGATACATAGCCTTTACAAGGCTCTCAAGCCCGAGATAACACATCTAGGTGTAAGGAACACCTCACATATGTGTTCAAAGCACCACCAAGGTTATCACCACACCACCAAGGTCCAAATAAGATGCCCATATCTCTCTCTCTCTTGTCTAGATGATGCCACGAGAGATAAGGAACACTCTATAGGTGGCAAACTTGCACATCAACCCTAACTCTGGGTAAATTGCAATTTGCACCAAAACCTCTCCACAAAATAGAAGCATCATCCAAACAAGCTCAAATAAGAAACTCCAAGCTTCCAACATGCCCTAATTACATATAAGATGATTAGAGAAAGGTGTTAAGAAACATACTTAAGCAAATAAAATAGGGTTATCCCAAAACATAGATCAGGGTCCTTACAAGCCATAAACCCCCTACAAGGATTTTGCCCCTGAAATACTAAGAGAAAAGCGAGAAGTACTTCCTCCTCATATCTTCCTTGAGATCCCATGTGGCTTCCTTAACACCACAGTGATGCCAACGAATCTCTTCAGATTCTTCACCATCCAATCAAGGACCAACACTGGACCCTCCACATAGGTCATATCCTCATCAAGCTCACATGTTGTAGCATCAAATCTGTATCTGGATACCATTTTCTCAACATACTTTCATTGAACACTAGATGCAACCTGTGTAGTTTGGGTGGAAACTCCAACCTATAGGATACTTTCCCAACACATACCACCATTGGGTAAGGTTCCATAAACTTGGGAGCCAACTTACCCTTCTTCCCAAACCTCATAACACCTTTCCATGGAGAGACTTTCAAATATACCTTGTCTCCCACTTAGAACTCCAAGGGTCTACAACGATTGTCTGCATATGACTTCTATCTATCCTGTGCTACCTTCAAATGTTGCTAGATTACTTTGACCTTTTCTGTCGTCTGTTGCACAAGCTCAGGACCAAGAAGTTGATACTCACCTATCTCATACCAAGACAATAGTGACCTGCAACACCTCCCATACAACACCTCATATGGTGCCATGTCAATGCTACTCTGATAGCTTTTGTTGTAGGCAAACTCTATCAGACTGAGATGCACATCCCAACTTCCTAAAAACTGAAGAACACATGCTCTCAACAAATCCTCTAAGGTCTAAATGGTCCTCTCAGATTGACCATTTGTCTATGGGTGAAAAGCAGTGCTGAACTTTAACTGCGTACCCAAAGTTGTGTGCAGTCATTCCCAAAAGTGACTCGTGAACTGGGGACCTCTATCAGACATGATAGTAGTAGGAACACCATGAAAACACACTATCTCATCCACATAGACTTGAGCAAGCTTCTCTACTATGAATGTTGTCTTCACAGGAAGGAAATGCACTGACTTGGTCAACCTGTCAATGATCACCCAAATGGAATCATGGCCTTTGGCTGTACTATGCAGACCAACCATAAAGTGCATAGTCACATGATCCCATTTCCACTGTGGTATAGGCAAAGATTGCAACATCCCTACAGGATTCTGATGCTCTTCTTTAACCTATTGACATACAATGCACCTTGCAACAAACTCAGCCACGTCCTTCTTCAAGCCTGGACACCAATACATATCCTTCAGTTATAATACGTCTTGGTGCTACCTAGGTGCATAACATACATGGACAAATGAGCATCTTCTAGCACCATCCTCCTTCGGTCATTAGCATCAAGAACCACTATCCTGCCATGGTAACAAACTGTCCCATCATCTGACTTGTAGAAACCATCATGATTCTCACTACGAAACTCTAATTGAATCTGTTGAATCATGATATCCTTCTATTGTGCCCCTTGGATCTACTATCTCAGCATAGGCTTCACCTGTAGATGTGCCAACAAACCTGCTAGCAAAGAGACCTCCAACTTAACATTCAGCTGACACAAGGAGACCAACATGTCTCTCTTGTGGCACATCAAATAACTCAATTCGACTTTATCTAAAGGTGAAGATGATGACTTCCTTCTTAAAGCATCTGCTACGACATTCACCTTCTCCGAATGATAATCAATCATGCAGTCATAGTCCTTGATCAATTCCATCCAACGGCGCTGCCTCATATTCAACTCCTATTGTGAGAAGATGTACTTCATGTTCTTGTGATCCATGAAGATCTGACACTTCTCCCCATATAGGTAGTGCCTCCAAATCTACAAAGCATGTACTACCACTTCTAACTCTAGATCATGGGTCAGGTAATTCTCCTTGTGTCTCTTAAGCTATCAAGAAGTAAAAGAAACCACTTGCTTGTCTTGCATCAACACACATTCCAGATCATTCTTGGATACATTACACAAGACTATTTATCCTCTTCCTTTCTCAAGAAGGACCTGATCTGGTGCACTTGTCAACTTCTCCTTCAACATCTGAAAAGCATGTTGGCATCTGTCATCCCAGATGAACGTTAATTCCTTTTGTTAGGGTGGGACGATAGCGCTAAAGTCCTTGATGAACCTCCTGTAATAACCTACCAAACCTAGAAAACTGCTCACTTCTATCGGCATCTTAGACTGTTCCCACTCCATCACATATTCCACTTTCTTAAGATCCACACATACTCCCTCGATGGATATGACATGCCCCAAGAAAGCTACCTTCTTCAACCAATACTCACACTTGCTAAACTTAGCATAAAGCTGGTGCTATCTCAACACGATCAACACCTAAAGAAGATGTTGTTCATGTTGTTGACTATCACAACTATATATCAAGATGTCATATATGAAGACCACCAAAAACTGATCAAGAAATGGCCAAAACACTTTGTTCATCAAATCAATGAACGTTGCTACTGCATTGGTTAGCCTGAACAACATAACCACAAACTCGTAGTGACCATACCTTATCCTAAAGGTCAACTTAGGTATGTCATCCTCCTTGATCCTCAACTGGTGATATCCTAACCTTAGGTCTATCTTTGAGAACACTGTCACGCCACACAACTGATCAAACATGTCATCTATCCTTGATAAGGGATACTTATTCTTTATCGTCACCTTGTTTAACTATCTGCAGTCTATGAACAACCTCATAGACCCGTCCTTCTTCTTCACGAACAACACTGGAGCACCCCAAGGTGATGTACTTAGCCTGATGAAACTTTTGTCAAGTAATTATTGCATCTGTCTCTTCAACTATACCATCTCTGTCAGTGCCATTCTATATGGTGTCTGAGCTATCAGTTGCGCGCTAGGAACTAGATTGATCTCAAAATCAATCTCTCAGTGTGGGGGAACACCTGGAAACTCGCCAGGGAACACATCCTCAAACTCTTTGACAACTAGCACCTTATGAATACTATGACTCCTTACCTTAGTATCCAACATGTGTGCCAAGAATTCCTTGGAACCCTATCTCAGAAGCTTCTGTGCTACCATGGCCGATACCAAACATGTCAAAAGAATCTTCCTATCTCCTTAGAAGATCCACGTCACACCACCATCTATGAACGTTTCCTTCTTGGAACTACAATCCAAGACCACTCTGTACTTCTCCAAGGTATCCATTCCAAGGATCACATCAAATCCATGCATGTCAAGTGGTATGAGATCTACTTGAATGTTGTGTCCCGAAAAGGAGAGAACACAAGTTGGAAACACATTCTACAACATTGCAGAAATAACTAACGGGGTTTCTAACAACAAACTATTCTTCTTATGACTAACAGGCAAAGGACAACTATTAAGCACTTTGCAAGTGATAAAAGAGTGCGTCACACCCGAGTCAACCAAAACAGATACAAAGCAAGAAGAAGACAAATCATAATGAAATAACTCCATCTAACCTATCACCATTCGCGGGTTGACCACCATCTCATGCTGACTCATAGTGTAGAATCTAGCCATTGCTTGTTGTCGACCCCGTCTTCTACTTCCCTAAGCAGATGATCCAACCTGCAACACTTGACCACATCCTTGTCCTCCTGCACTACTATTTTGCCACCTCTGCGAGCCCTACTAGCTCCTCCTCGGTTGATAGGACACATCGTCATATCTCACTGGACAATCCCGTACCAAATGTCCTCTTTGTCCACACTTGTGGAGTCTGAGTCTCATACTGTGGCCTAGATGGCCCTATCACTGATGCTGATGCAACACTCTGAATTCCTACAACTGGAAAACTACAACCTCTGCCCTTACTCGGTTACCACTGCATCAGAGCATTGAACCTATGCGATGCTGGTAGTGCAGAAAACCTCGACTTCTTAAAGCCTCTTGAAAACTGCCCCTGAGACTGTGCAAACCTCTTCTTAGTACTTGCCTCTCTCTTCTCCTTCATAAATCACTCTATCCTCTGAACAAACTCCACAAACACAACAAACCTCTCTCGAATTTTCCAAAACAACAACTGGGTTAGACAACTCAATGTTCAACCCCTTCTCAAAATGAAAAATCTGCTCGTCCTCCATGGCAGACATGTGAGGACAGAACCTCAACAACTCCATAAAACTTGCTTCATACTCATTGATCGTCATGGATCTATGCCGAATCCTCTCAAATTGGCTGATCTTCTCATCAAGAAACATCTGAGGGAAATACCAACTAATGAACTCACATCAAAACTCCTCCCAATCGATCACAACACCGGGTCTGTTGTCCTCCTCTATGGCCCACCAGTGGCCAACACTCCCCTTCAGAAGGTACATCACATGCTTCACCTTATCTGCTTTGGGGAGACTCAGGATCTTGAAGGCTTTCACCAGCTTGGTAATCCCTAGATCCACATCCACCAGATCAGCCGTCCCAACATACTCCACTGCCCCAGCATGGCGAAGCTGCTCAAAAGTCTTCCCAGTACCCAAAGATTCAATATGGGGAACCAGTGACCTAGGCCGAGGTGCAGTCGTCCTGTCTGTCATATGAGTCATAGTAGCCATAAACTGCCCAAAAGGAGATTGGAAGGTAGGGTTTTCAATCATGGCTGGGTCAAACTAGGGGACATCAGGCACCCGATCTTCTCATGCCTGGTTCCTTGCACCACCACTTGGTGCAACAACACTGCTCTCAGAAACATGTTCTTCATGTTCTGTAGACATCTTTAAGCTTTCTCTTCTTCTTCTTCTTCTTCTGCATAAGCATAAGTTACTATAAGATAAACTGGAGGACACTAGAACATGAACAAACCCTAGTCCTAGGTTCCTGTAGACTCAGCAAACCTAAAGCTCTAATACCAAAAAATGTGAGGCCTCACACTACACAAAAGTGAGATTACTCAAAACAAAACTGCAGAAGGAGATTAACGGATAGATTACTAGAAAACATGAAAAATTTAAACCGTTTTCATAAAATTGCCAAATAGAAAGAATCTCTACATATAAGAGCTTTCATGCCTCAAAGAACTTACTATGTGTGCCATCAACCTATTACTAGGGAACCTGTTCCGGAACATATATACATACATCCATTACAACTATGTACAACAGGGCACACAAGACAACCGTATCAAAAGCACATCCACAAAACATCTACAAACATCCCCAAACACCTGAGTGTACAAGGACGACTCTAGGACTCTATCGACAAAAGGCATACAACAACACTGCCAACCTCATCAGCTATTGGCCCTCCTACTACAACTCAACCTCCACTACACGATCTCTACCTCTTCATGCGCATCCACCTAAAAATGTTTTTTGGGAAACCACTTGTAAGGACCCTGACCTTCGTTTAGGGATTACCCTATTTGCTTTGCTTAACCCTGGTGCTTTGGTGCTTGCTAATCACCTTTAATGGTGATTAGGGTTTGGTTGTGCTTTGTTGAGAGTTGGAGGTGCTACTTGCAATAACCCAAGTCTAGGGTTTTATAGGCAAGTTTGCCACCTTGTGAGGTGTTTCTCCCTCTCTTTGCTTCCTTTTATGTAGAAGGGAAGGCTTGGGCTCGTTGCTTGAGTTCTTTTGGGCCTTGTTGAGCTTGTTTGGGCTTTGGAGTGCCTTGTATCGACCAAGTGGAGAGTGTATCGGCCTAGGAGTGCTTGTGTCGGCCAACATGGAGTGTGTCGCCCATGGTGCTTGACCTAGCCTTGACCTTGTCTAGTGGACACTTGGATCTTGATGCATGCTTGTGGCAAAGACCTTGGACAAGTGTATAAGGCTTGCTAGAGTGGTGGCTTGGGCTCTAGGACAAGTGTCCTTTGGGTGGGCGACACCTTGCTTGGATCTACCTTGTTTTCTACTCCCTTTCCTTTTATATAGGTGGTTCTCTTCCTTGCTTTGAGTTCTTTTGATCCTTTAGTTTCCTTCTCCACCTTGAGTGCACGACACTCCCTTCTTCCTTGCTTGTGTCGGCCGACACACCCCCCTTGAAGGAGCAGGTGGTGGTCGACATCCCTTGAAGCTTGGAGCTCTTCTTCTTCTTTGGAGCTTGGAGCTTAAGGCGGGTTGCATAATTTCTAACCCTAACTCCATTATCTCTTGCTATGATCTTGTTTACATGTTAGTAGCTTAGTTTCTTGCTTAGCTTCCTTGTTGGCCGATCTTGTGATCTAGGGTTTGTAGGTGAGCAACACTCCTTTCTCCCCTTGGTCTAGAGGAGTGAGTTTGAGCTTCTAGTAGCATGAGCAACACCCCTCTTTCTTGGTCGATTGAGGTGAGCTTGTGTTCTAGTTGCTTGAGCAATACTCTCCTCTCACCATGGGCTAGAAGGTGAGCTCGGTTAGAAGTGACTCTCTTCTAGGGTTTCTCCTTGTGACCCGTTTGGCGATAGAAGAAGTGCAAGACCCCTCCATCTTAGTTGATTGAGGTGAGCCTTCTCTTGACCCACTAGGGTTTTGGGTGTCCATGTGTGAGGTGGTAGATGATCTTGTAAGTTAACACCTTGGACGATATAAGCTTTGGGGAGGTGCTTCCCGACAACCTTCTTGACCTAAACTCTTGGGCGATATGCTATGCTGGTTTGGATGATATCTTGATTTTTGTATCTGTTGTAACGGACGACACTTTCCTTTGGTTTAGTCTTGGGTGACACACTTAAAGTTGTGACGGGCGTCACACCATTACTATGCCTTGTGTCGGCCGATAGGCCATAAGTTGTTAGGCTGGATGATAGACCGTTTGCTGGTTGCTTGAGTTTAGAACACCAAACTTATACATAGCTGGTGGGCATGGCTGGTAGACCTGTGACGAGTGTCACATTAGCCTAGTGTGTCACCCGACATACTCTGTGTGACGGGCGTTGCAGCTGGTATGCCTGACGTAGCGTCGTGGGTATGGCTGAGTGTGTCGGCCATCATGAGGTGAGCTTTATGGCTGAGCCTTAGGTGAGGGCATGATGCCCGACACAACCTTTTAGTAAGAGCTTAAGTTACCTCTAGTGAGGGTTCCGTCAGCCATAGAAGCCGAGGTGTTAATCTCATACCATGTTTACCATGATGATGGTTTGTGTTATGCTTAATAATGATGATGGCAACATTAGTTACTTTTATCTTAATCATCATAATCATCACTATAATACCGAAGAATAATAATGAGCAGGTAATGCAGAGTGTTATGAGGCATGATTAAGAAAATGATATAATCTCTACTGTCACTTTGTGTTGATAATGCGCTTAATCCTAAATGTCACATTGTGTTGATAATATGCATTTCTAAGTTATTCATGATGATTATTGAATAGTGCTAACCATGCAGGTAATGCATAGACAAATGAAAGGCTATGAGGAATGAATATATGAGAACAATGAAATGACAAGTACATTATGAATGATGTTCCATGATAATGATATAGGCCTTGAGAGGCAGTGGCACTATGTGATGAGGGATTGAGATCCCATGGTATGTGATGATCCTTGAGATGGATCTGGATGGTTGGCAAGAGGCCAAGTGATAACATGTGATGTTGGATCCTTGAGATGGATCAGGTTGATGTGATTACAATAATAGCATAATGTTGAGTATATGTTGTTTACATTCTGTTATATCTTGCATGTTATATAACTTGGTTGAATCTTGCAATCCATCTAAAAGTTGCTAATTAATCATAGTGAAATCTATCATGTAGTTTGCCGTGGCCATAGATCCATCATCGTCAGGACTTGGTGATGGTGAAACGAGTTCTCCTATGGGTTAACTCGGAGCGCATATTTTTGCATATACGAGGTTTCTCCTAGACTCAAATAAAGAGGTAAACGAGTGCAGTTGTGGTTGTAGACTCAGATATGTGATGAGCATGGTGAACAAGCCCATGGCTCCGGATATGTGATATGATGAGCATGAATGTGTTCATGGCTCAGAGCACGGTGATCAGGCCCGTGGCTCAGTTTTACTAATGCCGTGACCTATACTGAGACGGGCTAGGCAGAGGGTAGCCTGAGGAGCTAACCCTGTGGCTTAAGACCACTTGAGCATGAGACTGCGGTCCTGCTTTGTTTCTCGTGTACTGACCACGAGGGGTGAGGTCGTGGATTCCGACTCTTCCATTGACCTTGTATGGCACCGGCTATGGGCTTCGCAACCGAAGGTTGGATTTGAACGGTACGGTTCACTTCCTTAGGGCATACTAAAATGTAATCCATCCTTTTAGTACTTACTGCTTAAGACAAACACGAAACATTAGTTGAGGCCTTGTTTGTGTAGATACTCTCATTATATGTTGCAGTTACTTATATGTTCTTCATATGAAGTAAAACTCAGATATCTTGCCTTGTTAATCATGTTTCACACGTAATACTTGGATACATCGGGTAAGCTTAAATAGCTTTATTTCAGAGACCGCTCTTGCTATGCTTTTCATCAGTTAACTGCTTTATGTATATGTCCATATGAGGTTTTGTAGTTTGGGCGGGGTGTTATGTTTCCCTCTGGGACAATGTTCAATTGTCTCACCCCACTGGTTTACACCCTTTTTAGGTGGACGAGCTAGATGTGGTGGTGGTCGCAGTGTTGCGACCGAGCAGCAAGAAGATCAATAGAAGGCAAACATTGGGTATGCTGCTGTTTTGGATGTTTGTGATAGAGTCTAGAGCCATCCCTTTACTCTCAGGTCCTTGGAGGTGTTTTGATGTTGTTTCACGATGTACATCTGTAGACGCTTTGGATATCCTACTACTGGCCGGATGTGGGCCTTTATGTATATGAATAGGTGGTGAACTCATGTATGATAGGACAAATGTTGCTCTAATATGTGGACATGTATCAAGGCTTGGTTGAATGTATATAACCTGTTTTCTTGTAGGATGTGGACTTGAATGTAATAGTTTCTCAGTTTATCAGTTTTCCGCACGTTTTCACGTAACACCTCACTGTCTGTATTATAGTGGGATGTGTTGCCACAAGTTTGGTATCAGAGCTTTATGTTCGCTGAGTCTATAGGGATTTAGGACTAGGTCGTCTATTCTTGTGTGTTGTCCAGATCTTCTTACAACCGTCTTCTGGCCTCAACGGAAGATAAGTCAAGATGTCTAGAAACCATGAAGAACACTCAGTTGAGTACAGTGATGTTGCTTCAGCTGAAGGGAAGGAACATGGAGATTGGGTGCCTGAGGTCCCCCAACCTGACCCAGCCATTGTTGAACATCCTACCTATCAACAGCTTATGGGGCAACAGATGGATACGATGAATCTCATGGTTGAGCGATTTCCAGTGCCTCCTCCGTGAGCACAGGTTCCCCATGGAGAAGCATCGGGTATTGGGATGACCTTCGAGCGGCTTCGCCGAGTCGGAGCTTCAGATTATGCTGGAACGGCTGACCCAGCAGATGCAGATATGTGGCTGACAAGTCTTGAGAAGGCTTTCCGGATCCTTGACATCCCCAAAGCAGACAAAGTAAAGCACGTTGTCTACCTTCTGAAAGGTAGTGCTGGTCACTGGTGGACCATCGAGGAAGAGAAGTGGCCCGATGAGGTGATCTGTTGGGAGGTCTTCCGGCGTGAGTTCGTCACCAAGTACTTTCTGAAGACGTATCTGGATGAGAAGATAGAGTTAGTTTGAGAGTTTGCGATAGGGAACGATGAACATCATCGAGTATGTAGCCAAGTTTATGGATCTGTTGAGGTTTTGTCCTCACATGCAGGGAAAGATGAACATCATCGAGTATGAAGCCAAGTTTATGGATCTGTTGAGGTTTTGTCCTCACATGGCAGCGACAGACGAGGTACATATCAGACGTTTTGAGAAGGGCCTGAGTGCTGAGCTGACGACACCAATTTCTGTGTTGGAGAACCGGGAGTGGTTTGCGATGTTTGTGGAATCCGTCTGGAGGATCGAACGATCTGTAAGGGAGAAGAGAGAGTCTATGGATAAGAAGAGACCTGCTCAGTTCTAGGGTCATAGGTTTGGTGGCTTCAAGAAGCCCAGGTTTTCAGCACCGACAGTGATGAGAGGTTCTGGTGGACCATCTCAGTGGTCTCAGAGTAGAGGGAGAGGTTATGTTTCTTCCCCATCTAAGGCACAAAGTTTGGCTTCCGTGGCAGTGACAGGGCCATCTAGACCACGGGTTGATGTTAGGACATGCTATGCCTGCGATTAGATAGGACATGTCAAGACGAGTTGCCCCTATAGAGATGATGAGGTGACACAGCAGCTGAGACAGAACCTTCAGGGATCGGATTGACTGCAGCCCAGTGGTAGCAGAGCACGAGGACGCGGTCAAGCGTCCCAAGCTGGATCGTCTGCTCAGGGAAGCAGAGGTCGTGGACAGCAAGCAACGGCTCGATTCTATGCCATGAGTCAGGCGGAGGCGATAGTCAACCTGTGAGTAGTGACAGGTTAGATGGATTTATTTCATTCTGATATGTCTTCTTTTTGCTTTATATTTGTTCTGGTTGACCCGGGTGCTACACACTCTTTTATCGCCTATAGTATGCTTGAGGACTGTCGTTTACCTGTTAGTCGTAAGATGGATAGTTTGTTGTTAGAAACCCCTCTTGATGGATCCTCATTGCTTCGAGAAGAGTGTTCATCTTGTGTCTTGTCTTTCTCAGGACACCACATTCAAGTGAATCTTATACCACTTGATATGCATGGGTTTGATGTCATCCTTGGGATGGATACCTTAGAGAAGTATGAGGTTGTTTTGGACTATGGATCCAAGCAGGCAGTGTTTGTTGATGCCGGAGAGAAGTGGATGTTCCAGGGAGATAGGAAGATTCTTTCGATGTGTCTGGTATCAGCTATGGTGGCAGATAGGTTGCCACGACAAGGATGTGAGGCGTTCTTAGCTCATGTGGTAGATACCATTGTGGCTACCAAGGCGAAAGGTCCTAGCTTTGAAGAGGTTCCAGTTGTTCGGGAGTTTGCAAATGTGTTTCCTGAGGAGTTTCCTGGTGTTCCCCCACCCTGAGAGATTGATTTCGAGATCAATCTGGTCCCAGGGACGCATCCTATTGCACAGAAACCATATAGGATGGCTCCAGTGGAGATGGCAGAGTTGAAAAAGCAGTTGCAGGAGTTGCTAGACAAAGGTTTCATCCGACCGAGTACATCGCCTTGGGGTTCTCCCGTGTTGTTTGTCAAGAAGAAGGATGGTTCGATGCGGTTGTGTATAGAGTACCGACATTTGAACAAGGTCACGATTAAGAACAAGTACCCGTTGCCGAGGATAGATGATCTGTTTGATCAGTTGTGTGGTGCTACATTGTTCTCAAAGATTGATCTACGGTCTGGATATCATCAGCTGAGGATTAAGGAGGATGATATACCAAAGTCAGCTTTTTGAATGAGGTATGGTCATTTCGAGTTTGTGGTTATGCCGTTTGGGTTAACCAATGCACCTGTTGCTTTCATGGACCTGATGAACAGAGTGTTCCGTCCGTTCTTAGATCAGTTTGTTGTAGTCTTTATAGATGACATCTTGATCTATAGTCGGGACAGGCAAGAGCATGAGCAACATCTTCGTCGAGTGTTGCCTCTTCTTCGCCAACATCAGTTGTATGCCAAGTTCAGTAAGTGTGAGTTCTGGTTGGAAGAGGTGACTTTCTTGGGTCATGTGATATCTGCTAAAGGAGTCAAAGTAGATCCGAAGAAGGTGGAATCCGTTGCAGAATGGGAACAGCCGAAGACGCTGACAGAAGTTCGCAGTTTTCTGGGTTTAGCAGGATACTACCAGAAGTTTATCAAGGACTTCAGTGCGATTGTTTTGCTGATGACAAAGTTGACAAGAAAGGACGTACCTTTTGTCTGGGATGATCGATGTCAGCAAGCTTTCCAGAGCTTGAAGGAGAAGCTGACCAGTGCTCCAGTGTTGATCCTGACAGAGCCTGGGAAGGGCTATGTTGTTTTCTGTGATGCTTCCAAGAAAGGTCTAGGTTGTGTGCTGATGCAGGAGGATCATGTGGTTTCTTTTGCTTCGCGACAGCTTAAGAAACACGAGGAGAACTATCTGACTCATGACTTGGAGCTGGCGGCAGTGGTTCATGCATTAAAGATTTGGAGACACTATCTTTATGGGGAAGTGTGTCAGATCCTTACGGATCATAAGAATCTGAAGTACATCTTTACGCAGCAAGAGTTGAACATGCGACAGCGGCGATGGATGGAGTTGATCAATGACTATGACTGCACTATCGAGTATCATCCTGGTAAGGCGAATGTGGTAGCTGATGCGCTTAGTCGAAATCTTCTTTTTCTTCCAAGAAGGCATAGCTGAGTTCTCTGGTATGCCATAAGCGAGATATGCTTGTCTCTTTGCGGAAGATGAACGTGCAGATGGAGGTTTTCTCATTAGCTAGACTTTTAGCATAGATGCAAGTCAAGCCTACATTGAGACAGCAAATCAAAGATGCACAACAGACAGATGATGTGGTATAGTTGATCAGATCAGAGTTTGGCATAGAAAAGCGTGATGGGTTTCATGAGTCTGAGGATGGGCTAGTCTGCTATCATAATAGGATGGTGGTTCCTGATGTTGATGAGATGAGGAAGTTGGTGCTCGAGGAAGCACACACGTCAATGTATGCTATGCATCCAGGTGTCACCAAGATGTACCATAGTCTGAAGGACTTGTATTGGTGGCCCAGTTTGAAGAAAGATGAAGCTGTGTTCATGGCTAGATGTGCAATTTGTCAGCAGGTGAAGGCTAAACATCAGAAGCCGGCAGGTACGTTGCAACCTTTGCCGATACCGCAATGGAAATGGGATCATATAACCATGTATTTTGTAGTTGGTCTACCCAGGACAACTAGAAATCATGATTCCATTTGGGTGATAGTGGACAGATTGACGAAGTCTGCCCATTTCCTACCTGTAAAGACAACGTATACAGCCGAGAAACTCTCTAGAGTATACGTGGATGAGATAGTACATTTGCATGGTGTGCCAGCGACGATAGTTTCTGACAGAGGTCCTCAATTTATGAGTTGTTTTTGGGAACATTTGCATAGAGCGTTGGGGACATAGTTGAGGTTCAATACCACTTTCCACCCACAGACAGATGGACAGTCTAAATGGACTATTCAGATTCTGGAGGATCTCCTTCGAGCTTGTGTTTTGCAGTTCCTAGGCAGTTGGGATGTGCATCTGAGTTTGATAGAATTTGCCTACAACAACAGTTATCAGCGGAGCATTGACATGGCTCCTTATGAGGCTTTGTATGGGAGGAAGTGTAGATCTCCTTTGTGTTGGTATGAGTCTGGTGAGTATTAGTTGTTGGGTCCTGAGTTAGTACATCAGACAACAGAAAAGATCAAGGTGATACAACAACAGTTGAAAGTGGCATAGGACAGGAAGAAGTCATATGCAGACAATCGCCTATGACCTTTGGAGTTCCAGGTAGGAGACAAAGTGTATCTTAAACTCTCACCGTGGAAAGGTGTGCTGAGGTTTGGCCGGAAGGGTAAGTTGGAACCCAGGTATATGGGGCCTTACCCAGTTATAGCACGTGTTAGAAAGGTAGCTTATGAGATTGAGTTGCCTCCAGAGTTACACAGGCTACATCCAGTGTTCCATGTCAGTATGTTGAAGAAAAGCCATCCAGATTCAGGAACGGAGATACAGCCAGTTGAAGTTGAGCTTGATGAAGATGTAACCTACGAGGAGGGTCATGTGTCAATTCTTGAAAGAAGAGTTAAGAAGATGAAGAGGAAGGACCTGGTTCTTGTGAAGGTTCTTTGGCAGCGTCGTGGCGTTGAGGAAGCCATGTGGGAGCTTGAGGAAGAGATGAGGAGGAAGTATCCCTCGCTTTTCTCTTCATATTTCGGGGACGAAATCCCTTAAGGGGGTTAGCTTGTAAGGACCCTGACCTTCGTTTAGGGCTTACCCTGTTTTCTTTTCTTAACCCTGGTGCTTTGGTGCTTGCTAATCACATTTAATGGTGATTAGGGTTTGGTTGTGCTTTGTTGAGAGTTGGAGGTGCTACTTGCAATAACCCAAGTCTAGGGTTTTATAGGCAAGTTTGCCACCTTGTGAGGTGTTTCTCCCTCTCTTTGCTTCCTTTTGTGTATAAGGGAAGGCTTGGGCTCATTGCTTGAGTTCTTTTAGGCCTTGTTGAGCTTGTTTGGGCTTTGGAGTGCCTTGTATCGGCCAAGTGGAGAGTGTATCGGCCTAGGAGTGCTTGTGTCGGCCAACATGGAGTGTTTCACCCAAGGGGCAACATGTTGTGTCGCCCACAGTGCTTGACCTAGCCTTGACCTTGTCTAGTGGACACTTGGAGCTTGATGCATGCTTGTGGCAAAGACCTTGGACAAGTATATAAGGTTTTCTAGAGTGGTGGCTTGGGCTCTAGGACAAGTGTCCTTTTGGTGGGCGAAACCTTTCTTGGATCTACCTTGTTTTCTCCTCCCTTTCCTTCTATATAGGTGGTTCTCTTCCTTTCTTTGAGTTCCTTTGATCCCGTAGTTTCCTTCTCCACCTTGACTGCACGACACTCCCTTCTTCCTTGCTTGTGTCGGCCGACACCCCCCCCTGAAGGAGTAGGTGGTGGTCGACATCCCTTGAAGCTTGGAGCTCTTCTTCTTCTTTGGAGCTTGGAGCTTAAGGTGGGTTTCATAACTTCTAACCCTAACTCCATTATCTATTGCTATGATCTTGTTTACATGTTAGTAGCTTAGTTTCTTGCTTAGCTTCCTTGTTGGCCGATCTTGTGATCTAGGGTTTGTAGGTGAGCAACACTCCTTTCTCCCCTTGGTCTAGAGGAGTGAGTTTGAGCTTCTAGTAGCATGAGCAACACCCCTCTTTCTTGGTTGATTGAGGTGAGCTTGTGTTCTACTTGCTTGAGCAATACTCTCCTCTCACCATGGGCTAGAAGGTGAGCTCGGTTAGAAGTGACTCTATTCTAGGTTTTCTCCTTGTGACCCGTTTGGCGATACAAGAAGTGCAAGAACCCTCCTTCTTAGTTGATTGAGGTGAGACTTCTCTTGACCCACTAGGGTTTCGGGTGTCCATGTGTGAGGTGGTAGATGATCTTGTAAGTTAACACCTTGGACGATATAAGCTTTGGCGAGGTGCTGCTCGATAGCCCTCTTGACCTAAACTCTTGGGCAATATGCTATGCTGGTTTGGACGATATCTTGATTTTTGTATCTGTTGTAATGGACGACACTTTCCTTTGGTTTGGTCTTGGGTGACACACTTGAAGTTGTGACGGGCGTCACGCCATTACTATGCCTTGTGTCAGCCGATAGGCCATAAGTTGTTAGGCTGGATGATAGACCATTTGCTGGTTGCTTGAGTTTAGAACACCAAACTTATACATAGCTGGTGGGCATGGCTGGTAGAGCTGTGACGGGCGTCACATTAGCCTAGTGTGTCGCCCGACATACTCTGTGTGATGGGCGTTGCATCTGGTATGCCCGACGTAGCGTCGTGGGTATGGATGAGTGTGTCGGACGTCATGAGGTGAGCTTTATGGCTGAGCCTTAGGTGAGGGCATGATGCCCGACACAACCTTTTAGTAAGAGCTTAAGTTACCTCTAGTGAGGGTTCCCTCAGCCATAGAAGCCGAGGTGTTAATCTCATACCATGTTTACCATGATGATGGTTTGTGCCATGCTTAATAATGATGATGGCAACGTTAGTTCCTTTTATCTTAATTATCATAATCATCAGTATAATACCCAAGAATGATAATGTGCAGGTAATGCAGCGTGTTATGAGGCATGATTAAGAAAAGGATATAATCTCTACTGTCACTTTGTGTTGATAATGTGCTTATTCCTAAATGTCACCCTGTGTTGATAATATGCATTTCTAATTTATTCATGATGATTATTGAATAGTGCTAACCATGCAGGTAATGCATAGCCAAACGAAAGGCTATGAGGAATGAATATATGAGAACAATCAAATGACAAGTACATTATGAATGATGTTCCATGATAATGAGATATGCCTTGAGAGGCAGTGGCACTATGTGATGAGGGATTGCGATCCCATGGTATGTGATGATCCTTGAGATGGATCTGGATGGTCGGCAAGAGGCCAAGTGATAACATGTGATGTTGGATCCTTGAGATGGATCAGGTTGATGTGATTACAATAATAGCATAATGTTGAGTATATGTTGTTTACTTTCTGTTATATCTTGCATGTTATATAACTTGGTTGAATCTTGCAATCCATCTAAAAGTTACTAATTAATCATAGTGAAATATATCATGTAGTTTTCCCTGCCCATAGATCCATCATCGTCAGGACTTGGTGATGGTGAAATGGGTTCTCCTACGGGTTAACCCGGAGCGCATATTTTTGAATATGTGAGGTTTCTCCTAGCCTCAAATAGAGTGTAAATGAGTGCAGCCATGGTTGCAGACTTGGATATGTGATGAGCATGGTGAACATGCCCATGGCTCCGGATATGTGATATGATGATCATGAATGCGTTCATGGCTCAGAGCACGGTGATCAGGCCTGTGGCCCATTTTTACTAGCATCATGACCTGTACCGAGGTGGGCTACGCAGAGGGTAGCCTGAGGAGCTGACCCTGTGGCTTAAGACCACTTGAGCATGAGACTACGATCCTGCTTTGTTTCTCGTGTACTGACCACGAGGGGTGAGGTCGTGGATTCTGACTCTTCCATTGACCTTGTATGGCACCGGCTATGGGCTTCGTAGTCGAAGGTTGGATTTGAACGGTAGAATTCACTTCCTCAGGGCATAATAATACGTAATCAAGCCATTTAGTACTTACTGCTTAAGACAAACACGAAACATTAGTTGAGGCCTTGTTTGTGTAGATACTCTCATTATATGTTGCAGTTACTTATATGTTATTCATATGAAGTAGAACTCAGATATCTTGCCTTGTTAATCATGTTTCACACGTAATACTTGGATACATCATGTAAGATTAAATAGCTTTATTTCAGAGACCACTCTTGCTATGCTTTTCATCAGTTAACTGCTTTATGTATATGTCCATCTGAGGTTTTGTAGTTTGGGTGGGGAGTTATGTTTCCCGCTGGGACAATGTTCAATTGTCTCACCCCGCTGGTTTACACCCTTTTTAGGTGGATGAGCTAGACATGGTGGTGGTTGCGGTGTTGCGGCCGAGCATCAAGAAGATCAATAGAAGGCAAGCATTGGGTATGCTGCTGTTTTGGATGTTTTTGATAGAGTCTAGAGCCATCCCTGTACTCTAAGGTCCTTGGTGGTGTTTTGATGTTGTTTCACGATGTACATCTGTAGACGCTTTGGATATCCTGCTGCTGGCCGGATGTGGGCCTTTATGTATATGAACAGGTGGTGAACTCATGTATGATAGGACAACTGTTGCTCTAATCTGTGGACATGTATCAAGGCTTGGTTGAATGTATATAACATGTTTTCTTGTAGGATGTGGAGTTGAATGTAATAGTTTCTTAGTTTATCAGTTTTCCGCACGTTTTTGCGTAACACCGCGTTGTCGGTGTGATAGTGGGATGTGTTGCCACACCACTAGGGTGAGATTCCAAATCTCAGCAGGAGATATAACTCTCCACCGACTCTAGTATTATCACATATCAAATAAACTAAGCAGTAGTAAAGTTACAACTATGTGAAGCAGGTAATCATTATTAAAAGGAACCGAAATTACTGTTGACTTATGAAACATATTAACAATTTAAAAGGAATATGAAGAACATGTATAATTCCTATCAACAATATTGTATAAAGATCAAGCAAGGCCTCATCTAATGTTTTTGTATTTTGATCCTATACAATCATACTACACGACGGATTACACCTAGTGAAGTTACAACTATGTGAAGCAGGTAATCATTATTAACAGGAAGAAAAACTACTATTGAATTATGAAACATCTTAACAATTTAAAAGGAATATGAAGAACATGTATAATCCCTATCAAAATATTGTATAAAGATCAAGCAAGGCCTCATCCAATGTTTTCGTATTTTGATCCTATACAATCATACTACATGGCTGATTACACATTTTATTATGCCCCGAGGATTTGAGTCGTACCACCCAAATCCCACCAACCACTTGATAAGTCAAAATCGATGCCATACAAGGTCTAATGGAAGAATCAGAATCTACAACCTCACCCCCTCAATCAGTATGAGTGAACATGTAGTGACATCATGGGTCAGACTGCTATTAGCGACATATAGTCCTACTGTATAAGTCTATCCTGCCTTGGTATAGGTCATGACACTAGCAAATGGAGCTACGACCCATAGCCGCACTCTAATCAGGGTATGGCCCATAGCCAATCCTGTATCACATATTATGGAGCTACAACCTGCAACCAATCCTGTATCACATATTACAGAGCTATAGACAGCAACCACACTCTAATCAGGGTATGGCCCACATCCAATCGTGTGAGTCTAGGATACAAGGAGATACCTCAACTTGTACCCTACATATTCAACAATATGCACTCTGATTTAAACTCATTTTACCATTCAGTAAGTGTTGTCACTGAATGGATCTATGGCACATGGAAAACCTACATGATTAGATTCCACTTTATTAATTAAACCAATTAAGGTGTCTTTTAGCATAAATCAAGTTATAATGTACAATCCATAAAAAAATTCTACAAAATAAGACATGAAGCATCACCAGCACATACTGAAACATATAAGGTGTGATCTCATCACATCATCACTTTATGTTTGGCTTTCAACATATGTCCATCACAAGGACCACCTTGGGGTGACAACCCCTCATCTCATCATTGAGGAAATTATCATCTCATATAAGGCAATAAGCCATCATCATGTCATAAGACCATTTACTCCTCTTTCTGTGTTACCATATCACATGTGCATCATAGGGCTTGTTCAAACATACGATAATCACCATAGCTCATACCTGGCTATGCATATCATCTGGTGTTACCTACATGGTTAGAAACTTGTAACAAGAAAGGCAAGACATCATCAACACTATCATCTTATAAGATCCATGCCATACATATTACATTTTTAGGGTTAGGGTTTCTCTTTACCTGATTAGGGTTTATAGGGTTGGATCAACAACCACCCTTACATCATTACTTCCATCATCATTATAAGGTATGTTATGAGATATAAAAACATATCTCTTGTTATCATACACATGACCACCCCACGACCACCCCCATAGGGTATCTGTAATGACTCACATTTTTTAGTGTCTAAAAGACCTTAAAGTCATGAATCATTACTCATAAATTCCAGGATCAGATTCAAGAAATAATACAGAATAGTAAACAATTTCCATTAATAAATAAATATTTACATGTTTGCATAAAAAGCTCCTCTAAGGAGTTACATAAAGTTGATAAGGAGTTAACATGTACATGTATGATGATATACCATTATATCTAAACCTTCATGAATTACTTTAGTGTCTTCAACATCTTTTATCTGTAACCTCATGTCCACAAATCAAGTATACCTGATACTTAAAACGCCAACAAACAAATATGCGGTCAATATATTTCTATACTGGTACATGGGTTCATCCAATAATCACAAGTACACATATAAACAAACATCTTTTATTTGAACATAAGAACATAAACTTGCTGTCATATTCTAACCCATATCTAGTCTACTACCTCAGGTGTAATCACTATCCCTCCTAGGCTCATGTGCATTACCCTTAAGATCAGTCTAACCTAGGCTTTAGAATATTGTTATTTACTTTACATAATACTCATAGGAACTTTATAATTGGTAAGAAGTAAATAAACAAGCAAGCATTTTATCATTCGGTTAATCTCACCGAGAAACCTCAGCAAACTCAAAAATCGATACATGTATTCATAAGCGTAACCACGTACCTTATGCCATTGCAGAAACTATGCGGTATTCTCATGTACTTTAAGAGTGCATCCAAACATCCAAGCAACAAAGTATTCAATCTGAAATATACATACTACATATGTGTCGCCATGTATTCTCACTACATTAATTAGATCTAAATTTTCTCCTAAACTAGGGTTTAGGGTCACCTCATGTTTGGTCAAGGGATTAGGGTTACAAACCCTAATTCCATCATATCATGCTTTCTAAGATTACAACCTTTAGCTATGCATATTACGTGAAACCCTAATCATCAACTTAAACATATTAGACTATTCGTGATACCAAGATCATACTACTGGCATTAAGATCATAGCAAGATGTTCACATTGGTTTCAAAACCCTAAATTATTAATCTAGAAATGTCAATTATTCATCATTATCAAGAATTTTCTCATTATTCATGACAAGTTCAGGTATTACCTCAATGTAAACTAATCTACTCAATTAAGTATCATATTAATCAAAATATAGATTTGCCTTTATACAAAATACTTCAACATAGGTGTTGCATTACTTTTGGAATAGGAATCTTAATAGTCTTTAATTATATTTTCTTTGGATTCCTCTCATTTTTTTGATAAAAAAGGTATACAATATTGCTAAAATCATACACACCTAGAATTTTCTATAAATTAACCAAGATAATCATTTATACCTTTAAAAGATGCTGCATGGCGTCACACCATTGGCTGGTACCAGCACCACTAGATAAGTCAGGGGAACAGTTCAACCTATGGTTCATCCCCTGGTTCTTCTCCTAAACTGACTCACTTGTTAGTTAATTTACTAAACTGGTGGCTAATCCACAGACTGATCTCCCTCTTTCCCATCTTTGACCTCAACACGACGCCATTGGAATGCTGAGGCCTGGCACTGGCGCCCGACCTACCGTGTTCAAGGTGTAGTGACCAGAGTCTCCTTCCTCGCCACTAAGGAGCGTAAGGACCCTCTAGCACTGTCGTCTCCACCATGATGAGGACACCACTACCCAGACGTCGTCGTCTCCTATTGAACTATCATGGACTAGAAATGTTTCCTTCTTCATGAGTCTTTCTATGCACGACAGGACGACATTGCACCCGAACCTGCATCGCCACCCGACGCCATGGTACCCACCTTCGAAAGGACAAGACACGCTCGAGTAGCACCTTCTCTCATGTCCTCATGTGACAGAACCCACACCAAACTCCCAGTTGCACTTGACTCTACTTCCCCTCTTATTTGGCTATCTACAACAAGTCCTTAATGACACATCGTCGTAGAAGAACTTCCCTCACCCCCGATGACCGACACATCATTTGGGACCCTCCGATTAAGGCAAGCCAACATGGCTTCCTCCTTTGCACCCACCTAGCAGATCAGATGATGTCCCATTCCCTACCGAGATGTTGAGGCTGATACCTTGCTGCGCTATTACAGGATGCCCCCAGCCAACTTCATCATCAACTCCTTCATATCTGCCATAGCTTGGGTTGAGGTAGAAGTGTGTCTGGTACAAATTTCTTCCTTTTTGAAGGCCTGCGATGACCACCACCATCATGACCCACCTTGGTACAGTCGTCACATGCTTTCCTTCTATCTATTGTTATAGGTGAGAGAAAAGTCATTTACCCAATGTCATACATGGATGGTCTCTTATAGGCCTCGTGCCCCTAGGGTTAGACCGAGAGGGGAATCAAACTCCTACTCCCATAGGGAGTCTGGTTCCCATGATGAAGGGGACTCTCTATCCTCATAAGAAGCATCCCTTCTTTGATACAATTCCTTTTCCATAAAGTAATTATATCAACCACATTAAAGCTCCTTTTGAACCTAATTCCTCGTGTAAACCTCCTTTGGTTATTGTCTTCTCATGATCCAGATATCATTCCTAAAAGGATTTGATAAACACCTTAAACTTCTCTTCCAAGGAATCACTAGGTAATTACTTAAATGATTACCTAGGTTACTATATAACTTGGTATATCTTGGATTTCCATGTACACTCTTATATTTAGATTATCTAGCACCCAAAACTATCTTAGAAATCTCTAATGATCATGAATAACAAAGGCGTCCAACTCATATCTCAAGGACTCGTATATAAACCTTGGTTCACCAATTTGGGTTGAAACGTGTCCCTAAGACCCTTGAATCACATCTTGGGCCTTCTAGAGGTTCCTTGAGCTCAATTGCATTTCTATGCACATATTTAAGGCTTTGATACACATTGCACCTGATATTCTCCTCATATGAATACATATGCTCAAAAACACATTATATACTTAGAATGATCATTTTATGTGAGTCTAGGGTCTGGAATCATCAAACCAAGATTCCTCAATTCACTTAAGTATTATATGTTCCCTAATTCATTTGGGCTTGAAATCTACACTTTTAAAGGATGTAACAGTATCACATCTTAACATGTAACCCTATCAGCAACATGCTGTAGCATAACTACCACCATCAAGATCTTGGTTAATACTAGCACATAGATGTATTGGTTTGGGTCAACTTGGGAGTGTATCAGTTTAGCCTTAAGTGTGTCAAGAAACCACACCATGTGGGGTGTATCAGGCAACCTATGCTTGTCAGGAAACAACTACAATGCCTGGGTGTGATGAGAAGTGTAAGGCATGTCGGGCAATGCCAACCCAAAGCATGACAGGCGTCATAATGGTGAGCATCACCAAGGTATATCAGGTGTTAGGTTTAAGGTTAGCTGGGTGTCACGGTTTGAGATGTATCAGGCAACAAGACATAACTCAAAGTCAGTTAGCAATGTGTATCAGTTGCAACCCAACTCGGGTGGCAAAGCATCTCGTGCAACAATGCAATGTCGGGTAGCAATGTTACTCGATTACATGCGTCTTGGTTTAGGGTACTTCTAGGTCACAACGAGATGCCCTCCAAACAAAACGATTAAAGCACCTCCTAGGACATAACAGACTGCCCTAACATATTGGTTAAGCACTATATCAGGCTAGGTACCTCAAAGTCATGACGAGCTAGCATCTTCTTAGATCAACAACACATGATAGTTTGGTTCCATAATGGTTTAGAGACCAGAAGTCAAAACAAGCTAACCTTCATGACCAGAACGACCTAAGAATGCACAAGGCATGACGATCTAAGCATCACCAAAATGTGTCAACCTAAATCTCACCAAGTCATGATGACATGTCTTTTAGTGTAATGATATGTTGTACTCAGGTCATGAAGGTCACCCACCATAACATGTCGATCTAGTCATCTTCAACCTTAGGACACTTATTCAAGCAAGGAAAGAAGGTGTAACACAAGGGAAACAACTAAGCGTAACTCCTTCTTCAAAACAGAGCTCAAAACCACCAAGAAGTACTACTAACATGCAAGAGGTATACAATCTAGAGATGAAGAACAAAATATCACATAAGGTGAGATAATAACAAAGAAGGCTTAGAGTTATATAACCTTCCTCAAAGATCACCACCAAGATCCAAGATCCAAACTCAAGCTCCAAGCTCACGATCTCAAGGTATAATAAGATCTTCCAAACATGGTCACAACCATACCTCCAAGGAAGAAGATGATACCAACATTAAGAGGGTTTGAGGTGGAAAGGAGGTAACCAAGATCCATGGCCGAGAATAAGAAAGGAGGGAAAGAGAGATAGGAACCATGGCTTACCAATGTAGAAGATGAAGGGAACATCCCAAGCTTGGGACTCATCCACCAAACTCTAATAGAGACTCCACTAGATCCTTAGATTCTTAAGGTCATCCACCAAGGAAGAGGGAAAGCAAAGATGGCTAAAAGGATCCTCTTTCATGGAGATAAAAGAGTATATATACAAGAGGGATGAGACAGAGATCATGGAAGAGGTGTCACCACCTAAGGTGACACTTGTCCATGAAGAAGGGCCACATGAAACACCATCATGCAAGACATGGTGATAAGGTCTAGGTATCATCCTCTTGGTCACCTATCATGGTATTTCCTAATACCAAATCTCTAGAAACCCACAAACCAATAGGGTGCAACTCAAGACACCCACAAACCGATAGGGTGCAGCTCAAGACACCCACAAACTAATAGGGTGCAACTCAAGACACCCACAAATCGATAGGGTGCAACTCAAGATACCCACAAACTGATAGGGTGCAACTCAAGACACCCAAAAACCGATACACAACCTTTTCAAGGATCTCAAACCTGAGATAACACATCTAGGTGCAAGGTACACCTCACACATGTGTTCAAAGCACCACTAATGTAAGGACCCTGACCTTTGTTTAGGGCTTACCCTGTTTGCTTTGCTTAACCCGGGTGCTTTGGTGCTTGCTAATCACCATTAATGGTGATTAGGGTTTGGTTGTGCTTTGTTGAGAGTTGGAGGTGCTACTTGCAATAACCCAAGTCTAGGGTTTTGTAGGCAAGTTTGCCACCTTGTGAGGTGTTTCTCCCTCTCTTTGCTTCCTTTTGTGTAGAAGGGAAGGCTTGGGCTCATTGCTTGAGTTCTTTTGGGCCTTGTTGAGCTTGTTTGGGCTTTGGAGTGCCTTGTATCGGCCAAGTGGAGAGTGTATCGGCCTAGGAGTGCTTGTGTCGGCCAACATGGAGTGTGTCACCCAAGGGGCAACATGTTGTGTCACCCATGGTGCTTGACCTAGCCTTGACCTTGTCTAGTGGACACTTAGAGCTTGATGCATGCTTGTGGCAAAGACCTTAGACAAGTGTATAAGTCTTGCTAGAGTGGTGGCTTGGGATCTAGGACAAGTTTCCTTTGGGTGGGCGACACCTTTCTTGGATCTACCTTGTTTTCTCCTCCCTTTCCTCCTATATAGGTGGTTCTCTTCCTTGCTTTGAGTTCCTTTGATCCCTTAGTTTCCTTCTCCACCATGAGTGCACGACACTCCCTTCTTCCTTGCTTGTGTTGGCTGACACACCCCCTTGAAGAAGCAGGTGGTGGTTGACATCCCTTGAAGCTTGGAGCTCTTCTTCTTCTTTGGAGCTTGGAGCTTAAGGCGGGTTGCATAACTTCTAACCCTAACTCCATTATCTCTTGCTATGATCTTGTTTACATGTTAGTAGCTTAGTTTCTTGCTTAGCTTCCTTGTTGGCTGATCTTGTGATCTAGGGTTTGTAGGTGAGCAACACTCCTTTCTCCCCTTGGTCTAGAGGAGTGAGTTTGAGCTTCTAGTAGCATGAGCAACACCCCTCTTTCTTGGTCGATTGAGGTGAGCTTGTGTTCTAGTTGCTTGAGCAATACTCTCCTCTCACCATGGGCTAGAAGGTGAGCTCGGTTAGAAGTGACTCTCTTCTAGGGTTTCTCCTTGTGACCCATTTGGTGATAGAAGAAGTGCAAGACCCCTCCTGCTTAGTTGATTGAGGTGAGCCTTCTCTTGACCCACTAGGGTTTCGGGTCTCCATGTGTGAGGTGGTAGATGATCTTGTAAGTTAACACCTTGGACGATATAAGCTTTGGGGAGGTGCTACCCGACAACCCTCTTGACCTAAATTCTTGGGCGATATGCTATGCTGGTTTGGACGATATCTTGATTTTTGTATCTGTTGTAACGGATGACACTTTCCTTTGGTTTGGTCTTGGGCGACACACTTGAAGTTGTGACGGGCGTCACACCATTACTATGCCTTGTGTCGGCCGATAGGCCATACGTTGTTAGGCTAGATGATAGACTATTTGTTGGTTGCTTGAGTTTAGAACACCAAACTTATACATAGCTGGTGGGCATGGCTGGTAGACCTGTGATGGGCATCACATTAGCCTAGTGTGTCACCTGACATACTCTATGTGACAGGCATTGCAGCTGGTATGCTCGACGTAGCGTCGTGGGTATGGCTGAGTGTGTCGGCCGTCATGAGGTGAGCTTTATGGCTGAGCCTTAGGTGAGGGCATGATGCCCAACACAACCTTTTAGTAAGAGCTTAAGTTACCTCTAGTGAGGGTTCCGTCAGCCATAGAAGCCGAGGTGTTAATCTCATACCACGTTTACCATGATGATGGTTTGTGCTATGCTTAATAATGATGATGGCAACGTTAGTTCCTTTTATCTTAATGATCATAATCATCGGTATAATACCCAAGAATAATAATGAGTAGGTAATGCAGGTGTTATTAGGCATGATTAAGAAAAGGATATAATCTCTACTATCACTTTGTGTTGATAATGCGCTTAATCCAAAATGTCACCCTATGTTGATAATATGCATTTCTAAGTTATTCATGATGATTATTGAATAGTGCTAACCATGCAGGTAATGCATAGCCAAATGAAAGGCTATGAGGAATGAATATATGAGAACAATGAAATGACAAGTACATTATGAATGATGTTCCCTGATAATGATATAGGCCTTGAGAGGCAGTGGCACTATGTGATGAGGGATTGAGATCCCATGGTATGTGATGATCCTTGAGATGGATCTGGATGGTTGGCAAGAGGCCAAGTGATAACATGTGATGTTGGATCCTTGAGATGGATCAGGTTGATGTGATTACAATAATAGCATAATGTTGAGTATATGTTGTTTACTTTCTGTTATATCTTGCATGTTATATAACTTGGTTGAATCTTGCAATCCATCTAAAAGTTACTAATTAATCATAGTGAAATCTATCATGTAGTTTTCCCTGGCCATAGATCCATCATCGTCAGGACTTGGTGATGGTGAAACGGGTTCTGCTGCGGGTTAACCCGGAGCACATATTTTTGAATATGTGAGGTTTCTCCTAGCCTCAAATAGAGAGGTAAACAACTGCAGCTGCGATTGCAGACTCAGATATGTGATGAGCATGGTGAACAGGCCCATGGCTTCGGATATGTGATATGATGAGCATGAATGCATTCATGGCTCAGAGCATGGTGATCAGGCCCGTGGCTCAGTTTTACTAGCGCCGTGACCTGTACCGAGGCGGGCTAGGCAGAGGGTAGCCTGAGGAGTTGACCCTGTGGCTTAAGACCACTTGAGCATGAGACTGCGGTCCTGCTTTGTTTCTCGTTTACTGACCACGAGGGATGAGGTCGTGGATTCTGGTTCTTCCATTGACCTTGTATGGCACCGGCTATGGGCTTCGCAGCTGAAGGTTGGATTTGAACGGTACGATTCACTTCCTTAGGGCATAATAAAATGTAATCTAGCCGTTTAGTACTTACTGCTTAAGACAAACACGAAACATTAGTTGAGGCCTTGTTTGTGTAGATACTCTCATTATATGTTGCAGTTACTTATATGTTCTTCATATGAAGTAGAACTCAGGTATCTTTCCTGGTTAATCATGTTTCACATGTAATACTTGGATACATCGGGTAAGCTTAAATAACTTTATTTCAGAGACCGCTCTTGCTATGCTTTTCATCAGTTAACTTCTTTATGTATATGTCCATCTGAGGTTTTGTAGTTTGGGCGGGGAGTTATGTTTCCTGCTGGGACAATGTTCAATTGTCTCACCCCGATGGTTTACACCCTTTTTAGGTGGACGAGCTAGACATGGTGGTGGTCGCGGTGTTGCGGCTGAGCAGTAAGAAGATCAATAGAAGGCAAGTGTTGGGTATGCTGCTATTTTGGATGTTTGTGATAGAGTCTAGAGCCATCCCTGTACTCTCAGGTCCTTGGCGGTGTTTGGATGTTGTTTCACGATGTACATCTGTAGACGCTTTGGATATCCTGCTGCTGGCCGGATGTGGGCCTTTATGTATATGAATAGGTGGTGAACTCATGTATGATAGGACAGCTGTTGCTCTAATTTGTGGACATGTATCAAGGCTTGGTTGAATGTATATAACCTGTTTTCTTGTAGGATGTGGAGTTGAATGTAATAGTTTCTCAGTTTATCAGTTTTCCGCAATCGGTTTTAATTAGCCCGTGGCTCTGATAATCTGTGGTTATGGTGATTTCCACACGTTTTCGCGTAGCACCTCGTTGTTTGTGTGATAGTGGGATGTGTTGCCACAAGTTTGGTATCAAAGCTTTAGGTTTGCTGAGTCTACAGGGATTTAGGACTAGGTCGTATGTTCTTATGTGTTGTCTATATTTTCTTACAACCGTCTTCTGCCCTCAGCGGAAGATAAGTCAAGATGTCTGGAAACCATGAAGAACACTCAGCTGAGTACAACTATGCTGCTTCAGCTGAAGGGCAGGCACATGGAGATCGGGTGCCTGAGGTCCCCCAACCTGACCCAACCATTCTTGAACATCCTGCCTATCAACAACTTATGGGGCAGCTGATGGCTATGATGAATCTCATGGTTGAGCGATTGCCAGTGCCTCCTACACGAGCACAGATTCCCCATGGAGAAGCATCGAGTATTGGGAAGACCTTCGAGCGGCTTCGCCGAGTCGGAGCTTCGGATTATGCTAGAATGACTGACCCAGCTGATGCAGATCTGTGGCTGACAAGTCTTGAGAAGGCTTTCTGGATCCTTGACATCCCCGAAGTAGACAAAGTAAAGCACACTGTCTACCTTCTAAAAGGTAGTGCTGGTCACTGGTGGACCATCGAGGAAGAGAAGCGGCCCGGTGAGGTGATCTGTTGGGAGGTCTTCCAGCGCGAGTTCATCACCAGGTACTTTCCAAAGACGTATCTGGATGAGAAGATCAGTCAGTTTGAGAGTTTTTGATAGGGAACAATGAACATCACCGAGTATGAAGCCAAGTTTATGGATCTATTGAGGTTTTGTCCTCACATGGCAGTGACATACGAGGAACATATCAGACATTTTGAGAAGGGCCTGAGTGCAGAGCTGATGACACCGGTTTCTACGTTGGAGAACCGAGAACGGTTTGCGATGTTTGTGGAATCCATCCAGAGGATCGAACGATCTGTAAGGGAGAAGAGAGAGTCTATGGCTAAGAAGAGACCTGCTCAGTTCCAGGGTCAGAGGTTTGGTGGCTTCAAGAAGCCCAAGTTTTCAGCACCGACAGTGATGAGAGGTTTTGGAGGACCATCTCAGTGGTCTCAGAGTAGAGGAAGAGGTTATGTTTCTTCACCATCTAAGGCACAAAGTTTGGCTTCCATGGAAGTGACATGGCCATCTAGACCACGGGTTGATGTTAGGACATGTTATGCCTGCGATCAGATAGGACATGTTAAGATGAGTTGCCCCTACAGAGATGATGAGGTGACGCAGCAGCCGAGACAGAACCTTCAGGGATCGGATCGATAGCAGCCTAGTGGTAGCAGAGCACGAGGATGCGGTCAAGCGTCCCAAGCTGGATCGTCTGCTCAGGGAAGCAGAGGTCGTGGATAGCAAGCAACAGCTCAAATCTATGCCATGAGTCAGCCGGAGGCGATAGTCAACCCACGAGTAGTGACAGGTCAGATGGAGTTATTTCATTCTGATATGTCTTCTTCTTGCTTTATATCTGTTCTGGTTGACCCGGGTGCTACACAGTCTTTTATTGCCTATAGTATGCTTGAGGACTATCATTTACCTGTTAGTCGTAAGAAGGATAGTTAGTTGTTAGAAACCCCTCTTGATGGATCCTCGTTGCTTCGAGAAGAGTGTTCATCTTGTGTCTTGTCTTTCTCGGGACACCGCATTCAAGTGAATCTTATACCACTTGATATGCATGGGTTTGATGTCATCCTTGGGATGGATACCTTAGATAAGTATGAGGTTGTTTTGGACTGTGGATCCAAGCAGGCAGTGTTTGTTGATGCCGAAGAGAAGTGGATCTTCCAGGGAGATAGGAAGATTCTTCCGACGTGTCTGGTATCAGCTATGGTGGCAGATAGGTTGCTACGACAAGGATGTGAGGCATTCTTAGCTCATGTGGTAGATACCATTGTGGCTACCAAGGCGAAAGGTCCTAGCTTTGAAGAGGTGCTAGTTGTTCGAGAGTTTGCAGATGTGTTTCCTGAGGAGTTTCCTGGTGTTCCCCCACCCCGAGAGATTGATTTCGAGATCAATCTGGTCCCAGGGACGCAGCCTGTTGCACAGACACTGTATAGGATGGCTCTAGTGGAGATGGTAGAGTTGAAAAAGCAGTTGCAGGAGTTTCTAGACAAAGGTTTCATCCGACTGAGTACATCGCCTTGGGGTGCTCCCGTGTTGTTTGTCAAGAAGAAGGATGGTTCGATGCGGTTGTGTATAGACTACCGACAGTTGAACAAGGTCATGATTAAGAACAAGTACCCGTTGTCAAGGATAGATGATCTATTTGATCAGTTGCGTGGTGCTACAGTGTTCTCGAAGATCGATCTACGGTCTGGATATCATCAACTGAGGATCAAGGAGGATGATATACCAAAGTCAACTTTTCGAATGAGGTATGGTCATTTCGAGTTTGTGGTTATGCCGTTTGGGTTAACCAATGCACCTACTGCTTTCATGGACCTGATGAACAGAGTGTTCCGTCCGTTCTTAGATTAGTTTGTTGTAGTCTTTATAGATGACATCTTGATCTATAGTCGGGACAGGCAAGAGCATGAGCAACATCTTCGTCGAGCGTTGACTCTTCTTCGCCAACATCAGTTGTATGCCAAGTTCAGTAAGTGTGAGTTCTGGTTGGAAGAGGTGACTTTCTTGGGTCATGTGATATCTGCTGAAGGAGTCAAAGTAGATCTGAAGAAGGTGGAATCCTTTGCAGAATGGGAACAACCAAAGACGTCGACAGAAGTTTGTAGTTTTCTAGGTTTAGCAGGATACTACCGGAAGTTTATCAAGGACTTCAGTGCGATTGCTTTGCCGATGACAAAGTTGACAAGAAAGGACATACCTTTTGTCTGGGATGATCGATGTAAGCAAGCTTTCCAGAGCTTGAAGTAGAAGCTGACCAGTTCTCTAGTGTTGATCCTGCAAGATCCTGGGAAGGGCTATGTTGTTTTCTGTGATGCTTCCAAGAAAGGTCTAGGTTGTGTGCTGATGCAGGAGGATCATGTGGTTACTTTTGCTTTGCGTCAGCTTAAGAAACATGAGGAGAACTATCTGACTCATGACTTGGAGCTGGAGGCAGTGGTTCATGCGTTAAAGATTTGGAGACACTATCTTTATGGGGAAGTGTGTCAGATCCTTACGAATCATAAGAATCTGAAGTACATCTTTACGCAGCAAGAGTTGAACATGCGACAGCGGCGATGGATGGAGTTGATCAATGACTACGACTGCACTATCGAGTATCATCCTGGTAAGGCGAATGTGGTAGCTGATGCGCTTAGTCGAAAGTCTTCTTTTTCTTCCAAGAAGGTGCAACTGAGTTCTCTGGTATGCCATAAGTGAGATATGCTTGTCTCTTTGCGGAAGATGAACATGCAGTTGGAGGTTTCCTCATTAGCTGGACTTTTAGCACAGATGCAAGTCAAGCCTACGTTGAGACAGCAGATCAAAGATGCACATCGGACAGATGATGCGGTATAGTTGATCAGATCAGAGTTTGGTAGTGAAAAGCGTGATGGGTTTCATGAGTCCGAGGATGGGCTAGTCTGCTATCATAATAGGATGGTGGTTCCTGATGTTGATGAGCTGAGGAAGTTGGTGCTCGAGGAAGCACACACGTCAATGTATGCTATGCATCCAGGTGTCACCAAGATGTACCATAGTCTGAAGGACTTGTATTGGTGGACTGGTTTGAAGAAAGATGTAGCTGAGTTCATGGCTAGATGTGTGGTTTGTCAGCAGGTGAAGGCTGAACGTCAAAAGCTGGCAGGTACGTTGCAACCTTTGCCGATACCATAATGGAAATGGGATCATATAACAATGGTTTTCGTAGTTGGTCTACCCAGGACAACTAGAAATCATGATTCCATTTGGGTGATAGTGGACAGATTGACAAAGTCTGCCCATTTCCTACCTGTAATGACAACATATACAGCCGAGAAACTCACTAGAGTATACGTGGATGAGATATTACGTTTGCATGGTGTGCCAACGACGATAGTTTCTGACAAAGGTCCTCAATTTACGAGTCATTTTTGGGAACAGTTGCACAGAGCGTTGGGGACGCAGTTGAGGTTCAGTACCGCTGTCCACCCACAGATAGATGGACAGTCTGAAAGGACTATTCAGATTCTGGAGGATCTCCTTCGAGCTTGTGTTTTGCAGTTCCTAGGCAGTTGGGATGTGCATCTGAGTTTGATAGAGTTTGCCTACAATAACAGTTATCAGTGGAGCATTGACATGGCTCCTTATGAGGCTTTGTATGGGAGGAAGTGAAGATCTCCTTTGTGTTGGTATGAGTCAGGTGAGTATCAGTTGTTGAGTCCTGACTTAGTACATCAGACAACAGAAAAGATCAAGCTGATACAACAATAGTTGAAAGTGGCACAGGACCGGCAGAAGTCATATGAAGACAATCGCCGACGACCTTTGGAGTTCTAGGTAGGAGACAAAGTGTATCTTAAACTCTCACCGTGGAAAGGTGTGTTGAGGTTTGGCCGGAAGGGTAAGTTGGCACCCAGGTATACGGGGCTTTACCCAGTTATAGCACATGTTGGAAAGGTAGCTTATGAGATTGAGTTGCCTCCAGAGTTGCACAGGTTACATCCAGTATTCCATGTTAGTATGCTGAAGAAAAGCCATCCAGATTCAGGAACAGTGATACGGCCAATTGAAGTTGAGCTTGACGAAGATGTAACCTACGAGGAGGGTCCTGTGGCGATTCTTGACAAAAGAGTTAAGAAGCTGAAGAGGAAGGACCTAGATCTTGTGAAGGTTCTTTGGCAGCGTCGTGGCGTTGAGGAAGCCACGTGGGAGCTTGAGGAAGAGATGAGGAGGAAGTATCCCTCGCTTTTCTCTTCGGATTTCGGGGATGAAATCCCTTAAGGGGGTTAGCTTGTAAGGACCCTGACCTTCGTTTAGGGCTTACCCTATTTGCTTTTCTTAACCCTGGTGCTTTGGTGCTTGCTAATCACCTTTAATGGTGATTAGGGTTTGGTTGTGCTTTGTTGAGAGTTGGAGGTGCTACTTGCAATAACCCAAGTATAGGGTTTTGTAGGCAAGTTTGCCACCTTGTGAGGTGTTTCTCCCTCTCTTTGCTTCCTTTTGTGTAGAAGGGAAGGCTTGGGCTCATTGCTTGAGTTCTTTTGGGCCTTGTTGAGCTTGTTTGGGCTTTGGAGTGCCTTGTATCGGCCAAGTGGAGAGTGTATCAGCCTAGGAGTGCTTGTGTCGGACAACATGGAGTGTGTCGCCCAAGGGGCAACATGTTGTGTCGCCCATGGTGCTTGACCTAGCCTTGACCTTGTCTAGTGGACACTTGGAGCTTGATGCATGCTTGTGGCAAAGACCTTAGACAAGTATATAAGGCTTGCTAGAGTGGTGGCTTGGGCTCTAGGACAAGTGTCCTTTGGGTGGGCGACACCTTTCTTGGATCTACCTTGTTTTCTCCTCCCTTTCCTTCTATATAGGTGGTTCTCTTCCTTGCTTTGAGTTCCTTTGATCCCTTAGTTTCCTTCTCCACCTTGACTGCACGACACTCCCTTCTTCCTTGCTTGTGTCGGCCGACACAACCCCTTGAAGGAGCAGGTGGTGGTCGACATCCCTTGAAGCTTGGAGCTCTTCTTCTTCTTTGGAGCTTGGAGCTTAAGGCGGGTTGCATAACTTCTAACCCTAACTCCATTATCTCTTTCTATGATCTTGTTTACATGTTAGTACCTTAGTTTCTTGATTAGCTTCCTTGTTGGCCGATCTTGTGATCTAGGGTTTGTAGGTGAGCAACACTCCTTTCTCCCCTTGGTCTAGAGGAGTGAGTTTGAGCTTCTAGTAGCATGAGAAACACCCCTCTTTCTTGGTCGATTGAGGTGAGCTTGTGTTCTAGTTGCTTGAGCAATACTCTCCTCTCACCATGGGCTAGAAGGTGAGCTCTGTTAGAAGTGACTCTATTCTAGGATTTCTCCTTGTGACCCGTTTGGCGATAGAAGAACTGCAAGACCCCTCCTTCTTAGTTGATTGAGGTGAGCCTTCTCTTGACCCACTAGGGGTTTGGGTGTCCATGTGTGAGGTGGCAGATGATCTTGTAAGTTAACACCTTAGATGATATAATCTTTGGGGAGGTGCTGCCCGACAGCCCTCTTGACCTAAACTGTTGGGCGATATGCTATGCTGGTTTGGACGATATCTTGATTTTTGTATCTGTTGTAACAGACGACACTTTCCTTTGGTTTGGTCTTGGGCGACACACTTGAAGTTGTGACGGGCGTCACACCATTACTATGCCTTGTGTCGACTGATAGGCCATACGTTGTTAGGCTGGATGATAGACCATTTGCTGGTTGCTTGTGTTTAGAACACCAAACTTATACATAGCTGGTGGGCATGGCTGGTAGACCTGTGACGGGCATCACATTAGCCTAGTGTGTCACCTGACATACTCTATGTGATGGGCATTGCAGCTGGTATGCTCGACGTAGCGTCGTGGGTATGACTGAGTGTGTCGGCCGTCATGAGGTGAGCTTTATGGCTGAGCCTTAGGTGAGGGCATGATGCCCGACACAACCTTTTAGTAAGAGCTTAAGTTACCTCTAGTGAGGGTTCCGTCAGCCATAGAAGCCGAGGTGTTAATCTCATACCACATTTACCATGATGATGGTTTGTGCTATGCTTAATAATGATGATGGCAACATTAGTTCCTTTTATCTTAATGATCATAATCATCGATATAATACCCAATAATAATAATGAGTAGGTAATGCAGAGTGTTATGAGGCATGATTAAGAAAAGGATATAATCTCTACTATCACTTTGTGTTGATAATGCGCTTAATCCTAAATGTCAGCCTATGTTGATAATATGCATTTCTAAGTTATTCATGATGATTATTGAATAGTGCTAACCATGCAGGTAATGCATAGCCAAATGAAAGGCTATGAGGAATGAATATATGAGAACAATGAAATGACAAGTACATTATGAATGATGTTCCATGATAATGATATAGGCCTTGAGAGGCAGTGGCACTATGTGATGAGGGATTGAGATCCCATGGTATGTGATGATCCTTGAGATGGATCTGGATGGTTGGCAAGAGGCCAAGTGATAACATGTGATGTTGGATCCTTGAGATGGATCAGGTTGATGTGATTACAATAATAGCATAATGTTGAGTATATGTTGTTTACTTTCTGTTATATCTTGCATGTTATATAACTTGGTTGAATCTTGCAATCCATCTAAAAGTTACTAATTAATCATAGTGAAATCTATCATGTAGTTTGCCCTGGCCATAGATCCATCACCGTCAGGACTTGGTGATGGTGAAATGGGTTCTCCTGCGGGTTAACCTGGAGCACATATTTTTGAATGTGCGAGGTTACTCCTAGCCTCAAATAGAGAGGTAAACGAGTGCAGCTGCGGTTGCAGACTCGGATATGTGATGAGCATGGTGAACAGGCCCATGGCTCCGGATATGTGATATGATGAGCATGAATGCGTTCATGGCTTGGAGCACGGTGATCAGGCCCGTGGCTCAGTTTTACTAGCGTCGTGACCTGTACCGAGGCAGGCTAGGCAGAGGGTAGCCTGAGGAGCTGACCCTGTGGCTTAAGACCACTTGAGCATGAGATTGCGGTCCTACTTTGTTTCTCGTGTACTGACCATGAGGGGTGAGGTCGTGGATTCCGGCTCTTCCATTGACCTTGTATGGCACCGGCTATGGGCTTCGTAGCCAAAGGTTGGATTTGAATGGTACGGTTCACTTCCTCAGGGCATAATAAAATGTAATCCAGCCTTTTAGTACTTACTGCTTAAGACAAACACGAAACATTAGTTGAGGCCTTGTTTGTGTAGATACTCTCATTATATGTTGCAGTTACTTATATGTTCTTCATATGAAGTAGAACTCAGATATCTTGCCTTGTTAATCATGTTTCACACGTAATACTTGGATACATCCAGTAAGCTTAAATGGCTTTATTTCAGAGACCGCTCTTGCTATGCTTTTCATCAGTTAACTACTTTATGTATATGTCCATCTGAGTTTTTGTAGTTTGGGTGGGGAGTTATGTTTCCCGCTGAGACAATGTTCAATTGTCTCACCCCACTGGTTTACACCCTTTTTAGGTGGACGAGCTAGACGTGGTGGTGGTCGCGGTGTTGTGTCCAAGAAGCAAGAAGATCAATAGAAGGCAAGCGTTGGGTATGCTGCTGTTTTGGATGTTTGTGATAGAGTCTAGAGCCATCCCTGTACTCTCAGGTCCTTGGCGGTGTTTTGATGTTGTTTCACGATGTACATCTGTAGATGCTTTGGATATCCTGCTGCTGGCCAAATGTGGGCCTTTATGTATATGAACAGGTGGTGAACTCATGTATGATAGGACAGCTGTTGCTCTACTCTGTGGACATGTATCAAGGCTTGGTTGAATGTATATAACCTGTTTTCTTATAGGATGTGGACTTGAATGTAATAGTTTCTCAGTTTATCAGTTTTCTGCAATCGGTTTTAATTAACCCATGGCTCTGATAATCTGTGGTTATGGTGATTTCTGCACGTTTTCGCGTAACACCTCGCTGTCTGTGTGATAGTGGGATGTGTTGCCACAACTAAGGTTATCACCACACCACCAAGGTCCAAAAAAGATTCCCATATCTCTCTCTCATCTAGATGATGCCAAAAGAGAGAAGGAACACTCTAGAGGAGGAAAACTTGCACATCAACCCTAACTCTGGGTAAATTGCAATTTGCACCAAAACCTCTCCACAAAACACAAGCATCATCCAAACAAGCTCAAACAAGAAACTCCAAGCTTGCAACATGCCCTAATTACATCTTAGATGATTAGAGCAAGGTGTTAAGAAACATGCTTAAGAAAAACAAACAAGGTTATCCCAAAATGTATGTCAGGGTCCTTACAACAAATCAGGGCAGGGTAGGTAGGGTTGGTTCCTCGGGTGTTCTTACCAGAGTCAAAGCTGGTCATGTGATGAAGGACATATCGATACCACTTGACTTCAATGTTCTTCAAGATATAGAACATAATCACCACAATATTCTCTGCAGTTTCAGTTTGGTTTTTCTTTGGATGAATATTGCAGTTGACTACTAGGGTGAGTATTCAGTTCTTGAGGTCTAAGGTTGTAGAGGGAAGGGTGGATTCTTCCTATAGGGAAACTGAGGCTTCTTCAAGAATATATGGATGTTAGGAAGAATGAGATCAAATTTCTTGTAGAAATTCTCAGGGTCAAGGAGGTCAAAATACTCAGGGTAATCCTTCCTCCATGTGTCAGTCACCTCGATACCTGAGGAAAAGATGTTCAAGGTATCCTCAGAGACTTGGAATTTCTTCCGGACTACCATGAATGTAAGGACTAATTGAGCATTAGGCGGGGATACAAGAGTGTCATAATTCCATTGCAAATTTGCATAGGATTCGTGAATGGTTTTGGTGTTTGTGATGGAATTGTGGTAGCACGTGCATTCAACACTCAAGACAGATAAGTGGTGGTCGTAAATCAACTCGACCACTTGATCGATAACCTTTTGTCTACGTGGGCTTGGCTAAAAAAGGGAACAAAATGGAAAGGGGTTCCTAGGAAGGAGCTCCTTGTACCTATTTAGAGAATCATTTGAGATAAAGAAGGTATCGTTAAAGGGTATAAGGCACGAGTTGGAGGAGGAGGATGGTGCTTCAGATGGGGCGGCTCTCTTTCTCCTGTTTGAAGCCATGGAGATGAAATAAGAGGATAGAGAGATCAAAATCATGGGAAACACCACCAAAAAACAACCAAACACCTAGGGTTAATGAGCGAGAGGTCAAGGGAGGTCAAGCAAGGTCGAACTAGGGTTAGGGAGAGGATGGTTGGGGCTAGGGTTGAGAGATTTAGGGAGGTAGAGGTTGGATTGGTCTATTTTCTCTAGTTGAGAGGGAGAAAAGTCAGTCGAATCCCATTTAAGTTTACTCCAACCCAGACATCGATCGATTTATGTGACTGGGAAACTCGACTGAATGGCTCTTTATAAAAGCCCTCGACGACGGATAGGTCGAGTTGGCAACTCGATCGATGGTCAGCCTGAACCAACTTTAGAAATTCTAATTTCTAGCCATTAGAGTTCTAATTAAATTTATTTTTCTAGTCCATTTTGCATTTTAAACATACTTAGGCACATATCACTCATCATTGGGTACTATTTTGCAATAAAATAAGCATTTGCAAAAAAATATCCAAAAAAGCAAAAAACATGGAATATGAACATGAAAAACTTAGCATTTTAGTAATCATGATGATCAAAACGTGAGTAAAACATATTGAATAGATGACAACTATCTATTAGGCATATCAAATTCATGCAAAGAAGTTATGAGAAGCTTAAATCTAATAAAATTAAATTTCTCTCTAGCTAGAGGTTTAATGAAAGTGTCTTCCCACTAATTTTCCGTGTACACATGCATGATATAGATATACTTTTTGGCAATGTGATCACAAAAAAAATGATGATGAACCTATATTCTTGGATCTACTATGAAATATAGGATTGCAAGACAAATTGATTGCACTAGTATTATCACAATAAATAGGAGAAGCATCAAAAGGAATGTTAAAGTCCTAGAGCATTTGCTTCATCCATAGGACCTGAGCACAACAACTCCCGAATGCAATGTATTCAACCTCGGTAGTTGATAATGCCACTGTGCTCTGTTTCTTGGAGAACCAATACACCAAGCATGGTCCTAGGAGAAAGCAAGTTCCAATTGTGCACTTTATATCAATCAAGCATCCGACATAATCCACATCACTATAAGCTATAAAAGTAAAGTACCTTGACTTGGGATACCATATTCTAAGATTTGGGGTTTTGGCTAGGTACATTAAAATCCTCTTAACATCTATACAATGTGATTTCTTGGCATTTGATTGAAAGCAAGCACACAAGCCAACACTAAACATTATATCAAGTCTAGAGATAGTTAGGTAAAGTAAACTTCCAATCATATCTCTATAGAGCTTCTCATCCACTTTCTCACCTTCTTCATCCATTTTAAGTTTGGCTATGTTTGACATAGGTGTGTCCATCAACTTGGTATTCTCAATCCCAAAGTGCTTAAGTAGCTCACTTGTGTATTTTCCTTGGTTGGTGAAGTTCCCATCTTTAGTTATTTTGATTTTGAAGTTGAGGAAGAATATAAGCTCACCCATCATGCTCATCTCAAATTCACTATGCATAAGATCACTAAATTCTTTGCAAAAATCAAGGTTAGTTCCGCCAAAAATGATATCATCAACATAAATTCAAATGATAATAAAATTGTGTGTTTAAGAAATAAGGTAGAATCTACTTTGCCCATGATATACCCATGATCTAACAAAAAGTTCTTTCATTTCTTGTACCAAGCTCGAGGTGCTTGTTTGATCCCATAGAGATCTTTTTGCGACAAATAAACATGGTTAGGTAGACTATCATGTTCAAAGCCTAGGGGTTGTGCAACATACACTTCCTCCTCAATTGTACCATTCAAAAATGCACTTTTAACATTCATTTGATAAAGAAGAAAGTTATTATAACTAGTAAAAGCAAGCAACATATGAATGGACTCAAGTATAGCTACATGTGCATATGTTTCATCAAAATCTATACCTTCCTATTGATTGTACCCTTGAGCTACTAACCTTGCTTTGTTCCTTACCACTTTGCTACTTTAATCTAGTTGTTGCGGTAGACCCACTTGGTGCCAATGATCTTTCTATCACTTGGTCTTGGCACTAGGGTCCACACTTTGTTCTTCTCAAATTGATCCAATTCTTCTTGCATGGCTAGGATCCATTCATCATCTTCAAGAACTTCTTTGACGTTCTTTGGCTCGAGTTGTGAGATGAAGGCAATGGTGGCTTGTTCTTTGTTGAAGGCAGCCCGCATCTTCACTCTTTCAAATGGGTCCCTAAAATCAGCTCTTTTGGATGATTTTTTGCAAATTGGTGAGTTGGATCCTTCTTCTCTTCGTCTTTCTATTCTTCTTGATATACCACCTCTTTTCCTTTCAAGTGATGTTGAGTTCTTTTAGAATAGGAATTAACTCACCTACAACATCATCATTTCGAACAATATCTTTGGGAATAGAGGGGTTAGTCTTGATAAACTTAACATTAATGGATTCTTATACTTAAGCAAGATCAAAATTAAATACTCTATAAGCCTTGCTAGTAGTGCTATGCCAAGAAAGAAAGCCTTGTAAGATTTTGGATCAAACTTGTCGAGAGAATCTTTCGTATTCAAAACAAAACAAGGACATTCGAAAACATGGAAATACTCAATAGAAGGCTTCCTACCATGATATAGTTCATAGGGGGTTTACTTCAAAGAAGGATGTGTGAAAACCCAATTTTGTAGAAAACATGAGGTACTAACGAATTTGGCCAAAAACTTCTTTGGAGTGTCATACTCTAAAAGCATAGTCCTATCCATCTCATGTAGTGACTTATTCTTCCTCTCTACAATCCCATTTTGTTAAGGTGTTTGAGGTAAAGAGAAGTTATGTGCATAGCCAGATTCTTCACAAAAATTTTCAAAAAGTCCATTTTCAAATTCTCCCCCGTGATCACTAAGGATGGAAAAAATCTGGCAAGAAACTTCATTCTCAACTCATTTACAAAAACTAGAGAAAACATCAAGGGTATCACTCTTGGAAACGAGAAAGAAGGTCCAAGTATATCAAGAGAAATCATGAACAATAACAAGACAATACTTGGAGCCACAAAATGATTGAGTTCTCATTGGTCCAAATAGATCAATATGCAGAAGTTCAAAAGCTCTCTTGTTACTAAGGACTCCTTTGGATTTGAAGGAGGACTTGGTTTTCTTTCCTAGGGTACAAGGTTGGCATTCCCCATCCTTTTCAAAATCCAATTTGGGAAGTCCCTTGAACAAGTCCTTTTTTCTCAACTTCTTCAATTGATACATATTTACATGACCAAGCCAATGATGCCAAAGAGAAATATCGTTCAAATTGACTACTAGGCATATACCAAAAATAGGCTTAATAGAGTCAAGCACTTAATAGTGTCAAGCACAATTGCATAAATATTACCACTTCTAGTTCCCTTATATATGACATGATAGGTCAGGGAATCTATAATTAAGCATTCAAAAGAAGTAAATAGCATAAGGTAACCATTATCACATAATTGACTTACACTTATTAAATTAGGCCATCCACAAAGAGAACATTCTTGATACACAAGGATTTACCTGCATCACCCTCACCTTTTACCTTACCTTTCTTGTTGTCCCCAAGAAAAACAAACCTCCTTTCTTCTTGGTGAAGTTGTTGAAATGGATTATATCACCTGTCATGTGTTTAGTGTAGCCACTATCAACAATCCATCTACCTTTTTCCTACAAGAAAGAAGAGTGTCAGTTCCCAACTCAACCTTTGGGATCTAGGGTTAGCTTAGGGACCCATTTCATCTTTGGGTTGGTCCCCTTAGGCTTGTAAGGTCAATAAGTAGAATAATTATCATCACATTTGCAATGAGAAAAAATCATAGGGTTCTTAGTTCTAGAAGACTCTCCAACAAAAAAGGAGGTTTCCTTACTCTTTTTCTTACCTTTGGCTTTGTTCTTGCCCTTAGGTGTCTCATCCTACAAATCCCAAACCAGTAGTACCACTTTGTTTGGTATTATGGTCAAGGATTTCATTTAGGGAGTTTTTCCCTTTGAGAAATTTCTATAGAGAGGCTCTAAGCCTATGATTGTCATCATTAAGAGATATGACAGTAGAAGACAAACTAGCAAGATCATCTCTAGCATGAACAAGGTCTCCCTCTAAACAGAGGACTTTAGTGAAATAAGAATCTTTTTCAAGAGAGATTGAAGCAACATCATTACTAGGAAAAATAGAACTAGAAGATAAATAATTAAATTGACTGAGAAACCTAGCATTTTCAGATTTAAGCAATTGAATTTCTTTGAGATATACATCCCTTTCATCTCTACGAGCATCGACAATAAGCTTGAATTCAACATTTTCAGTTTTAAGTGTTTCAAGATCATTTAGGCACTTTTGGTTATCTTCCTTAAGAGTTTCAATGTTCTTAAGGTAAACACCATTCTCTACCTCAACTCCATTGTATTGGAGTTCAAGATCAAGATATTGGCCTTGCAATTTATCAATGTTCTCAAGATGAATTTTCTCATTTGGCTTAAGAATCTCAAGTTTAGCATACAAATCATCAATAATTTTTCCTAACCTCTTTCTTTTAGTTTATATTTAGCAAAAGAAGAACGGGTAGAAACAAGCATATCAATAAGAGTTTCTTTAGCTAACTCATGCAAGCTTACTTCACCTATCTCACTTACCTCACCAATTTCTTCACTTGTAGAGGCCATGAGTGCAAGGTGACACTCTCCATCTTTTTTGGAGCTTGAGCCACTTGAGGATGATGCCTCCCAAGATGCATGAGATGCATTCTTGTGTCTTTTCGCCTTCATTTACTTCCTCTTGTACTTGATCTCCTTCTTGTACTCTTCCTTCTTTTTGGAGCTGCTACATTGGTGTGAATTTCTAGACTTTGGGCATTCACTCTTGTAGTGCCTCTTTTGTCCACACTTGTAGCACCTTGGAGTAGAAGAAGAAGATTGCTTTCCCTTGAAGTGCTTCCCCTTGGTGAAGTTTGTTTCATGCTCACTAGGGCCATCATCTTCACTACAGTAGGAAGGAGAGGTTCGACAAGAAATTTATTGCTGAAGGATAATAGCCTCCACTTGAGCTTTGAAGGCACCATCTTTGATCTTTCTTGCTTCCTTATCTTATTGCTTGTCAAGCCTTGGCTCATGAACTTGTAGATTTCCAATGAGATCTTTAGTTGGGATGTCACCAAGTCTTCTCACTTCTTCAATGGGGGTCACCTTAGACTCCCATCTCTTTGGTATTGTCCTCCATATCTTGGAGTTGATTGTTCCTCTATCCAAAGTGTTTCTCGAAGTAGCTAGGCCATTGATGATGATATTGAGCCTAGAGTACATATCAAAAATTCCTTCTTTTTTTCCCATCTTGAATTTATCTATAAGGTTGTTTAGCATGTAGATGTTAGCCTCCTTCGCTTGATTTGTGACCTCGTAGGTGATGCACAACTTGTCCCTTATCTCATAGGCTGTATCCTATGAGGAGATGCGGTTGAACTCGGTTGGAGTGAGGGAAGCATAGATGATGCTTATAGCTTTGGCGTTGAGTTGGGCTTCTTTTAGAGTAGATTCATTCCATGTTGCCACAACTTTAGTTCACTCCTTATATGGTGTGATCATCACCTTCCACATATCAAAGTTCATCCCGTAAATGTAGAAGTGCATATGCCTCTTCCAATAGAGGAAGTTGGTGCCATCAAAGACCCGAGGACAGATTGAGAATCCTCCCTCTAGGTTGAGTGAACCAAGTAGGCTCTCACCCATCTTCTCGTATCGTGGGAGGTTGTTGGAGAAGATCCTTGGCTCTGATACCACTTGTTGGATCTAGGGCTCTAGAAGGGGGGTGAATGGAGCTTCAAAATTCTCATAAGAAAAGTTAGACCTTGAAATTATATCAATGTAAACTAAATGTTAAAGATCAATTTTAAGTCCTATCTAGAAAACATAGTAAGGATGAGAGAAATTGAAACATGCACTTGGACAAGGTGGTTAGAGTGGTTCCAATCTCCAAATGAGGAGATGGTCAATCCACTACCTAAAGATGTCAACCTCTAGGACTGTACAATCTGTGTATACTTATATTCCATGATAAGGTATACAAGGAGACCACCATACATCCAAGGAATTACCTATTCAAGACAAGAGTCTTTCACCTACACAAGGACTTACCTACTTGATCAAGATGTCTTCAGCCTTCAACAAGGACTTACCCACACTTGCATCAAGTCTTTGGCCTTAAGGGAATTACCCACTCTTCTTAAATATTAGCCTTGTCCTTCTCCTACACCTGGAGAAGATCTTCACCTCTTCTTAAACCTTGATGAAGACCAACAACTTCACCTCCACTCAAAGTAGCTTGCTTCAACCTTTACTCTTTGAGAAATGGGATTGGGAAGATGGAAGGAATGAGAGATTTACAAGCACATGGAGGTAGCTCTCTTACAACTTGCTTAACTCACTCATAATCATGAAATGCTTTGTAAATTAGAGAGATAAAGGGGATCAAAGGGTTGCAACATTGTCAACTAAAGCAAGGACTTAGGATAGCAATGAGCCAACTTGGAATGGACTCCAAGGGGTCCTATTTATATCTAGGAGTGTTCTTTGAGTGTAGGATCACTTAAGAATGAAAAATAGCCATTTTACAACTTGAAACAGATCTATTTTCATTTACAACAACTCTCCAATGGTTATAATCACTTTTTCTATGTATTCCGTATAGTACATTTGGTCCAGTTTCAATAAAGGTAACTCAACCGATAAACTAATAGACAAAGCTAATTTTCAAACTATCAGTCGAGTTTGTTCTTAGAAACTCGACCGATGAGTCAAAATCAATTTTGGTCAGTGAATCAGTCGGTTGAGTTCTATGAGTCTGCAACTCGACCGATTGATCATTTCAAAAATTCCATCGCTGGATCGGTCAAGTTTCCAACTCGATCGATAGAGTTGCTGTGACAAATTTTCCAAAATGATTTTTGAGTGACCAAACATTGGAATTAAGTGTCCGTGATTTTTTCTCATATTAGTTACAGGTCATATCATCAATAAAAGTGATTAAAAAATTAATCTAAGGTGATTTGGTGTGAGTTCCCAAATTGCACACTTGCATTTGCTTTTGACTTGAACTTGGACAAGCAAGGGCTTGTGTAATTTGATCTTTTTCATGTACCTGAAGCCTGGAATCAATCTTGAACAAACTTATTAGATACAAAGGAATGGAATGGTTAAGTCATTATCAAAATATGGACAATGTATAACTCTCAAGTCAACAGTAGCCATTTCTAATTCTTAAACAAATAGGAAAGAGCACATACCTATAAATTCTGACTATATGTCTACCACTGCTGCAACCTCAAATTTGCATATGTTTTCATAATTGAAATGTAATGATTTTATGAATATGGGGTTATTTGAAAAGGTGGTATGCTTTGTTCCAAAAGATGTATTTCTTTGTAAATCTCCCTTTTGATAGGAATTTTGTGGTTCCTATTATTATATTAATCCAATAATGGATATAAAAGAGAAGAAAAGAAGAAAAGTCCAAATAATGAAAAAAGATACATGATAATGGATATTAAGAAAAAAATATTTATGAGAAATACTTAGAAAGTGGCATTAATGGCCACAATTGTGTAAAAATTCGTTTTCATATGATTTCTAATAAAAGAAATACAAAAAGAGGAAAAGGGGATGAAAGATAATGAGAAATCCTTGCAAAAGAATATCTTAATAAAGAAATAAGAAAGATACTGCGAAATAAAGGATGTAGATGCATCTAGAAGGGTAATAAGTATCTTTAAAAAGGAATTTCGAAATAATAGAATTTCTTTGGGTTCAAGGAGTCCCAATGACTAAGAAGAAAGAGAAAATACAAATAATACAAAGTAAGAGGATAATGTGGTATATATATTTAATGACTTTTGGTATTACCAAAAGGAAATACTCTTGTTATAAGGAAGTAATTTTCTTGGCCAATGGATAAAAAGACAAACTCAAAGAAGATAAAGGAAATAAAATTCAGATTTCCTAATGACTAGAGAATATGGGTTATTAAGGAGATAATTAAAAAGAAGGTTTTTGGTTTAACCATCATGGACATGGCAATAGGTGATGAAATTGGGAAAGAAAAGAAAAGGAAAGTTTCCTAAGCATGATGCCTTGCCTTTTGGCATCTTTCTTGTGTGCCAAGAGAAGGAGACACAAAAAGGAACGGTGTAGGTGTATATATATACAAGAGGGGGAGACTTCCACCAACCTGTCGAGCCTAAGTATGTCTCTTTTACCGTATTCCAGTAACCAGAGTTTTCTCCTCGTAACTTCTTCAACCATGATAGACTAAGTTTTTCTAGTGGCAAGATGCCTATTGACTTAGATCTGAAGGAGACAGGGAGCATGTATCTATGGGTTGATCACCTCTTCTGTTGAAGAAACCAGTAGAGCCCTGGCCTGGTGCGCGGGAAGTTAGTGTCGTGAGCATGCTGGCACTGAAGATGGAGCAATCATGTCTAAAGTCATGTGGAGAGGAACATAACCTCATGATAGGAGGATCTAGGGGGTATAGGAAGCAGTAGATGGGGTTGTATGTGGACACGGTTGAAGTCAATCATTTTTAACTTCAGCAGCAGCAACGTCGCAGGTCCAGTTTGCGTGAGGGACAAACCACGACATGGGCTCGCATGGAAGAAAATCAATGAGGGGGATAGTAATGGTGGTCTGTGTGTAGCTGAACCCTGTCAAAGCAAGGTGAGGAGAGGATGCCTTGGATTTCTATGTAGGGCGATGCTGCCAGACGACGAGGATGGTTGTAGCGCCTACAACGATCGCCGAGGAGAGCATCCCGCAAGGCAGACGGGAGCTTTGGGGCGGCGATGACGTGGGAAGGGTCCTAGCCGCCGACACCTGAAGTTGGAGAAGGAGGTGAGGGCGCCGAAGTTGGCCTTGCTCGCAGCATCGACAGAGGCAGGATTGCCCAACCGCGTAGGGCAGGAAGAGGCCCAACGCGGGGTGAGGGAAGAATTATAGCCAAATGACCAATATGCCCCTCCATGTATGCGTCGCGTGTAGGGACACCTCAGTCTTTTTGTTCTTTCTCTCAGTCAACTAATAAAAGGTAATAACTACTGACTTGGCATTTCCCTATTGGCTGATTAATGATATATCTTGTGAGAATTATAGAAAATTCTAGGATGATCGGATGTAGAGAAGTAATATATGAAACTTGTTTAGAAAAATGAGAGGAATTGAAATAAAATGTTATTAGAACCTGACTATGCTTCCTATTCTAAAAGTATGTGCAATACGTGTTTAGATGTGTTTAATGTAAAGGAAAACCTAGATTTGCCTTAATCTGATGCTTAATTGAATATGTCCGTTCATGTTAAGCTAATACCTGATCTAGACATGAAAAATTAAGGAATTGTTGATAATGATGATTAATAATCTCATACATATAGATTTAGGGTTTTGAAACCAACGTGAACATCTTGTTATGATCTTAATGTTAGTAATGTGATTTAGGTTTCACGTATAATCTTATGTGCTTAAATTGATAATTAGGGTTTCACCTAATATGCATAACCGAATTTGTAATCTTAGAAATCATAATATGATGAAATTAGGGTTTGTAGCCCTAATCCTTAGTCCAAACAAGAAATAACCCTAAACCCTAGTTTAGGAGTGCATCTAGATCTGAGTAATGTAATGTGAATACATGGTGACACATATGTAGTATGCATGTTTTAGATACTGTTGATTATATGCTTGGTTGCTTGGATGTTTGGATGCACTCATAAAGTATATGATGTTCTGCATGGTTTCTGCAAGGGAATAAGGTATGTGGTTACACTTATGAATACCTCAAGTTAGTTTTCCGAGGTTTTCCGAAGTTTTCATCGATGTCATGAATTAATTGTTGGATGAATTTAATTCATGCGAAATATAGTGTGGATATGACTATCACATAAGATATCTTCCTACTAGCTCAGATCCTGGTCCCCTCTATGGCTTATTAGTTGACCTAGTACATGGCTACCTATGGAGTAGGTCCATCAGGTCATTGGATGGCTTAGTACATGGCTACCAATGGGGTAGGACCATCAAGTCACTTTGAGTTAGATACTGGGCTACCTTTGGGTAGTGCCATGCGACTCTATTAGCCTATGTATTGGCTACCTGTAAGGTAGGACCATGGGGGTAAGAATCTACCTAAAGAGAGGTAGCATGCAAGTCCACTACAGAGACATCACAGAGTTGGGGGATAGGTAAGGATTGAGTAGTATTGCTTAAAACATAATTTTGGATGTTAAATGATAATTGGCTAATTACATTGTTATCGTAGTTGCACGATTATTGTTTCCCCATCATACCAGCTTTATGCTGACCGGTGTTTTGTTTTTCGGCGTTTTAGGTACAAATAAAAGAACAAACAGTAAAGTGGCATATGTGGAATTAAATGAGGATTAACGATCAAGGAGGATTAGTTAGAATATTCTCTCATATGGATAGAAGTTTAGTAATCCAATTTTTTCAAAGGTATGCAAAAAATTTTAATTTATATCAGATTTCAGTATAGTTGGTAGAATTTGATAATTGTTATTGATTATTTGTCGAACCTTTGATCCTGTTAATTGGGATAAAGGCTCTGACCTTCTGGTCTCCTTTAATTGGGGGTTACTGGGAGGTGGGGTCGTTACATTTAGTATCAGAGCGAAGGTTCCTCACTTAATCTTTAATAATTATTAAATTTTATAAATTTCGTAGAACCCAAGGGAGTATTGGAGGATTATCCAAAAGACAGAGGTGTCTAGAAAAGGATCATGACCGGGGGCTGGCAATATTTTCCTCCACACCGCTAGTCAGAATACGAGGACTCCCGGATCTGTGTGACTGCCTGGCCAAAGTCTTAGGGTATGAATCGAAATAAGATACCTTTAGGAATCTCTCATCTTGTTCATCCTTTCTCAACTCAAATTCTATTAAGGATCTTAAGGATTAGGGTTTTCTCTATTTTCCTCACCCTCTTGAGGTATGGGTAAGGTTGATAAGGATTAAGGAATCCTCCACCAAATTAATAAAAAGCATGTAAATAAGATGTCATGGACATAAGATTAATAGAGTAAGCGTAAAGGAATAGATACATGCTTAGGTCATATGACACGAGTGTCGTTGCCCTCAGGAGAGACATGAGGCTAGACCTACTTGTCAGGAGGATGAGTAGAGAAAGTTAGTCTTAGAGGTAGAGATCTCCATTAAAAGAAGATACCTAACACATCCTCTGAGGATGATGTTAACCCTAACCCCAAGTGAAGCTTAGAGAGAGAGATGACATGATGAGTTAGATGTCATGGTTGATCGGGTGTTTGGTTGGATATGCCTTGGGATTGCCATATGAGCCATGAGAGGTTGGATGACCTAGTTCCTTTAGCGACCCAATCTTGGAAAGGGTCGTGCATGGTAGAGAGAAGGATAGGTCCTTCATTGATGAGGTTAGAGAAGAACCTATGGAAACCCCATGAGCTTATATGAGCATGGCATAGTAAGCACCCAAAGTATGTTAGTAGTGCTGACATTAGGCTAAAACCCTGGACAAGGGATCATGTTGGATAGTTTATGTGATAAGCATAAAGATCTAAGGATAATTTTGAGCCAAACATGAGTTGAGCATAGGCATCACCCATGTAGAAGTATGCTTGTGAGCCTGATCCTTCATGGAGAGAGGACCTCTAGTAGTAAGGCTGGATGTGGAGTTAGCTCTAGAGAGAGAGAGAGAGCATGACTCAAGCAAGAAGGTTGGAAGCTTAAATTTCGAGACATGAGGAACAATGGGGAGTAGAGGGTGATGTGACCTAAGGGGATGATAGTGGTTTCCCTATGCTTGACCCTGGAGGCTAAGGATGTCTTGGGTATCTTAAGAGGAACCAAACTCTAGAGAGAGGATGATGCTTCTGGTACCTATGGTATAAGTGATTACCTGCTGGATGAGATAAAGAGTGCTTTAGACCCTGAGGAGGTTTAGGTAACTAGTTGTAAGGCTTTATACCTAGTTGGTTGTCCCGGAAGAGGACTCAACTCCAAGGTGTTGCTCGAGTAGAAGGATTATGGAAGTACATGACATAACTTGGACATGTTTGATTCTTTGTTAAGAGATTGAGCATGCAGTTGGACACCCAAAGGTGGGCCTAGGGTTCCTAGGCCTATGAGGGGAAGCAGTGTATCCAATGCTCATGATGAAATTGGAATTTCTATAAGTTTCGAGCATGGTACTCCTCATGTGTAGAGGTAAAGGAAACCCCTTAAGTTAAGGGTAAGTTTTATGAACCCCTCACAACTAAGTTGGCCTAATGTTGAGGATGAGAACAATTGTGACCTAGCATGTTTTTGTAGGTGTCTTCTGGTGCCTTAGTAGCTTGCTAGGGCTAAGCATGCTCATGTGGAGGCAGACCCTAAACATAAGGATGTTTGTGAACTTGGTTGTCAAGAGTTGTAGTTTCCTCCCATCCTGGGAGAGGGACCCTTTTGTAGGGTGTGTACCAGTTTTGTTGGTTTTGAGGTAACCTAAAGAGGTTTCATAGAATCTTGAGAAGTTAAGTGTTAAGTACATGGTATGAGAATGAACCTGTAGACCCATAGATAACCATCTCTAAGCGCATGTGGATATTTTACCATGGAGGTAACTAGTATGGGGTTTGACCAAGGTAGGCAGGTTGCCATGACCCCTATGAAAGGATGAAAATCAGCCCATGAATGTAGAGAGAGAGATGATGAAGGCTTGGGTAAGGTTCTAAGTTGAACATGTACTATAAGAGAATCCTAAGTCTATCCTAGGGTCAGGTGGGGATAAGATTGATGGAAGTAGGAGTTGGCTAATTCCCTAGTTGCACATGACCATAGGGTCGGGAGGTAACAACTATCATTGTCTGAGGGCCATGGGTTAGGAGATTAATCACCTTCATGAACTCATGGGACCCAAAGGGCAGATGAGTAGGGCACTCTCTGGATGCATAATGGAAGAGGGATGACCCCAAAAGTGCTGACACCCTATAGACCTAGAGGAGATGAACAAGGGATGTGTGTAAACCTCAGTAGGTTCAAGACTAGTTTTCCATGGAAGTAACCCTGATATCAAGATGATTGTGATATAGAGAGATAGATGGCACATCTCAACTTGGATTTAAAGATGTACTGGCAAGGTGGGATGCACCATCTCTACTCTTGGAACAGGAAGAGCTCTATATTTGGACTGCGACCAAATGCTTATTTCCTCTTGTTATGGGGGTGAGAGATAGGACAGTACGCATGCCATACACCAAGGATAAAGATGATGTGGGTTAAAACGTTGCCACGAGATATGGGGACAGAAAAGATAGCATACCCTGGTAAAGTGAATGATACATGGATGGTTTGCAAACACTAAAGAGAGATAAGATAGTCATCTTATAAGGATATTTTATCATGAGCTATGGGGAATTTGCAAGTTATGCAAAGTTGAGTTGGATCACCATGAGGATGAGCTCAAAATTTCTTGATAAAGACAAACTTAGAGTTTGAGATGAGATGATAAGTAGAATACATGTAGGTGTATGTTACCTAACACCTAAGGATAAAAAGTAGTAATGAATGCTCTGGTTGTGATATAGTTGCCTAGTTTAGCTGGAAGCTAGAAGAAGTTGAGGTTGTTAGGCTAACCTTAAATTGAGAAGAAGAGATAAGTATGGCTAACACTCAGATGTAACGAGATATGTTGAACAAGTTAATGGTTGTTTGGTCAGCCAGCATAGGCTTTGATGCAATGAATGGATGGTGGTAGAACCTCAAATACACTTCTTTGGATAGGAAGGTAATAACACCCTATTGAGAGTGGTTTAGGGTTTTTGAGGAATCAATCTTGAGGAATCATGACATACATGAGACATGATTTTAAGATCACCATACATCATGGTACTACAGAGACAGTGGGTAACAATAGTACTTTGGATGCCTAAGATGAAGTTGCATGTGGTATGTTGCCAGGAGGTGAAGGATGAACACCAGTAACCCGATGTTTTGTCATAGAGGATAAAGAGTCCCTGAGAGGGAATGGGTGTTCATCACTAAGGATGTTGTGATAAGTCTCCCCTAGACCAAGGAAGGTCAAGATGCGATATGGGTTATGGTGGATCGCCTTACCTAGATGACATGAGAAAGAAAGTGTTCTGTCAAGGGACAGATCTGGTTGAACTACCCATGAGAGAGATGGTTCAATTACACCATGAAGCGAGTTCAAAAGTTCTTGTGTATGACCTAAAGATTCACTTCTAGGAGGTGGAAGTAGATGCATGAAGAGCTTGATGCTAGTATAGTTTATCACCCCTAACTAATGGTTAGTGGGATCCATACTAGAGAGTCTGATGAGAGCATGTGTGCTCATTCAGGGTGATACATAAAAACAGTTTTGTCCTTTGTAAGATATGATGATAACCACCATAGCCAGTATCGGGACATAAAGAAGCTCTGTAAGGGAGGTTGTGTCGGTCACCATTTCATTAAGATGATGTTGGTGAATGGACCTCACAAAGGTCAGAAAAGGACCATATTATGTGTAGATGAAGTCGCTTTGATCGTGCAATGGTTGAAAGGAGCCCATGGATGACATGAGTTGTAAGATGATGCAAAGTAGACTGACATGCAGTTCACTGTGGGGGAATATGTGATGTGAGAATATGACCCCTCCGAGATATAACTGAGAAAGATGAGTCCCCAATACATGGGTCCATTCGAGATGGATTGGTGGAGAAGGTTATGTTTGACCTGACCCCTCAGGATAGAGTCATGTGTGATGAGTTCCATGTGCCCAATTTAGAGCACTATGTGAGGTACCCAGGCCATGTGCTGAGCCATGAACCTAGTGAGCCCCAAGGGAAGCTGAAATGACCTGAGTCACCTGTGTAGTTTATAGATGCCAGGGTGAAAGAACTCAGAGAAAAGGATATGTGATGATAAAGTTTCTTTGGAAGCGCCATGGGTAAGGTAAAGCCACATAGGGGCCAATGATGGAAATGGAAACGTCTAATCATGAATTGTTTGTTTGCTTGATGGAATTTTGAGGACAAAATTCTTATAAGAGGGGAAGGATGTTGCAACCTAAAATTTGCATATGTTTTCATAATTGAAATGTAATGATTTTATGAATATGGGCTTATTTGAAAAAGGTGGTATGCTTTGTTTCAAAAGATGGATTTCCTTGCAAATCTCCCTTTTGATAGGAATTTTGTGGTTCCTATTATTATATTAATCCAATAATGGATATAAAATAGAAGAAAAGAAGAAAAGTCCAAATAATGGAAAAAGATACATGATAATGGATATTAAGAAAAAATATTTATGAGAAATACTTAGAAAGTGGCATTAATGGCCACAATTGTGTAAAAATTTGTTTTCATATGATTTCTAATAAAAGAAATATGAAAAGAGGAAAAGGGAATGAAAGATAATGAGAAATCCTTGCAAAAGAATATCTTAATAAAAAAATAAGAAAGATAATGTGAAATAAAGGATGTAGATGCATCTATAAGGGTAATAAGTATCTTCAAAAAGGAATTTCGAAATAATAGAATTTCTTTGGGTTCAAGGAGTCCCAATGAATAAGAAGAAAGAGAAAATACAAATAATACAAAGTAAGAGGATAATGTGGTATATATATTTATTGACTTTTGGTATTACCAAAAGGAAATACTCTTGTTATAAGGAAGTAATTTTCTTGGCCAATGGATAAAAAGACAAACTCAAAGAAGATAAAGGAAATAAAATTCGGATTTCCTAATGACTAGAGAATATGGGTTATTAAGGAGATAATTAAAAAGAAGGTTTTTGGTTTAACCATAGTGGACATGGCAATAGGTGATGAAATTGGGAAAGAAAAGAAAAGGAAAGTTTCCTAAGCATGATGCCTTGCCTTTTGACATCTTTCTTGTGTGCCAAGAGAAGGAGACACAAAAAGGAACGGTGTAGGTGTATATATATACAAGAGGGGGAGACTGCCACCAACATGTCGAGCCTAAGTATGTTTCTTTTACTATATTCCAATAACCAGAGTTTTCTCCTCGTAACTTCTTCAACCATGATAGACTAAGTTTTTCCAGTGGCAAGATGCCTATTGACTTAGATCTGAAGGAGACAGAGAGCAGGTATCTATGGGTTGATCACCTCTTCTGTTGAAGAAACCAGTAGAGCCCTGGCTTGGTGCGTGGGAAGTTCGTGCCGTGAGCATGTTGGCACTCGAGATGGAGCAATCATGTCTGAAGTCGTGTGGAAAGGAAGAGAATCTCATTCTAGGAGGATCTGGGGGTATAGGAAGTAGTAGATGGGGTTGTATGTGGACACGGTTGAAGTCAATCACTATTAACTTTAGCAACAACAACATGGCAGGTCCAGTTTGCGTGAGGGACAGACCATGACATGGGCTCGCATGGAAGAAAATCAATGAGGGGGGGTAGTAATGGTGGTCGATGTGTAGCTGAACCCTGTCAGAGCAAGCTGAGGAGAAGACGCCTTAGCTTTCTCTGTAGGGCGATGCTGCTAGATGACGGGGATGGTTGCAGCGCCTACGACAATCGCCGAGGAGAGCATCCCGTAAGGCAGACAGGAGCTTTGGGGCGGTGACGACGTGGGAAGGGTCCTAGCAGCCGACACCTAAAGTTGGAGAAGGAGGTGAGGGCGCCGAAGTTGGCCTTGCCCGCAGCATCGACGGAGGTGGGATTGCCTAGCCGCGTAGGGCAGGAATAGGCCCGACGTGGGGTGAGGGAAGAATTACTGCCAAATGACCAATATGCCCCTCCATGTATGCGTGGCATGTAGCGACACCTCAGTCCTTTTGTTCTTTCTCTCAGTCAACTAATAAAAGGTAATAACTGCTGACTTGGCATTTCCCTATTGGCTATTAATGATATATCTTGTGAGAATTATAGAAAATGCTAGGATGACCAGATGTATACTAGTAATATATGAAACTTGTTCAGAAAAATGAGAGGAATTGAAATAAAATGTAATTAGAACCTGACTATGCTTCCTGTTCTAAAAGTATGTGCAATACGTGTTTAGATGTGTTTAATGTAAAGGAAAACCTAGATTTGCCTTAATCTGATGCTTAATTGAATATGTTCGTTCATGTTAAGCTAATACCTGATCTAGACATGAAAAATTAAGGAATTGTTGATAATGATGATTAATAATCTCATCATATAAATTTAGGGTTTTGAAACCAACGTGAACATCTTATTATGATCTATATGTTAGTAATGTGATTTAGGTGTCACGAGTAATCTTATGTGCTTAAATTGATAATTAGGGTTTCACCTAATATGCATAATTGAATTTGTAATCTTAGAAATCATAATATGACGGAATTAGGGTTTGTAGCCCTAATCCTTAGTCCAAACAAGAAATAACCCTAAACCCTAGTTTAGGAGCGCATCTAGATATGAGTAATGTAATGTGAATACATGGTGACACATATGTAGTATGCATGTTTCAGATACTGTTGATTATATGCTTGGTTTCTTGGATGTTTGGATGCACTCATAAAGTATATGTTGTTCTTCATGGTTTCTGCAAGGGAATAAGGTATGTGGTTACGCTTATGAATATCTCGAGTTAGTTTTCTGAGGTTTTCTGAAGTTTTCATCGATGTCATGAATTAATTGTTGGATGAATTTAATTCATGCAAACTATAATGTGGATATGACTATCACATAAGATATCTGCCTACTACCTTAGATCTTAGTCCCCTCTGTGGCTTATTAGTTGACCTAGTACATGGCTACCTATGGGGTAGGTCCATCATGTCATTGGATGACTTAGTACATGGCTACCAATGGGGTAGGACCATCAAGTCACTTTGAGTTAGATATTGGGCTACCTTTGGGTAGTGCCATGCGACTCTATTAGCCTATGTATTGGCTACCTGTAAGGTTGGACCATGGGGGTAAGAATCTACCTAAAGAGAGGTAGCATGCAAGTCCACTACAGGGACAACACAGAGTTGGGGGATAGGTAAGGATTGAGTAGTATTGCTTAAAACATAATTTTAAATGTGGCTCATTACATTTTTATCGTAGTTGCATGATTATTATTTCCCCCACATACCAACTTTATGCTGGCCGACGTTTTGTTTGTCGGCATTTTAGGTACAAAGAAAAGAACAAACAATAAAGTGGCATATGTGGAATTTAATGAGGATTAACGATTAAGGAGGATTAGTTAGAATATTCTCTCATATGGATAGAAGTTTAGTAATCCAATTTTTTCAAAGGTATGCAAAAAGTTTTAATTTATACCAAATTTTAGTATAGTTGGTAGAATTTGATAATTTTTATTGATTATTTGTCGAACCTTTGATCCTGTTAATTGGGATAATGGCTCTGACCTTCTGGTCTCCCTTAATTGGGGGTTACCGGGAGGTGGGGTCGTTACAACCACTAAATCCTAAGTCAAGATCTCAAAGTCCCAAATCACCCAATAAAAATTATATAAGAATTAGGACTTAAATTGAGAGAGATACTAATCCTATAAATTTATTCCTAAAAATAACTAAACTGGGTTCAGGGAACCATCCCAATAAATAGGAATTATTTTTGATTTAAAACATATTTTCACAAAATTTGCAGAGTTATGAATATTGGTTATGAAGTTTCAAAGATGACTCTAATAAACTGATTTAAATTAAAAACTTACAACATGGTCAAGATTCTCGCATAAATGCAATATGATCCCTATTGAAAATTACTCCCTTTAAAATGTGTGATGTCGATGCTATAACATCAGGCAAAAGGTGATCATGTCCATTATCGACTTGACAAGAAATACTAGGGGAAATAGGTATTACAAGTATTTTTACTTTCCATGGTTTGGTTTCAAGATTCAAATTTAATATCCAAGGATTCTCATTGTCTTGGAGTCACACATAGCCCTCACTAAGGTCTAACAAAACTGGGAACCTAGAAAATGGTGGTGGGAGATAATAGAGCACCAAGTAGCTATTCTACCATGAAAGGGAAGCCTAAAGTTCTTAAGGTGAATAAAGAGAAAGTAAGACATGTAAAACCAATTGCATATGTCCATAAAACTTAGGGAAGCCAGGGAAAGTAAAACCAACTAAGACGAGGTCTAGTATACTATGCTGGTCTAAGTAGATGCACAACTAAGGAGGAACCATGTGAAGGAAAACCAAGGTTCAAGGGAGGAGGTTTGGAGTCATTGGAGGTCCCTATGAATTCACTAGATCATACAAAAAAGGCATGTAGTGTGGATGACACTCTAGGAATAACTGAAAAAAATCATGTGAGATCTAGTCTATTGTTTTTGGCGATAGACTTGGTAAGAATATTAAAGCACTACAATCTGATCGTGGTGGAGAAAAATTGAAGTCGAGAGTTTAGGTACTTTTGAGATACCATGGCATAGTATCACACTTGTATCCACCTAGAACACACAACATAATGGTGTGTAAAAAAAGAAGGGATCACACCTTGTTTGATGTGGTACAATCAATGACTAGTTTAGCTAATCTTATGTCTTCTTATAGGGATATATTCTTGAAACCATCATGTTTACACTTAATTAAGTACCTTGTAAATCAGTTCAAAGGACTCCATATGATATATGATACGAGAGACATCCCAATATTTTGTTTATGAATATTAGTTGATGTGAATCTTATGTTAATGAATAATTCTATGAGAAGCTTGGACCCACATCAGATAAATGTTTCTTTGTTGGATACCATAAGGAAAGTGAGGGTTATTAGTTTAAAATTCTATATGTGAACAAAGTGTTTGTTTCTAAAATTGTTTTATTCCTTGAAAATGAATTCATTTCCCAGGGAACCCATGTGAAGAAAATATATCTCTAAGTGGTTTGAGGTAAATAAGATAAAACTAAACCTATGTAGGTAAACGAGGAAGAAAAAATGATCACAAGACATTGTATAATCTAATATTTCTCATATAGTACAAAAACCTCAACGACATAGTGGGACACTTCTAAAATGAGAGAGATTTGGATTTCTCATGACTCAATTAGATTATTTGTTAGTTATTAATGACGACGAGCCAACAACCTACAATTAGGATATTGAAGGACCAAATTACAGTAAATGGCTTGAGGACATGAGATCTAATATGGATTCTATGTGTACCAACAAAGTATGAACTTTGGTGGATGCACTTGAAGGAGAAAAACCCATAGGATACAAATGTCTCTCTAAGAAAAAGGTTAACATGGATGGTAATGTACAAACCTATAGAGGACAGTTGGTTGGAAAAGGTTTAAGACAAGTTCAAGGTGTTGACTATGATGACATTTTATCTCCATTTGCCATGGTTAAATACATCATGATCATGCTTTCCACTGCATGTTATCATGAGTACAAGACTTGGCAAGCAAACGTTATGACTACTTTCCTTAATAGGAACCTTATAGAGGATGTGTACCTGACACAACCTAAATGTTTTATTGCTCCAAATGAAGCTAATAAAGTTTCTAAGATACAAAGTTCAATATGAAAATGAAGAAAACATCTAAAAGGTAAAATATTCATTTTGACAAGATAGTCAAAGAGTTCAGCCTTATAAAAACTAAAGTTGAACCTTGTATTTACAAAATGTTAGTGGGAGAAGAATCATATTTGTCTTACTATATGTGGACGATATGGGAAATTACATACATACTCTGAAAATTTATCTTGAGTTGGCGGTGCAGTGCATTATCTATTTAGTACTTAGGCAAATAATCCTATATTATAGGAATCAAGATATATAGAGATAGGTCAAGAAGGATTCTTGGCCTAAGATAGAGTACATACATTAACAAAGTGCTGAAAAAGGTTCATCATGTATAATTCTAAGAGAACAAACTTACCTACGTCTCATGGAATAGTCTATCTAAATCCATATATCCCAGCCATTTGGGAGAGTGAGCATGCCTAAGTGAGATTCCATATGCACATGGTAGGATCTATCATGTGTAAAATGTTGTATACACACCTAGATTTCTCATATTCTTTGAGCATGACAAGATTGTACTAGTCAGATCCTGATGAAGGGAACGAGATCAGTGTTAGTAATATATTGAATTACTTGAGAAGGAAATATGATGAATTATTAATATATGGAGGTTAAGATGAGATACTTTGCAAGGATCATACTAATGCAAGTTTCAAAACATACCAACATAATAAAAGATCACTATAGGATTTTTGTTTTTCTTAAACACCAGAGCTATAAGATGGAAGAGTTTCAAGCAAGAGATAGTAGAAGATTTCACAATACAATCCATGTACATTGTCACATACAATGCAACAAAGGAAGCAACATAGATTAAAAATATCATTAGTTGGTGTGGATCCAACCATTGATGACATGATTGAGATTTATTGTGGCAGTTTTGAACAAGATAAGGAACCAAAATCACATCACTATTCAAATCACATACTACATTGATATCTTCTCATATAAGAAATCATACAATGAAGAGGATTTAAAGAGTAGACAATTGAAGTAATGTTTCTGATCCCTTGACAAAATAAATTTCAAAATAGAAGCATGATGGTCATGTTACATCACTTGTCAATTTGTTCGTGAGTGATATTCTCTAGTGAAAGTGGGAGACTATTGGTTGCATGCCCTCAAAGCCATCATATAATGATTTTAATAGGGATACATTTTATATTATATGATTATTAGTAAAGGAAAATCCACTTATTATATTTGTTTCAGTATTGATGATGAATACATGTATTAGTGTCCTAAAAATGTTGGCTCAATAAAATATGGTTTGGGTTAAGGACCCTAATATGATATCCTATTTATAATAAAGAGTGTTCATTTTTGTTATGTCCCTATTTTATTATTATTATGGATATAATAGAACAAGAGTAATACATAAGACTAGTGTGTATGTCAAAATATGAATATGTCTCTTTAGTCATGATATTGGATATGAATTCAAATACATGGGTACTTGTTAGAGAATAAGTTTTACTGGGCATAGACATGGAAACCATGTCATGGTAGCTAGAGTCATATCTAAACATGACAATAGTGATTGTTATCCTTAAACCTGATGTCACATAGTAATCACATGTTATTTTTATTCTTTAACACTACCCAACATGTATATGAGTAAGGGTTGACATATAATTAGTGATTAGGTGCATTGTGACACTTGTGGATTATCTTCAGTGATGTAGATATAATTTGTCCCTCACTTGAAGTGTACCCAAGCCACTTGATAAGTGAGACTATGAAATGGATGACCATGCCCATGTAATTATATGACATTGAGCCCAAAATCTCCATGTCTACTCTATTTTAATAAACATAGATTAAATGTTAAAGGATGCCAATTCCATTCCTTAGTTTCTATCTGGCTAAATGTTATAAAGGGATTATACAATCATGCTAACATTAGTCACTTTACATGTTGATTTTTTTCTCCAACTTATTCTAATCACTTTGATAGCAGTGATGTGTTTCTAGATACCAATATTTGGTTGTGATGTTTTTGAATATCACTACCAATGTAATAATGAGTCTATGAGGTCACACACATAAGTACACTCAAAGGAATTGAAATTCAAAACCATACATATGATTATAATGGTTTTGAATCATGCTCGAGCTGATTTTTGCCAAATTGACTGACTGGGTAAGCCAGTTGGGAAATTGACTGGTTTGGATTAGCTGGCCAATGGAGTGTTAACTAACAGAATGGTCACCACTTGGGAAATTGACTCATCGGACAAATGGATAGTACTGTTGGGAGATGGGTAGAAATAAAAAAGAAAATATAATGGAAAATACTTGATTGATTTAGAATTGAATCAATCAATTCAATACAGAATAGTAATTGCTAAATAAGCAAACAGTGTGACTGGATAGTCTACTAGGCTGATTGTTAGTGAGTGGACTAATTTGTTAATGAATCGACTATTTCGAAAGTCTATCTAAATTTCCTAGTTTCATTCTATTGTGAGTTGTGGTCAGGTAAGGGATTAGATTTTGGGAACTCCAACCCATTAACTCTTCTATATTTAGGGTAGTACTCCTAGAGGGTGAGTGACACCTTGAGAATCAAGAGACATAAGTTTCCTAAGAGCTATTACCTTGAAGATAGATAAAATTTCTCAAAGGACTGTAATATATAGGAGGAGAGTAGGAGTTTGGCAAGCTAGCACATCCAAAAACGTTGCTTCCACTTACTCTTGGAAACCAAGGTGCTCTACCAAGAGTTCATCCATTTGTGTGGATGACTTAGAGGCTGAGAAACTTGTGTTGATGATTGGAGGACAAGTTCCACAAGACAACAAGATGGTTGTACAAAGGCGATGACTAAAAAGAAACTTGAAGATGAGCTAGAATCATGGTTTGGAAGTTTGATATCTTTACCAACATAATATGTGACTAATTGTTGGAAAACTACTATGCACCAAGGTATCTATATCCCTTATATGTCTTTATATAATATTTTCTTTTGGATACAATGGCACCGTTCTAAGAGTTTTTCTAGGAAATGTTTTATCTTTCTATTGTGCCCCCTTCCCCAAAACTGTACACTTGAGCCTCCAAGTGATTTTGGTTGAGGTAAAAAGGCTAAAGTAACAACAAACTTTGGTCTCAAATTCAACACTCTTCTAGTCTAAGAACACCCTAAGATATGTGAGAAGCATTTAAATGTATAAATGTTGGATTCTAGAAGGAAATTTTTGATAGTAAAATAGCATCCATAATGGACAACCATACTTGAATGCTAATCGATCTTCATTTAGGTTGGAAACCATTAGATACAAATCTATATTTTAAAAGAAGTTAAGAAGAAATAGTAGCATCAATAATTTTATGGCTAGCTAGTTTTTAGAGATTACAAGTAACAAGAAGGCATAAATTATTTTGACACCTTTTCTCTTGTGACCAAAAGAACCTCATCCATGTCCTTGTTGCCTTGGACACAATCCATTATCTTGAAATCCACAAAATAGATGTAAATACTACTGTACTCAATGGAAACCTTGTTGAAGAGATCTATATGGATGAACTCAAAGGTTTTTTCATTCAAGGGAAATCACACAAAGGTTGTGGAATTATAGAATTATTTTTATGGTATAAATCAAGCACATAAGTAGTGAAATTACAAGCTTGATAGACCTAATTAATATTATGATTTTATTGACAATGAATTTGATAAGTCTATTAATAATGTATTTCTGATTTTCTATTTGTGTGTTGACGATATCTTTTTTGTGGAACCAACTATCAAGAAATATGAAGTAAGAGAAAGGTAGTAGAAACAAAAATTTTGTTACTATTACAGCCCCAAATTTACATATGTTTTCATAATTGAAATGTAACGATTTTGTGAATTTGGACTTAACTGAAAAGGTTGCATGCTCTGTTTCAAAAGAATGGATTTACTTTGCAAATATCCCTTTTGATGGGAATTTCATGATTCCTATTAATATATTAATCCATTAGTGGATATAAAAGAAGAAAAGAAGAAAAGTCCAAATAATTGAAAAAGACAAAAGATAATGGATATTAAGTCATGTATTTATAAGAAATACATAGAAATCTCTAGAAAGTGGCATTAATGGTCACACTTGAGTAAAATTCATTTACATACGATTTCTAATAAAAGAAATATGAAAAGAGGAAAAAGGAGAGGAAAGATAAAGAGAAATCCTTGAAATGAAATATATTAATAAAAAAATAATAAGTAAGATAATGTAAAATATTGGATATAGATGCATCTAGAAGGATAATGAGTATCCTTAAAAAGGAAATTCGAAATATTAGAGTTTCTTGGGGTCCAAGGAGCCCCAATGGAGAAAAAGAAAGTGAAAATTAGCAATAATACAAAAAAAGATAATAATGTGGTGTGTAATGAATGAATTTTATGGTTTTGTTAAAGAGGTGATATTTTCTATTAAAAGAAAATATAATTTTCATGGCCAATGAATTAAAAGCCAAAAACAAGAAGATAAAAAGAAATAATTTTGAATTCCTTAATAGTCAAGGGTCATAGATAATCCAAGAATTATTTAAAGGAGAAATCTTATACTTGTTTAAAGGAAAGAAGGTTTCCTTTTGAGAAGGGACCTTGTTGTCTTCATGGGAAAGTATCCTAGGGAATTTCTCTCCTCCTCTATAAAAGGATAGAGCCCCTGACTAGGGCCAAAGGAAGTTCCATGCAACCATCCCTCTCTTCTCATTCTTCTTCTTCTTTCAAAACCCTAGGATAAAGGAGTAGCGTGGCCATGGAACCACGAGGAGCTGTTAAACGATCTTGATGAAGGAAGGATGTACCCACGGTGACCTAGGAGAGATCGGCCATCACCCCCTTGCCCACATCTTCGCACAACGCCTACAAGAAGTCTGCAGGACGACTGCAGGTCGACGGTCCAACGCCCCACACCTAGCCATCTGGGCCAAGGCTCGAAGCTTGTGCGTGTGCAATGGAGGGCGACGGAGGCAGGGAGGCCATCGTTGGTTCCCTAGGGGTACAAGGTAGGGGTAGAGAAGCCGCACCATCGTGACTAGGGCAACGCAGCAACAACTGCGCGAGGTTGAAGAAGGCAGAGGTCCCTTTGGACCGTTTTACCCCTCCGTGTTATGAAGATATGGTCGTTTAATTGGGGGCAAAAGCGTCTTTTGATTCTAAGTTCTAAACGGGCCGCATGCATGAAAGAGGTGACATGTCAGCCTCTTATTGGCTCAAGTAAGTTAATTTTACAAAAATCGTATCTCCTTATTCGTAACTCCGATGGTAGCAATATATGAAAGTTGCTCAGAAAAATGAGGGGAATCCAATAAAAGTATGTTTAGAAGCTAATTCCTCTTGTAATTAGAAAAGTAATGGAAGTTATCCACTTTAAAGCTTTAATGATTACGAAACCCTATTTTGAGATGATTAATGTGTTTAGTAGGGTTTAATGGATGATTAACTTTGATATTAACATGTTAATTGTAAAAGGGTACATTAAGAACAAAAAGGATGACCTTTTGCACATAATTAGATTAATTGAGAGTTTCATGTGCATAAATATGCTTTAATGGGCCTTGAAACCCTAATATAGTAAATGTAACTCTTAATGGCTTTAATTGTTCAATTTCATGATTAAAGTTGAGATATGATAATTCTAAGCTATTTTGAGTATAAACGTTCCTAATATTGGATAAATACCCTTAATGTAGTAATTAGGGTTTTGTAATGGATAAAGGTAGAATTAACGACAAATAGAGTTCATATGTGAATTAGACCATAATGAACTATGGATTGATGATAAATGAGCATAATGACCTTGTCATGGATTAAAAGGATAAAAATGGTAGCTTTAAAGTAAAGAAGGCTTAATGGACTTAATTGATGGTTAATTGTGCTTTTTTGAAATTAGGGTTAGATGTTGATAAAAGATAACCTTAATATCTTTCGTGAAGAATAGATGAAATAATTAGGGTATGTAAGTAATTGTATAAAATTAGGGTTTAAAATAGTAAAAGATGAAGGGAAACCCTAATTATAATGGAAACCCTAAAAGTGGGCTAGAAACCCTAGGAAGCGAGCTAGGTTTAATAGATCTTGATGACATGAGTAATAAAAGGAAATTGTATGATTATTTCAGGATCTTGATATGTGTGCTTGCTTGCTAGGATTTCTTACTTGCATGGATTATTTTGTCTCAAATCAGCCTGACAGGTATGTGGTTACGCTTATGAATAATTGCTTAAGTTTCACGGTGATTTCCAAACATTTTTATCGGTTGCTTGAAAATAACTGATTGGATGACTTTTATTTCATGCAACTAAAATGTGGCCATGATTATCACCATAAATGTGCATACATGACTGGCTCAGATGCTGGTCCACATCTATGGCTTTGCAAAGGCTAAAAAGGGTAACTTAGAGCAAGGTCTAGGCTATCATGAGTTAGAAATTGGGCTACCCACATGTAGTTCCATGAGACTCTTAGCACACCATGAGTTAAGGAGTGGGCTACCTATGGGTAGTGCCATGTGACTCAACCCTAGATATTGATATACCATAAGGAAGGTAGCATAAGGAAGGTAGCATCCAGGTCCACTGCAGGGATAGCACAGAGGATAGGGTATGTAGGGATTGAGAAGTTATGCAAAAAAAATAAAGTTGTTTGTTTAAAATCATAATTGACTGCAATAAGTTGTTAAGGTTAGTTGCACGATTATTGTTCCCCCCACATACTAGCTTTATGCTGACTGATGTTTTGTTTGTCGACATTTTAGGTATAATGAAAAGAACAAACAATAAAGTGGCATATGTGGAATTTACTATGAATTTAAGTGCGAGGAGGAATAGTTAGAATAGAATTCTTACATGGATAGAAGTTTAGAAATCCAAGTTTTTAAAAGGTATGCAAAGTTTTTTTTATTACAACCTTTCAGTTTAGTTTAGTAGAATTTGATAATTATTAATTGATTATTTGTCAAACCTTTGATCCAGAAATTGGGATAACGGCTTTGACCTCTTGGTCTCCCTTAAATGGGGGTTACTGGGAAGCGGGGTCATTATAGTTACATATTTTCTAACTAGCAGATCATGCCAACAATGATGCATAGGAAATAGGGTGCAAGATATACCTTGTCCTGGAAGATGTCCAACAACCATCCTTTCCTGCGAATGTGTTCATTCTTGAGTACCACATGGACAAGAGTTGATTATCTCCTCCTAGTATAATAGAGGAACTTTTGCACCTTTACATAGTCCATGCAAGCCACCAGGAACTCCACGTCATACATTTTGAGATGGAGGGAAGAAGTAGCCCTTCATTTGTCGACATGCTAGTATCAATTGTTTATACCATGCTATCTCTCCCTTCCATTGGTAAGATGCTAGGATCTCATATTACCATAATGTGAATGGGAAGTGTGACGAGAGCCTTAGCCACCCCCTTTATATAAGAGTGGTAGTGTTTGGATTTCCAAAACCCCCAGAAGGAAAATGATTGAGTTTCTTGGCTCGATGGTGGTTGTGTTCAATCAGCAGTTTGACTAGAATATCTAGCTGGTCAACTGGCCTACTAGTTTTGCATAGCCTATTGGTTGACTAGATTGTCTTATTGATCGATTGGCTTGTGGTATGTGGAATAATAATATTGGATTTTAGTGAAATGATTATTGGGAATACTTACAACTATCATTAATCATTTGATTCAGTCCAATTGGTCGATTTGAATCAATCAGTTGACTAGATTGTTTAGTCAGTCAATTAGATTCTCTAGTCGGTCGACTGTATTCTCCAATCACTTGAGTGACCTTTCCAGTCATCTATTGGGAGACACTTTCTAGTCAGTCATCTAAACTCTTGAGTTGGTCAATTGACAGGTCCTATAAAAAACATAGGATATTTTCCATTCTGCAACTGGAGTCTCCAGTCAGTCGACTATATTCCCAATATTGTTTATATTGATCACCTAAACACTTTAGCAACGTAATTAAATCATGTCCATGATTAAAATCCTTTTCCCAATGCATGCTATGTGTGTGACCCTATAGGATCCATATTACATTTGCAGTGATATCTATAATCATATTATGACTTCATAGACAATGAGCAGCATCTAGAAACACATCATTTCTACCTAAGTAATTGGATAAGTTGGAGGACACCTTCAACCTAAACTTGTGATCAATGTTATAGCAATCATGGAGCTCCTTTTCCACAAATATGTAGATTGAACACATGACATGTAATTGTCCATCTCTTAATATTCCATTAATGCTTGTTGAAATAGAATAGATTGCTGACATGCATGTGAGATCAATATCACATATTGACTTACATGAGCATGTCCATGCATTTCTTAGTCTCACTTATCAAGTGACTAGATATCACTTATATAGGAGGCAAATCCCATCTACATCACTCATAACAATCCTCACATGTCTCAATGTACCCAAGAACCATATTTATGGCAACCCTTATTCAAGGTCATATTGAATGGTGTTAAAGTCCACTGAACGCCAAGGTCTAAGAATCACAATCACTATACCACATTTCAAAGATGATTTGAATACCATTCAATGGTTTCCATGTATCACTCTCAAGGTGGGTCTTTCCTGTACATTTTTACTCTAACAAGTACCTATGTTTTTTATTAGGTATTCAATATCATGACTAGTGATATTTAGTCATTAGTCAAGACACGATTTCATCTTGAGTATTATTGTTGTCTATATAGCTTTCGTAATAATATCCTACTAGGGACATGACAAGAATGTATATACTCTTATGATACATATGATCCCATGTTTTGGTCCTCCACCCAAACCATATGTCATTGAGTACCATCATTATTTGGACATATATCATGTTATATCATCATCTCATAATTGAACAAACATAATAAACATATTTGCCTTTCATATTAATCAAGTGATGTACATAATGCCCCAATACAATCATCATATGAATGGCTCTTAGTTCGTACATATAGAGAAACTCCCACTTGTACTTAGAGCCAATCACTCATGAATTTAATCCTAAGTGATCTAACATGACCATCATGCTTCATCTGAGAAAGTTATTTTGTTACTGGGTCAACACCATTGCTCTCAGTCGGTACTCTAAAAATCTTCACATCTCCTCATTATACTACACAACCAAACTGGCATAATGCAAGGGAGAAGGTCCAAACTTTTAGAGGGAATCCCATTTTCCAAAGGAAGGTTGGAAAAAACCCTTTATAAAAACCCTTTTTAGACACTTACTAAGTGTATAAAACAAAGTAAACTTCTATGAAATGGAAATTCCAAAGTATGTTCTTAGAATGTTGATGCGATATGAGTTACTTGGCTTGTGTAATAGCTCCATGTTCTCACAATATAACTTTATTATGTCTTTAATGGTTGGAACCAACCCAAGTTTACTAATGAACCTCTTGATCCATAAAGTTTTCTTTTCTACGTTGGAAGATTCAAGCATTGGCTTCTATTGTAGAATTAGCAATTGTCTCCTACTTGGAAATTTTCCAGCTTATAACTCTATTGTTGAGGCAATATAGAAAAACTAGATTGTGATTGATAATCATCTTTTTATTTTAGATGCTTGCATCGGTGTAATCCTTTACACCCAACTCTTCCCCACTATCATAAAAAGGAACTGATCCTTAGTTCTTCAAAAGTACTTAAGGATGTTCTTTATGGAAATCTAATGACCTTCACTAGGATCTTACTGATAGCTTCTTGTCATGCTCAAAGCATATGATACATTAGTATGAGTACATAACATTGAATACATGATAGATCCAATTGTTGATGCATATGGATTGTTACTCATGCGTACCCTTACTTCAGAAGAATTGGGATATTGGGCTCTAGAGATACTAACACCATGAGATATGGGCACATTTCCTCTTTTTGTGTTCTGCATGCAAAAATTTTCAAATTTTTTTCAACATATACACTCTAGATTAGGAAAAGTATCCTTCTAGATATATATCTATAAATCTTTATTCCTAAGCTATAGGATGCTTCTCCTAAGTCCTTTGATGTGAGGTACCTCCCAACTAGGTTTTTTACCTTTTTACGGTAGCAATGCCATTCCCCACTAATATTATGTCATCAAAATACAACATGATGAATACATTTGTGTTCCCACTAACCTTCTTGTAAACATAGAGTTTGTCTTCATCTTGACTAAAACCAAACTCTTTACCTATTTCATCAAATAGAAGACTCTAGCTCTGAGATGCTTGTTTCACTCCATAGATTGACCTTTGTATCTTAAGACTATATTGGCTTCTTTTGAAAGTATCAATCTCTGGGTTGTGTCATGTACACATCGTCAAGAATATTTTAATTAAGGAAAGAAATTTTAACATCCATTTGCCTCGTATTCATAATAAGCTTCTATAGCAAGCATGATCCTGATGGAATTAACCATGAAAACTGGTAAAAAGGTTTCATCATAGTCAACACCTTGATCTTGTATAAAACCTTTTGCAACCAATCACCCTTTATAGGTTTGTACATTTCCATCCATGTTAGTATTTTTCTTAAATATCCATTTTCACCCTATGGGTTTTACTCATTTAGGTGGATCCACCAAGGTCCATACCTTGTTGGAGTACATGGAGTCCATCTTAAATCTCATGGATTCAAGCCACTTCTCATAATCTGGTCCCCCAATAGCTTCTAAATAAGTTGTTGGCTCACGTCAATTATAAAAAACTCATCATCTTGTTGAGTCATGAGATATCCAAATTTATCTATCCCTAGACGTGTCCTACTATATCTATGAAGTTCATGTGCTAAAAGAGGAACTTGAGATTCCAGAAATGCTTGTGCTTCTACTTGTTCTTTTATACCTCCTTAGGCTCAATCTTTTCTTATTTGTGTCAAACATCTTTGAGTTCTAATTTTCTTCTCACTTGTTTCTTTGGAAATAAGTTCTTTTTCAAAGAATACAACTATCTTAGAAACAAACACTTTGTTGTCTGATGGAATGTAGAAGTAGTATCCCTTGGTTTCCTTAAGATATCCAACAAAATAACATTTATCTAATTTGGGTCCAAGATATTCAAGAAACTATTTATTAACATAAGCTCCACATCCCAAAATCTTCATAAAAGACACATTGAGACATTTCCCCGACTATATCTCATATGGTTTCTTTTGAACGAATTTCAAAGGTACACGGTGAAGTGTAAACACTGTAGTTTCTAAAGCATATCCCCAAAAGGAAGTCTAAAGATAAGCAAAGCTCATCTTTGATCATTCCATGTTTAGGTGTGATTCCTTCTTTCTATACACCAATATGTTGTGGTGTTGTAGATGGAGTCCATTGTTATACAATACCACAGTCTTACAGAAGGTCCTCAAACTCTTGGCTTAAGTATTCTCCACCTCGATCAAATCAAGGTGCTTTAATACTTTTACCAAGTTGGTTTTGTACTTCATTCATAAAATCCTTGAACTTTTCAATGGATTTTGAGTTGTGTTTCATTAAATACACAAAGCCATATCTACTGAGATCATCAATAAATGTGATAACATACTGGTAACCACCTCCAATATTTGTGCTAAAAGGTCCACATATATCAATATGTATGAGACCCAATAAATTACTTGCTCATTCACTATTTCTAGTGAAAGGGGATTTTTTTCATTTTGCCCAATAAACAAGACTCACGTGTCTACGTTGATTCAAAGTCAAAAGAGTCTAGATAACCATCTTTATGGAGTCTAGAAATGCATTTCTCATTTATGTGCCCTAGACGATAATGGAAAAGGTATGTTTGGTTTGAGTCATCAATTTTATACTTTTGGTATTTATGTTATATATGCTTGTCTCAAGATCTAACAACTAAAGACCATAAGACATAGGAGCACTTCCATAAGAGATCTCATATTTAGAAATAGAACATAGACCATTCTTTATATGAAATTCAAATCAACTCTTACCCAAACAAGAAATAGATATAATGTTCCTATCAATGGCAGGTACATAATAGTAGTTCTCTAAATCTATTACTAGCCCATCGGGAAAAGACAAATGATAGGTTCCAACTATAGTGAACTCTTTCTCCATTTGCAACTCCCATTTCCACCTCACCCAAATTTAAGGTTTTAGTTCTTTTTAGATCATACAAATTAGAGCATATATGAGATCCACATCTGATATCCAACACACAAGATGAAGATGTAGATAAAATTATCTCAATGATTATATACCTAAAGAGGAGGTTTCTATCCCGTGTTTCTTGTTCCTAAGTTCCTCTAAGTAAACATGGGAATTCCTATCCTAATGACAATTGCATTCCTTACTCACCCCTCTCGTCGCCTTATGCGTAGAAGACTTGGGTTCTGGCTAGCCTCAAAACTTCTCTTGGCTTTGCTTTTTCCCTTGGACTCTATTTTGCCTTTTCTAATCATCATAAAAAATTTGGGCTTTCCTTCTTCATTTGTGCTTTGATATTTATCAACATGTCAAGAATTTCATAAAGCAGTTTAGCTATGTTTTTCATGCAATAGTTCATGATAAACTAGCCATATGATTTAGTCAATGATTGTAGGATCATATTTTTGGCCAACTAATGGCCGAAAGTGAATCCCAGTCTCTCTAGGATTCCCACATGTCCAATTATCTTGAGGACATGTGGCCCTACATGATCTCCCTCTACCATTTTTCACTTAAAGAGTTCCTTGGAGACATCATACCTCTTCTGCCTTGCTTGATCATAGTACATGTTCTTAACACGTGTTACCATCTCAAGAATGTCCATGTTTTCATGCTTCTTTTACAACTCATAGTTCATGGTGTATGGAATGAGGCTTTTGATTTCTGTAACATCATTAGTGCTTATTATAAGCATCCCTTTTAGCCCTAGGTGTAGTGGGATTGGGTTCCTATGACATTGGTGTTGTTGGTATGTATGCCCTGAGAGCCAATCATGAGATGATTGGTGGGATACATTAAGATTGATTTGATAAAAATAAAAGGAAAGCTTCCAATTCTTTTTGGTTCAGTCATATGAGATAATGATAGAACAGATTGAATGTCTAGATAATGACAATACTCAATGACGTATGCTTTCAGGTTAAGGACCTGAACGATGAGATCATATGAATGCTATGAGTTTGTACATTCTTGTTATGTCCCTAGTCGGATGTCATTGTGGAAGGTAGATAGACAACAATGACACACAAGACTAGATTGTGGTGTTGGTTGATGACAGAATCTCGTTAGTCATGACATGGAGATATCAAACCAAATAGATAGGTACTTGTTAGAGAACAAGTGTACCGGACAGACCCACTGTGAGTTTGACACATGGAACCATGACATGGTAGTCACAGTCAGTTCTCGTAGTGATGGTGGTGAGTGTCATTCTTTGACTTGAAATCACTACACTCAACACATGTCGTTGGGTACACTTTGACATCATCAAACGCAGTCCTAAAACATGGGTTGATATAAAGGTGATGATTGGGTGGCTTTGACACATGGGGCTTTTGAGGGTGAGTGACAGATATGGGATTTGTCCCTCCTGAGGGAGTTGGATATCCATGGCCACTTGATGAGTAGGATTGAGATAGGCATGCACATGCATGTGTGAATCAATATGTGATATTGATGTCATACATATCACCTCCAATCTACTCTGAGATCAAGAAAGTGAATGAACATTGACAGGATGACTGTTCCATGCCTTGAGTTCATTTGTGATATCAGTGATAAGGGAATTATACATTCACTATAACACCATTCACGGATTGTAGGATTCAAAGTTGTTCTCCAACTTTCCTTTTCACTTGGGTAGCACTGATGTGCGACTAGGCACCACTCTTTTCTTGTGAAGTCATAAGTGTTATGGACTTTCAATGCCAACGTGAAATAGACCTACAGGGTCACACACATAGGATTTAACCTGGAAGAGGAGTTTATCCAAGAATGATGTTTAGATTGATTACTAAAGGAGTTTAGTAGTTCAATTAAACACTCAATCAATTGATAGCTCAATATCATAGTGTTCAAGGTGTTAGACCGATTGATTAGAGTATCATATTGATTGAAACTGCAATTGACTGATTTGCACAGTCTACTGCCCCAACCGATCAGCTCAGAAGGTTGAATCGATCCACTCAGGTTGATGAATCGATCGGCTCAAGTAGTGAGTCGATCGACTCATGTGTCAATGAAATGATCAGCTCAATTATTGAACTGGTCGATTCATGTGACCAACCGAGATCATTTGGAAAGTCAGAAGACTCTTTTTACAAAACATATTTGTTTCACTTGTACAAATTTGATTTGGACAAGGACTAATATTTGATTAGTTGGAAACAAACATGAAAGTCAATTTGGGTTGGACCAGGACCATGAACCGATCGACTCAGGTATCCCAACCGATCAGTTCAGGTGTGAACCGATCGGCTCAGGTCCCCAACCGACCGTTTCATGTATGAAACGATCGGTTCAGCTGGCGTAGTTGGTTGTTTTGTGGAAAATCTCAAACCCTTCTACTCCTGCTTTAATCCTACATTGCACGGGGTAGAGAACCCTATCCCATGACCCTCCTATATATATAGGGGTAGTGGGGGCTTCTCAGGTACAACAACTCAGAACACCAGTTGCTCTGCAAAGTTGTCGCTCTCTCTGGTTGTGGTAACTAGGAGAGCCCGAGCAAGTGCTACCCGATAAGGGAGGCACATCAAGGGAAAGACAACTATAGAAAAGCGACTGGTTGCAGGAGAGTGTATTGGTGACTAGTACGCCAACAGGAGGGTACGACTCCTTCTGGTGCCTTGTGCAACAAGGCGATCAGAGTTCCAGGTGGTCCATGTGGACTACTTCAGAGGCGGGAGACTTCTGCCGCTCGGAGGACAACTATCAATCCCGACAGTCCCGGTGCGACCAAGAGTTGCACAGACACCATCCAAGACCGGAGGTGAAGACGACACAAGCCGCAAGGTAACATCACCGAGCAAGCCTCGGGACAAGGTATGTCTCTACAAACCATCCTTCCTATTGTATAGACGTTGACGCAATTCCTTTATTCTGGGTAAGGGGAGGTGAATTTTTTTGTTTCCGCTGCCTTCTCTGTCTCCTCTAAAACCCTACAGTGGTATCAGAGCCACGTCAACTGCTCTATACTTTAGGATTATCGATGTGATCGACTTTGGTTTGTCGCCTTTATTTATTGCATACAATGTGAATAATATTGGCTTTATGCATGTCCAATCCTAAATCCACAAATCCCAATATACATATATGATATGTAATATGAATGCACTCGATACACGTCGCCCTTAAGCGAGTTTTGTGGTGGATGTATAGCATGGTTATGGCCAATAAACCCTATGTATGTGTGCTTGGTTGAATGTGGTTGCTTACATCTCGGTCTACGCACCGATTCCCTACCTCCTTTTCTTGATGTAACTCGAGATAACTCGAGATTTCTTTCCTACCTTTTATCCCCCCAAATGTAACTCGGGGTTTCCCTATTCAAATGTAAAATAGGATAGATCTTTGATTTCCTGTTATGTCGAAGAACGGCGGACAACCTGACACAACTGAGATGATCGATTCAAGGTGTGAACCGATCGGTTGGTGTTCTATATGACCAATTCGAGGAGTGAGATGAGCGGGTGGTGGCCATGATGGGATGTATGACGACCAGTGAATCGATCGGTTGAAGGAGACAACCGATCAGCTGGTGGCACCCAGACGACCGGCCAGGGTGAGCAGGTCATGCATGTGATGAGTTGATCAACTCGGACGGCTATAGCACTTCATCATGGACAGGTTGCATGTGATGTAGACCAAGATAACGTGATTCCTCTTGGCTCGAGGAATCACATTAGGATGGCCATAATCATCGCTTTTATCATTTCACATGTTTTCTATGGGATATAGCATGTATATGATACGTACTATGTATCGTGGTGATTGGATATGTATATGTACCTATAAAACCAAATCCCTCATTAAATATTAAAGTTTTAGATGCCTTCCAAATGGGACACATGTGAAAAGCTTGATCGGCCAAGTATGGGCATGCCCTAGCGTGGTGCACCGTCTATCTCGTGGAAGTGTGAAGGATGGATATGTGGGTCTACCCTAGCAGGGTGCATATTCATCGTGTTGGCTTTGGGTCGGACTTAACAAGGTGACCTAGATAGGATCTAGCACCTTGAGGCATGGAGGTGACCATGGCAAGGAGTTGCATATGATGCAATTGGCAAAAGTTGCCTACCTAGAAGATCTAAGTTATGGGTGAGAGCCCTAGTTGGTCCATGACTCAGAGGACTTTAGGATCTTGACCCACTAGAAGATTGTACACTGCAATCTTCCGAATTGATTGTGAGGGCTATCAATTTGAACACAAATAGTGGGAGTGATAATTAATTAAAGTCCTAATTATATCGTCAACCTTTCAAATCAATAAAAGTCAAAATTGAGTTTTGGACTAAATTGCATATATTTCCTTTTATAGTACAAATGACAACAAACAACAATCACTTTTCATTGTGATCAGTCCTTGAAAAGGACAAGATGAATGGGACTAACTTCCATGACTGGTTTAGGACATTGAGAATTGTTCTCACTCAAGAGCGAAAGCTCTATGTCCTGGATACTCCATCTCTAGAGGAACCTGCTCCTACCACACCAAAGGCAGAAAGAGATGCTTATAAGAAGCATTTTGAAGATGCCATTGATGCAAAGTTCTTGATGTTGTGCTCCATGAACCATGAGTTGCAGAGGCAACATGAGAACATAGGTACCACTGAGATGATTCAACATCTCAATAACATGTATGAAGTTCAAGCACGGTAAGAGAGATATGATGTCTCCACGGTGTTGTTCAAGTGTGTCACAATATAAGGAGATCCAGTTGGTCCTCACATGCTCAAGATGATTGGGTATGTGGAGAACCTGACGAGACTGGGATTTCCCCTGAGCCAAGAGTTGGCTACTGACGTGATACTGCAATCATTGCCAGAATCCTACAGTCAGTTTGTGATGAACTACAACATGAACAACTTTGACAAGCCGCTGATAGAGTTGTTGGGCATGTTGAGGACAGCCGAGGCACAGATGAAGAAGGACAAACCTAAGTCTGTGATGTTGATCAATGGAAAGAAAGGCAAGTCCAAGGGCAAGCGCAAGGGCAAGGCTAAGAAAGGTTCTGATGCTATCCAGTAGCCCAAGTCGTCTTCAACTCTCAAGGCCAAGGGAGGTGTGACCAAGAGAGGCAATTACCACCATTATCAAAAGTCAGGACATTGGAAAAGGAATTGTCCACTCTATCTAGAAGAACTAAAGAAGAAGGAGGTGACAGACGTCTCCACCTGAAGGTGTCAAGAAATAAACTTGTAACACTTTTTGAGGTATATGATACCAAGATATAAAGTGTAAAGCACCCAATAAATGGGGCAAGTGTTGCCACCATAGATAGGAGTACTTTAGTTTATTTTCAGCCCTGAAGGCATGTAATAGAGTTATGAACTGCTATATCATATTTGCCAATGGATAGAAACACCTTAATTTTTGCATATTTTATGACAGTGATGGCAATTAATAAAGTTGATGTTTCAATCTTTGTGGCAATGCCTTGTTTATCTTGTGATTCTTGGTATACATAAGATAAAATGATACCTAAATGTTATTGATAACTCAAACAATCAAATTAGCATAAATCATGAGAAATTCATTTCTAGTTTCTATATGATGGATAAGCTAGACTCTTTTGGTTAGAGAACCAGTAAGAGACATGAATCTCTTAGACATGATTAATCAATCTTCATTAGTGGTAGTGGGAGAATGATTATCCTATTAGGTATAATACATGTGATGTATTTACATACCTATTGGACTTAATGCTAGTACTTCAAATGGTGTTTAGAGAAATACCAATATGAATATCTTGAAGTGTTCAAGAATATCATAGATGAAGTGCAAATTTGGTAAAGTGCTAATTCTTGATGAGATCAATGAATGAAATACTTGAACCAAATGTTTGAGATCCTTATGAGTGATTATGATAGTGTATCATAGTAAGCTCGTGATTAAGGCATGGTGATGTCTAAATCAAAAGGAGTCATACTCTAAGGAGTTAGAGGATGATTTTCAAATAACTAATTTCTTCTTAAATAGAGAATACCCCACACTAATAAAGGACATTAAGAATCACAAGGAGTTGTGAGTTCTTATATCCTTAACAGAAACACCTCGATTATCTATGTGATGAGTTGGTCATGTGATGAGTCAACTATCTAGATGAATACGAGGAACTGGATTTTGAGTTATGGTTTACGACCATTACATCCTAAATGACTTACATGTGAACCATAAGGTATGATCTTGATGGTACCACCCATTTGGATGAAATCCATAAGTGCGAATGAGTCTTAAGCGTTAAGATACATGAATGATGCTTAGAGAAGGATGATGCTTGTTGATTGCAACTTAATGACTAAAAGATTTGGCATACATATACTAAAACCACATTCCTATGAGGAATAAAACAAGGGTGTGTATGTGACACAACCTATAAGGTTTATGAATCCATTAATGCAAATGAAGTCTATAAGTTATAATGGATTAATCAATGTGATTAATTAAGTATAAGCAACTCAGAGCTGGATCTTTAGTTTGATGATATAGTCAAAGTGTTTGACTGATATGTCAAAGACAAAGAAGGGATCTATGATTTAGTGGGAGCATATTCACATTCCACATGTTGATGTGAAATGAGATGTTCTAAGAATGGAAATCCTAAGTGGAAATTATCTTTAAGGAAGATAGAGATGTTTCCTATGTAATCGGAATAGAGATCTATAGAGATAGTTCTCGAAAACCTCTTGACCTGAAAAGAGAGAGCATACATTGGAAATCTACACTGAAGGGTTCAGTGTGCATAGATTTAGTGGGAGAAAACTTGTCCATGTTACATGGAGTTAGTATCCCAAGGCCAAGTGTCCAATTCTTATGAAGGATGGGAACACTAAGAATAGATATGGATCTATCATGTATGTAATCATCCCATTATCTTGCATGTATAGGACATAGCAAGAATAAAATGCATTCATCATCTTGTATGTAGGACATGACAATATGATGTGCTCATCCTGATAACTCATATGTGAGACATGATGAGTGTATGTCTGTCTAGTTCTAGTAAGGGTTACTGGAATACCATAAGAACTTGATAAATACTTGAGAAGTACTAGTTCTATGGAAATAAGGAAGGGTTCACTGTCAAGAGTTACATTGATGTGAACTTTCGAAAAGGATAGAAGATTAATCGCAATATATATATGGGATATATAAAAGTGATTGTTTGTTGATAAATGGAAATGTTGCAATAAAGTCGTTTAAAAGGAAAAGCCGATCATTCATGTGTTAGAGAACATTAGTGGATGCTATATGGATCTAGAAGTTCATGAGATGAACTTATAGATATTTTGATCTTTGATGACAAATAAGGAGTACTTGGTCATGCAATGTGGCTAAAGGTTAGCAAAGGAATACTAGATCACATATTACGACAACTCCATCTCATATGTGTGACGTATAACGAAGAGATCAGAGACATGCAGTTAATACTGATTATGGCAAGGTGTTGCCATAACTCAATGCGTAAGCACTAGAGCATAGTAACATGTGGGACTTGCTTGAATATCACTATGAATATGATTCAAGGGTGATTAGCTCACATTGCAAGTGGGAGTCTGTTGGTATGTATGCCCTGAGAGCCAATCATGAGATGATTGGTGGGATACATTAAGATCGATTTGATAAATATCAAAGGCAAGCTTCCAATTCTTTCTGTTCCAGTCATATGAGATAATGATAGAACAGCTTGAATGTCTAGAGAATGACAGTACTCAATGACATATGCTTTTAGGTTAAGGACTTGAACGATGAGATCATACAAATGCTAAGAGTTTGTACATTCTTGTTATGTCCCTAGTCGGATGTCATTGTGGAAGGTAGATAGACAACAATGACACACAAGAATAGATTGTGGTGTTGGTTGATGATAGAATCTTGTTAGTCATGATATGGAGATATCAAACCAAACACATAAGTACTTGTTAGAGAACAAGTGTACCAGACAGACCCACCGTGAGTTTGACATATGGAACCATGACATGGTAGTTACAGTCAGTTCTCACAGTGATGGTGTTGAGTGTGATTCTTTGACCTGATATCACTACACTCAACACATATTTCGTTGGGTACACTTTGACATCATCAAACGTAGTCCTGAAACATGGGTTGTTATAAAGGTGATGATTGGGTGGCTTTGACACATGGGGCTTTTGAGAGGTGAGTGATATATATGGGATTTTTCCCTCCTGAGGGAGTTTGATATCCATGGCCACTTGATGAGTAGGATTGAGATAGGAGTGAACATGCATGTGTGAATCAATATGTCATATTGATGTCATACATATCTCCTCCAATCTACTCTGAGATCAAGAAAGTGAATGAACGTTGATAGGATGACTGTTCCATGCCTTGAGTTCATTCGGGATATCAATGACAAAGGAATTATAAATTCACTGTAACACCATTCACGGGTTGTAGGATTGAAAGTTGTTCTCCAACTTTCCTTTTCACTTGGGTAGCATTGATGTGTGACTAGGCACCACTCTTTGCTTGTGAAGTCATAAGTTTTATGGACTTTCACTGCCAACGTGAAATGGATCTGCAGGGTCACACACATAGGATTTAACCTGGAAGAGGAGTTTATCCACAAATGATGTTTAGATTGATTACTAAAGGAGTTTAGTAGTTCAATTAAACACTCAATCAATTGATAGCTCAATATCATAGTGTTCAAGGTGTTGGACCAATTGATTAGAGTATCGGATTGATTAAAATTGCAATTGACTAATTTGCACAGTCTACTGCCCCAACCGATTGACTCACAGGGTTGAACCGATCGGCTCAGGTTGATGAACTGATCGGCTCAAGTAGTTAGTCGATCGGATCATGTGTCAATGAAACGACCGACTCAATTGTTGAATTGATCGATTCGTGTGACCAACCGAGATCGTTTGGAAAGTCAGAAGATTCTTTTTGTAAAACGTATTTGTTTCACTTGTTCAAATTTGATTTGGACAAGGACTAATATTTGATTAGTTGGAAACAAATATGAAAGTCAATTCGAGTTGGACCAGGACCACAAACCAATCGACTCATGCCTGAACCGATCATATCAGGTGTCCCAACTGATCAGTTCAAGTGTGAACCGATCGGCTCAGGTCCCCAACTGACCGTTTCATGTATGAAACGATCAGTTTAGCTGGTGCAGTTGGTTGTTTTATGGAAAATCTCAAACCCTTCTACTCCTGCTTTAATCCTGCATTGCCCGGGGTAGAGAACCCTATCCCATGACCCTCCTATATATATAGGGGTAGTGGGGGCTTCTCAGGTACAACAACTCAGAACACCAGTTGCTCTGCAAAGTTGTCGTTCTCTCTGGTTGTGGTAACTAGGAGAGCCCATGCAAATGCTACCCGATAAGGGAGGCACAACAAGGGAAAGACAAATGTAGAAAAGCGACTGGTTGCAGGAGAGTGTGTCGGTGACTAGTACACCAATAGGAGGGTACGCCTCCTTCTGGTGCCTTGTGTGACAAGGCGATTGGAGTTCTAGGTGGTCCACATGGACTACATCAGAGGTGGGAGACTTTTGCCGCTTGGAGGACATCTCAATCCTGACAGTCTCAGTGCGGCTAGGAGCTGCACAGATACCGTCTAAGACTGGAGGTGAAGAATGCACAAGCCACAAGGTAACGTCATTGAGCAAGCCTCGGGACAAGGTATGTCTCTACAAACCATCCTTCCTATTGTATAGACATTGACGCGATTCCTTTATTCTGGGTAAGGGGAGGAGAAAATTTTCATTTCCGCTACCTTCTCTGTCTCCTCTAAAACCCTACAGGTGTATCTAGGACAAATCTTATTCTCATGAGTGAGAGTGATTCTAAAAGTCCTGAACCAGTTATGGAAGTTGTTCCCATTCAATTTTTCTTTCTCAAGGACCAATTGCATGGAAAACGTGTTGTTGTTTTTCATTCTCTTTTACAAAAGAAATTTTTCTCGTATCAAGAAACTTCTGATTAGATTTGATTTGATTTAAAAAAGAATGAAAATATTAATTAGGCCTTTAATTAATTATCTCTCCCACTATTTTCTTCAAATTAATATCCATGTCTATTAATTTGGGAATATTGCAACATACAATCCTCCAGTGGGTCAAGATCCATATTTCATCAAATCATGATTCAACTTTGATTGATCACCCACAACCTAATTATTTAGGTAGGCAACATTTTCCAATTGCATCTCATGCAACTCTTGATAGATGGCATGCACATCTCATTACCATATTCCATCTTTACTCTTCAAGGCACTTAATTCTATTAAGGTCACCTATCTAAGCTTGACCCAAAAGTCAAGACAATAGAATATGCACCCTACTTTGGAAGACCCACATATTTATTCTCACACTTCCATGAGATAGACAACACACCATGCTTTGGTGTGCCCACACATATTCGATCAGGTTTTTCGTGCGTGCTGCTTTTAGATAACATCTGAAGCGTAATATTTGATTGTAAGGCTTTATTTATATATGGACATATACATATCCAATCACCACATACTTATAATATGTATCATACATATACTATATCATTAAGCAAAACATGCAACAAAAAACATACGAGAAATGATTATGGTCATACTAGTGCAAGATTTTGGATCCACAAAGAGTTTTTTCCACCTAAGGTCAAACATCACATATATCAACATGCATAGGAAAACTTGTTGGGATATATGACATCAGATAAGGAAGAAGAAATAATTTTTTACTGCCATATTCTACTAAGATAGTAGATCACATCAACAACTATGTAATGGGAAAGAGGGTTGCAAAGCATATACCTGGTACTGGAGCAAGTGCAATGAAATCCCTTGTTGCACTGTGCACCTTTCTTCAAGATGCACCTAGACGAATGCCAGCGGTGGCCTCCTGGTTGATCACCATAAATGGAGGTTGACCACATACTCCTAGAGGGTGGAAATGGCCTCCTCACCTCTGTAGTAGTCCACATTGACCACCAAGAACTCTTGTCATTCTAGATGAAGGGAAAAGAAGGATTTATCCCTTCTAGTCAGTGTGCTAGAACCAACTTGCTCCCTCACTTGCCTCTCTCTTGCTATCCCTCCCTTTGATATGCATGACTTGCTCGAGAGGACAACAATTTTAGAGCTTATTGTTATTTCTCTAGAAGGCACCCAATACCCCTCTATTTATAGCAGGGTTAGGGTTAGGGCTTGCAGTCTGAGTGGGAGTTGAAGAGATAAAATTTAATGAATTTTCTAGAACCTGCTAGCGTTGAATTGGTTGGTTGACTACTGAACTGGTCATTTCATATGTGAGCCAATCGGTTCAACCCTTGAAGAGTCCATTCACTATGTTTCCCAATCATAAATATATTGACAATTAATATCTAATTCATGCACAACATGACATTAGCATCGATCCTTGATCCAATAAAATTGACCAAAGGATCGATTCATAGACCTAAGTTGACCAGTTCACTTACCTGAGCCGATTGGTTCACTTGCTGAACTGGTCGCCTCATGGTTCTAATTTCCCATGTTGGCTCAATTGACCTAACACTTGAATTGATCAGTTCAATATTAGAACTGGTTGGTTCATAGTCCAGTCAGTTAAATTCAACCATTGTTGTTTAAATTGAATACCTTATACTTTAATAGTCAAGTTTAAACATAATTCATAAATAAACTCCTATTCTAGGTGTATCCTACGTGTGTCACACTATAAGTTCAAACTTACAATGACAGTGAATGTCCACGACTGACTTATGACATCACATGCAATGAGTGGTATCTAGAAAGACATCATTGCTATCCAAGTAATTGGAAAGTTGGAGAACAACTTCAACATGCAATCTGTGACTGGTGCTATAGTGATTGTATAGTTCCTTTGTCTCTAATATCTAGATTGAACTTGAGACATGGAATTGTCATCCTCTTGAACATTCAATCCATGTTCCTTGAACTAAAGTAGACTATCTAAGATACATGTAAGCTCAATATCACACATTAATCCACACAAGCATGGCCATGCATTTCTTAGTCTCATTTATCAAGTGGATAGAATAACATACTCATATAGAAGAGACAAATCCCATCTACATCACTCAAAGTCGCCCCATATGTCACAATGCACCTGAGGACCACCTGTATGGAAACCCTTATTCAAGGTCACAGTGGATGATGTCAAAGTACATCGAATGACATGTGATGAGCGTAGTGACTTTAGGTCTACGAACCACCATCACCACCATCAATATGAGAGATGATTCTGACTAACAATCATGGTTTCCATGTGTCACTCTCAAGGTAGGTTTATCTGATACACTATTCTCTAACAAGCATTTATTTGTTTGGTTTGTTTTCACATTTCATGACTAATGATATTCTTTCATCATTTAACACACACTCTAGTCTTAAGTGTTATGTTGTCTACCAGTCTTCCACAATAACATCTGACTAGGGACATAACATGATTGTATATACTCTTAACATTCACATGATCTCACTGTTCAGGTCCTGAAGACATACATCATAGAGTAATATCATTCTTTAGATATTTATTATGTTAGATTATTATCTCATAATTGAATAAAACATAATAAATTGGAATATTGCCTTTATTATTAATCAAATCATTTACAAGATATTCCATTACAACCATCATATGATTGGCTCTCTAGGCATACATACCAAAAAACTCCCACTTGCAAATAGAGCCAATCACCAATGAACTTAATCCCAAGTAATCTAACATGACCTTCATGTTTCTGTTGTGAAAGTGCTTTTTTTCAAGGGGTCAGCCACATTGCTCTAAGTTGGTACTTTGCAAATATTCACATCTCCTCACTGTATAATTTCTTGTATGAGATGGAACTGCCTTTGTATATGCTTGTAACGTGGATGTGATCTGGGTTCCTTTGCCTGTGCAATAGCTCCATTGTTTCCACAATATAACTTAATTGCATTGTTGATGCTTGGAACCACCCCAAGTTCTATGACGAACTTATTCATTCAAACAACTTCCTTTGTTGCATCAGAAGTAGAAATATACTCATCCTCCATTGTAGAATCCACATATGTCTCTTTCTTGGAACTCTACCAGCTCACAACTCCATTGTTGAATCAAAACACAAATCCTGATTGCAATCAATAATCATCTTTGTCAGTTTGGAAGCTTACTTAGGTGTAACACTTTACCACCAACTCTTCCTCACCACCACAGACAATGCATTGATCCTTGGTTCTTCTCAAATTCTCCAAGATTTTCTTCACAACATTCTAGAGACTATCACTGGGATTTGATTGATATCTGCTCACCATGCTCAAGGCATATGAGACATCTGGATGAGTACATAACATTACGTACATGATAGATCCAATTGTTGATGCATATGGAATCTTATTCATGCACCACATTTCTTCACAAGAACTAGGACATTGAGCTCTATTATGGTGACACCATGAGACATGGGTATGTTCCCTCTCATTGAGTTCTCCAAGATTAACCTCTTCAACACTTTGTCAATGTATGTGCTCTGTCAGCCCACAAAGCCTTCTAGATCTTTGTCTATTGATCTTGATTCCTATGATATAGGATGCTTAGCCTAAGTCCTTCATAGAGAATTTACTTCCCAACTAGTTCTTTACCATTTGTAAAGAAGGAATGTCATTCCCTGTCAATATCATGCCATCTACATACAATATGAGGAATACAATTTTTCTCCCACTAACCCTCTTGTACACACAAGGTTCATCTTCATTTGACTAAACCCAAACTCTTTGACTGCCTTGTCAAAATAGAGATTCCAACTCTGAGATGGTTGCTTCAATCCATAGATTGACCTTTATAACTTACAAACTTTATTTTCATCCTTTGGATTTATAAAACCCTCAGGTTATGTCATGTACACATCCTTAAGAAGATTCCCGTCAAGGAATGCAGTTTTAACATCCATATTCCAAATCTCATAATCAGGATAAGATGCTAGCAAGCATGATCCTGGTGGACTAAACCATGGCAACCGGAGAAAATGTTTTGTCATGGCCAACACCTTGAACTTGTCTGAAGCCTTTTGCAAACAATACATGACGTGGTCTATTATCGCACTAACAAACTCACCAAGGGCTGAAATCCCTGAGTTTTTAACTAAAACCTTGTGCAATAATACCACCCGCAAGAGAATGAGTCTTATCGCAGTATAGTTGAGGATTGAATCCCAAGGGACAACATTTTTAAGAATCTTTTACTAGTCGAATCTAGTTGAATCAAGGCTAATATTTAGAACAAAGGTTGGTTGATTTGAGTTTAATTAAACTAATTACAGGAAAGTAAAGAGCAGGATTAAAAGTTGATTAAAGATTAATGATGGGAATCACTGGGATGGTCTCGGGTTTCACCGCCACTACAGATGCAAACATATCCAAACATAAACATCCAAGCAAGATATAACCATCCAAATAGAGCTGCTGCAAAACCCCCCATACGGGCGTCAGGTTCACGTAAGCATCACCTTAGGTATCAGATGTCTCGTCACCATCCAGATCACATACTTATGGCTCCAAAGATACAAATATCCAACTGAAGCTGCGAGCCCCCCTTAACAGGCGTCAGGCACACAGATGCGTCACCGTGGGCTAGATGTCTCATCACCTCAAAGATCACACACTTATGACTTCAGGGAATCCCATCTGATTTCTCATCAGGGTGTCAACCATGTTAATCGACATTCAACTCCTACGTATTGAAGTTCTCGCAACATAGGAAAAGAACAAGATAAATGCAAGCAGGTGATCAATCCACAAGCACACATCGACAATTAATAACGAAATGAAATGTTATATACATTCCATGGAATGTTTAGTAAATGAAAATGTAAGCATGGGCAGCGACAAATCCATGTTTGGATCACTTTTTTCAGGGTGAATCTGGAAAGGGAGTGTGAAAAAAAAATGTTGAAGAGGCATGGCGTGGCTCATCTACACTCTCTTTATGGTTATGGAATCAGTCTTTGCATTATCCCTCAACTGGCATATAAAACTCATCTTCCAGCTCAATCTAGAGGCCTTTGAGGGCTTTTTAGATGCAAAATTGAATAGGGAAGGAAGTCCCCGCACCCCCGCGAAAGGAAACTACTCGCTCATGGTGAGAGAAACAAGAGAAACAAGAGAGAGAAGATTCCGCCATGAGTATGGTGAAGAAGATGATCACAGCTCGGTGGAGAAAAGGTCTTCTACATGATGTCGGGACAGACGGGACGAGGAGGGAAGAACACCATAGCAGACAGGGCAGATCTTCTCTCTCCACCTTCTCTCTCTTCTCATAGTCCTTGCTCGTAGCAGGAGGAGCAACTCGTGGATGTGATGGCGGTGTAGGCACGGCGTAGATGCAACAGATCTAGATCTAGATCTAGATTTAGATCTAGATGGAGTGGCTTGCAGATTTGAGTTTCCACTTTAGATTTGGGTGAACGGGCACCAAGACCACCAGGGAGGCAGGCTCTTGGCTGTGGAGATCGTCTCCTTAGACTCAGGACAACCCTGTAGCCTAACGACGTCTGAAGATCCTCCCTGAATGAAGGGGGTCGGGTCATATTTATAGGCTCGGTTGGCACTGACTCAAGATCGCGATCGCAGTTGTTTGATAGTAGGTCACGATCTGCTGAATCACGGTCAGTTGGTGGAAGGTGATGGTCGTGACCTCTCTGCTACTGCGACGAAGGGTGGCGAATGGAGGTGCGATGGCAGATGGACGTGGAGGGAGGCAGAGCCGTGGGTGCGCTGTTGCTACAGCTAGGGTTAGCAAAGGTAGAGGGAAGCAGGCTGCTATGATGTACAGGAAGGAAAGGGGGAGGGGTCACAATTCCTTTGCCACGGTCGTGGTTAGTTGGGCTCGGTCGTGATCTTCAGGTGGTCGTGATCATGAAGGCACAATCACAGTCATTGGTGTGGTGCAGATTGCGGTATTTAGCAGAGGTGATCGCGGGCACGATTTGTTTTATCGTCACAACAATGGAATCGCGGACAAGTGTCTGCAGTTATGAGGTATCCGGGACCATCACGGACTGAGGTCAGGAGGGTGTAGATGTGAGGAGTGCAGGTAATGGATCCCAGTGCGAGTCTATTAGTTGCTCATGACTACAGGCGGTGGTAGGGTTGCAGCAAGGAAGGTAAAGGGGATGAGGAAGATCGTGATGTTGAATACTGGCATGACCCACGATCACAGCTAACGGAATTGCAGTCGCGATTTGGAAGCCTGCCCGCTGTTGTAGGTGACGCCGGTCGTGATCTTTTGGGCATGGTGTAGGTCGCAATCTTTTGGTGACTCGACCTAGTCGTGATTTTCTGGCTGGAGCAATGGTCGCGGTTTGAGCAGAGATGTGAAGAGGATCGTGAGCATAGGGGGTGGAGAAGAAGGCCGCGACTAGGATGAGATCACGATTCTCTTGGTGGTCGCAATCATGGTAGCATAGGGAACTGTGGGTAGGTAGATGAATAACCGTGACTACTGTTGGCTAGGGTTAATCACAATCAAAGGGAGAAGAGGGGTCACTGACCACTACTAACCATGTTAAACAAGGCTCCACAATGGGCCGAGAAGACAAGGCCCAATGCCCAAATGACCTGCACAAAGGTTCAAAAATCCAATAAAAATAGGGAAAAACTCCGATTAAACCAAAATAAGTAAAATGTTAGAAGATATGGTCGATAAGCATGAGAATGTAAGAAAAACTGGGCCAAGGAGGTGGTTGAGCCTGGATGGACATCCATTCATCAAAATACCCCAAACTTAAACTTTTCTCATCCTCGAGTAACACAAAATCTTAAACAATCGCCAAATAAATACTTTCACTCGTGTGATTGCTTCATCTTCACATCACGATTGTTTTCTTTTCTGCTTGGTATGACTAAGCATCTCAATATCCTGAGATCACATAACACATCTTTCCATATCTTCGTTCCTGATTTCGTTTCCCAACATCACTTCCTCTCCACTTTTTCTAGCATCAAGCATATCTAAGAGTTTCATAAGAGTCTGAAGACACCCACAGAACAACAAGTGTGCACCTGATCTGACACTGGTGTTTTTAGGAATGAGGTAGGCATTCATTGTACCTTTAGGTGGAAAAGGGAGTGAAGGGTGTTATGGAAGGAAGAAATAAATCTCTCCTCTATTCGACTCGAGATTTTTATTATATGGTTGCAATTTTATTGATTACAACTCTTATTATTATTATATTTTTTTTGTGTGAATCTCTCCTCTATTCGACTCGAGATTACATTTTTCTGTGTGTGCACATTGGCATCTTTTCTTGGTGGTACGCCCCTATTACATAGGGAGGGGTATGGAAGAAGCGAATAAAGAAGGAGGAGGTGTGCCACCCTGAACTTAGGGTTTGGCACTATTTTGGCTTTTTTTGTTTCTTTTTGATGGACAGAGGGGTACGAAGATGATGGAAGAAGTGTAGAAGAGAGTTCAGATCAGAATGCAACTTGATTTATAATTCAGTGCATCATTTTGTTCTCCTTATCTTACTCTGCTTAAATAATGTCTTGATGAGGATCCAGTGGAGATTCCATGCTATTGTTCCACTAGTCAGTTAGGAAGCACAATGTGTTTGATCCCTCTCAGTTCGACTGATACACTCCATATTTACTGATCGTGATGTTAGGATTCATAAGCTTCAAACGGTGATTTCTAACCATTGGCTAGATTTAGAGATTGTCCCCCTCGAGGCTTCGCTTTGAATAAAGGGGGTATAATGATTCAAAACTGCATGGAAAAATGGGATAGCCGTCTAGATAAGGGATTTGATTAAAATAAAAAGCGTCAAAACTTCATCAATTTTCTATACAACTACTTTTAAAACTTCAAATTGTTTTTTTGAAAATTTTGAAAAAAATTTCTCAAATTTTCCACGATGAAATCTTAACTCTGAAATAGATAGGAGTGGGTGGAAAGTAAAGTATGTACCACCCAAAGTACGGTGCTAGAATTTGATGTGGTCTATTATCACACTAACAAACTCCCCCAGGGATGAAATCCCTGAGTTGTTAACCAAAACCTTGTGCAAAAGTACCACCCGCAAGCGGACGGGTCTTATCACAGTATAGTTGAGGATCGAATCCCAAGGGACAACATTTTTAAGAATCTTTTACAAGTCGAATCTAGTTGAATCAAGACTAATATTTAGAACAAAGGTTGGTTGATTTGAGTTTAATTATACTAATTACAGGAAAGTAAAGAGCATGATTAAAAGTTGATTAAAGATTAATGATGGGAATCGATGGGATGGTCCCGGGTTTCACCGCCACTATACATGCAAACATATCCAAACACAAACATACATGCAAGATATAACCATCTAAATAGAGCTGCTGCAAAACCCGCCATACGGGCGAGTCCCTAAACCCTAGCGAAAGGAAACTACTCACTCATGGTGAGAGAAACAAGGGAAACAAGAGAGAGAGAAGATTCCGCCATGATCTTGATGAAGAAGATGATCACAGCTCGGTGGAGAAATGGTCTTCTACACGACGTCGGGGTAGATCTGGATGAGGAGGGAAGAACACCACAGTAGACGGGGCAGAACTTCTCTCTCCACCTTCTCTCTCTTCTTGTAGTCCTTGCTCACAATAGGAGGAGCAGCTCGTGGACGTGATGGCGGTGTAGGCACGGCGTAGATGCAACAGATCTAGATCTGGATCTAGATCTAGATTTAGATGGAATGTCTTGCAGATCTGAGTTTCCACTTTAGATCTGGGTGAACGGGTACTGAGACCACCACAGAGGCAGGCTCTTAGCTATGGAGATCGTCTCCTTAGGCTCATGACAGCCCTGTAGCCTAACGACATCTAGAAATCCTCTCAAAATGTAGGGGGGCGGGTCCTATTTATAGGCTCGGTTGGCACCGACTCAAGATCGCGATCGCGGTTGTTTGACAGCAGGTCGCAATCTGCTAAATTGCTGTCAGTTGGTGGAAGGTGATGTTCGCAGACTCTCTACTGTTGCGATGAAGGGTGGCAAATGGAGGTGCAATGACGGATGGGCGTGGAGGGAGGCAGAGCCGTGAGTGCGCTATTGTGGTAGCTAGGGTTAGCAAAGGTAGAGGGAAGCAGGTTGTTGTGATGTGCAGGAAGGAAAGGGGGAGGGGTCGTGATTCCTTTGTCGTGTTCGTGGTTAGTTGGGCCCGGTCATGATCTTCAGGTGGTCGTGATCATGAAGGCACGATTGCAGTCATTAGTGTGGTCCAGATTGCGGTATTTAGCATAGGTGATGGCGGGCATGATTTGTTTTGTCGTCATGGCTATGGAATTGCAGATAGGTGTCCACGGTTATGAGGTATCAAGGACCATCGGGGGACGAGGTCAGGAGGGCGTAGATGCGAGGAGTGCAGGTAATGGATCCCAGTACGGGTCTGTTAGTTTCTTACGACTACAGGCGGTGGTTGGGTTGCAGTAAGGAAGGTGAAGGGGATAAGGAAGATCGCGGCGTTGAAGACAGGTGTGATCTGTGGTCGCAGCTAACAAAAACATGGTCGCGGTCTGGAAGCCTGCTCGTGGTTGTAGGTGATGTTGGTCGCGATCTTTTGGGCATGGTGCAGGTCGCGATCTTTTGGCGACTCGACACGGTCATGATTTTCTGGCAGGAGCAATGGCCGCAGTTTGAGCAGAGATGTGAAGAGGATCATGGGCACATGGGGTGGAGAAGAAGGCCGTGACTAGGATGAGATCGTGATTCTCTTAGTGGTCACAATCATGGTAGCAGAGGGAACCACGGGCAGGTAGATGAATAATTGCGACCGCGGTTGCCTAGGGTTAATCACGATCAAAGGGAGAAGAGGGGCCGCTGACCATTGCTAACCATGTTAAACAAGGCTCCATATTTGTCTGAGAAGACAAGGACCATTTCCCAAATGACCTGCAAAAAGGTGCAAAAAGCCAATAAAAATAGGGAAAAATTCCGATTAAACCAAAATAAGTAAAATGTTAGAAGATATGGTCGATACGCACGAGAATGTAACCAAAACTAGGCCAAGGGAGGTGGTTGAGCCCGGATGGACATGCATTCATCAAAATACCCCGAACTTAAACGTTGCTCATCCTCGAGTAACACAAAATCTAAAACAGTCACCAAATAAATACTTTCACTCATGTGATTGCCTCGTCTTCACATCACAATTGTTTTCTTTTCTAGTCAGTATGACTAAGCATCTCAACATCCTGAGATCACATAACACATCTTTCCATATCTTCGTTCCCGATTTCATTTCCCAATATCACTTCCTCTCCACTTTTTCCAACATCAAGCATATCTAAGAGTTTCATAAGAGTCTGAAGACACCCACAGAACAACAAGTGTGCACCTGATCTGACACTGGTGTTTTTAGGAATGAGGTAGGCATTCATTGTTCCTTTAGGTGGAAAAGGGAGTGAAGGGTGGTATGGAAGGAAGATATAAATCTCTCCTCTATTCGACTCGAGATTTTTATTATATGGTTGCAATTTCATTGATTGCAACTCTTATTATTATTATTATTATTGTGTGAATCTCTCCTCTATTCGACTCGAGATTACATTTTTTATGTGTGTGCACATTGGCATCTTTTCTTGGTGGTACACCCCTATGACATAGCGAGGGCTATGGAAGAAGAGAATAAAGAAGAAGGAGGTGTGCCACCCTGAACTTAGGGTTTGGCACTATTTTGGCTATTTTTGTTTCTTTTTTATGGTCGGAGGGGTACAGAGATGATGGAAGAAGTGTAAACGAGAGTTCAGATTAGAATGCAACTTGATTTACAATTCAGTGCACCAGGTTGTTCTCCTTATCTTACTCTGCTCAAATAATGTTTTGATGAGGATCCGGTGGATATTCGATGTTATTGTTCCATTAGTCAGTTAGGAAGAACAATGTGTTTGATCCCTCTCAGTTCACTGAAACACTCCATATTTACTGGTCGTGATGTTAGGATTCATAAGCTTCACACGGAGATTTCTAACCATTGGCTAGTTTTAGAGATTGTCCCCCTCGAGGCTTTGCTTCAGATAAAGAGGGTATAATGATTCAAAATTGCATGGAAAAATGGGACAGCCGGCTATATAAGGGCTTTGATTAAAATAAAAAGTGTCAAAACTTCATCAAGTTTCTATAAAACTACTTTGAAAACTTCAATTTTTTTTGAAAATTTTGAAAAAAAATTCTCAAATTTGCAACGATGAAATCTTAAGTCTGTAACGTATAGGAATGGGTGGAAAGTAAAGTATGTATCACCCAAAGTACAATGCTAGAATTTGACGTGGTCTATTATCGCACAAACAAACTCACCCAGGGCTGAAATCCCTGAGTTTTTAACCAAAACCTTGTGCAATAATACCACCCGCAAGCGGACGGGTCTTATCATAGAATAGTTGAGGATCGAATCCCAAGGGACAATGTTTTTAAGAATCTTTTACTAGAACTATATAGTTGAATCAAGACTAATATTTAGAACAAAGGTTGGTTGATTTGAGTTTAATTAAACTATTTACAGGAAAGTAAAGAGCATGATTAAAAGTTGATTAAAGATTAATGATGGGAATCGTTGGGATGGTCCCGGGTTTCACCGCCACTACACATGCAAACATATCCAAACACAAACATCCAAACAAGATATAACCATCCAAATAGAGCTGCTGTAAAACCCCCCATACGGACTAGTTCCCACACCCCAGTGAAAGGAAACTACTCACTCATGGTGAGAGAAACATGAGAAACAAGAGAGAGAGAAGATTCTGCCATGAGCATGGTGAAGAAGATGATCACAACTCGGTGGAGAAACAATCTTCTACACGACGTCGAGGCAGATCTGGACGAGGAGGGAAGAACATCACAGTAGATGGGGTAGATCTTCTCTCTCCATCTTCTCTCTCTTCTCATAGTCCTTGCTCGTAGCAGAAGGAGTATCTCGTGGATGTGATGGTGGCGTAGGCACGGTGTAGATGCAATAGTTCTAGATCCGGATCTAGATCTAGATCTAGATAGAGTGGCTTGCAGATCTGAGTTTCCACTTTAGATCTGGGTGAACGGGCACCAAGACCACCACAGAGGCAGGCTCTTGGCTGTGGAGATCGTCTCCTTAGGCTCAGGACAACCCTAAAGCCTAACAATGTCTAGAGATTCTCCCTGAATGAAGGGGGTTGGGTCCTATTTATAGGCTCGGTTGGCATCGACTCAAGATCGCGATCACAGTTGTTTGACAACAGGTCGCGATCTGCTAAATCACAATCAGTTGGTGGAAGGTGATGGTCGCGGCCTCTCTGCTCCTACGATGAAGGATGGAGGATGGAGGTGTGATGGAAGATGGATGTGGAGGGAGGCAGTGACGTGGGTGCACTATTGTTGTAGCTAGGGTTAGTAAAGGTAGAGGGAAGCAGGCTACCGTGACGTGTAGGAAGGAAAGGGGGTGGGGTCGTGATTCCTTTGCCGTGGTCATGGTTAGTTGGGCCCGATTGTGATCTTCAGGTGGTCACGATCATGAAGGCATGATCGCAGTCATTGGTGTGGTGCAGGTTGCAGTATTTAGTAGAGGTGATCACAAGCACGATTTGTTTTGTCGTTGTGGCTATGGAATTGCAGACAGGTGTCCGTGGTTATCAGGTATCAGGGACCATCGTAGGCCGAGGTCAGGAGGGCGTAGATGCGAAGAGTGCAGGTAATGGATCCCAACGCGGGTCTGTTAGTTGCTCACGACTATAGGCGGTGGTAGGGTTGCAGTAAGGAAGGTGAAGGGGATGAGGAAGATAGCAACGTTGAAGACAGGCGTAACCCACGGTCATGGCTAACAGAATCACAGTCGTAATCTAGAAGCCTTCCCGTGGTTGTAGGTGACACTGGTTGCAAGCTTTTGGGCATGGTGCAGGTTGCGATCTTTTGGCGACTCGACCCGGTCGTGATTTTCTAGATGGAGCAACGACCGTGGTTTGAACAGAGATGCGAAGAGGATCGCGAGCACAGGGGGGTGGACAAGAAGGCCGCGACCAGGATGAGATCGCGACTCTCTTAGTGGTCGCAATCATGGTAGCAGAGGGAACCGTAGGAAGGTAGATGAATAACTACGACCGTAGTTGGCTTGGGTTAATCATGATCAAAGGGAGAAGAGGGGCCATTGAACACTGCTAACCATGTTAAATAAGTCTCCATAATGGGCCGAGAAGACAAGGCCCATTGCCCAAATGACCTGCACAAAGGTGCAAAAATCCAATTATAATAGGGAGAAATTCCGATTAAAGCAAAATAAGTAAAATGTTAGAAGATATGGTCGATAAGCACGAGAATGTAAGAAAAACTGGGACAAGGGAGGTGGTTGAGCCCGGATGGACATGCATTCATCAAAATACCCCAAACTTAAACGTTTCTCGTTCTCGAGTAACACAAAATCTAAAACATTCGCCAAATAAATACTTTCACTCGTGTGGTTGCTTCATCTTCACATCACAGTTTTTTTTCTTTTCTGCTCGGTATGCCTAAGCATCTCAACATTCTGAGATCACATAACACATCTTTCCATATCTTCGTTCTCGATTTTGTTTCCCAACATCACTTCCTCTCCACTTTTTCCAGCATCAAGCATGTCTAAGAGTTTCATAAGAGTCCAAAGACACCCGTAGAACAACAAGTGTGCATCTGATATGACACTGGTGTTTTTAGGAATGAGGTAGGCATTCATTGTGCCTTTAGTTGGAAAAGGGAGTGAAGGGTGGTATGGAAGGAAGAAATAAATCTCTCCTCTATTTGACTCAAGATTTTTATTATATGGTTGCAATTGCATTGATTGCAACTCTTAGTATTACTATAATTTTTTTGTGCAAATCTCTCCTCTATTCGGCTCGAGATTGCATTTTTTTGTGTGTGCACATTGGCATCTTTTCTTGGTGGTATGCCCCTATTACATAGCGAGGGGTATGGAAGAAGCAAATAAAGGAGGAGGTGTTCCACCCCAAACTTAGGGATTGACACTATTTTGGCTGTTTTTGTTTCTTTTTGATGGACGGAGGGGTACGAAGATGATGGAAGAAGTGTAGAAGAGAGTTCAGATCAGAATGCAACTTGATTTACAATTCAGTGCATCAGGTTGTTCTCCTTATCTTACTCTACTCAAATAATGTCTTGATGAGGATCTGGTGGAGATTCCATGCTATTGTTCCACTAGTCAGTTAAGAAGCACAATGTGTTTGATCCCTCTCAGTTCAACTAATACTTTCCATATTTACTGATCGTGATGTTAGGATTCATAAGATTCACACGATGATTTCTAACCGTTGTCTAGTTTCAGAGATTGTCCCCCTAAAGGCTTCACTTCAAATAAAGAGGGTATAATGATTCAAAACTGCATGGAAAAACAGGATATCTGGCTAGATAAGGGCTTTGATTAAAACAAAAAGCGTCAAAACTTGATCAAATTTCTATACAACTACTTTGAAAACTTCAATTTTTTTTTGAAAATTTTGAAAAAATTGCTCAAATTTATAACGATGAAATCTTAAGTCTGAAATAGATAGGAGTGGGTGGAAAGTAAAGTACGTACCACCCACCCTCCACCCCAAACTTAGGAATTTGCTCGTCTTGAGCAAACTCTAAATCTGAGATGGAGGGGAAATTTTGTTTCGGTTGGTCCACCAGATGTGGTTGCATTCCTTTCGACAACACGTCCTCCATCTGAAATCTCAAAAATGGAAACTATCAGAACTTAAGACTGCATCTTGCGATGCATTGTCTACCATGTGCAAAATTGTCTAATTTGAAACTGAAAATAAAAACTAAGCTAAGGATCGGGTTGCCTCCCAACAAGCGCCTTTATTTTACGTTGATGTATCTACGTGGTTTCTTCAGTTTTCTGGTAGATATGGTGTTTTGGACAAATTCATTAGTTCATCAGTACTAGTATCAGCTATGGTGAAATATCTCTTCAAGCATTGACCATTTGCCACAAATTCTCCTGACTTTTCATTCCATAAAACAAAAGCACCATGTGGATAGATGCTTTTGACAATGTATGGTCCAGACCAGCGAGAACAGAGTTTTCCTGGGAATAACCTCAGTCTTGAGTTAAACAGAAGAACTTGGTCTCCCACTTGAATGTCCTTCCTCTTTAGATGACCATCATGCCAAAGTTTTGTGCGTTCCTTGTAGATTCGTGCATTCTCATAAGTTGTCATCTGGAGTTCTTCTAACTCTTGAAGTTGTAGAATCTTGGCTTCGCCAGCTTTCTTAATGTCAAAATTCAGCTATTTTATTGCCCACCATTCTTTATGTTCCAGTTCCATGGGCAGGTGGCATGATTTTCCATAGATGAGTCTAAAAGGTGTTGTTCCAAGAGGAGTTTTGAACACGGTTCAGTAAGCCCATAAAGTGTCATTGATTTTCACTGACCAATCCTTTCGGTTGCATCCTACTGTCTTTTCTGGGATAGCTTTGAGTTGACGGTTCGAAACCTCTACCTGCCCACTTGTTTGTGGGTGGTAGGGGGAGGCTACCTTGTGTGTAACACCATATTTCCTTAATAGTGCTTCGAATCTTCGTTCTAGAAAATGAGAACCTCTGTCGGATATCACTGTGCATGGGACTCCAAAATGGGGAAATATAATATCTTTGAACATTTTAATGATGTGTTTTGAATTGCTAGTAACTGTTGGTATTGCCTCTACCCATTTGGAGACATAATCAACCGTGACTAGGATGTAGGAAAATCCATGATAGGATGGGAATGGACTCATGTAGTCCACTCCCTAAACATCAAAAATCTCGACTTCTTGCCATAGATTAAGTGGCATCTCATCTCTTTTTGTTATGTTACCCATCCTCTGGCACTTATCGCATGACAAAACAAAGTTATATGCATCTCTGGAAATAGTTGGCCAAAAGAAACTACATTGTAAAACCTTCAAAGCGGTTTTCTTAGAACTCATATGGCCTCCAACTGGGCCTGAGTGGCATTGCTCTAAAACAACATGAGCTTCTTCCTCAGCGATACAATGTCTGTAGAGCCCATCAGTACAGAGCTTGAAGAGGTACGGTTCATCCCAGTGATATTGCCTCACATCATGCGTGAATTTCTTCAATGTGTTGTCGGTACATTCGGGGTGGATGACGCCAGCGACAAGGAAGTTCACATAGTCCGAGTACCAAGGAATATCTTCTGAGACTTTCATGAGATGGTCATCTGGAGGAGAGTTGTTAATTGGGATCTTCTCAGTTTCTAGAGTGTGGATACGACTTAAGTGGTATGCTACAATATTTTCTGTGCCTCTCTTATCTCTAATCTCAAGATCAAATTCTTGCAATAAGATAATCCATCTTATTAGCCTTGGTTTTGCATCTTTCTTTTCTAGCAGGTAACGGATGGTAGCATGATCTGTGTAGACAAGACCTTTGAACCAATGAGGTAGGATCTTAACTTATCAAAGGCATATATGACTGCTATGAGTTCATTCTCAGTAATTGCATAGTTCCTCTGAGCTTCATCAAGGGTCTTCGATGCATAATAGATGACATGATGTTTCTTCTCTATACATTGGCCCAGAACGGCACCCACAACGTAATCACTGGAATCACACATAATTTCAAATGGGTGATCCCAATCAGGGGCTCAAATGATGGGTGTTGTTGTAAGGGCATGCTTTAGATTGTTGAAACTCTTGATACATTCTTCATCAAAATAGAATTCAGCATCCTTCAGCAATAAGTTTGTCATGGGCTTGGTTATCTTGGAGAAATCCTTGATAAACCTTCTATAGAAGCCCGCATGACCAAGGAATGCACGGACTTCTCTTACATTGGTTGGATAGCAAGTTTAGAAATTACTTAAATCTTTTCTTTGTCTACTTCGATTCCTCGATTGCTGACCCTATGGCCAAGAACAATGCCTTCTTTTACCATAAAGTGACACTTCTCCCAACTTAGCACTAGATGTGCTTCTTCGCATTGTTTGAGGACGAGGGAGAGGTGCTTGAGGCATGAATCATATGAATCCCCATATACAGAGAAATCATCCATAAAAACTTCCATAATGGTTTTAATTAAACCAGCAAATATGGCTGCCATGCAGTGTTGGAAGGTTGCAGGCGCATTACAGAGTCCAAATGGCATCCTTCTGAACGCATAAGTTCCAAATGGGCAAGTAAAGGTTGTTTTATCTTGGTCATATGGATGTATATGTATTTGATAGAATCCATAGTAACCATTGAGATAGTAGAAATATTCTTGGTGAGCCAATTGCTCTAAGACTTGATCTAGGAAAGACATCGGGAAATGATCCTTGCGTGTGGCCTTGTTCAACTTCCTATAATCAATGCACATCCACCACATAGTTACTATTTGAGTGGGGATGAGTTCATTATCTTCATTTCGTATCACAGTAGTGCCACCTTTCTTTGGAACAACATGTACAGGACTCACCCAAGGTGAGTCAAATATCGGATAGATGATTCCGGTAGTGAGCAACTTGATGACTTCATGGAGGACTACTTCCTTCATATTAGGATTCAACTTCCATTAATGCTCAATAGTCGGCTTGTGGTCTTCCACCATAGGCATTTTGTGCATGCAAAGCACTTGACTGACCCCGGTGAGATCACTCATCTTGAAGCCGATAGATTTCTTTCTTTCCTTTAATTCTTTTAGGAGTTTATCTTTGTGTTCGGTCGTTAGATCAGAATTTATAATAACTGGAAAAACCTTGAGATCATCCAAAAACACGTACTTCAGTCCCTCGGGCAGGGGCATCATTTCAGGGGCTATTGGCTTCTTGAATGACTCTTCAGTTACATTCACATCTTTGAGTTCCTCGAATTTGGCTTCTGGATCTTCTTCGGCAGTGTTGAGGTGAAGAACACAATCTTTAACTTGTTCGTCAATGGAGTTGTCAGCAAATGGGTTTGTAAGAGTCACTTATAAGGGATCGTCCTGTCCATACTTCTCTTGTGTGAGGGGTGACATTTTCTCTATACAATCAATCAAATAGACTTCTTCCTGCATGCTCGGCCATCGTATGCTTTCAAAAACTTTAAACTCGAGGGTTTCTTTACCTAGTCAGAGCAGCAAGGTTCCTACTTCCACATCCATCAGAGCTCTTGCAGTGGTAATGAACGAACGACCAAAGATAAGAGGGTATTTGGCGTCTTCCTTTATGTCCATGATGAAAAAGTCACATGGGACATAAGAGTCTTTGCCTACCTTGACTGGGACATCCTCAATGATTCCCAATGGGAGAGTCATAGAATTGTCTGCAAATTGTATAGTCATGCCAGTTGGAAGCAGTTCTACAAATCCTAGCCTCTTGCAAAGGCTAAGTGGCATGATAGAGATGCTAGAACTAAGATTGGCCAACCCCTTCTTACATGAAGAGTCACCGATATGGCACGAAATCCCAAAGGATCCTGGATCTTTCTACTTCTTGGGCATCTTGCTCTGGATGATATCAGAAGTGGTTGTTGCTAACTTAATTGTCTCGTATTATTCAGTTATATACTTGCTTGTGAGGAGAGACTTTAAGTATTTAGTCTAGGCTAGTATATCATCCAACACATCTAGAAAGGGTATATCAACATGAAGGTTCTTCGTAGCTTCCTTGAACTTGTTGAATCAGGTATCGAGCTTTGTCTGCTTCAAACGAGCTAGGAAAGGAGGACGAGGCTTGTATACTGGCACATCCAGCTCAGGTGTGTCTTCCACCTCTGTAGCAAATGGTTCCTCCAATCTTGCTTTGTCGGTCTTATCAGCGATTGGTGGTACTTTTGGTTGTGATTCATGCACTGTAGCATCTTGGGAAATCACAAGATCATCATCCTCCGTAACGACCATGGGTGTCTTGACAGGAGGATCAGAACAGTCTTTTACAGACCTAGTAGTGACAGCCTTCAGTTGCTCCTGATGCTTAGGATTATTCTCTGGTTGGCCAGCGAAAGCTCCAGCAGGTGGCTTGAGGCTAGTTGACAGTTGAGCTAGTTGAGATTCAATAGCCTTTTGATGGGCTTGTTGGTTCGCTATCATAGTCTGTTGTGATTGCAACATCTTCTCAATGGCTAAGAGTTTGTCATTAGGGGAGATAGGACTGGCTTGTATCCCTTGTTGTTATTGTTGATAGGGAACTTGGTTGGGATTCTAGAACTGAGAATTGTTCTAAAAATTGTTGTAGTTTCTATTCTGGAAGTTACCTCTAAAGTTCCCTTGATTTCCAGAATTTGGTTGTTGGTTATATTGGAATCCATGTGGGCCTCGTTGTTGATTATTTGAACCAAGATGTCGTGTGTTTTGTACTCCTGAAGGATTTATGTACTGAAAACCTGGATGGTTTCTATTCTGATTCAGATTATAATATCCTTGACCAGGGATGGTGTTGATGGCATTTAGACTTTCCATTTGACTATTTTCTCCTTGGGAACATGTATTGCCCAGAACAACATCATAGAGAATGTTACGGGCTAGAGTAGAATGATCAGTGCCTTTGCATGCTTCACAGAATAGTGAAGCTGATTTGACTTGTTCTTGTTGTCGAGGGGGCGAGCGTCTTCTTTCATAAGCGACAAAAGATTATTCAAGTTGGTCTTGCTTGGCAACTAGAAGCTTAAGAGACTCGGTGATAAAATTATACTCAGGAGTAGCTTCTTCCATAGAAACCTTTAGCACTCCTTTACTTACAGGTCTACCCCAGTTGGCCTGATTTTCATCTCTAAGGGTAACAACCTTCCATGCACTATCATAGCTTTGACACATGAAGTTACCTCCGGATGAGGAATCTAAAAACTTCTTGATGCCATCATCCACACCCCTATAAAAGATTTCGATGAGTTGATTATTTGAAATGCCATGATGTGGACACTTGCATAGAAGCTCTTTGTATCTTTCCCATGCTTCAGTAAGGGATTCTCCAGAGATCTGAGTGAATTGAGTTATTCGGCCCCTAATTTCATAGGTGAGCGAAGGAGGATAGAATTGTTCCAGATAAACATTCTGAAGTTGTTCCCAAGTGGTGATGGGTTCGCATTGCAAGGAATTGTACCAACTCATGGATCTATCGACAAGAGAATATTTGAAGAGACAGAGTCTGATGTCATCATCTGTGACTCCATTTTGCTTTGTCATAGAACACATATCTATGAACCTTAGAATATGTTCTTGACTATCTTCTCCTTGCTTACCATAGAAAGGGCTATTCTGAAGCAGTGTAATCCAATGTGCCCATATCTCATGGTTTGGAGTGTTGATGGGAGGAGGTTGCACTGGGTGATGAATGTCAGCATCTTTAGGGATTGAGAATTCCTGAAGGTCTTTTTGTAACTCAGCTTGTTGATCTACTACTTGAGTTGCTTGGATTTCCTCTTGAACTGTAGCTCGGGCTTCTTGCATAAGCCTATCTCTTTGCACATTAAGGGCTTGAGCTACCCTTCAGGAAATTTCCTCCTCTTGTGTCATCCTAGCTTGGTTCTCTCTGTTCTGACGATGAAAAGTTCTGTCTATCTCAGGGTCAAAGCTAGCAGAGAGTCTGGGACTGTCCGAACGACGCATACACTAGACTTTGTGGGTGCCTAGGATGGAAAGATCTTTCGGTAGTAAGATGGACGGAGAAGAACCGAATTCAAGTAGATGCTCGATTGTATCAAAAGTAAAAGAAAAACCTAGATTAGTCTCAGAAGAACTAGATTTAACCAGATGATTCTGTTGTCCCTGGAAACAGTGCCAGAATTGGACGTGGTCTATTATCGCACTAACAAACTCACCCAGGGCTGAAATCCCTGAGTTTTTAACCAAAACCTTGAGCAATAATACCACCCGCAAGCGGACGGGCCTTATCGCAGTATAGTTGAGGATTGAATCCCAACGGACAACGTTTTAAAAATCTTTTACTAGTCGAATCTAGTTGAATCAAGACTAATATTTAGAATAAAGGTTGGTTGATTTGAGTTTAATTAAACTAATTATAGGAAAGTAAAGAGCATGATTAAAAGTTGATTAAAGATTAATGATGGGAATCACTGGGATGGTCCTGGGTTTCACCGCTACTACACATGCAAACATATCCAAACACAAACATACATGCAAGATATAACCATCCAAATAGAGCTGCTGCAAAACCCCCCATACAGGCGTCAGGCTCGCGTAAGAATCACCTTAGGTATCAGATGTCTCGTCACTATCCAGATCACATACTTATAGCTCCGAAGATACATATATCCAACTGAAGTTGTGGGCCCCCATAGCGGGCGTCAGGCACACAAAAGCGTAACCGTGGGCTAGATGTCTCGTCACCTCACGAATCACACACTCACGACTTCAGGGAATCCCATCTGATTTCTCATTAGGGGGTCAACCACATTAATCGACATTCAACTCCTACGTATTGAAGTTCTCTCAACATAGGAAAAGAATAAGATAAATGCAAGTAGGTGATCAATCCACAAGCACACATCGATGATTAACAATGAAATGAAATGTTATATACATGCCATGGAATATTTAGTAAATGAACATGTAAGAATGGGCAGAGGGGCTAGTCCCCGCACCCTAGTGAAAGGAAACTACTCGCTCGTCGTGAGAGAAACAAGAGAAACAAGAGAGAGAGAGAAGATTCTGCCATGAGCATGGTGAAGAAGATGATTGCAGCTCACTGGAGAAACACTCTTCTATACGACATCGGGGTAGATCTAGACAAGGAGGGAAGAACACCATGGTAGACGGGGTAGATCTTCTCTCTCCACCTTCTCTCTCTTCTCGTAGTCCTTGCTCATAGTAGGAGGAGCAGCTCGTGGATGTGATGGTGGTGTAGGCACGACGTGGATGCAACAGATCTAGATCTAGATCTAGATGGAGTGGCTTGCAGATTTGAGTTTCCACTTTAGATTTGGGTGAATGGGCACCAAGACCACCACAGAGGTAGGCTCTTGGCTGTGGAGATTGTCTCCTTAGGCTCAGGACAGCCCTACAGCCTAATGGCATTTGGAGATCCTCCCTAAATGAAGGGGGTCGAGTCCTATTTATAGGCCCGGTTGGCACCGACTCAAGATCGTGATCGCGGTTGTTTGACAACAGGTCGTGATTTGCTGAATCGCGGTCAGTTGGTGGAAGGTGATGGTCATGGCCTCTCTACTGCTGTGATGAAGGGTGGTGGATGGAGGTGCGATGGTGGATGGACATGGAGGGAGGCAGAGTTGTGGGTGTATTGTTGCTGCATCTAGGGTTAGCAAAGGTAGAGGGAAGTAGGCTATTGTGATGTGTAGGAAGGAAAGGGGGAGGGGTCACGATTCCTTTGCTGCAGTCACAGTTAGTTGGGCTAGGTCACGATCTTCAGGTGGTCACAATCATGAAGGCATGATCGTGGTCATTGGTGTGGTGCAGGTTGAAGTATTTAGCAGAGGTGATCACGGGTATGTTTCATTTTTTCGTCGCGTCTATGGAATCATGGACAGGTGTCCGCGGTTATGGGGTAGCAGGGTCCATCGCAGGCCGAGGTCAGGAGGGTGTAGATGTGAGGAGTGTAGTTAATGGATCCCAATGTGGGTCTATTAGTTGCTCACGACTACAGGAGGTGGTAGGGTTGCAGCAAGGAAGGTGAAGGGGATGAGGAAGATCGTGGCATTGAATATAGACGTGACCCGCGGTCACAGTTGTGATCTAGAAGCCTGCCCACGGTTGTAGGTGACGTTGGTCATGATCTTTTGGGCATGGTGTAGGTCGCGGTCTTTTGGTGACTCGACCCGGTCATGATTTTTTGGTTGGAGCAACGGCCGCGGTTTGAGTAGAGATGTGAAGAGGATCGTGGGCCTAGGGGGTGGAGAAGAAGGTCGTGAATAGGATGAGATCACGATTCTCTTGGTGGTCGCGATCATGGTAGCAGAGGGAACTACAGGCAGGTAGATGAATAACTGCGACCACGGTTGGCTAGGGTTAATCATGATTAAAGGGAGAAGAGGGGCCACTGACCACTGCTAACCATGTTAAACAAGGCTCCATAATGGGCCAAGAAGACAAGGCCCATTGCCCAAATGACCTACACAAAGGTGAAAAAATCCAATAAAAATAGGGAAAATTTTTTATTAAACCAAAATAAGTAAAATGTTAGAAGATATGGTCGATAAGCACGAGAATGTAAGCAAAACTAGGCCAAGGGAGGTGGTTGAGCCCAGATGGACATGCATTTATCAATACACCCTTATAGGTTTGTACATTTCCATCCATGTCAGTCTTCTTCTTGAAGACCCACTTGGACCGTATGGGTTTTACCCCTTCAGGTGGATCCACCAAGGTCCACACCTTGTTGGTGAACATGGATATTTTTCTCTTACTCTGGTCTCTTAGTAGCTTCTAGATAGGTTGTTGGCTCATCATCTATGACCAACTCACCGCCTTCTTGAGTCATAAGATAACCAAATCTTTCAGGCTTAATGTGTGTCCTACTAGATAATTAGATTCTTATTTTACATGAGGAACTTGAGATTCCACAACAATTTGTGAGTCCCCTTGTTCCTCTTGTACCTCTATAGGCTCAATGTTTTCTTTTTGGTCTCAAACCCCTTTGAGTTCTACTTCTCTCCCACTGACTCCTTTGGAAATAAATTCATTTTTAAGGAATACACCAGTCCTAGAAATAAACACTTTGTTGTCAGATGAAGTAAAAGTAGTATCCCCTGGTTTCTTAGGGATATTGAACAAAATAACATTTATCACATTTGGGTCCAAGTTTTTCAAGAAACAATTTTCACATAAGCTTCACATTCCCAAATCTTCATAAAAGACACATTGGGACATTTCCCATACCAAATCTCATATGGCATTTTTTCACTTATTTAGACAATACATGGTTAAGTGTAAACACTACAATTTCTAGAGAATAACCCTAGAAGGAAGTTGGAAGATAAAAAAAAACCCATCATTGATCGTACCATATCCAGTAATGTGTGATTCCTTCTTTCTGATATAACATTTTGGTGTGGTGTTCCAGGTGGAGTCCATTGTGATACGATACCACATGCTCATAGAAGGTCCTCAAGCTCTCAGATTAAGTATTATCCACCTCAATCAGAATGAAGTACCTTAATACTGTTACCAAGTTGGTTTTGTACTTCATTTATGAAATTCTTGAACTTTTCAAGGGTTTTTGACTTATATTTCATCAAGTAAAGATAACCATACCTACTGAAGTCATCAGTAAAGGTAATGAACACTGATAGCCACCTATAGCATTTGTTCTAAAAGGGTCACATACATCAGTAAGCATGAGTCCAATTACATCACTATCCCTCTCATTATTTCTAGTAAAGGGAGTCTTGGTCATCTTTCTCAACAAATAAGATTTTGGTCTCTCTATTGATTCAAAATTAAAAGAGTCCAGATATCTATCTTTATGCAGTCTGGAGATGTATTTCTCATTTATGTGCTCTAGAAGACAATACCAAAGGTATGTTTGGTTTGAGTTATTTAGTTTTTGTTTTTTTTATCTACGTTATACACAATTGTTTCCAGATTTATCAAGTATAGACCATAAGTCATTGGGGAACTGTCATGAATGATCTCATATTTACTAATATAACATCGACCATTCTTGATTAGAATTCTAAATCTGTTCTTGTCCAAACAAGATGCATACATGATGTCCTATTAATGGTAGATACATAATAGCAATTCTCCAACTCTATTATAACCCCACTTGGTAGAGATAACTCATAGATTTTAACTATACTAGCAACAACTCTTGCTCCATTTGCAACACACAGTTCAACCTCACCTTTCTTCAAAGGTCTACATCTTTTCAGATCCTTCACATTTGAGCAAATGTGTGATCCACATCCGGTATCTAGTACCCATGATGAAGAAGTAATGAAGTTAATATTATTTACATATATACTAGAAGTAGAGATTTCTATCCCTTGATTCATCTTCCTTGGTTTCCTTAACCCTCTCCTTATTTTGAGTGTGGAAGACTTGGACCTCATCATAGACTCATAACACTTCTTGGTCTTTCCTTTGTCGTTGGACTTTATTCCGCTGATCACCATCACGGGGTTGTCCTGCTTCATTTGTGCTTTGACATTTATCAACATGTCAAGCAACTCATACAACAGCTTAGACATGTTACTCAAGTGAATAACACTCTATAAGCTGGTTATATGATTCAGGAAAGGATTGCAAAATCATATTCGTGGCCAACTCTTGATTTAATGTAAATACATTATCTCTAGATGCTCTACATGCCCAATTATAATGAATACATGGGGCTCTAATGGATCTCCCACTATTAGTTTGAACTCAAATAATGCCTTAAAGACATTGTACCTTTCTTTATTATCATGTTGTTTATGCAACTCATAGTTCACACAACCTAGCATAAGGTTCTTGATGTCTAAACAAATATTGGCATGCTTCATCCTTAGGAGAATATGGAGTGGTAACCACTGTCACTGGTTTTTCAGGGACATAGAGAACACTTCTCAAAGTCCTGAACCAGTTATGGAAGCTTAACCCATTCATTTTGTCCTTCTCAAGGACCGATTGCAATGATTGTATATTTTCTATTTATATCTACAAGAGTAAAATTTTCACTTTGTCAAAACACTTTTGATTTAAATTGATAATAATTGGTGACATTAATTAAGCCTTTAACTAATTATCTCTCCCACTATTTTAATCAAATTGATAGCCTTCACTACCAATTTGGAAGATTGTAGTGTGCAATCTTCTAGTGAGCTAATATCCAAAACAATAAAGTCAATACACAACCAGTGTTGGAACTCATATCTAATTATTAAGGTAGGAAACATTTGGCAATTGCATCTCATGCAATTTTTGGATAGATGGTATGCACAACTCTTTGCCATGGTCCATCTCCATGCTTCCACACACTTAATCCTATTAAGTTCACCTAGTTAAGCCCGAAGCATAAGCCTACACGATAGAATATGCACCCTGCTAGGATAGACCCACATATCTACCATCACACTTCCACAAGATAGATGGTGCACCACGCTAGGGCATGCCACTCTTGTTCGATCAAGCTTTTCATGTGTGCTACTTATGAAAGCATCTTAGGCTTAATATTTATTGAGGGATTTGTATTTATATATATACATATACATATCCAATTGCCACATACTTATAATATATATCATATACATGTTATATCCTACAAATGAAAAGCATGAAATTATAAACACAAGTGATGGTTATGGCCATATCTATTTTAATTCCTTAGAGACAAAAGTAATTACTACCACCTAATGTCTACATCCTCTGTAGAAACCTATTTTTTATCAAGATTAATACTCGAACCAATCTAGGTTGATCAACTCAACTCTTGAGCTGATTGGATCAAACAACCTGGTTGATCAATTGATCTCTCAGATCGATCATCTAGTGTTTATTCCGAGTGACTTCTAGACACCTCCATTCGATCATTGGGCCACTAGCCGATCGGTTCAGCTCCTCTGATCATCTGGCCTCCTCTATCCTTGAGTCGGTCGATTCAATTTTTGAAACAGGCAGTTCATCTGGTGTTGAACATCTTCTTTTCCATAACAAGAATTAAACTATCCTAATCCTATTTAACATATTACATTATAATGGGGAAACCTTGAGTTACATTCAAGGGGAGCATAGGAGGGAAAGAAATTACACTTTTGCATATGCAAAAAGGATAGAGAGGCTTGGCATGCGTAATGACCTCACCTCTCAGCGAACCCCAATTAAGGAAGGCCAAGAAGCTAGAGTCATTATCCCAAACATGAACATATGGTTTTTCAAATAATAAAAATCATTAATAAATTCTACCACATCTAAGCTTAATGCAGGATTTTTTTTCTTTTCACATAAGAATAGGATTTCAGAACTTTACCCAAGGAGAGAACTAGCTAACTAAATTCCTCCAAACATTATTTAGCATTATTATTCTTCAATGCCACCTTTTAATGAATATCCACTTTTCATTAATCTTGTAGACGTAACAACATATTATACTAAAACACCGATAAACAAAACACCAGTCAGTATAACGAGTTATACTGGTATGTGGGGGAAACAAAAAGTGTGCATCTAGTTGTAACAACATATTGTAACAAAATTATTGTTTAATAGATCAAACTTTACATCTTAATCATAACTACTCAATCCTGATCTATCCAACCCTCTGCGCTATCCCTATAGTGGACATGGATACTACCTCTCCTATGTGGTAGATCCTCAATAGCCCTTTTTGGTCCTCCCTCAAAGGTAGACTAAGACCTAGAGTTGTACAGTCATATTATCCTACCCAAAGGTAGACCAAACCTCGATAGATAATCTGTTGATCCTTCCCCATGATAGATCAATAACTAGATCATCAATTTATCACATATACACAAAGCTACAGAGGAGGATTAGGATCTGATCTAGTCATGCACATATTTATGTTGATAGCCATAGTGACTTTATAGTTTCAAGAGTTACAGTTCATCCTAGCAGTTAATTCAAGCAATCGATAAAACCTCAGAAATCACCGTGAAACTAGAGAGATTAGCCATAAGTGTAACCACATATTTGATTTGGCAATCTTAAAATCAAGAAAAATAGCTAATCCAATCAAGTATTCCAATCAACCAAGACAAGTAATAAATCAAGCAACTTGATCCTAAAAGGTATTTATAACACCTAACTGTTATAATCACATCCAAACATCCTATAGAGACTTGGGATTCTTCTAGGGATTCCTTCAGGTTTCTTGGCTTTACTTTCTTATTTTACACTTTTTAAGTCAACAAACCCTAAAAGTACTTTTCAACTCATAAAAACCCTAATTACTCAAATTATCCAAATCCACAAATTAGTTCAAGAACATCATTTTAATGCCTTCTTAATTGATTTAAACAATTAAAAACCATTAAACCTCACCATTATCAAAATTAGGGTTTCAAAGTTCATTAATGCTCTTTTATAATCATAGAACCCTAATTAAGAAAATTATGAACAAATATCATCCAATTAGATCTAATCCATCTTTTTTATGTAAAAAGGGTAAACTTTGCTAATAAAAGTCAAGGAACACCATTAGGCCCTTTAGTCTTTAAAACCAAGGTTTTAAATTAATTGAAACCATTAAAGGTAGCACATTTACATACTTTTCTAGTTACAAGAGATTTAGTTCTCGAATTGATTTTTAGTGGATTCTACATATTTTTCTCATTAAAATCCATATATTACATGATCCCATTGCATAACCCTACAATTAGTTATGATTTTAACAAAGAAATCATTTTTACACCAACCATGGGCCGCCACATGGGCAATAAGCAATCAGGCCCAATCTTCCCACACAATAGAGAAAAGCCAATGGGATTTAGGAAACATAGCTTCCTTGCTTGTGTAGCTAGGACCGCGGGACCGGTTCAAAAGTGGGAAAATTACCAAAAGGGTCTTACCTGCTCCAAAGGTGGTCAGCAGTGATTTGGTAAAACCACTGAGGACTTTCTTCTTCCAGTTGTCGATTAGCAACTTCCTTAGTGAGTCAACTCGGATGTTGACTTTGTGTTACAACAGACCAGAGTGTAAGGAGAGAGTGCCTTCACCTTCATCTTGATCTTTTAAACTCAGAGCACACTTTAATTGCTGGGGTGCTTGTCGAAACAAGCATGACAAGGTCATGATACCTCCAGTGAGACGACAACTTGGGCAGGGATAAAGAATTGGGTTTCAAAGGAAATTGAGAGAGGGGAATTTTTCATGGGACTTGACCGAAGATTTGATTTCTACCAATGCTCTTGCAGATGATCTAAGGCACCCTACTTATAGCTGGTGTTATCCATGGTTGTCACCAAATTAGGGTATTCTTCTAGAGACCTCAACCCTAGGGAAAATTGAGGGTAGGTCGGTGCGGTTTGATCTCTCAAACTCAAGGATGGTTTCCCAATCCGCTTGTGCACTGGGTTGCGAGAGAGTTTATTTGGAAACTATGTTCTTCTATTTCTTCTTTTCTAAATGCTCATTAGCTAGAAGACAATCGGACCACCGTTGGATCAAGATCCAACAGCTGCTGAGTTGCACGACAAAATAAAAGAACTAGATAAAGTTCCAGTATGAATCGAATATTTTGACATTTAATGCAAAATGACTATTAACCTCTCACTTTATCAATTCTAGGAAAATTCACATCTCCTTATCTTTTAATCTTTTTAAAACCAAATTTTAAGGGAAACTCTTTAATGACTTAAATTACTTGTGTGCAAAGTTTGGAATCAAAAATTGGAAATAAAAGAGACTTTTCTTCACATGCAAGTTATCCACTCAAAAGGCATATATTATGCAATTAAAATTCAATTTTCTCTTTCTTTCTCTTGTATTTTTTATTTTGATTTCTTTTCTTATTAGAAACCAAGTGGATCCAAAACTTAATCAATAGTGGCTATCCATTCCACTTGCTAGAGAATTCTACACAATTCTCACATATGCACACAATCATCTTCTATTTCTTTTTCCTTTTACTTATTATGGGGTTTTCTTTTATCCTTTTTCCCTTTTATCCATCATTGGAATTATTAAAACAATATAATCCACTAAATCATGCATCTAAGGGAAATTCTAAATAGGAATCCATGCTTTAAAAACATACCATACAATTTTCCATTCAAGTTCCTTTTATTTGAAAAATTGCATTTCAACTAATACAAGCAAAAATGGAGGTTATAAAATCCTTCCCCTCTTATAGGAATTTCGTTCCCAAAATCCAACCAATCAAACAAATAATTTGGTGCAAGCCTTTTCCATGTCCGTCTTAAGCTCCCATGTGGCTTCATCCTCTCTGTGGTGCTTCCAAAGAACATTTACCATCTCTATCTTTTTACTCCTGAGCTCTTTCACCTTGGTATCCAGTACCCTCACTGGTGACTCAGGGTAAATCAGCCTCCCTTAGAGTTCTATAGGTTCAATGCTCAACACATGGCTTGGGTCCTTCACATAGCACTTTATATAGATTGGACACATGCAACACATCATGCATCATACTATATAGAGGGGGTAAGGCTAAACAATAAGAAAATTCACGAATCCGTTCCAAAATCTCAAACCGACCCACGTATCGGGGACTGAGATTTCCTTTGTTCTTAGATATAGCTCAGAGGGGTTGGATTTTTAGAAACACATGTTCACCCATAGTGAAGTGCAAGTCAGTCCGCTTTGCATCAACTTACAATTCTATTAATCCCAGGCTCTCTTCAACCTTTGTTTGATCAAAGTGACTTGATTAGCATATAACTGTAGTTCCTTTGACCTCAACAAGGTTCTCTCACTGACATCATCCTAGTGAAGTGGTGACCGACATATATTCTCATAGAGAGCTTCATACAGAGGCATCTCGATACTATCCTAGTAGCTGTTATTGTAAGCAAAGTCAGTTAAGGGCAAGTACTGCTCCCATGATCCACCCCAATCTAGCACACATGAAATCAACATATCCTCTAAAGTTTGGATCATCCTTTGTATCTATCCATCAGTCTGAGGGTGATACATTGTGCTAAACTTTAGTCTAGTAGTGATTTCTTCTTGCACTTGCTTCCACAACTTGGAAGTGAACTTTGGGTCACGATTAAAAACAATTGAACTTGAAACGCCATGCAGTCATACTATTTCTCTGATGTAAAGTTCAACTAGATCTGTGACTTTGGCAGTGGTCTTTAAGTCAAGGAAATGTGCCAACTTGGTAAGGCAATCTACCACAACCCATATTGCATCATGACCTCTCTTGGTCTTGGGGAGACCAACCACAAAGTCCATGGTGATATATTACCATTTCAACTCAAAAATTTCAATTAATTGTAGAAATCCACTGGGTCATTGGTGTTCAACCTTTATCATCTGGCATGTGAGAGAACTAGCCACATATGTCGCTATGTCTCTCTTCATCCCAGACCACCAAAAGTACTACTGCAAATCTTTAAACATCTTGGTAGTGTCAGGGTGTACTGTGTACTTAGAACCATGAGATTCTTTCAAGATATTATTCTTCAAGGGAAAATCTTGTGGAACCTAAATACGACACTTATAGTATATTCCACCATCTACTCCCACTGAGAGATGGGTCTGAGGTTTCTCTAACAAAACTTTCATCTTGTGAAGATTCGGGCTGGTTAACTGGGAAAATACCAACTCGGTCAACATGTCTGGTTTTATCTGGATGTTAGCCACACAGATCCGGTCTTCTAATGGCTATAGAGTCGACCTAGCAAACTCTTCCAGTTATCTCCACTATCTAGACATGACAACTGCACACCTGAGATGTTTTTGACTAAGAGCATCTGCTACCACATTTTCTTTCCTAGGGTGATAGGTGATGCTAAAATTATAGTCTTTCATATACTCCATCCATTGTCTTTATCTCAGGTTTAGGTGCTTCCAAGTCAGGAGGTACTTCAAGCTCTTGTGGTCGGTGAGGATTTAAAAAGTGGCTCCATGCATATAGTATCACCGAATCTTTTAAAAGTGGCATGTATAATCACAGCCGCTTCTAAATCATGTGTTAGGTAGTTTACTTCATTGGGCTTGAGCTATCTAGAGGCATAAGAAATGGCATGCATGTTTTGTTCTAGCACGCATCCAAGTCCCATCTTTGATGTGTCAGTGAAGATCATAAAAGCTTCATTGCCTAATGGTAGAGTCAACACCAGAGTTGTAGTCAACTTTTCCTTCAACTCCTAGAAGATAGATTCATACAAGTTTGACCACACAAACCTCTCATCTTTCCAGGTAAGTTTGGCGAGTGGCAAAGCAGTTTTTGAGAAATCTTTTATGAAGTGCCGATAATATCCAACCAATCCCAGGAAGCTACAAATCTCAGAAGGGTTCTTTGATGCTGGCCAATCTAGCATGCCCAACACTTTAGTAGGATCCTCTAAGATTGTCCCTCCATATATAATGTGTCAAAGGAATATCACACAATCTATCCAAAACTCGCACTTTGAGAATTTCACATAGAACTTTTGCTTTCTCAGAATATCAAGCACTCTACCCAAGTGGTCCCGGTGTTGTTCTAAGTGATCATAGTAAACCAGGATGTCATCTATGAACACTATGACAAACGGGTCTAGGAAAGGTTGGAACACACTGTTCATGAGATTCATAAACACACTTGAGGAATTAGACAACCAAAAAGGCATACGTACAAACTCATAGTGGCAAAGACGGGTTCAGAAAGCGGTTTTTGGGATGACCTCATTCTTGACTCACAACTGGTGGTACCCAAACCTCAGATCAATCTTTGAAATGATTCGAGCAGACTTAAGCTGGTCAAATAGGTCATCTATATGAGGTAAAGGATACTTGTTCTTAATGGTAGCTTGGTTGATCATTCAGTAATCTATGCACATTCAGAGCGTTCCATCCTTCTTATTCACAAAGAGGACTGGTTCTCCCCATGGTGATGTGCTAAGCCAGATAAAGCCTTTGTCTAGCAATTCCTACAGTTGCTTTTTCATCTCAAGCAACTTAGTGGGGACCATCTTGTAAGGTGCCATGGAAATATGGTTTGTCCCATCTAGGGGCTGCACCTTAGGCTCTGACTCAATAACTACTGCTATGAAATCCTGACAACCCTTGGCTGTCATTAGCTCTGCCTTCAAGACTGACACATACATGTTGGTGGTAGCATCCTTCCTACCTCTAATGGTGAATGGTGGATGACCGAGTCTCTCTATTCTTATCTTCTTTTCCCTACATTCGATATTTTCCCTATAAGTATAGAGTCAATCCACACCAATGATCATATCAAAGTCATTCATGCCAGGGAGGATAAAATATGTAGGAAGCTCATTATTCAGATACTTAATGGGTGTAATTGAGGTTTTTAATAGAGATGTAAAGATCCAACCACTCAGGGTTGTCACATCCAAAACATATCCTAAATCCTTGATGTCCAAACAAAGCATAGCTGCAAGATTTCTCAAAATGAAAATATTAGTAGAACCAGAGTCAAAAAGAGCTTTTACATTGTGTCCCATGATCTCAAGCATGCCTACATTGTTTTTCATAACAAGTCAAACTACAACATGCTTATCTTACATTAGGAAAGAAACTCTAAGGGTTATTACCCTCTATCAACTGATTAGCATTATCTTGAGCATCTTCATTATTGATGGTGAAAACTTGAGCTTGTCTTCACTCACCAGTAGGTGGGGCTGTGGCTACCGACTGAGCTGCTACAGACTGGGCTACTATAGGGCCTGGACCTCTCAGATTAGGTAAAGGATAGTTGGCTTGGAAGTGTCCCTGTTGTTGGCAACAGAAATAGACCTTCTTCTTGTAGTGACACTCTCATGAGTGCCACCTTCCACAGGTGCGACACCTAGGATGATTGTTCTCATTGTGGGGTTTTCCTTTTCCTCCATATTTTCCCTTGGCATGGTTGCATCCTTGTCCTTTCTTGTGATCATTACTCGGGCTAGAAATACCTTCACTATAACCTAGGTACCCCTTCAATGGGTTCACTATAGGCATCACCATCTTCTCCATGTCCAGTGTGATGTTGCAGGCATGAGTAAAGTTAGTAGGCTTACTTGCCATCACATGATGCATGATGGCTGGATGAAGACTCTCCACAAAGTGGTCCACCAATCTTTTCTTAGTCAGTATGTATCTGAACTGCTCCAGGAGGCTAAACTTGAGGGAAAAGTCTGTGACGGATAAGTTGCCTTGGACCAGGTTAGTGAACCCCCTTTCCTTCTCTTTCTTGGCTGAGCTTGGGATGAATCAAGTTGTGAAGATGGTTCTAAAGTTGGTCCAAGCCATAAGGTACTCATTCATATCTTGACCCATGATGTGGTTCTTGTAGGGAAATACAACATTAGGTAGGCAGCGGAAATAAAAACTTTATTGACATATTTTCCATTAACCAACAGATCGCATCATTAACTATGTAATGGGAATAATGGTTTCATGAAGATGGTCCTATAGCAAGTCCAGTGATAATCCTCATCGATGTAGATGAACATTCTATCTTAGAAGGTGGTTGTGTAGCTCCTAGTCACACTCGAACTCATCTGACTATTCCTCTATGGATAGTAGACTCAGACAACTGTTGTAGGGGCTCCTCAGATCTCTTTACGGACTGTGAGTTGACGTTGCCCTCCTAGAAGCAACCAATAGACTCCTGCCTCTAGAGTAGTCCACATGAACCAACTAAAACTCCTATTATCCTGCAAGAACAAACAGGAAAGAGTTGTCCCTCCCGTTGGTATGCTAGTCACCAAATGTTCTCCCACAACAATGATCCTCAGTATCCCTCCCTAGTCGGGTAGAACTTGCCTGGGCTCTTATGGTTACCACAACCATAGAGGACAACACTTGTCAGAGCAATTGATTCTCAATTGCATGTGTAGTAGTTGTGCTCTGGGAAGCCCCCAGTACCCCTCTATATATAGGAGGGGTTAGGGTTAGGGTTCCCAATCCCCAGCCAATGCAGGACTAAAGCGGGAGTGGAAAGGACACATATATCTTGAATTTTCACAACTTTTCTGGAAGTTTCACAACCTGTGTGTGACAAAACGGTCGTCTCACCCAGTGATACAATTATCACGCATGTGAGACGGTCATTTTGCTAAGCGAAACAGCCATTTCACACCTTCTAGTTCTGCACATATGCTGGCAATTCAATTTTAATTAGTACTCAACTGGACGTACCCCCAAAACGGGCATTTGGTGAAACTAAGACGGGAGTCTCACACCAAACCAAATGGCTATTTGGTGCAACTGAGATGGGCATTTTGCACCAAGTCAAGTGGCTGTTTCACACAAGCCAGACGGCCGTCTCGCAGCTAAGGTAGGCAGAATTCGAACCAATGTACTGTATAATCAGTCTGACACTCCAAACAACAGTCTCAACACTTGAACCAATCATTTTCCAGTCTCAACACTTGAACCGATCGTTCACCCATATGAACTTCTTGATCCATACAATATCCTCTGTTGTTCTTATAACACATGGATACTCGGCTTCTTTTATAGATTTGAACAATTGTAATTAGCTCAGAACCCTTTCTAGCTTACAGTTCTCATTTAATGTCAAATACTATTGCAATCATTTTGTTAGTTTGGAAGCTTGCATGACTGTAACCATGTACATACAACTCTTCCTTATTACCATAACCAAGGAACCAATCTTTTAAGTGCTTCACAAGCACATTAGGATGTTCATTATGGTATTCTAGTGACTCTTACTGGTATTTGACATACCCTCTCGTCATGTCCAATACATACAAGATTCCTAGATATCTTCTCTTCATGTCCAATACATCCGAGATAACATCATAAATAAATATTATTGCATTCAAGATAGATCCAATGGCATCTATCCATGTGTCCCTGTTCTTCATAAGAACTAGGACACTAGGCTCCTAAGAAACTAACTCCATGGAACATGGACAAGTTTTCTCTCATTGAGTCTTGCATGTTGAACCCTTCAACATCTTACCAACGTATGTGCTTTTACTTAGGTCAAGAATATTTCTAGATCTATCTCTATAGACCTCGATCCCTATCACATAGGATTCTTCACCTAAACCCTTCATATAGAAGGTACTTTCCTTGCTAGGTTTTAACATTTATAGGATAATGACGTTATTCTGCATCATTATGTGGAATATCAATATACTCCCATTAAATATTTTGTAATTATATATTCCATCTTCATTCTGACTCAAGCCAAACCCTTTGACTATCTTGTCAAATCAAAGACTCCAACTCTGAGATGCTTTCTTCAATCCTCATATTGACCTTTATAGCTTATAGACTTCATTTGCGTTAATGGATATATAAAACCATTAGGTTGTGTCATGTATACATCCTCTTCATTATTCCAATTAAGGAATGCAGTTTTAACATCCATATGCCAAATTTTACAGTCATAATAAGTTGCAACTACAAGCATGATCCAGATGGATTTAACCATGCATGGTAACTGGTGAAAGGCTTCATCATGCTCAAAAATTTGAACCAGTTTGAAACTCTTTCCAAAAAATCTACCCTTCCATGTTGGTCTTCTTACAAAGACCCAAATGCAACTTATGGGTTTTACCTTTTCAGGTGGATCCAACAAGGTCATACCTTGTTGGTTTACATGGAGCCCATCTTAGATCTCATGGCCTCAAGCCATTTTCCAAAATCTGGTTCCTCAATTATTTCTAGATAGGTAGTTGACTCATTGCTATGATCAACTTACCGCCTTCTTGAGTTATAAGATATCATAATATTTCAAACTCAAGGCGTTCTACTAAAACTTTAAGTTTTGTGTTTACATAAGGAACTTGAGATTCCACAACAACTTGTGATTCTCCTTGTTCCTATTATACCTCTTTAAGTTCTATGTTTTCTTGTTTGTCTCCAACATTTTGAGTTCTACTTTTACTCCCACTGATCCCTTTGGAACTAATTTCCATTTAGGAATTCAGCCATCCTAGCAACAAACAAGTTGTTTTCGAGTTGGAATATAAGTAGTATTCAACAGGATAACATTCATGTAATTTGTGGATAAAGCTTTTACAAAACATTTTTCTTATATAAGACTTCAATCCCAATCACTACAAAAGACTCATTGGGACATTTCCCATGCCATATCTCATATGGTGTCTTTTGAACCCTTTAAGACGGTACATTGTTTAGTGCATGAGACCAAAAGAAATTGTATGTAGCTAGATTTTATTGATAATCTCACCATGACTTAATAGGGTGTGATGCCTTCTTTCTAACACATCATTCTATTTCATGTGGAGTTCATAATGATACACTATCATGATCTCCCAGAAGGTCCTCAAACTCTTGGTTTACGTATTTAAACATTGATCATATCAAGGTATTTTAATACTTTTACCAATTTAGTTACATCCTTCATTCATAATCTCCTTGAACACTTCAAGAGATCCACACTTGTATTCCATACAAATTTCAATATCTACTGATCATATCAGTGAATATAATGAGTTACTTGTAACTACCATTAGCATTCATTGTAATAGGTCTATGTACATCAATATGTACTAGTCCTAATGGAGTAATTGATCTCTCACTATATCTAGTGAAGATGCTCTTGTCATATTACCCAACAAATAAGACATGTAAGTCTCTATTGGTTCAATAACCAAAAGAGTCTAGATAACAATCATATGGATTCTAGAAATGCATTTCTTGTTTATGTACTCTAGATGACAAGGCTATATGTATTCATTATTTGAGTTATCAAGTCATTCAATATATGTGTCATACATATTTGTCATTACAACTATCAAGTATAGTTTATGAAAAATAGGGAATCACCATAAAATATCATAATGTTCATGTCATACAAAACATATGATGTCTGGCAAGTACACAATAGCAATTCACTAATTCTATTATGTGCCCATGAATGACAACCTTTAACTATAGTGGCATCAACCCTTTCTCCACATAGTTCTAGCTAACTTCTTCTCAGATCCTAAAGTAGAGATCTCTATCTCTATCTTCTTCCTGAGATCCTCTATGAAGAGTATAATTTGTTTCCAATGTCCAAACAAGTGACAATGGTGGCACTTTATTTTCTTTATCCTTTAAGTGAAAAGGACAGATTCCTTTTACACTTACCCTTATCCATATATTGAGTGTAGAAGACTTGGGCTTCATCTTAGCCTCCGAACACTTCTTGGACTTGCTTTTGCCCTAGGACTCACTTTCACTGACCACCATCACATATTTTCCCTTCTTCCTTGATTTGGCATCAATATGCCATACATATGATAAACTGACTATATGATTCATGCAACACTTGCATAATCATATTCATGGTCAACTCTTGAACTAAGAGAAATCCTAGTAATCCCACATGTCCAATCACATTGAGCACATGGTGTTCTACTGGACCTCCCTTTGTCGGTTTGCACTCAATTAGTTCTTTGGAGACATTATACCTTCTTTGATTTACATGATTCTTAAGATGTGTTACCATCTCAAGAATGTCCATGTATTCATGTTGCTCTTGCAACTCATAGTTCATGCAACAGAGCATTAGGTATACAAATGCCTTTGGCTTCATTGACATGCTTCCAATAAACATCCTTTTAGCCTTAGGCACTTTTGGAGTGGGTTCCTCTGGCATTGGTCTATCAAGGACATAGAGCTTTCACTTATTGATGAGAACATTTCTCAAAGTCCTTAACCAATTGTGGAACTTTATCCCATTTTCTCCTTTTGAAGGACTGATCACAATTGGAATATGTTTGTGTTTGACATTTGATTCTAAAAGGAATATTACAACTTATCAGAACATTTTTGGTTTGTATTGATTCGATATATTGTATGATATTAATTAGGTCTTTAATTGTTATTGCTCGCACTATTTTATTCGAATTGATAGCCCTCAATATCAATTCAAAATATTGCAGCTTACAATATTCTAGTGGGCCAAGATCCATATTTCATTAGGTCATGAGTCATCTTTCGCCGATCACCCACAACCTGATTATGTAGGTAGGCCATCATGCTGATTCATCATATGCAACTCTTGGATAGATGATATGCACAACTCTTTGCCATGATCATTTGCATGCCTCTCAGCTTGGTCTCTCTAAGTCATCAGTTAAGCCTGACCCAATAGCCAATACAATAGATACACACCATACTTTGTGCAAATCTACATATCTACCGTCACACTTCCACAAGATAGATGACGCACCATACTTTGTGCAAATCTATGCTTGGTCGATCAATATTTTCATGTGTATTACTAATGGAAGGCATCTAAGACTTAATATTTAAGTTGAGGGAGTTTGTTTGTATAAAATACATATACTTTATCCAATCACCACATATATAGTACGTACCATATACATTCTATAACCACAAATGAGATCATGCAATAAATAAAACACACAAGTGATGGTTATGGACATACTAATGTAATTCCTTAGAGCCACAAGGAATTACTACCACCTATGGTCCACATCATATGCAACCTTTTGTTAGTGAAGATCTGTGCTTGAACCAATCAGGGTTGATCGCTTCAACTCTTGAACTGGTAGGCTCTCCTCCTGGTTTCTCGATTGGGCTCTTCCAAAATAGTCTTATGGTTCTATAAGCAGCGCCTGGATACCTCCAGCCGATTGGATGGGCCACCAGTCGATCGGTTCTTCCTCCTATTGTCTGGCCTCCTCGGTCCTCCAGTTGATCGGGTCGTTTTACGAGCTGGCTATTTCGCCTTTGTGCATACCTTCATCTCACGTTGAAACATAAATTAAAATTATCCTATTCCTTATTACATTGTATATTGGAAAATCTCGAGTTACAATCGAGGGGAAATAGGAAGAAGAGTGTTTAACTTACATGTGGAAAGGAGAGAGAGAGAGAGGCTCGATACACAGACTTATTAACAATAGGAATAATAACCCCAACCATGCACACACAGATATGGGGTTTTGGTCATAACCATGCTTCACATCCACCATCAAAACTGATTTTATGGCGATGCATGTAAATTGCATATATATATATATATATTTGTTTGGGTTCTTTATGTGGTGATTAGACAAACGTGTACATCAAGAAATTTAAATATTCACATCACATGCAATAAATAAACTCGATAAAACTAAAATATGATCATATTGATTATCTCAAAACTTAATTAATTGACATGGCTCTGATACCACTGTAGGGAAATATGGCATCAGGTAGGAAACAAAAACAAAAACTTTACTGACATATTTCCCATTAACTAGTAGATCACATCAATAACTATGCAATGGGAAGGATGGTTTCATGAAGATATACATGGTCATGGAGCAAGTCCAATGACAATCCTCATTGTTGTAGATGCACACTCTATCTTAAACGATGGTTGTGCAGGTCCTAGTCACACTCGGACTCATCAGACTGCTCCTCCATGGACAGCAGACTTGGACAACTATTGGAGTGGCTCCTTAGATCTCGCAACAGACTATGAGTTGATGTTGCCCTCCTAGCAGTAGCCAACAGACTCGTGCCTCTAGAGTAGTCCACACGGACCAGCTAGAACTCTTGTCATCCTGCAAGAACAGACAGGAAGGAGTTGTCCCTCCAATTGGTGTACTAGTCACCAATATGCTCTCCCACAACAATGATCCTCAATTGTTGTTCTCCCATGGATATTTCTCCTAAGTCGGGTAGGACTTGCTTGGGCTTATTGGTTACCATAACCAGATAGGACAACACGTAGAGAAACTGATTCTTAATTGTATGTGTAGTATTTATGCTCTGGGAAGCCCCCAGTACCCCTCTATATATAGGAGGGGTTAGGGTCAGGGTTCCCAGTCCCCAGCTAATGCGGGACTAAAGCGGGAGTGGAAAGGAAAGTAGATCTTGAATTTTCGCAACTTTTCTGGAAGTTCCACAACCTGCGTGCGACGAAACGGTCATCTCACCGAGCGAGATGGTCATTTCTCCAAACGAAACATCCATTTCGCACCTTCTAGTTCTACATATGTATTGGCAATTCAATTCCAATTAGTAGTCAACTTGACGTACCCCCAAAACGGGCATTTGGTGCAACTGAGACAGGCGTCTCGCACCAAACCAAATGGCCATTTGGTGCAATTGAGGTGGGCATCTCGCACCAATCAAGACCACTATTTCGCACAAGCTAGGTGGCCGTCTTACAACCCAGGTAGGAAAAATTCCAAACAATGTATCATTATTCAGCCTGACACTCCAAACAACAGTCTCAACACTTGAACCGGTCGTTTGGTAGTCTAGTCAGCTGATCTGTTGCATGAACTGGAATACCTAAACACTTTAGTAATCAATTCAATTATCATTCAAGATCAAACTCCTCTTCTAGATGAGTTCCTATGTGTGTGACCTTATAGGTCCCATATCACGTTGGTAGTGAATGTCCATAACTAGCTTATGACATCACAAGCAATGAGTGGTGCCTTGTCGCACATCATTGTTACCCAAGTGAATGGAAAGTTGGGGACAAACTTCAACCTACAATCTGTGTATGGTGTTATAGTGTTTGTATAGTTCCTTTGTCAGTGATATCCATATTGAACTAGAGCCATGGAGCAATCATCCTCATTATTATTTTATCTCATTTCTTGAACCAGAGCAGTCTGCATGTGATATATGTGAGCTCAACAATTGACTCACATGCGTATCGCCTTATATTTCTCAGTCTCACTAATCAAGAGGCCTAGGATATCATACTCGATATAGGAGAGACAAATCCCATATCTATCAATCACAGTTGATCCCCATGTGTTAAAGTCACCCAATCATTACGGTTATAACAAACCATGGTTTAGGACTATGTTTGATGATGTCAAAGTGAACCCAATGACATGTGATGAGTGTAGTGATTTTAGGTCTAAGAAGCACAACCACCATCATCATTGTGGGAGCTGACTATGACTTCCATGAAGATGGCTTCCATGTGTCAGTCTCATGGTGGGTCTGTCTGATACACTATTCTCTAACATGTATCTATGTGATTGGATTGATATTGCCATATCATGACTAATGAGATTCAGTCATCAACCAACTCACACTCTGATCTTATGTTTCATTCTTGTCTATCAACCTTCCACAATGAAAACTGTTCAGGGACATAATGAGAATATTTATATGTACTCTTAACATTTGTATGATCTCATTTCTTCCAAGTCACGTACTTGAAGACATACGTCATTGAGTAATATCATTCTCTAGACATTTATCTTGTATCCTCATTATCTCATGACTAAATATACAAAACAAATTGGAAGCTTGCCTTTATGATTATCAAATCAGATATCTAATGCCATATCCCAATCATCATGTGATTGGCTCTTTGGGCATACATACCAATAATTCTCACACTAGATCATAGTTGCTCCTTCTAGGAGGTGAGTGGCAACATGACTTTCTTGGTCGGTTGCACTTCCAACATGTAGAAATCATTTTCTATTGCTAGAATCTAGGAATCGAATTTGTCGACCACCTCAGTCTTATCTTCTCCCTAGAACTTCTCTATGTTCAACTTCAAAATGTCCAAAATGGTGGCTCCAAGTCATGGGTGAACTGGTAGTGGCTCACCGTCTTCACCTCTGTCTATGTCCTTGAGTTCCAAGTCACTAATGCTTTTTATTGTTTGGTGGGGGATTCCTTAATCCTTAACATTATTAACTCCCAAAACTTAAGAGGAGGTGGAGAGAGAGAAAACCTTAAGCAGTTAAAGTTTTTCTAGTGGAAGGGGGCTAAAGAAGGGATGAAAGTATGACACGGGCTATGCTTCCACACATAAGCATGTAATTAAACTCAGTCTAAGTTTTGTATCATTAAAAACTATGTCCATGACATCTTTCTTACATGCTTTTTATTGTTTGGTGGAGGATTCCTTAATCCTTAACATTCTTAACTCCCAAAACCCAAGAGGAGGTGGAGAGAGAGAAAACCTTAAACGGTTAAAGTTTTTCTAGTGGAAGGGGGCTAAAGAAGGGATGAAAGTAGATAAGAAAACATAGATGTATCTTATTTCTGGTCAAATCCTCAGATATTGTCCAGACAGTCACATGGATTCAGGGAGTCCTTGTAAACTGACTAGCAGGGCAGAGGAAAATCTTGTCAGCTCTTGGATCGTGATCCTTTTCTACACACCTCCATCTATGGAAAATTCCCTAATAACTCCCTCAAGCTCTAAATAATTTGTAAAATTTAATAATTATTACAAATTATACGAAAAACCACACTCTAATACCAAATGTAATGAAACCACCTCCTGACAATCCCCAATTAAGGAAGGCCAAGAAGCTAGAGCCATTATCCCAAATAGGGTCATATGGTTTTGCAAACAAAATAAAAAACAATTAATAAATTCTACCATAGATAAGCTTAATGCAAGATTTTTTTTCTTTCACATACCTTCAAAAATAGGATTTTGAAACTTTACTCAAGGAGAGAACTAGCTAACTAAACTCCTCTAAACATTATTTAGCCTTGTTCTTCTTCAATGCCACCTTTTAATGAATATCCACTTTCCATTAATCTTGTAGACATAACAACATATTACCATAAAACACCAACAAACTAAATGCCAGTCTATATAATGAGTTATACTAGTATGTGGGGGAAGCAAAAAGTTTGCATCTAGTTATAACAACATATTGTAACAAAATTATTGTTTAACAGATCAAACATTACATCTTAATCATAACTACTCAATCTTAATTTATCCAACCGTCTGTGTTGTCCCTGCGGTGGACATGGATACTACCTCTCCAATGTGGTAGATCCTCAATATCCCTCTTTTCTCCTACCCCAAAGGTAGACCAAGGCCTAGAGCTATATAGTCGTATGATCCTACCCAAAGGTAGACCAAAGCTTGACTCATGATAATTTGTTTAGCCTACCCCAAGGTAGATCAATACCTAGATCATCAATTTCTCACATATGCACAAAGCTACAGAGGAGGATTAGGATTTGAGCTAGTCATGCACATATTTATGGTGGTATCCATTGTCACTTTATAGTTGCAAGAATTAAAGTTCATCCAAGCAGTTAATTTCAAGCAACTAGTAAAACCTCGGAAATCACTGTGAAATAAGAATTATTATCCATAAGTGTAACCACATACCTAATTTGGAAATCTCAAAATCAAGCAAGATAGCTAATCCAATCAAGAAGACCAATCAACCAAACCAAGCAATAAATCAAGAAACTTGATCCTGAAAAGTATTTATAATACCTAACTATTATAATTGCATCCCAGCATCCTTTATAGAATTGGGACTCCATACTAGGGTTTATAAGCCTTATTAGGGTTTCCTTAGGGTTTCTTGGCTTTACTTTCCAAGTTACCCTTTTTAAGTCAACAAACCTAAAAAACACTTTTCCACTCATAAAAACCTTAATTACTCAAATTATCCAAATTAAGGGTCTTTATCCACAAATAAGTTAAAGAACATCATTTGAATGCCTTCTTGATTGATTTCCACAATTGAAAACCATTAAACCTCACAATCATCAAAATTAGGGGTTCTAAGTTCATTAATGCACTTATATAATCATGGAACCCTAATTAAACAAATTATGAACAAATATCATACAATTAGATATAATCCATCCTTTTTATCATAAAAGGCTAAACTTTGCTCATAAAAGTCAGGGAACATAATCAGATCCTTTGATCTTCAAAACTTAAGGTTTTAAATTAATGAAAATTATTAAAGGTAGAAGCTTTACATATTTTTCAAGTTACAAGTAGATTTAGGCCTCAAATTCATTTTGAATGGATTCTACATATTTTTCTCATCAAAATCCATATATTACATGTTCTCATTGGATAACCCTACTATTAGTTGTGATTTTAACAAAGATATCATTTTTAGACTAACCATCGGTCGCCACCTGGGCACTAAGCAACCAAGACTGATTTGCCCACACAGCAGAGTCAAGCCAATGGGCTTTAGCCAAAGCAGCTTCCTTGCTCGCATGGCTAGGACCGCATGACCAGATCAAATGCGGGAAAAAGGCCAAAAGGGGTTACCTATTCCAAAATAGGTCAGGGGCAATTTGGTAAAACCATTGGGTGCTTTCTTCTTCCTCTCATTGATTAGAAACTACCATGGTGAGTCAACTCAGGTGTTGACTTTGTGTTGCAATGGACAAGAGTGTAAGGTGAGAGTGCCTTCTCCTTCATCTTGATCTTTCGAACTCAGAGAAAGCTTCAATTGCTTGGGTGCTGGTGGGAACAGGCGAGATGAGGTCACGATACCTCCAACGAGATGACGACCTGGGTAGGGTTGAAGAATGGGATTTTGCGGGAAATTGAGAGTTGGGAATTGTTTGCGGGACTCGGCCAAAGATTTGAGTTCTATCAATGCTCTTGTAGATGATCTGAGGCACCCTATTTATAGATGGGGTTAGCCATATTTATTCGCAGATTAGGGGATTCTTCTAGAGACCTCAACCCTTAGGCAAATCTAGGGTAGGCCAGTGTGGTTTGATCTCCTAAACTCATTGGGATGGTTTCCCAATCCTCTCGTACACTAGGTTGCGAGAGAGTTGATTTGGAAACTCTATTTCTTGTTTCCTAAATGCTCGTAATCTAGAAGATAACCAGACTGCCATTGGATCAAGATCCAATAGCTGCTGAGCCGCTCAACAAAATAAAAGAACCAGATAAAGTTCTAGTATGAATCGAATATTGTGACATTTAATGCAAAATGGCTATTAACCTCTCACTTAGTAATTCTAAGAAAATTCATATCTCCTTATCCTTTAATCTTTTTAATCCCAAAATTTAAGGAAAACTCTTTAATGATTTAAATTACTTGTGTGCAAATTTTGAAACCAAAACTGGAAAATAAAAGAGACTTTTCTTCATATGCAAGTCATCCACTCAAAAGGCATATATTATACAATTAAAATTCTTATTTTATATGTCTTTCTCTTCTATTTTCTTTATTTTTATTTCTTTTCTTATTACAAACAAAGTGGATGTGAAACTTAATCAATAGTGGCTATCCATGCCATTTTCTAGAGAATTCGACACAATTCTCACAAATGCACACACTTATCTTCTATTTCTTTTTCCTTTTACAAATTATGGTATTTTCTTTTATCATTTTTCCCTTTTATCCATCATTGGATTTATTAAAACAATATAATCCATGATATCATGCATCTAAGTGAAATTTTATAAAGGAATCCATTCTTTGAAAACAAACCATACAATTTTCCATTCAAGTCCATTTTATTTGAAAATTTACATTTCAATCAATACAAGCAAAAATTGAAGTTATAACAACATGCAAACCAAGATATAAAACTAGATTAACAACCATCCAACCAAGTCGAAAGGTCTAGGGGTTAGTGGCCATAACCAAGCTAAAAATCCACCATCAAAACGGATTTAGGGTGACAAATGTAAATTGCATATATATAAATATATATATATATATATATATATATATCTGCATATATATACACACATACATATATATACATCATATATATACATATATATACATATATATATACATCATATATATATATATATATATATATATATAGACACACACATCAGGATCATATGTGGTATTTAATTGTACATGCACATCAGTGATTTTAAATATTCACATCATATGAAATAAATAAATGATGAAACAAAAATCCGATCATATATTAAATCCCAAAATATAGTAAATTGACGTGGATCTGTTATTAATGTTGGGAAATATGGCATCACATAAGGCAATGCATACAAAATTTTTACTTCCATATTTCCTTGAGACAGTAGATCACATCAACAACTATGTAATAGGAAAGAGGGTTGGAAGGCATATACATGATCTAGGAGTAAGTCAAACAACAATCCCTTGATACTCTGTGCACCTTTCTTCAAGTTACACCTGGACAACTGTCAGCGGATACCTCCTAGTTGATCACCATGAATTTCGGTTGATTGCATCCTCCTAGCTGTTGACAATGGCATCCTTACTTCTTTAGTAGTCCACAAAGACCATTGGGAACTCTTGTCATTCTAGATGAACAACCAAAAAGTTGTCTCTTCCAGTCATTGTGCTATCTTCGACTTTCTCTCCCGATTGTTTCTCCCTTTCTATCCACCCCTTTGATGGGTAGGACTTGCTTAGGCTCTCTTAATTACCACAACCAGAAAGGACAAAAATTTTCAGAGCTTATTGTTGTGTCTATAGAAGGCCCCCAATACCCCTCTATTTATAGGAGGTCTAGGGCTAGGGCTTCCATTCTGAGCGGGAGTTGAAGAGATGAAATTTCATGAATTTTCTGGAACCTGCGAGTGTTAAACTGGTCGGTTCACTGCTAAACTGGTCATTTCTCATGTGAGCTGATCTGTTCACCCTTGAACCAGCCATTTCACTATGTTTCCCAATCACAATTATATTGTCAATTAATATCATATTAATGCACAATATGACGTCAACATCAATCCTTGATCCAACTGAATCGACCAAACAGAAAATTCACAACCTGAACCAGTCAGTTCACATTCCTAAGTCATGAACCAATCATCTCATGGTTATGATTGCCAATGTTGGTTCAATTGACATCACACTTGAATTGATCAGTTCAACACTTGAATCAGTCTATTTAGAATCCAGTCAATCATCTTTCAACCAATATTGTTTAACTTGAATACATAATTATTTAGTAATCAAGTTTAAACATTATTCATGAATAAAATCATATTCTAGGTGTATCCTATGTGTGTGACCCTATAGGTTCCTAGTTATATTGTCCGTGAATGTCCATAACCAACTTATGACATCACAAGCAATGAGTGGTATCTAGAAAGACATCATTGCTACCCAAGTAATTGGAAAGTTGGAGAACAACTTCAACTTATAGTCTGCGACTAGTGTTATGGTGATTGTATAGTTCCTTTGTCTCTAATATCCATGTTGAACTTGAGGAATGTAATCATCGTCCTCTTCAACATTCAATGCATGTTCCTTGAACTAGAGCAGATTGTCTGAGATATATGTACGCTCAGTATCACATATTGACTCACAAAAGTATGGCCATGCATTTCTCAGTCTCTCTTATCAAGTATCTAGGATATCAAACTCCTATAGGAGGGAAAAATACCATCTACATCACTCACAGTCATCCCCATGTGTCACAATGCACCCAAGCACCACCTTTATTTCAACCCTTATTCAAGTTCATGGTAGATGATGTCAAAGTACATCAAACAACACATGATGAGTATAGTGACTTCAAGTCTACAAACCACAATCACCAGCATCACTATGACAGATGAATCTAACTACCAATCATGGTTTCCATGTGTCAATCTCAAGGTGGGTCTACCTGATACACTATTCTTTAACAACTATCTATGTGTTTGGTTTGATATCACATTTCATGACTAATGATATTTGGTCATCAACCAACACACACTCTAGTCTTAAGTGTTATGTTGTCGATCAACCTTCTACAATAACATATGACTAGGGACATAACAAGAATGTATATATTCTTAACATCCATATGATCTCATTGTTTAGATCATCAACCGGAAGACATATTTCATTGAGTAGTATCATTCTTTAGACATTTATTATGTTACATCATTATCTCATAACCGAATAAAATAGGAAAAAAATGGAAGATTGCTTTTATTATTAATCAAATCACTTACAAGATATGCCATTACAATCATCATAGGATTGCCTCTCTGGGCATACATACCAACAAAGCTTGTTCTAAAAACAGTTTGGTTAGTTGACAAGAATACTCCATTTGATTGGTTGGGTCTCTTGATCTCTAGTAAACTGAACCCTTCAGTCGGTCGGTTGGTTCTCTGATTCTGTCAGCTAGGCTACGGCTCAGTCAGTCGATTGGGCTTTCAATCGGTTGACTAGTATGTACATAACTTCCCCCTTTAGTGAGGTATATAAATAAATAATATTCCTATCTACTATTACATGATGTAGTGTGAATGTCTCGAGTTACATTTGAGGTAAGCATAGGGGGGTATGTTGGTAAGTATGCCCAGAGAGTCAATAATATGAAGATTGTAATGGGGCATTAGTTACCTGATTTGATAATGATAAAGGTAATTCCATCTATTATGTTTGTCTCAATCATGACACGATGACACAAAAATAGTAGATGTATAAAGAATGATGTTACTTGATGACATATGTCTCTAAGTTGAGGACCTAAATAGTGAGATCATATGTATGGTAAGAGTACATACATTCTTGTTATGTCTCTAGTTGGATATTACTGTAGAAGAAAAATAGAAAACAATAATATATAAGACTAGAGTGTATGTTGACTTATGACAGAGTCTCATTATTCATGATATGGGATATCAAGCAAACACATAGGTAGTTGCTAGAGAACAATGTATCGAACAAACCCACCTTGAGAGTGATACATGGAGACCATGGAATGATAGTCAAAATCAGCTCTCATAGTGATAATGGGGATTTTGTTTATTATATCAAAGTCACTACGCTCATCACATTTTGTTTGATGTATTTTGACACCATCCAACATGACCCTGAATATGGGTTGCCATAAAGGTGATGTTTAGGTATGTTGTTACACATGAGGATTGATTGTGATTGATGTAGATGGGATTTGTCCCTCATATAATAGATTGATATCCTGGCCACTTGATAGAGAGACTGAGAAACATCTGGCCATACTCATTTGACTCAATATGTGATATGTGAGCTTACATGCATCTCATATAGTCTGCTCTAGTTCAAGGAACATCGATTAAACATTGAGGGGATGACGATTCAATGCCTCAAGTTCAACCCAAATATCAGAGCCAAAGGAACTACATGATCACTATAACAATGATCACATATTGTACGTTCTTCAACTTTCCAATTACTTGGGTAGCAGTGATGTGTTGCTAGATACCGCTCATTACTTGTGATGTCATAAATCGGTTGTGGACATTCACTGCCAATGTAATTTGGAACCTATAGAGTCACACACATAGGATGCACCTAGAAAAAGAGTTCACTCATGAATATTGGTAAACTTGATTACTAAAGTGTTTAGGTATTAAATTTAAACAACATTGGTTGTACATTGGATGAATTGGAATTTAAACTGCCCAGTTCAGAAGTGAACTGCCCCGTTCAAAATATGAATCGCTCAATTCAGAATGTGAGTCTACCGATTCATATTGTTAATTGATTGATTAAGTAATCAGTAAGACTGGATCAAGGATTGATGCTGACATCATGTTGTGCATTAATCATCACATTGAAAGCCAATATGTTTGTGAATAGTAAATAGTGAACCGTCGATCCAAGTGTTAAATCGACCATTTCACAAGTGAATTGACCAATTCAAGTGTTGAATCGACCATTTTACAAGTGATCTGACCGATTCAAATGTTGAATCAATCGTTTCACATGTGAATTGACCAATGAAGAAATGAACATACGGATACATGATTTGTAGTAGCAAAAATTTTGTAAAAATCCACCTCATTGCTCCCATTTGATCTGAAAACCCTGACCCTGGCCCTCCTATAAATTGAGGTGTTGTCAAGACTTTCAGAATACAAAACATAAGCCCTGTCAATTTTTTCCTCTCATAGTTGTGGTAACGTGAGAGCCCAACCAATTCTTACCCGTAAAAGGGAGAGATAGTAGGGAGAGACAATAAGGGAGAGCAAGTCAATGCTAACACATTGACATTTGAAGGGAGAACTCCTTCCTATTGGATCTGGTAGGGCAACAAGGAGTTTTTGGTGGTCCACATTGACTATGTAGAGGTGTAGAGGGAGTTGCCTCCATGCTTGGAGGACAAAAACCACCTCCATCTATGGTGCTACCCCAGGAGGCCATTGCCAAAAGTTGTCCATAGGCATCTTGTGAAGTATGCACATATATCATTGCTGATGTGATATTCTAGCAAGGAATATGGACAATTTTTTTGTTTCTATTGCCTTCTTTGTCATCCCTATTCCGCAACAATGGTATCAGAGCCACGTAAAATTATGATGTATTAAATCGATATGATTGAATTAATTTTATTACATATGATGTGAATATTAAAATTATTAATGCATATATCCAATTAAATACTACATACAATCCAAATATATATATGATATGATATATACATGCAATCTATAAGCATTGCCCTAAAAGCATTTTGATGATGGATGTATGTGTGGTTATGGTCAAAACCCCTGTAGATGTGCTTGGTTTTTAGGTTTCTTTCCTATTGTTATTCAGTTAGCATACCAAGCATCTTTCCTTCTTTCCAAATATAAATTAATGCTCTTCTTCCCATTCTACCCTCGAATGTTACTCGAGGTTTTCCCTTTTACAATGTAATATGGAATAGGATAATTTTAATTCTATTTTGGGAAAGAGAGACATTCTGCACCCGCTGAATGGATCGACTGAAGAGTTGATTCGATCGATAGGAGAATTGAGGAGGCCACAAATAGGAGAAGCCAACTGAGTGAATGGAGGCTTAACTAATGGATTTAAGGAGTCCATTCAACTACATCAACCAGGAGCCAGTCGACCGATTAGGGGAAGCCAATGGAATGACCTGAAGGTCAACTAATTGACTAAAGGATTTAGATGACTGAATGAGCCAACACATGTTATATAGTACATGTTGCTACATAGGATGTATGACCTTATGAGGTAGCACTTTTTGTGGCTCCAAATAATTGCATTAGTATGGACATAACCATCACTTATATGTTTATGATTGCATGTTTTTCATTCAAGGATATAGCATGCATATGATACATATTATTAGTATGTGGTGATTGGATATGTATATGTATTTATGTAAAATCTCTCAATAATTATTAATCCTAAGATGATTTCCATAAGAGGCACACATGAAAAGCTTGATCGACCAAACGTGGGCACACCCTAGAATGGTGTGTCGTTTATCTTGTAAAAGTGTGATGGCATATATGCAGGTCTGCCCTAGCAGGGTGCATTTTCTATTGTGTTGGCTTATGGGTTAGGATGAACTAGGTGACCTTGATAGGATTAAGTGCCTAGAAGCATATCTATGGACTATGCAAAGGATTTGTAAATTCCATCTATCAAAGAGTTGCTTGAGATGCAATTGGAAAAAGTTGCTAAGTGAAGTTGTAGGCAATCAACCAAATCTGACTCATGATTTCATTAAGTATGGATCTTGTCTCACTAGAAGGTTGTATGCTATAGTCTTCCAAATTGGAAACGAGGGATATCAATTTGAAAAAAAAATAGTGGGAGAGATAATTAATTAAAGGCCTAATTGATATCGTCAATGTTAAATCAAATCAAAATTGTTTTGACAAATCACAAATTTCTGTTGTAGAATGTAACATCAGACACAAACAAGTTTTCTTTGCAATTGGTCATTGAGAAGGACAAGATGAATAGGAATAACTTCTATATCTAGTTTAGGACTTTAAGAGACACTCTCAATCATGAGAACAATCTCTCTATCCTTGAAACACCAGTGCTAGAGGAACCTGCTCCAAATGCGCCTAAAGCTGAAATGGATGCTTATTTGAAGCATTCTAATGATGCAACATACATCAAAAACCTTATGATGAGCTATATGAACTATGAGTTGCATAAACTACATGAAAACATGGAAATTCTCGAGACAATAATACATCTTAAGAATCATGTAAAGAAAGAAAGGTTTAATGTCTCAAAAGTGCTATTTGAGTGCAAGTTGATAGAGTGAGATCCAGTAGAGACCCATGTGCTCAATATGGTTGGGCATGTGGAACATTTAGAGACATAAGATCTCCTTTAGTATAAGAGTTGGACACAAATGTGATTGTACAATCAGCCTAAATGTTATAGCCAGTTTATCGAGTGTTATGACTTGAGTAACTTGGCCAAACCACTATCTGAATTTATTGGCATGTTGATGAATGTCGAAGCACACATGAAGAAGGAAACACTCATGATGGTGATAAAAAAAGGGGAGTCCAAGACAAAGGCAAGGGCAAGAAATGTTCAAAGGGTAAGATGAAGACCAAATCTACTACACTTAAGGTAAGGAGAAGGGTAGGTGCAAAAGGAATTTGTCCTTTTCACTTAAAGGAACAAAGGAAGAAGAAAAGATAGAGATCTCTACTGCAAGACCCTAGTAGAAGTAAGCTATAATTGTGAGGAGCAAGAGTCACTGCCACTATAGTTGGAATATGTCATTCATGGGCATGTAGTAAAATTAATGAATTGCTATTATGTACCTACCGTTAATGAAAAACATCATGTATCTTGTATGGACAAGAATATTATGAATATTTTCATGTTTCATTTTAAAGGATAAGATATTATATGATAGTTTCCTATGTCCCAAATTCTATACTTGACAGTTGTAGAGACAAATATGCATAACACATATACTTAATGAGTTAGACTCAAACAATGAATACCTATAACATTGTCATCTACAGAACAGAAATGATAAATGCATTTCTAGAATTCATAAGATGGTTTTCTATACTCTTTTGGTTATTGAACCAATATAGACTTGCAAATATCATTTGTTGATCAATATGACAAAAGCACCTTTCACTAAAGATAGTGGGAGAGTGAGTATTGTATTTTGGGCTCGTACATGTTGATGTATGTAGACCTTTTTCAATAAATGCTAGAGGTGGTTACTAGTACCTCATTATATTTATTGATGATCTCAGTAGATATGGTGGTCTATATTTAATGAAATGCAAGTATGAATCTCTTGAAGTGTTTAAGGAGATCATGAATGAAGTACATAAACAACTTGGTAAAAGTATTAAGACACTTTGATATTGATTGATGTGGAAAATATTTTGAACCAAGGGTTTGAGGACCTTCTGGAAGACCATGATAGTGTATCATAATTAACTCCACCTGAAACATAATGATGTAATAGGAGGAAGGAATCACACCCTATTAAGTCATGGTGCCATTATCAATAAATCTCGCTAATCTTCCAATTTATTTTTGGGCACATGATTTACACTAAAAAGTGTACCGTCTAAAATAGTTTAAAAGACACCATATGAGAAATGGCATGGGAAGTCTCCAGATATGTCTTTTATAAAGATTAGGAATAAAATATTATATAATAAAATATTTTCTTGAAAAGTTATGTCCACAAATGCATAAATGTTATTTTGTTGAATACTACTTTTTCCAATCTGACAACAAAAGTGTTTTTTGACAGGACAGTTGTAAACCTAACATGATTTTAATTCCAAAGGAATTTGTGGGAGAAAAGTAGAACTCAAAAGGTTCAAGACCAATAAGAAAACATTGAACCTAAAGAGGTACAGTGGGAACTATGAGAATCACAAATTGTTGTGGAATCTCAAGTTCCTTATGTAATAGAAAATTTTGTAGATCTAGTAGAACATGCATTGAGCTTGAAATATTAGGATATCTTATAGCTCAAGAAGGTGGTAAGTTGGTCATAGACAATGAGCCAACAACCTACCTAGAAGCTATTAAGGAACTAGAGTCTAAGAAATGACTTAAGTCCATGAGATCTAAGATGGAGGCCATGTACACCAATAAGGTAAGACCTTTGTGGATCCACCTGAAGGGATAAAACATAGAGGGTGCAATTGGATCTTCAAGAAGAAGACCAACATGGATGGTAGTGTACAAACCTATAACAACATATTGGTTGTAAAGGGTTTCAAACAAGTTCAAGATGTTGAACATGAACAAATATTTCACCAGTTGTGATGGTGAAATCAATGAAGATCATGCTTGCCATTGTAGCTTAGTATGACTATGAGATTTAGCAAATGTATGCTAAAACTGCATTCCTTAATAAGAATATTGTAGGGTATGTGTACGTGACACAACCTAAAAGGTTTTATAAATTCAATTATTGTAAATGAAGTATATAAACTACAAAGGTCAATCTATGGGTTGAAGCAAACATCTCAGAGCTGGAATCTTTAATTCGATATGATAGACAAAGAGTTTGAATTTAGTCAAAATGAAATGAAACATGTGATTACAAAAGGCTAGTGGGAACATATATATTCCACATAATGATGGGGAATGACGTCCTTACCCTACAAATATTAAAACTTGGCTAAGAAGCACCTTCTCAATGAAGGGATTAGGTGAAGCATCCTATATATTAGGAATTAAGATCTATAGAGATAGATCTAGAAAGCTTCTTGACCTAAGTGAGAGAGTATCTATTGGTAAGATGTTGAAGGGTCCAACACAGAGTACTCAATGAGAGAAAATTTGTCCATATTTCATGGAATTAGTCTCTCAAGATCTTAGTATCCCAATTCTTATGAAGAATAGGAATACATGAGTAAGATGCCAATTGCATTCACAATATTATGTACTCATCATGTTGTCTCGTACGTATTGGACATGGTGATTGTATATTTGACAGATCCTAGTGAAAGTCACTGGACTGCCATAAAGAACATCCTTAAGTACTTGAGAAGTAATAAAGGATCAATTACTTGGTTATGGTAACATAGAAGTGTTGGATATAAAGAGTTACATTAATGCAAGCTTCCAAAGTGACAAAGATCACAATCTAGTTTCATGTTTGACCATAAAATAGAACTTTAAGCTAAAAAAGTTCTGAGCAAGAGATAGTTGCTAATGCTATGATAGAAGTCAAGTATCTTGGTGTTATGAACACAACAGAGGATATTGTATGGATCAAGAAGTTCATTTAGAGGAATCTGTGGCAAGTTCCAACTATTTATGACACAATAGAAATACTATGGGAACTATGGGTCTACAAGTTAGGAAAAGGAACCCATATAGCATACTATGGCATTTCCATCTCATATGAGAGATCAGACATCGAGGAGATGTGAACACTTGCATTGTACTGACTTAAAGCAAATGTTTCTAACCCTCTACAAAAGTTCTTGCAGAATAGAAACATGATGGACATGTTAAGATCACTTGGAATACGATTCGTGGGTGATTGGCTCTAAGTGCAAGTGGGAGTCTGTTGGTATGTATGCCCAGAGAGCCAATCATGCCATCATTGTAATGGGACACTGGACTCCTAATTTGATATTGATAAAGGGTATTTTGTCTATTATATTTGTCTCAATCATGAGATGATGACACAAATATAGTAGATTTTTAAAGAATGGTGTAACTCAATGACATATGTCTTCAATTTGAGGACCTGAACAATGAGACCATATGTATGATAAGAGTACATACATTCTTATTTTATCCCAAGTCAGATATTACTATGGAAGAAAAATATACAACAAAAATACATAAGACTAGAGTGTATGTTGACTAATGACGAAGTTCATTAGTCATGATATGGGATATCAAGTCAAACACATAGGTAGTTGTTAGAGAACAGTGTACCAGACAAACCCTCCTTGAGAGTAATATATGGAGACCTTGGGATGGTAGTTCGAATCAAATATCATAGTGATAGTGGTGATTGTGGTTCTTAGACCTGAAGTCACTACACCCATCACATGTTGTTTGATGGATCTTGACATCATTCGACGTGACCTTGAATAAGGGTTGTCATAAAGGTGATGTTCGGGTATGTTGTGACACATGGGCATTGCTTGTGAGTGGTGTAGATGGGCTTTGTCCCTCCTACATGATATTGATATCTTGGGTACTTGATAAGTAAGACTGAGAAACATATGTCCATGCTCATGTGACTCAATATGTGATATGTGAGCTTACACGCATCTCATACAGTCTGCTCTAGTTCAAGGAGCATGGAAGATGACAATTACATGCCCCAAGTTCACTTTAGATATCAGAGACAAAGGAACTATACAATCACTATAACACTGACTAAGGATTGTAGGTCGAAGTTGTTCCCCAACTTTCTAATTTCTTGGGTAGTAGTGATGTGTTTCTAAATATCGCTCTTTTCTTGTGATTCCATAAATTGGTTATGGACATTCACTGCCAACGTAATTTGGGACTATACGATCACACACATAGGATGCTCATAGAAAAGGAGTTTACTCATTAATATGGCTTAAACTGATTACTAAAGTGTTTAAGTATTCAATTTGAACAACATTCATTATACATTGGCTGAACTAGAATTTGAATCATCTGGTGCAGAAGTGAACCGCCCAATTCAAAATATGATTTGCCCAGTTCAAAAATGAACTAACCAATTCAAAATGTGAATTGACCGGTCCAGATTGTGAATCGACCGTTTGAGCAACCAATAAGGCTAGATCAAGGTTGATGCTAATGCCATGTTCTATATTAATTGTCACATTGAAATCCAATATGTTTGTGAAGAGGAAATATAGTGAACCGACCAATTCGAGTGTTGAATTGATCATGTCACAATTTAATTGACCGATTCAAGTTTTGAATCGATCCTTTCACTTGTGAACCAACCGTTTCACATGTGACCGACTATTTAAAAAATGAACTAACTGATTCGTGATTTGCAACAGCTAGAAATTTGTGAAAACCTATCTCTTCAACTCCCAATTGACCTGAAAACCCTGACCCTAGCCTTCCTATAAATAGGGGGTAGTCAAGGCTTTTAGAACATACAACAATAAGCTCTGACAATTGTTTTCCTCTCATAGTTGTGGTAATGTGAGAGCCCAATCAATTCTTACATGTAAAAGGGAGAGACAACAAGAGAGACCAAGTCAACGCTAGCATGTTTATGTTTGAAGGGACAACTTCGTCCTGTTAGCTCTAATAGCACAACGAGGAGTTCCTAGTAGTCTGCATGGACTACAAATAGACTTGGAAACCGTTGCCACTACTCTAGGAGGACAACAACCACCACTGCCTGTGATTCTACACCAGGTTGTCATCACCGACAATTGTCCATGTGCATCTTGTGAAGTGTACACATCACCATGCAAGAGTTGTCACTAGACTTGCTCCAGGACCAAGTATACATGTTGCTACCTTCCTTCTTAGATACATCATTGTTGACGTGATTTTTTGTTAAGGAATAGGGACAAATTTTTATTTCCTCTGCCTTATCTGCCATCTCTATTCTCCAATAGGTTAAGTATTAATTACATTTGGAGATAAAAGAGAAGGCTTGGCATGCAAATTGAATTTGTAAATCAAGATTTAAACCATTCAACCATACAAGCATATAAGGGGTATTGGCCATAAACACATATACATCCATCATCAAAACATATTTTAGGGCGATATGATATGCACATATATATATATATATATCGTGTATGTATGCCTAGAGTATGTGGTATTTAATTAGATATGCATATTAACCATTTAAATGTTTACACCATAAGCAACAAAATAAATGATAAAATAAAATATGATCGTAATGATTAAATCATAATACACCATAATTGATGTGGCTTTGATACCACTATTGGAAAATATGGAGTGAGAGGATGACAATAAAAAAAATGTGTTACCCCAACTAGAAGATCTAGCCAATAATGGTTTATATGATAGTGATTGCAAGATATACCTTGTCCTGGAGCAATCTAACAATTACCTTTGAACGCATATGTGCTTTCCTCTTTAGAAACACACAGACGATGGTTGGTGACATCCTCCTAGAGCAACAAAAAAACTTTTGTGCCTCTGTGTAGTTCAAATGGCCAAATGGTGCCTCCATGTCACACTTCTTGAGCCAACGGGAAGGAGTAGCCTCTTCGTTTGTCAATGTGCTAGCATCAACTTTTCTCCCTTGATATCCTCCCTTTCATGGGTAAGACACCATGCTATCATGTTGCCAAAATGTGAATGAGAAGTGTGTTGTGGGCCTTAGCCACCCCCCTCATTTACATAGGACTGGTAGTGCTAGGGTTTCCAAACCCCCCAGAATATGAAGGGTCAAGTTTCTTGGATGGACGGTGGTTGCACGCAACCAAATGGTTGATTGGACTATCTAGTTAGTTGATTGTCATGTTTGCTACGCACAACCAGTCGGTCAACTCAAATGTTTATTTGATCGATTGGCTTGTGATCAGTGGCACAATATCACCTCACTTTTAATGAAATGATTAATGGTCATAAGCTTGACTATTATTAATCATTTAACCTAGTTTGATTGGTCGATTTGAATTAATAGGCTGACTAGATTATCCAGTTGGTCAACTAACTATTGTAGTCATTCATTGGGTGACACTTTCTAGTTAGTTAACTGACAAGTCCTATCGAATATAGATGATATTGTCCATTCGGTCAACTAAACTCTCCAGTCGGTAAAATGGAATTTCCTATATCGTTTGCTTTGATTACCTAAACACTTTAGTAACCAAAGTAAACCCTGTCCATGAATAAAAACATTTTTGTATTGCATCCTATGTGGACCCTATAGGCTCCATATTACATTGGCAGTGATGTTTATAATCATATTATGACTTCATATGCAATGAGTGGTATCTAAAAACTCATCATTGTTGCGCAAGTAATTAGATAAGTTGGAGGACAACTTCAACCTAAACATATGATTAGTGTTACAGTGATTGAATAGTTCCTTTGTCATAGATAACCAAATTAAACATGAGACATGGAATCAACATCCTATTAATATTCAACCAATGTTTCTTGAACCGGAGTAGACTGTTGACATGCACATGAGCTCAATATCGCATATGGACTCACATGACCACGACCATGTGTTTCTCAATATTACTTATCAAGTGACCATGATATCACTCCACTAGGAGGGAAAAATCCCATCTACATCACTCACAAATAGAACTTTCAAAATAGGTCATTGACCCCGGGCACCCGTGGGTCGACCTGTTTAATATGGGTATGGGTAGGAGTTATGGCCACCTATTTAATTATGGGTCAAACCCGACGGAACCCATTTATTAACTAGGTCTCACAGGTTGACTCATGGGAATTTGTAGGTGAGGGATTTAAAAATATTGATGATATGACTATACACTTAATGAACATTTGAATATGCAGTGTTTTGTACTTATATGCCATATGTATTTGACATACTTGAACTTACATGTATATATATCTATGAACATTATTCTTTGTGTTTGTCTTGCAAACATTTGTGTATTTGTAACAAAAACAACCATTTCTACTTTTTACGGTAGAAATGATAACATAATCCTAATTTGTACTTATCTAAATTCTACAACAACTTAATTTTTCTATGTATTAGACATATAAATATATTGATAAATTGTTCAACTTTTATATTTGACTTCAAAACACAACAACTGGCTGTTTTTTGGTGTTATAAACACTAATTTACAATAAGAAATGTTGTTTTCTATCATGGTTGATGTGAAATGTAATAAACTAAATGGTTTAGTTTGTGTTACATGTAAAAAGAGAGCCACATGAAAAAATTATGTAAAAACTTATATTTCTATAATTTATCACAATACCTTTAAGATTTACTACAAGTTATATGGGTACCCATGGGTCACCCACCAGGTAGGGTTTGGGATAAATTTTGTATGACCCATTAAAAGTGGGTCTTTTCTAACCCACACCCACAATGAACCAAAACTGTAATGACCCAAACCAAACCCAACCCGACCCACCATTTGACAAATCTACTCCCAAAAATCCCCATGTGTCTCAATGTACCCAAGAACCATCTGTATGGAAACCCTTATTCAATGTCTTGTTGAGAAGCGTTGAAGTCCACTGAATGCCATGTGTTCATTTTAGTGACTTCATGTTTAAGATCCATAATCACCATTATCAAATTTGATAGAAGATTTTGACCAATTTTCAATGGTTTCCATGTATCAATCTCAAGTGGGGTCCCTTAGGTACACTTGTTCTCTAAGAAGTACTTATGTGTTTGCCTTGATATCCATTATCAAGACTAATGAAATTCAGTCATCAGTAGACACACAATCTACTCTTAAGTATTATTATTGTCTATATAGCTTTGACAATAATATCCAACTATGGAAATGACAAGAATGTATGTAATCTTATCATACATATGATCTCATTTTTAGGTCCTCAACTCAAATTATGTCATTGAGTAATACCATTATTTAGACATCTATAATGTTATATCATCATATAATAATTGAACAAACATAACAAATGTAATCAACTATATCGTTAATCAAATCAAGTACATAATGTCCCAATATAATTGTTATATGACTAGCTCTTAGAGCATACATACCAACACAAATATGGTTATCATTGTTGACATTAAATCTTTTCTTTTCAAGAATTTTGTCTAGTAGATTTAGTAATTATTGATATTATTCTTGGTATCAAATTGAATAGATCTACTTCTAATTATTCCTTAGATAACTCTCACAAGTAGAAAAGGATTTACATAGATTTGGTATGAACCATTGTGTGCATGTTAGTACTTCGAACGATCCCTCTCTACATCTTAAGACACATAAAGGTGATTGTTTAGATCAATGCAGATAAAGTCAAGTCATAGGAAGCTTAGTATACTTAGCAAACTATTGTAAACTCAATATTTCTTATGCTATTATTAAGATAGGTAAATACACTAGTTGTCCTAGTGCTTATATTGAGAAGGATGAATCTTTTACCCATGAGTTGAACATTACAATGGTAACCCTACCATTCTAAAATTCGATATCCGTTGAGGAATGGTTCAAAGGTATGAGTAAGGTGTGTATGTCTTTAGTAGAAGCAAAACCTAAGAGTTTTAATATGTAACCTTCGTTATGGCTCTTTGTGCTTTGGTTTTTTGGGTAAAAAAAGATATTTTCTCTAGAAGGGGTCATGGCCAAATGTTTGGTAGAGTGTAGTAATAGACAATATACCCATGGAATATTTCTACTATCTTAATATAACCCTAGGCTAAGGTTTATATTAGTTGGAAATACTTTATAGTGAACTCGTGAAATATATTCATGTGAAGATCATAATGATCCATCGATATAAAACTATCCTCATACCCTCATTATGCTTGCATTGTTTATTGTAATCTAAATCAATAAATAAGGTTTAGAATATAGTTCAACATGTCTCTCCATATGTAGATGAAATATTTGTAGGCAAGGTTTAAAGCCACAAGGTACTTGTGGTGCAAGATATAATTGTCTTTTTTGTCATATACAATTTTAGTGGTTTATGAAATATGTGTGGTAATGTTGTATTTCTACCGCTATTGTTAGGACCATTCTGCTTATTAAATCCCAAATGACCATTAAAAAAATCTTCTACAAAAGAAAACTTCAACATATAAATTAACAAAAACCAAATTAATAAACCTAATAAAAGAAAGAATCAAAAGCTATGAATATGAACATCCATCATAAAAACACATGGATGTCCCAAATTAATAAACCCAATAAAAGAAAGAATCAAAAGCTATGAATATGAACATCCATCATAAAAACACATGGATGTCCTAATAGTCGAATCAAGAACACATACTACAGTCCTGATGCTAGTACCCAAAACCAAGAAAGATAAGAGTAAAACTACCATGTAACTTCACTTATCATCATTTAGAGATCGTTATCTAAGACAATCATCATTCTCAAGAGAAATATTGATGAAGATATGGATCACTTACTTTTTACTAATCTCAAAATATGTGTACAAGGAGTTCTACACTCTAGATGATACACCAAAATATGAAAACTATTCTAGTGCAAAATTGTAATCATAATAAAATTTTACATAAAATAATAGACACATATAGTATCAAATACCCACCCAAATCTCGACAAAGTGAGTAAATGTGCACTGCAGACTGAACTCAATATTTCTTGTTATGATCGTCACATTCTCTATGCAGTCCCATTATACCTTGATACATCATGGAAGATCCACATGAGACTCATAAAGAGTCCTTGTAAGAGGATTACTGCTACCAAGATAGATAAACATGTTACTGTAACTAATTAAACTAATTACAAGATTCATCAAAGTTCATGTTAGTTAATTTTCCATTTATTAACTTCATGTCATAGTTTAAAATACGTCATATTTATACCAAAACAAATGTTATCTTAGGATACTCGAACACTATTCTTGTATGTCAACCATATCATGTAAGTATATTACAACACTTACAATACTTTGGAGGACATTAGAATTTTTATGCTATTATAATTATCAGAATCAAGATTATAACATTATCAAAAGTTTATTACATTAGAAAATTTCCCTTATTAATTTGGAGTCTATCATCCAAATTACAAGATAATAACTGCAAAGTCTGTACTCCCATTGTAAAGGTTCCAAGAAGGATCATATCTCACAAAGATCCCACGATGCCTCAATTGGTATAAGTAAAATAATTTGGGGTTCATAGACCAAAATAATACTAGTAGGGTGTCAAGAGACAACCTAGAACATTAACTATGACATGGGCACACATGTTGCATCACCTAACATCAACATATTACATATCACATATCATATTTTCACATTGTATAGTTTTTTTCTTATAAACATGCAAAACATTGCCATGACCATCAAATGAATGACCTCAATCACACTCGTATCATAGGTGATTATACGATGCCAAGGTAACCATGTGTCAGATAGATCCTCAATCATTCATGTATACCAAAAATATTGGACCTTGAGTACCATATTCCAACCCTTGGGTTGTCACAAGGATACTTGTATACCTTCCCTAAAATCCAAAAACTTGGGAATATCTAAGGTGCTAGAGCTTCTTGATTAGGATTTTACTACTAAGTCCAATACTCTTCTTTTATTAACAATTCATCTTACTCAACTCAAGATTATCATCTTATTTTTATGATAAAACATATAATAAGTGGAGCAAGACTAAGCAACATATATACAAACATGAAACAGAAAGACAGATATCATGGTAAATAAATAATATCATCTATTACATATACTCTTTGTCAACATAGATATTCCACATGCCTTAGTTTAATATTATTCCATCTTGGAGTTTTCTCTTGGGCTTATCACCTCAACTGCATACCTTATGCCATAATTGGTGAACATTATCATTTAAAAGGCATAAACCTTAAGTGTTGTCCTTACAACATTCATATTCAATATTCATACAACGAAAACATATAATTAAGCCACATTATTATGCATAGATATCTTCTTAGTTATTATCAAAACCATAACTTAGCATTAAAAAGATTTACCATCACTATGCAAGTGTAAGGGGGTTATTTGGGGATATTATAACATTGAATTACTTCCGACAATAATCAACCTCTAAAGTAAATAAAGCATCATTACATTTCTTTTCCATGATCTATATCACAATTAGAACCATTTGAAATTAGTATGGTACACATACATGTACATTATGTATTCAGACCCCAATCTTTTCCTCACTCACTCCATCATCTTATGTTTCACTAGTTCTCAATCATGCAATTAATCCTCAAATAGTGTCCCTTATCATCAACCCATTGCATAACCCATAGCATTGCCCTCAAGGCGTCAGCCTCAAGGCTTCAAGACTTCATGTATTTATATCCCTTAGCTAAAGATACACCTTGTAGTGAGATGGTTTATATCATCTTATCCATTTAATATATTAATTGAAAGAGAAGAGGATAAGATCAAATGACTACGTATTAGGATGAGTAAGATCCAATTATGTGCCTATTTTCATATATAGCTGGCATCTTATAAGTAAGAGTTCATGTTTGATATAAGATCTCTCTAATCACCTTCACTCCTATTTTATCATACTATGTGATGTCATGTACACTTCAATTTTATTT